>CM039512.1:25451820-26717790 GCA_022432975.1 Begonia masoniana | reverse complement strand
CAAAAAAAAGAGTTTTATTATGCTTGTCGATGTGTTTAGAATAAGTAAATAATTCAATATGCTTTTAATGATTATTTTATTTAATATTCGAAAGATATTAATAAATATTTGAATTCTTATTATACTTAAAGGGTAAATATGACCTAAGACTAATATTGCATTGTGTCAAAATATTAACTCTATATATATTATGTTGTTATTTTTAAACATTTGCACATCTTTCGTTTGAATCACATGACTTGGTTAGATTTGTGCTTAAATAAATTCTTTATAATATATTTCTTTCATAAGCATGAATAAAATATTATAGGAATTAATCAATAAATTCTAACGAGCCTTGTATAAAGGAAAATTTTATTTCGCTTAACTTATTTAGTTGCAGCATATTCACAACATTTGTGGTAATATTCACAAGGAAATCGAATATAGGTCAAGTTGTCATTATCTGAATTTCTCATCTTATTGTTTGTGCTCTGATTTAGTTATTTAATTAACACCCAATTTATGTTTCAAAATTAGTTTTTACTTTTAATCAACTATTTTTATTTATATTTAAATTTTGATAATATTGTTCTCGTGTGATCGACTTTTACTTATCATTTATAACTTGATTACAACACGTGTACTTGCATAGTGTGTTTTTTTTTTTTTTGCACAACAAAAGACAACTCACCGTTTGACTTATGGACAATGACCTTTAACTTATATAACTTGCAGGTTAGGCTAAGTTCAACCAATCATCAAATTTAAACTAGACTATTGGTATCTACACAATTAACCTCAAACTTTAATTAAATGTTAAAACTTAACTCTGTTTGATCACTTAATATGGTGTTTCTTTATGGCAACTATTAACATACAATTATAATTAAATATGTAAGCCTACTAAATAACTGTCAAATAAATCCAACAATCTTCCACTTGAGCTATATATTTTGATTATAATCATATATCACTAAAATTCTTATGTGGACATGAGTTGTTATCATTACTACAGTATTTCCAAACAATCGTTTCTATCAATCACTTCCATATAGGATTAAAGTGGTTTTCATAACACTTATTTGTAACTACACTCGTTAATGGTAACATGTACGAATATAATCATATATAGATCAATCATGAGTTTGTAGCAATGAAATTACATGTTATGCTATCATTGCATGCTTATATCCTACTGTTCCAACCAAATCCTCAAAATATCAACAATAATAAAGAATAAGAGTAAAATCAATGATGTGCCTCAAAATGGGGACAAGTACTTATGTGTGTAATCAGACTTACGTTGTTTTTCTAGAAATGGACAATAACTTCAAACAACAACAACTCAAGCTGTGCATGGCCTTTGGTGCTGAAAATTTGACAGCTTCTACCCCTAAATGTTGGAAAAAATCCCTCAAAATATCAAGCAAATATTCATTAGGAAACGGAAGCTATGTTTGAAGGAGTGGAAGTTGCTAAAGCTTGGATTACTGCTCTGGACAAGAACAATATAGCAACTTGGGAGAGACATAACTCTCTCATGTGAAATCGTATGGATGCGATTCTTGTGGCTGGTTAATGTTCTATGTGTGATGTTGATTGTCTTTAAAAATTAGGGGATGAATTGTTGTAGTTGGAGAGATACGGTTGCGGAAGTGATGACTGCTCGGCTTAGAACAAGCAGTTTTTTTAGAAAAACAGCTTGTACCAAGTTGGGGATGATGCAACTTCAATGGTTAGAGTTGAGAGTTTCTACGTCCTAGCTAGGTTTTTGCACTCCACAAAGGGAGAGGAAGAAAGATGTATTAGAAGTAAAAGTCACCTACACTCAAAGGATGGATTCACTCTTCACACAACCTACTTCGATATTACTCACCAATGATGGAGGTGCGACAAACTTGAGGAAAATTCTCAAGTTTGAAGAAAGATCTTCTTTCAAATTCGTGGATTTCATTAGCTGCCACAAAAGGGGCCTTAAGGATGGTTTAAATAGCATTTTTAAGGACAATTAGGGTATTCACCCATGGTTCTTACAAAACAAGTAAGAAATCAAAAGTAGAAAAAGAGGAGAAAATGAATGCTCGACCAAATGAGGAAACTAAGCATTTTATGGTCTCCTCTTGCCATGTGGCTCTCTCCTCCTCACTAGATGGTCCCTACCATAAAAAAACATAATATTAAAGCATAATATTCAACAAAGACATAAAATAAAATAAATACAAAGTTGCCTCATGTAGTATTCTAGAATTGACCATGGGCTTGGAACCTTTGGCTCCTTCAAATTGTTGCAAAGTTTTGGTCATATGTTTGCACTTCATCTCCTCATCCATTGATTTTAAGCAAAGACACACTTGAAGTCATTTTGGGCTTGGAAATGATTGAAAGGATTGAATCTCGTGGCCCTTCTTCTAGTGGCCTCGGTTCTTCAACTCCAAGGAGGGTGAAGTGCTTCATCTTCCATCTATGTTTCACCAAGACAATGTCCACCAAGCATTGTCCACGTGATTTCATGTCTTTGATGACTTCATCATACGATCCTCCTACAAAATAGAAACTTGAAAATTTGTTAGAAAAATTTCATCGACTGTTTGAGGGGTGGCGGATTCCTAGCACATCAACCAAATAACCAAAACTTTTGTAAAACAAAATTAAACCATAGCGTATATTAACCAAACATCCAAGTATACAAAATTAAATGCAAACAAACCACCTAAATCACTATATCCTCGACTGATTTAATATCCATATGAGTTGTGTGCTCATGAAAGCCTTGGGTGGTAAAACCTTGGTAAGTGATCCAAAATCAGAGTTTTTACCAATATGTTTTAATAGACAATTAACCACTCTGAAGTCTTTGTATAATAGGCAGGAACTCGATGTCTATATGCTTTGACTTAGTCAAGTTCTTGTTGTCATAGAAAAACTTTAATAGTCTTTCAATTTCTTCCAAATTTTAAAGTCTAGTGACAAAACCTGATTACTTATATACCATCATTAAATGTCTCATACTATAAATTATGTTGCCATAGTTGACGATGTCACGACCCTAATACTGTACCCGTATTTTCGTATTTATTTATTTTTTTTTTTATACTTTTTACTTTTCTATGCTTTAAATAAAACTTAATGCGGAATCTAAACTGAAGTTGAAATCAGAACTGAAATCGGAATTAAAACTGAACTTTAAAAGCATTCAAAACAAAACCTTTAAATAATAATTAAAACTAAAACATTTAATAAAACTTTTAGAAACAAATAAAAGAAGGGAGGGTAGAATCGAAATTCTGCCCTCAAAATGCAGCAGCGACCGGGCGCTGCCAATTGCAGCGCACGGTCGCCGTGTGCGCTGCATGATGCAGCGCACGATCGCTGCATTTGCAGCGATCCGTCGCTGCCCTGCAGCGACCATCCGTCGCTGCCCTACAGCAACCCTTCCCTCGCCACGGCGCCCAGCGCCCATGCCTTCATCAAAAACACTTAGCAAAAATAGCTCTCTGGAATTGGAATTTCCAGAGAGCAATCTCTTCACAATTTTTATCCAATTTCTCCTTTCTTTAACCCTTTTTCATCTTTTCTCCTCTTAAAACCCACTCAACTTATTACTTTAACTCCACCGACTTACAGCGGACTTTGCGAAGTCAAACTGCGTGGGTAGCTCTAAAAACCGAGCTTACCCGTACCAATCCCAAAACGAATCAAAACATTTCATAACGTTTATCAAAACAGTTTAAACCAAAGTATTTTCTATAATCCGTTTACCAAAGCACTTGAAACATTAAACATAAAACCTATCAACTACCAGTACCAAACATCCTATAATTTCTATACAACCAACTATCCAAAAGTCCCAAAAACCCCAAAATCTGTACATACTGTCCCCACGGGTCAGGTAAGCATCAACTGCACCAGCACACCACCACAGCCATCCTTCGTCAACTGAACTCAAGCATCAGGAGGAAGGATCTCATCCTCACCTGTTTCCTCGTAATCACCTACACCATACAATACACTATGAGATAAAAATCTCAGTAAGCTCTACGTAAATGCAGATGCGTGCAGATGCGTGCAGAACATATGTCATTCGTTAAACATGCAGATATCAGATTCAGATTCATTACGTTGCAGACAGATTGTCACCGAGGCTAAACCACCTCGCCGTGACCAGATAACAGATTACGTAGATTTTGTTGGTTCATTTTACTTTTTAATTCGGTCGCAGACAGATTTTCACCGAGATCTAAACCATCTCGCCGTGACCAGATAACAGATTACGTAGATTCATTTCGTTCGTTGGTTCGTTTTACTTTTTAATTAGGTCGCAGACAGATTGTCACCGAGGCTAAACCACCTCGACGTGACCAGATAACAGATTACGTAGATTCATTTCGTTCTCTTAACCAGATGCTTTAAATGACATGATGCATGAGCAGTCAAATACATAAAGTAAACAAACAACATGTGTACCATCAGGACGATAAACAAACATAATCTATAAACGACTAACCTAACTACCCAACCGAAACAATTTAAAACAAAAGCATCTCCAAAACTCCTCGAGACGACTTCGACGTACGGTGTAGGCCAATCGGCCAGAGAAGATCACGAGAACTTACCTCGCGTCCAAAGCAGCTCAAGCTCCGTCCACGAGCGTTGTTGGTCTGAGGCAAAACATAATATCGACGTTAAAACGAGTTTAAGCTATCGATCGTCTAAATTTACAAAACCTTAACTAAGGAAACTTCCTATAGTTCTAATCCAATTCATGGGGCTATTTATTCGAGCAATTTACGCTCGGCACCTCTATTCCCAATTTACGAGTTTTCCCTAAAATCTCGAAATTTCACAAATTATAACATTTTTCCTAAATCAACTAGATTAGTCCAATAACGTCCAATACGTTCAATATATACTTAATCACAGTAAACCTATTAATTACGGACCCTAAATCGACATTTTTACATAAACCCTAAACGAAAACCCTAACGATAAACTTCGTAGAAATTGGAAACTAACACTCTAAGATCGTAGATTCATACCTAGGGTTGCGAGAGGAGGAGAAATCACGAAGAATGGAGGAGAAACGGAGGAGAACGGAGGTCGGAATCGTCGGATCGCCGCGGCTGGCAGAGAGCTTTTCTGTAACGCCCGACATTTCGGCCAGGTGATTTTCTGACCATTCTCATTGTTACCCTTTATTTAACCTTTATGATTAAATTTAATATTGAGGCAAATTCATTACAAGTTGAGTAAAACTAGGTTGAGTGGCAATTTTGTAATAAAGATTGAAGGATTAGGTATAAATAGAAAATGGGAACCTTAAATCTCATTTAAACCTCACTGCAGCCGACATTTCCTCTCGGCGACTCCCTTCTTCTCTGGAACTTTCTTCCTCCCCAGCAACTGGTTTTTCAGCCTCCACTCCGATAACCCGCATTCTAGGTAAGATTTTGACAATGTAGATGCCGGGTAGTCATTTAGAACTCTGTTTTCAGTTGAACTTGTACTTTCGGGCTCTTCAATGGCTGAGTCAGTTGGTTATCGTTCTTTATCTCCATTTGGTAATGTCACCTTTAAATCGATTCTGGACCTTTTATATAACCGACCCCGTTTAATCGATAGCTATATCTAGCTGTTTCGGTTTTGGATTTCAGACTGTACAGAGAACCTTAGCTATTAGATTCTAGGATGACTTTCGATTAGAACTTTTAGGACTTTATTTTAACTACTGTAATGTGAAATGTGTTAGGTGAAGAAGTTGAAGAGAAGGTGATTCAAGTTGCTAAGGAATCCAGGTAAGTGAATGTATTAAGTTTCCGGCCAATAGGGCCCTACATCAAAGGATTAAGTTAGATTTAGTGAACATTGTCTGCTATATGTTTGATGAAATGTCGATGGATATGGTTCTGTTATTCTCATGTACTCCCCTGTCTTAGTTCGATGATTAAGTGCATTTATGTTATGCATCATGTTTTACTTCTCAAGCATATGAAAATGTTTTGAAATATGTTTTCTCATGAATAAGGTAAGAAGATAAAACTTATGCAACGTGGTTTAAGTGAGGGTTGGGGGTGGTTCGGCGTATGTCACAGTCCGCAGTAGGACATATGAATACGACCCGCAGTAGGGACCATGATCAAACTCACTGTCGAACCCCTTTACCGGCACAAATCCTCCCTTAAACCACATAATGTAATGAAGAATATGAATGATGAAAGAATAATGAATATGAGCATATCTACGAATGATGATTATGAACAATGAATACGAGATACGATTATGAATGATGATTAAGAACAAGTACGTGAAAAGAAAAGACTTATGAGCATGTTTTTCTCCAAGATATGCATTCATGAACTCATAATAGTTTGCATTCCTTACTAAGCCTTAGGCTTACAGTTACACCTTACGATGTAGGTGAAGAAATACCAGGTGAGGAATACAAAGTTGAGGATGAGTTTAAGCTGGTTGCTGGAAGGTGCTCAGGGTGGAAAGTCTGTGGCTGGATGGCGATTATGACCCTCTGGTTTTACTCTTAAGGTTTAATGATAACTATGAACATAAAAGTTTAAGTAGGATGATGTACTTATGATTATGGAGCTTGAACTTGTCTAGCTTGAATACTGAGTATGAGTATATTATAAGAATATAGAATGAGTGATGTTTAACTAAGTCTTCCGCTGTATGAGTTTTTAATAAATCTGTGGTTTATTCTGTTGGTGTCCCGGGTATTAAGTTTGAAGTTATGATGTTTGTGCTTGCCGGTAGACGAAATGTATTTGTCTATCGGAAGGTTGTGAGTGTTATTATGGAGTTTAGAAATCGGTAGATGAAGTTTGCTTGTCTACCGGAAGAAGAAGATGTTAGGTTAATGTTAGTAGTCGGTAGATGAGAGTACTTGTCTATCGGCAGGAGAATGTGTTATTTTGAAGTGTAGAAATCGACAGGAGGATTGTGATGGGAGTCGGGTAAGTCTGTCTTCCGGAGGACGTCATCGGAAGAGGAAAAGTATTTGTCTTCCGGCTGACGTCATCAGCAGACGATATGCCTAGAGATCGGCATGTGTAGTAGGTCAAGTTACCGGAGATGGAAATGTCATTACGCCTTACCTGGAAGATGTAGTGCCACGTCATCGGCAGAGATGTGAGTTAATCTACCAGAAGATGTAAGTTGCACGTCAGTCTTTGTCCAGAGAAACCGTGGTTGATGTGATGGTGTCAATTCTACGAGTAAGTAGATTTCTGACCAACCTCTGGTAGTCAATTAGGTCCCACCACTTGCAGTAACATCTTGGCAATGATCGGGAAGTCTTCTAAGGGTGCTATCAGAAGAAACTGACTACTGCTGGTGTGTCATTGTATTATTGATGCCATCGGTCTGACTCGAAAAGCAGTTGGGCGTTTCTATCAGGCGATAGGTCGTTGGCCTTGTCACCTCGTAGTGAAGTATCATGTTGTCTATTTGTTGTTCAGAGATAGTAATGCGTAGGGACTTGATATGTAATTAGGGTGACATCGGTTGTAGCACGTAGACGCCTCCTCTTGTCGCTCGACTGAAATGATGTCGTGACTGTTCGACATTGAGTCGGTCTATGATCAGACCATGCTGAACGACTGTCAACAGTGCATTGGCGTGGGGCGTGAGAAAACACAACTGCGATGTGTGTCGCGCATCTAGCTGTACCATGGCAGGAAGTGAGATAGCCTCCTAAATTGTGTTTGATTCAGCAGAACTTAGTCTAAGTCTAGAACAGGCTATGTTCGATATAACTCTATCATTGTAAGTAAGAAGAGAAAGTATACCGAATTACGTGATGAGGTCCCCTAAACATGTCGCGATATGAGTTAAAGCTAGAAGATCTGTACGACGATCGACCGATCACTCTCTACGCGCCCGTCGTTGCATCGCATGGAGAATCACAAAGCACTAACACCAAGGCATTCTCAACCGTGCAGTACGTAGCGGCCTTTCAGATCGACCGATTGCCACCTGAAGTATAATCTACACTTACAACTGTATAACGCTGTTTACGCATTCTGATGTGAGTCATTGGTGAGAGGTGGTTCTATTAGTGTTATAGTACGTCGTGCATGATGTGGTAAGAGGTCTCATCTAGTTGCAGAGTGAAAGATGCAGATGTGAGATAGATCTACCGTCACAGCGTGTTCAGCGTCATCGAGAAGTAGTTAATCGTACTATCACGACAGAAGTAGCCTATCGTCTGAACAGGTAGAGTTAGCTGTAGTAGAAGAGTTGGGAATATCCAGTAGATCTAATGGTAACTAGTATGTCATGCGAGGTGAGCGCTTCCACAGGCCCTCTGACTCCCGACATGTTCAAAGGCTCAGAGTTTCATATCACCCTATTTCATAGATCGCAGCAAGGATCGAGAGGAAGCTAGTAGCGAAGTGCAGTATGCGAAAGTTGCGGATGATTCTTATGAGCTGCGGCCGAGTCCTGCAGCGGCGCTTGGGGAGGTGGAGAGAGCACCTATGTAGGCTCTTACATTTGGAGCTGAATGCAAGGCAGTGGTGGGATGCTCTTCACGAAGCACTGTTAATGCAGAGACTAGAAGTGGGACGCATGTTAAGCTGCATTCTTTGACAAGTACTTCACCTCGGACGTTCAGGCCAGCAAGAAGAAAGAAGTCATGAATCCTGCGGCAAACTGGCTCTGTGAAGGATTATAGAGCAAATTCGATGCCTGTCCGGTTGCTCCCGACGGTTGGAATGATGAAGACAAGCTCTTTACCACTTTGTGCAAGGACTGAAGCAGAGTTTGTATGTGAAGCGTATAATGATTCTGGGATAAAACGTATACCTTCTGGCGAAGGTGACGGCTAAGGCCTGGAATGGAGAGGATGAGATGACGTTATGCAAGCCCGTGTGAACAGACAAGGAAGTTCCTAAGGAGGACTCAACAACCACCACGGCAGAACAAGGGATGCACACCCAGCAGAACAGGAAACCAGAACAACAACAGAAAGGTGTTAGAGAAGCCTTCAATCCAAGTGATGACCAAGGGAAAAGAGGAAACGACCTTGGCTTCCCCATGTCCAACTGTCAGCAAGATATGTACGTGGGGTAGTGCCAAAGGTTCACCACTCTGGCCGTATGCTATAGATGCGAAAGGTTGGACACATCGCAGAGACTGCCCGATTGCCATCAGGACGAATCGAATTAGGAGTTGCACCAAGAGTCTATGCTATGATGGAGGATGAAGATGTTGAACCACACGGTCATATCAGGTACCATTAGTTGTGGTTTTTCTGGCTTATACATTATTGATACGGGAGCCCTACACACTCATTCTAGCAACCCTGTTTGTGTGTAAACCTAAGTTAGAACTTTCGCCAGTTGATAAAACCGTATAGATTATGTTACCATCAGGGAGTCGTTACATTCTGACCGCAAATGTTGAGGGTGATGTTTGTCCCTTAGGAGAAAGGAGCTATATGTAGCAACTGATATGATTGAATGAAGGATATGAGATATTTTTAGGATGGACCTTGGTTTATTTGGCATTATGCCCGATTAGTTTGTAGGTCTGGCCTAGTTAGATTTCGACCCCAATCGGAGATCGGTATCTCAAGCTATTCCAAGATGAGTAAGCTACTATCCTATCATCACTAGTGACTCAACGTTACGGAAGACGGTGTTTGCTGGAGGTACCTAGCAAAATTGGATGTCCGGCGTAAGAATAAAGTGGATAGTACAAGCGTATTCATACCGTACACGAGAGTTTCCTGAAGCAGTCTTGGAGCACTTAGGGGAATACCAGCCAATAGAGAGATAGCAATTTGTGATGATAGTCCACCCGAGGCACTTACCTATATCTAAGAATCTTTATCCGAATGGCACCTGTTGAGTTCATAAAGAATTAAAGGTCCAACTACAAGAATTAGTTGAAAGGGATTTATAAGTTCTAGTAGTATTCCTTGGGGACACCTGTCCTTGCGTTAAAAAGAAAGAGGTCTTTAGAATGGGATAGATACCGGAAGTGATAACGTTTACAGTCAAGAATAAACATCCTTTACCGGATGATGACCGTTTGACCAACTCAAGGCTAAGGTATTCCACAGATGGACTACGGTCGGGTTATATCCAAATGCAAGTTAGGAGGAGATATACAAAGGACAGCCTCAGACACCCGCTACGGACATATGAATTTCTTGTGATGTCATTTGGACTGACGAAACGCGCCGGCGCTTTCATGGACTGATGAAACGAGTCTTTCGTGAATACCGGAGAAAGTTTGTGATGTGTTTATAGATGACATTGGAGTATACTCACAGAATTGAAGACGACCATGGAACATTTGAGAATCAGTGTTATCAACTTAAACCCGCAACAAATCTATGCCAAACTGTCCCCAAATGTGAATTTTTGGCTGGATAAAGTGTTCCAAACTTTTAGGTAAGGTCAGTTTTGCTGAGGGCATATCAGTAAGACCAACTCAGGCTTAAGGCAGTTGTAAGGACTCGCGGCCGCCAGCAATTAAAGCTAAGAATGTCAGTGAAGTATACTTAGTTACGTTCGAAGTTAGTTTCCTGTGGTCTTGGTGGTTTATGGGGTTCTTATAGGAAGTGGAAACGAGGTCAATTTTAAGGGACTTTTTTTCATTTTTCTTAAATTTACTTTCTCTAAGCCCTCCTCCCCCTATGTCTTGATAGACTACTTATTCTACACCAAACCTCTTCTCTTTTAACCACCATTAACCAAGAAGGCCACTCAAAGTCAATCTTGGACCGACAGCGTGTTAAGGCAGCTCCCAATAACTGAAACAGAAGTTAACGATAGCCCCCATTATTGACCCTCTCCCAACGGAAGAAAAAGAAGGGAAAAAATTTAGTGTTTATTGTGTGACGCATCCAAGAATTGGTTTGGGTGTTTTGTTGTTTTGTTGTGTTTGTTGTTTGTTTGCTCTTTGTTTGTTTGTGATTGCAAGAAAAAGAGGGTTATTGTTTTTTGTAATGTTTTTTCGTTTTAAAGTTGTGGCGTATGCCTCTAGGCAGCTAAAGGTTAGGAACAGATTACCACTCATGGATTTAGAGCTAGCTGCAGGGTGTTTTTAGTTTAAAAATTTGGAGGCACTATTTGTTGGACAGCAGGCGATGTGTTTTTGCTACAAGCGGTTTAAGGTTTTATCTTTTACCCAACAGGACTATAAAACACTGAGCAAACCGACGTTGTTAGAATTTGTAAGGCCTATGACTTTGAATGACTTACACTTATACTTTCAAAAGTCCCACCCGGGTTAAGTCTGGGGGTTTATAAGGTTTATAATGGCTTAGAATGCTGTGTTGTTGTTCTGTGTCTACTTGTTGTTAGTGGTGTATGAGCTTGTTCTTTCTTTTGTACTGTTGTTAGAATGCCGATTGCTTTGAGAGAAATGTCAAAAACAATGCAAACCCGCATAAAGTCGGCAGTTTTGTCTGCACCTTGAGGACTGAAGTGCAGAGTTTGACTGAATGGAACTAGTTCCAGGGTTGTGTCCGCATTACTTACCGATTTGACCATTCAACCACGGTTTTGGAAAAGAGATAGCAAGAAGTCACAACAGAGGGGTAGAGGCGACTAACAGTATGATGGGCATCATTGTTTTGAAGAACGCCAACACCTCCCCCCGAAGGGTTTAATTCTTTCCAAGGTATGGAACCTGAGATTTAGGGGAAATCGATTGTGGTACGTCCCGTGTGAGAAGAATCGTAAGGTGTTTTGGCAGCAGGAGGCGCAGGCTACCCGGCTCAATAATCGTCTCCTGTTTCTATACATCCCGGGTACTTAGCACCCAAGATACCAAGATGTATCGAGACTGGAAGTTACTTTATTGGTTTCCGTTGTGCGTCGGCTCCTCTACCTTAATTCTAATATGAGAGGGAGATGTCGCCCTTCCAATGGCTACGTAGTTAGAATCAGATTGGTATGACAGGCAAGTTTAAAGCCCGAGCACCAACGACCAGGATGGTATTACCCTTTCAACCTTACCTATTCCCGAATGGAGTGGGGGGGGCAGAATAAACATGCCATGGATTCCTATTTTGTCGAGGGCCTCTTATTACCCCTAAAACCTAAAGGACACATGACAGTATTGGGGCTGATTGATTCGGATATGCCAAAGTCGAACAGAGTCAGCAGTCATTCTTTTACCTGGTCCAAAGACTCAACCGACCCGAGATGGACCAACTTGCTAATCGGTCGTTCAAGAACATGATCAGAGGATTGCATGGCTTCCAGTATCCATAAGTCTCTGAGCGTGACCTAGATTCCCTCCGATTCTGGGAGAAAAGGAAAGAAAAAAGTTACAACGGTACTCCCTCCCTTAGGCTACAAAGTTGAAAGTGATCCTTCTGCACCCTTAGCCAACCGTACCCCCCAGCCACCCTGCACCGCTTCTTTCTTTCCGCTTTTTCACCGCCTGCCCGCAAGAACGGAGATATGGACAACACTATACTGTTTGAAGCAGTGAGGACAGTAGGGGGGGGGCTCATGTACATGGCACAATCCGAGAACGCAAAATACATCATGCGGTACACTTTAGCCATGGTTAGCTCTCATGCTTGGCCTCCTATGGCGACAGCATGGCCTCCTTTTTCAACTATGACACCTTTTACTGGGCAATCTAAGTTAATTGACTTCTTCATGGCGACAGGGAACACCCAACGTCCAGAGGAGGAGCCCGCGAGTACACAGCCTACTTTGACGGGCCATTTTTTGTAGAGGAAGTAGGAAAGCGCTGGAAGGGGAGGTGGCCTGAGGGCGAACCATGAATGAAACTCCGAGGATTTTAGGAATTGAAGGAGGCGTTGGCCCGAGATATGTTGAGAGAGCCTGGCTTGTGGTATGAGAGCACGAGGTGTGTTTTTTGTCTGAGCAGCACTCTTTGAGAGCAATGTGTGCTTTGCCTTTCGACTACAGGGAGTCATAACGGTTGGAGTACAGAGTAGGTTACAGTGGGTAGGATCAGTCCTTCCTAGTATCTTACCACGGTCCGACGTATGTAGACCACCACCACTTCTGCTGGGGCATTGAGTTTTTTATTACAACAATCGTCTACCAGTCCACCATTGGTTATTATGGCACCCTATGAAGCGTTGTGTATGGCAGAGGAAATGTAGGTCACCGTGTAATGGGATGAGGTTGGTGAAATGATGAAAGCGAAAAGTTTTTGGGCCAGAGAGGTTACAACAATGTAAGACCAATGATTAAAGTCATTAGGACAAAGGATCCTTTGTTGTTTTAACTGCCTCTTTTGTTAATTACTGCACAAAGCCGGCGGCACAGAAGAATAAGTTTTCCTCTTTGCCGGACAAGAAGAAGAGAAGAGAAGAAGAATGGTCTTGAATTTTTCTGTTCGGCCGTTGGCGATGAAAGGTGAAGACGTTTTCCTGAAGATTTCATCATTTAGAGGAAGAGTTCTTAAGATTGGTTAGAAGGGAAAAGTTACCACCGGTTTCATTGGACACTTCCTGTCGTAGTAAGATTGTAGCCAGGCTTCTATAGATTCTGTTACTGTGTGCTCTCCATCTTATGGAAAAAAAAAGGGTCACAAGGTCTTTCATGTTGTCTATGCTAAGGAAAAGAGATACGTGATCCGACGCAGGTTTGTCTGACCCACCCATCACGAAATCGTAGTTGGAACCCTAATTTGGGTTGTTGTTTCTAACTTACTTGTTGAAAAGAGAGCAATCCAGTACATGTATTTTGCGATCTCACTTGCAGTGATCCCCCCTCAGTCATCACGCCCCCACGTGTTTTACTTACTCCAGTTCTGTGAACCCAAGCACCTCCTAAGACCGGACCATAAGGAAGGAAATCTTGTTGTGGGAAGGTTTTTTGTGGCAAGAAGAAACATAGTATTTTCCTTCTCTTTTTTTTGCTTTTTGGTTATAAGCTATTCCCCCAGATTGCTCCGACCTATTCACCGGAAAAGAATTTTTCTTATTGTCACTACTTTTTTCAGTCACCCCAGAATTCCTTCCCCCCCTCCCCCTCCCCACCGATTTCTTTCCTGTTCATGCTCGAGATCCTACTCTTTTCCTAGCCTTTTCCCCTTCCCTCTTCCTGTGTCTTTTACCAGTGACAAAGTAGCTAAGCCGTATCCCCCTATGGGTCACAATTTTGTAAGTAACACGAAAGGGGATATGAATCGCCTATTCTACGTCCATAATGATCCGTAGGGGTTTAGAAGTACTAGTCGTGTGACATGATTATTACACTTTAACAGTCTTCACCCTGTCATTATCCGCAGGTGGACATGTTTATCAAAAATACAAACCCTCTTGCTTGACCAATTTTTCGGGGGCGACGAAAAGTTTGCTTGAAGGAGGGGGGCCATCGGTATATTCCGCCCGATCACAGTTATCGGCCAGGTGATTTGTTATTGGATCCACCCCCCTTGTTTCTATGGTTATCGTAGTTTCTCGCCCCTCCATTTTTTATCTTACATCACTTTTATTTGTATTTAATACTGTATCTGTGAGGCAATCCTTCCTTTACAGTTGCAGGTTAAAACTAGTGTCTTTGAGTTTCCCCTCCTTTTTCTTTGTTTTTCATCCCGTCGAATTTTGTCCTATCATATTCAAACACGACCCTCTGACTAGGATTTCGAGGTTCTAAATAGAAAATGGGAAACTGAAATCTCATTCAAAACTCACCTGCAGCAGACATTTCCTCTCGGCGATCTCCTCTTCTCCATAGTGAACTTGTCTGTTCCCCTCCCATTGCTAAACCCCTCCGGTGTTTCAGCTGTCTCCTCACTCGACTCACCCCGCATTTCTCAGCGTAAGATTTTGGACAATGGTAGATGTGCGGGTAGTTTATTTAGAACTCCGGTTTTCAGTGAATCTCTACTGTCAGGGTCTTCATGCTGAGTAAGGTGGTTGAGGTTCTTTTCTCTCATTCGGTACAGGTCACTTTTTAAATCGATCGACCTTTTTATATTTATTATCCCCTTCGACCCTCGGCCCTTTGCTAACTCCGAGACGCCCTATTTATCTTAGCTTTTTTGCGCGTCTTTGGATCCGTTGCATGCACTTACAGAGATAAATTAGCCTGTTACGACTTGCTTTCCCTACGGTTTTCCTTCCCTCTTTTCATTTTATGTTCTACCGGTGACGCTCCCTTCTTCTCTCTCCTACGATTAGCACTTTTTAGGGAGTTATTTTAATCTTTACTTTTCTTCGGCCTATTTATCAGTTTGTTCCCCACATCTGTGTGATGGTACGGGCTTGCAATGAAGGTGAGAGAATGGTTTGTATTCCTTCCCTCCTATTCCCCCCCCCCCCCCTATTCTTCTCCCTTTTCCTGTGTCGCTATGTAAGTGATAGACTTGTACAGGTCTTAATGTGAACCACTGTAATTTTGGAGTTTAGTTACTTTTTACCTGCCCGATCAATAGGCCCGCTCTCCCTATCCCATTGCAAAGGAGGACAGAGTGGAGAGTTAGGTTGAACACGTGGGTATTGACGCCACCTCGGATCTGTGCGTTCTCGTATTGGGAATATCATTTCGTTGTCCGTCAGAAATTGGAAGGGACGAATCGGATGATTGGCGCGAGTTTGCTGTTTATTCTCAGTTACCATCGGGCCTGTCTTAGTTCGTATGATTGTACAGTCGCTTACTTTACCTCGTTTATGGCTATCAATGTGTTTACTTCTCAAGCAGTATGGAAATAAATGCTTTTGAACATTTGTTTATCCTAATGATTAAGTTAAATGATAAACACTTATGCAACTTTGCCGCCCTTAAGTGACGGGGTTGGGGGTGTTTCGCGAGTACTTGAATAATGTCCGTCAGTAGGACTCATATGATATCCGTACCAGCAATTTACCTCACGGCGCACCATGCCATTAAACTCACCCTTTTCCTACTCCTTTCCTCTCCTGCTCCCTCATTCGTCCCCTTGCAACCCCCCCTTTCATTCACCTGGGCACAAATCTCCCTCTACTCTCCTCCCCCCCCTCAACCCCCTCACCCCACCATTATTCTCCTCATACTCGTATATGCGAAGCCCAATATGAAAGGGAGGAAGCGAATGACCCCTCTTTGCCCCCCCAATCCTTTTTCATCCGCTTATATCGCACTAATATTTTTTTTACCCGTAATGCATTGATTTTGTCCCCCCCCCAGCGCTTTTTATTCCCTGTTTTTTTACATCCGTTTTACTCCCCCTACTACTTGTAGAATTCACGATTAATCTATGATTTATGCATGATTTTTTTAAGCAAAAGTCAAGTTTTGAAAAAGCGGAATAGGAACAAAGAATGACTGTTAACTGAGGAGCGGGCAAAAGCAAGAACACACCCAAAGACCCAAGATTCATTTTGCTCACGGTCAATGGTTTTTCCTCAAATGAGATATGAATTCACTGCCAGATCATTCCTTTTTTTTTTCCACAACATCTCCTTCTACTTTCCTCAGGTTTGCTTCTCCTAGCACTCTTTTTTTTCCTCTCTTCCTTCCTAACTTTTAGTTTTTTTTTTTCATTTTCCTTTTTTTTTCTTTTCCCACACCTTCTTCTTTCCCCTTCCCTCTTTCCCCTCGCCCTCCCTTTTTTTTTATTACTTTTTCACTCTGACTTTCTACTTCCCTTTTCTTTCTTTCTTATTCCCCTTTTTCTTTCATTCTTCTACCCCCTTTTTAACTCCACACACTTCCCATTTTTCGTTTTTACTTTCCCCCCCTCCACTTTTTTCTTACCCCTCCCCTGCTTTGGTTTCTTCTCTTATTTGGACTTCTTTTTCCCTCTTTTTCCTCTTCTTTTTCATAATTCTCCCTTCTCAGTCCCCGTCGCCCAAGTTACTAAGGATCCTGACTCCGTATTTTCTAGTTCCAAGGTTTTGATAGTTATCAACTTTAAATGCTTGCCCGGATCGGGAATTTCGCCAAAAAAGTTTCGCGGACGCTTCCCCCCCCCTACGTTCTAAGCCTGGATTGATCTTGTGAATTTCAGTTTCCGTGTTCCTCACGCGAGCTGTTCGCATAAGTGATTTGTGCGATTTTCTGGACCATTTTCCCCGGCCTTCCTTTATCTCCCCCCCATTGCACCTTCTGGACCCCTCGGGTTTTAATATTAAGGTTTTAAGGAAAAATTCTCTACTCCTTCCAGGCCTTCACCTCCCACCCATCTCCCATTTTTCTGTCCTTTTATCTAATTTTTTTTTTCCTTTTTAATATGTCTTTCACGCTGTTTCTCTTCTTTAATGCCTGTGTACCTGCGCCTGTTAACTTATCGATTTTAGGAGCTTGAACAGGTTCTAGTTCCCCCTTGACCATCTCATACTGATCTATGCAAGTATATTTTTATTAGAATATTTCTTTAGTTAATTGCAGTGATTTTTATTACTACCCCCAGTCTTCATGATTGTATGTAGTCGTCCTTTATATACCAACCCCCTCTCTGTGTTTATTCTGTTGCGGTGTCCCGGTATTAGTTTCTGTGACCCTGATTGTATCCTCCTCTGGACTCGTTTTTTGGCTTTTCCTTCCCTCCTCCTCCGGTCGACCCTCGAAACTGGACTCTTGTCTTTTCCAGCGTTAGGTTCCCGGGACGGGGTCATTAGTTTCGGAGTTTCCACGATAATCAGGTAGTTCTGAAGGTTGCTTGTCTACCGGAGAAAGAAGCTCGTTAGGTTACTTGGTTCGTAGTCGGTTAGATGAGACCCCGTCACTTGTCTATTGACGGCAGCGACGATGTGTTATTTTGATTATGTTGTACCGAATTTCAATTTCTTCGGATGTTAGGACTGCGAATTGTTGTTTTATCCCGTTCCGCCCATTGTCGATTTCATTCTCTTTTTTTTACCCCTTCGTCGTTTCTCTCAAGTTGGTCATTCCGGTAGGATGTCAGCGGAACCTGAGGGAATTATCCTTTAAGTTCTCATTGTGTCTTACGGCCCGCCGCACCGTAATTCTTTTCACTTCGTCACTCGTCACCGTTTTTTCCCCCTTTCTTTTCCTATTTCTTCCCCCCCCCCTTCCCCTTCCCTCCCTTTCCCCTTTTTCTCCCTTCTTTTCCTTTTTTTCCCTTTCTCCCTTTTTTCCCCTTTTTCTCTTCTTTCCCCTCTTTTATTTTCTTCATCATATTGCTCCCTACCGAGCCACAGCCCATCCTTCTTCCGCCCCGCCACTTTTTTTCCCCTGTTTGTCTCCTATTCGCCTAGGTCTCAATGTTTTTTTCCTCCTCCCCCCTTTTGCCCCTTGTACACGTTTCCATTTCCTACCGGCATTATTACCATGTCCCTTCCCTCACATTCCCCCCTCCACCATCTGCACTCCCCCCTTCCCCTTCCTTCTAGTTCCCTCTTTTTGCAACCCCGCGAACGATGTTTGTTAGCTGTCCCACGGTCTATAAGTGCACGATTCAGCGCATGTGTGTGTTACTCTACTCTCAGTTCAGAAGTTGCCCTGTCAATCGGCAGGATGTTCGTGAGATACGAAGGGGAATGGATTCGGCAGATATGATCACTACTGAGTCGTTTTGGTAGTCTACCTCAGAATGATGTTAGGTCTTTTTCCCCCCTTTCACCTCTTCATGTCATGATCGGAAGATGGACATGTGCAACTCGTTACAATATATCGGACTGACAAGTGAAGAGCACCATCCGAAGATCTCTTTGTCACTACATTATGCCTGGTATGTGGAGATTTCGCTACGACGATGTTGTGTTTGCTTGCCACATCGCAGATGCTTTTCAGATGTGTTTCTCATCTACTTGTTTTTCCCTCCAAATGTTTCGTTCTTCTCCTCACCCTCCTTCATCGCCTTTCTTACTCCTCAGTAGGTGCATTGTTCACGGTTAGGTAGATAAGCGTCTTTTGTTCGTTCCTTTGTGTTAACCTCTGTTTTTTGACCGATTGTTCCATTTTTATTGTACCAATTCGTTTTATGATTTTAATTGCGCTGTTTGCCTTCGAGTCTCACCGCCCCCTTAGTGATGCAAAACGTGGAACCCGCCGTCCCGGCAGATGCAAAATGGTTTGCCCTTCCCTGATTGCCTTGCCCCTGCACGATAGATGTCTACATGAATAATGTGAGATTGTGCCACCATCCGTTGTCGGCCGGTAGAACAGGATGTGCGTTTAGCGACCGGCAGAGTGAAAGCTAAATGTGGTTGTTCAGCGAACTTAAGTTAAGTTAGAATGAGATTTGATATATATATAAAAAAAAAAATATATACACCGATTACAGAGGTATAAAAGTACGGATAAGTTTAAAGGAAAGTCATGACACGTGACGATCCTCCTCGGGTCGTTACAATTATGGTATCAAAGCTAAACCAGGTTCTAAAATCGGTTCTGTAGACTGCCTTCCAGCACAGATTGCCACCTGAGTACTCTCCAACAACTGTAAGTGTTTACGATTCTAGTGATGTCATTATGTTAAGATGTGTTTCTATTATTGTTTAGGAATCTCAAGATGGTAAGAGGTCAACAGAGGGAAGACAACGTGGATAGTACCACCGTTGCTCAGCTAATAGAATTAGTTAATCGCCAATCACGACAAATAGAGCAACTAGTGATTACTAGAGAAGAGCTTGGGAACTCCAGCTCTAATGTAACTCATGATCATGGGGGTGAGCGCTTCCACAGGCTCAGACCCCCGACATTCAATGGCCAAGTTTCTGACCCTATTTATGCTGAGGAATGGATCCGAAAAGTAGAGGACATGTTTAAGTATGCGAAAGTTGATGAAGGAGATAGAGTCACCTATGCTGTCTATCATTTGGAGCTGAATGCAAGGCATTGGTGGGATTCTCTTCAGAGCACTGTTAATGCAGAGACTATGACTTGGGATATGTTTAAGACTGCCTTCTTTGACAAGTACTTCAATAGAACCGTTCAGGCCAGCAAGAAGAAAGAATTCATGAACCTGCGGCAAACTGGCTCTGTGACGGATTATATATGCAAATTCGATGCCTTGTCACGGTTTGCTCCCCGACTGGTTGAGAATGATGAAGACAAGATTTACCAATTTGTTCAAGGACTGAAGCCGAGTTTGTATGTGAAGGTAAAGACTTCTGGGATACACAATATACCTTATGGCGAAGTGACGGCTAAGGCCCTGGAATTGGAGGAGGCTGAGATGACAGCTTATGCACAGCGTGAACAGCCAAGGAAGTTCACTAAGGAGACTCAACCACCACCACGGCAGAACAAGGGATGGCAACCCCAGCAGAACAGAAACCAGCAACAACAACAGCAAGGTGTTAAGAGATCCTTCAATCCAAGTGATGACCAAGGAAGAGGAAAGCGACCTTCGGCTCCCCTATGTTCCAACTGTCAGAAGAATCACCATGGGAGTGCAAGCTGCACTCTGGCCGTTGCTATAGATGCGACAAGGTTGGACACATAGCCAGAGACTGCCCGATGCCATCAGACCCGAATCGAATTAGAGTTGCACCAAGAGTCTATGCTATGATGGAGGATGAAGATGTTGAACCACACACGGTCATATCAGGTACCATTATGGTTTGTGGTTTTCTGCTTATACAATTATTGATACGGGAGCCACACACTCATTCATAGCAACCCTGTTTGTGTGTAAACATAAGTTAGAACTTTCGCCAGTTGATAAACGTATAGAGTTATGTTACCATCAGGGAAGTCTTTACATTCTGAGCAAATGTTGAAGGGTGATGTTTTGTCCTTAGGAGATAAGGAGCTATATGTAGAACTGATTATGATTGACATGAAAGGATATGAGATTATTTTAGGAATGGATTGGTTATTTAGGCATTATGCCACGATTAGTTGTAGGTCTGGCCTAGTTGATTTCCGACCCCCAAATGGAGATCGGTATACCTTCCAAGCTATTCCAAAGATGAGTAAGATACCAATCATATCCTCACTAGTGACTCAACGGTTACTGAAGAGTGGTTGCTTGAGTTACCTAGCTAACATAATGGATGTCCGAGTAAAGAATAAAGTGGAATTACAAGGTATTCCTACCGTACGAGAGTTTCCTGAAGCATTCTTGGACGACTTACCGGGACTACCAGCCGATAGAGAGATAGAATTTGTGATTGATACATACCCCGAGGCATTACCTATATCTAAGAATCCTTACCGAATGGCACCTGTTGAGTTAAAAGAATTAAAGGTCCAACTACAAGAATTAGTTGACAAGGGATTTATACGTTCTAGTAGTTCTCCCTGGGGTGCACCTGTCCTTTTCGTTAAAAAGAAAGATGGTTCTCTTAGAATATGTATAGACTACAGAGAACTGAATAAGTTGACAGTCAAGAATAAATATCCTTTACCCCGGATAGATGACCTGTTTGACCAACTACAAGGAGCTAAGGTATTCTCAAAGATTGACTTACGTTCGGGTTATTACCAACTGAAGGTTAAGGAAGGAGATATACCAAAGACAGCCTTCAGAACCCGCTACGGACATTATGAATTTCTTGTGATGTCATTTGGACTGACTAACGCGCCTGCAGCTTTCATGGACTGATGAACCGAGTATTTCGTGAATACCTGGATAAGTTTGTGATTGTGTTTATAGATGACATTTTAGTATACTCACAGACTGAAGCCGACCATGCTGAACATTTGAGAATAGTGTTATCAACCTTAAAACAGCAACAACTCTATGCCAAACTGTCCAAATGTGAATTTTGGCTGGATAAAGTCAACTTTTTAGGTCATGTCATTTCTGCTGAGGGCATATCAGTAGACCCAACTAAGGTTCAGGCCGTTAAGGACTGGCCGCAGCCAAAGAATGTCAGTGAAGTTCGAAGTTTCCTTGGTCTGGCTGGTTATTATAGGAAGTTCATTAAGGGATTTTCTATGATAGCTAAACCTTTAACCAACTTAACCAAGAAGGACCTCAAGTACTCTTGGACCGAAGCTTGTGAAGACAGCTTCCAATCACTGAAACAGAAGTTAACGACAGCCCCATTATTGACTCTCCCAACTGAAGAAGGAAAATTTAGTGTTTATTGTGACGCATCCAAGATTGGTTTGGGGTGTGTTTTGATGCAAGAGGGTAAAGTTGTGGCGTATGCCTCTAGGCAGCTAAAAGGTTATGAACAGAATTACCCCACTCATGATTTAGAGCTAGCTGCAGTTGTTTTTGCTTTAAAAATTTGGAGGCACTATTTGTATGGACAGCAGTGCGATGTGTTTTCTGACCACAAGAGTTTAAGGTATCTTTTCACCCAAAAGGAATTAAACATGAGACAAAGACGTTGGTTAATATTTGTTAAGGACTATGACTTTGAAATCAAGTACCACCCGGGTAAGGCTAATGCTGTAGCCGATGCTTTGAGCAGAATGTCAAAAACAATGCAACCCGCAGTGTCAGTTTTTTCTGCACCCTTGAGGACTGAAGTTCAGAAGTTTGAATTGGAACTAGTTCCAGGGTTGTCAGCCTTACTTACCGATTTGACCATTCAACCAACGGTTTTGGAAAAGATCAAAGAGTCACAACAGAAGGATTCCGAGGAGAATAACAGTATGATGAATAAGTTGAAGGACGCCACCTCCGAGTTTAGTCTTTCCAATGATGGAATCCTGAGATTTAGGAATCGATGGTATGTCCCTTGTGATGAAGAATTACGTAAGTTGATTTTGGCCGAGGCTCACTCGTCTTCCTTTTCTATACATCCCGGTAGCACCAAGATGTATCGAGACTTGAAGTTACTTTATTGGTGGCCTAATATGAAGAGGGATGTCTCCAAGTACGTAGAATCATGCTTGGTATGCCAGCAAGTTAAAGCCGAGCACCAACGACCAGGAGGTACCCTTCAACCTCTACCTATTCCCGAATGGAAGTGGGAAAACATTGCCATGGATTTTGTTGTAGGCTTACCTAAAACAACTAAAGGACATGACAGTATTTGGGTTGTGATTGATAGGATGACAAAGTCAGCTCATTTCTTACCTGTAAAGACAACCTACACGATGGACCAACTTGCTAATCTTTACGTTCAAGAAATTATCAGATTGCATGGGATTCCCGTATCCATAGTCTCTGATCGTGACCCTAGATTCACCTCCCGATTCTGGAAAAGTTTACAAGGTACCTTAGGCACAAAGTTATCCTTCAGCACCGCTTTTCACCCGCAGACGGATGGACAATCCGAGAGGACCATTCAGATACTCGAGGATATGTTGAGAGCATGTGTGCTTGACTTTCAGACTACATGGAGTAGACACCTACCTCTGATTGAGTTTTCTTACAACAATAGTTACCAGTCCACCATTGTATGGCACCCTATAAAGCTTTGTATGGCAGGAAATGTAGGTCACCTTTGTACTGGGATGAGGTTGGTGAAGCGAAGTTATTGGGCCCAGAGATTTTACAACAGATGTCAGACAAGATTACAGTCATTAGGAAAAGGATGTTAACTGCACAAAGCCGGCAGAAGAGTTATGCGGACCAAAGAAGAAGAGATCTTGAATTTTCTGTTGGCGATGAAGTTTTCCTGAAGATTTCACCATTTAGAGGAGTCTTAAGATTTGGTAAGAAGGGAAAGCTTAACCCACGGTTCATTGGACCATTCCCTGTCTTAGCTAAGATTGGTAGCACAGCCTATAGATTACTTTTGCCTCCATCTTTGGAAAAGGTTCACAATGTCTTTCATGTGTCTATGCTAAGGAAATGCATACGTGATCCGACTCAGGTTGTTGAACCAACAGAAATCGAAGTTGAACCTAATTTGGTGTATGAAGAGAAACCAGTACAAATTTTGGATTCTGCAGTGAAGACTCTAAGGAATAAGGAAATCTTGTTGGTTAAGGTTTTGTGGAAGAATCATGGTATTGAAGAAGCTACATGGGAACTGCAGCAGGATATGTTGGACAAGTATCCAAAACTCTTTGCTTGACCAATTTTCGGGGACGAAAATTTGTTTAAGGAGGGTGGATGTAACGCCCGACATTTCGGCCAGGTGATTTTCTGACCATTCTCATTGTTACCCTTTATTTAACCTTTATGATTAAATTTAATATTGAGGCAAATTCATTACAAGTTGAGTAAAACTAGGTTGAGTGGCAATTTTGTAATAAAGATTGAAGGATTAGGTATAAATAGAAAATGGGAACCTTAAATCTCATTTAAACCTCACTGCAGCCGACATTTCCTCTCGGCGACTCCCTTCTTCTCTGGAACTTTCTTCCTCCCCAGCAACTGGTTTTTCAGCCTCCACTCCGATAACCCGCATTCTAGGTAAGATTTTGACAATGTAGATGCCGGGTAGTCATTTAGAACTCTGTTTTCAGTTGAACTTGTACTTTCGGGCTCTTCAATGGCTGAGTCAGTTGGTTATCGTTCTTTATCTCCATTTGGTAATGCCACCTTTAAATCGATTCTGGACCTTTTATATAACCGACCCCGTTTAATCGATAGCTATATCTAGCTGTTTCGGTTTTGGATTTCAGACTGTACAGAGAACCTTAGCTGTTAGATTCTAGGATGACTTTCGATTAGAACTTTTAGGACTTTATTTTAACTACTGTAATGTGAAATGTGTTAGGTGAAGAAGTTGAAGAGAAGGTGATTCAAGTTGCTAAGGAATCCAGGTAAGTGAATGTATTAAGTTTCCGGCCAATAGGGCCCTACATCAAAGGATTAAGTTAGATTTAGTGAACATTGTCTGCTATATGTTTGATGAAATGTCGATGGATATGGTTCTGTTATTCTCATGTACTCCCCTGTCTTAGTTCGATGATTAAGTGCATTTATGTTATGCATCATGTTTTACTTCTCAAGCATATGAAAATGTTTTGAAATATGTTTTCTCATGAATAAGGTAAGAAGATAAAACTTATGCAACGTGGTTAAGTGAGGGTTGGGGGTGGTTCGGCGTATGTCACAGTCCGCAGTAGGACATATGAATACGACCCGCAGTAGGGACCATGATCAAACTCACTGTCGAACCCCCTTTACCGGCACAAATCCTCCCTTAAACCACATAATGTAATGAAGAATATGAATGATGAAAGGAATGATGAATATGAGCATATCTACGAATGATGATTATGAACAATGAATACGAGATACGATTATGAATGATGATTAAGAACAAGTACGTGAAAAGAAAAGACTTATGAGCATGTTTTTCTCCAAGATATGCATTCATGAACTCATAATAGTTTGCATTCCTTACTAATCCTTAGGCTTACAGTTACACCTTACGATGTAGGTGAAGAAATACCAGGTGAGGAATACAAAGTTGAGGATGAAGTTTAAGCTGGTTGCTGGAAGGTGCTCAGGGTGGAAAGTCTGTGGCTGGATGGCGATTATGACCCTCTGGTTTTACTCTTAAGGTTTTAATGATAACTATGAACATAAAAGTTTAAGTAGGATGATGTTACTTATGATTATGGAGCTTGAACTTGTCTAGCTTGAATACTGATTATGAGTATATTATAAGAATATAGAATGAGTGATTTTAACTAAGTCTTCCGCTGTATGAGTTTTAATAAATCTGTGGTTTATTCTGTTGGTGTCCCGGTATTAAGTTTGAAGTTATGATGTTTGTGCTGCCGGTAGACGAAATGTATTTGTCTATCGGAAGGTGTGAGTGTTATTATGGAGTTTAGAAATCGGTAGATGAAGTTTGCTTGTCTACCGGAAGAAGAAGATGTTAGGTTAATGTTTAGTAGTCGGTAGATGAGAGTACTTGTCTATCGGCAGGAGATGTGTTATTTTGAAGTGTAGAAATCGACAGGAGGATTGTGATGGGAGTCGGGTAAGTCTGTCTTCCGGAGGACGTCATTGGAAGAGGAAAAGTATTTGTCTTCCGGCTGACGTCATCAGCAGACGATATGCCTAGAGATCGGCATGTGTAGTAGGTCAAGTTACCGGAAGATGGAAATGTCATTCCGCCTTACCGGAAGATGTAGTGCCACGTCATCGGCAGATGATGTGAGTTAATCTACCAGAAGATGTAGTGCCACGTCATCGGCAGATGATGTGAGTTAATCTACCAGAAGATGTAGTGCCACGTCATCGGCAGATGATGTGAGTTAATCTATCGGAAGATGTAGTATAAATGCCATCGGCAGATGTTGTGTGTTGCCATCGGCAGATGGAGTGCCTTGTCATCGGTAGATAAGTCAGTCTTTTGTCGTTGTAATTGAGTGATGATTTAATTGGTCACGCGTGATGCACGTGACCGTCGGCAGATGCAAATATGTGTGCCTGCCGATAGATGTCTAATGAATCATGTGAGATGCACGTGCAGGCCGGTAGAACAACTGGATGTTTGTCGTTTAGCGACCGGCAGGAGTGAAAGCTAAATGTGGTTGTTCAGCGAACTTAAGTTAAGTTAGAATGAGATTTGATATATATATAAAAAAAAAAATATATACACCGATTACAGAGGTATAAAAGTACGGATAAGTTTAAAGGAAAGTCATGACACGTGACGATCCTCCTCGGGTCGTTACATTTTCTCTCTGGCGATCGCGGGAAGCAGAGAAGAAGAAAGAAAAATGAGGGAAAAGAAGTTTTTGGTTATTTTATAAAATTTACTTTGCAAATTACCATTTTGCCCTTCTTTAGTTTATATATGTGTTTCGTCCTTCGTTTTGTTAATCGGCCAAAGATTCGGATTCTCGAAATTTCCTTATTTCACCAATAAGTCCAACTTATTATTTGGGATTTATTAAAACTGTCCGTTCGTAAATCGGACCTCGTTTACTATTTTTACTTAAACGTCCTTTTCGTTACGAGAAGCGTATCTACTCGGAATATAGCGTTACTATTCCGAAAATTCCCTAAATTTCCTTAAAATTCCTATTAATCATTAGGATCGTAATGACGCTTTTTTTTCGTAAAACGGACCTGATTTGACATATTTACCATAATGCTATTTATATTAAAATATTAATATCCCGTAAAGCCGGGATATTACAGACGAAGTCATTAGTGCTAACTTAGCACTTTTAATCAAAACAGCATCCCCAACTATCAAGTTGATATATCTTCATATCAATTTTCGACTATCACGACATTTAAGAAAATCAAAATCATAATGCTTAATGATCTCTAGTTGATTTGATTTTCTGTATTTGAGCATATGAGCTTTTGCTCTTTGTGAGTACTTATAGAGATTTTGAGTGTAATTCAATGATTCAGTATAAGGTTTCTAAAATCTACCTTACAAAATAGCTGTGTACGCAATATCTGATGTGTGGATAGCTTAGTATATATTAGATTTTCTAATGCTTACGCATAAGAAATATTATGTATTTCATTAATTTAACTGAATTCTTGGCGCATCAATATTCATTAAATTTGTTGCCTTTAGTAATATGGTAAATCTTGGATGTTAAATTTCTTGAGTACTGTTTTGATATAACTTTTTTGTGATAACCCCAGTGTAACTTGAGTGTGATCTCGATGTATTTGTATTCTTGTAGTGTGACTTGCAAACAATACGTCATCAACATATAAAACCAAAAAACTAAATTTTCTCTCATTGAACTTACAATATACACAATCATCAACAAAATTCATTTCAAAACCGAATGAGATGATGGCTTAATGAAACTTGTATACTTTTGATGACGGGCTCACCTTAAGTCTATAGATGATTTCCTTAATTGACTAGACAAATCCTTTGAATCACCTTATAAAAAAAGTTCAAGTTATAAAAAAGAGTTCATCAATGTCATCATTGAAAAATATAGTCTTTATATCGATCTGATATAGCTCAAGAACAAAAATGAGCTACAAATGCTATATTTATTTTAAAAGAGTTTTTTAATAAAACTGAAGAGAAAGTCTTCTTTTGGTCAATACCTTTTATGTTAAGTTCTTTGTGACAAAACGATCTTTATATTTCTTAATATTGTCATTTGAACCCATCACACTATGGGTTTCAAACTTTTAGGCAATATGATGAGATTTCAAATGCTATTGTCTTGTATTTCCTTTTAACTCTTCCCTTATGGTATTAAGCTACAATTGAGAGTTAAAATTATTTGTGACTTGATGGAAGTTGCTAAAATCATTTTCCATCATTCCAATGTCAACCTATCATTCTTGGTGACAAATGATATGAAGATATATTTACATTTTTATTTTCTCTAATAGATTTCTTTAGCGACAATTCTTGAGGGTATTGAGTGTGCTCCTCAACAGCAGCCTCTTGAACTTAACGAGAAATTCTTGAATATAGACTTTCTTCTTGATTTGCTAGTTTGAAAATGTAAATCTGATCTTTGTTAGCAGCAACTTTCAGAGAGAAATAAATTTCTATTGAAAGACAAATTCTTTAACCTTATATTCCCCTAAAAACTAATATCCTCAAAGAATTGGAATTTGTCATCTAAAACTAACTTTAGTAGTAGGATCATAAAAGTTATAACCCTTTAATTCTTTTATGAGCACTCAAATCAAATATAACACATTTTACAATTCAGTTTCGTTCCTTTTAGCTTGTAAGGTCATTCCTTAACTGAACTTTCCTAAAATGAAATATTTCATACTAGAGTTTCGGCATGTCTAGCATTCATAAAGGGTTTTATTTACTGCCTTGGTTTGTACTCTTGTTATGATGTAAGTTGCAGTCTTTACTACTTTTACCATATCCTTAAATTATGTTTCATTGTTCCCAGATACATCGTTCATGCTCCACATCCACAATACAATGTAATGAAAAATTATATCACATTTGTCTGGTTATTTAGCAAATGAACCTTAACTCTTAATTCATCCCACTACTATAATATTTAACACTAGAGTCAGATTTGATGATTTTATCCTTTTATCGGGATAATTCTCAATCTAACTAAAATTTCTCATTAAATTAAATATAGATACTCATGAAATAAATGTCTATAAACTTGATAAAATATTGTTGAACATTCTAATACACATGAAAGATGTCTAAATGTAAATAAATGTTGTATGTATCAGTTCTAAGATGTCTAAATTTCTATTGCCATATAATATCTTTATATCAGTCATGTCAATATTCTTATTAGACACTGTCAGAGAAAGGAGAGGTAAAGGAAAATAATAATATTGTATTCTTCAACTTACTTATTTTACAGAGCATTGTCCAGGAGCTTTTTATAGCCTGAGTAATACATAAAACGACAAACAAGGCAAAAACATGCAAATTGTAAAATGAAGATTACAGAGAGAGAAGGGGATCCAAAGCTAACTGTTTTATGAACCGGGTTGATTATTTTGATTATTTTTACACGGCTCAACATCTCCCCGCAAACACACGGGTCGAGGAAGAACCGTGAGTTTGGTACGAAGTTCTTGAAAATGTGAAGTTACCAATGACTTTGTGAGACAATCAGCGATCTAATCTGTAGATGGAGCATATGCAAGTTTTAACAGTCCATTTGCTACTTTTTCACGAACAAAGTGTTGATCAATCTCAATGTGTTTGGTCCGAGCATGCTGAACTGGATTGGAAGCCATACTAAGAGTACTGATATTGTCACAAAATAATAGTGGAGATGATTGAGAAGGAAGATGCAGCTCTGTGAGTAAAAAGTGAATCAAAATTACCTCAGCAGCTCCGTTTGCAAGAGCCCTATATTCAGATTCTGTACTGGATCGAGAAACGGCTCTCTATTTCGAAGATGACCAGGATATTAGATTGTGACCTAGAAAGACACAATAGGCACTTGTGCTTCGTCGATCATCTGGACACGATGCCCAATCGGCATCCGTGTAGCAATAAAGATTATGATTCGAGCTTTGTTGAAGAATAAGTCCTAAGTGAGCAGTACCTCTTAAATAATGAAGGACCCGTTTGACTGCCTGCATATGAAGATCAGTAGGATGATGCATGAATTGACATAATTTATTTACAGCATAAGACATATCTAGTCTTGTTATTGTGCAATATTGAAGCGCTCCCAGTATACTACAATACTCTGTGACATCTGATATCGGAGTACCATCATACATTGATAGTGACTGTAGGGTGAGAGGAGTAGGTTGTGGTTTGGAATCCAGCATGCCTCTTTTTGTCAATAAATCCCTAATGTATTTTGTTTGACTGAGATGTAAGCCCGTAGCATGACAATGGACTTCAACTCCTAGAAAAAAATGCAAATGTCCGAGATCTTTGATAGCAAACAATTTAGACAAATGATTAATCAATGCAGAAATACGTACCGTAGAGGAGCCAGTGATTATAATTTCATCAACGTAAACTAAGACAACCAAAATATCAGAACCAGAATGATGGGTAAACATAGATGTATCAGCTTTAGATCCTTTGAAGCCCCAATTAAGAAGTGCCATACTTAGCTTAATGAACCAGGCTCTCAGGGACTGTTTGGGGCCATAGATTGATTTATGTAATTTGCAAACATAGTCCGGTTTGGTGGAGTCAATAAATCCCTAAGGTTGTGCCATATAAACATCTTCCGACAGATCACAGTGAAGGAACACATTCTGAACATCAAGCTGTTTTATCTGCCATTGCTGAGATATCGCAATGCTTAGAACAAGTCGGATCGTAGTTGTAACACCTGGCATTTTCTGCCATGTAATAATCTGTTGAATTATTGTATGGATTTAAATCGCCATTATTGCAATAACTATTTTATTGTAAACTTTGGAACATGTAATGGGGAGAGAACCGAACTGAAGGCTAACTAAACTAAACATTAAGTTTAAAATGCAGGGAAGGGTAAATTGGAGAGAAATTAAGGTAGGTGGGAGATAGCCAATGGTTGAGTGACATCTGGCGACTTGATGAAGAAGTTAAGTTCTTTCTCCTACGTGAAACCCTCACTTCTCATCTGTTTCTTTCCACTGCTCTTTGTTCTCTCTTCCTGGCGATTTTGACAAAGCACCGACACTTTGTTTTCTGGTTTTTCTTCTGCTTCCTTCAGCAAAGGTAAACATCTACTAATGCTAACAAGTTTGGACAAGATTAACGTGAGTTTTCCCGAAGTTTAGGGTTATGGTATTTTGTGAAAAACTCACTGTCTTTGGATGAAAACACACCGGTTTGTTTTCTAAGGGTTTGAATGAGTTTAGAACAGACTCTTCTAACTTATTTGTTAGCATTTGCAGCTTGTTTATTTTCTGAATTTACATGTACAGATTCGAGCATTTCCGAGACTTCCGGCTAACGGTATCGAGGATAACAGGTAAGTTCATGTGCATAAGTTGGCCCTTAAGGCCCTACAGCAAGGAGATACTAGGTTCTGGTTCGGGTAGTTAGGTCGTAGGTTATACTTTAAGTTAAACGTGTCCTGTGTGTTCTGTTTCCCGTAGTTTTATTCTGTCACCTGTGTATGTTGCGTTTGAGTATCATATCTGTTCATGCATCCACGTTTTCTGTAAAACCATGTAAATGTTTTCGCCCCAGATTTGAAGTTAAGTAAGATAAAACTTGTAATGAAATGTATGGTTAAGTGTGGACGAGGACTGGCATCCTGTCATGTACTCCTGTTATGTCCTGTTGTGGCATGTACTCCTGTTGCGCCAGCTCCTCCTCCCGCTTATACCTTCCTGTCCAGTGAAATGTAATGTAATGTAATGTAATGTTCATGTATTTGAAAACGTTCATGCATAGCATATGCACACTGCATTCCATGTTCTTACTGAGCTCTAGGCTCATAGATGAACTTCCTGTTGTAGGTACGGATACTCCAGATGAGGACCTTGTGCCTCAAAATGACGAGCTGATGTAGTTGGAGGATCGAGCTCACGGGATTTGGATGTTGCAGTCAGACATAATATTTCTGATCTGAGGTTTAAGTTTTCTTTTCTGAAATGTCTATATCTGTAAAGTCTTCTAGAAGTTATGATTTGGTTGTAAAACTCTTCCTTTGACGAAATTCTGTAAGTATATGTCATGTCCTGTACTGACCCTCAGACTTTAAAACAATGTATAGGTTTGTTGTCTAAGTTTTAGAAGCCACTGTATTTGACAGATTAAGCTTATATACTAAAGTATTCTGAAATTTGTTTGGAATGTTTCGATTAGTTCATGCATGGATGAATTCTGGTTTTGGAACTGTCCATGTAATTTTATTTCCTTGAACCTGTCATTTTTAAAGTATGCCTTACTGACCTTCAGATTTTGAAATACTGTATAGATTCTGAGCCAAAGTTTTCAAAACTGCCGTATTTGACAGTTGAACTCATGTTCTGAATGTTCTGAAATGGTTTAGAATATTTTTCATGTTTTAAGATTTGCATGGATGGTCTCAAATTTTAGAGTCATCCATGTAGTCTGTTGTTCTTAGATCTGTCAATTGTAAAGTGTGTTTCAAAATCTTATTTTGAATCGGGTTTTGAAGGTCTGAAACCCTTATGTCTTCTGTTTGATGCTCCCTGCCCGTATGTCCCCCTGTAAAAGTTGTAAATTTTGCCCAGTTTAAAACTTCGTCTTCCGGCTGACGTCACCCAATTCTTCCGCCCAGTGTATTTATGTCTTCCGGCTGATGTCAGCATAAGTCTTCCGCCCAGTTTAAAATTATGTCTTCCGGCTGACGTCACCCAAGTCTTCCGCCCAGTTTAAAATTATGTCTTCCGGCTGACGTCACCCAAGTCTTCTGCCCAGTTTAAAACTTCGTCTTCCGGCTGACGTCACCCGAGTCTTCCGCCCAGTGTATTTATGTCTTCCGGCTGATGTCAGCATAAGTCTTCCGCCCAGTTTAAAACTCCGTCTTCCGGCTGACGTCACCCAAGTCTTCCGCCAATATAAATATGTCTTCCGACTGACGTCATCCCAGACTTTCCGCCAGTACAATGCTTATATCTTCTGGTTAACGTCATCCATCTTTCGGTCGACGTCATCTTCCATCCGATTTCAGTTACTGTCTGTGTCTTCTGGCTGGTGTCACCCATCTCCCGGCTGACGTCATTCAAGTCTTCTGCCCAGTTTTAAACCAAGTCTTCCGCCAGCTTTTCACCAAAGTCTTCCGACTCCAGGGGATGTTTTTTTTCCCTTCCTCTGAAAAGTTTATGAGTTATTTCTATAAGCTCATCCTGTTTATGTAGATAAAAAAAAATAGTCACCGTTTTCTGTAAATGTCCCGGAGTGACAGCTCGGTTCTCGGATCCCGATCGGGTCCAGATTCGGGTCATCATAGTAATGGTATCAGAGAGATAAGGTTTTAAAACCGATTTTGTGAAATGTGTGACTGCGCAATCCGCCACATGAGGATTTTTTTCTAGAATGGTGAGAGGAAATCAAGGTGATGCAAACGACAGAGGCGACGCCCTCGACCGTCTAACCGAGTTGGCCGGCACTCAATCTCGCATGATTGAGCGTTTGATTGCCAGGGAAGGCAATGGAAACAACAATAACCATGCGAATGCTCCACGTGACACTAGTGGAGAGAGATTCTGGCGTCTCCAACCGCCTATGTTCGATGGGTTATCAACAGATCCTACTCACGCCGAAGAATGGATTCGGCAGATTGAACGTATACTAAATTATGCAGAAGTTGAGGAAAACAAGAAAGTGATGTGTGCCTCATTTAATCTCACCAAGAGTGCTGGATTTTGGTGGGACACAGTGCAGTCAACCACTGTGGCATTAAGTCGGGAGGGATTCAAAAGGCTCTTCTACGAGAAATACTTCGACCGCAGTATGAGGAAGGAGAAGTTGTTAGAATTCTCTCGACTGCGACAATTTGGAACGGTGGCTGAGTATGTTTAGAAATTCGATTCACTATCCCGTTATGCACCTCACCTAGTGGCCACCGACGAAAATAAGGTGCATCAATTTATCCAGGGTTTGAAGATGGATCTCTTACGAGGAATTACATACGGGGGATTTGACGAGGCCCCATACACAAAGGTGGTAGCTAAGGCTTATCAGTTGGAAGCCTTAGAGGCAAAGTCTCAGAGATATACATCAAAGAGAATCATGCAGGATGCCCCTCAGCAGCAACAACAACAACAAAAGGGACAGTTTGGGCAACCACGGCAGCAACAGAACAGAGGTGTCAAAAGACCAAATGAAGTTGCCATTTATCAGGACAAAGGGAAAAGACCTATGGGAGCTCCTCAGCTTCCTGTATGCCCACGTTGCCAAAGAAATCATATGGGGGAATATAGACTCTACACTGGCCGATGCTTCCGATGTGACAAGGAAGGCCACCAAGTCCGGGATTGTCCGGCGCCTGACACAAGGCAGAATCGTGCCGTGCCAAGAGTGTTTGCTATGATGGAGGATGTTGATGATGCTGATCTGCACACAGCAATCACAGGTACAATTTCAGTATGTGATGCACCTGCCTATACCTTGTGGGACACTGGGGCCACACATTCGTTTGTGGCCATGGACTTCATAGTTAAGCAGAGGTTTTGTAGTACGTCGTCAGATCAGCCCTATAGCATTATGCTACCGTCCGGAGAGTTTATGCACTTCGAACAAGTTGTAAGGGGTGATATAGTGTCAGTAGGAGACCAGAAATTATATGCCAATCTCATCGTCATCAGGATGAAAGGTTACGATGTCATTCTGGGGATGGACTGGCTGTTTAGACATTATGCCACCATCAACTGTAGGTCCGGGCTAGTGTCGTTTAAACGCCCGAATGGAGTAGAGTTCTCCTACCAGGCGATACCACAGAAACGTGGTATACCTGTTATATCTACCTTGAAAGCTCGACGGCTGATGAAGTCAGGATGCATCGGATTTCTTGCCCACGTTGTGGATGTTCAAAGGCAAAATGAGGTGGAACTTCAAAACATTCCGGTAGTCCGGGACTTCTCAGAGGTTTTCTTAAATGACTTACCGAGATTGCCACCTGATCGTGAAATCGAGTTTGAAATTGATGTATGTCCTGGTGCGGAACCAGTATCGAAGAATCCGTACCGTATGGCACCAATCGAGCTGAAGGAATTGAAGACTCAGCTGAAAGAGTTAGTGGACAAGGGTTTTGTACGCCCTAGCTTCTCTCCGTGGGGTGCTCCCCTCTTATTTGTTAAGAAGAAGGATGGGTCCCTACGGATGTGTATTGACTACCGTGAGTTGAACAAGTTGACGATTAAGAATAAGTACCCGTTGCTAAGAATCAATGATTTATTTGACCAAATACAAGGGGCTCGGGTATTTTCTAAGATTGACTTGCGCTCCGGTTATTACCAGTTGAAGGTCAGAGCTGATGATATTCCAAAGACCGCGTTCAGGACTCGATACGGGCATTACGAGTTCTTGGTGATGTCGTTCGGGTTAACTACTGCCCCGACAGCATTTATGGACTTAATGAACAGGATATTCCAGGACTATCTGGATAAATTTGTAATCGTCTTCATCGACGACATCCTGGTTTATTCTCGGACTGAAGAGGAGCATAAAGAGCACTTCGCTATTGTGCTGTCAACTCTAAAACAGCATCAATTGTTTGCCAAGCTATCAAAGTGCGAATTCTGGTTGAACAAGATTAATTTCCTGGGCCACGTGGTGTCTGCAGAGGGAGTTTCTGTAGACCCGGCCAAGATTCAGGCCGTAAAAGATTGGCCAAAACCAAGGAATGCCAGCGAAGTACGAAGCTTTATCGGACTAGCTGGTTATTACGGGAAATTCATCAAGGGATTTTCTGTGATAGCAAAACCTATGACCAGCTTAACAAGGAAGGACATCAAGTTCAGGTGGTCTGAAGCATGTGAGGTGAGCTTTCAGACACTTAAGCAGAAATTAACCACTGCTCCTCTGTTAGTATTGCCAGTTGAAGACGGCAAGTTCAGCGTATATTGTGATGCGTCGAAAATTGGCTTGGGATGCGTATTGATGCAAGAAGGAAAAGTGGTGGCATACGCATCCAGACAATTGAAGAACCACGAGCAAAACTACCCTACTCATGACTTGGAGTTAGCGGCAGTTGTCTTTCCACTGAAGGTATGGAGACACCACTTGTATGGGCAATCATGTGAGGTGTTTTCGGATCACAAAAGCTTGAAGTACATATTTACCCAGAAAGAGTTAAACATGAGGCAACGACGGTGGCTCGAATTTGTGAAAGACTATGACATCGAGATCAAATATCACCCGGGGAAAGCAAACGTGGTGGCTAATGCGTTGAGTAGGATGCCGGCTACTATGCAACCGGCCTTGACGGCCATGTCAATGCCTTTGAGGACAGAAATTCAGAGATTTGATTTGGAAGTGGTTTCTAAGCTGTCAGCCGTGTTGGCAGATCTAACATTACGGCCAACTATTCTGGACAGAATTAAGGAAGCCCAGAAGACCAATTCAAAGGAGATGGCCGATATAGTGAGCAAGTTACCTATGGCTTCTTCCGATTTCAGTTATTCGGGAGATGGTATTCTGAAGTTCAAAGATAGGTGGTATGTTCCGAGAGATGAAGAGCTACGAAAGAACATCTTGTCGGAAGCCCACTCGTCTTCTTTCTCTGTGCATCCTGGAAGCACGAAGATGTATCAAGACTTGAAACTTCACTTCTGGTGGCCGAATATGAAGAATGAGGTGGCCAAATTTGTGGAGTCTTGCATGATATGTCAACAAGTCAAGGCTGAACATCAACGACCAGTTGGGACGCTTCAGCCTCTCCCGATTCCCGAATGGCAATGGGAGAATATTACGATGGATTTTGTTGTCGGCCTTCCGAGGACGGTTAAAGGCCATAACAGTATATGGGTCATTGTAGATAGACTAACCAAGTCGGCCCACTTTCTACCTGTGAAGACGACATTCTCTATGGACCAGTATGCAGAGTTATACATTGGTGAGATTGTCAAGTTGCATGGTATTCCAGTGTCAATTGTATCTGACCGGGATCCCAGGTTCACTTCCAGGTTTTGGAAAAGCTTGCAAAACTTTTTGGGTACAAAGCTGGATTTCAGCACGGCGTTTCACCCACAGACAGATGGAGAATCTGAGAGAACAATTCAGATATTGGAGGACATGTTAAGGTCGTGCGTGTTGGAACTTCATGCTCCTTGGAGTAGATATTTACCGTTAATTGAATTCTCTTATAATAACAGCTACCAGGCTACTATCAGCATGGCTCCATATGAAGCCCTCTATGGCAGAAAATGTAGATCTCCGTTATGTTGGGATGAAGTTGGAGAGTCCAGACTTGTCGGCCCTGAGATATTACAGCAGATGTCTGAGGTGATTGTTGTTATCAAACAACGAATCAACACTGCTATGAGTCGACAGAAAAGTTATGCAGATCGGAGACGGAGAGACATGGAGTTCGCTGAAGGCGATGAAGTATTCCTGAAGGTGTCGCCTTTCAAAGGTGTAATGAGATTTGGCAAGAAAGGGAAGCTCAGCCCACGGTTCATTGGACCTTTTCCCATTCTGAAGCGTGTGGGAAGCGTGGCTTACAAGCTACAGTTGCCAGCGTCAATGGACGGAGTTCATAATGTCTTCCATGTTTTGATGCTGAGAAAGTGCGTACGAGATCCAACCCAAATAGTGGAACATGTGGACTTTGATATCATGCCGACGCTGACATATGAAGAAAGACCTATAAAGATATTGGATACGTCACTCAAAGTATTGCGAAACAGGGTGGTTCCACTGGTAAAAGTGGTATGGCGCAACCACAATGTGGAGGAAGCCACATGGGAAATACAAGCGGATGTCAGGGCCCAGTATCCGGAGCTATTCGCTTAGGCAAATTTTGGGGACAAAATTTCTGTTAAGGTGGGAGGAATGTAACACCCGGCATTTTCTGCCATGTAATAATCTATTGAATTATTGTATGGATTTAAATTGTCATTATTGCAATAACTATTTTATTGTAAACTTTGGAACATGTAATGGGGAGAGAACCGAACTGAAGGCTAACTAAACTAAACATTAAGTTTAAAATGCAGGGAAGGGTAAATTGGAGAGAAATTAAGGTAGGTAGGAGATGGCTAATGGTTGAGTGACATCTGGCGACTTGATGAAGAAGTTAAGTTCTTTCTCCTACGTGAAACCCTCACTTCTCATCTGTTTCTTTCCACTGCTCTTTGGTCTCTCTTCCTGGCGATTTTGACAAAGCACCGACACTTTGTTTTCTGGTTTTTCTTCTGCTTCCTTCAGCAAAGGTAAACATCTACTAATGCTAACAAGTTTGGACAAGATTAACGTGAGTTTTCCCGAAGTTTAGGGTTATGGTATTTTGTGAAAAACTCACTGTCTTTGGATGAAAACACACCGGTATGTTTTCTAAGGGTTTGAATGAGTTTAGAACAGACTCTTCTAACTTATTTGTTAGCATTTGCAGCTTGTTTATTTTCTGAATATACATGTACAGATTCGAGCATTTTCGAGACTTTCGGCTAATGGTATCGAGGATAATAGGTAAGTTCATGCGCATAAGTTGGCCCTTAAGGCCCTACAGCAAGGAGATACTAGGTTCTGGTTCGGGTAGTTAGGTCGAAGGTTATACTTTAAGTTAAACGTGTCCTGTGAGTTCTGTTTCCCGTAGTTTTATTCTGTCACCTGTGTATGTTGCGTTTGAGTATCATATCTGTTCATGCATCCACGTTTTCTGTAAAACCATGTAAATGTTTTCGCACCAGATTTGAAGTTAAGTAAGATAAAACCTGTAATGAAATGTATGGTTAAGTGTGGACGAGGACTGGCATCCTGTCATGTACTCCTGTTATGTCCTGTTGTGGCATGTACTCCTGTGGCGCCAGCTCCTCCTCCCGCTTATACCTTCCTGTCCAGTGAAATGTAATGTAATGTAATGTAATGTAATGTAATGTAATGTAATGTAATGTAATGTAATGTAATGTAATGTAATGTAATGTAATGTAATGTAATGTAATGTAATGTAATGTAATGTAATGTAATGTAATGTAATGTAATGTAATGTAATGTAATGTAATGTAATGTAATGTAATGTAATGTAATGTAATGTAATGTAATGTAATGTAATGTAATGTAATGTAATGTAATGTAATGTAATGTAATGTAATGTAATGTAATGTAATGTAATGTAATGTAATGTAATGTAATGTAATGTAATGTAATGTAATGTAATGTAATGTAATGTAATGTAATGTAATGTAATGTAATGTAATGTAATGTAATGTAATGTAATGTAATGTAATGTAATGTAATGTAATGTAATGTAATGTAATGTAATGTAATGTAATGTAATGTAATGTAATGTAATGTAATGTAATGTAATGTAATGTAATGTAATGTAATGTAATGTAATGTAATGTAATGTAATGTAATGTAATGTAATGTAATGTAATGTAATGTAATGTAATGTAATGTAATGTAATGTAATGTAATGTAATGTAATGTAATGTAATGTAATGTAATGTAATGTAATGTAATGTAATGTAATGTAATGTAATGTAATGTAATGTAATGTAATGTAATGTAATGTAATGTAATGTAATGTAATGTAATGTAATGTAATGTAATGTAATGTAATGTAATGTAATGTAATGTAATGTAATGTAATGTAATGTAATGTAATGTAATGTAATGTAATGTAATGTAATGTAATGTAATGTAATGTAATGTAATGTAATGTAATGTAATGTAATGTAATGTAATGTAATGTAATGTAATGTAATGTAATGTAATGTAATGTAATGTAATGTAATGTAATGTAATGTAATGTAATGTAATGTAATGTAATGTAATGTAATGTAATGTAATGTAATGTAATGTAATGTAATGTAATGTAATGTAATGTAATGTAATGTAATGTAATGTAATGTAATGTAATGTAATGTAATGTAATGTAATGTAATGTAATGTAATGTAATGTAATGTAATGTAATGTAATGTAATGTAATGTAATGTAATGTAATGTAATGTAATGTAATGTAATGTAATGTAATGTAATGTAATGTAATGTAATGTAATGTAATGTAATGTAATGTAATGTAATGTAATGTAATGTAATGTAATGTAATGTAATGTAATGTAATGTAATGTAATGTAATGTAATGTAATGTAATGTAATGTAATGTAATGTAATGTAATGTAATGTAATGTAATGTAATGTAATGTAATGTAATGTAATGTAATGTAATGTAATGTAATGTAATGTAATGTAATGTAATGTAATGTAATGTAATGTAATGTAATGTAATGTAATGTAATGTAATGTAATGTAATGTAATGTAATGTAATGTAATGTAATGTAATGTAATGTAATGTAATGTAATGTAATGTAATGTAATGTAATGTAATGTAATGTAATGTAATGTAATGTAATGTAATGTAATGTAATGTAATGTAATGTAATGTAATGTAATGTAATGTAATGTAATGTAATGTAATGTAATGTAATGTAATGTAATGTAATGTAATGTAATGTAATGTAATGTAATGTAATGTAATGTAATGTAATGTAATGTAATGTAATGTAATGTAATGTAATGTAATGTAATGTAATGTAATGTAATGTAATGTAATGTAATGTAATGTAATGTAATGTAATGTAATGTAATGTAATGTAATGTAATGTAATGTAATGTAATGTAATGTAATGTAATGTAATGTAATGTAATGTAATGTAATGTAATGTAATGTAATGTAATGTAATGTAATGTAATGTAATGTAATGTAATGTAATGTAATGTAATGTAATGTAATGTAATGTAATGTAATGTAATGTAATGTAATGTAATGTAATGTAATGTAATGTAATGTAATGTAATGTAATGTAATGTAATGTAATGTAATGTAATGTAATGTAATGTAATGTAATGTAATGTAATGTAATGTAATGTAATGTAATGTAATGTAATGTAATGTAATGTAATGTAATGTAATGTAATGTAATGTAATGTAATGTAATGTAATGTAATGTAATGTAATGTAATGTAATGTAATGTAATGTAATGTAATGTAATGTAATGTAATGTAATGTAATGTAATGTAATGTAATGTAATGTAATGTAATGTAATGTAATGTAATGTAATGTAATGTAATGTAATGTAATGTAATGTAATGTAATGTAATGTAATGTAATGTAATGTAATGTAATGTAATGTAATGTAATGTAATGTAATGTAATGTAATGTAATGTAATGTAATGTAATGTAATGTAATGTAATGTAATGTAATGTAATGTAATGTAATGTAATGTAATGTAATGTAATGTAATGTAATGTAATGTAATGTAATGTAATGTAATGTAATGTAATGTAATGTAATGTAATGTAATGTAATGTAATGTAATGTAATGTAATGTAATGTAATGTAATGTAATGTAATGTAATGTAATGTAATGTAATGTAATGTAATGTAATGTAATGTAATGTAATGTAATGTAATGTAATGTAATGTAATGTAATGTAATGTAATGTAATGTAATGTAATGTAATGTAATGTAATGTAATGTAATGTAATGTAATGTAATGTAATGTAATGTAATGTAATGTAATGTAATGTAATGTAATGTAATGTAATGTAATGTAATGTAATGTAATGTAATGTAATGTAATGTAATGTAATGTAATGTAATGTAATGTAATGTAATGTAATGTAATGTAATGTAATGTAATGTAATGTAATGTAATGTAATGTAATGTAATGTAATGTAATGTAATGTAATGTAATGTAATGTAATGTAATGTAATGTAATGTAATGACCCAGTTTAAAATTATGTCTTCCGGCTGATGTCAGCATAAGTCTTCCGCCCAGTTTAAAACTTCGTCTTCCGGCTGACGTCACCCAAGTCTTCCGCCCAGTTTAAAATTATGTCTTCCGGCTGATGTCAGCATAAGTCTTCCGCCCAGTTTAAAACTTCGTCTTCCGGCTGACGTCACCCAAGTCTTCCGCCCAGTTTAAAATTATGTCTTCCGGCTGACGTCACCCAAGTCTTCCGCCCAGTTTAAAATTATGTCTTCCGGCTGACGTCACCCAAGTCTTCCGCCCAGTTTAAAACTTCGTCTTCCGGCTGATGTCAGCATAAGTCTTCCGCCCAGTTTAAAATTATGTCTTCCGGCTGACGTCACCCAAGTCTTCCGCCCAGTTTAAAATTATGTCTTCCGGCTGATGTCAGCATAAGTCTTCCGCCCAGTTTAAAACTTCGTCTTCCGGCTGATGTCAGCATAAGTCTTCCGCCCAGTTTAAAATTATGTCTTCCGGCTGATGTCAGCATAAGTCTTCCGCCCAGTTTAAAATTATGTCTTCCGGCTGATGTCAGCATAAGTCTTCCGCCCAGTTTAAAATTATGTCTTCCGGCTGATGTCAGCATAAGTCTTCCGCCCAGTTTAAAACTTCGTCTTCCGGCTGATGTCAGCATAAGTCTTCCGCCCAGTTTAAAACTTCGTCTTCCGGCTGATGTCAGCATAAGTCTTCCGCCCAGTTTAAAACTTCGTCTTCCGGCTGATGTCAGCATAAGTCTTCCGCCCAGTTTAAAATTATGTCTTCCGGCTGATGTCAGCATAAGTCTTCCGCCCAGTTTAAAATTATGTCTTCCGGCTGATGTCAGCATAAGTCTTCCGCCCAGTTTAAAACTTCGTCTTCCGGCTGATGTCAGCATAAGTCTTCCGCCCAGTTTAAAATTATGTCTTCCGGCTGATGTCAGCATAAGTCTTCCGCCCAGTTTAAAATTATGTCTTCCGGCTGATGTCAGCATAAGTCTTCCGCCCAGTTTAAAATTATGTCTTCCGGCTGATGTCAGCATAAGTCTTCCGCCCAGTTTAAAATTATGTCTTCCGGCTGATGTCAGCATAAGTCTTCCGCCCAGTTTAAAATTATGTCTTCCGGCTGATGTCAGCATAAGTCTTCCGCCCAGTTTAAAATTATGTCTTCCGGCTGATGTCAGCATAAGTCTTCCGCCCAGTTTAAAATTATGTCTTCCGGCTGATGTCAGCATAAGTCTTCCGCCCAGTTTAAAACTTCGTCTTCCGGCTGATGTCAGCATAAGTCTTCCGCCCAGTTTAAAATTATGTCTTCCGGCTGATGTCAGCATAAGTCTTCCGCCCAGTTTAAAATTATGTCTTCCGGCTGATGTCAGCATAAGTCTTCCGCCCAGTTTAAAACTTCGTCTTCCGGCTGATGTCAGCATAAGTCTTCCGCCCAGTTTAAAATTATGTCTTCCGGCTGATGTCAGCATAAGTCTTCCGCCCAGTTTAAAACTTCGTCTTCCGGCTGATGTCAGCATAAGTCTTCCGCCCAGTTTAAAACTTCGTCTTCCGGCTGATGTCAGCATAAGTCTTCCGCCCAGTTTAAAATTATGTCTTCCGGCTGATGTCAGCATAAGTCTTCCGCCCAGTTTAAAATTATGTCTTCCGGCTGATGTCAGCATAAGTCTTCCGCCCAGTTTAAAATTATGTCTTCCGGCTGATGTCAGCATAAGTCTTCCGCCCAGTTTAAAATTATGTCTTCCGGCTGACGTCACCCAAGTCTTCCGCCCAGTTTAAAATTATGTCTTCCGGCTGATGTCAGCATAAGTCTTCCGCCCAGTTTAAAATTATGTCTTCCGGCTGATGTCAGCATAAGTCTTCCGCCCAGTTTAAAATTATGTCTTCCGGCTGATGTCAGCATAAGTCTTCCGCCCAGTTTAAAATTATGTCTTCCGGCTGATGTCAGCATAAGTCTTCCGCCCAGTTTAAAATTATGTCTTCCGGCTGATGTCAGCATAAGTCTTCCGCCCAGTTTAAAATTATGTCTTCCGGCTGATGTCAGCATAAGTCTTCCGCCCAGTTTAAAATTATGTCTTCCGGCTGATGTCAGCATAAGTCTTCCGCCCAGTTTAAAATTATGTCTTCCGGCTGACGTCACCCAAGTCTTCCGCCCAGTTTAAAATTATGTCTTCCGGCTGATGTCAGCATAAGTCTTCCGCCCAGTTTAAAATTATGTCTTCCGGCTGATGTCAGCATAAGTCTTCCGCCCAGTTTAAAATTATGTCTTCCGGCTGATGTCAGCATAAGTCTTCCGCCCAGTTTAAAACTTCGTCTTCCGGCTGACGTCACCCAATTCTTCCCCCCAGTTTAAAATTATGTCTTCCGGCTGACGTCACCCAAGTCTTCCGCCCAGTTTAAAATTATGTCTTCCGGCTGATGTCAGCATAAGTCTTCCGCCCAGTTTAAAATTATGTCTTCCGGCTGATGTCAGCATAAGTCTTCCGCCCAGTTTAAAATTATGTCTTCCGGCTGATGTCAGCATAAGTCTTCCGCCCAGTTTAAAACTTCGTCTTCCGGCTGATGTCAGCATAAGTCTTCCGCCCAGTTTAAAATTATGTCTTCCGGCTGACGTCACCCAAGTTGATGAAGGGATATGATGAGAGACACATTCACTGGACAAGGGTAAGAAAGGTGGTGGGGTAGGTAGAGATGGCAGAGAAGAAATAATGGGTATGGGTACCTTTTTAACTGTGGAAGAGCTTTGACAGAGTAGAAAGTTGGTTTCATTAAAAACTACGTGTCGTGAAATGTATATACGACCCGTTGTTGCATTTAAGCAAATATAACCCTTGTGCTGACTGCTGTATCCGAGAAGGACGCAGGGTTGGGAACGAAATTCTAATTTATGAGAATTATAAGGGCGTAGAAAGGGAAAACACTGACAACCGAAGATACGCAGATGAGTATATGAGGGAATTTTATCATAAAGTGATTGAAATGGTGAAATATTTGACAGAACTTTTGACGGAAGTCTGTTTATTAAATACACGGAAGTGCTAAAGCCAAAAGTCCAATATGTTAAAGGCATAGAGGCGTGAGCAAGTAGAGCTAAGCCCGTTTCAACTATATGTCTGTTTTTACGTTCGACTCGCCCATTTTGTTGTGGGGTGTAAGGGCAAGAAATCTCATGAACAATTTCATGAGTTTTGAAAAAATTCGATAAGGTTCGAAACTCACCACCCCAATCTGACCTGACCCGTTTAATAGTACTATTAAACTGAGTATGAATCAACTGTTTAAACGTAACAAAGGCATTATAAGCTTCATCTTTAGATTTAAGCAAATAAAACCAAGTAAATCTTGAAAAATCGTCGATGAAAATAATGAAATACTTTGCACCATTTACTGAAGAAACCGGGGAGGGACCCCAAACATCCATGTGAATTAACTCAAATTTTGTTCTAGCACGAGAAACAGAGACAAAAAATGGCAGTTTGTGAGATTTGGCCAACTGACAAGAGGAACAAAAATTCATATAGCTGGAGGAAATATTTAAGCTAGATAACACAGACTGAACTACTTGAGATGAAGGATGTCCCAATCTGAAATGCCATAGGTTAGACGGATTGCTGGAAACTGTGTGAAGATGAGTAGAGAGCTGTCGACTTGAAGGAGGACAGACCTGATAGAGTCCATTGTCAAGTATTCCCCGGAGAAGTGGTCTGTGGGATACAAGATCAATGTAGTGACTACATTTTGACGCTCTAGACGAGCTTCATAGCTTAACAATAAGCTATTAACTTCTTCCATAGACGGTCGATCATTGCGTGTTGAAATGGATGTTGCAAAAGAATTATATTGTGCTCCCAATCCATTTAGAAAATATAGAAGTTGGTCCTTATAACTAACCGATTCACCTACTGTAGCAAGAGTATTGCAGAGACTCCTGAATTTCTGAACATAGTTCATTGCACTCATACCATCTTTGCGAAAAGACTGCAAGTTTGTGCGAAGCTCAGAAATTCTCGCAAAAGACGCAGCAGAGTAAAGTTGTTCAAGAGCTTCCCAGATCTCAAACGCTGTAGAATAACCAACAAGCTGTCCTAGCATTTGTTCATGAACCGAAGCATAAATCCAACACATTATAAGACGGTTATACCTCTGCCAGGAAATGAAATCTGGATTTACAACCTGTGAACTAGACTCGTCAAATTTTGGAGGACAGGGGCAAGCTCCAATAAGTATTTCTTCGAGTCCGTTTGCAATGACCACATTGAGTATTTGATTCTTCTAGATAAGGAAGTTTGAATCATCAAGCTTAATTGCCAGGGGTTGATTTACTGAAGGGAGGTGAGGAAGAGGAGGTAAAGAGGGAGAGGAGGATGACGGTGCTTCAGTCGTACTGGAAGAAGACATCGTTTCAGAAAGTTACAGAGAGAGTAGGAGAAAAGGGAATAAGAGAAAGGAGAATATGTTGAGCCGTTGATGGCTCTGATACCATGTCAGAAAAAGGAGAGGTAAAGGAAAATAATAATATTGTATTCTTCAACTTACTTATTTTACAGAGTATTGTTCAGGGGCTTTTTATAGCCTGAGTAATTCAGAAAACGACAAACAAGGCAAAAACATGTAAATTGTAAAATGAAGATTACAGAGAGAGAAGGGGATCCAAAACTAACTGTTTTATGAACCGGGTTGATTATTTTTACACGGCTCAACAGACACAAACATCTTCATTATCTTTTCAAAAAAATGATCTAATTGCTTGTGTAATAAATACATTGAATTCTCATGTATAACAAAACCACAATAAGAATTGTATGTCCTTATGTGTCCACTTGAGTTGCAAAAGTAACACGTAAAGTTCTTAGGTTGATAAATGATTAGTTTATGTCTTATATTGCTTCGATATTTCCTCTTCCTTTATGCAATGAGAAATATGCGCATTAAAAGCCAATTTCTCCTTCATGACAGTCATAAATAACCTTAAATGGTTTGAATTGTGAAGAGGTATCGAAGACAACATCATGCTGACAGTTAAAACTTTTATTATTTTTATTTTTATTTATTTAGCAAATAAATAACAGATGATAATCAGGTAAGATCAAAGCTATATATGTGAAAACCTTCGTAATACATTGTCCCCAATGTAAAAAAACAATAGAAGTGAAACAGAAGGAAAAAAGTAATGCCTTGTCAAGGAGAGTGCTATTCATCTTTATTGTCTGCAGATGGTGTGCATGGACTTTCCTGCCAATTAGAGGGATTGGGAATAGCTAGCAAACCATTAACATGAAAGAAAACACAAGATAGAACACCAATGCATTAACTAGAGAACGGAATCTTTTTTTTATCTTTTTTAATTTTTTTAGGAACTACCTATGATAATACCTTATAATATATTATTTGTAGTTCAAAATGATTATAAGATGACGCATGCATGTATTTCAATTCTTTATTATAAGTATCTTATTCATGATACGCACTTACAGCACAGTTTAAAGAAATGACACATTTTGAAAATAATTTTTGTGAGTAATAATCTGGAACTTCCCATTTAAAAAATAAATAAATAATCAATGAAAAAAATGAATAGTGAATAAAAGTCTCTTTCATGGTTTTTTGCTACTCGCTGCTCCACTATTGAATTTCCTGCCAATTAGGGGATTGGGAATAGCTAGCAAACCATTAACATGAAAGAAACACAAGATAGAACACCAATGCATTAACTACTGAGAACGGAATCTTTTTTTTTATCTTTTTTAATTTTTTTAGGAACTACCTATGATAATACCTTATAATATATTATTTGTAGTTCAAAATGATTATAAGATGACGCATGCATGTATGTTCAATTCATTTATTATAAGTATCTTATTCATGAATACGCACTTACAGCACAGTTTAAAGAAATGACACATTTTGAAAATAATTTTTGTGAGTAATAATCTGGAACTTCCCATTTAAAAAATAAATAAATAAATTGAGTGAGTCATTTAGATACTTAATGGGTGGAAACAATGCAATAAAATGAAAGACTCAAGAAGAATTCCATCACAAAGTCATGGAAACGAAAAAAAAAATAGATAGATAAGAGATTCAATAGTTCTCCATTCCACTTTCAATTTTAAGTGAGTCTTTCACATACTCAATTGGTGGAAATTATACAAGGGGGATATTGAGATAAACTCCACTACAAATCTCTTTTAAAAAGAGAAATAAATAAATAATAAATATATATACATATATATATATATATAGATATATATATATATATATATATATATATATATATATATTATAAATAAATAAATAAATAAATAAATAAATAAATAAATAAATAAATAAATAAATAAATAAATAAATAAATAAATAAATAAATAAATAAATAAATAAATAAATAAATAAATAAATAAATAAATAAATAAATAAATAAATAAATAAATAAATAAATAAATAAATAAATAAATAAATAAATAAATAAATAAATAAATAAATAAATAAATAAATAAATAAATAAATAAATAAATAAATAAATAAATAAATAAATAAATAAATAAATAAATAAATAAATAAATAAATAAATAAATAAATAAATAAATAAATAAATAAATAAATAAATAAATAAATAAATAAATAAATAAATAAATAAATAAATAAATAAATAAATAAATAAATAAATAAATAAATAAATAAATAAATAAATAAATAAATAAATAAATAAATAAATAAATAAATAAATAAATAAATAAATAAATAAATAAATAAATAAATAAATAAATAAATAAATAAATAAATAAATAAATAAATAAATAAATAAATAAATAAATAAATAAATAAATAAATAAATAAATAAATAAATAAATAAATAAATAAATAAATAAATAAATAAATAAATAAATAAATAAATAAATAAATAAATAAATAAATAAATAAATAAATAAATAAATAAATAAATAAATAAATAAATAAATAAATAAATAAATAAATAAATAAATAAATAAATAAATAAATAAATAAATAAATAAATAAATAAATAAATAAATAAATAAATAAATAAATAAATAAATAAATAAATAAATAAATAAATAAATAAATAAATAAATAAATAAATAAATAAATAAATAAATAAATAAATAAATAAATAAATAAATAAATAAATAAATAAATAAATAAATAAATAAATAAATAAATAAATAAATAAATAAATAAATAAATAAATAAATAAATAAATAAATAAATAAATAAATAAATAAATAAATAAATAAATAAATAAATAAATAAATAAATAAATAAATAAATGTCCCGAGTTGTCTGTTTTCATGTTTCACAATATGCCCTGTTATTTCTGATGTCTACTGTTATAGGTTCAAGCACTGAGACTGTCATGCATACACGTTTTACTGAAAATTCATGCAAAACTGATTTCTGTACACTGTTTGAAATTAAACAAGATAAAATCTGACTGTCTGAAATGTACCAGGTTAAGTGTGGGACGGGGACTGACCCTTCTGGTTTTATCCCTCCCTGGGAATCTGAAAATATTGTCCCTAGCAAGGACCCTCTGGTTTTATCCCTCCCTGGGAATCTGAAAAACTGTTGTGCCTGATAGTGCACGTACTGAACCAGTTCCCCTATAAGCCCCACTTAATTCTTCTGCCACTGAAACTGAATGTTCTGTTCTGTCACCGCATTTCTGAAAATCTGCATGCATAGCATTTTGCATCACTGCATTCTGATTATGTCCTTACTGAGTTTTAGACTCATAGGTGAACTCTCTGATGTAGGTACCGAACCTGAAACCGAGGACCTTGTGCCTCAAAATGATGATCTGATGTAGTTGATGGCTCGAGCTCATGGGAGTTGGCTGCTGCAGTCAGGCATAAAATTCTGACCCGAGGTTTAAGTTTCCTGAAATGTCTATTTTGTAAAGTCTTCTGGAAAATTATGGTTTGGTTGTAAAACCCTTCCTTTGAAGAAACTCTGCAAGTATATGTCATATTCTGTACTGATTTTCAGACTTTAAAACAATGTATAGGTCTGATGTCTAAGTTTTTGAAACCGCTGTACTTGACAGTTCAGTTATATTCTAAAGTATTCTGGAATTGTTTGGGATACTTTCTGTTATTCTGTGCATGGATGATTCTTGTTTTGGGAACATGCATGCAGTTTGCCTCTTTAAATCTGTCAATTGTAAAGTATCTGTCAATTGTGAAGTATGCTTAACAGTCTTGTTTAGAATCAGGCATTGAAGGTTTACATCTTTTATGCATTCTGCTTCTGCTGTATCTGACAGTTGAATTACGTTCTGATGTGTTCTTAAATAGTTTGGAACATTCTCTGTAGTCTGTACACGAAGGGTCTCTGGTATTAGAGCTTTCTATGTATAGTGAAATCCTTTAAACTTCTGTCATGCTTTCTGTTGTATTCAAGAACCATGTTTCGAACTGGTTCGAAGAAATCTGAGACTTCTAAGTGTTCTGTTTTATGCCCTCTGTTCGTATGTCTTCCTGTTAAAAGTTGTAAATTCTGTCTTTAAAACCATATCTGCCAATTTCACCTTCCGGTAAGAATTTTGAATACATCTACCGATAGATACTGTACATGTTTTGTCTTATTCCCATCCACCGCCAAACGGTGTTACTGCCTTAGGTTTTCATCTTCCGATTTCAATTGCTATCTGCATCTTCCGATGACGTCACCCATCTTCCGGCTGACGTCATCACCTCCTGCCGATTCCGTTTATTTCATCTATCTTCCGGCTGACGTTATCTATCTTCCGGCTGACGTCATCACCTTCTGCCGGTTACGTTCGCTGTTTGCATCTGCCGGTTGACGTCATCCATCTTCCGGCTGACGTCATCCGTTTTGTCTTAATCGACATCTTCTGCCCAGTGTAGTTTACATCCACTGATAGTTTTAATCTTCCGCCTGACGTCATCACTCATCTTCCGACGACGTCGTCGCAATTGCCGACTCTATCTGTTGCCTTCATCTTCCGGCCACGTCATCTGCCGAAGCCTCCCGCCAGTTTTGTTTATTTTTGTTTTCTTTTCTTCTGCTTCTCTTCTGTTATTCACTTATGTATTTCAGCCAACTGTATCCCGTTTGTTTTTTACTCCAGAGAACTCTCCCTCCCTGTAAAGATTTTAAAAGAATAATGTCCCCGTTTTTCCGTTATCTGTCCCGGAGTGATGGCTCCGATCCCGGACTCCGATCGGGTCCCGGTTTCGGGCTGTCACACTTATAATATTCATATCGAAGTTTATATACATGCAATATTTGTAATTTATTGAGAACTACGAATTTTGTGATTTTTTGAGGCAACAAATTCTATTTGGTCAAGGCAACTGTGTTAATAATTTAATTTTTCATTTCAAGTATTCAACTTCTAATATCTATGAGTCATATTTTAATGCTGCTTTATTTTCATACTATTTTTCCGTTAGGATTAGCAAAAATTTAAGTTTGGGAGTGTGGTACCTCTATGAAATTTAGAGTTATCTCATCGTTCTAAACAAAGTTTGATATTTGTTCTCGAGTTTTTTGTAGTTTTAATCTATTTTAAGTTATGGTGCTGGTAAATAATCAAACATGTGAAATAAATATAGAAATGATGAATATTTGGCCACGACCAAAGGAACCCGAGTCAAGACTCATGAAAAAGGAGAAAAAAAATGTCATCACAGTAGCTTCGTAGTCGCAAAAACAGGATATGAGTCGCGACGCTAGACCAGATCATCTTACAAAAAATGCAAGATTCTATGCATTTCGAAATATTTTACCTTGATTTTGAAAATCCTAATCGAGAATCTTTAAATACAACATTGCCAAACGAAAAAAGAAATTTTCGACAGCATGGAGACATATTTTTAGAGAGTTATCGGTGAAGGATTTTTTACAAGAGGCGAGGAGACCACAAACATGTTACGCCATTGCGGTAACATGAGAAACAAATATTCTCTCTTACTTCTTTCTTCTTCTTGATTTTGTGATCAACACTATTTATTTTGTTGTTATTGCGACCATGTTGAACTAACTTTCTCCTTCTATAGAGAGGAGATGGATCATTTGTTTAAATTATTATTTTGACCATTTAAATATTTTTTTTGTTGAATTCGTTATTCATTTATAATATATTTTTTTAATTCTTTCAATTTGCTTGCCACTTATTCATTGATTTTACATTTGAGATTTGACACCCGAGAGAGCTAATTTTAAATTCGATCTGAATATTACAACGTAAAGGTTTAACAACTCCACAGAGTGTTAGGGTTTTGCAAAACCAAATAGAAAGCCATTGAATTGTATTTGAATGACTAAAATAACGATTTTTATTTAGATATTAAAATTGTGATTTTTGGAATAAAAAGTTGATTTGACACTCAAAAGTAGTTTAACCTATTAGGATTTTTGGTTTATAAATTATTGTTCAGGTAAAAAATATTTGTCTGATAAATAATATAAAAAATACTCGTGAAATTGATTCTCTAAATTTTCTCTATATTAAATGTTTTCGTTAGTGATTTTCTTTTGTTTGTTTTAGTTTTAAAAATCATATTTTTAGCTATCTAGACAAAGTTTGAAATGGTTATGGCAGTACTTAGTAAAATTTAATAAATTATATATTCCCTATAGATTTGACAACCCGACTCGTCATATACTCTAAAACTTGGCACCATACCCTTGAAGTAATTTTGTTGCGATAATTTTTACATTCAAGTAATCAAACATGTCAAGGAATTAATTTATCTTTGAACTTATTTATTAACTACATAAAAAAACCTGACAATTAACATATATTGATTAACGTAACAATGGATGTGACTCGACCAAATATTAAACTTCTTTTGGGACAATTAAATACCCATATTAGTCATACATAGACGCAATCTTAATATTTAAAATTGATCAATATAAAAAGAGATTATGATTTAGATAGAATTTCATTTAAATAGAGTCAAGATAGATTATCATATCCAAGACAGAATACAAGATCCCAAAATAATTTAAAAATACCAAAATATGAATTTAAATTTTTTTTCAAAACAAGAGCGTCTGCACCGCAATGCCCACTCCTTAACGTCCGCTGTCACTGCGAAAATGTGAGGCGTCTTCAAATTTTTCTCAAAACAATTTATAATGAACAAGACTTAGAGTCATAAGTAACAAGCGTAACGCCCAAAGACTGGTCAACGAACGACGCTCAAAGTCGACAACACCCAGCGTACAATATCAAAACACCCTGCCTAGGTTTAGGAATTCCAAAAACAAAGAGTCAGTCATCATCGCCATTTTACCCATTTCGCAACGTATAAACAAGCAATCTTCCCTCAATTGAAGGTGCATACAATCTGAATGCGGTTGCTTTTCTTATTCAACCAGATACAACCCAAACAACAAAAAAAAAAAAAAAAAAAAAAAAAAAAAAAAAAAAAAAAAAAAAAAAAAAAAAAAAAAAAAAAAAAAAAAAAAAAAAAAAAAAAAAAAAAAAAAAAAAAAAAAAAAAAAAAAAAAAAAAAAAAAAAAAAAAAAAAAAAAAAAAAAAAAAAAAAAAAAAAAAAAAAAAAAAAAAAAAAAAAAAAAAAAAAAAAAAAAAAAAAAAAAAAAAAAAAAAAAAAAAAAAAAAAAAAAAAAAAAAAAAAAAAAAAAAAAAAAAAAAAAAAAAAAAAAAAAAAAAAAAAAAAAAAAAAAAAAAAAAAAAAAAAAAAAAAAAAAAAAAAAAAAAAAAAAAAAAAAAAAAAAAAAAAAAAAAAAAAAAAAAAAAAAAAAAAAAAAAAAAAAAAAAAAAAAAAAAAAAAAAAAAAAAAAAAAAAAAAAAAAAAAAAAAAAAAAAAAAAAAAAAAAAAAAAAAAAAAAAAAAAAAAAAAAAAAAAAAAAAAAAAAAAAAAAAAAAAAAAAAAAAAAAAAAAAAAAAAAAAAAAAAAAAAAAAAAAAAAAAAAAAAAAAAAAAAAAAAAAAAAAAAAAAAAAAAAAAAAAAAAAAAAAAAAAAAAAAAAAAAAAAAAAAAAAAAAAAAAAAAAAAAAAAAAAAAAAAAAAAAAAAAAAAAAAAAAAAAAAAAAAAAAAAAAAAAAAAAAAAAAAAAAAAAAAAAAGCGTCTTCAAATTTTTCTCAAAACAATTTATAATGAACAAGACTTAGAGTCATAAGTAACAAGCGTAACGCCCAAAGACTGGTCAACGAACGACGCTCAAAGTCGACAACACCCAGCGTACAATATCAAAACACCCTGCCTAGGTTTAGGAATTCCAAAAACAAAGAGTCAGTCATCATCGCCATTTTACCCATTTCGCAACGTATAAACAAGCAATCTTCCCTCAATTGAAGGTGCATACAATCTGAATGCGGTTGCTTTTCTTATTCAACCAGATACAACCCAAAACAACAAAAAATCAATATAAAAAATTCAATCAGCCCCAAACAAACATCATGTCGAACTCTAATTATTTTGATTGTCTGGCTAGTGCAACCCAGAACAATTAGAATTCAACACCAAAAAGACTCAGACATCCAAAAGCAAAATTAGCCCATTGATCATACAAGTACAACAATACAAGTAAAATTCATGCGCTTGAATTTTAGACATGTAAAACATTCATACATATAAGTAAAAACTGATGTGTTAGCTACCAGGCCCGTCAAGGTTTTCATATGTGTCAATCCACCTAAATAAGTTTTGAAAACCATATTATACAAAGTACTACAGTATAGAAACCTCTACCTCAATGGCGACTATAGCCTTACCGACTAGCCAAAGCATGCTATCGGGAACAAGAACCCAGAACAAGTCATCGAATCCAAGATGCTAGAAAATAGAGACAATGTTAGAACCTATAACAAATTCGATATCAAAATCTCAAATCAAAACACAAGGGATAACACTAGAGGAATCCTAAACCAAAACTAGGAACTCACACAAAAGAGTCGACATTCAGACTCAAACCTAACCATCGGACGACACCTTCTTAGCAAGTGTCAATTGCTGCATCGATTTCCAACGACTCAAAGTGCAAAATTTGGCCTCTCTCGTCGATTTTTGCCTCCAATCGACACTACAACCTGCATAGAACTCAAACCTACCAAAACAACACCGATTAAACGAACAATTTTGATTTTTCAACCTCGAATCCCAAATTGACCTTAATGGAAACCCTAATAAGAAAACTAACAAACACGGGTTAGAAATTAACGTACTACTTAGGGTTGAAGCTAAGACTTAAAGATTAACACATTAGTGGCATGAATCGGAAGACGAAAAGCGGAGGTTCTCCTTGCCCCTTCTCTTCTCTTGTCTCCCCCACGCGGCACACACAAGAAAAGAGAGAAATCTCCTTTCCTTTTATAAAATTTTTAATAATGAAAAAATAATTATAATTAAATATAAATAACTATAATATATTTAATATGTATAAATATAATATAAAACATTATATTATATGTATTAAACAGATCTTTTTTATTAAAAACCTGACATATCGACATATCTAAAATCTCAACCAAAATTTCTTAAACCTAATCAAGAAAATTTTCAAACTCTAAACGAAAATTTCACCCGGATCAATTTGAAATGCAATTACACAGAAAACCTTGAATTTCACTGAAAATTCAAATTTTTTAGGAATTTCCCACTAATAACCCAAAAATGAAATATTAATCTACTCATCGTAAGATTTTGAAATTTTACTACATTGGGCACAAAAACTGACGATTTGAACAAATTGACTGAAAAACTACACGTGGCCAAATACCAAAGAAACCAGAAAACTTGAGTCAATACAAAACAAATTCTTCTCGAATAACTCAAAAAATTTATTCTGGTAAAATAAGGTATAGAAAAATGGCAGATATTACCCTCTTTGCCACTTAAGGACATTTCGTCCCCAAAATTTGAAATAACAACAAAGGACGGGGAAAAGGAAGGAGACACTTCCAATAACCACCGACACAAGCTCCTAGGAAGATTCCTGAACAGTGTGAAAATTCCACAACATACTAACCAAGGGAACTCCAACACTTTATAATGAAAGAGTTCAGTCTATCACTGAAAGAAATAATTACTCAAATGTGAACAAAAATCTAAGGAATGGTACGAGACAAGTATGACATATGTCATCTCATCGTGGATATATGGAAGACATACCCATGTCGAGGAGGCAAATCAAGTCCGTACAACCTATCACAATTTCCCCCAAAATAAGGAACAAGTTATAACACTTTAGGATTACCATTACTCTTCACACGGAAGTGACTGATATCACGCCTCAAACGAACTTAAGGAATACATGTCTACCTTGGAGTTGACAGCAACCCACAATCATGCATTAGGAGAAATTTCTTAAGGTTGATACCATCAGGTACTGTTAGAACTGGTGCACTCACAATCTGCATACAATCCTGAAGGTACCCTGACACAATCATGCCACTTCAAACTGACATATCTCCTAGACAAACGGCACCAAGGAGAAAGGAACTAAACGAGTTGCTGGTCATCTAAAGGACTAAAAAAACTACAAAATTCAACGCAATCTTAGGCAACGACCTGCTGTGCCTACGATTCCGAGCCGTCAAGCACAAACCAAGGTATGTATTTTGACTATTTTATCTTCAAATTGGTTTGTGAGTTTTATAGGAAAAAGGGTTTTCTTAAAGCTTAGAATTTTCAAAGAGGGAATTGGTCTTCCTATTTACAAATTGTGTAACCAAGTCATTATTTAATTTTAGTCTATTTTTGGCAGACAATGGCCTTTATGTAAATTTTGACAAAACATTTAGTCTTTATATTTTATCATACATTGCATTAGATTGTTGGTTAGGACTAGATGCTTGATAGGACTAAATGAATGGTTGGTGGCTTTGGGTATTTGTAATGACTCAAAAAAGTCAAGAGTTTGGCCCTACGTCAAGGCAAGGAGCAGCCCACATGGAGAAGAATAAGAAGTGATGACCTAGCCCTAATTGAAAGAAGATAGTGCACAAATAGTTCGGCCAAAGAGGAGAGCGCCCTTTTTTAAACACCCCTGCAATATTGGCCCTTCATCTAGATGAGATCCAACAACTAGCTTGAAGGCATCCTTAACTTGTAAACCCTAGCCACCCTATTATTTAGTACATAGCATTAACGTTTGTAATTTTTGACGCAATGAATACACAAGTCACCTTCTCCTAGTGTTTTAGCTATGGATTACCAATTGGTATTGCACTTGGATCTTCTAAGGGAAGTATAGCCTTCATTGTTTCCCAAGCTCGAGGTTGCTTGAGGAACCCTTTATCACCGAGTTCTACTTGCTCCATTCTCTTGATTGGATCCATAGGAGGACAAAACCTACTCACCAAATCGGCTGAGGAGATCATCAAATCGGGCCACTTGAAGTTTCTACCGTTTCTTTTCATCACTACATTCCATCATCTAGTTCTTCCTTCCACATACGCATTGAGTGTGTTCAGCGAGAGATTTGCAGCCCCATTCCATATCACGACCACCTACATGACAAGATTCAAACACAAGAGAATCTAACGAAATTCCAGCATGAGGTGCAATGAGTCCCCAAAATATACAGCTGACATCTAGGAATTTCACTTCTCTTTTAGCGAGCCACCGACGACCACCACACGTGTGCAACACCGTATGGTTCACAATTGTAACACTCGGTTTTACGAGATTTTGTAATTCCAATAAATAATGACATTTTTGTAAATATGTCAAATTAAGTCCGTTTTGCGAACGAAAAATTTTATTGGGACCTAAATAATAAATTGGAATTTATGGTGAAATAAGAAAATTTGGAGAAAACGAATAGTTAGTCAAATAACGAGATAAGTTGGAGAAACCAAACTAAGTTCAACCAAACAAGCAATTGGATAGAGGGGCAAATTAGGAAGTAAAAAGAGGGTAGTGGGGAGCACCAAGTGAGAGTGTGATAAACTTCAAAACTTATGGGAGAAGCTTGGCAAAGGCAACACCTTCCTTTTCCCTCCCTTACGAGAAACCACATTCACTTTCACTCTTTCTCTCCTTTAACTTTCACAGCCACGAAAATTCTCTCCACCCCTACGCTTCTTCACAATTCAATGGCTCCTCCAACCGATCAATTTCCTTGACGATTCATTCCTAAATCGCGACCCTAGGTAAGGTTTTAATGTTCTTGATTGTTAGCCTTCGATTTTAAGAGTTGTTATTCAAATAGGCTTTCATTAGAAATTGCCGATGGAAGTTAGAGATCGTTAACTATTGGAATATTGAATGATAATAAGGCATTTATGATTATGGAGGATAGTTAAGTGGAATTAACGAAGTCCGATTGGGTTAGACTCAGTTCTAATGCCGTGTGTTATAAATTGTCTTAGGTGAACAAGCTCACGGATAGTGCTTGGTGTGCTAAGGACTTGAGGTAAGTTCTCGTGATTTACTATGACCGATTGGCCTACTCCGTACGTCGAAGTCGTGTCGAGGATCATTGGTGAACTGCTTGTTTAAATGTTTGGGTTGGGTAGTTAGGATTAGTTCTTTTATAGGATATGTTTTTATTGTCTCGATGGTATGTGTAATAACTCGAAAATTTTATTGAATAAAATTAAAAGTTTTGTTAGGATTTCGTGTGGGATTTTAACGGGTTAATTAGCTTATTGAAATTTGAGATTTTATTTGAAAAAAAAAATTTTCAAATTAAATATATGAATAAAAAAAATAATAATAATAAATTAAAAAAAAATTAAAACATTTAAATTTTTTAAAACAGACGAACGGCTTCGTGAAGAAACCATTCGTCTGTCGTTCTTCGCGGGCAGAGAACGGAGCAGGGGAGAGGAAGGAGACGCGCGACGATCGACGGCCATTCATCGCCGCGATTCCTCGACGTCTCCGGCCAGACGACGGCGACGAGGAGCTTTCGGCTGACTCCTCGCACGAACTGAACCGGTAAGTTGGTTTTAGCCCTGTTTTTGGTTCTGTTGGAGACTGGGAGTGACGAGCTCCATTGAGCTCCGATCACCGGCCGATTTAGGTTGTTTCCGGCGTGGGTTTGTCGACCCTTGGACCGGCTTTCATCGCCTTGTCGTGATGGGCTCCGTTTGGGCGAAAATCAGAGGGCTCCGATTTGGGGCATTTTGGTTTTGATGTGTGTAGCTCGGGATTTTGATTAGATTATTCAAATTGGAGGTGTAGGTGGTCGATTGGTGAGGAATTGGGTGGAAATTGATGGAAAATCAAAAAGGGGGAAATTTCCGGTTAAAGGGCAGTTCGGGTTTTTGCCATTTTGACCTAGCTAGGGTTATTTGTTTTAAAATTCATTTTGGTATGTTAAAATAGGTTATTAGAGGAGTGCGTGGCCGCTGGAATCGTTCGATTCCGATAACCGACGCGAAAGTTATGCACATTTGAAGTTTCGGGTCGGTTTTTACCGAACCCAAATTAGTGGCCCGTTTAGTTAGGTTTTAGTTGGATTAGGCTAGAAATAGTAGTTTGAGAGTAATTGATGAATGTACGCTTGATTTGGATGAAGTTTGAATTTTTGTCGTAGGTGGGCAAGAAACCGAACATCCTCAGCAAGCTAGGACGCCAGGTAAGTAGTAGTGTGGGTGTAAATGTTTGACAGTCGCCCATAAGGGCATACACCACAGTTGTTCGCATGTTGTGAGTCGTGTGTATGTCATGAGTAGTCTGTATGTGACGTGTAGGTGCAGTCGTCGTTAGTGATATGTTATGTGTCTTGTGCAGGGTGTGGGTTAGTTGTGTGCAGGTTGTGAGTCGTAGGTACGCGTGTGAAGTGGTGGGGATGTGGAGTTGTCGTCAGTTTGTCATGGTACACCACAGTTGTTTGCATGTTGTGAGTCGTAAACACGTTTTGAGTAGTCTGCATGTGACGTACTCCGCGAATTCCGAGTGAGACTCGGGCCGGAGGTGAGGTGCTCCGCGAATTCCGAGTGAGACTAGGGCCGGAGGTGATGTGCTCCGCGAATTCCGAGTGAGACTCGGGCCGGAGGTGAGGTGCTCCGCGAATTCCGAGTGAGACTCGGGCCGGAGGTGAGGTGCTCCGCGAATTCCGAGTGAGACTCGGGCCGGAGGTGAGGTGCTCCGCGAATTCCGAGTGAGACTCGGGCCGGAGGTGAGGTGCTCCGCGAATTCCGAGTGAGACTAGGGCCGGAGGTGATGTGCTCCGCGAATTCAGAGTGGGACTCGGGCCGGAGGTGAGGTGCTCCGCCAATTCCGAGTGGGACTCGGGCCGGAGGTGATGTGCTCCGCGAATTCTGAGTGAGACTCGGGCCGGAGGTGATGTGCTCCGCGAATTCCGAGTGAGACTCGGGCCGGAGGTGATGTGCTCCGCGAATTCCGAGTGAGACTCGGGCCGGAGGTGATGTGCTCCGCGAATTCCGAGTGAGACTCGGGCCGGAGGTGAGGTGCTCCGCGAATTCCGAGTGAGACTCGGGCCGGAGGTGAGGTGCTCCGCGAATTCCGAGTGAGACTCGGGCCGGAGGTGATGTGCTCCGCGAATTCCGAGTGAGACTCGGGCCGGAGGTGATGTGCTCCGCGAATTCCGAGTGAGACTCGGGCCGGAGGTGAGGTGCTCCGCGAATTCCGAGTGAGACTCGGGCCGGAGGTGAGGTGCTCCGCGAATTCCGAGTGAGACTCGGGCCGGAGGTGAGGTGCTCCGCGAATTCCGAGTGAGACTCGGGCCGGAGGTGATGTGCTCCGCGAATTCCGAGTGAGACTCGGGCCGGAGGTGATGTGCTCCGCGAATTCCGAGTGAGACTCGGGCCGGAGGTGAGGTGCTCCGCGAATTCCGAGTGAGACTCGGGCCGGAGGTGAGGTGCTCCGCGAATTCCGAGTGAGACTCGGGCCGGAGGTGAGGTGCTCCGCGAATTCCGAGTGAGACTCGGGCCGGAGGTGAGGTGCTCCGCGAATTCCGAGTGAGACTCGGGCCGGAGGTGATGTGCTCCGCGAATTCCGAGTGAGACTCGGGCCGGAGGTGATGTGCTCCGCGAATTCCGAGTGAGACTCGGGCCGGAGGTGAGGTGCTCCGCGAATTCCGAGTGAGACTCGGGCCGGAGGTGAGGTGCTCCGCGAATTCCGAGTGAGACTCGGGCCGGAGGTGAGGTGCTCCGCGAATTCCGAGTGAGACTCGGGCCGGAGGTGATGTGCTCCGCGAATTCCGAGTGAGACTCGGGCCGGAGGTGATGTGCTCCGCGAATTCCGAGTGAGACTCGGGCCGGAGGTGATGTGCTCCGCGAATTCCGAGTGAGACTCGGGCCGGAGGTGATGTGCTCCGCGAATTCCGAGTGAGACTCGGGCCGGAGGTGAGGTGCTCCGCGAATTCCGAGTGAGACTCGGGCCGGAGGTGAGGTGCTCCGCGAATTCCGAGTGAGACTCGGGCCGGAGGTGAGGTGCTCCGCGAATTCCGAGTGAGACTCGGGCCGGAGGTGATGTGCTCCGCGAATTCCGAGTGAGACTCGGGCCGGAGGTGATGTGCTCCGCGAATTCCGAGTGAGACTCGGGCCGGAGGTGATGTGCTCCGCGAATTCCGAGTGAGACTCGGGCCGGAGGTGAGGTGCTCCGCGAATTCCGAGTGAGACTCGGGCCGGAGGTGATGTGCTCCGCGAATTCCGAGTGAGACTCGGGCCGGAGGTGAGGTGCTCCGCGAATTCCGAGTGAGACTCGGGCCGGAGGTGATGTGCTCCGCGAATTCCGAGTGAGACTCGGGCCGGAGGTGATGTGCTCCGCGAATTCCGAGTGAGACTCGGGCCGGAGGTGAGGTGCTCCGCGAATTCCGAGTGAGACTCGGGCCGGAGGTGAGGTGCTCCGCGAATTCCGAGTGAGACTCGGGCCGGAGGTGATGTGCTCCGCGAATTCCGAGTGAGACTCGGGCCGGAGGTGATGTGCTCCGCGAATTCCGAGTGAGACTCGGGCCGGAGGTGATGTGCTCCGCGAATTCCGAGTGAGACTCGGGCCGGAGGTGATGTGCTCCGCGAATTCCGAGTGAGACTCGGGCCGGAGGTGATGTGCTCCGCGAATTCCGAGTGAGACTCGGGCCGGAGGTGATGTGCTCCGCGAATTCCGAGTGAGACTCGGGCCGGAGGTGATGTGCTCCGCGAATTCCGAGTGAGACTCGGGCCGGAGGTGATGTGCTCCGCGAATTCCGAGTGAGACTCGGGCCGGAGGTGATGTGCTCCGCGAATTCCGAGTGAGACTCGGGCCGGAGGTGATGTGCTCCGCGAATTCCGAGTGAGACTCGGGCCGGAGGTGAGGTGCTCCGCGAATTCCGAGTGAGACTCGGGCCGGAGGTGATGTGCTCCGCGAATTCCGAGTGAGACTCGGGCCGGAGGTGATGTGCTCCGCGAATTCCGAGTGAGACTCGGGCCGGAGGTGATGTGCTCCGCGAATTCCGAGTGAGACTCGGGCCGGAGGTGATGTGCTCCGCGAATTCCGAGTGAGACTCGGGCCGGAGGTGAGGTGCTCCGCGAATTCCGAGTGAGACTCGGGCCGGAGGTGATGTGCTCCGCGAATTCCGAGTGAGACTCGGGCCGGAGGTGATGTGCTCCGCGAATTCCGAGTGAGACTCGGGCCGGAGGTGATGTGCTCCGCGAATTCCGAGTGAGACTCGGGCCGGAGGTGAGGTGCTCCGCGAATTCCGAGTGAGACTCGGGCCGGAGGTGATGTGCTCCGCGAATTCCGAGTGAGACTCGGGCCGGAGGTGATGTGCTCCGCGAATTCCGAGTGAGACTCGGGCCGGAGGTGAGGTGCTCCGCGAATTCCGAGTGAGACTCGGGCCGGAGGTGATGTGCTCCGCGAATTCCGAGTGAGACTCGGGCCGGAGGTGAGGTGCTCCGCGAATTCCGAGTGAGACTCGGGCCGGAGGTGATGTGCTCCGCGAATTCCGAGTGAGACTCGGGCCGGAGGTGATGTGCTCCGCGAATTCCGAGTGAGACTCGGGCCGGAGGTGATGTGCTCCGCGAATTCCGAGTGAGACTCGGGCCGGAGGTGAGGTGCTCCGCGAATTCCGAGTGAGACTCGGGCCGGAGGTGATGTGCTCCGCGAATTCCGAGTGAGACTCGGGCCGGAGGTGAGGTGCTCCGCGAATTCCGAGTGAGACTCGGGCCGGAGGTGATGTGCTCCGCGAATTCCGAGTGAGACTCGGGCCGGAGGTGATGTGCTCCGCGAATTCCGAGTGAGACTCGGGCCGGAGGTGATGTGCTCCGCGAATTCCGAGTGAGACTCGGGCCGGAGGTGATGTGCTCCGCGAATTCCGAGTGAGACTCGGGCCGGAGGTGATGTGCTCCGCGAATTCCGAGTGAGACTCGGGCCGGAGGTGAGGTGCTCCGCGAATTCCGAGTGAGACTCGGGCCGGAGGTGATGTGCTCCGCGAATTCCGAGTGAGACTCGGGCCGGAGGTGATGTGCTCCGCGAATTCCGAGTGAGACTCGGGCCGGAGGTGATGTGCTCCGCGAATTCCGAGTGAGACTCGGGCCGGAGGTGATGTGCTCCGCGAATTCCGAGTGAGACTCGGGCCGGAGGTGAGGTGCTCCGCGAATTCCGAGTGAGACTCGGGCCGGAGGTGATGTGCTCCGCGAATTCCGAGTGAGACTCGGGCCGGAGGTGATGTGCTCCGCGAATTCCGAGTGAGACTCGTGAGGGTTGTGGGACGGTTGTATGTAGGCAGTGAGCTTGGTGAGGGTTGTGGGACGGTTGTATGTAGGCAGTGAGCTTGGTGAGGGTTGTGGGAGTAGGTAGTGAGCCTTGTGAGGGTTGTGGGAGTAGGTAGTGAGCCTTGTGAGGGTTGTGGGAGTAGGTAGTGAGCCTTGTGAGGGTTGTGGGAGTAGGTAGTGAGCCTTGTGAGGGTTGTGGGAGTAGGTAGTGAGCCTTGTGAGGGTTGTGGGACGGTTGTATGTAGGCAGTGAGCTTGGTGAGGGTTGTGGGACGGTTGTATGTAGGCAGTGAGCTTGGTGAGGGTTGTGGGACGGTTGTATGTAGGCAGTGAGCTTGGTGAGGGTTGTGGGACGGTTGTATGTAGGCAGTGAGCTTGGTGAGGGTTGTGGGACGGTTGTATGTAGGCAGTGAGCTTGGTGAGGGTTGTGGGAGTAGGTAGTGAGCCTTGTGAGGGTTGTGGGACGGTTGTATGTAGGCAGTGAGCTTGGTGAGGGTTGTGGGACGGTTGTATGTAGGCAGTGAGCTTGGTGAGGGTTGTGGGACGGTTGTATGTAGGCAGTGAGCTTGGTGAGGGTTGTGGGACGGTTGTATGTAGGCAGTGAGCTTGGTGAGGGTTGTGGGAGTAGGTAGTGAGCCTTGTGAGGGTTGTGGGAGTAGGTAGTGAGCCTTGTGAGGGTTGTGGGACGGTTGTATGTAGGCAGTGAGCTTGGTGAGGGTTGTGGGACGGTTGTATGTAGGCAGTGAGCTTGGTGAGGGTTGTGGGAGTAGGTAGTGAGCCTTGTGAGGGTTGTGGGAGTAGGTAGTGAGCCTTGTGAGGGTTGTGGGACGGTTGTATGTAGGCAGTGAGCTTGGTGAGGGTTGTGGGACGGTTGTATGTAGGCAGTGAGCTTGGTGAGGGTTGTGGGACGGTTGTATGTAGGCAGTGAGCTTGGTGAGGGTTGTGGGACGGTTGTATGTAGGCAGTGAGCTTGGTGAGGGTTGTGGGAGTAGGTAGTGAGCCTTGTGAGGGTTGTGGGAGTAGGTAGTGAGCCTTGTGAGGGTTGTGGGACGGTTGTATGTAGGCAGTGAGCTTGGTGAGGGTTGTGGGACGGTTGTATGTAGGCAGTGAGCTTGGTGAGGGTTGTGGGACGGTTGTATGTAGGCAGTGAGCTTGGTGAGGGTTGTGGGAGTAGGTAGTGAGCCTTGTGAGGGTTGTGGGACGGTTGTATGTAGGCAGTGAGCTTGGTGAGGGTTGTGGGACGGTTGTATGTAGGCAGTGAGCTTGGTGAGGGTTGTGGGACGGTTGTATGTAGGCAGTGAGCTTGGTGAGGGTTGTGGGACGGTTGTATGTAGGCAGTGAGCTTGGTGAGGGTTGTGGGACGGTTGTATGTAGGCAGTGAGCTTGGTGAGGGTTGTGGGACGGTTGTATGTAGGCAGTGAGCTTGGTGAGGGTTGTGGGAGTAGGTAGTGAGCCTTGTGAGGGTTGTGGGAGTAGGTAGTGAGCCTTGTGAGGGTTGTGGGAGTAGGTAGTGAGCCTTGTGAGGGTTGTGGGAGTAGGTAGTGAGCCTTGTGAGGGTTGTGGGAGTAGGTAGTGAGCCTTGTGAGGGTTGTGGGAGTAGGTAGTGAGCCTTGTGAGGGTTGTGGGAGTAGGTAGTGAGCCTTGTGAGGGTTGTGGGACGGTTGTATGTAGGCAGTGAGCTTGGTGAGGGTTGTGGGACGGTTGTATGTAGGCAGTGAGCTTGGTGAGGGTTGTGGGACGGTTGTATGTAGGCAGTGAGCTTGGTGAGGGTTGTGGGACGGTTGTATGTAGGCAGTGAGCTTGGTGAGGGTTGTGGGACGGTTGTATGTAGGCAGTGAGCTTGGTGAGGGTTGTGGGACGGTTGTATGTAGGCAGTGAGCTTGGTGAGGGTTGTGGGACGGTTGTATGTAGGCAGTGAGCTTGGTGAGGGTTGTGGGAGTAGGTAGTGAGCCTTGTGAGGGTTGTGGGAGTAGGTAGTGAGCCTTGTGAGGGTTGTGGGACGGTTGTATGTAGGCAGTGAGCTTGGTGAGGGTTGTGGGACGAGTTTAAACGCTTGTTCTGATAAATACGCTATCGTAAAGTAAACGATGGTTCAGTAAAATAGTAAACGTGGTCCGTTTTGCGAACGGACAGTTTTAATAAAGCCCTGGTAATGAATAGGAGTTATTGGCAAAATATGAAGTTTTCAAGAATCCGAATCGTTAGACGATTAACGAACGAAGGACGAAACTAATATAAAAATCAAATAAGGGCAAATGGTAATTTGCAAACAATTTTATAAAATCATAAGTTTTCTCTTTCTCTCCCTCACTTTCTCTCTTCTTCTCTGGATCGCACGAACAGAGGCGAGTCTCCTCCTCTGGCCGCCGGCGACTTCATCATTTCCGACCTCCGTTCGACCTCCGATCAACTTCGATCCTTCACGGTTTCTTCCTCTCTCGCTACCCTCGGTATGTAGCTTTAGTTTTCGAGCGTTTAATTCGAGTTTCGGTTCGATTAGGGTTAGGGTTTCGATTAGGGTTTTCGTTAAAAATGCGATTTAGGCTTCGTAATTAATAGGTTAGCCTTAATTAAGTATGTATTGAACGTATTTGACGTTATTGGACGAAGATAAATCAATTTGTGAAAATGTATAAATTTGGGAATTTACGGGTTTTCAGAAATAACTCGTAATTGGAATTTCAAATTAACGAGCGTAAAGTCGTCGTTAATTACTTCGATTAATTAAGTTGGAACTTTAGGAATTGCCTTAGTTAAGGTTTTATTGAAATAGGACGTTTAGTAGTTAAATTGGTTTTAACTACGAATGTTGCGTTTTGCCCAGACGAACGACGCTCGTGGACGAAGCTCAGCGAGCTACGGACGACAGGTAAGTTTTCGTGACTTCTTTGACCCAAAGGTCTGCACCATACTCCGTCGTCGTCTCGAGAACACTCGAGGAACTGTTTGTTTTATGTTATTCTGGTTGGGTAGTTAAGTTAGTTGTTTATAGGTTCTGCTTTACTGCCATGAATGTATGCACGTTGGTTGTTTACTTTCTGCTTATATGAACTGTTCATGCATCATGGTTTTAAAAACGTCATGAAAATGAATTTGAGCATAGTTTTCATGAAAAAGAAATGCACGTAAAGGCAAGTAAAGTATCATGTAAACAACCCTCTGTATGTGGTTATCGGGGTGAGGTTCAAACCCGGCGTTCTGTGGTGAGCGGGTTTTCCTCCCTTCAGATGGTGTGGGCTGTCTAACCGCTTGACGGGCCCTAACTATCTGCCGAGTGAATAGGCTTCGGTAACCAAAAGAATGTCACGGTGAGAATGAATGAATGAATGAATGAATGAATGAATGAATGAATGAATGAATGAATGAATGAATGAATGAATGAATGAATGAATGAATGAATGAATGAATGAATGAATGAATGAATGAATGAATGAATGAATGAATGAATGAATGAATGAATGAATGAATGAATGAATGAATGAATGAATGAATGAATGAATGAATGAATGAATGAATGAATGAATGAATGAATGAATGAATGAATGAATGAATGAATGAATGAATGAATGAATGAATGAATGAATGAATGAATGAATGAATGAATGAATGAATGAATGAATGAATGAATGAATGAATGAATGAATGAATGAATGAATGAATGAATGAATGAATGAATGAATGAATGAATGAATGAATGAATGAATGAATGAATGAATGAATGAATGAATGAATGAATGAATGAATGAATGAATGAATGAATGAATGAATGAATGAATGAATGAATGAATGAATGAATGAATGAATGAATGAATGAATGAATGAATGAATGAATGAATGAATGAATGAATGAATGAATGAATGAATGAATGAATGAATGAATGAATGAATGAATGAATGAATGAATGAATGAATGAATGAATGAATGAATGAATGAATGAATGAATGAATGAATGAATGAATGAATGAATGAATGAATGAATGAATGAATGAATGAATGAATGAATGAATGAATGAATGAATGAATGAATGAATGAATGAATGAATGAATGAATGAATGAATGAATGAATGAATGAATGAATGAATGAATGAATGAATGAATGAATGAATGAATGAATGAATGAATGAATGAATGAATGAATGAATGAATGAATGAATGAATGAATGAATGAATGAATGAATGAATGAATGAATGAATGAATGAATGAATGAATGAATGAATGAATGAATGAATGAATGAATGAATGAATGAATGAATGAATGAATGAATGAATGAATGAATGAATGAATGAATGAATGAATGAATGAATGAATGAATGAATGAATGAATGAATGAATGAATGAATGAATGAATGAATGAATGAATGAATGAATGAATGAATGAATGAATGAATGAATGAATGAATGAATGAATGAATGAATGAATGAATGAATGAATGAATGAATGAATGAATGAATGAATGAATGAATGAATGAATGAATGAATGAATGAATGAATGAATGAATGAATGAATGAATGAATGAATGAATGAATGAATGAATGAATGAATGAATGAATGAATGAATGAATGAATGAATGAATGAATGAATGAATGAATGAATGAATGAATGAATGAATGAATGAATGAATGAATGAATGAATGAATGAATGAATGAATGAATGAATGAATGAATGAATGAATGAATGAATGAATGAATGAATGAATGAATGAATGAATGAATGAATGAATGAATGAATGAATGAATGAATGAATGAATGAATGAATGAATGAATGAATGAATGAATGAATGAATGAATGAATGAATGAATGAATGAATGAATGAATGAATGAATGAATGAATGAATGAATGAATGAATGAATGAATGAATGAATGAATGAATGAATGAATGAATGAATGAATGAATGAATGAATGAATGAATGAATGAATGAATGAATGAATGAATGAATGAATGAATGAATGAATGAATGAATGAATGAATGAATGAATGAATGAATGAATGAATGAATGAATGAATGAATGAATGAATGAATGAATGAATGAATGAATGAATGAATGAATGAATGAATGAATGAATGAATGAATGAATGAATGAATGAATGAATGAATGAATGAATGAATGAATGAATGAATGAATGAATGAATGAATGAATGAATGAATGAATGAATGAATGAATGAATGAATGAATGAATGAATGAATGAATGAATGAATGAATGAATGAATGAATGAATGAATGAATGAATGAATGAATGAATGAATGAATGAATGAATGAATGAATGAATGAATGAATGAATGAATGAATGAATGAATGAATGAATGAATGAATGAATGAATGAATGAATGAATGAATGAATGAATGAATGAATGAATGAATGAATGAATGAATGAATGAATGAATGAATGAATGAATGAATGAATGAATGAATGAATGAATGAATGAATGAATGAATGAATGAATGAATGAATGAATGAATGAATGAATGAATGAATGAATGAATGAATGAATGAATGAATGAATGAATGAATGAATGAATGAATGAATGAATGAATGAATGAATGAATGATCGCTGCACTGCAGTGTGCAGCGATCAGTCGCTGCAGCAATGCAGCGACTGATCGCTGCTTGCTGCAGCAACTGCAGCGATTGATCGCTGCAGCAATGCAGCGATCAGTCGCTGCTTGCTGCAGCAACTGCAGCGCATGATCGCTGCAGCAATGCAGCGATCATTCGCTGTTACTTTGGGGGCAGAATCCCGATTCTGCCCTCCCTCTTTTCTGAACTATTTTTAAAGTTTTATAAATGTATTTAAGTTTTTATTAAATTGTTTTATAGTTGTTTTAAAGTATTTTAAAGTCCGAATTCAATTCCGATTTCCGTTCCGATTTCAACTACAGTTTAATTTCCGCGTAAGGTTTTAATTAAAGTAGAGGAAAGAAATAAGTACAAAAATGAAAATGAAAAATTTATACGGGTAAAATATGGGTACAGAATTAGGGGTGTTACAGTGAGTCCTGTGTAGGTTATGGGATGGCTTTGAGTAGGTCGTGGGCTAGTTGTGTGTATGTTATGAGTTTTGTGCAGGTTATAGGTTGTAAACACTTTTGTGATGCGATGCGGTGAGATGATGACAACATGTGTAGAGACCTGCATGTGTTAGGAATACATAACCAGTTGTCATGCTTCACGTTTATTTTCCAGCACTTTACTTGCTAAGCTTTGAGCTTACGGTGTGTTCTGTGGTGTAGGTACTGCTGAGCTAGTGGGTGTGTACCGAGAATCTGACTAGGAATGGGAAGGAGGCAGTTGGTGGTGTGCGACCAGGGCCCCGGTTGATGACAGTGTTAGGGCGACCCGACCCAGGAAGAGCCGTAGCATGGTGTTGATGGGGAGTAGGACTTTTTGTCTTTTGTGGGAGTTTTTGTATTTGTTATTGTAGCACCCGGTTCTATTGAACCGAATTTAACTAACCATTTATAATGTGAGGATTTGGGAGAAAATGATGATTAGGTTAATAAATAACTATGCAAGGGCAAAAGAGTAATTAGCATTTTGAAAAGTGGAAAATGTATTTAAGGAAGGGTTTAATGAGGTTTAGCCGCCACTATTCCCTCATTTCTCCTTTCTCGGTATTCAGCTCAGGCTCAGCAGAACTCCAGGCGATTCTCCTTACCGATCCTCATTCCTCAACTAGGTAAGTTTTCCTTTCGTTCACTTGAGATTTCAGTGGTTAGATAGCAGAGGGAGCGCAATGTGTGTGTGTTATGTCGATATTGTGAATGAATGGAGTTCGGGATTTAGTACTGAGCTGAGAGTGTATGATGACCAGAACTTCCACACTAGCTCCTTAGGTTTCTGAGTGATATAGGATACAGTTAGTGGTAATCTAATCGGTATTCTGCTTATGAAACTAGGTGGGCAAGGCTTCCAGAGTAATTGAAAACGAATGATTTCCAGGAGATCAGGTAAGTAATGTTTGCTTGTGCCTTCGGGCCTACATCACAAAACATTAGGTTTGTATTTACTTGGATGTGTTTGTATGCCATGCATCATGTTTTCAAAATGTATACGAAAATGAATTTGAATACATATTGGTATGGAGAGGTGAATGTGATGAAACAGCAAAGTGAATCAGACTTACTGTTAAGGGAATTAATCCGCCCCTTAATGAGACAGTGGATATAAATATACTTTGGAAGAGCTGATCCAACTTCCAATTTCGCAGGGGGATCTGAACATGTGAATCAGATTTACTGTTAAGGGAATTAATCCGCCCCTTAATGAGTCAGTGGATAAATACTTTGGGAGAGTTGATCCAACTCCCAATTTCACAGGGGGATCTGAATCAGAAACGATGAATGAGCAACTGAGATGAGAAAGTAGAAACTGCATGATTAGGAGTTTATGTTTCAGTAATTCATTTCATTTTGCATTACTTACTTAGCATTAGGCTAATAGATGAGTTTTGTGATGTAGGTGAAGAAGTGACAGCAGGTGTGTTTACTGAGTTCACTGAGGACTAGACGGGTTGGAGGAGTGCACCTATTCAATGTTCTGGCAGCTGATGGGGCGGTTTAACTGATGTCTGTCAGTGAGGAGGACTAGTAGTTAAAGATTCAGTCTGAGTATGTTGAGTTTTCATGACAGAATTGATTTCAAAGTTTTAACATTGTTTTGAGTTTTTCCTTCCTGATAACCGTATCATGTTGGGTCTAGATGTTAGTACTTGCTAAATTTTGAGTAATGCAATGGTTGAATCGTTTTTGAATGATTCAGTAGAGTAAGTAAATCCTTTTCTGTAGTTGGAGAGTGTTTTATAACGAGGAGTTGATGAAATGTTGTTTTGCTCTCTATCGTTAGATGAGGACTATCGGTAGATGTTTGAGTCATGGTTAAGTTGTCTATCGGAAGATGTTGTGTAGGTTTTTGTCGTCTAGCGATCGGCAGATGAAGTTATGTTGACTTCATCGGCAGATGAATTTGTGTTGACTTCAATCGGCAGATGAAGTTGTGTATGAAGTTATGTTGACTTCATCGCAGATGAATTTGTGTTGACTTCATCGGCAGATGAATTTGTGTTGACTTCATCGCAGATGAATTTGTGTTGACTTCATCGGCAGATGAAGTTATGTTGACTTCATCGGCAGATGAAGTTATGTTGACTTCATCGGCAGATGAAGTTATGTTGACTTCATCGGCAGATGAAGTTATGTTGACTTCATCGGCAGATGAAGTTATGTTGACTTCATCGGCAGATGAAGTTATGTTGACTTCATCGGCAGATGAAGTTATGTTGACTTCATCGGCAGATGAATTTGTGTTGACTTCATCGGCAGATGAATTTGTGTTGACTTCATCGGCAGATGAATTTGTGTTGACTTCATCGGCAGATGAAGTTATGTTGACTTCATCGCAGATGAATTTGTGTTGACTTCATCGGCAGATGAAGTTATGTTGACTTCATCGGCAGATGGTAATGCGTTGTTGGTGCACGTCATCGGTAGAAGCCTTTTTGTTTTCATTTTTGCTCCTTCCGTTGGCTTTGCTCATCGGCAGATACGTTGGATTTCCGCGATTTCTCCTAGCATTCCACAGTTTTAAACTTTAATTCCAAACTACCGATTGCCTCTTAACATTTAAAACCATGATTTATAGTTTTGTTTTACTACATTGCTGTTTCGAATTATTTCCGCTGCAAGTTTTAAATATTTTAAATCTTTAGAAAAAGTCAAATTTTGACTGTCGAGCGAAATTTTTATCAAGTCGTCATGGTTCGGTTCAGTGTTATGGGTAGCAAACCGGGTTCAGATGACTCGGGGCGTTACAAGTTGGTATCAGAGACATTCAGTTAAACCGTTCAAAAGATTACTCATCAGTGCCGATCGTTGCATGGGAGTACTCCAACAACTGTACGTGTTTATGTTAGCCTTAGTAATTAGATGTTTATAAAATAGTTAACCCTGCGCAGGAATATAGCAAAATGTCCCGACGACCAGGAAGGCCAAGGGTGCGGAGAGAGACACCAACTCCGGGAAGCGCAGAAGATTCTATTGTAATCGGACAGTTGACAGATCTAGTGCGACAGCAGGCAGAATTAATGCGCCAACAATCCGAGCAACTAGGAGTACTGCTGAACCGAGAGGTGCAAGGAAGTGCCAACTCGGGTTCTAGCAACGAGCATTCCGGGGATAGATTCCGGAGGTTAAGACCTCCCACGTTTGATGGTCAGTCGTCTGATCCTGTTGTGGCTGAAGGGTGGCTTAGGAAGATAGAGAGCATGTTTAGGTGCGCCAGCATAGGAGAAGGAGATAAGGTCACGTTAGCAACATTTCACTTGGCTGGCGAAGCTCAACTCTGGTGGGAAACAGTTGAAACCACCACTGACATTCTGACCATGACTTGGTCACAGTTTAAGGACATCTTCTATGAGAAATATTTTAACAGCACGGTCCAGACCGCAAAGAAGTTGGAATTTCTGAATTTGAAGCAGACAGGGTCGGTGGCAGAGTACAGTAGGCAATTTGAGTCCTTGTCCAGGTTTGCTGGACACTTTGCTCATAAGGACGAGGATAAGGTGTTCAAATTTGTGCATGGACTGAAGCCGGAGATTTATCGGGGAGTCAAATCATGTGGCATTAAAGGTTTAACGTTCAGCGAAGTTGTGTCCACTGCTCTGGAAGTGGAAGAGGCTGAAAGGAAGTGTGCTGGACCAAAGGAGGCCCCGCAAAGGTTTAACCAGCCACACCAGCAAAGGGGAACGAAGAGGCCAAGTGAGGGCAAAAATAGCCAAGGATCAGGGGGAAAGGTGCAAAATGTCAGGAAATTTCCCCAGTGTCCAAAGTGCCTGAAGAACCACCCGGGAGAATGTAGACTGGGCTTGGGAAAGTGCTTCAACTGTGAGGAGGTTGGACATACGTTCAAAGAGTGTTCGAAGCCTAGAGTCACCAGATGCTATAATTGTAACAAAGTCGGCCACATTAGCAGAGACTGTCTAGTTCCTAAGAGTGGTCCTGCTATGATTAAACCAAGAATATTCTCCATGACGGAGTCGGGTGAGGAACAGCCTGCTGTAGTGTCAGGTACTATATTGATCAACTCTGTGCCTGCTTTTACTTTGATAGATTCTGGTGCAACGCATTCGTTTATAGCATCTACATTTGCTGTTAAATTAGATGTACAGTTTACCCCTTCCATGCATGTGTTTAATGTTACCTTACCCTCTGGTGAACGCATGCACTCTAACCGAGTGATGCTTGACAGTGATGTGTTAGTAGGAAGTGTGAGTCTACCTGCTGACCTCATCATTATGGATATAATGGGATTTGATGTAATTCTGGGAATGGATTGGCTGTTTAAGCATTATGCCACGATTGATTGTAGGACTGGAATAGTTAGTTTCTAACCCCCTGGTAGTTTGAGGCATACCTTTCAAGCCTCAGAAAAGAGTAAGGAAATGACTGTAATGACTTCGGTCAATTGTAGACCCTCCCTATGCAGAGAGTATTTGTGCTTCTTAGCTAGTGTTTTAGACATACAACTAGTAGAGAAATCAAGTCCCAAAAATGTCTTAGTCGTCCAAGACTTCCCTGAAGTATTCCTAGATGACCTTCCAGGCTTGCCACCAGATAGGGAAATTGAATTTGTTGCGGATGTTTACCCCGGAGCCGAACCTGTGTCTAAAAATCCATATAGACTAGCACCGATAGAACTCAAAGAGTTAAAGAAACAATTGGAGGATCTGTTGGAGAAAGGGTTCATACGCCCTAGCTTTTCACCATGGGGTGCACCGGTCCTTTTTGTCAAAAAGAAAGATGGATCTATGCGCATGTGCATTGATTATAGAGAATTGAATAAGTTAACTGTTAAGAATAAATACCCTTTGCCGAGAATTGATGACTTATTTGACCAGCTTAGGGGTGCAAGAGTTTTCTCTAAGATTGACCTTAGATCCGGTTATTATCAGCTGAAGGTTAAATCTGAGGATATCCCAAAGACTGCCTTTCGCACGAGGTATGGACATTATGAGTTTTTGGTTATGTCTTTTGGTCTGACAAATGCACCAGCAGCCTTCATGGATCTCATGAATAGGGTGTTTCACGAGTATTTGGACAAGTTTGTCATTGTATTCATAGATGACATTCTAATCTATTCTAGCACTAAAGACGAGTATGCAAAACATTTGAGTTTAGTGTTAGAAGTACTGAGAAGGCACCAACTTTATGCCAAGTTTTCCAAGTGTGAATTTTGGTTGACCAAGTTCACTTTTTAGGACATGTCATCTCTGGAGATGGCATATCTGTGGATCCAGCTAAGGTCCAGGCAGTTAAGGAATGGCCCCAACCGAGGAATGCTACGGATGTCAGAAGTTTCCTTGGATTGGCTGGGTATTACAGGAAGTTTATCGAAGGATTCTCAAAGATTGCGACATCCCTTACCCGATTAACTAGGAAGAACGTAAAATATGTGTGGACTGAGGATTGTGAGCATAGTTTTTCAAACTTTGAAGCAGAAGCTGACCAATGCTCCAATTCTGACCCTCCCTGTCGAGGATGGTAAGTTTAGCATTTATTGTGATGCTTCCAAGATCGGTCTAGGGTTGTGTGTTAATGCAGGATGGGAAAGTGATAGCTTATGCCTCTAGACAGTTGAAGGTCCATGAGAAAAATTACCCTACACATGACTTAGAATTAGCTGCAGTTGTATTTGCACTTAAGATTTGGCGGCATTACCTGTATGGACAATCTTGTGAGATATTTTCAGATCATAAGAGCCTGAAATACATTTTCACGCAAAAGGAACTGAATATGAGGCAGCGTAGGTGGTTAGAATTTGTCAAAGATTATGATTTCGAGATTAAATACCACCCTGGTAAGGCCAATGTAGTGGCTGATGCCTTGAGTAGAGTGACTCATTCCGTCTCTGCATTGACTCTAGACATACCAATAGCTTTAGAGACAGAATTCCAAAAGTTTAATCTAGAAGCAGTAACCAATGTATCAGCTATACTTTCAACCATAACTTTAAGGCCTACTATTCTTGAGAAAATAAAGGAAGCTCAGGCGAACAATGATGAGTGTAACAAGTACAAGTCAAGCATGGATTCTATGGACAAGTCAGATTTTAACTATTCTACCGATGGGATCCTTAGGTATAGAAATAGATGGTTTGTTCCTGCCATTAAGAGGCTTCGTGACGAGATTCTTTCTGAAGCACACTCTTCCAGGTTTTCTGTTCACCCGGGGAGTACAAAGATGTACAGAGACCTTAAACATCACTACTGGTGGCCTGGTATGAAACGAAGTGTGGCAGAATATGTAGGATCATGTTTGTGTTGTCAACAGATTAAAGCCGAGCATCAGAGACCCTCAGGAATGTTGCAACCCTTACCAGTTCCCGAATGGAAATGGGAACAAATAGCTATGGATTTTGTTATAGGATTACCTAGAACAGCAAAGGGACATGATGCAATCTGGGTATAGTCGATCGTTTAACCAAATCTGCTCACTTTCTGCCGATAAAGATAACATACTTGATGGATCAACTGGCAGAGTTGTATGTGCATGAAGTAGTTAGACTGCATGGAGTTCCAAGCACTATAGTTTCAGACCGAGACTCCAGATTTACATCTAAGTTTTGGAAAAGTCTGCACAAGGCTATGGGAACGCAACTAAACTTTAGCACAGCTTTCCACCCTCAAACTGATGGACAATCGGAAAGAACCATTCAAACATTAGAGGATATGCTCCGGGCATGTGTTTTGGATTTTCAAGGTTCTTGGAGCAAATACCTATCCTTAGTAGAACTCTCTTACAACAACAGTTTTCAGGCAACCATAGGTATGGCACCATACGAGGCATTGTATGGACGGAAGTGCAGATCACCATTGTATTGGGATGAAGTTGGGGAAGCACAATTGATTGGTCCTGAAATTGTGCAACAGACAGTAGAGAAGATTGCTCTTATCCGTCAAAGAATCCTGACAGCTCAAAGCCGACAGAAAAGCTATGCAGACAAAAGACGAAGGGAACTGGAATTTGATGTTGGTAATGAAGTTTTTCTTAAAGTGTCACCTTTTAAGGGAGTTGTGAGGTTTGGAAAGAGAGGAAAGTTAAACCCCAGATTTATTGGACCATTCACCATTTGGAGAGAGTTGGGAGAGCAGCCTACCAGTTACAGCTGCCGGCTTCTATGGATGGAATACACAGTGTGTTCCAGGTGTCTATGCTAAAGAATTGTGTTAGAGATCCATCACAGATTGTGGAACAGCAGAGTATCGAAGTTCTCCCCACTCTGGCATATGAAGAGAAACCTGTAAGGATCTTGGACTATGCGGTGAAGGTATTGCGCAACAAAGAGGTTCCATTAGTGAAAGTCCTTTGGCACAACCAGAACATAGAGGAAACAACTTGGGAGCGCCAGCAAGACATGATGGACCAACATCCGGAATTATTCAGGTACTGAATTTTGAGGACAAAATTCTTTTAAGGAGGGTAGATTGTAGCACCCGGTTCTATTGAACCGAATTTAACTAACCATTTATAATGTGAGGATTTGGGAGAAAATGATGATTAGGTTAATAAATAACTATGCAAGGGCAAAAGAGTAATTAGCATTTTGAAAAGTGGAAATGTATTTAAGGAAGGGTTTAATGAGGTTTAGCCGCCACTATTCCCTCATTTCTCCTTTCTCGGTATTCAGCTCAGGCTCAGCAGAACTCCAGGCGATTCTCCTTACCGATCCTCATTCCTCAACTAGGTAAGTTTTCCTTTCGTTCACTTGAGATTTCAGTGGTTAGATAGCAGAGGGAGCGCAATGTGTGTGTGTTATGTCGATATTGTGAATGAATGGAGTTCGGGATTTAGTACTGAGCTGAGAGTGTATGATGACCAGAACTTCCACACTAGCTCCTTAGGTTTCTGAGTGATGTAGGATACAGTTAGTGGTAATCTAATCGGTATTCTGCTTATGAAACTAGGTGGGCAAGGCTTCCGAGTAGTTGAAAACGAATGATTTCCAGGAGATCAGGGTAAGTAATGTTTGCTTGTGCCTTCGGGCCTACATCACAAAACGTTAAGGTTTGTATTTACTTGGATGTGTTTGTATGCCATGCATCATGTTTTCAAAATGTATACGAAAATGAATTTGAATACATATTGGTATGGAGAGGATTGAATGTGATGAAACAGCAAGTGAATCAGACTTACTGTTAAGGGAATTAATCCGTCCCTTAATGAGACAGTGGATATAAATATACTTTGGAAGAGCTGATCCAACTTCCAATTTCACAGGGGGATCTGAACATGTGAATCAGATTTACTGTTAAGGGAATTAATCCGCCCCTTAATGAGTCAGTGGATAAATACTTTGGGAGAGTTGATCCAACTCCCAATTTCACAGGGGGATCTGAATCAGAAACGATGAATGAGCAACTGAGATGAGAAAGTAGAAACTGCATGATTAGAAGTTTATGTTTCAGTAATTCATTTCATTTTGCATTACTTACTTAGCATTAGGCTAATAGATGAGTTTTGTGATGTAGGTGAAGAAGTGACAGCAGGTGTGTTTACTGAGTTCACTGAGGACTAGACGGGTTGGAGGGGTGCACCTATTCAATGTTCTGGCAGCTGATGGGGCGGTTTAACTGATGTCTGTCAGTGAGGAGGACTAGTAGTTAAAGATTCAGTCTGAGTATGTTGAGTTTTCATGACAGAATTGATTTCAAAGTTTTTAACATGTTTTGAGTTTTTCCTTCCTGATAACCGTATCATGTTGGGTCTAGATGTTAGTACTTGCTAAATTTTGAGTAATGCAATGGTTGAATCGTTTTTGAATGATTTCAGTAGAGTAAGTAAATCCTTTTCTGTAGTTGGAGTAGTGTTTTATAACGAGGAGTTGATGAAATGTTGTTTTGCTCTCTATCGGTAGATGATGACTATCGGTAGATGTTGAGTCATGGTAAGTTTTCTATCGGAAGATGTTGTGTAGGTTTTGTCGTCTAGCGATCGGCATGATAAGTTATGTTGACTTCATCGGCAGATGAAGTTATGTTGACTTCATCGGCAGATGAAGTTGTGTATGAAGTTATGTTGACTTCATCGGCAGATGAAGTTATGTTGACTTCATCGGCAGATGAAGTTATGTTGACTTCATCGGCAGATGAAGTTGTGTATGAAGTTATGTTGACTTCATCGGCAGATGAAGTTATGTTGACTTCATCGGCAGATGAAGTTATGTTGACTTCATCGGCAGATGAAGTTATGTTGACTTCATCGGCAGATGAAGTTATGTTGACTTCATCGGCAGATGAAGTTATGTTGACTTCATCGGCAGATGAAGTTATGTTGACTTCATCGGCAGATGAAGTTATGTTGACTTCATCGGCAGATGAAGTTATGTTGACTTCATCGGCAGATGAAGTTATGTTGACTTCATCGGCAGATGAAGTTATGTTGACTTCATCGGCAGATGAAGTTATGTTGACTTCATCGGCAGATGAAGTTATGTTGACTTCATCGGCAGATGAAGTTATGTTGACTTCATCGGCAGATGAAGTTATGTTGACTTCATCGGCAGATGAAGTTATGTTGACTTCATCGGCAGATGAAGTTATGTTGACTTCATCGGCAGATGAAGTTGTGTATGAAGTTATGTTGACTTCATCGGCAGATGAAGTTGTGTATGAAGTTATGTTGACTTCATCGGCAGATGAAGTTATGTTGACTTCATCGGCAGATGAAGTTGTGTATGAAGTTATGTTGACTTCATCGGCAGATGAAGTTGTGTATGAAGTTATGTTGACTTCATCGGCAGATGAAGTTGTGTATGAAGTTATGTTGACTTCATCGGCAGATGAAGTTGTGTATGAAGTTATGTTGACTTCATCGGCAGATGAAGTTATGTTGACTTCATCGGCAGATGAAGTTGTGTATGAAGTTATGTTGACTTCATCGGCAGATGAAGTTATGTTGACTTCATCGGCAGATGAAGTTGTGTATGAAGTTATGTTGACTTCATCGGCAGATGAAGTTATGTTGACTTCATCGGCAGATGAAGTTATGTTGACTTCATCGGCAGATGAAGTTATGTTGACTTCATCGGCAGATGAAGTTATGTTGACTTCATCGGCAGATGAAGTTGTGTATGAAGTTATGTTGACTTCATCGGCAGATGAAGTTGTGTATGAAGTTATGTTGACTTCATCGGCAGATGAAGTTATGTTGACTTCATCGGCAGATGAAGTTATGTTGACTTCATCGGCAGATGAAGTTATGTTGACTTCATCGGCAGATGAAGTTATGTTGACTTCATCGGCAGATGAAGTTGTGTATGAAGTTATGTTGACTTCATCGGCAGATGAAGTTATGTTGACTTCATCGGCAGATGAAGTTATGTTGACTTCATCGGCAGATGAAGTTATGTTGACTTCATCGGCAGATGAAGTTATGTTGACTTCATCGGCAGATGAAGTTATGTTGACTTCATCGGCAGATGAAGTTATGTTGACTTCATCGGCAGATGAAGTTATGTTGACTTCATCGGCAGATGAAGTTATGTTGACTTCATCGGCAGATGAAGTTATGTTGACTTCATCGGCAGATGAAGTTGTGTATGAAGTTATGTTGACTTCATCGGCAGATGAAGTTGTGTATGAAGTTATGTTGACTTCATCGGCAGATGAAGTTGTGTATGAAGTTATGTTGACTTCATCGGCAGATGAAGTTATGTTGACTTCATCGGCAGATGAAGTTATGTTGACTTCATCGGCAGATGAAGTTATGTTGACTTCATCGGCAGATGAAGTTATGTTGACTTCATCGGCAGATGAAGTTATGTTGACTTCATCGGCAGATGAAGTTATGTTGACTTCATCGGCAGATGAAGTTATGTTGACTTCATCGGCAGATGAAGTTATGTTGACTTCATCGGCAGATGAAGTTGTGTATGAAGTTATGTTGACTTCATCGGCAGATGAAGTTATGTTGACTTCATCGGCAGATGAAGTTGTGTATGAAGTTATGTTGACTTCATCGGCAGATGAAGTTGTGTATGAAGTTATGTTGACTTCATCGGCAGATGAAGTTGTGTATGAAGTTATGTTGACTTCATCGGCAGATGAAGTTATGTTGACTTCATCGGCAGATGAAGTTATGTTGACTTCATCGGCAGATGAAGTTATGTTGACTTCATCGGCAGATGAAGTTATGTTGACTTCATCGGCAGATGAAGTTGTGTATGAAGTTATGTTGACTTCATCGGCAGATGAAGTTGTGTATGAAGTTATGTTGACTTCATCGGCAGATGAAGTTATGTTGACTTCATCGGCAGATGAAGTTATGTTGACTTCATCGGCAGATGAAGTTGTGTATGAAGTTATGTTGACTTCATCGGCAGATGAAGTTATGTTGACTTCATCGGCAGATGAAGTTGTGTATGAAGTTATGTTGACTTCATCGGCAGATGAAGTTGTGTATGAAGTTATGTTGACTTCATCGGCAGATGAAGTTATGTTGACTTCATCGGCAGATGAAGTTATGTTGACTTCATCGGCAGATGAAGTTATGTTGACGTTAGGCTAACAATTTCACTGTCTGTCGAAGCTCAAGCTCTGGTGGTAAACGAGTTGAAACCACCACTGACATTCTGACCATGACTTGGTCACAGTTTAAGGACATCTTCTATGAGAAATATTTTAACAGCACGGTCCAGACCGCAAAGAAGTTGGAATTTCTGAATTTGAAGCAGACAGGGTCGGTGGCAGAGTACAGTAGGCCAATTTGAGTCCTTGTCCAGGTTTGCTGGACACTTTGCTCATAAGGACGAGGATAAGGTGTTCAAATTTGTGCATGGACTGAAGCCGGAGATTTATCGGGGAGTCAAATCATGTGGCATTAAAGGTTTAACGTTCAGCGAAGTTGTGTCCACTGCTCTGGAAGTGGAAGAGGCTGAAAGGAAGTGTGCTGGACCAAAGGAGGCCCCGCAAAGGTTTAACCAGCCACACCAGCAAAGGGGAACGAAGAGGCCAAGTGAGGGCAAAAATAGCCAAGGATCAGGGGGAAAGGTGCAAAATGTCAGGAAATTTCCCCAGTGTCCAAAGTGCCTGAAGAACCACCCGGGAGAATGTAGACTGGGCTTGGGAAAGTGCTTCAACTGTGAGGAGGTTGGACATACGTTCAAAGAGTGTTCGAAGCCTAGAGTCACAGATGCTATAATTGTAACAAAGTCGGCCACATTAGCAGAGACTGTTCTAGTTCCTAAGAGTGGTCCTGCTATGATTAAACCAAGAATATTCTCCATGACGGAGTCGGGTGAGGAACAGCCTGCTGTAGTGTCAGGTACTATATTGATCAACTCTGTGCCTGCTTTTACTTTGATAGATTCTGGTGCAACGCATTCGTTTATAGCATCTACATTTGCTGTTAAATTAGATGTACAGTTTACCCCTTCCATGCATGTGTTTAATGTTACCTTACCCTCTGGTGAACGCATGCACTCTAACCGAGTGATGCTTGACAGTGATGTGTTAGTAGGAAGTGTGAGTCTACCTGCTAGACCTCATCATTATGGATATAATGGGATTTGCTGTAATTCTGGGAATGGATTGGCTGTTTAAGCATTATGCCACGATTGATTGTAGGACTGGAATAGTTAGTTTCTAACCCCCTGGTAGTTTGAGGCATACCTTTCAAGCCTCAGAAAAGAGTAAGGAAATGACTGTAATGACTTCGGTCAATGTAGGACCCTCCCTATGCAGAGAGTATTTGTGCTTCTTAGCTAGTGTTTTAGACATACAACTAGTAGAGAAAATCAAGTCCCAAAAATGTCTTAGTCGTCCAAGACTTCCCTGAAGTATTCCTAGATGACCTTCCAGGCTTGCCACCAGATAGGGAAATTGAATTTGTTGCGGATGTTTACCCCGGAGCCGAACCTGTGTCTAAAAATCCATATAGACTAGCACCGATAGAACTCAAAGAGTTAAAGAAACAATTGGAGGATCTGTTGGAGAAAGGGTTCATACGCCCTAGCTTTTCACCATGGGGTGCACGGTCCTTTTTGTCAAAAAGAAAGAGGATCTATGCGCATGTGCATTGATTATAGAGAATTGAATAAGTTAACTGTTAAGAATAAATACCCTTTGCCGAGAATTGATGACTTATTTGACCAGCTTAGGGGTGCAAGAGTTTTCTCTAAGATTGACCTTAGATCCGGTTATTATCAGCTGAAGGTTAAATCTGAGGATATCCCAAAGACTGCCTTTCGCACGAGGTATGGACATTATGAGTTTTTTGGTTATGTCTTTGGTCTGACAAATGCACCAGCAGCCTTCATGGATCTCATGAATAGGGTGTTCACGAGTATTTGGACAAGTTTGTCATTGTATTCATAGATGACATTCTAATCTATTCTAGCACTAAAGACGAGTATGCAAAACATTTGAGTTTAGTGTTAGAAGTACTGAGAAGGCACCAACTTTATGCCAAGTTTTCCAAGTGTGAATTTTGGTTGGACCAAGTTCACTTTTTAGGACATGTCATCTCTGGAGATGGCATATCTGTGGATCCAGCTAAGGTCCAGGCAGTTAAGGAATGGCCCAACCGAGGAATGCTACGGATGTCAGAAGTTTCCTTGGATTGGCTGGGTATTACAGGAAGTTATCGAAGGATTCTCAAAGATTGCGACATCCCTTACCCGATTAACTAGGAAGAACGTAAAATATGTGTGGACTGAGGATTGTGAGCATAGTTTTCAAACTTTGAAGCAGAAGCTGACCAATGCTCCCAATTCTGACCCTCCCTGTCGAGGATGGTAAGTTTAGCATTTATTGTGATGCTTCCAAGATCGGTCTAGGTTGGTGTTAATGCAGGATGGGAAAGTGATAGCTTATGCCTCTAGACAGTTGAAGGTCCATGAGAAAAATTACCCTACACATGACTTAGAATTAGCTGCAGTTGTATTTGCACTTAAGATTTGGCGGCATTACCTGTATGGACAATCTTGTGAGATATTTTCAGATCATAAGAGCCTGAAATACATTTTCACGCAAAAGGAACTGAATATGAGCAGCGTAGGTGGTTAGAATTGTCAAAGATTATGATTTCGAGATTAAATACCACCCTGGTAAGGCCAATGTAGTGGCTGATGCCTTGAGTAGAGTGACTCATTCCGTCTCTGCATTGACTCTAGACATACCAATAGCTTTAGAGACAGAATTCCAAAAGTTTAATCTAGAAGCAGTAACCAATGTATCAGCTATACTTTCAACCATAACTTTAAGGCCTACTATTCTTGAGAAAATAAAGGAAGCTCAGGCGAACAATGATGAGTGTAACAAGTACAGTCAAGCATGGATTCTATGGACAAGTCAGATTTTAACTATTCTACCGATGGGATCCTTAGGTATAGAAATAGATGGTTTGTTCCTGCCATTAAGAGGCTTCGTGACGAGATTCTTTCTGAAGCACACTCTTCCAGGTTTTCTGTTCACCCGGGGAGTACAAAGATGTACAGAGACCTTAAACATCACTACTGGTGGCCTGGTATGAAACGAAGTGTGGCAGAATATGTAGGATCATGTTTGTGTTGTCAACAGATTAAAGCCGAGCATCAGAGACCCTCAGGAATGTTGCAACCCTTACCAGTTCCCGAATGGAAATGGGAACAAATAGCTATGGATTTTGTTATAGGATTACCTAGAACAGCAAAGGGACATGATGCAATCTGGGTAATAGTCGATCGTTTAACCAAATCTGCTCACTTTCTGCCGATAAAGATAACATACTTGATGGATCAACTGGCAGAGTTGTATGTGCATGAAGTAGTTAGACTGCATGGAGTTCCAAGCACTATAGTTTCAGACCGAGACTCCAGATTTACATCTAAGTTTTGGAAAGTCTGCACAAGGCTATGGGAACGCAACTAAACTTTAGCCACAGCTTTCCACCCTCAAACTGATGGACAATCGGAAAGAACCATTCAAACATTAGAGGATATGCTCCGGGCATGTGTTTTGGATTTTCAAGGTTCTTGGAGCAAATACCTATCCTTAGTAGAACTCTCTTACAACAACAGTTTTCAGGCAACCATAGGTATGGCACCATACGAGGCATTGTATGGACGGAAGTGCAGATCACCATTGTATTGGGATGAAGTTGGGGAAGCACAATTGATTGGTCCTGAAATTGTGCAACAGACAGTAGAGAAGATTGCTCTTATCCGTCAAGAATCCTGACAGCTCAAAGCCGACAGAAAAGCTATGCAGACAAAAGACGAAGGGAACTGGAATTTGATGTTGGTAATGAAGTTTTTCTTAAAGTGTCACCTTTTAAGGGAGTTGTGAGGTTTGGAAAGAGAGGAAAGTTAAACCCCAGATTTATTGGACCATTCACCATTTTGGAGAGAGTTGGGAGAGCAGCCTACCAGTTACAGCTGCCGGCTTCTATGGATGGAATACACAGTGTGTTCCATGTGTCTATGCTAAAGAATTGTGTTAGAGATCCATCACAGATTGTGGAACAGCAGAGTATCGAAGTTCTCCCCACTCTGGCATATGAAGAGAAACCTGTAAGGATCTTGGACTATGCGGTGAAGGTATTGCGCAACAAAGAGGTTCCATTAGTGAAAGTCCTTTGGCACAACCAGAACATAGAGGAAACAACTTGGGAGCGCCAGCAAGACATGATGGACCAACATCCGGAATTATTCAGGTACTGAATTTTGAGGACAAAATTCTTTTAAGGAGGGTAGATTGTAGCACCCGGTTCTATTGAACCGAATTTAACTAACCATTTATAATGTGAGGATTTGGGAGAAAATGATGATTAGGTTAATAAATAACTATGCAAGGGCAAAAGAGTAATTAGCATTTTGAAAAGTGGAAAATGTATTTAAGGAAGGGTTTAATGAGGTTTAGCCGCCACTATTCCCTCATTTCTCCTTTCTCGGTATTCAGCTCAGGCTCAGCAGAACTCCAGGCGATTCTCCTTACCGATCCTCATTCCTCAACTAGGTAAGTTTTCCTTTCGTTCACTTGAGATTTCAGTGGTTAGATAGCAGAGGGAGCGCAATGTGTGTGTGTTATGTCGATATTGTGAATGAATGGAGTTCGGGATTTAGTACTGAGCTGAGAGTGTATGATGACCAGAACTTCCACACTAGCTCCTTAGGTTTCTGAGTGATGTAGGATACAGTTAGTGGTAATCTAATCTGTATTCTGCTTATGAAACTAGGTGGGCAAGGCTTCCCGAGTAGTTGAAAACGAATGATTTCCAGGAGATCAGGTAAGTAATGTTTGCTTGTGCCTTCGGGCCTACATCACAAAACGTTAAGGTTTGTATTTACTTGGATGTGTTTGTATGCCATGCATCATGTTTTCAAAATGTATACGAAAATGAATTTGAATACATATTGGTATGGAGAGGATTGAATGTGATGAAACAGCAAAGTGAATCAGACTTACTGTTAAGGGAATTAATCCGTCCCTTAATGAGACAGTGGATATAAATATACTTTGGAAGAGCTGATCCAACTTCCAATTTCACAGGGGGATCTGAACATGTGAATCAGATTTACTGTTAAGGGAATTAATCCGCCCCTTAATGAGTCAGTGGATAAATACTTTGGGAGAGTTGATCCAACTCCCAATTTCACAGGGGGATCTGAATCAGAAACGATGAATGAGCAACTGAGATGAGAAAGTAGAAACTGCATGATTAGAAGTTTATGTTTCAGTAATTCATTTCATTTTGCATTACTTACTTAGCATTAGGCTAATAGATGAGTTTTGTGATGTAGGTGAAGAAGTGACAGCAGGTGTGTTTACTGAGTTCACTGAGGACTAGACGGGTTGGAGGGGTGCACCTATTCAATGTTCTGGCAGCTGATGGGGCGGTTTAACTGATGTCTGTCAGTGAGGAGGACTAGTAGTTAAAGATTCAGTCTGAGTATGTTGAGTTTTCATGACAGAATTGATTTCAAAGTTTTTAACATGTTTTGAGTTTTTCCTTCCTGATAACCGTATCATGTTGGGTCTAGATGTTAGTACTTGCTAAATTTTGAGTAATGCAATGGTTGAATCGTTTTTGAATGATTTCAGTAGAGTAAGTAAATCCTTTTCTGTAGTTGGAGTAGTGTTTATAACGAGGAGTTGATGAAATGTTGTTTTGCTCTCTATCGGTAGATGATGACTATCGGTAGATGTTGAGTCATGGTTAGTTTTCTATCGGAAGATGTTGTGTAGGTTTTTTGTCGTTCTAGCGATCGGCAGATGAAGTTATGTTGACTTCATCGGCAGATGAATTTGTGTTGACTTCATCGGCAGATGAAGTTGTGTATGAAGTTATGTTGACTTCATCGGCAGATGAAGTTATGTTGACTTCATCGGCAGATGAATTTGTGTTGTCTTCATCGGCAGATGAAGTTGTGTATGAAGTTATGTTGACTTCATCGGCAGATGAAGTTATGTTGACTTCATCGGCAGATGAAGTTATGTTGACTTCATCGGCAGATGAAGTTATGTTGACTTCATCGGCAGATGAAGTTATGTTGACTTCATCGGCAGATGAAGTTATGTTGACTTCATCGGCAGATGAAGTTATGTTGACTTCATCGGCAGATGAAGTTATGTTGACTTCATCGGCAGATGAAGTTATGTTGACTTCATCGGCAGATGAAGTTATGTTGACTTCATCGGCAGATGAAGTTATGTTGACTTCATCGGCAGATGAAGTTATGTTGACTTCATCGGCAGATGAAGTTATGTTGACTTCATCGGCAGATGAAGTTATGTTGACTTCATCGGCAGATGAAGTTATGTTGACTTCATCGGCAGATGAAGTTATGTTGACTTCATCGGCAGATGAAGTTATGTTGACTTCATCGGCAGATGAAGTTATGTTGACTTCATCGGCAGATGAAGTTATGTTGACTTCATCGGCAGATGAAGTTATGTTGACTTCATCGGCAGATGAAGTTATGTTGACTTCATCGGCAGATGAAGTTATGTTGACTTCATCGGCAGATGAAGTTATGTTGACTTCATCGGCAGATGAAGTTATGTTGACTTCATCGGCAGATGAAGTTATGTTGACTTCATCGGCAGATGAAGTTATGTTGACTTCATCGGCAGATGAAGTTATGTTGACTTCATCGGCAGATGAAGTTATGTTGACTTCATCGGCAGATGAAGTTATGTTGACTTCATCGGCAGATGAAGTTATGTTGACTTCATCGGCAGATGAAGTTATGTTGACTTCATCGGCAGATGAAGTTATGTTGACTTCATCGGCAGATGAAGTTATGTTGACTTCATCGGCAGATGAAGTTATGTTGACTTCATCGGCAGATGAAGTTATGTTGACTTCATCGGCAGATGAAGTTATGTTGACTTCATCGGCAGATGAAGTTATGTTGACTTCATCGGCAGATGAAGTTATGTTGACTTCATCGGCAGATGAAGTTATGTTGACTTCATCGGCAGATGAAGTTATGTTGACTTCATCGGCAGATGAAGTTATGTTGACTTCATCGGCAGATGAAGTTATGTTGACTTCATCGGCAGATGAAGTTATGTTGACTTCATCGGCAGATGAAGTTATGTTGACTTCATCGGCAGATGAAGTTATGTTGACTTCATCGGCAGATGAAGTTATGTTGACTTCATCGGCAGATGAAGTTATGTTGACTTCATCGGCAGATGAAGTTATGTTGACTTCATCGGCAGATGAAGTTATGTTGACTTCATCGGCAGATGAAGTTATGTTGACTTCATCGGCAGATGAAGTTATGTTGACTTCATCGGCAGATGAAGTTATGTTGACTTCATCGGCAGATGAAGTTATGTTGACTTCATCGGCAGATGAAGTTATGTTGACTTCATCGGCAGATGAAGTTATGTTGACTTCATCGGCAGATGAAGTTATGTTGACTTCATCGGCAGATGAAGTTATGTTGACTTCATCGGCAGATGAAGTTATGTTGACTTCATCGGCAGATGAAGTTATGTTGACTTCATCGGCAGATGAAGTTATGTTGACTTCATCGGCAGATGAAGTTATGTTGACTTCATCGGCAGATGAAGTTATGTTGACTTCATCGGCAGATGAAGTTATGTTGACTTCATCGGCAGATGAAGTTATGTTGACTTCATCGGCAGATGAAGTTATGTTGACTTCATCGGCAGATGAAGTTATGTTGACTTCATCGGCAGATGAAGTTATGTTGACTTCATCGGCAGATGAAGTTATGTTGACTTCATCGGCAGATGAAGTTATGTTGACTTCATCGGCAGATGAAGTTATGTTGACTTCATCGGCAGATGAAGTTATGTTGACTTCATCGGCAGATGAAGTTATGTTGACTTCATCGGCAGATGAAGTTATGTTGACTTCATCGGCAGATGAAGTTATGTTGACTTCATCGGCAGATGAAGTTATGTTGACTTCATCGGCAGATGAAGTTATGTTGACTTCATCGGCAGATGAAGTTATGTTGACTTCATCGGCAGATGAAGTTATGTTGACTTCATCGGCAGATGAAGTTATGTTGACTTCATCGGCAGATGAAGTTATGTTGACTTCATCGGCAGATGAAGTTATGTTGACTTCATCGGCAGATGAAGTTATGTTGACTTCATCGGCAGATGAAGTTATGTTGACTTCATCGGCAGATGAAGTTATGTTGACTTCATCGGCAGATGAAGTTATGTTGACTTCATCGGCAGATGAAGTTATGTTGACTTCATCGGCAGATGAAGTTATGTTGACTTCATCGGCAGATGAAGTTATGTTGACTTCATCGGCAGATGAAGTTATGTTGACTTCATCGGCAGATGAAGTTATGTTGACTTCATCGGCAGATGAAGTTATGTTGACTTCATCGGCAGATGAAGTTATGTTGACTTCATCGGCAGATGAAGTTATGTTGACTTCATCGGCAGATGAAGTTATGTTGACTAAGTACATGGGGAAATTGTATGGGTTTCGGTTAAGTGTTTGGTCAAAGTCAACAGGTAGATGTGTTCGGTTACTGTTGAGCGGTAGATGTAGGCAATAGATTCTGTCGTTTTGTGATCGACAGAAGTCTATATAAGTGTTTGGTCAAAGTCAACCGGTAGATGTGTTCGGTTACTGTTGACCGGTGGATGCTGGGTGAATAAGTCATCCGGCTGACGTCACCGGTGGATGTGTTTTGTGAGTGACCGGTGGATGTGTTTTGTGAGTCACCGGTGAATGTGTTTTGTAAGTGATCGGTGGATGTGTTTTATGCGTCACCGGTGGATGTGTTTTGTGCGTCACCGGTGGATGTGTTTTGTGAGTGATCGGTGGATGTGTTTTGTAAATCACTGGTGGATGTGTTTTGTGAGTCACCGGTGGATGTGTTTTGTGAGTGAGCGGCGGATGTGAATAGGAAAAATTTTGGGCTTGGGCCCTTTTTGCCTTCTGTTCTGCTGAGCCGATTCCTCTTCTGTTTTAATGGTTTTATTTAATTGATTTTTAAATATATTTCAACAATTTATACTTTGACTTATCAATTTAACGAAAGAGTTTACTAGAAAGTTAAAAAAATATATATATAATACGAAAAAATTAGGAATAGTCTTAAAGGTTGTGACAGTTATGGTATCAGAGCCCCCGGATTTTAAAAACGGTTCTGTAGACTGCCCGACTGCACACCCACTACGCGGACATCCTCCCTCAACTATAAGTATGTTTAAATGTTTTGTTTAATTTCGATTTCTTAGGATTATTTGTTTTAACTTTTATAAGAGTTATAAAATGGTTCGAGCGAGAGACGCTAGGGATGAAGCCCTAGATCGACTTACGGATTTGCTGGACTGACAGGCCCAACATATGGACAGAAAAGCCAAACAAATCGAACGTTTAGTAAACCGCGAGGTTCGTGAGGCCGGGGAGCGTGAGGCCCGAGAGGTGATTGTTCCGAACCAACGTGTGTAGCGACCCTAGTATTGTACCCATTTTCCATACATATTATTTTTTTTTATACTTTAGATAAACTCCAAGCGGAATTTAAACCGGAATCGGAATCGAAGTCTAAGTTTATAAACCATTAACAAACTTTAAACAATTTAAATAAAACTTAAAACAATTAATTAAAACCATTAAAAACAATTAAAACTAAATAAACATCGGAGGAGGGCAAAACTGTCAAGCCGTAACAAAAGGGGAGCGGCGATCGATCTCCAAATTCAGGAGATCGATTGTTGGGGCATCAAACGGCAGGGGCGATCGATCGCTGGCAGCAATCGATCCCCCAGCGATGGGTCGCTGCACCAGAAAACAGGGAGGGGTGATCAGTCGCCCCTCACACCCGCGCCCCGTCGCCACACTCCACCTTCTTCTCTCTCTTTTCCTTCTTCTCTCTTTTTTTTATACAAGTGCTCTATGGAATCGGATTCCAGAGAGCGAACACCAACATTCCTTCCTACAAATTTCACATCCCTGCACATCACACACTTCACAATTTATCAACTCCAACTAAACAACCTAAACACATATTAAACTTTTATAAAAACGAACTGTGTGGATACGTTTAAAAATCGACAAATCCTCCTGTTTTAAATTCCAAGCAGTTCCAATGAAACACTATATAAACACAGTTTATAAAACAGGTTTTCAAGAACGTTTAAAACCTCAAAACATGAACCTAACATCTAGCCAGATCCCAAGCATCCTAATATGTTTTAACTTTACACATATTTTGTCCAATAACAACCCAGTACTCTCAAAACACGTACATACATCCCCACGAGTCAAAACGCACCGACTGCTCAGTACACTCCCACGGGCCATTCTCCATCAACTGCATCATACATCAGGAGGAGGAACGTCATCCGGAGGAGGAACGTCATCCTCACCTGGCCCAGTGTCACCTAAAACGTCACCTACACCATACAGACACACTATGAGCTAAAGGCTCAGCAAATTCTATGTAAATACAGATGCGTGCAGTTCATATGGAGTTCAGAAATCATGCATAACATACAGATCGTGGCAGACAGAATATCACCGAGATCTCATCCCCCTAACCGGAGAGAGGCCATCCAGCGGTCAGACTACTCTTTCCAGCTAGAGGAGGGGGGTGCACGCTTACAACACGTACAGCCGTGCCTGAGCCCCACCTCGCGTGACCAGATAACAGATTACGTATTTTATTACATTACATGAGATGTGGTATTGGTCAGACTTTTAATCGGTCCACACAATAGATCGATAGCCCCCTTTCGGGCCACATCGGTTTTCTGAAAACATCGTACAAAAATTCATTTTCATGCTTAGTTAAAATACATGATGCATGAACAGTTATAAGCATAAAATAAACAACCAACGTGCATACCATCAAGACGAATAAAAACATAACCTAATAAACGATTAACCTAGTTACCCAATTAAAGCAATTTAAACAAACAATACTCTAAGATCCTCGACGCGACATCGAAGTACGGTGTAGGCCAATCAGCCAGAGTAAGTCACAAGAACTTACCTTGAGCGCGCTGAACTTCGAGCTCTGTCCACGAGAGTCGTTCGCCTGAGGCAAAACACGACATTTGTCATTAAAACAAGTTTAAACTACTAAACGTCCAAATTTGACGAAACCTTGACTAAAGGAATTTCCTAAAGCTTGAATCCAATTCATTGAGCTATTTCATCGAGCAATACACGCTTGGCAACTCAAATCCCAAATTACGAGTTTTCCCTAAATCTCAAAATTTCTCGAATTTTAACATTTTCCACAAATTAATCTAGTTTCGTCCAATAACGCTCAATGAGTTCTATACGTTCATAAACTACGACAACCTATTGATTTTTAAACCCGAAATCGCATTTTTAACCTAAACCCTAACGAAACCCTAACGTTAAATCGGCCTGAAAATTGAAAACTAACGCTCTAGAATCATAGATTCATACCTAGGATTGCGAGAGGAGAAGAAAACGTGAAGAACGGAGGACGAATTGGAGGTCGGAATGGAGGAGATCGTCGGATGGTAGAGAGCTTCGCTCTCTTGTTTTTCACGCGGCAGAGGAGAAATGAAGAAGAAGAAAAGGATTTAGGTTATTTTATAATTTGGTTTGGCAAATTATCGTTTTGCCCTTCCTTTGATTTTCTATTTGTTTCGTCCTTTGTTTCATTAATTAACTAATCATTCGGTTTCACCAAATCTCCTTATTTCACCAATAAGTCCACCTTATTATTTGAGATTTATTAAAACTGTCCGTTCGCAAATCGGACCACGTTTACTATTTTTACTAAAACGTCCTTTATATTACGAGAAACGTAATTACTCGGAATTAAGCATTACTACTCCAAAAATTCTCATAATTTCCTTAAAATTCCTATTAATAATTAGGATTCTAATGAAGCTTTCTTTTTGCAAAACGGGTCTGATTTGACGTATTTACAAAAATGTCATCATATAATATAATATTAATATCCCGTAAAGCCGGGTATTACATTTCATCCACCTTATTTAGAATTTTGTCCACAAAATTAAATCATACAAACAACTCAGGATACTTAACCATCATATCCTGCTGTCGCTCCCAAGTTGCCTCTTCCACCTCGTGGTTCCGCCATAGGACTTTGACTAGCGGAATCTCTTTATTGCGCAAAACTTTGATGGAAGACTCCAAAATGCGTACGGGTCTCTCCTCATAAGTCAAGGTAGGCTGTACCTCGATCTCTCTAGCTTCGACGATATGCGATGGATCGCGTAGGCACTTCCAAAGCATAGACACATGGAATACATCGTGGATACCCTCCATAGAAGCCGGAAGCTGTAGTCTGTACGCCAACTTCCCGATCTTCTTAAGAATAGGAAAGGGCCCCACATACCGAGGGTTTAACTTGTCCCTCCTTCCGAATCTCATGACGCCTTTAAACGGAGAAACTTTAAGGTAAACCTCATCACCTTCTTCGAACTCTAGCTCTCTCTGTCTCGTGTCAGCATAGCTCTTCTGTCTGCTCTGAGCTACCTCTATACGCTGTCTGATAATGGCAATTTTCTCTGCCGTTTGCTGCAGAATCTCTGGACTACCGATGCTGGCCTCGCCAACCTCGTCCCAATACAACGGAGACCTACACTTCCGACCATACAGCGCCTCATAAGGAGCCATGCCGATCGTAGCCTGGAAGCTGTTGTTGTACGAGAACTCAATCAGAGGTAAATATCGGCTCCACGAGCCCTGAAACTCCAGCACACAAGCTCTGAGCATATCCTCAAGAATCTGATTCGTCCTCTCTGTCTGACCATTAGTCTGAGGATGAAATGCCGTGCTGAAATTAAGCTGAGTCCCCATAGCTTTATGCAGGCTCTTCCAGAACTTCGAAGTAAATCTCGGATCACAATATGAGACAATAGAAATTGGCACTCCATGCAGCCTAACAATCTCCTGCACGTAAAACTCGGCAAGCTGGTCCATAGAAGATGTCATCTTCACAGATAAGAAGTGGGCCGACTTTGTCAATCGGTCCACGATCACCCAAATACCATCATGGCCCTTCGTCGTCCTCGGGAGCCCCACAATAAAATCCATGGAGATCTGCTCTCACTTCCACTCCAGAATCGGCAGTGGCAATAATGTTCTGGCCGGTCTCTGGTGCTCTGCCTTTACCTGTTGATAGATTAGACAGGTTTCAACGTACTTGGTGACCTCTCTCTTCATATTTGGCCACCAGGAATGTTGCTTTAAATCCCGATATATCTTAGTACTTCCCGGGTGTACAGAATATGTAACACCCAAGTTTTTCGAGTTTCCGCTCCAAGGGTATTTTTGTAAATAAGTAAATTAGGTCCGTTTTGTGAGCGGGAGGTTTTATTAGGACCCTGGGAATTTATTATGAATTTTAGAAGAATAAGTAAATTTTTAGAAATCCAATCGATAGTGTAACGCCAAGTTACGGTTTTCCGCCTATAGTGTTTTAAGTCGTAAAAATAGTAAATAAAGTCTGTTTTGTGAACGGAGAGTTTCGTTAGAATCCTAGGAGTAAGTTGGATTATTTGGAGGAATAAGAGAATTTTGGAAAAACTAAATCGGGAGACAAAATAATGAATTAAACCAAGAATTGGGGGGAGGGTATTTATGTAATTTTTCAAGTCAAGTTTTATTAAAATAAATAACTCCTTTTCCCCTCCCCTCTCTGTTCTCCATCTCCAGACAACGCAAAAAGGGGTTTTCCCCCTTTCCCTTGTGCGATCCTTCCTCCCTCGCCATTTCTCTTCAACGCCGGCGGTTCATCCTTTTTCCGACGAGTTCTCTTCCATTTTCTTCGACGATTCAACCCTTTAGGTAAGACTCTAGCATATTGTGGTTTAGTTGTCGACTGGGGTTGTTATTCGTTAGGTTTTATTGATTTAGGGTTTGAGTAAATTTACGTTTTCGGTTAGAAATCGTTAGGATGTTTCAATTAGTGCCCTTTGATGATGTATTTACGACCATTGACGATAGTTATGTGAGACTGTGGTGATTGACAGATTTAGGTTAGATTTTGGTTGTTGAAGGTGGTAAAATCTCCATTAATGGAGTTTGGTCTTTTGTGAGCACCACGTACTCGATGAAATGCCTAAATGGAGAAAATAGAAATTTTAGGAGAAATTGCCTTAGATAGGAGCTTAGTTTAAGTTTGGAAACTGTTTATATAGGATCGGTTTAATGATGGATTTGTGAAATGCCTTAGGTGGAGACGACTTTTCGGACGGTGCTCGGCTTGCTACGAACGCCAGGTAAGTGGGTGCTAGGTTCCCGGCCCTTAAGGCCCTACATCGTGTCAACGTTAGGCTTTTGTGTTTTTGATGATAATTTTCTGATTGTGGGGTTTAATGAGTCGGGTAGCCTAGGATGTTAGTTATTAGTTATTTGTTGAGTTCGTTATGAGTAGTGTATGTCCTTGTACGTTGTGAATTGTTTGATAGTATGTTATACGTGAATTTCTCATGGATCATGTTTTCTCAAAAGTCATATGAAATGTCTTCATGCATGAATTATGTAAAGGAAAAGTAATGATTAAGTGTGGGTTGGGACAGTATGGCCATAACAACAAAACCAATGTCACTTCCACGCGATGGACTATGAATACGGCCGAAAGGACTATGTACACGCACTTTGCCTACTCCCTGGCACATCCCCACCTTAATCCATGTAAACCAAAAGAAAAAGAATAAGAATAAGTAAATGAACATGTTTTATGAAAAGAATCATGCATTCATGCATATGTAAAGTATAGTGCATCCCCTTACTAAGCATTAGGCTTAATGTTTATGTTGCATGATGTAGGTGACAGGTGTGAAGGTGAGAGGTCTCTCGATGTCAAGGAATAGGTGGTCGACGGATGGTGCTCGTGGCGACGGGGTGTGTTTTGGTTTGGCTTAATGGTCCGATGGTGCGCCCCGAACTGTTTTGTGGCGAAGAGATGTTAGTTAGTTTTGTTGGTTAAAAAGATTATAGATTTTAGGATGTATAGTTAGGTTTATTATTTAGAAAATTTATAGTGGACGTAGGTTTGAAGTAGTGCTATTTGAATGATTTGATAATGTATGTCTTTGGTGATGTTTTAAGAAAATTTCATGTTTGTGTTCGATGTTTGTTTTGAGGATTTAATTGGCTTTTATTTGATGATTTTAGGTGATTTATGACTGTAGGGATGCGCACGGTTTTAGAGCGATCCATGCAGTCAGTTTTCGTATTTGGGAGTGTATAGACTAAGTTAGAGTTGTGTTTCGAGTAACGAATAATGTAGGGTGATGCGTGTTGTTGGATGGGTTTGATGTGGAATTTGGGTAGTGCATGTTAAAATGGTTGGTTGAAGTATGAAAGGAAAGGAAGGTGGAGAAGAAGGAAAGAAGAAGTAGGGCTCTGGAGTTCGAAATCCAGAGCCCCTGTCGATCGATCGCCCCTGGGGTGGCGATCGATCGGTGGTTGGATAGTTAAGGCAACGCTCTGGAATTAAATTTCCAGAGCGGTTGCCGTGCGATCGCCTGTTAAGCGATCGCTGGGCAACCATGTAGGGCGAGCGATCGCCCAAATCGGGCGATCGATCGCCCCTCGTTTTTACTTTGCTGGCGAGCGATCGCCAGCAGGGAGGGCGACTGATCGCCCCTCCCTGTGCTGGGCACTTTGACAATTTTGCCCTTTTAATTGTTTCTTAGTTTAATTATTGATTATTTGAATGATTTTAAGGGATTTGAATAATTCGAGACTTCGATGTAGTGGTCTAGAAGTCGAAATATTACGAAGTGTTATAAAAAGAAAAATTTTACGTGAGCTATTTTAGGATTTAAGTTAAGATTACGTTATGGTCTTTCCGTGGCGGCCCTGGCCGGGTTGGGCTCGTCACAGAATATGCCGAAGAATGCGCCTCGACCAATATCTCCTTCTTCAGATCCTCGTCGTTAGGCACGTACAACCTATGCCTGAACTTCAGAATACCATCATCTGATAAGTGGAAATCCGACTAGTCACCCAACGTCATACTCGATCAAAGCTCCTCACACTCCGTATCATTCTGCTGAGCTTCGCGTATCCTATCTAGAATAGTCGGCCTGAGAGAAATGTTTGTGAGCATACTGGACAACTCTGTCACTATTTCCACATCAAACCTCTCAATCTCAGACCGCAGCGTGACTGACATCGCTGCTAGTGAAGGCTGACTCGTAGAAGGCACTCTACTCAAAGCATCAGCAACCTTGTTCGCCTTTCCTGGATGGTACTTGATATCAAAATCATAATCTTTGACGAACTCAAGTCACCGTCTCTGTCGCATAGTCAGCTCCTTCTGCATAAATAAATACTTCAAGCTCTTGTGGTCGGAAAATATCTCGCACTGCTGCCCATATAAATAATGTCTCCATATCTTCAGTGCAAAGACCACAGCTGCTAACTCAAGGTCGTGCATAGAGTAATTCTGCTCATACGGCTTCAACTGCCGAGAAGCATAAGCAATAACTCTTCCCTCCTGCATCAATACACAATCGAGTCCAACTCCAGACGCATCACAATAAATACTTAACTTGTCACCCTCAACAGGTAGCGTCAATACTGGAGCGGTGGTCAATCTTTACTTTAACTCCATAAAACTGTCGTCACAAGCAGCTGACCATACAAACTTCTCGTTCTTCCGAGTCAAACGTGAAAGAGGAACTACAATCTTTGAAAATCCCTCTATAAACTTCCGATAATAACCAGCTAATTCAAGAAATCAACGCACCTCACGTACGTTCTTCGGCTGCGGCCAATCTCTGATCACCTGAATCTTGCTCGGATCCACAGAAACTCCATCCTCTGATATGATATGGCCAAGAAAACTGACCCTATCCAGCCAAAACTCGCATTTAGAGAACTTTGGATATAGCTGGCGTTGACTCAGAATCTGTAAAACAATCCTCAGATGCTCCTCGTGTTCTTCCTTAGTCCTAGAATAGACCAATATATCGTCGATGAAAACCACCACGAACTTGTCCAGATATTCCTTGAAGACACGGTTCATTAAATCCATAAACGCTGCAGGGGCATTAGTAAGTCCAAAAGACATGACAAGGAACTCATAATGCCCATACCTCGTTCGGAATGCCGTTTTCTGAATATCATCCCTCCGGACCTTCAGTTGATAATAACCCGAGCGTAGGTCAATCCTGGAAAACACTCGGGCACCCTACAGCTGATCAAACAAGTCATCGATCCGAGGCAACGGATATTTATTCTTCACCGTCAATTTGTTTAACTCTCTGTAATCGATGCACATCCTGAGGGTCCCGTCTTTCTTCTTGACAAACAGAACGGGCGCACCCCAGGATGAAACACTGGGTCGGATAAAACCCTTCTCTAAAGACTCATCAAACTGAGTCCTCAGCTCTCTCAACTCAGCTGGTGCCAACCGATACGGGTTTTTAAACCTTGGTGCGGTATTCGGATAGACATCAATAGTGAACTCAATCTCCCGGTCTGGCGGTAGTCCGGGAAGATCATCAAGGAAAATCTCAGAGAACTCTCTGACTATAGGAATGTCGCTCAGCTTTACTCCGCTGAGCAACTGAACATCAAATACTGAGGCCAAATAAATAGAGCATGCACCTTTAAACTGCTCGTTGACCTTCATGGAATAAGAAATAGGCGATCCACTCAATCTGCTCATCGCCTGATAAGAAAACTCGGCTTTACCCGGGGGTCGGAAGGTCACAATCCCGGATCGACAATCGATGGTGGCGAAGTGCTGTGCAAGCCAGTCCATCCCTAAGATAAGATCATACCGCTCTATGCTCATAACTATCAAACGAGCATAAAGGGTAATATCCCCCACTGAGATGACGTTGCCCTGGAGAATACGTTCTGACTGCATAAGCTCTCCTGAATGCATCATCACTCTATACTCGACCCAAGCTATTTCAGACTCTAGTCCCAATCTAGTCATGCATGCAGTCGATATGAAGGAGTGCATAGCTCCCGTATCCATCAAAGTAAAAACAGCGGTGCCCATAATCCGAATAGTACCTGCAATCACAGAGGGCTGAGCCTCGTCATCGACATCGCCAGGCTCAATAAATGCAAAAATCCTCGGCATAACCCTCCTCTGATCACCGCCTGACAAATCTCGGCAGGGCTTCGGGCAATCCTTGACGTAATGGCCAATCTCCCCACATCTAAAACACTGGTTAGTGCCAACGCGGCACTCACCACTATGCTCCTTCTGGCACCTGGGGCACCATGGCATCTGAGAAGCCCTCGGTACTTTCTTCCCCTTACCCCGATCATTACCTCCCTCAAGAGGTCTCTTCACACCCCTCTGCTGCTGCTAGGGCTGCGCTCTAGGCTGCCAACCTCGGTTCTATGACTGAGATCGGATCTCACGGAAGAAGCCCTTAGCTGGCTCCCTCGGTCTAACACAAGTGGCTCTGGCAGCCTCAATATCAAGAGCTCTAGCTATAATGTCAGAATAGGGCACATCAATAATACCTGAGACAATAACGTGCATCCGAATCTCCGGATTAAGTCCCTCCATAAACTGGTGCACCTTCTCCTCGTTATCGCTGACAAGGTACAGAGCAAATCGCGATAAGGACTCAAACTTCTGGACATACTCTGCAATTGAACTTGTCTGCTTCAGCTGTGTAAACTCATTCCTCTTCGCCACTCTCACTGTGCGGCTGAAATACTTATCGAAGAACACGGTCTTAAATCGCTCCCACGTCATAACTGATACATCCGTCGTCGTCTTGATCGAATCCCACCAGAAACGGCCGTCTAACGCCAGGTGGAAGGTAACATAAGCCATCTTACTCCCGTTCCCCACCTCTGCATAATTCAGCATATCCTCCATTACTCGAATCCACTCCTCCGCAATATTTGGATCCGATGATCGACCGTCGAATACTGGAGGCTGTAGACTCTGGAACTTCTACATACCCTGGTTATTAGGAACCACCAAATCCTGGGCCCTCTGGTTCTCTCGATTTACTAGACTCTCGATTTGTTGTGCTTGGCGGTCCATGTGCTGGACTGACGGTCTAGCAACTCCGTAAGTCGATCAACCGCGTCATCTCGAGGATCTTTTCCTCGAACTATATTTAATAACTCCTATAAAATCAAAACAATTATCCTAAGAAATATGGAATCAAATAAAGCAGTAAACGTACTTACAGTTGAGGAAGAATGTCCGCGTAGTGGCTGTGCAGTCGAGCAGTCAACAGAATCGATTTTAAAACCCGGGGGCTCTGATACCATAAATTGTAGCGACCCTAGTACTGTACCCATTTTCCGTACATATTATTTTTTTTTTATACTTTAGATAAACTCCAAGCAGAATTTAAACCGAAATCGGAATCGAAGTCTAAGTTTATAAACCATTAACAAACTTTAAACAATTTAAATAAAACTTAAAACAATTAATTAAAACCATTAAAAACAATTAAAACTAAAAAAACATCGGAGGAGGGAAAAACTGTCAAGCTGTAACAAAAGGGGAGCGGCGATCGATCTCCAAATTCAGGAGATCGATCGCTGGGGCATCAAACGGCAAGGGCGATCGATCGCTGGCAGCAATCGATCCCCCAGCGATGGGTCGCTGCACCAGAAAACAGGGAGGGGCGATCAGTCGCCCCTCACACCCGCGCCCCATCTCCACACTCCACCTTCTTCTCTCTCTTTTCCTTCTTCTCTCTTATTTTTATACAAGGGCTCTCTAGAATCGGATTCCAGAGAGCGAACACCAACATTCCTTCCTACAAATTTCTCATCCCTGCACATCACACACTTCACAATTTATCAACTCCAACTAAACAACCTAAATACATATTAAACTTTTATAAAAACGAACTGCGTGGATACGTTTAAAAATCAACAAATCTTCCTGTTTTAAATTCCAAGCAGTTCCAATGAAACACTATATAAACACAGTTTATAAAACAGGTTTTCAAGAACGTTTAAAACCTCAAGACATGAACATAACATCTAGCCAGATCCCAAGCATCCTAATATGTTCTAACTGTACACATATTTTGTCCAATAATAACTCAGTACTCTCAAAACATGTACATACATCCCCATGGGTCAAAACGCACCGACTGCTCAGCACAATCCCACGGGCCATTCTCCATCAACTGCATCATACATCAGGAGGAGGAACGTCATCCTCACCTGGCCCAATGTCACCTAAAACGTCACCTACACCATACAGACACACTATGAGCTAAAGGCTCAGTAAATTCTACGTAAATGCATATGCGTGCAGTGCATATGGAGTTCAGAAATCGTGCATAACATACAGATCGTGTAGACAGAATATCACCGAGATCTCATCCCCCTAAACGGAGAGAGCCCATCCAGCGGTCGGACTACTCTTTCCAGCTAGAGGAGGGGTGTACACGCTTACAACACGTACAGCCGTGCCTGAGCCCCACCTCGCGTGACCAGATAACAGATTACGTATTTTATTACATTACATGAGATATGGTATTGGTCAGACCCTTAATCGGTCCAAACAATAGATCGATAGCCCCCTTTCGGGCCACATCGGTTTTCTAAAAACATCGTGCGGAAATTCATTTTCATGCTTAGTTAAAATACGTGATGCATGAACAGTTATAAGCATAAAATAAACAACCAACGTGCATACCATCAAGACGAATAAAAACATAACCTAATAAACGATTAACCTAGCTACCCAACCAAAGAAATTTAAACAAACAATACTCTAAGATCCTCGACGCGACATCGAAGTACGATGTAGGCCAATCGGCCAGAGTAAGTCACGAGAACTTACCTTGAGCGCGCTGAACTTCGAGCTCTATCCACGAGAGTCGTTCGCCTGAGGCAAAACACGACATTTGTCATTAAAACAAGTTTAAGCTACTAAATGTCCAAATTTGACGAAACCTTGACTAAAGGAATTTCCTAAAGCTTTAATCCAATTTATTGAGCTATTTCATCGAGCAATACACGCTCGGCAACTCAAATCCCAAATTACGAGTTTTCCCTAAATCTCGAAATTTCTCGAATTTTAACATTTTTCACAAATTAATCTAGTTTTGTCCAATAACGCTCAATGAGTTCTATACGTTCATAAACTACGATAACCTATTAATTTTTAAACCCGAAATCGCATTTTTAACCTAAATCCTAACAAAACCCTAACGCTAAATCGGCCCGAAAATTGAAAACTAACGCTCTAAAATCATAGATTCATACCTAGGGTTGCGAGAGGAGAAGAAAACGTGAAGAACGGAGGACGAATCGGAGGTCGGAATGGAGGAGATCGTCTGATGGCAGAGAGCTTCGCTCTCTGGTTTTTCACGCGGCAGAGGAGAAATGAAGAAGAAGAAAAGGATTTAGGTTATTTTATAATTTGGTTTGGCAAATTATCGTTTTGCCCTTCCTTTGATTTTCTATTTGTTTCGTCCTTTGTTTCATTAATTAACTAGCCATTCGGTTTCACCAAATCTCCTTATTTCACCAATAAGTCCCAACTTATTATTTGAGATTTATTAAAACTGTCCGTTCGCAAATCGTACCACGTTTACTATTTTTACTAAAATGTCCTTTATATTACGAGAAATGTAATTACTCGGAATTAAGCATTACTACTCCGAAAATTCTCATAATTTCCTTAAAATTTCTATTAATAATTAGGATTTTAATGACACTTTCTTTTTGTAAAACGGGTCTGATTTGATATATTTACAAAAATACCATCATATAATATAATATTAATATCCCGTAAAGCCGGGTATTACAACGTGACATGGAAAGATTTCAGAAGTTGCAACCTCCAGTATTCAACGGACAATCATCGGACCCCACTTTAGCCGAAGAGTGGATCCGAACGATGGAGGATATGTTAGGATACGCAGAGGTAGAGAACGGGAACAAGGTTGCCTACGTCGCCTTTCATTTGGCGTTGGATACCCTATTTTGGTGGGATTCAATCAAGGCGACAACGGACGTGACAATTATGACTTGGGAACGGTTTAAGATCGTGTTTTTCGACAAATATTTCAGCCGCACTGTGAGGGTGGCGAAGAGGAATGAGTTTATGCAGCTGAAGCAAACAGGTTCGGTTGCGGATTATAGAAGAAATTTTGAGGCTTTGTCACGGTTTGCGCCGCGTCTTGTTAGCGACAACGAAGACAAGGTGCATCAATTTATGGAGGGCCTGAACCCAGAAATCCGAATGCATGTTATAGTGTCAGGGATTCAAGACGTGCCCTATTCTGACATTGCAGCTAGAGCTCTGGTGTAATATCCGACTCGTACGGATTTTTGAGGATATTATTATTTTAATATAGGATGGCATTTTTGTAAATATGTCAAATCAGGTCCGTTTTACAAAAAGAAAGCGTCAAGACGATCCTAACAATTAATAGGAATTTTAAATAAATTTAAGGAATTTTTGGGTTAATATCGATATATTCCGAGTAAATACGCTTTTCGTAATATAAAGGACGTTTTAGTAAAAATAGTAAACGAGGTCCGATTTGTGAACGGACAGTTTTAATAGAACCCAGATAATAAGTTGGATTTATTGGTGAAATAAGAAATTCGAAACGGTTGAAAACATGAGAGGTAGTGACGTTCAATAAATAAATAAACTAATTAAAACAAATAATGAAATAAATAAAATTAAAATTAAAATCTGAATTTTAATTAAAAAGCAAACAGAATGGCTCGAAGCCATTCTGCTTCACCGCGACCCGAGCTCCCGACGACAGCCCGACGACAGAGACGAGCGACGCCCCTCCGACAGCCAACGCCGGCGATTTCTCGCCGTTCTCAGGCAGACGACGGCGACGTGCGATCTCCGGCCCGTCTCGCGCACGAACCGAACCGGTAATTGATTCTTCGCCCTGTTTTTGGTTCTTTTGGAGGCCGAGGGTGTCGAGCTCGATTGAGCTCCGATCACCGGCCATTTTTGGCTAGCCTCGGCGTCAAATGACTGGGCTTAGGCTGGCGAAGGTCGCCTGGCCGTGTTGTGCTCAATTTGAGCGAAAATCTGAGAGTCCCGAATTGGGGGATTTCGGTTTTCGGTGTGTTGCCTCGTGATTTCGGTTTGTTTAGGCTAATTGAGGCTAATTAGAGTTGATTGGTGAGGAAATTGATGAGAATTGATGAAAAACCGAAAATGGTGAAATTCCCAGTTTAGGGCAGATTCGGGTTTTGCTGCAATTGACCTAGCTACGGTCGATTGTTTTAAAATTCCTTTTGGCAGATTAAAATAGGTTATTAGAGGAGCGCGTGGCCGCTGGAATCGTTCGATTCCAATAACCGACGCGAAAGTTACGCGCGTTCGAAGTTTCGGGTCGGTTTTTACCGAACCCAAATTAGGGTCCGAAATTGATAGGTTTATAGTAATTAACGATATAAAGGACGTATTGAACGTTATTGGACGGCGTTAGAGTGAATTGCTAGAAATGTTAAATTTGAGAATTTTTGGGTTTTTAGGAAAACTCGTTAATTGTGATTTTAAACTATCGAGCGTTAATCGTTGTTTAAATACTTCGATTAGTTAGGTTAATATTTTAGGAAAATTCCTTAGTTAAGGTTTTGTTGAATTCGAACGATTAGGAGTTTAAACACGTGATATTGATAATTGTTGTGGTTTTGCCTCAGACAAATAACGCTCGTGGACGGAGCTTAAGCTGCAACGGACGCGAGGTAAGTTCTTGTGATCTTCTCTGGCCGATTGGCCTACACCGTACTGCGATGTAGCGTCGAGGATCTCAATGGATTGTTTGTTTTAAATTGCTTTGGTTGGGTAGATAGGTTTATAATTGTTATAGGTTATTCTAATTTGGTCTTGATGGTATGCATGTTGGTTGTTTAGTTTATGTTCATATCTGCTCATGCATCACATGTTTTTAAAGATCATGAAAAATGAATTTCTGCACGATGTTTTAAAGTAAATGCAAAGAAAGAATGACCCTTCGGTATATAGTTTAAATGGCCCGTCGGTATACAGTTTATAGCAAAGCAAAGCAAAGCAAAGTAAAGAAACGCAAAGAAATCGGTATACAGTTTATAGCAAAGCAAAGTAAAGAAATCGGTATATAGTTTATAGCAAAGCAAAGCAAAGCAAAGTAAAGTAAAGTAAAGTAAAGTAAAGAAAACAATGCATGATTTACAGATTCATATGCACAGCACGCATTTGCATTTACTAGAGCTTACTGAGATTTTTATCTCATAGATGTCTGTATGGTGTAGGTGATCCCGTTACAGGTGACTACGAGATCCCTCCACCCGAGGAGTGATGGCAGTTGACGGAGGATGGCTCGCGGAATGTGCTGGCGCAGTCGACGCTTACCTGACCCGTGGGGACAGTATGTATAGATTTTGAGAGTGTGGGACACGTTTGTATAGAAATTATAGGATGCTTGGATCTGGTTAGGTGTTAGATTCGTATTGTATTCGATGTTTTAAACGTTTTCATTGGAACCTGTTTTATAAACTGTTTTTGTAAAGTTTTATGGGATTGTTTGATGATAGTTGATAGGTTGTATTCTGATAGATTGATGTGCAGAGGACTAGGCAAACTGTTATAGTCGACGCTTACCTGACCCGTGGGGACAGTATGTATAGATTTTGAGAGTGTGGGACATGTTTGTATAGAAATTATAGGATGCTTGGATCTGGTTAGGTGTTAGATTCGTATTCGATGTTTTGTTTTAAACGTTTTCATTGGAACCTGTTTTATAAACTGTTTTTGTAAAGTTTTATGGGATTGTTTGATGATAGTTGATAGGTTGGTATTCTGATAGATTGATGTGCAGAGGACTAGGCAAACTGTTTATAGTCGACGCTTACCTGACCCGTGGGGACAGTATGTATAGATTTTGAGAGTGTGGGACATGTTTGTATAGAAATTATAGGATGCTTGGATCTGGTTAGGTGTTAGATTCGTATTCGATGTTTTAAACGTTTTCATTGGAACCTGTTTTATAAACTGTTTTTGTAAAGTTTTATGGGATTGTTTGATGATAGTTGATAGGTTGGTATTCTGATAGATTGATGTGCAGAGGACTAGGCAAACTGTTTATAGTCGACGCTTACCTGACCCGTGGGGACAGTATGTATAGATTTTGAGAGTGTGGGACATGTTTGTATAGAAATTATAGGATGCTTGGATCTGGTTAGGTGTTAGATTCGTATTCGATGTTTTAAACGTTTTCATTGGAACCTGTTTTATAAACTGTTTTTGTAAAGTTTTATGGGATTGTTTGATGATAGTTGATAGGTTGGTATTCTGATAGATTGATGTGCAGAGGACTAGGCAAACTGTTTATAGTCGACGCTTACCTGACCCGTGGGGACAGTATGTATAGATTTTGAGAGTGTGGGACATGTTTGTATAGAAATTATAGGATGCTTGGATCTGGTTAGGTGTTAGATTCGTATTCGATGTTTTAAACGTTTTCATTGGAGTCGGTTTTGAGGTTGTATTTTGTAGGTGTTTGGGTACGTATTGGTTTAAATAATTGTTTTGTAATTGTTTTAATTTATTTATGTAAGTGATTTTAAATTGTCTTATTAAATTGTTTTCCGCATAAATGCTAAGGATAAAGGAAAATGAAAAATTTGTACGGTAAAATAAGGGTAAATAAGGGTACAGTATTAGGGTCGTGACAGTTATGGTATCAGAACCCCCGAGTTTTAAAATCGGTTCTGTAGACTACTCGACTGCACAGCCACTACGCGGAAATTCTTCATCAACTGTAAGTATGTTTATAGTTTTATTTAATTACTGTTTCTTAGAGTGTTTATTTAAACATTTTTATAGGAGTTATTTATAAATGTGGTGCGTCAAGGGAATGATCGAGACGACTGAGACGATACGATAGATCACCATAAGGACTTGACCGTAATAATGTTGCGATAGATCGGAGTAGGTTGGGAAATGAAGGAAAAAGGGAATAGTAGGAGTTGAGTAAGAAAGACTCTTTGGAGAATTTCGACGAGAAGACGGTAGGTTAAATACAGGACGACATAGGCCTATAGAAAGATAGTTATGTGTTAATAGGACTAGCTTGACTTAATCACGAAAATGGTGCACCTAGAATTCAAGTTACTATTAGAGGGGTGTATTTTATGAGACCTAAGATTTAAAGAAATGGAAATTTACCCCAGTTGACGAACCTTTGGAGCTTTAGAGTATGACGAATCAGAGAGGGGTTTGAAACTTAGATGTTTTGAAACTTAGGTATAAACATATCGAATGATGCTCTGAATTGCAAAGGTGTAAATAGTGCGCATAAGCAGATAAAAATTATAGTTGAGCCTTGTAGATCGTAGAGCTATGCGAAGCTTGAAATACCTAGGCAAATAGGTGAAACCGATATTCAAGAATTGAAGTTTAGATTTAATTATTGGGGGGATAAACAATGAAAGGTTAAAGTCATACGAAAGGTAATACTCATGATACAAAGTTTGACCGATCTTTAGGAGATAAGTATCGACTGGAAAGACTAATCAATTAAGGGCGATTGTTAATTCACGGAAAGATTACGGCCGACATACTATAAAGGGAGACCTAGTGAAGTTAAGGGCGATCAAGGAGTAGTAAACACGTCAGGCTTGCGATGTTGCTCGACCAAAGAATGCGGGGCTAAGACATAAGAGTTGGATTTAACTAAAAAAAAAAAAAAACCTAGATACTCTAGCTAATCAGAAAATGGTTAAAGTTATATGAAAAGTAATATGCAAGTGATACTCAGGTTACTGACATTGGTCATTCTCTAGGAAATAAGTGCCGTCCTAAAGTCCTAGCAAATAAAGGACAATTGTCAGCTCGTGAAAAGACTATGATCGACACACTGTAAGGGGGAGACTTGGAGAAGTTGAGAATAATTGACGAGTTGGGGACACGTCAGACGATTAGTGTTACTTGATTAGATTATGAAGCAAAGATATAGAAGTTAAGTTGTGAATCTATAGTTAGTACAATTTAAGTTATGAGCCACAAACATGAGGCCACCTCCAGGATGAAGGTAGAAGCATTAGTGTTTGAAGAACTAGGAAGGTTATCATTAAAGAAGAGGTGTTTCAAATTATTGGAATAAAGGCGTAAACTTACCTACAACAAGTTCGCAAACAAGAAGATGGTTGGAAGAATATTTACGTGCGAGTCAAGTAGACAAGTATAATATTCGAACCCGACTAGGGGAATCTTATGTAGGGTGGTACTTAAGTTACAAGAATTAGACGTTGACTAGGAGATACGTGCCACCTTAGAAGGTTAGTCGATAAACGGGAGATTTGTTTCTCTCTTTGATGAGTGAGGTTTACGACCAACGCGATAAGGGAGAAAACTTAATTAAGCTAAGGGCGGTCTGTGAATATTAGACGCGTCAAGTCATGTGTGCGTGTTATTTGGCAGAGTGAGTACCAATTAGGAAAAGTAACGAGTAGTTGATTTCTAACTTTTGATCTAGAAAGGTAAGAGATGAATAGTAAGTCTAAGGTTGACACAGTTCAAGTTAAACACCGTAACCTGTGACTTACCTCCAAGATGTAAGTAGGAACTTTAATGTTTAAAGGACCCGAGTGGTAGATCGTAATGAAGTGTCATTTCCAGATTTTGAGGAAAAGAATTGACTGGAGAGTTTAAGTGATGACTAATTAAGTGGAACTCGAAGTGCATATGAGTAATCAAACGATAGAGCGTGAAGCTGGAAAAGTTTAGAACTTTGAGGATGTAGGTCTACTTACAACAAGTTTGCTAACAAGAAAATTGTTAGGCAAGTTATTGTAAAGAAGACAAGTAGAAAGATTTAGAACCTGACTAGAAGGAATGAAAGATAGTAGGCTAGTTAGTGAGCTTTAAAGAGAAAAGGGGTAAGGATTGAGAACTTAGGGAGATTTGGATTAGGAATGTGAACTTAACTATAACAAGTTTACAAACGAGAAGGTGGTGAGATGAACAGTTGTAAGGAAGTTGAGAAAAGTGTTCAGAACTCAATTAGGAAGAATAGAAGAAAGTATTATAGGAAGGAATCCTGTGAGAGAGTAGGCATAGTTATAAGTATCGAGATCTTAGGGGTGATTGGGAGCAATGATATATGGGCTTGAGAACAAGTGAAAGAAACATGGTAAGTTAAAAAGAGTGAAGTTTGGGAGATTAATTGATGATTGACTAAGTGAAGTCAATGGGTGTAGGAGTGATTGAACGATAAAGTGTATAGTTAGAAAGATTTAGAACCTTAGGGATGTGTAGAAATTGTCAGTACCGATAGGTGGCTAGGGCCATGGTGTAATTGGGGGTGGTATTGCAACCATAATTACAAGGGTAACGTTGGAATGAGTAAAGTTGAGAAAAATTTTAAAGAACTAAATGAACTTAGTTTGAGGAAAGATGAGAGTTGTATGGAAATGCGATAAAAGAGTGAGGATATTAAAAGAGTGAGGACTTTAGCTCTCGGTTAGGCTCGTTTAGACTTGTAGATATTTTGATGATGTATAGTGATGGGAGCTTAGTCGAGAAGCCTACAACAGTCGATGGGTTGCCTAAGAATGTAGGTGATTAGGGAATCTTATGGGTGATATAATTATGAAGGATCGTTACTTGATGGAATGTAGAAATTTGAGTTGGTATACGTTTCGATTATGGATTGAGCCAACGAAATTACTGAGAAGTTTAGGTAAATCGAGTGGAAAATTAAGGATATAATTGTGCTGAATACTTGAGTAAGGACGTACACAGTCCAATCGAAAGTAGAGAATATGAGGTTAGGGCTAAGGTTGGAGAATATAGTAGGGTTTTGGTTTAGAACCACGAAGAAGAACCGTAAGTGCAGACGATTAACTGAAGTAAAATGCCGCAAGATAAGAGACGTTAATGTCAAGAACTATAAGCTGTGGCAAATTTTGAGGACAAAATTCTAAATAAGGAGGGTAGAATGTAATATCCGACTCGTACGGATTTTTGAGGATATTATTATTTTAATATAGGATGGCATTTTTGTAAATATGTCAAATCAGGTCCGTTTTACGAAAAGAAAGCATCAAGACGATCCTAACAATTAATAGGAATTTTAAAGAAATTTAAGGAATTTTTGGGATAATATCGATATATTCCGAGTAAATACGCTTTTCGTAATATAAAGGACGTTTTAGTAAAAATAGTAAACGAGGTCTGATTTGTGAACGGACAGTTTTAATAGAACCCAGATAATAAGTTGGATTTATTGGTGAAATAAGAAATTCGAAACGGTTGAAAACATGAGAGGTAGTGACGTTCAATAAATAAATAAACTAATTAAAACAAATAATGAAATAAATAAAATTAAAATTAAAATCTGAATTTTAATTAAAAAGCAAACAGAATGGCTCGAAGCCATTCTGCTTCACCGCGACCCGAGCTCCCGACGACAGCCCGACGACAGAGATGAGCGACGCCCCTCCGACAGCCAACGCCGGCGATTTCTCGCCGTTCTCAGGCAGACGACGGCGACGTGCGATCTCCGGCCCGTCTCGCGCACGAACCGAACCGGTAATTGATTCTTCGCCCTGTTTTTGGTTCTTTTGGAGGCCGAGGGTGTCGAGCTCGATTGAGCTCCGATCACCGGCCATTTTTGGCTAGCCTCGGCGTCAAATGACCGGGCTTAGGCCGACGAAGGTCGCCTGGCCATGTTGTGCTCAATTTGAGCAAAAATCTGAGAGTCCCGAATTGGGGGATTTCGGTTTTTGGTGTGTTGCCTCGTGATTTCGGTTTGTTTAGGCTAATTGAGGCTAATTAGGGTTGATTGGTGAGGAAATTGATGAGAATTGATGAAAAACCGAAAATGGTGAAATTCCCAGTTTAGGGCAGATTCGGGTTTTGCTGCAATTGACCTAGCTACGGTCGATTGTTTTAAAATTCCTTTTGGCAGATTAAAATAGGTTATTAGAGGAGCGCGTGGCCGCTGGAATCGTTCGATTCCGATAACCGACGCAAAAGTTACGCGCGTTCGAAGTTTCGGGTCGGTTTTTACCGAACCCAAATTAGGGTCCGAAATTGATAGGTTTATAGTAATTAACGATATAAAGGACGTATTGAACGTTATTGGACGGCGTTAGAGTGAATTGCTAGAAATGTTAAATTTGAGAATTTTCGGGTTTTTAGGAAAACTCGTTAATTGTGATTTTAAACTATCGAGCGTTAATCGTTGTTTAAATACTTCGATTAGTTAGGTTAATATTTTAGGAAAATTCCTTAGTTAAGGTTTTGTTGAATTCGAACGATTAAGAGTTTAAACACGTGATATTGATAATTGTTGTGGTTTTGCCTCAGACAAATAACGCTCGTGGACGGAGCTTAAGCTGCAACGGACGAGAGGTAAGTTCTCGTGATCTTCTCTGGCCGATTGGCCTACACCGTACTTCGATGTAGCGTCGAGGATCTCAATGGATTGTTTGTTTTAAATTGCTTTGGTTGGGTAGATAGGTTTATAATTGTTATAGGTTATTCTAATTTGGTCTTGATGGTATGCATGTTGGTTGTTTAGTTTATGTTCATATCTGCTCATGCATCACATGTTTTTAAAGATCATGAAAAATGAATTTCTGCACGATGTTTTAAAGTAAATGCAAAGAAAGAATGACCCTTCGGTATATAGTTTAAATGTATACAGTTTATAGCAAAGCAAAGCAAAGCAAAGTAAAGAAACGTTTACATGACCCTTCGGTATATAGTTAAATGGCCCATCGGTATACAGTTTATAGCAAAGTAAAGCAAAGAAATCGGTATACAGTTTATAGCAAAGCAAAGTAAAGAAATCGGTATATAGTTTATAGCAAAGCAAAGCAAAGCAAAGCAAAGCAAAGTAAAGTAAAGTAAAGTAAAGTAAAGAAAACAATGCATGATTTACAGATTCATATGCACAGCACGCATTTGCATTTACTAGAGCTTACTGAGATTTTTATCTCATAGATGTCTGTATGGTGTAGGTGATCCCGTTACAGGTGACTACGAGATCCCTCCACCCGAGGAGTGATGGCAGTTGACGGAGGATGGCTCGCGGAGTGTGCTGGCGCAGTCGACGCTTACCTGACCCGTGGGGACAGTATGTATAGATTTTGAGAGTGTGGGACACGTTTGTATAGAAATTATAGGATGCTTGGATCTGGTTAGGTGTTAGATTCGTATTCGATGTTTTAAACGTTTTCATTGGAACCTGTTTTATAAACTGTTTTTGTAAAGTTTTATGGGATTGTTTGATGATAGTTGATAGGTTGGTATTCTGATAGATTGATGTGCAGAGGACTAGGCAAACTGTTTATAGTCGACGCTTACCTGACCCGTGGGGACAGTATGTATAGACTTTGAGAGTGTGGGACACGTTTGTATAGAAATTATAGGATGCTTGGATCTGATTAGGTGTTAGATTCGTATTCGATGTTTTAAACGTTTTCATTGGAACCTGTTTTGTTTTATAAACTGTTTTTGTAAAGTTTTATGGGATTGTTTGATGATAGTTGATAGGTGGTATTCTGATAGATTGATGTGCAGAGGACTAGGCAACTGTTAAAGTTTTATGGGATTGTTTGATGATAGTTGATAGGTTGGTATTCTGATAGATTGATGTGCAGAGGACTAGGCAAACTGTTTATAAACTGTTTTTGTAAAGTTTTATGGGATTGTTTGATGATAGTTGATAGGTTGGTATTCTGATAGATTGATGTGCAGAGGACTAGGCAAACTGTTTATAGTCGACGCTTACCTGACCCGTGGGGACAGTATGTATAGATTTTGAGAGTGTGGGACACGTTTGTATAGAAATTATAGGATGCTTGGATCTGATTAGGTGTTAGATTCGTATTCGATGTTTTAAACGTTTTCATTGGAACCTGTTTTATAAACTGTTTTTGTAAAGTTTTATGGGATTGTTTGATGATAGTTGATAGGTTGGTATTCTGATAGATTGATGTGCAGAGGACTAGGCAAACTGTTTATAGTCGACGCTTACCTGACCCGTGGGGACAGTATGTATAGATTTTGAGAGTGTGGGACACGTTTGTATAGAAATTATAGGATGCTTGGATCTGATTAGGTGTTAGATTCGTATTCGATGTTTTAAACGTTTTCATTGGAACCTGTTTTATAAACTGTTTTTGTAAAGTTTTATGGGATTGTTTGATGATAGTTGATAGGTTGGTATTCTGATAGATTGATGTGCAGAGGACTAGGCAAACTGTTTATAGTCGACGCTTACCTGACCCGTGGGGACAGTATGTATAGATTTTGAGAGTGTGGGACACGTTTGTATAGAAATTATAGGATGCTTGGATCTGATTAGGTGTTAGATTCGTATTCGATGTTTTAAACGTTTTCATTGGAACCTGTTTTATAAACTGTTTTTGTAAAGTTTTATGGGATTGTTTGATGATAGTTGATAGGTTGGTATTCTGATAGATTGATGTGCAGAGGACTAGGCAAACTGTTTATAAACTGTTTTTGTAAAGTTTTATGGGATTGTTTGATGATAGTTGATAGGTTGGTATTCTGATAGATTGATGTGCAGAGGACAACAACCCTAACAACAACAGAGAGGCGTAAAGAGGCCTTCTGAAGGAGGTAATGGCCGAGGTAAGGGGAAACGGGTACAAGGGGCTTCTCAGATACCATGGTACCCCAAGTGTCAAAGAGAACACAGTGGAGAGTGTCGGGTGGGCACTAATAAATGTTATAGATGTGGCGAAGTTGGCCATTACGTCAAGGATTGCCCAAAACCGGGCCGAGATCAGTTGGGCGGAGATCAGAGGAGAGTCATGCTCAGAATCTTTGCCTTTATTGAGCCTGGTGACATTGACGACAAGACTCAACCCTCAGTGATAGCAGGTACTATTTTAATTATGGGCGTAGCTGTATTTTCTTTGATAGACACGGGAGCTACGCACTCTTTTATCTCAACTGCTTGCATGACTAGATTGGGGTTAGAGTCCGAGTTAGAAAAGTTCGAATATAGAGTAATGCTACCTTCATGAGAGCATATGCGCTAAGATCGTATTCTCCATGGCAATGTCGTCTCAGTGGGGAATACTTCCTAGGCGCGCGCGGCACCCAACCGAGCCCAAATGAATTTTTTTAAAAAAATTTTCTATTTCTACTATGTTTTAACCCGATCTTTTCCGACATATTTTAAACGTATTTTGGGCACATTTTCCAACAAAAATTGAGGGTTCGGTAAACCCGAAAATCGAGTTGAAAATTATTTTTAATTGCATTTTAAACACGGGTTGGGTTAGCAAAGTAGCGCACCGAGCCGGGGTGGGTTCGGCAGCGTTACAAGATGGTATCAGAGCAAAAGTGGTCGAGTCGTTCAAAAGATTACCCGACAATCTCGGCCGCCCTACAACGTGTTTCACCAACTGTAAGTATTTCTTTACCCTTAGTTAGTTTACATCTAAGATTAAATTGTTTTAACCCTTTGCAAGATTAGAACCAAAATGCCGAAAAACCAAGGAGTGTTGCGAGAGGAGTTTAATGAATTAAATAAGCAACTTTTGGAGTTGGTTGTTAGAGCTGGTGTGGATTTTGTTATTTTAGAAAGAAACATCGTATGGAAGATAAGCTTGAGATAGAAATTTGACCCTAGTTAGTAAACCCTTAGAGTTTTAGGAATACGATAAATCAGAGTGAAGTTTGAAGTTAGAAATGAAATTATCGGGAGACACCCTAGAGCGTCGAAATGTCATTAGTACGTTAACGATGATATGTGTATAGATGTAGACTAGATTCGAACGTTTAGTTTAAGTAAATTGTTGAGAGGGTTTAGGAAGAGAATATTTAGAACCCGAGTGGGAAGAGTAAAAGAGAGCTGATGAGTAGTACATTTTAAAGAGAATCCTGAGAGAAATTAGAAATAGTATGTTACAGAAAGAGGAATGTTAGAATCTGAGGTTTGGACCTTAAGTAACTAGTAGTGAATAATTTGAGGAATTATAGAATTTTGAGTAAGAGGAACGGGAAAGTTCACGAAAAGTGTGTGAGTGACTTAGGGATAATGTTAAAGTAGAAAGTTCAAAGGTTCGACTCATATGTAACGAAGGCAAAACTGCTGATGTCGTAAATAGATTAGGCTAGAGTTGATAAGCTTAAGAGTTGGCGAGCTTAAGAGTGAGATGTGAATGAGAACTCGAGTATTAGTAGGGGATGAATAGAGGTTGGGAGATGTAAGCTAGAAGAACGATTAGAATTTCGTATGGAGTTGATGAACTTAAAGGATATTGAGAATTAAAATGTAAAAGTTTGAAAGCATAGATTAAGTTATGCGTTTGAACTGTGTTATTGGGTGAAAAGTGGGTGAAGAGTGAGAAATGAGGTAATTTAGACTTAATGCTTTGATAGCGTTAAATGATGACTGAGGAAGAAGTTGGACAAATTCAGCGTAACGAAATTCGAAAGCATAGTGGATTGATTTAGATAGTGAGAGTTCGGGGTACGTGGATGATGTTAGAATGATTAGCGAAGTAACATGATGATTCGAGGTAAATAAGTGTAAGATGAGATAGTAACATAGAGGGGAAGTTGAAATTGAGGACTTAGGGTAAGAAGTTTACTAGTAGGTTTAGTATTACGCTATTGAGATAGCTTTGGAGGTCTGAGATAGTTATGTAAGTATTCGATAGACACTAGGTTAGAAAAGTAAGTGACTAGGTGAACTTAGTTAAGGAGAAGCTAGAGTAAAACGAAGTTAGAAGTGTAAAGGTTTGAAAGTATAGGTGGTGATTGATTTAATCGAAGTCAATAGATGTATTAATATTTGGGCTATTCGGGCTATGGAGTGCAGAGTTAAGTGAAGTTAATACTTTGAAAATGTAGGAATTGTCGTTACCCTATAAGTGATTAGAGGCACCCGATAGATGATTTAGGCTGTAGCATAGTTGAAATTTAGCGTGGCAACCCAAAAGTTGAGAGTATAGAGTGAGAGTGAGTACGTTTAGAATTAACTACCCTGCAAATTTTAAGGACAAATTTTTTTTAAGGAGGGTGGATTGTAACACCCGTGAAATCCTATAATGAACATAGCCCTAGTTTAGGATATGCCATGAGAGTTTAACATTAATACTAGGTTTGAAAAAGTTAGGAAGGTATTTTAAAGTGCATAGTTTAGAGGTTGATGTTCTTGTTGACTTTAAGGTAAATGAAATAAAGGGACATAGGAGGGTTGAAGGGAAGAATTCACGTTGGAAAAGAGTAGGATGCAAAGGAAGAAAATGGTGTTGAAAAATCAATAGCATTTAAGGAGAAGAAAATGTGATGGTTGAAAAGTCAAAAAGGTATGGTTGTAAAATCAAAGGCAATTGTGAGCCAATGGAAAAGAACTAAAAAGGGGTAAGATGGTGGAGCATTCACGTTGGAATGCATAACATAATGGAAGTGGGGTTTTTTTTATAAAAGAAAGAAATTTTGGGTAAAAAGGAAAAAGGTGAAAAATTGGTTTTAAAAAAGGAAGAAAATTCAATGATTTAAAGACAATTAGTCTTCTTCTTCTTCCTCCATCGAAGTGCAGCCATTGCTAGGGCTTTCTTCTTCTCTTCATCAAGTTTTGCAAGAAGTTTGAGGTAAGATTTACATGGGTTTCGATGGGGATGCAATTAGGAGAAGATTTGTGGTGTTTTTGTGATATTTTGGTGAGTTTTTGATAGGGATTTGGAAACCCTAAAGTGAAGGTCCGAATTTTCTTATTCTTTGATGAGTTTTCTTTCTATTTTCATGGTTTAAATGTTAGATGGATTAGTTTAGGTTGCTTTAGGGATAGATTAGAGAATGGGTGTGAGTTTGTGAAAAACCGGATTTTGAAAAATGGGTTCCGGTTCTGTTTTGTGCATTTCAGTTTGGCCTTTGTAGTTGTTTGGTTAATTTGAGTATTTCTATGGATAGTAGACATGTAGAGGTTTACGGATTGGGGTGGCACGTCGGAATCCGTTGAAAAACGAATAAGTTATGGTTGTTTGAAGTTGGATGCTGAAAATTGTGAGGAAAATCGGGTTTTAGCGGTGTTAAACTTTAAATGGGTTAAAGTGGTTTATTTGTGGTTAGTTTTTGTTTAGGTAATCCTTTAGCATTTGTTAGATTGTTACTAAGTGAGTTTTCTTTATATTTATTAGGTTGACAGGTGAGTAATTGAGCTTGGCCTAGTAAATGATTACGTGCCGGGAACCCAGGTAAGTAATAGATTGTGTGTTTTGTCGCCTTCGGGCCTACACCACGGAACGGTAGGATTTATTATTTGATAGTTGTGTTGTTTATATTGAGTAGTGTGAGAATGAATTGCTGGGTTGTTATTGTTTGGTGTTTGAATATTGTGTGAGTGGCATGCGTCATGTTAAGCTACAAAAATAAGTGTTGGGGCATGATGTGAATGATGAGCATGAAATGTGTATCAAGTAGCACTAGAGGGTTGAATGCCTCGTTGTTAAAGTGCAAGTAGCACTAGAGGGTTGAACGCCTCGTTGTGAAAGTGTAAGTAGTACTAGAGGGTTGAACGCCTCGTTGTTAAAGTGCAGGTAGCACTAGAGGGTTGAACAAGTGCAAGTAGCACTAGAGGGTTGAACGCCTCGTTGTTAAAGTGCAAGTAGCACTAGAGGGTTGAACGCCTCGTTGTTAAAGTGCAGGTAGCACTAGAGGGCTGAACGCCTCGTTGTTAAAGTGCAGGTAGCACTATAGGGCTGAACGCCTCGTTGTTAAAGTGCAGGTAGCACTAGAGGGTTGAACGTCTCGTTATTAAAGTGTAGGTAGCACTAGAGGGTTGAACGCCTCGTGGCACTAGAGGGTTGAACGCCTTGTTGTTAAAGTGCAAGTCGCACTAGAGGGTTGAACGTCTCGTCGTTAAAGTGCAAGAAGCACTAGAGGGTTGAACGTCTCGTCGTTAATGTGCTAGAGCATGTACTAGAGAGTTAAACGCCTCGTTGTTAAAGTGCAAGGAGCACTAGAGGGTTTAACGCCTCGTCGTTAAAGTGCAGGTAGCACTAGAGGGTTGAACGCCTCGTTGTTAAAGTGCAGGTAGCACTAGAGGGTTGAACGCCTCGTTGTTAAAGTGCAAGTAGCACTAGAGGGTTGAACGCCTCGTTGTTAAAGTGCAAGTAGCACTAGAGGGTTGAACGCCTCGTTGTTAAAGTGCAGGTAGCACTAGAGGGTTGAACGCCTCGTTGTTAAAGTGCAAGTAGCACTAGAGGGTTGAACGCCTCGTTGTTAAAGTGCAGGTAGCACTAGAGGGTTGAACGCCTCGTTGTTAAAGTGCAGGTAGCACTAGAGGGTTGAACGCCTCGTTGTTAAAGTGCAGGTAGCACTAGAGGGTTGAACGCCTCGTTGTTAAAGTGCAGGTAGCACTAGAGGGTTGAACGCCTCGTTGTTAAAGTGCAAGTAGCACTAGAGGGTTGAACGCCTCGTTGTTAAAGTGCAAGTAGCACTAGAGGGTTGAACGCCTCGTTGTTAAAGTGCAAGTAGCACTAGAGGGTTGAACGCCTCGTTGTTAAAGTGCAGGTAGCACTAGAGGGTTGAACGCCTCGTTGTTAAAGTGCAGGTAGCACTAGAGGGTTGAACGCCTCGTTGTTAAAGTGCAAGTAGCACTAGAGGGTTGAACGCCTCGTTGTTAAAGTGCAGGTAGCACTAGAGGGTTGAACGCCTCGTTGTTAAAGTGCAAGTAGCACTAGAGGGTTGAACGCCTCGTTGTTAAAGTGCAAGTAGCACTAGAGGGTTGAACGCCTCGTTGTTAAAGTGCAAGTAGCACTAGAGGGTTGAACGCCTCGTTGTTAAAGTGCAGGTAGCACTAGAGGGTTGAACGCCTCGTTGTTAAAGTGCAGGTAGCACTAGAGGGTTGAACGCCTCGTTGTTAAAGTGCAGGTAGCACTAGAGGGTTGAACGCCTCGTTGTTAAAGTGCAAGTAGCACTAGAGGGTTGAACGCCTCGTTGTTAAAGTGCAAGTAGCACTAGAGGGTTGAACGCCTCGTTGTTAAAGTGCAGGTAGCACTAGAGGGTTGAACGCCTCGTTGTTAAAGTGCAGGTAGCACTAGAGGGTTGAACGCCTCGTTGTTAAAGTGCAGGTAGCACTAGAGGGTTGAACGCCTCGTTGTTAAAGTGCAGGTAGCACTAGAGGGTTGAACGCCTCGTTGTTAAAGTGCAAGTAGCACTAGAGGGTTGAACGCCTCGTTGTTAAAGTGCAGGTAGCACTAGAGGGTTGAACGCCTCGTTGTTAAAGTGCAGGTAGCACTAGAGGGTTGAACGCCTCGTTGTTAAAGTGCAGGTAGCACTAGAGGGTTGAACGCCTCGTTGTTAAAGTGCAGGTAGCACTAGAGGGTTGAACGCCTCGTTGTTAAAGTGCAAGTAGCACTAGAGGGTTGAACGCCTCGTTGTTAAAGTGCAAGTAGCACTAGAGGGTTGAACGCCTCGTTGTTAAAGTGCAGGTAGCACTAGAGGGTTGAACGCCTCGTTGTTAAAGTGCAGGTAGCACTAGAGGGTTGAACGCCTCGTTGTTAAAGTGCAGGTAGCACTAGAGGGTTGAACGCCTCGTTGTTAAAGTGCAAGTAGCACTAGAGGGTTGAACGCCTCGTTGTTAAAGTGCAAGTAGCACTAGAGGGTTGAACGCCTCGTTGTTAAAGTGCAAGTAGCACTAGAGGGTTGAACGCCTCGTTGTTAAAGTGCAAGTAGCACTAGAGGGTTGAACGCCTCGTTGTTAAAGTGCAGGTAGCACTAGAGGGTTGAACGCCTCGTTGTTAAAGTGCAGGTAGCACTAGAGGGTTGAACGCCTCGTTGTTAAAGTGCAGGTAGCACTAGAGGGTTGAACGCCTCGTTGTTAAAGTGCAAGTCGCACTAGAGGGTTGAACGCCTCGTTGTTAAAGTGCAAGTAGCACTAGAGGGTTGAACGCCTCGTTGTTAAAGTGCAGGTAGCACTAGAGGGTTGAACGCCTCGTTGTTAAAGTGCAAGTAGCACTAGAGGGTTGAACGCCTCGTTGTTAAAGTGCAGGTAGCACTAGAGGGTTGAACGCCTCGTTGTTAAAGTGCAAGTAGCACTAGAGGGTTGAACGCCTCGTTGTTAAAGTGCAAGTAGCACTAGAGGGTTGAACGCCTCGTTGTTAAAGTGCAGGTAGCACTAGAGGGTTGAACGCCTCGTTGTTAAAGTGCAGGTAGCACTAGAGGGTTGAACGCCTCGTTGTTAAAGTGCAGGTAGCACTAGAGGGTTGAACGCCTCGTTGTTAAAGTGCAGGTAGCACTAGAGGGTTGAACGCCTCGTTGTTAAAGTGCAAGTAGCACTAGAGGGTTGAACGCCTCGTTGTTAAAGTGCAGGTAGCACTAGAGGGTTGAACGCCTCGTTGTTAAAGTGCAGGTAGCACTAGAGGGTTGAACGCCTCGTTGTTAAAGTGCAGGTAGCACTAGAGGGTTGAACGCCTCGTTGTTAAAGTGCAGGTAGCACTAGAGGGTTGAACGCCTCGTTGTTAAAGTGCAAGTAGCACTAGAGGGTTGAACGCCTCGTTGTTAAAGTGCAGGTAGCACTAGAGGGTTGAACGCCTCGTTGTTAAAGTGCAAGTAGCACTAGAGGGTTGAACGCCTCGTTGTTAAAGTGCAAGTAGCACTAGAGGGTTGAACGCCTCGTTGTTAAAGTGCAAGTAGCACTAGAGGGTTGAACGCCTCGTTGTTAAAGTGCAAGTAGCACTAGAGGGTTGAACGCCTCGTTGTTAAAGTGCAGGTAGCACTAGAGGGTTGAACGCCTCGTTGTTAAAGTGCAGGTAGCACTAGAGGGTTGAACGCCTCGTTGTTAAAGTGCAGGTAGCACTAGAGGGTTGAACGCCTCGTTGTTAAAGTGCAGGTAGCACTAGAGGGTTGAACGCCTCGTTGTTAAAGTGCAGGTAGCACTAGAGGGTTGAACGCCTCGTTGTTAAAGTGCAGGTAGCACTAGAGGGTTGAACGCCTCGTTGTTAAAGTGCAGGTAGCACTAGAGGGTTGAACGCCTCGTTGTTAAAGTGCAAGTAGCACTAGAGGGTTGAACGCCTCGTTGTTAAAGTGCAGGTAGCACTAGAGGGTTGAACGCCTCGTTGTTAAAGTGCAGGTAGCACTAGAGGGTTGAACGCCTCGTTGTTAAAGTGCAGGTAGCACTAGAGGGTTGAACGCCTCGTTGTTAAAGTGCAGGTAGCACTAGAGGGTTGAACGCCTCGTTGTTTAAAAAAATTTCCTATTTCTATATGTTTTAACCCGATCTTTTCCGACATATTTTAAACGTATTTTGGGCACATTTTCCAACAAAAATTGAGGGTTCGGTAAACCCGAAAATCGAGTTGAAAATTATTTATAATTGCGTTTTAAACACGGGTTGGGTTAGCAAAGTAGCGCACCGAGCCAAGGTGAGTTCGGGGGCGTTACAGTTCCTCTCTCACGCTTGACTCGAAAGAATGAGAAATTTATATGGTCAGCTGCTTGTGACGGGAGTTTTATAGAATTGAAGCAGAAGTTGACTACAGCTCCAGTCTTAACGCTGCCTGTTGAAGGTAATAAATTTAGTATTTACTGTGATGCGTCTGGAGTTGGACTTGGTTGTGTATTGATGCAGGAAGGAAAGGTTATTGCTTATGCATCTCGGCAGTTGAAGCCGTATGAGCAGAATTATCCTACGCACGACCTGGAGTTAGCAGCCATGGTTTTCGCACTGAAGATTTGGAGACATTATTTATATGGGTAGGAGTGTGAGATATTTTTAGACCACAAGAGCTTGAAGTATTTGATTACGCAGAAGGAGCTTAATATGTGGCAGAGAAGGTGGCTGGAATTCGTCAAAGACTATGAGTTTGTGATTAAGTACCACCTGGGAAAGGCGAACAAGGTCGCTGATGCTTTGAGTCCAATGCCTTCTGCGAGTCAGCCTCCACTTGCAGCAATGTCGGTTACATTGAGGTCTGAGATTAAGAAGTTTGATGTGGAGATTGTGGCAGAGTTGTCCAATATGCTCACCAACATTTCTCTCAGGCCGACTATTCTAGATAAGATACGTAAAGCTCAGTAGAAAAATGTGGAGTGTGAGGAGCTTCGATTGAGTATGACATCTGGAGACTTGTCTGATTTTAACTTGTCAGATGATGGTATTCTGAAGTTCAGGCATAGATGGTACGTGCCTAACGACGAAGAATTGAATAAGGAGATTTTGGTTGAAGCACATTCTTCAGCTTATTCTGTGCACCCGGTAAGTACCAAGATGTACCGGGGTTTAAAACAACACTTCTAGTGGCTAAACATGAAGAGAGAGGTCGCCAAGTACGTGGAAACCTGTTTAGTTTGTCAACAAGTAAAGGCAGAACACCAGAGACCGGCCGGAACATTACAGCCACTGCTGATTCCGGAGTGAAAATAGGAGCAGATCTCCATGGATTTTATTTGGGACTCCCGAGGACGACAAAAGGGCACGACGGTATCTGGGTGATTGTGGACCATTTGACAAAGACGGCCCACTTTCTGCCAGTGAAGATGACTTATTTTATGGATCATCTAGCTGAGCGGTATGTGCAGGAGATTGTCAAATTACACGGAGTGCCTATTTCGATTGTCTCCGATAGAGATGCCAGGTTTACTTCAAAGTTCTAGAAGAGTTTACATAAGGCCATGGGAACTCAGTTGAATTTTAGCACGGCGTTCCATCCTCAGACTGATGGACAGACAGAAAGAACAAATCAAATCCTTAAAGATATGCTTAGGGCTTGCGTGTTGGAGTTTCAGGGCTCGTGGAGCCGATATTTGCCCTTGATTGAGTTCTCGTACAACAACAGCTTCCATACTACGATTGGCATGGCTCCGTACGAAGCATTGTATGGTCGAAAGTGTAGGTCTCCGTTATACTGGGATGAGGTCGGCAAGGCTAGTATAATCGGCCCAGATATTTTGCAGCAAACAGCGGAGAAGATCGCTGTTATTAGACAACGTATAGAGATAGGACAAAGCCGCCAAAAGAGTTATGCTGACACTAGACGGAGGGATTTGCAGTTCAGTGAGGGTGATGAAGTATACTTAAAGATTTCTCCGTTTAAGGGCGTTATGCGGTTCCGAAGGAAAGGCAAGTTGAACCCTCATTTTGTGGGGCCCTTTCCTATTTTGAAGAGAATCGGGACCATGGCGTATAGGTTGTAGCTCCCGGCATCTATGGAAGGTATTCATGATGTATTTCACGTGTCCATGCTCAGAAAATGCGTGCGTGATCCGTCACACGTCAAAGAAACAAGGGAGATCGAGATGCAACCAACACTAACCTATGTGGAGAGGACAGTACGGATTCTAGAGACCTCTATAAAGGTGTTGCGCAATAAGAAAATCTCTCTGGTAAAGGTTTTGTGGAGGAATCATGATGTTGAGGAGGCTACTTGGGAGAGACAGCAGGATATGATGTTGAAGTATCCGGAACTGTTTGTATAGTCAAATTTTGAGGACAAATTTAAATTAAGGTGGATGGAATGTAACACCCGGTTTTACGGGATTTTGTAATTCCAATAAATAATGGCATTTTTGTAAATATGTCAAATTAAGTCCGTTTTGCAAACGGAAAGTTTTATTGGGACCTAAATAATAAATTGGAATTTATGGTGAAATAAGGAAATTTGGAGAAAACGAATAGTTAGTCAAATAACGAGATAAGTTGGAGAAACCAAACTAAGTTCAACCAAACAAGCAATTGGATGGAGGGGCAAATTAGGAAGTAAAAAAAGGGTAGTTGGGAGCACCAAGTGAGAGTGTGACAAGTGTCAAAACTTGTGGGAGAAGCTTGGCAAAGGCAACACCTTTCATCTTTTTTTACGATATATACTAGGGAATGAATCCTCTTAATGTTTTGGCCGGTTTTGATATCAAAGCATCAAAAGGCTATCCCGAAATATCTTCTATTGCGTGCAGATGCTTTGTTTGCATGTTACAAATATGGGTAATAGAGTGGTGATGACTCACGCATTTGGTTTCGAATCCCTAAACCTAATCAGGGTTTATTTGTTTATTATGATTTTACATGTGGTGTCGTCCATCATTCGCCCGTCACTCAAGGTAACGTTGTTGAATCTTTGAATTGTCATTACTTTTACTTTCTTATGGCTCATGAAGTATTGTTTGATCTTCATATTGCTATTTTTCTTTGATAGTGTATCGAAGCAGTCCTTGACTGACCCTCGTTTTTCACTGTAATTGTTTTCTACGAAAAATAGTAAATGTTATTTTACTATAGCTACTTATGAACGTAACTATGTTTTTTATTTGCCTCATCGATGTCTCGTGGAGACTTTTTTAGATGGTAAAAATGATTTTGAAGATGGAAAATCCACACATGACTTGTGAAGTCTGTTGTGAAGAAAAGAAAGTGTGCTAGTCACTCAACCAAACAACCCCTCCCATTCCATGCAAATATAATAGCGGTTAGTAGTAGTTGGGCTGAGGCAGTTGTTCCTTAATCTTCTTGTTTATATATTTGAATATTATCCCTAAATTCATGATGAAGGCATGTTTTATTTTATTTTATTTTATTTTATTTTATTTTATTTTATTTTATTTTATTTTATTTTATTTTATTTTATTTTATTTTATTTTATTTTATTTTATTTTATTTTATTTTATTTTATTTTATTTTATTTTATTTTATTTTATTTTATTTTATTTTATTTTATTTTATTTTATTTTATTTTATTTTATTTTATTTTATTTTATTTTATTTTATTTTATTTTATTTTATTTTATTTTATTTTATTTTATTTTATTTTATTTTATTTTATTTTATTTTATTTTATTTTATTTTATTTTATTTTATTTTATTTTATTTTATTTTATTTTATTTTATTTTATTTTATTTTATTTTATTTTATTTTATTTTATTTTATTTTATTTTATTTTATTTTATTTTATTTTATTTTATTTTATTTTATTTTATTTTATTTTATTTTATTTTATTTTATTTTATTTTATTTTATTTTATTTTATTTTATTTTATTTTATTTTATTTTATTTTATTTTATTTTATTTTATTTTATTTTATTTTATTTTATTTTATTTTATTTTATTTTATTTTATTTTATTTTATTTTATTTTATTTTATTTTATTTTATTTTATTTTATTTTATTTTATTTTATTTTATTTTATTTTATTTTATTTTATTTTATTTTATTTTATTTTATTTTATTTTATTTTATTTTATTTTATTTTATTTTATTTTATTTTATTTTATTTTATTTTATTTTATTTTATTTTATTTTATTTTATTTTATTTTATTTTATTTTATTTTATTTTATTTTATTTTATTTTATTTTATTTTATTTTATTTTATTTTATTTTATTTTATTTTATTTTATTTTATTTTATTTTATTTTATTTTATTTTATTTTATTTTATTTTATTTTATTTTATTTTATTTTATTTTATTTTATTTTATTTTATTTTATTTTATTTTATTTTATTTTATTTTATTTTATTTTATTTTATTTTATTTTAATGTGTAGCCTATTTAATGGCAAACTATTTGATTTAATAAGAAGAACAAGTTTGAATTAAAAAATTGAGTTTTTTTTAGAGAGGATTTCTCTTTGGTTCTTTGCGAAGAACAACGATCTTCTTCAAGTCACGCTTGAAGAATCTCGCTTGATAGCTTTGGTTCTTACCAACGAGTTTGGTCTGGGTCAAGCTCCTGTTTTGATAGCTTTGGTTCTTACCAACGAGTTTGGTCTGGGTCAAGCTCCTGTTTTGATAACTAGGGTTCTATCGAATTATTCGATTTGGGTCTTAGTTCCTTACTTTGTTCTTGAATCAAAAGGCGTTCCTTTCAATTATTCCGCGTTGTTGTCGGGTCCCGGGTCCTTTCGATCTGAGGTTCGCATCAGTTGGTATCAGAGCTTCGGTTCCTTGATTCAAGAAGCTATCTTTAATTTTTGTTATCAATATTTTCTTCATCTTATTCTATTCGTCCTAGTACTCAAAAAACCCAAAAAAAAAAAAATCATTTTTTTTCCATCCTTGTTTTCAAGTCTCGATTTTATCATCAATTTTTTTCTTCTTGTGAATTTCTCCTCTTGAAATTCGAAAAGTACAAAAAAAAAAAAGAATTGTCAAAAGTCAAAAAAAAAAAAAAAAAAGAGTTGTCAAAAGTCAAAAAAAAAAAAGAATTGTCAAAAGTCAAAAAAAAAAAAGAATTGTCAAAAGTCAAAAAAAAAAAAGAGTTGTCAAAAGTCAAAAAAAAAAAAAAAAAAAAAGAATTGTCAAAAGTCAAAAAAAAAAAAAAAAAAAAGAATTGTCAAAAGTCAAAAAAAAAAAAAAAAAAAAAAAAAAAGAATTGTCAAAAGTCAAAAAAAAAAAAAAAAAAAAAAAAAAAAAAAAAAAGAATTGTCAAAAGTCAAAAAAAAAAAAAAAAAAAAAAAGAATTGTCAAAAGTCAAAAAAAAAAAAGAATTGTCAAAAGTCAAAAAAAAAAAAGAATTGTCAAAAGTCAAAAAAAAAAAAGAATTGTCAAAAGTCAAAAAAAAAAAAAAAAAAAAAAAAAAAAAAAAAGAATTGTCAAAAGTCAAAAAAAAAAAAGAATTGTCAAAAGTCAAAAAAAAAAAAAAAAAAAAAAAAAAAAAAAAAAAAGAGTTGTCAAAAGTCAAAAAAAAAAAAAAAAAAAAAAAAAAAAAAAGAATTGTCAAAAGTCAAAAAAAAAAAAGAGTTGTCAAAAGTCAAAAAAAAAAAAAAAAAAAAAAAAAAAAAAAAAGAATTGTCAAAAGTCAAAAAAAAAAAAATCATTTTTTTTTTCTTTTACTTCTAACAATTTTCTTTTATTGCTCTTATCGTGGTTGATAAGAATATCATGAGTGGAGAACAAAACGAGGTGGATTTAAAGTTGTTCATGAAAGCCATGCAAGAAAATTTCAAGGCTCTAAATACGAGGATGGACCGATTGGAATCTCCATCCCCAAGTCATACGCGGCAAAGGAAGAATTTTGATGAAAAATTCAAAGATAATAGTGGATATTATCAAAGGTAAAGGATGATCGGTCGTACTGAGAAGATGATGATCTAAGTAACATCAAGGTAAATATTCCACCTTTACGAGGGAAGAACGACCCCAAGAGATATTTCGATTGGGAACGAAAAGTAGACTTGATGGAGGAACCAGTAAAAGGAGATCAATTAGTCACAGGGCGAGTATTGAATGTGCAAACTAAGGAAGATGGAGCCAAAGTACAACGTGAGCATATATTCCATACAAGATGCCATGTGCTCAACAAAGTTTGTAGTTTGATCATCAATAGTGGGAATTGCACCAATGTAGCAAGCACATTACTAGTCCAAAAGTTGAACTTGAAAACCGAGCAACATCCAAAACCATACAAGTTGCAATGGTCAAGCGATTGTGGAGAAATCAAGGTGACTAAACAGGTGGAAGTTCCTTTATCAATTGGAAGGTACCAAGATAAAGTTTTATGTGATGTAGTGCCAATGCAAGCTACACACATACTTTTGGGGAGACCTTGCATATGATCGAACGGCAAGTATAATGGTTACAAGAATGAGTATTCGTTGGTTTACAATGGAAAAACTGTTATCCTTACACCATTAAAGCCATGGGAGGCAATTGAAGATACGGGCGGCCCAATGAGCAGAGTAAGAAGCCCAAGATTATTGAAAGATCTTTTGAAGCAAGGGAAGCCGAAGATGCATGAAGATTTGGGAGGATGCGACGCACATGCACATGTAGGAATTAAAGAGGACATGCGCCAAGCACATGCTTATACGAGGAATTAAAAGGTCACATGCAAAGCACATGCAAATCATACAAATCTCGTGGGAAAAGTCAAAAAAAAAAAAAAAAAAAAAAAAAAAAAAAAAAAAAAAAAAAAAAAAAAAAAAAAAAAAAAAAAAAAAAAAAAAAAAAAAAAAAAAAAAAAAAAAAAAAAAAAAAAAAAAAAAAAAAAAAAAAAAAAAAAAAAAAAAAAAAAAAAAAAAAAAAAAAAAAAAAAAAAAAAAAAAAAAAAAAAAAAAAAAAAAAAAAAAAAAAAAAAAAAAAAAAAAAAAAAAAAAAAAAAAAAAAAAAAAAAAAAAAAAAAAAAAAAAAAAAAAAAAAAAAAAAAAAAAAAAAAAAAAAAAAAAAAAAAAAAAAAAAAAAAAAAAAAAAAAAAAAAAAAAAAAAAAAAAAAAAAAAAAAAAAAAAAAAAAAAAAAAAAAAAAAAAAAAAAAAAAAAAAAAAAAAAAAAAAAAAAAAAAAAAAAAAAAAAAAAAAAAAAAAAAAAAAAAAAAAAAAAAAAAAAAAAAAAAAAAAAAAAAAAAAAAAAAAAAAAAAAAAAAAAAAAAAAAAAAAAAAAAAAAAAAAAAAAAAAAAAAAAAAAAAAAAAAAAAAAAAAAAAAAAAAAAAAAAAAAAAAAAAAAAAAAAAAAAAAAAAAAAAAAAAAAAAAAAAAAAAAAAAAAAAAAAAAAAAAAAAAAAAAAAAAAAAAAAAAAAAAAAAAAAAAAAAAAAAAAAAAAAAAAAAAAAAAAAAAAAAAAAAAAAAAAAAAAAAAAAAAAAAAAAAAAAAAAAAAAAAAAAAAAAAAAAAAAAAAAAAAAAAAAAAAAAAAAAAAAAAAAAAAAAAAAAAAAAAAAAAAAAAAAAAAAAAAAAAAAAAAAAAAAAAAAAAAAAAAAAAAAAAAAAAAAAAAAAAAAAAAAAAAAAAAAAAAAAAAAAAAAAAAAAAAAAAAAAAAAAAAAAAAAAAAAAAAAAAAAAAAAAAAAAAAAAAAAAAAAAAAAAAAAAAAAAAAAAAAAAAAAAAAAAAAAAAAAAAAAAAAAAAAAAAAAAAAAAAAAAAAAAAAAAAAAAAAAAAAAAAAAAAAAAAAAAAAAAAAAAAAAAAAAAAAAAAAAAAAAAAAAAAAAAAAAAAAAAAAAAAAAAAAAAAAAAAAAAAAAAAAAAAAAAAAAAAAAAAAAAAAAAAAAAAAAAAAAAAAAAAAAAAAAAAAAAAAAAAAAAAAAAAAAAAAAAAAAAAAAAAAAAAAAAAAAAAAAAAAAAAAAAAAAAAAAAAAAAAAAAAAAAAAAAAAAAAAAAAAAAAAAAAAAAAAAAAAAAAAAAAAAAAAAAAAAAAAAAAAAAAAAAAAAAAAAAAAAAAAAAAAAAAAAAAAAAAAAAAAAAAAAAAAAAAAAAAAAAAAAAAAAAAAAAAAAAAAAAAAAAAAAAAAAAAAAAAAAAAAAAAAAAAAAAAAAAAAAAAAAAAAAAAAAAAAAAAAAAAAAAAAAAAAAAAAAAAAAAAAAAAAAAAAAAAAAAAAAAAAAAAAAAAAAAAAAAAAAAAAAAAAAAAAAAAAAAAAAAAAAAAAAAAAAAATTATTCATTGTTTGATATTGTTGATGATTTTAATCCATTAAATCCGTTAAATTTATTAACTTTGTTTACTAATAAGTTTGCTCTTATGTATGAAAGGAAAAATGATGAATTTGTTAAGAAGTTTCATGCAATGGTAAGACTTATTTTTAAACCTGGAGATTTGGTTTGGCTACATCTACAAAAAGAAAGGTTTCCGAACACACGGAATAACAAGCTACAACCTCGAGGAGATAAACATTTCCAAGTCCTAGAGCGCATCAACGACATCGCTTACAAGATCGACCTACCAAGTGAATACGGTAATGTAAGCACATATTTTAATTTTACTAACTTATTTTTATATGATGCAGGAGATTCGAGGACGAATCTTTTCGAAGGAGGAGGGAATGATGTGAACCGAGGAGCGATAAATCTCATTGTCAAGGACCATGATCTATTAGAAGATAAAGGAGGTCCAACGAACAAAGCTTCACATGGTTTAGTCGTGAAAACCCGAGGAAAAGAGTCATCACAACAAAAACAAAAGACTATAAAAATAAAGAGCTTTGTAGCATGGAAGTGGGCCCCAAGAACTTGGCAAAAGAAGACCCACAAGGCACGGAGTTGGGCTCCACAAATACCAATGGATTGGAGAGAGAAGGGTAAAGATCCACGGAAACTACAAAGAGATAAAGATTCACGTGGGTTGGAAAGAGATAAAGATCCACATGACTTGGTTTATGATGTGATCCAAGTTGAGACCAGATCAAGGCCCAAGAACAAAGATTCAATTGAAGATACGGGCGGCCCAATGAGCAGAGTAAGAAGCCCAAGATTATTGAAAGATCTTTTGAAGCAAGGGAAGCCGAAGATGCATGAAGATTTGGGAGGATGCGACGCACATGCACATGTAAGAATTAAAACACATGTGCCATGCACATGCACATGTAGGAATTAAAGAGGACATGCGCCAAGCACATGCTTATACGAGGAATTAAAAGGTCACATGCAAAGCACATGCAAATCATACAAATCTCGTGGGAAAAGATCATATCCAGCTGAATCTACTCAAATCAGTTCAAATCACATTCAAACGGAGTTTAAACAAGAGATAACATCTGATCATGCCAAAGATCATTATCTCATGATTTTATTAGTTATTTTATTTTTATTTTCGTTTTTTATTATTATTTTATTTAATTTTAATGTGTAGCCTATTTAATGGCAAACTATTTGATTTAATAAGAAGAACAAGTTTGAATTAAAAAATTGAGTTTTTTTTAGAGAGGATTTCTCTTTGGTTCTTTGCGAAGAACAACGATCTTCTTCAAGTCACGCTTGAAGAATCTCGCTTGATAGCTTTGGTTCTTACCAACGAGTTTGGTCTGGGTCAAGCTCCTGTTTTGATAGCTTTGGTTCTTACCAACGAGTTTGGTCTGGGTCAAGCTCCTGTTTTGATAACTAGGGTTCTATCGAATTCTTCGATTGGGGTCTTAGTTCCTTACTTTGTTCTTGAATCAAAAGGCGTTCCTTTCAATTATTCCGCGTTGTTGTCGGGTCCCGGGTCCTTTCGATCCGAGGTTCGCATCAGTTGGTATCAGAGCTTCGGTTCCTTGATTCAAGAAGCTATCTTTAATTTTTGTTATCAATTTTTTTTTTTTTTTTTTTTTTTTTTTTTTTTTTTTTTTTTTTTTTTTTTTTTTTTTTTTTTTTTTTTTTTTTTTTTTTTTTTTTTTTTTTTTTTTTTTTTTTTTTTTTTTTTTTTTTTTTTTTTTTTTTTTTTTTTTTTTTTTTTTTTTTTTTTTTTTTTTTTTTTTTTTTTTTTTTTTTTTTTTTTTTTTTTTTTTTTTTTTTTTTTTTTTTTTTTTTTTTTTTTTTTTTTTTTTTTTTTTTTTTTTTTTTTTTTTTTTTTTTTTTTTTTTTTTTTTTTTTTTTTTTTTTTTTTTTTTTTTTTTTTTTTTTTTTTTTTTTTTTTTTTTTTTTTTTTTTTTTTTTTTTTTTTTTTTTTTTTTTTTTTTTTTTTTTTTTTTTTTTTTTTTTTTTTTTTTTTTTTTTTTTTTTTTTTTTTTTTTTTTTTTTTTTTTTTTTTTTTTTTTTTTTTTTTTTTTTTTTTTTTTTTTTTTTTTTTTTTTTTTTTTTTTTTTTTTTTTTTTTTTTTTTTTTTTTTTTTTTTTTTTTTTTTTTTTTTTTTTTTTTTTTTTTTTTTTTTTTTTTTTTTTTTTTTTTTTTTTTTTTTTTTTTTTTTTTTTTTTTTTTTTTTTTTTTTTTTTTTTTTTTTTTTTTTTTTTTTTTTTTTTTTTTTTTTTTTTTTTTTTTTTTTTTTTTTTTTTTTTTTTTTTTTTTTTTTTTTTTTTTTTTTTTTTTTTTTTTTTTTTTTTTTTTTTTTTTTTTTTTTTTTTTTTTTTTTTTTTTTTTTTTTTTTTTTTTTTTTTTTTTTTTTTTTTTTTTTTTTTTTTTTTTTTTTTTTTTTTTTTTTTTTTTTTTTTTTTTTTTTTTTTTTTTTTTTTTTTTTTTTTTTTTTTTTTTTTTTTTTTTTTTTTTTTTTTTTTTTTTTTTTTTTTTTTTTTTTTTTTTTTTTTTTTTTTTTTTTTTTTTTTTTTTTTTTTTTTTTTTTTTTTTTTTTTTTTTTTTTTTTTTTTTTTTTTTTTTTTTTTTTTTTTTTTTTTTTTTTTTTTTTTTTTTTTTTTTTTTTTTTTTTTTTTTTTTTTTTTTTTTTTTTTTTTTTTTTTTTTTTTTTTTTTTTTTTTTTTTTTTTTTTTTTTTTTTTTTTTTTTTTTTTTTTTTTTTTTTTTTTTTTTTTTTTTTTTTTTTTTTTTTTTTTTTTTTTTTTTTTTTTTTTTTTTTTTTTTTTTTTTTTTTTTTTTTTTTTTTTTTTTTTTTTTTTTTTTTTTTTTTTTTTTTTTTTTTTTTTTTTTTTTTTTTTTTTTTTTTTTTTTTTTTTTTTTTTTTTTTTTTTTTTTTTTTTTTTTTTTTTTTTTTTTTTTTTTTTTTTTTTTTTTTTTTTTTTTTTTTTTTTTTTTTTTTTTTTTTTTTTTTTTTTTTTTTTTTTTTTTTTTTTTTTTTTTTTTTTTTTTTTTTTTTTTTTTTTTTTTTTTTTTTTTTTTTTTTTTTTTTTTTTTTTTTTTTTTTTTTTTTTTTTTTTTTTTTTTTTTTTTTTTTTTTTTTTTTTTTTTTTTTTTTTTTTTTTTTTTTTTTTTTTTTTTTTTTTTTTTTTTTTTTTTTTTTTTTTTTTTTTTTTTTTTTTTTTTTTTTTTTTTTTTTTTTTTTTTTTTTTTTTTTTTTTTTTTTTTTTTTTTTTTTTTTTTTTTTTTTTTTTTTTTTTTTTTTTTTTTTTTTTTTTTTTTTTTTTTTTTTTTTTTTTTTTTTTTTTTTTTTTTTTTTTTTTTTTTTTTTTTTTTTTTTTTTTTTTTTTTTTTTTTTTTTTTTTTTTTTTTTTTTTTTTTTTTTTTTTTTTTTTTTTTTTTTTTTTTTTTTTTTTTTTTTTTTTTTTTTTTTTTTTTTTTTTTTTTTTTTTTTTTTTTTTTTTTTTTTTTTTTTTTTTTTTTTTTTTTTTTTTTTTTTTTTTTTTTTTTTTTTTTTTTTTTTTTTTTTTTTTTTTTTTTTTTTTTTTTTTTTTTTTTTTTTTTTTTTTTTTTTTTTTTTTTTTTTTTTTTTTTTTTTTTTTTTTTTTTTTTTTTTTTTTTTTTTTTTTTTTTTTTTTTTTTTTTTTTTTTTTTTTTTTTTTTTTTTTTTTTTTTTTTTTTTTTTTTTTTTTTTTTTTTTTTTTTTTTTTTTTTTTTTTTTTTTTTTTTTTTTTTTTTTTTTTTTTTTTTTTTTTTTTTTTTTTTTTTTTTTTTTTTTTTTTTTTTTTTTTTTTTTTTTTTTTTTTTTTTTTTTTTTTTTTTTTTTTTTTTTTTTTTTTTTTTTTTTTTTTTTTTTTTTTTTTTTTTTTTTTTTTTTTTTTTTTTTTTTTTTTTTTTTTTTTTTTTTTTTTTTTTTTTTTTTTTTTTTGTGACTAAACAGGTGGAAGTTCCTTTATCAATTGGAAGGTACCAAGATAAAGTTTTATGTGATGTAGTGCCGATGCAAGCTACACACATACTTTTGGGAAGACCTTGGCAATATGATCGAAACGGCAAGTATAATGGTTACAAGAATGAGTATTCGTTGGTTTACAATGGAAAAACTGTTATCCTTACACCATTAAAGCCATGGGAGGCAATTGAAGATCAAGAGAGGATCACGAAGGAATTTCAAATCATAAAGGACGAGAGAGAGAAAGAAAGTGGTGAAAAGAAATTAGTTGAAAAAGAGGCAAAAATAGAGAAAGAAAAATAGTTGAAAAAGAGGCAAAAATAGAGAAAGAAAGTGGTGAAAAGAAATTAGTTGAAAAAGAGGCAAAAATAGAGAAAGAAAGTGGTGAAAAGAAATTAGTTGAAAAAGAGGCAAAAATAGAGAAAGAAAGTGGTGAAAAGAAATTAGTTGAAAAAGAGGCAAAAATAGAGAAAGAAAGTGGTGAAAAGAAATTAGTTGAAAAAGAGGCAAAAATAGAGAAAGAAAGTGGTGAAAAGAAATTAGTTGAAAAAGAGGCAAAAATAGAGAAAGAAAGTGGTGAAAAGAAATTAGTTGAAAAAGAGGCAAAAATAGAGAAAGAAAGTGGTGAAAAGAAATTAGTTGAAAAAGAGGCAAAAATAGAGAAAGAAAGTGGTGAAAAGAAATTAGTTGAAAAAGAGGCAAAAATAGAGAAAGAAAGTGGTGAAAAGAAATTAGTTGAAAAAGAGGCAAAAATAGAGAAAGAAAGTGGTGAAAAGAAATTAGTTGAAAAAGAGGCAAAAATAGAGAAAGAAAGTGGTGAAAAGAAATTAGTTGAAAAAGAGGCAAAAATAGAGAAAGAAAGTGGTGAAAAGAAATTAGTTGAAAAAGAGGCAAAAATAGAGAAAGAAAGTGGTGAAAAGAAATTAGTTGAAAAAGAGGCAAAAATAGAGAAAGAAAGTGGTGAAAAGAAATTAGTTGAAAAAGAGGCAAAAATAGAGAAAGAAAGTGGTGAAAAGAAATTAGTTGAAAAAGAGGCAAAAATAGAGAAAGAAAGTGGTGAAAAGAAATTAGTTGAAAAAGAGGCAAAAATAGAGAAAGAAAGTGGTGAAAAGAAATTAGTTGAAAAAGAGGCAAAAATAGAGAAAGAAAGTGGTGAAAAGAAATTAGTTGAAAAAGAGGCAAAAATAGAGAAAGAAAGTGGTGAAAAGAAATTAGTTGAAAAAGAGGCAAAAATAGAGAAAGAAAGTGGTGAAAAGAAATTAGTTGAAAAAGAGGCAAAAATAGAGAAAGAAAGTGGTGAAAAGAAATTAGTTGAAAAAGAGGCAAAAATAGAGAAAGAAAGTGGTGAAAAGAAATTAGTTGAAAAAGAGGCAAAAATAGAGAAAGAAAGTGGTGAAAAGAAATTAGTTGAAAAAGAGGCAAAAATAGAGAAAGAAAGTGGTGAAAAGAAATTAGTTGAAAAAGAGGCAAAAATAGAGAAAGAAAGTGGTGAAAAGAAATTAGTTGAAAAAGAGGCAAAAATAGAGAAAGAAAGTGGTGAAAAGAAATTAGTTGAAAAAGAGGCAAAAATAGAGAAAGAAAGTGGTGAAAAGAAATTAGTTGAAAAGAGATAAAGATCCACATGACTTCGTTTATGATGTGATCCAAGTTGAGACCAGATCAAGGCCCAAGAACAAAGATTCAATTGAAGATACGGGCGGCCCAATGAGCAGAGTAAGAAGCCCAAGATTATTGAAAGATCTTTTGAAGCAAGGGAAGCCGAAGATGCATGAAGATTTGGGAGGATGCGACGCACATGCACATGTAAGAATTAAAACACATGTGCCATGCACATGCACATGTAGGAATTAAAGAGGACATGCGCCAAGCACATGCTTATACGAGGAATTAAAAGGTCACATGCAAAGCACATGCAAATCATACAAATCTCGTGGGAAAAGATCATATCCAGCTGAATCTACTCAAATCAGTTCAAATCACATTCAAACGGAGTTTAAACAAGAGATAACATCTGATCATGCCAAAGATCATTATCTCATGATTTTATTAGTTATTTTATCTTTATTTTCGTTTTTTATTATTATTTTATTTAATTTTAATGTGTAGCCTATTTAATGGCAAACTATTTGATTTAATAAGAAGAACAAGTTTGAATTAAAAATTGAGTGTTTTTTTTAGAGAGGATTTCTCTTTGGTTCTTTGCGAAGAACAACGATCTTCTTCAAGTCACGCTTGAAGAATCTCGCTTGATAGCTTTGGTTCTTACCAACGAGTTTGGTCTGGGTCAAGCTCCTGTTTTGATAGTTTTGGTTCAGCCAACAGGTGTGGCTCGGGTCAAGCTCCTGTTTTGATAGTTTTGGTTCAGCCAACAGGTGTGGCTCGGGTCAAGCTCCTGTTTTGATAGTTTTGGTTCAGCCAACAGGTGTGGCTCGGGTCAAGCTCCTGTTTTGATAGTTTTGGTTCAGCCAACAGGTGTGGCTCGGGTCAAGCTCCTGTTTTGATAGTTTTGGTTCAGCCAACAGGTGTGGCTCGGGTCAAGCTCCTGTTTTGATAGTTTTGGTTCAGCCAACAGGTGTGGCTCGGGTCAAGCTCCTGTTTTGATAGTTTTGGTTCAGCCAACAGGTGTGGCTCGGGTCAAGCTCCTGTTTTGATAGTTTTGGTTCAGCCAACAGGTGTGGCTCGGGTCAAGCTCCTGTTTTGATAGTTTTGGTTCAGCCAACAGGTGTGGCTCGGGTCAAGCTCCTGTTTTGATAGTTTTGGTTCAGCCAACAGGTGTGGCTCGGGTCAAGCTCCTGTTTTGATAGTTTTGGTTCAGCCAACAGGTGTGGCTCGGGTCAAGCTCCTGTTTTGATAGTTTTGGTTCAGCCAACAGGTGTGGCTCGGGTCAAGCTCCTGTTTTGATAGTTTTGGTTCAGCCAACAGGTGTGGCTCGGGTCAAGCTCCTGTTTTGATAGTTTTGGTTCAGCCAACAGGTGTGGCTCGGGTCAAGCTCCTGTTTTGATAGTTTTGGTTCAGCCAACAGGTGTGGCTCGGGTCAAGCTCCTGTTTTGATAGTTTTGGTTCAGCCAACAGGTGTGGCTCGGGTCAAGCTCCTGTTTTGATAGTTTTGGTTCAGCCAACAGGTGTGGCTCGGGTCAAGCTCCTGTTTTGATAGTTTTGGTTCAGCCAACAGGTGTGGCTCGGGTCAAGCTCCTGTTTTGATAGTTTTGGTTCAGCCAACAGGTGTGGCTCGGGTCAAGCTCCTGTTTTGATAGTTTTGGTTCAGCCAACAGGTGTGGCTCGGGTCAAGCTCCTGTTTTGATAGTTTTGGTTCAGCCAACAGGTGTGGCTCGGGTCAAGCTCCTGTTTTGATAGTTTTGGTTCAGCCAACAGGTGTGGCTCGGGTCAAGCTCCTGTTTTGATAGCTTTGGTTCTTACCAACGAGTTTGGTCTGGGTCAAGCTCCTGTTTTGATAGTTTTGGTTCAGCCAACAGGTGTGGCTCGGGTCAAGCTCCTGTTTTGATAGTTTTGGTTCAGCCAACAGGTGTGGCTCGGGTCAAGCTCCTGTTTTGATAGTTTTGGTTCAGCCAACAGGTGTGGCTCGGGTCAAGCTCCTGTTTTGATAGTTTTGGTTCAGCCAACAGGTGTGGCTCGGGTCAAGCTCCTGTTTTGATAGTTTTGGTTCAGCCAACAGGTGTGGCTCGGGTCAAGCTCCTGTTTTGATAGTTTTGGTTCAGCCAACAGGTGTGGCTCGGGTCAAGCTCCTGTTTTGATAGTTTTGGTTCAGCCAACAGGTGTGGCTCGGGTCAAGCTCCTGTTTTGATAGTTTTGGTTCAGCCAACAGGTGTGGCTCGGGTCAAGCTCCTGTTTTGATAGTTTTGGTTCAGCCAACAGGTGTGGCTCGGGTCAAGCTCCTGTTTTGATAGTTTTGGTTCAGCCAACAGGTGTGGCTCGGGTCAAGCTCCTGTTTTGATAGTTTTGGTTCAGCCAACAGGTGTGGCTCGGGTCAAGCTCCTGTTTTGATAGTTTTGGTCATCACCATGACTCATATATGAAAGGGAATCTTAATAAGGTGAGTTCACTAAACTTCGTAGAAATTCAAATTATATGAAATGACTCAAATGGGCATTCTACAATAGAATCATGTGATAAAAATGGATAAAGGAAACATCAACAGGGGAAGTGTCAAAAATAACCTACTATAATGTAGTATGTAACCAAAATTTGCACAAACTCAATAGGTGTCATGATCTTGGATTGCGTGTAACTCTATCGATGCCTCAAACCCAAGCCATTGGCACAGCGACCTAGCTTCTCTGGCTTCTGGCACCATACACCCACGTGTTGCCCCTATGTCAAACTTGAGACTAATATGTAGACAATTCCAACGACACTACGTGACACGAGTTATTATTCTATGACTTTCTGGATAAAAAACTAGCGCCACAATGTTTAACCATGAACGCTTGTAATGTGATTGGAGTCATGAGGCCACAATGGGTTTCTATCAAATTGTATGTCGCTTTTTAAGCCCCACGCTACTTATTCTTATTTGTCAGTACACAACGTTATCCATATATACAATAAATACAACATAACTCATTTTTGTCATTTCTCAAACATCAAATCTTTGTATCTAAACTATACTAGTAGATTCACTTGATAGATCAGAGGAAATTGATTACCTCCTGAATTTTTAATTAAGAAATTCGTTGATGTCTCCTACTTCAAGTGTTGTAAACATGTTTTCAGGATCTGAACTTTCCTTCTCCTCTTGGATTTCTTCTTTCTTACCTTTTGTCATTTTTCTCTCTCTTTGTTGTTCTTGCTTTTCTCCAATAGGTGCACAATTTTTTTGTTAAAAAGACTTTAATATTATTATCCTATGATATTTTACTATATATATTATTTTATAATATAATTCAATATTTTATAATAAAATATGATTTCTGACAAATTTAAACCTTGAATGTGAAATGGATAACTTAGGTTCTAACCACAAGTCATGTAACACTCAACCTCATTTGCTTGATACGTTCAACTCTTTTGGAACAAATCGATTGAAGTGAAGGTTCTTATACTTCATCAAACGCATTACTAAGTCTTAATTACGCGTCCATGAAGGTTATTGGGTCTTCAATACACGTCGTTCTCATCACTTCAAGTTAAAACCTTGAAGGTGAAATGGATAACTTAGGTTCTAACCACAAGTCATGTAACACTCAACCTCATTTGCTTGATACGTTCAACTCTTTTGGAACAAATCGATTGAAGTGAAGGTTCTTATACTTCATCAAACGCATTACTAAGTCTTAATTACGCGTCCATGAAGGTTATTGGGTCTTCAATACACGTCGTTCTCATCACTTCAAGTTAAAACCTTGAAGGTGAAATGGATAACTTAGGTTCTAACCACAAGTCATGTAACACTCAACCTCATTTGCTTGATACGTTCAACTCTTTTGGAACAAATCGATTGAAGTGAAGGTTCTTATACTTCATCAAACGCATTACTAAGTCTTAATTACGCGTCCATGAAGGTTATTGGGTCTTCAATACACGTCGTTCTCATCACTTCAAGTTAAAACCTTGAAGGTGAAATGGATAACTTAGGTTCTAACCACAAGTCATGTAACACTCAACCTCATTTGCTTGATACGTTCAACTCTTTTGGAACAAATCGATTGAAGTGAAGGTTCTTATACTTCATCAAACGCATTACTAAGTCTTAATTACGCGTCCATGAAGGTTATTGGGTCTTCAATACTAATCTTCTCTTTATACTTAAACCTTGTTCTCTTTCGATAATTGAAGTCAAATTTAAGAATCAACCCATGAAATAGAGACCCTAACGCTTTTATAAACTTAACCATAAATTTCTATTTTATGAAAAAGTAAACTATTTATCATTACACACAAAAGCCAACACATCTTATCTCAAATACTAAGTCCAATAATATTATCTCAACCTAAAAGGAGCTCAAGACGGAAACATGGAAAGACTCGCCAAAAGTGATGACCGAGTCGACCGACACCTTGGGGTGGATTTATTAACGTAGCAATGAAAGATTTATTAGAGAAATAAAAGCCAGCATAAAAAAATAAAAATAAAAATAAAAATAAAAATAAAAATAAAAATAAAAATAAAAATAAAAATAAAAATAAAAATAAAAATAAAAATAAAAATAAAAATAAAAATAAAAATAAAAATAAAAATAAAAATAAAAATAAAAATAAAAATAAAAATAAAAATAAAAATAAAAATAAAAATAAAAATAAAAATAAAAATAAAAATAAAAATAAAAATAAAAATAAAAATAAAAATAAAAATAAAAATAAAAATAAAAATAAAAATAAAAATAAAAATAAAAATAAAAATAAAAATAAAAATAAAAATAAAAATAAAAATAAAAATAAAAATAAAAATAAAAATAAAAATAAAAATAAAAATAAAAATAAAATAGGCAACTATTACAATAATATAAAATCTCAATGAAAAAAAAAAAAAAAAAAAAAAAAAAAAAAAAAAAAAAAAAAAAAAAAAAAAAAAAAAAAAAAAAAAAAAAAAAAAAAAAAAAAAAAAAAAAAAAAAAAAAAAAAAAAAAAAAAAAAAAAAAAAAAAAAAAAAAAAAAAAAAAAAAAAAAAAAAAAAAAAAAAAAAAAAAAAAAAAAAAAAAAAAAAAAAAAAAAAAAAAAAAAAAAAAAAAAAAAAAAAAAAAAAAAAAAAAAAAAAAAAAAAAAAAAAAAAAAAAAAAAAAAAAAAAAAAAAAAAAAAAAAAAAAAAAAAAAAAAAAAAAAAAAAAAAAAAAAAAAAAAAAAAAAAAAAAAAAAAAAAAAAAAAAAAAAAAAAAAAAAAAAAAAAAAAAAAAAAAAAAAAAAAAAAAAAAAAAAAAAAAAAAAAAAAAAAAAAAAAAAAAAAAAAAAAAAAAAAAAAAAAAAAAAAAAAAAAAAAAAAAAAAAAAAAAAAAAAAAAAAAAAAAAAAAAAAAAAAAAAAAAAAAAAAAAAAAAAAAAAAAAAAAAAAAAAAAAAAAAAAAAAAAAAAAAAAAAAAAAAAAAAAAAAAAAAAAAAAAAAAAAAAAAAAAAAAAAAAAAAAAAAAAAAAAAAAAAAAAAAAAAAAAAAAAAAAAAAAAAAAAAAAAAAAAAAAAAAAAAAAAAAAAAAAAAAAAAAAAAAAAAAAAAAAAAAAAAAAAAAAAAAAAAAAAAAAAAAAAAAAAAAAAAAAAAAAAAAAAAAAAAAAAAAAAAAAAAAAAAAAAAAAAAAAAAAAAAAAAAAAAAAAAAAAAAAAAAAAAAAAAAAAAAAAAAAAAAAAAAAAAAAAAAAAAAAAAAAAAAAAAAAAAAAAAAAAAAAAAAAAAAAAAAAAAAAAAAAAAAAAAAAAAAAAAAAAAAAAAAAAAAAAAAAAAAAAAAAAAAAAAAAAAAAAAAAAAAAAAAAAAAAAAAAAAAAAAAAAAAAAAAAAAAAAAAAAAAAAAAAAAAAAAAAAAAAAAAAAAAAAAAAAAAAAAAAAAAAAAAAAAAAAAAAAAAAAAAAAAAAAAAAAAAAAAAAAAAAAAAAAAAAAAAAAAAAAAAAAAATCTAAATATAGAAATTAATCATCTACCTCTACCAATATGCACCATAATACTGTTGAAAGTCAAATTCAAGAACTCCAATATCAATCAAGCTCAGTAACTATCACAATTTATACATTGTTAGGCTACTAAGACTTTCATAAAATTTGTTGGAATTCATAGCTAAGAAACGCAAGTACTTAGACAAACAATCCAACGAAGATTCAATTAAAAAATCATATCTTAAACAATCTATGCTCGTCCATGAAGTAGTTTAGAGCGATCAACCGATTTGATCGTCCAAATCATATGGTGATGTGCGAGGACCATTCACAAAGTTCTGAGCCAAGGAATTTTCTAACATCTTTGTTCATTTTTTAGGTGTCTCTTTCTTAGCTAGCTTGGTGGAGAATATTAGTTCAATGCACAAAGAGGATTCAAAGCATTCAGATAAGTGGAAGTTCAAGCACAAGTATAAGCAAAATTATGGACTTTACAAATCTAAAAAAAAAAAAAAAAAAAAAAAAAAAAAAAAAAAAAAAAAAAAAAAAAAAAAAAAAAAAAAAAAAAAAAAAAAAAAAAAAAAAAAAAAAAAAAAAAAAAAAAAAAAAAAAAAAAAAAAAAAAAAAAAAAAAAAAAAAAAAAAAAAAAAAAAAAAAAAAAAAAAAAAAAAAAAAAAAAAAAAAAAAAAAAAAAAAAAAAAAAAAAAAAAAAAAAAAAAAAAAAAACATCCCGACCATTGTAGTGTATCTGACTTTTTTACAAATCAAGACTATATTATATGAAAAAGTATTTCTCATAAAGATTGTAGTTGACTTCTTTAGCTTTCTAGAATGGGGTTTTGTGTTTAAAATTGAGATTGTTAGCTTGGCCAAATCGTCCCCAAACAGAGAGCTAACTTATATGAAAAAGTATTTCTCATAAAGATTGTAGTTGACTTCTTTAGCTTTCTAGAATGGGGTTTTGTGTTTAAAATTGAGATTGTTAGCTTGGCCAAATCGTCCCCAAACAGAGAGCTAACTTATATGAAAAAGTATTCTTCATAAAGATTGTACCTGACTTCTCTAGCTTTCTAGAATGAGATTTTGTGTTTAAAATTGATATTGTTATCTTGGCTAAATGGTCCCCAAACACAGAGCATCATTTCTGCAGTAGAAGCACAATCTCGATTTTCAGACTTGAGGTCTAATGTTGCCTATGCTAGAAGTTAATCATTCCCAAAGTCGATGATGAAGCACGACATGTCTTCTAAGTTATTCCTTTGCTTCCCTTGGTGCTAATTAATAAATAAAAATGATAGCTATTTCATTCATATTTTTTTAAATTTTTTGTAAGTAGAACTTTTTTAGCTATTTTTTTAAGGCTTGTCTAGCCGATTGTGTGCTCCTTCATGAGGGTCATTTTAGTCTTTTCTTTCAAGGGTTCTTACCCTAGTTTGTAGGGTTTAAATATCTCATTATACTGCTACTACAGCCATCTTTGAATAATAGAACACCCTGAAAGAAGTTTTGCTTTGCAGGTCTTCACTTCTGACGTGCTTCAACCTATGGCAACTTGTGTGGCAACACAAACACCACTTCTCCTCAGATTTCCAATTGACAATCACTAAAGTTCCCTAAATTCTTACTGACAACAAGTAATACAAAACAGATCCAAATGCTATGAAATTTTAACAGGAGCTTATATTGCACGTGTATGAAACACTCTTAAAATTTCAATGCAAAACTTGCAATGGCTGGAAGTTATTCATAGAACAATCGGGTGTGCTCAAAACTATCTGAGAACTGCTATGTTGGCCGAGAGTGGATGAATTTCTGGACAGCACAACTTTTGCTGTGTAGCTCCAAATGACTTGAAAATTTAACACACTTACTTTTGGGGTAGTTGAAAGACCCTGAAAATTTCAGGGCCTAGCTCGTTATGGACAAAAAGTTATGCAAATGGGAAGACTTGCTGGTTTGGAAGGTGATAAATTATGCACCTCTCAAGTTTATAGTCCTTTTAGGGAAGAACACTCTCACTCGCAATGGATAAGAGTTTCTATTTTTTTGCTATGGTTTCTGCCCTCCAAAAAGGCAAAGAAAAGAGCATTAATAAGTGCTCCCAAGTATATTCACAAACTTGGAAGACCATGTTTTCCAAGGTGCTCGGATATGACTCACCGGCGGCAATGGGTTTGAGACTCAAAGAGGCTCAATTTTTGGAAGAAAATCTTTAGCTTTTCGTTCAAACAAAAGGTGGCTGTAACGACTGACCGGGTTCCCCCGGCCCAGCCGTGCAGTCTGCACCACAGGCCCAGGCACTGCCACTAACTCAAGTGGTACCAGGGATGGTAAACCCATGGTTATGAGGCCTAGGAGCCTAGGTTCGAATCCCTGGGAAGGCAAAAACTCCCTTCAAACCAGGTGGGGGGAGAAGATCGTGAGTACACGTGGTGGGTCTATGTGGCTGCCACGTGGCAGTGTCTGAGCCTGTGGTGCGGACTACACGGCTGGGCCGGGGGAACCCAGTCAGTCGTTACAAAAAAAGGCTCCTTTTTTGTAACAACCTCCCCCGCCACCGGGACAGGCAAGTCGTGCAGTTGACCTCCCCCACCGTTGGGCCAAGCAAGTCAACTACCACGTGGCAGCCACACAGACCCACCACGTATACTCACGATCTTCTCCCCCTAGCTCAAGTGGTACTCCTCACTTGTAGCCCAGGTACTAGTCCCTGAGGTCTTGGGTTCGAGTGGGGGGAAAGGCAAAAACTCCCTTCAAAGGGGAGAAGATCGTGAGTACACGTGGTGGGCCTGTGTGGCTGCCACGTGGTAGTTGACTTGCTTGGCCCAACGGTGGGGGAGGTCAACTGCAAGACTTGCCTGTCCCAGTGGCGGGGTAGGTCGTTACAAAAACTCCCCTCAAACTAGATGGGGGGAGAAGATCGTGAGTACACGTGGTGGGCCTGTGTGGCTGCCACGTGGCAGTGCCTGAGCCTGTGGTGCGGACTGCACGGCTGGGCCGGGGGAACCTGATCAGTCGTTACAGTGGCTGCTACAGCAACTAAAGAGGGTTAAATATCTCCTCCAATTACAATTAGGGTTCAGCTCACAAAAAGGAAGAAGAATAGTCTAGAAGGCGCGTGCCCATTCGACCATCTCATCGGCCGAGTACACTCCTCCTTCCATCTTCTCTCTCCCATGATCACATGTACTTTATCATCTTCAAATGCAGCTCATTCTCCCTCCAAAAAGTGTTCAGTTTTGCATATAATGTAAACATAGAAATAAACTAAGGAGTATTTTGAAAGAAAAGACAAAATGGTGCTCGGTTACAACATTTGTCAAAAATAAAAAATAAATTCCTCATTCAACAATTGGTGTGGCCAAGAGTTGGCTCCCAGGTTAACACATGAAGACGCTTCTCCAAGTCTAAGGTGCTTGCCTCCCACTTCAAGTCTTCAAAATAGTCGTCTGCTACAAAAAGAACAAACTTGTTAGAAAGAGGGTCGGCTGAGGACACAACCTTGGCTCGGGATAGTGTCATTGGTCCCCTTGGCATATCAACTTCCGACCGGTTGCTTTTGGTGTGTTGTGATCAATTTGATCATCTATTTGTGAGAGTTTGGATAATCATCTCTTACTCCAATCTTCTCATTTCTTAAAAGGTGAATTTCTTCATTAAAGTTGAAGCAAACTCACAAGAACCAAGTTGGAGTGCTGCCATCTTTTCATGAAGGAGCCTTTGGAGAATAGAGGTGTGGTTACCACCCCTACGACCAACTTGTATCGTTTCTTCCATAACTTCATTTTCCATATGAATTTGGTGACAAAATTTTGAGGTATTGTTCTCCGTTGATAACCTAGTAAGCTGTTCAAAAATCGTGCCAAAAATCATTCATTTGTTATATATTTATTTGTCTCGAATTTGCTTGCTAAGAACTGTCATAACCTTAAATTCTGATTTTCGACAACCATCATCATGATTCCTTTGATAGTTGCCCCTGATTTTTGGAGGGTATATTTTCGACATATAGGGATATTTTGGTTCAAATGTCACTTCAAAAAGATTGAAATTGACCGAGATATTGTGTGTGCAAGTTGACTCCAAAATCTGCCAAGAAGTGTGTTCTTTTCTTAGCAGTTGTCATTCTTTCCATTTTGGTGGCACTTCATATAGTCTATAGATCAAACATAAAGGGGGTCTATAGATCAAACAAAAAGACTGATCCATCATGTCCAGTCGACAAAACTTTAAGTTCGCTCGACCACTGTGATGATTAACTGACTCGGGTTTTTCTTAAAACATTAATTTCTGACTTTAGCGAAAATCCATACCAAATGTAACATTCCATGTAAAAATCTAATATTCTCTTCCAATAATTTCAATTAAACCAAATCCTAAATTTGGCAAAATAAATAAGTTCGGAAATAGCTACCTCTTTCGATTTCCAGTGGATTTACACTCTCACAACACCAATTCGACTTCACTTTAATTGAATTCTCTTATTTGGAGATAAAATTCTGAATTTCTCAAACCTGAATTATCTAAAACAAAGAGAGAAGGACGAGATGATACATATCCAAGTTTTCTATGTCACAACCTGTAAATTGAAATTACTATGGCAAGAATGTCTTCTCAATCTTGGGTTTCCCTCTCTCTCCCAAGCAGTTTGGTCTCAAATTCTCGGAATGACAAAAGTAGATTAGCGTTAGTTAATGACAATTTCAATAGCCCGGTTGGCCCATTTAACCAAGCCCACCAATTAACCCAAGGTATCCGACTCTACGGATAAAGATCTCATCTATCAATAACATAACCAAATTTTTTTAATTAGAATAAATGTTTAACTTCTAATTACCTGGACATAACGCCAGTTTTACAAACATAACTTGAATTTTTACATAATTATAACTATAATATACAATAAATAATATATTTAAGCTTACAATACAATAAAATTATATTTACCATATGGTGCCTATGTCGTATAACACAGTTACAATCATTTGATATCTGGTGGAGAAAATAGATACAGCTTTCTATTTCAGTAAGCCCTACTGATAAAAACACATACAACCTCTAGTTCTAGAATTAATAGCAAATCTTGGGAATCTAGTTCTAACACGAGTCAGCGACTTGACATCAAATCTATTTCTCACCTGATGCATCGGGACTTAAAATCATACTGAATTAAGAGTCAAAAAAGAGTAATCTACATGCGAAAAGGGTTTCCAAAGATTAACTTTTCAACCTAAATTTCGAAAGGGTCTCTTCAAAATTAGTCGTCTTTATTAGATCACCGTTGTTCCAAATTACAACGAGGGAGCCTCATCAGACACAAGAACAGATACATAAAATGCCTTATTAATTAGGGGATACCCATCCTTACCATGCAATATAGACACTTGAGAAAACACTTCAACGAAACACCGACCCCAAGAGTCAAACTCGGTTCACAAATCCAGAGCCAAAATTGTATGGGGTTTGAATGTCGCGGTCCTGGCGGAGGGGTCGCACCATCGAGACATAGGCTCTAGCCAGTGAGTCTGATGTGGACTAATCAGGCTAACCGCACGGGGTCAGTCACTTCCCATAATTGCAATGCGCCCCCAAGGTCTGGGTGGTCAATTGTCGTTAATGGTCAGTCCACGTGTCTCTGATCTATTGGGAGAACATGTGTAGTCACGTGATGTGGTTTGGAAGTTGATGGACACTAGGTTGTCCATCGATCTTGAGCGGGTATTGGGATTTTGGGAGACAAATCTTACTTTCACCTTTTATCTTGTTTTAATGTCTTTTTTTATTTTCTTTCTTAGCCCCAATCAAGTTACTTAGTTGAAAAACTTTTGACCAGTGTTATCAAAATTCCTTTCTTAAAATGATAAAATACAATTTAAATTTAGGAGAATCATTTATATGTTAGATTTTAAATTATTTTTTATTTTTTTACGAATAGAACATTTACCTTTGAACTATATTAATAACTTTATCATTTTTGTCAATTTATCCGTTAAATTCATCATGTATATACAATTTTCCTCAATTTAACCCAATTTATAATTCCTTGTGTGATTCCTAACTTGATTGCAAAATTTTTTTACAATCTCATCTTTGGTGATTTCAAACTCAAGAGATTGACATAAGTAGGAATCAGATTAAAAATTATCAGAAAAGTTAGAATCGTGATAAAACAACTTATTAAATAGAAACTATGGAATACATGTACCGGATTTACTAGATATACTGAGGGTAATATTTAAATTGTTTATATTTGATGGTGGAGGTTAGATTTGTCAAAAAAAAAAAAATTAAACGCTAATCATTAAATTATTTTAAACGTTAAGATTTAAATTATATTTTACTCTTTTCAAAACTGTCTTAAGTTTTTATGCAAAAACTGACAAATAATCCCATAGTTATAGGCAAGAGAAAGGTCAGATGAATTTCTGGACAAAATTTTAGGGTTAGATATATTGGCAATGGAACGGTGATTAGTCACTATCACAAAGAAGTAGTCATGTAGACATACAAATTACATTAATGGGACAGCCAAACAAAGCATGGGAGGGTTATGTGATAAAGAGAGCCAAAGTTTCTAAATACTATGAACTTTGACAAATTGGATGGGTGAAAGGGGACTAAACAGAAACCCTCCATTTAAAACCCATATGCCAATTACTTTAAACATCCAAGTACCAAACATGACCAAACAAAATCTCATAGTTTACTTCTGCCTTGTCAATTTTGTACGATATGTTGTCTTCTTTTGTTGTAGACAAGCACAGAAAAATATCTTTGATTGATAAAAAAAAAAAAAAAAAAAAAAAAAAAAAAAAAAAAAAAAAAAAAAAAAAAAAAAAAAAAAAAAAAAAAAAAAAAAAAAAAAAAAAAAAAAAAAAAAAAAAAAAAAAAAAAAAAAAAAAAAAAAAAAAAAAAAAAAAAAAAAAAAAAAAAAAAAAAAAAAAAAAAAAAAAAAAAAAAAAAAAAAAAAAAAAAAAAAAAAAAAAAAAAAAAAAAAAAAAAAAAAAAAAAAAAAAAAAAAAAAAAAAAAAAAAAAAAAAAAAAAAAAAAAAAAAAAAAAAAAAAAAAAAAAAAAAAAAAAAAAAAAAAAAAAAAAAAAAAAAAAAAAAAAAAAAAAAAAAAAAAAAAAAAAAAAAAAAAAAAAAAAAAAAAAAAAAAAAAAAAAAAAAAAAAAAAAAAAAAAAAAAAAAAAAAAAAAAAAAAAAAAAAAAAAAAAAAAAAAAAAAAAAAAAAAAAAAAAAAAAAAAAAAAAAAAAAAAAAAAAAAAAAAAAAAAAAAAAAAAATTTGCTAGGGTATGAGCTGTTGAATTTTATTTTTTTAAAAAAAGGTATATTATATTGTTGGTAAGCATGATAACTGTGGCAGTCTGCCTTGTGAATGCAAAGACGACTCAAAATTCTATTAATTGTGATGGTCTATCTCATACTAATTGGGTGCAAAATCTCACATCGATTGGTATAGTTGAAAGTGAATGGTTTATAAGTAGAGTTCTTCTCCCTACTTAGTACAACACGTTTTGAGATAAGTCTAAGAAAAAATTCATGTGGGTTTAACCCAAAACGCACAATATTGTACTAAAAATATTGGGGGACTTCACGATAACAACTAACTAAGTATTAATATCTTTTGTTAGCATTACTTTTCTTATTCGGTAAGTGAACTCCCAAAAAATGAAATGATAAAATGGGGTGTGGTGCACTCTATGGGAAGAATTGTGAGCAAGAAATACATGTCGTAACTCACACAAAAATGGTAGAATTATACATGGGTGATCATCAAAAATATGCCAACAAAATAAATATGTAAATAAATTGAGTAGAAATTAAGGTGTTGTGATAATAATAATATAGTACTCCGAATGAAATACTCGATCTATAGAAATGCCTCCAATTACTCCAAATACTAGCCTCCAGTCCTCCAGCTAAGCCCCACCTCATCCAAATTACTCTCTAAAAAGCAATTGGCTATTGTAGTGAGTTGATTATACTTAGTTAGGGATTTTCATTGTTCTATTCAAATGTTTTTATTAATATGCATAGATTTCTTATTTTATCTTTCAAATGCATATCATGAAAACAGATTCATCCAACCAATAATAGGGCATGTTCTAAAATGCATTGTTGCACTTCTTTTACACTAAAATCATTACTTTTAGAAAATCATGATCACACGAATAAATCAAACGATTTATCAAACCATAAACTAATTCGACCCAAGCAATGGCGGTAATGATATGGCCTCTTATCGGGTTTAGGAAATCTCACTCTAGGACGTTACCCTCGGTTGTGTCGTTGTATTATTCTCCTGATGTATAAAACATATACCAACACCGAACTTGTAGGTGCTGAACATAAATAATCATACACTCAAGGCTAGTTAACACAGGTACACATGACTGACAACTATCATCTTTGATACAAGGTCAAATGTAAACATGTAAAATTGTTTACATATAGCAAAAGCTAACATATTGTCAAATAAGACAGGTCCTTTTTAACTATACATCTGAAAATACTGTTTTGAAATTTATGACTGCAACAATTAATATAATACTCAAAATACCTTACTTGGTTTGACCTCTTATCACTACCATTATGGTTGTGCTTGATAATTTTACTCACCTCAAGGATTGCCTCTAACATTCTTCTTAACTCCCACACCTACTGTTACACGAAACCTTCTTATAACATCTTAAATCTATGAATATTGTAGATGGTTGTCAGAACAATTCATCTCAAATCTATGAATATTGTAGATGGTTCTCAGAACAACTCATCTCAAAGTTATTCTAGATTAATCCTAAAAATATGTAAATATTGCGCTGGTGTTGTTGCTCTGATTACCTGACTTTGAGAACCTGACTTCTATGTGCAGTTGTCGAGTCACTCAGTGCTTCTAGTATAATATTGTCTGTTTAGCGCCAAAGCCGGTATGAATTTGTTTTTTAGGGTTAGTCTAAAATACGTTGTACTAGGTAGGAAAAGAAAACACTCAATTTCCACCCTTCTAAGTGATGAGGGAATGTGCACTATCATTAGTATGAGCTGAACTTTCACAATCAAACAAAATCTTGTGTCATCCTTGCTTTCACAGGGCAGGTTCTCACAATCTTCCCTATTGGGAACCTGACGTCCCTACTGGCCACACTTCTTGTTGGGAATTAGCTCTGATACTATTTGTAGAGTCCTTCGGTACTCTCAGTACAATTTTGTTGATGAGAACCATGAGTATATGAAACTCGAGATCCTTCAACAACGTGGAATAGAAACTCATGAACGCCTTTGAAATCAAGTATAAGGAACTTGACCCTAATCAAACCTTGCTGACGGAACTAAAGTTATCAAACAAGGACCTTGACCCGTAACCGAACTTGTGGTTATAACTAAAGCTATCAAGTTGATCTTTCAAGTTTTGACTTGAAGAAGATCTAGTTCTTCACAAAGAACCAAAGAGAAAATTTTCACAAAGAGTAACTCAAAATCGTGTATATTACTTTTTTAAAACTACAAGGTTTATGCCTTTAAATAGGCTACAAAATATTCTAATGTAATAAGATAGTAATTAGGAAACATCTAAAGATTAGAAAATATTTAAAGATTAGGAAACTTAACAAATTAATAAAAAAAAACTTTGACTACATAAAAAAAGAAAACTTGGACCAATTTGATTGATAAATTTCGTGGCTCTCCTTCCTAAATTCGTGGTTCACCTTTCTTCAAGAATTAGGAAATTAGTTCTTGCCAAATTTAATAGAGAAAAGGAAACTCTGCATGGATTTTGCATGTGCGTATTTTGTTGTTGTGCTTCCATCCCTCTTGCCACTAAATCTTTACGTAGTTTTCAAGTATCTTCGACCTTCTTTTCCTCCCAAGCATCATCTTTAATACTTAACAAATTTATTAATTTCAGCTCGTGTTGAAAATAATCTTTCTCTTAGATTTCTAGAATCAATCCATTTAAGGCTTCATACGTTTTCTTGGTTCTTGATCTTGTCATTGGGTCTCCAATATCTTGACATGGATCTTTAACTTTGGGATTGAAGTTCGTTGCACCTTGATTCACATCATTCCCTCTCTCCTCGAAAAGATTCGTCCTCGAATCCCCTGCATCATATAAAGATAAGTCAGTAACATTAAAAGTAGCACTTACATTACCATATTCACTAGGTAAATCAATCTTGTAAGCATTGTCATTGATGCATTCCAGCACTTAGAAGGGACCATCTCTTCGAGATTGCTACTTGTTTTTTTTTTTTGTTGGCAAATCTTTCTTTCCTTAAGTGAATCCAAACCCAATCTCCGAGTTCAAAAATAACTTTCACTCGGTTTTTATTTGCTTGTCTTGCATAATGTTCATTCTTTTTCTCAATGTTTTCCCTTATCCTTACATATAGTTATCTAACAAATTCGACTCTTTTCTTTCCATCAAAATTAAGAAACTCGTCAGTAGGCAAAGGTAACATATCTATTGAAGTTATAATATTAAAACCATAAACAATTTCAAATGGTGAATAAGATGTAGTAGAATGAACAACCCTATTATATACAAACTCAACATATGATAAACAATTTTTCCATTGTTTTATGTTCTTAGAAATAATGGCTCAAGTAGAAAGTGTTATATTTACTACCTCGGTTTGTCCATCCGTTTGAGAGTGTGCTACGGTTGAGAATAAAAGTTTAGTGTCTAACTTATTCCACAGAGTTCTCCAAAAGTGACTCAAAAACTTAACATCTCGATCACTCACAATAATTTTAGGTAACTATGTAACTACACAATCTGTTTAAAGAATAAATCTGCAACATGTGTAGCATCATTAGTTTTCAAACATTGATAAGTGTGTATTTTACACACTTATTCGGACTCTTTAATCTTGATTTGATAAGTTTTTCTCAAGCATTTGAATAAATTTAACGTTTCTGGGGTAAGTGTGCAGATAAGATTAAATTTAACAGGTTAAGCATCAACGAAGAATAAATATAGTGCAGAATGAAGAAAAATAACGAAATAAAAATATCAATGTGTGGCGAGGAACATAAGACTCGCCGATCGATCGGCTACTTTAGGCGATCGATCGGCTATTTTAATCCCAGTCGTTCGGATATTTCAATTGATGGAGGTGTTTGAATCTGGACCGTTGAAGCTGAACCATTTAAGCTTGTTTTAATCTCAACCGTTGAAGATGATTGTGGGCTTCAGATTAATTAAAAATCTGCTATTTTTCGAGAATATGCATGAAATACATTAAATTCAACCAATCACTTGATGCTGCAGCATCCTACAACAATTATAGTAAATTTCACAAATTTCTTCTTACATTCACTCAAATCATATAAGTTTTATTAATAAAAAATAGTATAAAATAACTCTAATTTAAGATTTATCACACATTCGCCAAGTTCCATCTTTCTTCAGAAATAAATGATGGGAACTGAGCATGGACTAAGGCTTTCCTTTACAAATCATTTCTCCACTAGTTCATCCACTTGCTTTTGGATTTCCTTGGTTTCTTCAGGATTAGCTCGATATGTCAGTCGATTAGGAATCGATTCTCCCGGCATGAAATCTATTTGATGTTCAATCCCTCTCAAAGGAGGTAACCCTCTCGATAATTCTTCGGGAAACACATCCTCAAATTCCTACAAAAGAGAAGAAACAACACTCGAAAGAGATTGAGTTAGCTCATTAGTCGCAAGATAAACATCTTTGTACAACAATACAAGTACTTCTTGTCTCGCTATCATCACACTTTTAACCTCACTTTTTCTTGTCATTCACTTTTGCTCCCACTCTCCTCTTGTTTTCTCTCACTCTTGTTTTTTCTCTCCTTGTACTATTTTTGCTCTCTTTCACTCTTCTTTTCACTCACTCTAGTCTCTTCTTTTTCATATTTTTGCTCACTCATTGACTTTTCTCTCTTTTTGAATTCTTTTGCAATCCTCTCTTGATCCTCACTAGCCTCCCACGGTTTTAGTGATTTTAGAATTATCTTCCTACCATTTTGATTAAAGGAGTACTCATTCTTGAAAGCACTGTACTTGATGTTTCTATTGAATTGCCATGGTCTTCCCAAAAGGATATGTGTAGCTTGCATGGGTACTACATCACAAAGAACCTCATCTTTATACTTAACAATTGCGATTCCAACCCTCACTTTGCTTAGTCACTTTTACTTCTCTACAATCACTTAACCATTGTAGCTTGTATAGCCTAAGATGCTTAACAGTTTTCAAGGTCAAGTTTTCTACTAATAAAGTGCTAGCAACATTGGTACAACTCCCGCTGTTAATTATTAAACTACATACCTTGTTTTTCACGTAGCATCTAGTGTGAAATATGTTTTCCCTTTGCACTTTATAGCCATCTTCATTGGCTTGAACGTTGAGTATACGTCTAGTGATCAATAACTCTCCCCTCATGGGTTCCTCTATATCCACGTCGCTACAATCTTCTAATTGTGGCATTTCATCATAACTTGAATTTACACTTACTATATCACCATTATCCAAAATAATCATAGCTCTTTTATTTGGATAATTAGAATTAATATGGCCAAAACCTTGACATCTAAAACATTTAATCTCTTGAGACTTAATAGGAGTGGAAGTCTCGGTTTTACCTTTTATGGGGGTGGTATTCGATGTCTTGGTTTTTCCTTTGAACTCCTTTTTGGGTTTTGAATTAGATTTATCACTCCTCCAATTAGATTTCCATGAAGAGTTTGGGGTTGATCCGATCTTAGAGTTCCTCGATTTCAATTGTCTCTCAATTTTGATGGACTTGTGTAACAATTCTTCTAAATCCACATAATGATGCAAATCCACAATGTCAGCGATTTCTCTATTTAAACCTCCACTGAATTGCGTCATTGTCGCTTCATCATCCTCGTCCACTCTATCCCTTACCATGGCTACTTCCAACTCTTTATAATATTCCTCCACACTTTTGATTACTTGAGTCAAACCCTGTAGTTTCCTACATACATCTCGATAATAGTAGTTATAAATAAATCTTTTGCGCATTTGTACCTTTATATCATCTCATGTGCATATGGGTTGTTCTCCATACATTTTTTGTGTTTTCACTAATTGATCCCACCATATGCTCGCATAATCCGTGAATTCCATCTATACTAATTTGATCTTTTTCTCCTCAGTGTAATTATGACATTCAAATATCTGTTCAACTTTTCTTTCCCATTCTATATAAAATTCGAGATCACTTTTACCTTGAAAATGAGGGATGATCATTTTAATGTTGCTTAGATTTTAATCCTCATGGTTTGTTCTGGCATATCTCTCTCTTCTGTAATTGTCATCCTCATAATCAGATTTCGCATAGTAATGCTCCATTGGTGATTTGTCCATTTGTGCACAACTATTAGAAGGTGACTTTTTTCTTTCATACCTCGTGTCTAAATTCTTAATTTGATCTTGTATAGCCTTCATGTACATCTCCGGATCAAAGTTAGCACGTCTTTCCTCACTACTCATAATTTCAAAAAAGAAAAATAAAAATTATCAGTGAACAAAAAAAGTAAGTAAACAGAACTCGCCCACTCCCTCACGTGTTTACACTTGATTATATGTCCCCCACTAGTATTTTCCTCAAATAATAGTTTTTATATAATAGTCTCACCCTCTTATCTTTTACCTCTTATTTTTCTCTTTAAGCACTTTATGTAAAAACCTAATCAAGAGAAAAATTCAACAAGAAAAAACAAGCAAGATCAAACTTTTTAACTCAAAATTCTAATTTCCAAAATCGGTTAAAAATCGAACAATTTAGAATAGGATATAAGACTTCAAGAAAGAAAACTTTTCAAGAAATGAAACTTTTTACGAAATGAAACTTTTCACGAAAGGAAATTTTTTACGAAATGAAACTTTTCAAGAAATGAAACTTTTTATGAAATAAAACTTTTCACAAAAGGAAATTTTTTACGAAATGAAACTTTTCAAGAAATGAAACTTTTCAAGAAATGAAACTTTTCAAGAAATGAAACTTTTCAAGAAATGAAACTTTTCAAGAAATGAAACTTTTCAAGAAATGAAACTTTTCAAGAAATGAAACTTTTCAAGAAATGAAACTTTTCAAGAAATGAAACTTTTCAAGAAATGAAACTTTTCAAGAAATGAAACTTTTCAAGAAATGAAACTTTTCAAGAAATGAAACTTTTCAAGAAATGAAACTTTTCAAGAAATGAAACTTTTCAAGAAATGAAACTTTTCAAGAAATGAAACTTTTCAAGAAATGAAACTTTTCAAGAAATGAAACTTTTCAAGAAATGAAACTTTTCAAGAAATGAAACTTTTCAAGAAATGAAACTTTTCAAGAAATGAAACTTTTCAAGAAATGAAACTTTTCAAGAAATGAAACTTTTCAAGAAATGAAACTTTTCAAGAAATGAAACTTTTTATGAAATAGAACTTTTCACAAAAGGAAATTTTTTACGAAAAAAACACTTTGATATCTCACAGAATAATGAATTAATGCTCGAATATTATGAGAACAAATACAATTAATCAAAACCTTTGAAATCTCCAAGAAAGTAGAATCAATAACCTGGAATAATTTAGACAGTCAAAGAAAAAGATTTGAATAACCATACCTAAAAGCAAATATTAATACTTATAATGAAGAAGAAGAAATTGATACTCGAAATATTGAATTTTTTTTAAAGAAGAAAACTTGATAAGCAAAGAATCGTTGATTCAACGTCTTTTTTTTTTTTTTTTTTGAATTTCTAATTTTTTTTTTTTGAATTTTTGGATTTTTTTTTTAATTTCAATTTTTTTAAAAAAATTTTCAAATGAAGAAACTCTAGAAGAAGAAAAAAAACAATAAATATAGATACTTGAATGATGAGCCAAAACTCTGATACCAAATGATGAGAACTACGAGTGTATGAAACCCGAGACCCTTCAACAACGCGGAATGGAAACTCAGAAATGCCTTTGAAATCAAGTATAAGGAACTTGACCACATTCGAACCTTGCCGACGGAACCAAAGTTATCAAACAAAAATCTTGACCCGTAACCGAACTTGTGGTTAGAACCAAAGCTATCAAGTTGATATTTCAAGTTTTGGCTTGAAGAATATCTAGTTCTTCACAAAGAGCCAAAGAGAAATTCTTACAAAGATTAACTCAAAATCGAAAACAATAAATCTAGATACTTGAATGATGAGCCAAACTCTGATACCAAATGATGAGAACTACGAGTGTATGAAACCCGAGACCCTTCAACAACGCGGAATGGAAACTCAGAAATGCCTTTGAAATCAAGTATAAGGAACTTGACCACATTCGAACCTTGCCGACGGAACCAAAGTTATCAAACAAAAATCTTGACCCGTAACCGAACTTGTGGTTAGAACCAAAGCTATCAAGTTGATATTTCAAGTTTTGGCTTGAAGAATATCTAGTTCTTCACAAAGAGCCAAAGAGAAAATTCTTACAAAGATTAACTCAAAATCGTGTATATTGCATTTTTAAAGCTGCAAGGTTTATGCCTTTAAATAAGCTACAAAATATCCTAATGTAAAAACTTTGACTACATAAAAAAAAAGAAGCTTTGACCAATTTGATTGATGAATTTCGTAGCTCTCCTTACTAAATTCATGGTCCACCTTTCTTCAAGAATTAGGAAATAAGTTCTTACCAAATTTGATAGAGAAAAAAAAACTCTGCATGGATTTTGCATGTACATATTTTGTTATTGTGCTTCCATCCCTCTTGCTACTAAATCTTTATGTAGTTTTCAAGTATCTTCGGCATTCTTTTCCTCCCAAGCATCCTTTTCAATACTTAACATATTTATTATTTTTCTGCTTGTATTCAAAGGAATCTTTCTCTTGGATTTCTAGAATCAATCTATTTAATGATTCATGCATTTTTTTTGTTCTTGATATTATCATTTGACCTTTAATATCTTTACATGGATTTTTAACTTTGGGTTTGAAGTTGGTTGCACCTTGATTCATATCAATTGTACTGGGAGCACAAGTGGATTCCGCAACAGTCCCGCAAGACGACAAGACAATGCAATAGGAATTAGGAAACGTCGCACATTTTTGCTTTTTTGAGAAGTGCTTGGTGCAACGACGTCATGTTGACCATCCCACCATTGACTTAAGTTTTAAGTGAGGATGTCGTGCCAACTCATCGAGAACCAACAAAAATGGGTTTCCTGAGATGTCCTTGCTTTCCGGAAACTAACGACTACACAAAGAAGGAGCACCATGATATCTACATTTCGACAATCAATAGTTTAATATATACATATGAATGTAGGAGGATGGGCCCATAGTGTTTCAGTCAATTACCGCCCGGAAAATCTAGTCCTCTACAGTACTTGTCAATCTCCGTTGTCAATCTTGTGGGGCCTACCTGTTTTCAAACCGCCAGACATTCATGTTCTCTCAGTGCCTCACCCCTACCGCTCTACGTGTTCCGCAATTTCCACTCTCTTGTTTAATTTTATTCTTTAATAAAATGAAAAGAAAATAATAATTTAGATGATAAATTATTGAGAGCTCTTTCCTTTTGCCATCTCTTGTTTGCCTGTGTTATTTAATGCATTAGTTTTATATTTTTAATTACATTAATTATAAGGCGCGTGGAAATAAATGTGCTAAAAATGTAAATTATTGAAAAATAAAAAAATAATTTAAAGAAAACTCGAAATGAAGAATTGAGAGTGTAAAGAAGGTGGGAGAAAGGAGAGAGTGGGGAAGAAAAAAAGAGGAAGCAGCGTTTGTGAGTTAAAGGAACAAGAAAAGGCAAATGGGTCGGCCCTAACCCTAGCAATGATAACAACATCTTTTTCTTCTTCTTGCCTCTTCTCCAACACCCTGTACCCTTCCTCTCTCTCTCTCTCCCTCTCATTCTATTTATGGGAACCGCCTCATAATAATCAGCACACTCAGCCTTCCGTAAAAGAAAAGCTTCTGCCTGTAATTTTATCTTCATTGATGGAGCTTCAGCTTTGTCTCGCTCTTCCCACCAATCCAAGCCATGGGTTCGACCTTAACGGCTGTAACTCTGAGCCAAATAAGGGGCTGGCTTCAGACCAACCAACGAGTGAGAAGAAGCACATCCTTTCTTATGAGGAGAACTCAGATGTTCTTCCCCCAACGCTGCCTCTTTTGGATTGGCGGCGTGATCCTAATGAAAGAGACGACCCTTACGAAGAAGATGACATTTGTTTAAGTGTCACCAAGTAAGTATCTCTACTTTCAGTCAATCTTTTGTTTTTTTCCTTTTTCTCTTTCGTTCTCTGAGTTTTGTGCTGTTTTGGTTGATTAGGAATGTAGAAAAAGGAAATGAGTTAGTGGGGTGGCCTCCTCTCAAGACGTGGAGGAAGAGGGTTTCCTCGCTCAACAATGGCGGGTGGGGTGATCAGACGGTGGAGAATGGAGGTGGTTTTGCCCATGGAAGGAGACAATCAAACTGCTTGTACGTCAAAGTGAAGATGGAGGGAGTAGCCATAGCCAGAAAGGTCGACTTGAGTCTTCACCATTCTTTTGCAACCCTGGTAGAAACCTTGATCGGCATGTTTGGTAAGCTTCCCTCTCTAAATAAACTCATTCTTAACCTAATCAAGTGTATATTAGAAACCTGGATTTGAGATTATAAGCACGTGGTCTTATTATTATTACTATTATTGTGTAGTTATATGGGAAAGTGGGGAGGAAAATGAAAGCAAGTATAAGCTGGCTTTCCAAGACAATGAAGGTGATTGGCTATTTGCTGAGAACGTTCCATGGAGGACTTTCATACACACTGTGCAACGTCTCAAATTAATGAAGACAAGCCATTGTTGAAACACTGAAATTGTGCTGCCTGTGTATCTTTCTCTCTTTCTTTCCCCTTTTTTTAGCTTAATTTAACTTGTATTTTACAGTATTTAAGTCTGTATATATAGTATATATATCATTTTTAATTCATAGAGAGACTAAGTACAGAAAAATTGATTGTGGAAGATAGACTTGAATTACGAAGCCAGTTAGTCGTTAAAGTAATAAGAAATCATAAAAATAGGGAAAAAATGGACACCCTCAATATTTAAGAAAATTCTAACGACTTCAAAGCTGTGTAAAATTTCTCTGAATAAAAAACAAAGTACAATACAGATATTATATGTAAAAAGTATATAATCTAGAAAATTTAGGATAAAATTATAAAATAAATACAGTTATACTAGGCCTCAAATTATTAAAAAAAAAAAAAAAAAGTTCATCTGAAGAGACCCAAAAGATTACGCGGGCCACTTAGGAGGTTAGAGATGAGTGGGAAGGATTCTAGAGAGATCCCAATGGCATATCATTGTCGAGCAACTATTCGTATGAATGGCTGTGGTGGCAGCCAATGGAGGGAAGAGGGAGATCGTAAATAAAGGGGAAAAATTAGTATAGAGGTCATTGTTGGCTTAATTGATATTAAGTTTCATCGTACTCTAAGTTATTTCATATTATTGAGTTAAATTGTTTGAATGTTTTTTTAAATAACTTACGTGTTTAATTTTTATTCGCATTGAAAATACCATTTGAAAGTGAATATTTGAATTTACTAATATGTCTGTTGAGTTTATATAGCATTTTATTTAACTTTATATTTTATATTCAAATGAAATCGCAAAAGTGCCAACATTCAGTCTAGCGAGCTATCGATGACAATATTTTTCAAGTTTACCTTTGTGGATGCTCATATCTGAAAAGTGAACACCTTCATGGGATACCTAGGGTACCCTGAGGAATCCCCTAGGGTACCCTGAGGAAGTCTAGTCTCATGGCACCATTTTTTAAAAGTCAATTTGCAGATGCTCAGAGACAAGGTACACCCACAACAGGCACCCATCTAGCCTAGTGGAAGTCCAGTAATAGAGACAAATTCAAATTGAAGCTTCACGTATATGCCTAGTCATGATTTGTGGATGCTCAAAGCGATAATTCTAAATTTAACCAGCTGAAGCTCATTGCCTCGTTGATATCTCTAATAGATATATTGCAGTTGTCCAGATGAATAATAGAGGGCGCCCGAAGCTCCAGAATTTTGAATGCATTTACAAATAGTGTAAAACTTGTTATTTTTATATTATTAATATTCCATATAAAGTTTTTCACATTATTAGTTGTCAAGTTATTTTGCATTCATTTGAATTTGTCACAATCCTTAACGGATTTTCGGTCAATTGGTCATAAAATCGCGAGTCATTGTGTGGTTAAAAATCTGAGAATATAATGTTTGGTAAATCAAAATTATTCCAAATAAAATTTTGGATAAAGTTCAGACATTCATCAAATCAAAATTTAAAGAATTTATTTAATAGATAATATAATAGTTTATATTATATATTAATAAGTTAAATAAAATTTTATTTTTAAAAGGGGAGGACCCCTTTTTTTTCAGCCAAGAGAACCTGAGGGCTGAGAGCGCGAGAGATAGGTTGAGGTTTGTGGTGTTTTGGCGTCCGATCTATGCAACCGAGGGGCCAATCTTTGAGTTTTAGTAACGATCTTCAATGGTAAGTCCAAATCTAAGTACATTCTCGTTCGTTCTTGTGTTTAGATTTTCATGTTATCGGATTCGGATTTTGAGCTTGGAAACTCAAAATCCTTGGTTGTTTTGTTACTTTGGTCGATCTATGGCCTAGGTAGAGTGTTTGACCAGTGGTCTTAAAAATTGGTGGGAAATTTTTTAGCTTTCTGCAAAACCCATCGCTGGAACGTCAGCTCCAGACATCTGTTGTTCAAACTGGGTGTCCGTTCAGCACCTGGGCTTCTATGATAGGCGTCTGCAGATGCGCCCCAACCATCTGCAGATGCATTCCAGACTTCCACAGTGGCCATTAGTGGCGGAACTGGACTCTTGCCCTAGGCGTCCACTATAGTGGTTGGAACACTTGCAGTTGAGAACTGGGCGACTGCACATTAACTTTTGAGGAATTTTTTTTTACAAGTTCACGGTCATTCTAGTCTCTATATAGGACTTATCCTGATGTGCTTCAAATCCCTAAGAGCTGCGGATGGAAGGCAAGACAAAATGCAAGCACAATATTCGGTCCAGTCTGCTCGGTTTTGGCCTAGAAGAGCCCAAAATCCAGACAATATAACTTTCTCAAATCTAATCCAAATTAGCTGAAATTTTGGGAAGAGCTTACTTTGCGTGTGACCAAAATGCCCTTAAAATTTCAGGTCCAAATTCGCTGTGGACCAAAAGTTACGCAGACGGGAATGGAGAGTGCCAGAGACTCATTGCTTTGCTCTGGCCGAGAAGATGGGTCACCTTGTGAACAACATATCTCCTTAACGCAGAATCCAAATGGAGTGATTATTGTGGCAAATTAACTTTGGGTGAATGGGGATGGTTTTGTGTAAACATTGGAGGTTGAATCGACGGGATGGGGTAGATATGGCTGAAAATGTACTGCTAGTTTGAGAATGTGACAAAACAGCACCTCTTGCCTTTATGTTTCTCCCAAAGGAAGAACACTCTAGCCAGCATTGGATGAGAGCATTGTCCTTTGCTATGGTTTTTACCCTCCAAGAAGGTAGAGAAAAAAATGATAATAAGAGCTTCCAAGGATACTCTCACACCTAGAATCAATGCACACCAAAACTCGCTCGGATGTTACTCAATGGCGCCCAAGGGTTTGGACTCAAAGAGTTCCGATTTTGAAGATGAACTTCAGCAATTTTCTTCAATCAAAATTTTTTTATTACAGCCCTAAAAGGAAGCTTAAATATCTCCCTCTTAGTACATTAGGGTTTAGCTAGCAAAAGAGGAGAATAAGGTTCTAGAAGGTGGCATCTCATTCGGCTACATGGAAGGTCGAGAGTAGCCAAGTACAAAAGCACTAGTGGTTCTTCTCTCTCCCACGATCCCACGTGCTTTCGTCCTTCAAAATGCAGTCATCTCCCACCAAAATGCTCAGCCATGCATGCCATGCAAATATACAACAAAATAAACTAAAGTGTTTTATGAAAAGAAAAGTAAGATAGAATTAAGTTTCAACATTCAAAAAGGAAAACAAATCCTTCCTTCGACAATTTGGTGATGGTCGAGACTAGCTTCTATGCTAGCAAGGTTGCGTGACTCCTCCTAGCTTTGAGCCTCCTTGATCTTCAAGTCATCAAGAGGGAGTGCTTGGAAATGGGCCTCCTCAAGGTGGATGTCACTTGGGTGCTCTTTGGCCCATTTTGGCTCCATGGGCTTGGCTTTCCTTTGATATGGGCTCATGCTCTATCATCTTCATGGGTCATTCCTTGGCTTGTGAGTTGGGCCATAAGGTCATGTGAGCCTCAAGAATCTTTCCTACACAATGAGCAAATAAGTTAGTATAATATTGGGCTCGGGCTCGGGTGATCGTTGTCCTTGGCATATCATATCCACTACTTTTTCCTTATTATTGAAAAGGGAATTCTAGCATTGGTTTTGTTGTAAATTATGATGATTTCACCAATTGTAAACATGCTCTAGAGAGTGTTGTTGCAGCCAGTAAGAAGAGCAACTGTTGTCTAGGTAAGGGTTTCTATATTGTACTACTACGTACGCTTCATAGTTTTCAAATTATATTTTGTGAGCTATCGTAAAACTTGACATGTCTTATCTAACAGCATGTCAATTTTTATAGTATATGTACACATATTTTACATATTTACTTTAAGCATGCATGATATTTATTTATTTTATTTATATGTATATGTTGGACGGACCTCTGGGTCTCTTGGCAGCAGTGGGACTGAAACAAAATGAGATTGTCTCTATGCACCTTATGATGCGTGTAGATGTCTTTTTTGTACACGCGACGTTAGGTTGGGACAATGATGACATGTTCTCGGGTTCAAATCTCTAAACTTGCCCAGAGTGTTTTGCTATTACGTTCGATATGTGATTGACTAGTCTTTAAATAATTCTTCTTTTTCTCTATTACATGAGGAACCGGATTTACAGATCGTCACCATTCTTTTGCAATCATTGTGGGCAATCGATGTGTGAAGGTCTGTGAGTGACCTTATTTTCACTATGGTTGTTTTCTACAAAAAAAAAAAAAATAGTAAAGTTTTATTTTATTTATAACCACCTATATTGTAGCAAGGTTTTTGATACTTGTCCCACCAATGGTTTGTGGAGCCTGTTTTTAAAATGGTAAAAGAAATTTTTGATGAATGTAAATTCATACAATTAATTTTCTCTTTGACTCGTGATTTTAACATGAAATAATAAAATCATTTTCACATGCATCAGAGTATAATATAAAATTTTCTACTGAATTAGTCATTCACCCGAAAGACTCTACACTTTCTCAAGTAAGAACCAAGGCGCTCAGTAGTAGAGTTTGTAGCGGAGCTTCCCCTAGTTTTATGTGTTTCTCCCTTGAGTGCTTCTATTACTTTCCTTGGTAAGGACTCTTTAATGTTTTGGATCTATAAACTTAATTAACTAGTATTGGATGTTTTTCTCTTCCTAGTTTCTTTCTTGTATTGATAGCACTATTTTTAATTTTCTTATTACTATGTGAACCTAGGTCGATTTCGTGTGGACTATGACTTTATATTTTAGATCAAGTCTTTTGCTACAAACCGAGATTCGGACTAGGTGATTGGGTCCTATCTGACGTTTCTGCTGGGCCTGCCATCAAGTCATGACAATTATAATAACACTTTGCTGCACAAACAACAAAACTACATTTATGTCGAGTTGCTACTCGTTCACTTGCGAATATTTAATCATTTATTCTTGAGCTAAAATGTAACATCTCTTATTTCTAAACTTGAGATTGTTCATCTTGATAGATTTAAGTCATTGTACTTAAACATTGCTCTATTACTCATCTATCATGGAAACGGAAAGGGTGATGCCCATGAATAGTTGATAAAGATTTGTCTGACAGTCTCAAATTCAATCAAGGAAAATGTTCAATTGACACCCACAAGATCAATCAAAAAGAAATGTGATGTTCTGAAATAGTTGTAAATGTTTAATTGATACCTATAAGCTCAATCACTTGTAACTGGAAGTGTTATAGATAAATAAATCTTCAAGGAAGTGCCATGGAGTGCGCAAGTGTAACACTTGAATTTTTCTGTCTATGTAATTGTCCCTAAAATGTTATGTACAAATACATTATTAATGTAATGAATATTTTGGATGGAGATTTTGATAGAATGAGGAATTGACGAAAATAAAATACGGGGTTTGAATGAAAAGAAGAGAAAAGGTGGGGTGATATTTGAATTAAGTAAAGATGAGAGGGGTTAAATTTCATTAATCAAAAATTCAAACCTAATACCTCTCTCTCCTCTCTCCTTCTCCTTCTTCTTCACGTAAACTCCCCCTCCTCCTCCTCCATTGGCGATTTCTCCTCGACGATTGAAGTCTCTCTTTCAAAGGTTTAAGGTACGAAAACTTTGTTTATCAGTTAGATAGGGTAGTTCATTATTATTATGAGTTTTGAATGGAAATTTGTGATGGGTTTTTTTTTACAACGAAAATTCTGAAAACTCCTCTCCGTTTTTCTTCTTGATGGTTTAAACATGTTATATGGGGATTCAATGAAATAGGATTGATGGATAATGGATGGGTATGCACGTTTTGACAAATTTGGAATTTGAATTTTAAAATCGGCAAAATACAGGGCAGTCCACGGTTTTGAATTTCTAGCCCTAATTCCGATTTTTTTTTTTTATAAATGGATGATTTGGTTTTGGTAAATGGTTTATGCTATGATAAACTAGACGTTATAAGGTTTCCAAAATATGTTGAATCGTCAAAAATGGATAAAAATTGAGGGAGTTACGACCATTTGAAGTTGAACCAAAATCGGTTGTGAAATCCGAGTTTTAATTGGTGTTTATTGAATTTTTCGTAAATTAAATTTGTTTAAGCTAGTTGAATTGGTTAGTCGATGGTGTTTGAATTTCATTTATATGGATGCTTGAACATTTTGAATAAAGTTTTGGATTAAACTGAAGTTGTTGAACTTATAGAATTAGTTATTGAAATTGTGATGTATTATTGAGGTCAATACACATATTTAGGTTCTAAACTCCAAGGAAAATATTAAGGTTGCTTAAATTCTGAAGGATCAAAGGTAAGATTATACTGTATGTGCTTGACCCTTAAGGCGTACATCACCAAGGTACTAGATTTTTATGCTTACGGGTACTTTAGGTTTTAGGCAAGTATTATGCTAAGTGTTTTGTTTGTTATAACGCTTGAGGATATGTTTTAATTTTACGTGTATGTTATGTTTATGCACATCGTATGTTCATGCATCACATTTCTAAGGAAATCATGAAAAAGACCAGTTAAGTTGTGAGACGGAGAATAGCATACAAAATCGTCCACCGTAAGCCCTGCGTATCCTTACCGCTGGGTGGGCCATGGGAAGATTAAAACTCCGCGGATCCTGGGGTTGACCTGGGCCGGAGGGACATGTTATGTTTATGGTATTTACTCCTCTAATACGCCCCTTTAACCACTATGTCACTGTAACTAAATGAAAAGTAAAATATGTACATGTTTGGAAAAGTATCATGCATAGCACGAGCATTGTATGTCATTGTTATGATCTTGCTGAGCGTTAGACTCATTAGTTAAACTTTGTGATTTAGGTACTGACCGAATTAATGAGAACTTTGAGCCTTAGGCTGATGAGTAGACGCAGTTGGAGGAACGAGATCATAGGGGTTAGTTGTGACGACCCGAAATCGGAACCTGATCGGGGTCCGAGATCGGAGCCATCAATCCGGGACAGTGGACAGAAAAACGGTGACTATTTATTTATTTATTTTTTTTTAACATAAACAGGATGAGCTTATAGGAATAAACTCATAAACTTTTTAGAGGAAGGGAAAAACATTCCCTGGAGTCGGAAGACTTAGGTGGAAAGCTGGCGGAAGACTTGGTTTAAAACTGGGCAGCAGATTTAAATGACGTCAGCCGGAAGATGTAAATGCAAAGACAGAAGCGGATATGACGTCAGGCAGAAGATTAGAGCTATCGGTGGATTCAGATACGACAAAAGACGAACAGTATTCAGCGGAAGAGGCTGAGTAAAACTGGGCAGAAGAGGTGGCGACGTCAACCGGATGATGAGTGACGTCAGGCGGAAGACACAGACAGTAACTGAGATCGGATGAGGAGATGACGTCAGCCGGAAGATGGATGACGTCAACTGGAAGATATAAGCATTATACTGGTGGAAAACTGGGATGACGTCAACCGGAAGACATAAATACACTGGGCGGATGACTTGGGTGACGTTAGCCGGAAGACGGAGTTTTAAACTGGACGGAAGACTTATGCTGACATCAGCCGGAAGACATAATACGCTGGGCGGAAGACTTGGGTGACGTCATCCGGAAGATATAATTTAACAGAAGGAAACGGGCAGCGGTGGACGTGATCGGATGATATAGTTTCTAAGGTGAAACTTAACAATTTTTAACAGGAAGTCCTAGGAACAGAAAACCTCAAACAGAAGGCATAAGGGTTTCAAACCCTCAAACCCGATTCCAAACACAGTTTTGAAGCATGACAGAAGCTAGAAAACCTAACAGAAATTCAGGAAGACAACAGAACCCAATTTAACTGTCAAATACAGTACAAACAGAAGGCATGAAAGTTATAGACCTTCAATACCCGATTCTAAACAAGGTTGAAGAACATACTTTGCAATTGACAGATTCAAAGAAATGGACTGCATGGATAGTTCCAAACTAGAAGCCATCCATGCACAAACTAAAAAAGAAATCCCAGCAGTTTCAGATTAATTTCAATACATTTCAAGACATAAATACAACTGTCGAATACAGAGGTTTTAGACATCAAGACAGGTTCAATACATTACAGAGTTTCGACAGAGTGTTTCTAAAACCAAAACATCAGAATCTAATTAAAATTCACAGGCAGTATTTTCTCTTTCAAAAACTTGAACCTCAGAGCAGATATATGTCTGGCTGCAGCAACCACCCCATGAGTTCAATCCACCTTCTACATTAGATCATCGTTTTGAGGAACAGGGTCCTCGGTTTCGAATTCAGTACCTACATCAGAGAGTTCACCTATGAGTCTAAAACTCAGTAAGGACATAATCAGAATGCAGTGGTGCATATGCAATACATGAACTTTCAGAAATTCAGTGACAGAATAGAACATTACATTACAGTGGCAGAAGAATTAAGTGGGGCTTATAGGGGAACTGGTTCAGTAGGTGCGCTATCAGGCACGACAGTTTTAAGGAACAGGGTCCTCGGTTTCGAATTCAGTACCTACATCAGAGAGTTCACCTATGAGTCTAAAACTCAGTAAGGACATAATCAGAATGCAGTGGTGCAAATGCAATGCATGAACTTTCAGAAATTCAGTGACAGAAGAGAACATTACATTACAGTGGCAGAAGAATTAAGTGGGGCTTATAGGGGAACTGGTTCAGTAGGTGCGCTATCAGGCACGACAGTTTTCAGATTCCCAGGGAGGGATAAAACCAGAGGGTCCTTGCCAGGGACAATATTTTCAGATTCCCAGGGAGGGATAAAACCAGAGGGGCAAGTCCCCGTCCCACACTTAACTTGGTACATTTCAGTCGGATTTTATCTTATTAATTTCAAACAGTGTACAGAAATCGGTTTTGCATGAATTTTCAGGAAAACAGTGCATGCATGAACGGTGCCTGAACTTTAACTGGCAGATAACAGAATAAAACAATAGACAGCAGAAGATAAATCAAAGCCAGACATTTCAGAACATAACTCTAACTCTTCTACCCAAAACAACCCGACAGAACAGAAAACCTAGTACCTCCTTGATGTAGGGCCTTAAGGGCCAGATCTATGCTTATGAACTTACCTGTTTTCCTCGATGAAGTCAGCTGGAAAGTCTTGGAAATGCTCGAACCTGTTTGCTGCAATGTAGTGAAATTAAACAAGCTGCAATTGCTAACAAATAACTTGTAGAATATGCAGCAAGCTCATTTCAACTCTTTAGGAAAACACACTAACGTATTTTCATCCAAAACAGTGAGTTTTCACGGAATTAACAACCCTAAACCCCAGTGAAAACTCGCATTAAACTTGTCCAAAATCTATAACTTCCTTAGATGATTACCTTGGTTGAAGGAAACAGAAGAAAAGCGCGGAAACAAAGTGTTGGTGCTTTGTCAAAATCGCCAGGAAAGAAGAAGCAGAGAAGAAGCTAGGAAACCGAGAAAAGAAAGAGTAAGGGTTTCACGTAGGAGGAAGAACTTAACTTCTTTAACAAGCTGCCACATGTCAATCATCCATTTGATTTCTCCCACCAACCTTAATTTCTTCCTAATTTGCCCCTCCATTGGTTTCAAACTTAGTGTTATACCTAGTTAAACATCAGTTTAGTTTTCTAACAAAACATATATTGCATTTATATTAAATTAAATCCCGAGAATTGGTTCAGGAAAATAATTACATGCAAAAAGGCCGGGTGTTACATTCCACCCACCTTGACAGAAATTTTGTCCCCAAAATTTGCCTAAGCGAATAACTCCGGATATTGGGCTCTAACATCTGCTTGTCTTTCCCACGTGGCTTCTTCCATATTATGATTGCGCCATAAAACTTTCACTAATGGCACCACTCGATTACGCAACACTTTGAGTGACATATCCAATATCTGTATAGGCATTTCTTCATACGTCAGTGTTGGCATTATATCAAAGTCCACCTGTTTCACGATTTGAGTTGGATCTCGTACACATTTTCTCAGCATCGAAACATGGAAGACATTGTGGACCCCCTCCATCGAGGCTGACAACTGTAGTTTATAAGCCATGTTTCCCACACGCTTCAGGATGGGAAAAGGGCCAATGAACCGTGGGCTGAGCTTTCCTTTCCTACAGAATCTCATCACGCCCTTAAAAGGCGACACCTTCAGGAATACCTCATCGCCCTCGGCGAACTCTAAGTCTCTTCTCCTATTATCCGCATAACTCTTCTGTCGAATCTGAGCAATTTTTATTCGCTGTTTGATAGCAACTATCACCTCGGACATCTGCTGTAATATCTCAGGGCCAATAAGCTTGGTTTCTCCGACCTCATCCCAACACAATGGGGATCTACACTTTCTGCCGTAGAGGGCTTCATATGGAGCCATACCAATTGTAGCCTGATAGCTATTGATATAGGCAAACTCCACGAGTGGCAAGTATCTACTCCAAGGAGCATGAAATTCTAGCACGCACGACCTTAGCATATCTTCCAGTGTCTGAATCGTCCTCTCAGATTGTCCATCCGTCTGTGGATGAAACGCAGTGCTGAAGTCCAATCTAGTGCTCAAGGAGCTTTGCAAACTTTTCCAAAACCTGGAAGTGAATCTAGGATCTCGATCTGAAACAATCGACACCGGAATGCCATGCAGCTTAACAATCTCACTAATATATAGCTCAGCATACTGATCCATGGAGAATGTCGTCTTCCCAGGTAGAAAGTGGGCCGACTTCGTCAATCTGTCCACTATGACCCAAATGCTATTATGGCCCTTAGCTGTTCTTGGTAGGCCAACAACGAAATCCATCGTTATATTCTCCCATTTCCATTCAGGGATCGGGAGAGGTTGAAGCGTTCCACTTGGTCGTTGATGTTCAGCTTTGACCTGTTGACATATCATGCAAGACTCCACATATTTGGCCACTTCATTCTTCATATTCGGCCACCAGAAGTGAAGCTTCAAATCCTGATACATCTTCGTGCTTCCAGGATATACAGAGAAAGAAGATGAATGGGCTTCCGATAAGATGTGCTTCCGTAGCTCTTTGTCTTTCGGAACATACCATCTGTTTTTGAACTTCAGAATTCCATCTCCCGAATAACTGAAATCGGAAGAAGCCATTGGTACTTTGCTCACTATATCAGCCATCTCCTTTGAATTGGTCTTCTGGGCTTCCTTAATTCGGTCCAGGACGGAGGGCCGTAGTGTTAAGTCTGCTAGTATGGCCGATAGCCCAGAAACTACCTCCATATCGAACTTCTGTATCTCCGTCCTCAAAGGCATTGATACGGCCGACCTTACTGGTTGCATAGTAGCTGGCATCCTACTCAATGCATCAGCTACCACATTAGCTTTACCGGGGTGGTATTTGATCTCAACATCGTAGTCTTTTACAAATTCTAACCACCGCCTCTGCCTCATATTCAACTCTTTCTGGGTAAAGAGGTACTTCAAACTCTTGTGGTCAGAAAACACCTCACATGACTGTCCATATAGGTGGTGTCTCCATACCTTCAGCGCAAATATAACTGCCGCTAACTCAAGGTCGTGAGTAGGGTAGTTTTCTTCATGGCTCTTCAATTGTTTGGACGCGTATGCTACCACTTTCCCTTCTTGCATCAATACGCATCCCAAGCCAATTTTCGACGCATCACAATATATGTTGAACTTACCGTCTTCAACTGGCAATACTAACAGAGGAGCAGTGGTTAATTTCTGCTTAAGTGTCTGAAAGCTCACCTCACATGCTTCAGACCACCTGAACTTTATGTCCTTCCTTGTTAAGCTGGTCATAGACTTTGCTATCACAGAAAATCCCTTGATGAATTTCCTGTTATAACCAGCTAGTCCGATAAAGCTTCGTACTTCGCTGGCATTCCTTGGTTTTGGCCAATCTTTTACGGCCTGAATCTTGGCCGGGTCTATAGAAACTCTCTCTGCAGACACCACATGGCCCAGGAAATTAATCTTGCTCAACCAGAATTCGCACTTTAATAGCTTGGCAAACAATTGATGCTGTTTTAGAGTTGACAGCACAATTGCCAAGTGCTCTCCATGCTCCTCTTCAGTCCGAGAGTAAACCAGGATGTCGTCGATGAAGACGATTACGAATTTGTCCAAGAACTCCTAGAATACCTTATTCATCAAGTCTATAAATGCCGCGGGGGCATTAGTCAACCCGAACGACATTACCAGGAACTCGTAATGCCCGTACCGGGTCCTGAAGGCGGTCTTTGGAATATCATCAGCTCTGACCTTCAACTGATAATAACTGGAACACAAGTCAATCTTAGAAAATACCCGAGCCCCTTGCAGCTGGTCAAATAAATCGTCGATTCTTGGCAACGGGTACTTATTCTTGATCGTTAACTTGTTCAGCTCACGGTAGTCAATACACATCCGTAGGAACCCATCCTTCTTCTTAACAAACAAGACGGGAGCACCCCACGGAGAGAAACTAGGGCGTACAAAACCCTTGTCCAATAACTCTTTCAGCTGAGTCTTTAATTCCTTCAGTTCGATTGGTGCCATACGGTACGGATTCTTCGATACTGGTTCCGCACCTGGGTACACGTCAATTCCAAACTCGATTTCGCGATTAGGTGGCAACCCTGGTAAGTCATCTAAGAAAACCTCAGGAAAGTCTCGGACTACCGGAATATCTTGAAGTTCCACCTCACCTTGCCTTCGTACGTCTATTACATGGGCTAGAAATCCAATGCACCCTGACTTCATCAGCCGTTGAGCTTTTAAGGAAGATATAACAGGCATACGGTGTTTCTTTGGTACCGCATGATAAGAGAATTCTACTTCATTCGGGCGTTTAAACGACACTAGCCCGGACCTACAGTCGATGGTGGCATGATGTCTAAACAGCCAGTCCATCCCCAGAATGACATCGTAGCCTTTCATACCAATAACAATAAGGTTGGTGTACAACTTCTGGACTCCTACTGACACTATATCGCCCCATACCACCTGCTCGGAGTGCATAAACTCTCCGGACGGTAGCATAACGCTGTAGGGCTGATCTGACGACGTGCAATTAACCTTTTGTCTAACTACGAAGTCCATGGCCACAAACGAATGTGTGGCCCCCATGTCCGATAAACTATAAGCAGGTGCATCACATACTGAAATTGTACCTGTGATTGCTGTGTGCAGATCAGCATCATCAACATCCTCCATCATTGCAAAAACTCTGGGTACGGCTTGACCTGTTCTGGTGTCGGGCATTGGGCAATCCCGAACAAGATGGCCTACTTTGCCGCATCGGAAACATTGGCCTGTAGCAAGCCTGCATTCTCCTTTGTGAAGCTTCTGACACTGCGAGCATACTAGAGGTTGAGGAGCCCCCATTGGTCTCTTGCCCTTATCTTGATACAGGACAGTCTCATTGGGCCTCTTAATGCCCCTGTTTTGCTGCTGTTGGGGTTGAAAATTCTGGCCTCTTTGCTGTTGTTGTTGTTGTTGAGGAACATTTCTAATAATCCCTCTTGGTGGATCTCTCTGCCTCTGGGACTTCAATTCTAAGGCCTCTAACTGATAAGCCTTGGCCACCACTTTCACATATGGTGCCTCATCAAAACCTCCAGTTGTGATCCCTCGCAGAAGGTCCATCTTTAAACCTTGAATAAACTGGTGCACCTTGTTCTCATCAGTGGCCACCATGTGTGTTGCATATCGGGACAATGACTCAAATTTCTGAACATATTCGGCCACCGACCCATACTGTCGCAGCCGAGAGAATTCAAGCAACTTCTCCTTCCTCACTCCTCGGTCAAAGTACTTCTCGTAGAAGATCTTCGTGAATCCTTCCCAGCTTAAAGCCACGGTAGTAAACTGCACTGTGTCCCACCAGAATCAAGCACTTTCGGTGAGATAAAACGTGGCACAATTAACTTTCTTGTTGTCTTCTACTTCTGCATAACTGAACATCTTCTCCATTGTTCGAATCCAGGTTTCAGCACGAGTCGGGTCTGTAGACAGTCCATCGAATGAAGGCGGCTGGAGTCGCCGGAACCTATCTCCACTGTTGTCACGTGGGGCATTAGTATGATTGTTGTTTCCGTGGTTATTGTTTCTATCATCTTCTCTGGCCATCATGCGTTCAACCATGCGTGACTGTGCACCCACCAGTTTTGTTAGTCGGTCAATGGCTCGAGAGCTTTCGCTTGACTCTTCTTGATGTTCTCTCACGATTTCTAATAAACCCTATAAACAGAATAACCTAACTTAATAAACAGGACTTTTACAGAAATTTTAAACACTTACAGTTGGTGGAGCGATCTCACGTGGCGGGTTGCGCAGTCAGACATTTCACAGAATCGGTTTTAAAACCGTGTCTCTCTGATACCACAACTGTGACGACCCGAAACCAGAACCCGATCGGGGTCTGAGATCGGAGCCATCAATCCGGGACAGTGGACAGAAAAACGGTGACTATTTATTTATTTTTTTAACATAAACAGGATGAGCTTATAGGAAGAAACTCATAAACTTTTCAGAGGAAGGGAAAAACATTCCCTGGAGTCGGAAGACTTAGGTGGAAAGCTGGAGGAAGACTTGGTTTAAAACTGGGCAGTAGACTTAAATGACGTCAGCCGGAAGATGTAAATGCAAAGACAGAAGCGGATATGACGTCAGGCGGAAGATTAGAGCTATCGGTGGATTCAGATACGACAAAAGACGAACAGTATTCAGCGGAAGAGGCTGAGTAAAACTGAGCAGAAGAGGTGGCGACGTCAACCGAATGATGAGTGACGTCAGGCGGAAGACACAGACAGTAACTGAGATCGGATGAGGAGATGACGTCAGCTGGAAGATGGATGACGTCAACCGGAAGATATAAGCATTATACTGGTGGAAAACTGGGATGACGTCAGCCGGAAGACATAAATACACTGGGCGGATGACTTGGGTGACGTCAGCCGGAAGACGGAGTTTTAAACTGGACGGAAGACTTATGCTGACATCAGCCGGAAGACATAATACGCTGGGCGGAAGACTTGGGTGACGTCAACCAGAAGATATAATTTAACAGAAGGAAACGGGCAGCGGTGGACGTGATCGGATGATATAGTTTCTAAGGTGAAACTTAACAATTTTTAACAGGAAGTCCTAGGAACAGAAAACCTCAAACAGAAGGCATAAGGGCTTCAAACCCTCAAACCCGATTCCAAACACAGTTTTGAAGCATGACAGAAGCTAGAAAACCTAACAGAAATTCAGGAAGACAACTGCATGGATTACTCCATAACCAGAGACAATCCATGCACAGATTTTTAGGGAATATCCCAAACGAATTCAGAATACTTCAGAACCCAATTTAACTGTCAAATACAGTACAAACAGAAGGCATGAAAGTTATAGACCTTCAATACCCGATTCTAAACAAGGTTGTAGAACATACTTTGCAATTGACAGATTCAAAGAAACGGACTACATGGATAGTTCCAAACTAGAAGCCATCCATGCACAAACTAAAAAAGAAATCCCAGAAGTTTCAGATTAATTTCAATAGAGGTTTTAGACATCAAGACAGGTTCAATACATTACAGAGTTTCGACAGAGTTTTTCTAAAACCAAAACATCAGAATCTAATTAAAATTCACAGGCAGTATTTTGTCTTTCAAAAACTTGAACCTCAGAGCAGATATATGTCTGGCTGCAGCAACCACCCCATGAGTTCAATCCACCCTCTACATTAGATCATCGTTTTGAGGAACAGGGTCCTCGGTTTCGAATTCAGTACCTACATCAGAGAGTTCACCTATGAGTCTAAAACTCAATAAGGACATAATCAGAATGCAGTGGTGCATATGCAATGCATGAACTTTCAGAAATTCAGTGACAGAACAGAACATTACATTACAGTGGCAGAAGAATTAAGTGGGGTTTATAGGGGAACTGGTTCAGTAGGTGCGCTATCAGGCACGACAGTTTTAAGGAACAGGGTCCTCGGTTTCGAATTCAGTACCTGCAACAGAGAGTTCACCTATGAGTCTAAAACTTAGTAAGGACATAATCAGAATGCAGTGGTGCATATACAATGCATGAACTTTCAGAAATTCAGTGACAGAACAGAACATTACATTACAGTGGCAGAAGAATTAAGTGGGGCTTATAGGGGAACTGGTTCAGTAGGTGCGCTATCAGGCACGACAGTTTTCAGATTCCCAGGGAGGGATAAAACCAGAGGGTCCTTGCCAGGGACAATATTTTCAGATTCCCAGGGAGGGATAAAACCAGAGGGGCAAGTCCCCGTCCCACACTTAACCTGGTACATTTCAGTCAGATTTTATCTTATTAATTTCAAACAGTGTACAGAAATCGGTTTTGCATGAATTTTCAGGAAAACAGTGCATGCATGAACTTTCAGAAATTCAGTGACAGAACAGAACATTACATTACAGTGGCAGAAGAATTAAGTGGGGCTTATAGGGGAACTGGTTCAGTAGGTGCGCTATCAGGCACGACAGTTTTCAGATTCCCAGGGAGGGATAAAACCAGAGGGGCAAGTCCCCGTCCCACACTTAACCTGGTACATTTCAGTCAGATTTTATCTTATTAATTTCAAACAGTGTACAGAAATCGGTTTTGCATGAATTTTCAGGAAAACAGTGCATGCATGAACTTTCAGAAATTCAGTGACAGAACAGAACATTACATTACAGTGGCAGAAGAATTAAGTGGGGCTTATAGGGGAACTGGTTCAGTAGGTGCGCTATCAGGCACGACAGTTTTCAGATTCCCAGGGAATGCTAATCTGTTTGCTGCAATGTAGTGCAATAACAAGCTGCAATTGCTAACAAATAACTTGTAGAATATGCAGCAAGCTCATTTTCAACTCTTTAGGAAAACACACTAACGTATTTTCATCCAAAACAGTGAGTTTTCACGGAATTAACAACCCTAAACCCCAGTGAAAACTCTCATTAAACTTGTCCAAAATCTATAACTTCCGTAGATGATTACCTTGGTTGAAGGAAACAGAAGAAAAGCGCGGAAACAAAGTATTGGTGCTTTGTCAAAATCGCCAGGAAAGAAGAAGCAGAGAAGAAGCTAGGAAACCGAGAAAAGAAAGAGTAAGGGTTTCACGTAGGAGGAAGAACTTAACTTCTTCAACACGTAGGAGGAAGAACTTAACTTTTTCAACAAAGCTGCCACATGTCAATCATCCATTTGATTTCTCCCACCAACCTTAATTTCTTCCTAATTTGCCCTTCCATTGGTTTCAAACTTAGTGTTATACCTAGTTAAACATCAGTTTAGTTTTCCAACAAAACATATATTGCATTTATATTAAATTAAATCCCGAGAATTGGTTCAGGAAAATAATTACATGCAAAAAGGCCGGGTGTTACATTAGTTGTGGCAGTCAGACAAATTTTGACCCATTTGTGAAGTTCTAAGGTTTATGTTTATGTTGTAAAGTCTTTTGGAATAGGATGTACAGTTAGTTTTCAAATTTGGAGATTTTCTGAAACTGTTTTGGAGTTTGTTATTCTACATGGATATGTTCAGTTTTTAGTGTCATCAATACAGTTCGTTTTCGTAAATGTAAAAATTATTAAACTTAATTAACCTCTGTTTGATCTTAAAATTAGTATCCAAGCGATTCTTGAACTTTTGTTATAATTAAATTTTTTTTTAGAAATTTTTGTCCTTGAAATTTATATGTGGCATTCAATTTGTATCGTTCACATGTCAAGGGACAATCTACTTCTAAATCACATTTCTTTTATAGTAATAATTATGTTTGTTGAAAATCTAAAAAGATGATAAATGCGTAATTTATTGACTATGACTTATGGCATGTAATAGAGAATCGACCTTATGTTCCTATTAAAGTTTAAAATGATTCAAAACCTGCCCAAATTTTCTTTTGAGTTCGATGACAATGAAAATTATATTTAGACGCTAAAGCAACTGACATTCTTTATTGTACACTTAAAGAGATGAATTTAATACAGTGCAAGCGTGTGATAATGCAATTGAAATTTAACATATACTTAAGCCACACATGAGGCAAAAATCAAGTGAAAGAGACTAAAAAGAGCTTGCTTGTAAATAAATACAAATTGTTTAGCATGAATAAAGACAAAAAAAAAAATTAGCGAAATATCTATTCCTTTTACTAGCATTATTAATGTCTTGAAGGTTCTTGGTAGGTCATATCCAAATAATGAATGTATAAGAAAAATTCTCAGGTGCTTACCAAAATTATGACAACCCAAAGTGAAGTTCATAACCTCAATGCTCTAAAAATGGAGGAACTCATCGAATCTTTCCTAACACACGACATCATGATGAAGGCAAATGAGAAGGAAGAGTTAAAGGAGAAAAAAAGTCTCCAAGAAGAAAAATGTGACGACCCCCGACCTGATCGGGGTCCGAGAGCCGTCACTCCGGAACATTTAACAGAAAACAGGCACATATTTTTTTTTTAAACAGATCATAACAGACCGGGCTAAAAAAAATAAACCCTTAAAACTTTTCAGAGGGAGAAGACGTTCTCTGGATTCGAAAGTAAAACGAAAAATAGTTAAAGTCGGAAGGCAGAATAAATGACAGAAGAAAACAGATGACACTGGATAACAGAAGAAAAGCAGAAAAAAATGAAAACAAAAGTAAATAAACCAGGGCGAAAGATGTAAATGTGAACAATACAATGGTGGATATAATATGACAAAAGTGAACAGTGATCGGTGGATGCAAAATGTGAACAGTGATCGGTAGATGTAAAACGTGAACAGTGATCGGTGGATGCAAAACGTGAACAGTGATCAGTGGATGCAAAACTTGAACAGTGATCTGGGATGCAAAACGTGAACAGTGATCGTAGAAGCAAAACTGTGAACAGTGATCGGTTCGAAGCAAAACGTGAACAGTGATCGGTGGATGCAAAACGTTGAACAGTGATCGGTGGATGCAAAACGTGAACAGTGATCGGAGTGACAGGTGGATGCAAAACTTGTGAACAGTGACGGTAGATGCAAAACGTGAACAGTGATCGGTAGAAGCAAAACGTGAACAGTGATCGGTGGAGCAAAACCGTGAACAGTGATCGGTGGATGCAAAACGTGAACAGTGATCGGTAGATGCAAAACGTGAACAGTGATCGGTGAAGCAAAACGTGAACAGTGATCGGTGGATGCAAAACGTGAACAGTGATCGGTAGAAGCAAAACGTGAACAGTGATCGTGGATGCAAAACGTGAACAGTGATCGGTGGATGCAAAACGTGAACAGTGATCGGTAGATGCAAAACGTGAACATGATCGGTGGATGCAAAACGTGAACAGTGATCGGTGGATGCAAAACGTGAACAGTGATCGGTAGAAGCAAAACGTGAACAGTGATCGGTAGAAGCAAAACGTGAACAGTGATCGGTGGATGCAAAACGTGAACAGTGATCGGTGGATGCAAAACGTGAACAGTGATCGTGGATGCAAAACTTGAACAGTGATCGTGGATGCAAAACTTGAACAGTGATCGTGGATGCAAAACTTGAACAGTGATCGGTAGAAGCAAAACGTGAACAGTGATCGTGGATGCAAAACTTGAACAGTGATCGTGGATGCAAAACTTGAACAGTGATCGTGGATGCAAAACGTGAACAGTGATCGGTAGAAGCAAAACGTGAACAGTGATCGGTAGAAGCAAAACGTGAACAGTGATCGTGGATGCAAAACTTGAACAGTGATCGTGGATGCAAAACGTGAACAGTGATCGGTAGATGCAAAACGTGAACAGTGATCGGTAGAAGCAAAACGTGAACAGTGATCGTGGATGCAAAACGTGAACAGTGATCGGTAGATGCAAAACGTGAACAGTGATCGGTGGATGCAAAACGTGAACAGTGATCGGTAGAAGCAAAACGTGAACAGTGATCGTGGATGCAAAACTGAACAGTGATCGTGGATGCAAAACGTGAACAGTGATCGTGGATGCAAAACTTGAACAGTGATCGGTAGATGCAAAACGTGAACAGTGATCGGTGGATGCAAAACTTGAACAGTGATCGTGGATGCAAAACTTGAACAGTGATCGGTAGATGCAAAACGTGAACAGTGATCGGTAGAAGCAAAACGTGAACAGTGATCGGTAGAAGCAAAACGTGAACAGCGTGAAGCAGAAGATACAATAATTTCAAACTTCAAAACTGAATAAAAAACACATGATTTCAAGCATGTCTGAAAAAGCGACAGTAACTGAAGAAAAAATCAAGCTGCATGGACAATTCTAAAACCAGAAACCATCCATGCACAGACCAACAGAAAATATTCCAAATAATTCCAGAATACTTCAGAACATGAATTCATCTGTCAAATACAGAGGTTTTAAACAACAATACAGAACTGAACCTGCATTCCAAATGTTTTTAAAAACTATTTCAGAATACCCCAATACAGAGTTTGTGCATTATTTTAAAATTTCAGAAGTTAAGCAGAGCTTGACATACATTTCCAGAATTCCTAACAGAGTTTTTTAAAACCAAAACACCAGAATCTAAGTAAAATTCACAGACATAAATTTCACTTTCAAAAACTTAAACCTCTGAACAGAAACATGTCTGGCTGCAGCAACCACCCCCGAGAGCTCGAACCACCAGCCACCTATTCATCAGATTGAGGCACAAAGTCCTCATTTTCGGGTTCAGTACCTACATCAGAGAGTTCACCTATGAGTCTAAAACTCAGTAAGAACATAACCAGTATGCAGTGATGCAAAATGCTATGCATGCGGTTTTCAGAATACAGTGACAGAACCTTACATTTCGTTTCAGTGGCAGAGGGGTATAAGTGGGGCTTATAGGGGAACTGGTGAACAGTGGGTGCACTATCAGGCACAAACAGTAATACGGTACAGTACAGAAACAGATCTGGAGGCCAGTCCCCGTCCCGCACTTAACCAGTACATTTCAGTCAGATTTTATCTTGTTTAGTTTCAAATAGTGTACAGAAAACGGTTTTGCATGAACTTTCGGGAAAAACGTGTATGCATGATCGAGTACAGTTCTTCAACCTAAACAGCAGATAACAACAATTAAGACAACAGAAACATAACAGGGGGGGAAACACAGAACATAACTCTAATCCTTCTACCCGAAAACAACCCGACAGAACAGAAATACCTAGTACCTCCGTGATGTAGGGCCAACCTACGGGTATGAACTTACCTGTTGTCCGAAATGCAGCAAGCTATGCGCGCACAACAACGTTGGTTCGCGAACCTGAAGCATGCAAAAAAATCGGACATTAACCTAAACTTCTAAAAAAACTAACGTTTAACTAACCTAAACTTGTTAACTAGTGAAAGAAGGTTACCTTTACTGGAGATAACAGGAGAAGACAGGAGAAGTGGAGTTTTGAAGTTTTGTCTAGGTTGTCTGGAAGAGAGAAAACAGAGAAGAGGAAAGAAGAGAAGAGTGATTCACGTAGGAGGAAGAGAAGAGAGGAAGAGGAGCTTGGCTTCTCCAACAAGTTTGCCAAGTGTCAAACACTTATTAGTTCCCTCGCACCAACCTTAATTTCTTCCTAATTTGCCCTTCCATTGGTTTTTAACTAAAACATTATTTAGTTAATCGATTTGGTCTCACGAATCACCCTCGTTCGATTAATCACATTGACAATTTTATCAAAATAGTCGTTGCATTAATATCGGAGAAATTCCGCTTACATATTCGGGGAATAATTACATAGGCAAAATGCCGGGTGTTACAAAAAATATAGCTCACAAAGCATCATCGAGTAATCAAGTTGAATAGAAAAAAGAAGATTCAATGAAGAAATTACTTTCTACACAAGAAGATTCAACAAGTTCCTTCAACAAAAAAAAAAAAGTGAGAAAAGAGAAGGAACCCAATTGCTTAACGTGGGAGGCGAGGACATTTCTAAGCCAACTACTCTTAGGGGGAAAAGGCTTCAAAAACCTTCAAAAATAATGCAATAAAAACCACATGAGACGATAGCGATGAAGGTACAATATTTGAGGATAAAAATGTGGCAAATATATGCTTTATGGCTAAGGAGAACGAGGTACATGATTCTTTTAGTGATTTGGATGAAAATTTCATGATAATGAATTATTAGATAGTTCTTAAGGTTGCACGAACAATTCAACTTACTTAAATCTAAATATATGTTGTTGAAAATGGAGAATATTGAAATGGGAAAAAAATATTAATACATCTTTATCATTGATGACTTGAAAAATAAGAATGATGATTTGGAGAATATGGTGCTTAATATGGTGCTTGAAAATTTAAAGAGTTAGCGTTTGATAAAGATGGTCTAGGATATCAACCGTTTCAAAATAAAAGACTTTCAAAAACTTCTTTTTTCACCTAGTGAGCTAAACATGCTGAACCTAGCAATCCCAATGAGCCTAGCCTAAAGAGCCAGCCCAAAAAAATTTAAAAGCAAACAGGCTCGCAAGCCACGAGTCAAATACTGTAACACCCAGAATTTTTCTATCACGTGTGTAACGTTAGACTTAAACCTTAATGTTAAGTGGTGATGGTTTAAGTTTTGAACAAAATGAAGAGTCAAAAGCTATGGTTGACAAGTCAAAGACAAATCAAAAGAGTTAAGCCAATGAAATGGCAATGAAGTGTGTGAATGAAGGGGCATTGCATGTGATGCTTGACGTTGGAATTTAAGAGAGAATGTGGGGGTTGATTTGAAATTTTAAAAAATTGGTGGAAGAAAATTAAAAGAGAAAGAAATTTTTAGGTTAAATGGCAAAATTTCTTCTGTGACGACCCGAAACCGGAACCCGATCGGGGTCTGAGATCGGAGCCATCAATCCGGGACAGTGGACAGAAAAACGGTGACTATTTATTTATTTTTTTTGAACATAAACATGATGAGCTTATAGGAATAAACTCATAAACTTTTCAGAGGAAGGGAAAAACATTCCCTGGAGTCGGAAGACTTAGGTGGGAAGCTGGCGGAAGACTTGGTTTAAAACTGGGCAGCAGACTTAAATGACGTCAGCCGGAAGATGTAAATGCAAAGACAGAAGCGGATATGACGTCAGGCGGAAGATTAGAGCTATCGGTGGATTCAGATACGACAAAAGACGAACAGTATTCAGCGGAAGAGGCTGAGTAAAACTGGGCAGAAGAGGTGGCGACGTCAGCCGGATAATGAGTGACGTCAGGCGGAAGACACAGACAGTAACTGAGATCGGATGAGGAGATGACGTCAGCCGAAAGATGGATGACGTCAACCGGAAGATAGAAGCATTATACTGGTGGAAAAATGGGATGACGTCAGCCGGAAGACATAAATACACTGGGCGGATGACTTGGGTGACGTCAGCCGGAAGACGGAGTTTTAAACTGGACGGAAGACTTATGCTGACATCAGCCGGAAGACATAATACGCTGGGCGGAAGACTTGGGTGACGTCAGCCGGAAGATATAATTTAACAGAAGGAAACGGGCAGCGGTGGACGCGATCAGATGATATAGTTTCTAAGGTAAAACTTAACAATTTTTAATAGGAAGTCCTAGGAACAGAAAACCTCAAACAGAAGGCATAAGGGCTTCAAACCCTCAAACCCGATTCCAAACACAGTTTTGAAGCATGACAGAAGCTAGAAAACCTAAAAGAAATTTAGGAAGACAACTGCATGGATTACTCCATAACCAGAGACAATCCATGCACATATTTTTAGGGAATATCCCAAACGAATTCAGAATACTTCAGAACCCAATTTAACTGTCAAATACAGTACAAACAGAAGGCATGAAAGTTATAGACCTTCAATACCCGATTCTAAACAAGGTTGTAGAACATACTTTGCAATTGACAGATTCAAAGAAACGGACTGCATGGATAGTTCCAAACTAGAAGCCATCCATGCACAAACTAAAAAAGAAATCCCAGCAGTTTCAGATTAATTTCAATACATTTCAAGACATAAATACAACTGTCGAATACAGAGGTTTTAGACATCAAGACAGGTTCAATACATTACAGAGTTTCGATAGAGTTTTTCTAAAACCAAAACATCAGAATCTAATTAAAATTCACAGGCAGTATTTTCTCTTTAAAAAACTTGAACATCAGAGCAGATATATGTCTGGCTGCAGCAACCACCCCATGAGTTCAATCCACCCTCTACATTAGATCATCGTTTTGAGGAACAGGGTCCTCGGTTTCGAATTCAGTACCTACATCAGAGAGTTCACCTATGAGTCTAAAACTCAGTAAGGACATAATCAGAATGCAGTGGTGCATATGCAATGCATGAACTTTCAGAAATTCAGTGACAGAACAGAACATTACATTACAGTGGCAGAAGAATTAAGTGGGGCTTATAGGGGAACTGGTTCAGTAGGTGCGCTATCAGGCACGGCAGTTTTCAGATTCCCAAGGAGGGATAAAACCAGAGGGTCCTTGCCAGGGACAATATTTTCAGATTCCCAGGGAGGGATAAAACTAGAGGGGCCAGTCCCCGTCCCACACTTAACCTGGTACATTTCAGTCAGATTTTATCTTATTAATTTCAAACAGTGTACAGAAATCGATTTTGCATGAATTTTCAGGAAAACAGTGCATGCATGAACGGTGCCTGAACTTTAACTGGCAGATAATAGAATAAAACAATAGACAGCAGAAGATAAATCAAAGCCAGACATTTCAGAATATAACTCTAACTCTTCTACCCAAAACAACCCGACAGAACAGAAAACCTAGTACCTCCTTGATGTAGGGCCTTAAGGGCCGGATCTATGCTTATGAACTTACCTGTTATCCTCGATACCGTTAGCCAGAAGTCTCGGAAATGCTCGAACCTGTACATGTACATTCAGAAAATAAACAAGCTGCAAATGCTAACAAATAAGTTAGAAGAGTCTGTTCTAAACTCATTCAAACCTTTAGAAAACAAACTGGTGTGTTTTCATCCAAAGACAGTGAGTTTTTCACAAAATACCATAACCCAAAACTTCGGGAAAACTCACGTTAATCTTGTCCAAACTTGTTAGCATTAGTAGATGTTTACCTTTGCTGAAGGAAGCAAAAGAAAAACCAGAAAACAAAGTTTCGGTGCTTTGTCAAAATCGCCAGGAAAGAAGAAGCAGAGAAGAAGCTAGGAAACCGAGAAAAGAAAGAGTAAGGGTTTCACGTAGGAGGAAGAACTTAACTTATTCAACAAGCTGCCACATGTCAATCATCCATTTGATTTCTCCCACCAACCTTAATTTCTTCCTAATTTGCCCTTCCATTGGTTTCAAACTTAGTGTTATACCTAGTTAAACATCAGTTTAGTTTTCCAACAAAACATATATTGCATTTATATTAAATTAAATCCCGAGAATTGGTTCAGGAAAATAATTACATGCAAAAAAGCCGGGTGTTACATCTTCTTTCTCCCTCATTTTTCTCTCGGTTCTCTTCTCCTCCATAGCCGATCCTTTTCCTCCATTTTATTCAATCCTTGCAAGGGTTTTGAGTGGTAAGTTGAGTGAGTTTTTAGTTTGGTATGATTTATTGTTGATTTTAGGTATTTTTAGGGTGTTTTGTTTGGTTTTAGTTAGGGTTTGAAAACCCTAGATTGGGAGCTCCAAAAATTTTGTGTCTCTTGGCTAATTTCTTCCTCATTGATAGTTTAAACCCTTAATGATGTTAGTTGAGGTAGTTTTTAGGGATAGATTTGAGATTGGAAGGGAGTTATGGAAAAACTGGTTTTGTACACTTAATGCACCGGTTCTATTTTTGCATTTTCGGATTTTCCTTTGTGTTTGGTTGGTTAATTTAAGTGTTTCAATGGATAGTAGACGTGTAGAGGTTTACAGATTGGGGTGGAACGTCGAAATCCGTTGAAAAACAAGTAAGTTATGGCCGTTCGAAGTTGGGCACTAAAAATTGGTGGAAAAATCGGGTTTAGGGTTTAGAGTTTGAATTGGTTAGTAGTATTGTTAGTTTTGGTTAGAAAATTTCTAGTTTTGTACGTATTTTGGGCACGTTTTCTAACTATTTTCGAGGGTCTGAAAAACCCAAAATATTGAGTCGAAATTTTATTGAAAATTATTTTAAAATTTATTTTAAACGCGGGATTTATTTGCAAAGTAACGCACTGAACCGGGGCGGGTTCGAGGGCATTAAGCTTAGCGCGATAAACGAGTCTAACAAGACTTAGCGAGCTGAGTATTAATAAATGTTTCCATTAATGTCAAAGAGATAACTAAATTAAAAGAACTTTTGAGTAAAAGAATAAAGGATGTCGAGCCGAGTAAATGTGTTGGCGTGTCAATCTGCCCATTTAACACCTCTAATTATACTAGACAAATATAAATGTTAAATTGAGATTATCTTATTATGTAACTATTTATTGAATTTTTAATCAATATTATTGATGGTAAAATAATTTTATAGATTATTTACCATGTTAAAGACATAAAATTATTGAATAAAATAGTATTCATTTTAAATTTAGAAAGAGATAAAATAATAAATTTACATTATTAAAGAAGATAAATTGATAAATGATGATAAAAATATAAATTATTTAATTAAAAAAATAAAATGATTAAAAAAATTAGTATTATATGTAGATAGTGAGATAGGAAAACAATTTATTCATTCTAATAGGAGTAAAAAATGGAAGAAAAGAAACAAAATTTTATAAAGAATGACACTAAAAGGAAAACAAAGGGGCAAAAGAAGGAGATGTTATGACCAGATTGTAAAAGATGAAAAAAAATTACACCCTCATTTTGTTATAAATAGTGGGGGAGGCGTGGGAGAATGAGAGGGGAAAGTGGGGCCCGATGGGAAGTAAATGATGGAGAGTGACTTCTGCCTCTAGAGGATGTGGGCCGCAATCGGGCTCAGCGTGCCTAGCCCACCGAGCCAACAAGCACTGGCTCACCTAGCTTGGTCCAAACCAGGCTCGCGAGCCCAATTCTTAAGCTCGGCTCAACCTACTAGATGAGACTAAGCCAATGCTTGGCTCACTACTATAGCGAGATGGGCTAGGCTGAGCCCGCTACAATAGAGGGCCGAGCGAGCAAGCATGCTACATCTCTAGCTAGCCTATATAAAAAATATTATACGTATGTCATTGTAGATGAATTTGTTAGATTCATACGGGTTTTCTTCTCAATGACAAAGAATGAAACCTTAAAAATATTTGCAAAGTTTAGGAAGAATGTTTAAAATGAGACGAATGTTTCAAATAATTGCAATTCGTAGTGATTACGGAGAAAAATTTGAGAATGAACATTTTTTGCGATCCTTTGTCATAAGTATGGCATAAAATACAAATTTTATTTGCCAAGAAACCCTTTACAAAATAGAGTTGTTAATAGAAAAAATAGGTACTTTCAAAAACTAATTGGGACCCTGCTAAACGAAAACAAGTTTCTAAAGTATTTTTGGGAGGACGTCTTTAAGGAGTCCCACAGTGCTCCAAGTACAGTATAATCCCCTTTAGGTCGGAGCCCGCACGGATTTATTCTTCGAATTAGCTTTAAACTTGTTGTACTATGTAGAAATGGAAACTATACTTATAAAGCACTCAATTTCTACTCTTTCAAGCGATTTGAGATTGTTTCACCCCACTGGTATGAGCCGGGTTCTCACAATCAATAAAATCTTGGGTCGTTCTTGCTTTCATAGAGCGAGCTGTCACAATCCATTAGGAAGTGGGGCCCCTGGGAAGTAAATGATGGAGAGTGACTTCTGCCTCTAGAGGATGTGGGCCGCTATCGGGCTCAACGTGCGTGGCCCACCGAGCTAACAAGCATTGGCTCACCTGGCTTGGCACCAAGCAGGCTCGCGAGCCCAATTCTTGAGCTCGGCTCGACCTACTAGATAGGACTAAGCCAATGCTTGGCTCACTACTATAGCAAGGCGGGTTAGGCTGAGCCCGCTACAGTAGAGGGCCGAGCGAGCAGGCAGGCAGACTACATCTCTAGCTAGCCTATATAAAAAATATTAGACATATCTCATTGTAGATGAATTTGCTAGATTCATACGGTTTTTCTTCTTAATGACAGAGAATGAAACCTTAAAAATATTTGCAAAGTTTATGAAGAATGTTTTAAATAATTGCAATTCGCAGTGATTATGGAGAAAATTTGAGAATGAACAATTTTGCGATCCTTTGTCATAAGTATGGCATAAAATACAAATTTTTTTGGCCAAGAAACCCTTTACAAAATAGAGTTGTTAATAGAAAAATAGGTACCTTCAAAAACTAGTTGGGACCATGCTAAACGAAAACAAGCTTCCGAAGTATTTTTTGGCGGAAGTCTTTGTGGAGTCTCATAGGCTACCAGTACAGTATAATCTCCTTTAGGTCGGAGCCTTCAAAGATTTGTTCTTGGGTTAGCTAAAAACTCGTTGTACTAGGTAGGAATGAAAACTCTATTTATAAAGTACTCAATTTCTACTCTTTCAAGCGATATGAGTTGCTCCACCTCACTAATATGAGCTGGGCCCTCACAATTAATAGAATATTGGGTCGTTCCTTTCTTCATAGAGCAAGCTGTCACAATCTCCCACCTCCCCCCCTCCCCAAGCTCGACGTCCCTGTCTCCCATACTTTCTTTTTGGGAATTGTCTTTGATACCATTTGTGGAGTCCCCCAGTACTCCCGGTACAATATTATCCACTTTGAATCAGAACTCATGCATCCACGTCCTGCTTTATACAGGTATCAATTATACTATCTAAGAAACCCATGCATCCACTTTTCAACTGTTATTGAGATTCAATTGCCGAGACCATTGGTAATTTATTTTGTTATTTATGCCTCGCAAAATATATCGTTCGCCATGTGAAGGCTGGAAATAAATGGTCCTCTTTCTACAATTTATGTTTGTGAAATGTCAAAATAGTCATTCCATGCCGAGAATAGTATCATACCCCTTCATGTTGATTATGATTAGGTGATCATATAATTGATGATTATTTATACACATCACATTCTTTCAATATGCATTCTGCATTCAGACACTCTCTGGCAGGCAACATTACATTATATGCATACTCAAGCATTTTATATAAATAATTCAATGTAGAGAAAAATGTAGATGCTATAAATGAGTATGTAGCTCCATAATCAATCAATGTGTAAGCAACAATGCTATTAATGAAAATTGTACTTGACACCACGACAAGTCACTCGTCATCCTTATTCTCAAGAAGAGCGAAGAACCTCAATGCAACCTTCCTTTTCTCTCCCATTAAAGTTGAACAATCTTTGGCCATGTGCCCCAATTCTTTGCATTTAAAGCACTATCATATCCCAACTCTGCACTTGCCATAGTAATTCTTCTTGCACTTGGAACATTGATTGGCTTGAGCTGCCCTAACATTTGCACTAGTAATAGTTGATTCATTATGGACACGTTTTCCTTTTACCTATTGTTCATCATCATTAAAAAGTCTCTTAACCTCTTGCATCAGGTTGCCATTCCTTTTTCAATTGCTTCTTCAGGAACTTTCTCCTTGATTCAATTTATTTGACAAGTTGGTATTTTGTCTCCTCTACTTCCAGTGTTTTTGATACAATCTTTGCATACGATACATCTTTAGTACCATATATTTTCATGCCTCCATATATATTCTCACCTTCAAGCCTTGCATAAACTGGTATATGTAAGCTCATTTGTAGCCACTAGATCTGCAGCAAAGTGTGACAGTGCTTCAAACTTCTATACATATTTAAAAACGGATCCCATCTTGCAAATCTGAACGAACTCCACTAATTTTTGTGTCCTTGAAGTATGGTTAAAATACTTGTCGTAGAAAATTTTCTTAAATTTCTTCCATGTCATTAACTTCACATCATGACTTTTCTTAATCAAGTTCCACCATAACCTTGCATCCTAGACTAGAAGATACGCCGCACATGAGACACTTTTCCTTTCCTCTACCTTTGCATATTCAAACTATTTTCTAGTGCTTGAATCCATTCTTCAGCTTTGATTGGATCAGAAGAACTTCCATCAAAGCTCGGTGGCTTCAGTCGACGAAATGTTTCCCAACCAGCTATTACATGAATAGTTGGACGTGGATTCCCTTGTTTCTCTCTGCATAATTCTTTCTAAATGTTAGAATCGACGTTCCACGAGCTCATATAACTGTCCAATAGTGTCATCTCTTGTATTCATATTTCTCTTAGCTTCTCTTACCATAAGATCTTTTACATAATTCTAATAAAATAAAAAGAAAAGAGATTCAATAATTAAATTTATAAAAGGAAAAATACTTACAGTTGATGAAGTATTTCCATGTTGAGGCTAGTGTTGTCAGGCAGTCTGCAGGAGCAATTTTGATCAAGTTATGCTCTGATACCATTAGTTGTAACGCCCCATACCGAATTATTTTTACTTTTAACTTTAAAGTGCTTATTTGTTTAAACATAGAAATCATGTCTTTTGAAAATTAATTGAAATAAATACAACATAAGACTTTCAAAACAATTTAATTTAACAGTTTAATATAAAAGAAACATGTGTCTACATAATCATAATTAAAATGATTCATAATAAAATTTAACTGATAATAATACCACTTAATCTGAAATCTTTCTTTAAGAAAAACATAATTCTTAAATCACAGTCCCTTGGGCAATCTCGCTCTAACAACACCGTAGACTCGCCCATGGAAGCACATATTCAATTGCTTTTTTCATTCATTTTCTTATTTAAGTATATTATCAAAAGTCTCTCCTACATCATAAATTTCACCTATGAATCTAATGCTCAGTAAGATATGTATACAAATAATATGAGTATAATATGCAATTTCGTAAAAACATGTGTTTTCTTTCTTTTTAATCTTTTTTTTATTTGCATTCACTCAATAGTCCAGTCGTTAGGGTAATTTAGTCCATGGGAATGAGTAAATGCCATTTGGTCCACCTCATATGGGACAACTAACTCGTTCCCGCACACAATGACTATTTACATTTATTCAGTCTTTCTTAATGAAAACGTTTTTCATGATGCATCAGTCATACATAACAAACAATGTAAAACATAAACATATATTTCATACAGTCAATATTTACATTCCTATTTCAATCATGATGGTCTACTATCATAAACATCACATCATCGACGCAATATCATCATAACATAACATTAAAGCATATAATTAAATAAAGATTATCATAACGTAATATTAAAGCATATTTTCGAATCAACTTTATCATAGACTTAACATGAATACCAATTCTCGAGTCATTATCATCAAAAGCATAACAACAAAACATACAACTTACCTAGCACTTTGTGATGTAGGTCAAAAAAACAAATACATGCAAAACATCTCTTACCTCGAAGCCTTAGCACGGTAATGGTCCTTTACGACGATTAACTTTCAGTTTGGATTAACCTAACGATAGAAATTCTCGTATGTTAGCATATTCTACAAGATGAAAACGAAAACTTTAATCGATCATTTCTTACTCTTATGACCATTTGGGGATCGTTGCTTACTCTATTTCAATGTGAATAGGGTTATATTGATAGAGCTTGAGATAAACTGGAAGGCGACTCGTGGCTCTGAGTCAAAATAATAAGTTTTGAGTTCGGGTGTTTGTATAAATATGTGATTTCCCACGTCGTCAATCGACACTTAAAAGTCCGGTCGACTGCTACTTGACATGGGATGCGCGAACATCGTCTCCTTCTTTTAGACGTTTTTTCCCTTGGTCCGATTCATCGCCCAGTCGACCGCTCTTTTGTTCAGTCAACACTTCAACCTTGTTTTTTTTTGTTTTTTTTGTTTTTTTTTTGTTTTTTTGTTTTTCTTTTGTTTTTTTTTATGCTGATTGAAATTTGCAGGCAAGGTGTCGACCGATTTGTTCAAAATGTCAACCTATCTTATATATTCCCTTCAATTTTGCCTTTAATTTCCAACTTTTTATTCAATTAGTTAAACAACACCCTTTTAAACTTTATGACAATAAATCATCTTCCCAAATACTTCATTAATAAAGAAAAATAGCAATACAAAAATAAATACGTCTTTATATTTAAAGTTACATTTAACGGAGTTTTCAAATATTACGCACTTTCTCTCTATTCGATGATTCATATTCACTTTCATTCTATTAACTTTATTTTATATACATCACAGAATATAAATCGATAGTCAGCAAGACGTGTTGGGTTATGATGAGACCAATATTTGTCTCCTACAAGAATGATTTTATGAACAAATTATGTAATGATGCATGCAATGAATGCATAAATACAAAATAATAATGCTTGAAAGATCAACCACGAAAATCTTGTTATTTAATAAGCAAACAAGTGCAAAAACATCTTAACATCATGTTTTAGTTGAAGTGGAAATCTTGGCCCGTAGCCCTCTGTTTGGTGTTGCAGGTCTTCGTCAGGGAACTACATCCTTTTGTTGCTGGCCTGCAGTGTTCAAGCAGGGGTTGTAGAGCCTAATCTCTGTTTTATGATTTTGTTTTGAGCGTTATACCACCCAAACAAAGTGTTGTAGAGCTCAATATTTGCTTCTTTACTTTTGACCCTCAGAAATGACCCCTGTAGCACTCAAAAGTAGCGTTGTAGCTCACCCTCAATCTATTTTCTTATATTTTTTGAAGGAGCATTGTAACAGCTTAAAGTGTTCTACACCCTTTTTAACATGTTCTAATATATAACTTTGAGAAAAGTAGTTCTCCCCCGTTATCCGCCCAAACCATAATTTCATGTTAGTCTAACCATAATCGGCAACACGCTATTCCATAATCTAACTATCTCGCCCTTTATACTGCAATGCCCTTTATACTGCAATGCCTAATTTTTTTCTCTCTTCTCATTTTCTTTATCTTTTTATCTTTTTATCTTCAATAACTGTCCCTAATCACGATTAAAGTTGTAATTATCATATTTTATCATAGTTAGTCTTAAATTAATTACCATAAATAATTTTAATAATCCTGATGAATTATGTTTATAACCTTTAATCAGATTATCATTGTCTTACTCTAGTATGACGTGTCCCCATGCTACTAGGGAATTCATTTAGTCTGCATCATCGATTTCGACCTCCTTAAGCAAACCCTAACAGTCTTACTTATTTTATCTAAGGCCTTGACTTTGTACTTATTTATTTTTCTCCTCACTTATTCAATTGACTAAATTGCAAAGTCATATCTAGCTCGAAGTGTCTACAGTCATGTAATAACTTTGTTTGGAATCACACGCAAAGCAACTATCATTTATCTTTTTATCTTTTTATCTTTTTATCTTTTTATCTTTTTATCTTTTTATCTTTTTATCTTTTTATCTTTTTATCTTTTTATCTTTTTATCTTTTTATCTTTTTATCTTTTTATCTTTTTATCTTTTTATCTTTTTATCTTTTTATCTTTTTATCTTTTTATCTTTTTATCTTTTTATCTTTTTATCTTTTTATCTTTTTATCTTTTTATCTTTTTATCTTTTTATCTTTTTATCTTTTTATCTTTTTATCTTTTTATCTTTTTATCTTTTTATCTTTTTATCTTTTTATCTTTTTATCTTTTTATCTTTTTATCTTTTTATCTTTTTATCTTTTTATCTTTTTATCTTTTTATCTTTTTATCTTTTTATCTTTTTATCTTTTTATCTTTTTATCTTTTTATCTTTTTATCTTTTTATCTTTTTATCTTTTTATCTTTTTATCTTTTTATCTTTTTATCTTTTTATCTTTTTATCTTTTTATCTTTTTATCTTTTTATTTTACCTTTTAATGTTCACATAATTACAAATAAACTGTCCCTAATCACGATTAAAGTTGTAATTATCATATTTTATCATAGTTAGTCTTAAATTAATTACCATAAATAATTTTAATAATCCTGATGAATTATGTTTATAACCTTTAATCAGATTATCATTGTCTTACTCTATTATGACGTGTCCCCATGCTACTAGTGAATTCATTTAGTCTGCATCATCGATTTTCGACCTCCTTAAGCAAACCCTAACATTCTTACTTATTTTATCTAAGGCCTTGACTTTGTACTTATTTATTTTTCTCCTCACTTATTCAATTGACTAAATTGCAAAGTCAATATCTAGCTCGAAGTGTCTACATTCATGTAATAACTTTGTTTGGAATCACACGCAAAGCAACTATCCAATCCCCAAACCAAACCTCAAACCATTCATTAAGCATTCTTACTTCTACTATCACCTATAGTAGTTAATCATGCTTAATTATACCGGTTAAGCATATCTTTATATTCTCTTAACTTAAAGGTTCATTTTAATATATCAAAATATTTCCAGCTTTCAACCTTGATCATCGATGTTATTATTTCTTTTAAACCAATCTATCTAACCAATTAATCTAATGGCATATTCATCTTATTAGTACTTGCATATAATTTATTTTGATCATCAATTAACATGCCTAATTTTGTTCCAAGTCATTACATATCATGTTCGCTTTTTGTCAAAGTTCACACAATTTTTTTTTCAGACTTTACCTAAGAGAATTTGTACTAATTTGAGATAATATCTTATTTATGAATAATCTTTCTTCACCTTCTCGAAAAGATTTTAGATTGTATAATTTTACGAGTTCTTGGGGCTTCTTTCCTCTCACTAGAAAAAATGTAAAATGAGGAGATTGAGTCTTGAAAATCTTACCTAGCCAAGCTAACAAGACATATTTTCTTCAAATAGGTACATTCTGAGCCTAGTGCGGAATGAAAAGTATCAAAATAAGAGTCTACACTCAAAATTTTTGAAAAATGTCAACTGGTTCATTAACGAAAGGAATTACAATGATTTGTTCCAATCATGAAATAGATATACGTATGTATGTGATTACATGGTGATGAAATATAATTTATATCAAGCCAAACACAAAGACGTATAACTTGAATACACTTTAGAGCTCCGTGACGAACCAACCAAATGAGCTAAAATTGCTGCATTAAAGAGCCCCATATGAGTTTACAAAATTTTCAAGTTATACACATAAATAATAATAAAAATTGGCTAGCCCAATCATGAGTGGGCTGCTATTTCTTAATTGGGCTACCAAAGGGGACGGAGCCAACAGCTGGAATTGGGGACATGGAAGAGGAATTTGGGCCAATAGAGATGGGAAAAATCCGGTAGGGATTGGGTTGGCCTGCGTAAGGGTGAAACTTGATTCGGTTTGAAATAGAAAACTAAACTGAATCAAACCAAACCAAACCAAACTGACGAAACTGAATGGTCGGTTTGGTTTGGTTGGGTTTTGAATCCATCAAACCCGATTGTGAAACTGAACTGCTAAAACCAATTGGATTCGTTTGGTTCTCTGTCTTGTTTAATGAAAACTAAGTAAAACCGAACCAAATCGAATCTTGACCCTCACTTTGATTTGCAATTCCAATTCCATTCTAGCATTTTCCAATTCGCAGAAGTAGAGAGTGAGACCGTCGACTTCGAGTGCGACAGACGAGAAGCAAAAGCGCGACTGGGGAGGGCGACAAAGTGGAGGTCGTCGTCTATTCTTACGTACATTAACCATTTTCTCCGCCTTCCAACTCACGCAAAGAGCTATGCGTGTGTGAGCTTTGCACCTTCAGCTCGATGCCTTCTGCATTTCAATTTCGTGCTTTCTCGGTTGAGCGACTCTCGCATAGACCTGTGCAAACTGTACAAAGGTAATTTCAATTTCATTTTTCCTCATGGTAGACGCACTACGCAAACTAGTATAGAAATTTTTGAGGTACTATTCTTCAAACGTTTTATTTCATATATTTTAGTTAGTATTAAACTTTATATTTAGAAAATGACATACATAGGTTGTCACGACCTAGAGATGAACCTAGACAGAAACGTCAGGTTGAATGGATCCTTAGATAAGACCCAACCACCCATCTAAAAACTGGATTTGAAAACACAACTTTAAAATAAGCTAAGCCCTGACTCATAAAGAATGGTCCGAAATCCACATAGCGATCACACAATAATAAAATAGTGTAAAAACTTGAATGATCTAATGATATACTATGTAAGAAATAAAATGTCAAACACCCAATAGTTGTAGGATCGGTATTGTCTAAGAGGGGGGTGAATTAGACCTTTTTAAATTTTAATTACTAGTCAACTTAATTTCTCTCCTAGATTAAACTTATAGATTTATCACAAGTGATCAGATAATGTAAAGAGAGAGAGAGAAATTCGATACCAGTATTTTTACTTGGTTCGGCCAAACTGCCTACGTCCACGCTCCAAGGCTCCTCCTTGAAGATTCCTTACTTCTCCTCAACGAGAAATCCTGATCGAGCTTTCGGGCGTCGATCCAAAGCCTTTTACACAATACAGGATTGAACTTTACGGGCGTCAATCCACTGCCTTATACAAATTTAGAGTTTGTAAAGTTTTGCACAAAAACTACTCTCTCACAGGATCTGAATCTCAAGTTCGAATGTAAGAGGAGAGTAGTACGATTTACAGAGTATGAATATTTTCGCAAGTTAGGGCTCAGGAATTCAAATCGCAAAAGTTGTTCCTTTGTGCTCTAAGCTCGGCTTTTATACTCTGTCCATTTTCTGCTTGACTTCAATGCTTCTAAACCAATAATAGAAACTTTGTTACCGTTGGGAAGCATCCGTACAAGTTCAGTAGCCGTTGCCGTTTGTAGTTGTAAATCGTCGTCGCCATTAATGTTCTGGAGTTATGGCTGAAACGACGTCACTGTAGCTTCGCGGCTAATTTGAATTCTGGCGGAAGTTCACCGGCAGAGCAACTAATGAGCGGAGACACGTCATCGGTGAATGCTGCTTGAATGCCATCGGCAGATATATCCTTGAATTCCATCGGCAGAAGCATCTTCAACTCTATCGGCAGATACCTTTTGACACATCATCGCATCTGTCTTCAGAAACAGCTATCGGTGAGAGAAGCATGTACTGACTTGACACGTCATCGTCATATGTCATCAAGACGCTATCGGCAGATGATAACTTCTAAACGGCGTCTTCTTCTGCTTAGCAATCGGCAGAGGCTTCCATTTTTTTGATGTATATCATCGGTAGAAGCACGCGTTTTACAGCCCGTTTTTCTGTTCTGCTCTGTATACTCAAACCGATTTATTAGACAACTAAAATACCCTTTTCAAGGGTATTTCCATATAAACTCATATTCATTATTTCTTTAAATACACATAATCAATTGTACATTATTTATACAAATACTTCAACTTCTATCGGCAGAAGCAACTTCAACTTCTATCGGCAGAAGCAACTTCAACTTCTATCGGCAGAAGCAACTTCAACTTCTATCGGCAGAAGCAACTTCAACTTCTATCGGCAGAAGCAACTTCAACTTCTATCGGCAGAAGCAACTTCAACTTCTATCGGCAGAAGCAACTTCAACTTCTATCGGCAGAAGCAACTTCAACTTCTATCGGCAGAAGCAACTTCAACTTCTATCGGCAGAAGCAACTTCAACTTCTATCGGCAGAAGCAACTTCAACTTCTATCGGCAGAAGCAACTTCAACTTCTATCGGCAGAAGCAACTTCAACTTCTATCGGCAGAAGCAACTTCAACTTCTATCGGCAGAAGCAACTTCAACTTCTATCGGCAGAAGCAACTTCAACTTCTATCGGCAGAAGCAACTTCAACTTCTATCGGCAGAAGCAACTTCAACTTCTATCGGCAGAAGCAACTTCAACTTCTATCGGCAGAAGCAACTTCAACTTCTATCGGCAGAAGCAACTTCAACTTCTATCGGCAGAAGCAACTTCAACTTCTATCGGCAGAAGCAACTTCAACTTCTATCGGCAGAAGCAACTTCAACTTCTATCGGCAGAAGCAACTTCAACTTCTATCGGCAGAAGCAACTTCAACTTCTATCGGCAGAAGCAACTTCAACTTCTATCGGCAGAAGCAACTTCAACTTCTATCGGCAGAAGCAACTTCAACTTCTATCGGCAGAAGCAACTTCAACTTCTATCGGCAGAAGCAACTTCAACTTCTATCGGCAGAAGCAACTTCAACTTCTATCGGCAGAAGCAACTTCAACTTCTATCGGCAGAAGCAACTTCAACTTCTATCGGCAGAAGCAACTTCAACTTCTATCGGCAGAAGCAACTTCAACTTCTATCGGCAGAAGCAACTTCAACTTCTATCGGCAGAAGCAACTTCAACTTCTATCGGCAGAAGCAACTTCAACTTCTATCGGCAGAAGCAACTTCAACTTCTATCGGCAGAAGCAACTTCAACTTCTATCGGCAGAAGCAACTTCAACTTCTATCGGCAGAAGCAACTTCAACTTCTATCGGCAGAAGCAACTTCAACTTCTATCGGCAGAAGCAACTTCAACTTCTATCGGCAGAAGCAACTTCAACTTCTATCGGCAGAAGCAACTTCAACTTCTATCGGCAGAAGCAACTTCAACTTCTATCGGCAGAAGCAACTTCAACTTCTATCGGCAGAAGCAACTTCAACTTCTATCGGCAGAAGCAACTTCAACTTCTATCGGCAGAAGCAACTTCAACTTCTATCGGCAGAAGCAACTTCAACTTCTATCGGCAGAAGCAACTTCAACTTCTATCGGCAGAAGCAACTTCAACTTCTATCGGCAGAAGCAACTTCAACTTCTATCGGCAGAAGCAACTTCAACTTCTATCGGCAGAAGCAACTTCAACTTCTATCGGCAGAAGCAACTTCAACTTCTATCGGCAGAAGCAAATGTACTGAATTGACACGTCATCGGCATATGTCATCAAAGACGCTATCGGCAGATGATAACTTCTAAACGGCGTCTTCTTCTGCTTAGCAATCGGCAGAGGCTTCCATTTTTTTGATGTATAGTCATCGGTAGAAGCACGCGTTTTACAGCCCTGTTTTTCTGTTCTGCTCTGTATACTCAAACCGATTTATTAGACAACTAAAATACCCTTTTCAAGGGTATTTCCATATAAACTCATATTCATTATTTTCTTTAAATACACATAATCAAATTGTACATTATTTATACAAATACATAATCAAAAACAAATTATGACTTAAACAATCTATAAGTCAACAATCTCCCCCTTTTTGATTATGACAATATAAATTTGATTAACTAGGATACTCTCCCATAATTCTAGCCGCTCCCCCATAGTATGTGCATTTTATTAAAATAACCATTCATAGCAATTCCAGAAACACAGAGTATATCCAAAGAATGTAAACTTAATCAAATATAGTATTCTCCCCCATTGACATTATCAAAAAAATGCATTCAACATCAGAGTATGTTTAGGAAACAAATAGTCATTAAAAGAAATGTATATAACTAAAAATCACTATTTGAAGAGATCTAAATGACGATCCCAAAAGGCTCTCTGAACATAAGAGGGCACGTCACGGTGGGGATTGAAAAAACCATCCACCAGAGCTTGAAGGAAAGCACGATCTCTTGGGAGAGGCGATTGATAGACCACCATTGCCAGACAGGGAGCAGGAGGTGGAGAAGGCTCTCGGGACAACTCCACGTCCATGCAGGAAGGAGACTCGACAGAAGTACCAGAGCACACATCCATACAAGGTGGAGGAGAAGCTTCCATTGGACAGGCTGGAGGAGAGGAAGATTCAGGAGCGGAGGAAAATGTAGGAAGAGTGAACTTGAGCTCAGCCTCATGAATATCTAGGGGCATGAGACGCACATCTTCAAAAACAGCAGGCCTGGAAAGGGGAAGAAGCAAATCTTCATAGCAGGCCTCGGGAACATTGAGACCAGAACTTGATGGTTCGGGTTCAGGCTCAGGTTCAGGTGTCGAGGCGGCAATGGACAATTGGAGTTTCTCAAGTTCCCTGACAACCATACGTCGATCACCATCAATCTTTGTAGACAGCAGGCCAAGACCTGTATCCAGAGCAACGCCCATGTCCTGATGATTCTTATCAATTTTACTTTGGAGAGTACTGAGGGCAGTGCCAAGGTTGGTAATAGAGGCTTGCATCTCATTGTACTGAGCCTCTGTTAAGGAAAATCTCCTGTGATATGTTATGGGAGTTGCAGGAGTATTGGAGAGAAGGGGTTGGACTGGCAGAGCGATTTGAGCAGGTTGGACAGGTGATGGAGGGAGCACTTCTTGCTGATCGGGAGATGGATGAGTTGAAGGTTCATGAATCGGAGATGGAGGAGCTGAAAGTACATGGATTGGAGAGGTAGGAGCTGAAGGTTCATGGTTTGGAGATGGAGGTGCTGAAGGTTCAAGGAGTGGAGAAACTGAAGGTGGTTAAACTGGAACTGGAGGAGCCGTAGGTGGTAAGGAAAGAGTAGGTGGAGAGGGAGGTGGAGGAACTGGAGATGGTAGAGCTGGAGGACCATGAGTGAAAATTGAAGAAATAGCTTGAATTACCGGAGAGATGGAAGGAAAAACAGGCTGAGAAGGTAATACGAGAGAAGGTGGAGGAGAAGGAGGCTGTTCAGGAATAGGAAGTGGTACAGATGAGGGAGCAGAGGTGGCCTCTGAAATGGGTGCCATGGAGGAAGGAGCAATCCTACGCCTACGCACTAAAGGAGAAGGTGGGGGGCTTGAATCCTGAGATGGAGAAATAGCACAATCAGGAATTCCTGATTCACCTTCTCCCTCAGCAGTTGGCTCCTCAGGCAGGATAAGCTTGCGTTTACCACGCCTGACAGGAACTGGCTTAGAAATCTTCTGCATAGCCTTCTTTAAGACAGGCTCTCCTTTTTCGATTCTTTTTAATCCCATCTTGTTGAGAATGACTTGGGAGTAATAATTGGAGGGCAGAAGTCTCACAGGCTCTTCCTCCTCAGGAAGGACAACCTCAAGATGAGCAAATAACCGCATAAGAAGCAAATTATACGGTAAGGATGTAGCCTTAGAGGATACTGCCAAAATCATCCTTCGAACCACAATGTATCCTACATTGAAAGGAGTCTTGAAATAGAGAGCAAACAGAACAAATAGCTCCATTGCGCTCACCTCATCATAATGTCCACCCTTGGGAACAATATTGAAATCTATCATATGACGAAAAACTTTGGCCCTCGGGGTCAAATGTCTGCCCTTTAACTGATCAGGAGAAGAATTAGGGTCCAAAGCAATTTCCCTGAGAAACTGTAGACCATCAGAAGTTCCAAAGAAAGGTAGCTCATGGCCTGTCACATATTTATAGGGGCAGCTATCCAAATGAGGAGCTCCCAGAAGAGCATTTATGGACTGAGGGGATATTTCTATGCCTTTGTTATATACATAGCTTTTAATGGAAGGGGGGTCAGCAGTAAAGCTAAGATTGGCATAGAACATCCGGATAGCTTCCGGATAGAAGAAGGATTCGGTTTCAAACAATCCTATTAACCCAAGATCCGTCAAGGGTTCTACAATGTTCATCTCAGCTAATCTTTCAAAATCAATACCTTTACTGGGAATTAATGACCTGAACTGGTAATCGGCATGAAACTTGTTCTCGGCAGCTTTAGTGAGAAAGTAGAAGGATGGAAACGCATTTGCCCTTGGAATCTCACGAGGAGGGCGATCAGAAACCTTAGCCTTTTTCTTGGCCTGAACGGAGATGGCTTGAGCTGAAGAACCGATATGCTCCATTGAAAGATTAGGAATCGAGAAAGAGGGTTGGTAGGGCAGGGGGGATTTTCTCACAAAAAAGAGCGCGAAATGAAATGTCTTCGAGAAGACACATAGTTTAAACAAAGAAGGGGCATCGCTCGACGCGAGGGAGACACACGTGTAGAACTGATAGGTATGATGAACCACACGTGTCGGCAGATTAACAATACATCTTCCGATGCTTACAGATACTATGCATCTGCCGATACCTACCGGTATCAAGACATCTACCGATGACAAAAGAGAGGTACAGCATCTACCGATGCTATCACAGAAGGAGAAGCTCTAAAACTTAGGAATTTTTTTTTTCATAACAGAGACAGAATCTCATTTTCTCTCAACCCGAATGAGACCTAACCTTATTCTAATACTATTGAATGTCTTCTCATCCAAAGGCTTGGTAAAGATGTCTGCAAGTTGATCTACAGAATTGACAAACTCTAAAGAAACATCTCCTCTTTGAACATGATCTCTAATGAAATGATATCTGACATCTATATGCTTTGTTCTAGAGTGTTGAATAGGATTTTTAGAGATGTTTATGGCACTGGTGTTATCACACCGAATAGGAATCCTATCATAGAATAGATTATAATCTTCCAAAGTTTGTTTCATCCATAACATTTGTGCACAGCAACTGCCAGCAGCAATATATTCACTTTCAGCAGTTGATAGTGCGAGAGAATTTTGTTTCTTAGAATACCAGGAAACTAGAGATTCACCAAGGAATTGACATGTTCCACTGATGCTTTTCCTATCCACTAGACTACCTGCATAATCAGAATCTGAGTAGCCAATCAGATCGAAAGAAGTACCTTTTGGATACCATAATCCTAAGTCAGGAGTTCCACTTAAATACTTAAAGATTCTTTTGATAGCAGTTAAGTGAGATTCCTTAGGGGCAACCTGAAATCTAGCACAGAGACACACACTGAAAAGAATATCTGGTCTGCTTGCAGTCAGATATAACAAAGATCCAATCATACCACGATATTTCTTAATGTCTACACTGATTCCTTTTTCATCTTTATCCAACTTAGTAGTGGTGCTCATAGGAGTCTTTGAAGATTTGACAGTTTCTAATCCGAATTTCTTAAGGAGTTCCTTAATGTATTTTTCTTGACAGAAGAAAATTCCATCAGGAGATTGACTAATCTGGAATCCTAAGAAGAACTTTAACTCCCCCATCATACTCATTTCAAATTCACTCTGCATGAGGGAAGAAAACTCATTACACATATTGACATTAGTTGAGCCAAAAATAATGTCATCTACATAAATTTGAACCAACAGAATGTCCTTCTCCTTTTGCATGGTAAACAGAGTTGAATCGGAGTTACCCTTTTTGAAATTCCTTTCCTCAAGGAAATTCTTCAATCTGTCATACCAAGCTCTAGGAGCCTGCTTAAGTCCATACAGAGCTTTCCTAAGCTTGTACACATGATCGGGTTTGTCAAAAGATTCAAACCCTAAGGGTTGCTCAACAAAAACTTCTTCATTTATGAAACCATTTAAAAATGCACTCTTTACATCCATTTGAAAGAGTGTGAAGTTCTTGTAGCAGGAAAAAGCTAGAAGCATCCTAATTGATTCCAATCTAGCAACAGGGGCAAAAGATTCCTCAAAATCAATACCCTCTTCTTGAGAGTACCCCTTAGCAACCAGTCTAGCCTTGTTCCTTATTACAATCCCATTTTCATCCAATTTATTCTTAAAGACCCACTTAGTTCCAATAATGGGATGAACCATAGGCCTCGGAACAAGTTCCCATACCTTGCTCCTTTCAAATTGATTTAGCTCCTTTTGCATAGCTAAAATCCAATACTCATCATTCTCGGCCTCTTCAAACTTCTTAGGCTCTACTTGAGAGATAAATGCCACATTGGCACAAAGATTCCTAAGAGAGGATCTAGTCTTAACACCTAGTGATGGATCACCTAAGACTTCATCTAATGGATGATTTCTAACATATTTCCAATCTCTAGGGAGAGTAGGATTTTCATCCTTGACAGGAATTATACCTAGAGATGTAGAAGATGGTTCTAAAGATTTTTCTGCTTGAGAGGGATCAGTAGGTTTTTCTAAGGAAAGAGAATCCAGTTGATAATTCAAAACACCATCCTCATCCACATTTATTGTGGGCTGAGGGGACTCATCAAAGTTGACATGAACGGATTCCTCTACAACTAGGGTTCTCCTATTGAAAACCCTATATGCTTTACTGGTAAGAGAATAACCAAGAAAAATTCCAATATCAGATTTGGAATCGAATTTTCCTAAGTTATCCTTAGTATTTGAGAATGAAGCATTTACTGCAAAAGGCTCTAAAATACTTGACAGAAGGAGTTTTTCCACTCCAAAGCTCATATGGAGTTTTCTCTAGGATAGGTCTTATGGAGACCCGATTAAGTACATAACAGGCTGTTGCTACAGCTTCGGCCCAGAAATACTTAGGAAGGGAGTTTTCATTAAGCATAGTCCTAGCAAGCTCTGAAGGGATCTATTCTTCCGCTCAACAACTCCATTTTGCTGAGGGGTCCTAGGAGAAGAGAAATTGTGCTCAATTCCATACTTGAGACATAGGAGTTCAAATTTCTCATTTTCAAACTCTCCACCATGATCACTACGAATAGCAACAATGGTGAGCTCCTTTTCATTTTGAACTCTTTTCCTAAAACTAGAAAAGGTGTCAAAGGTTTCATCCTTAGACTTCAGAAAATGAACCCAAGTAAATCTAGAAAAATCATCAACAATGACAAATGCATAGAATTTTCCTCCTAGACTGGCTATGTTGGAAGGACCGAAGAGGTCCATATGAAGGAGTTGGAGAGGCTTAGAAGTAGAAATTGCATTCTTAGATACAAAGGAACTTTTGATCTGCTTGCCCATTTGACAAGCTTCACAGACTTTATCCTTTTCAAAGGATATCTTAGGAATACCTCTAACTAAGTTCTTCTTAGTAATCTTAGCTAAGGTATCTATCCCTACGTGTCCTAATCTCCTATGCCAGATCCAACCGTCAATAGAAGAATTCACAGCAAAACATTTTTCAATACTACAATCAATATCATCAATGTCAATGACATAAATATTTTCTTTCCTAAAACCAGTAAAGAGAATTTTGCCATTTGCAGCATCTTTAATTATACATGAATCTGATTTGAATATTACTTCATAACCTTTGTCACATAATTGACTAATGCTAAGTAGATTATGTTTTAACCCATCAACTAATAAAACATTTTCTATAACAGGATTGATAGGGTTACCTATGTTGCCAATGCCAACAATTTTGCCCTTTTGATTTCCACCAAAAGTGACACTTCCTTTCCTCTTGTTGACAACAGCGAACTTAGTTGCATCTCCAGTCATATGCCTTGAACAACCACTGTCCAGGTACCACTGATTTCTTAGAGAAGATGCATTATCCTGCAACACAGAAATTAGGTTGTCTTCTTAGGTATCCAAATCTTTTGGGTCCTAGTGTTAGGCCTGGTTCCTTTAGGAACCCATTGTAACTTACAACCATCTTTCTTGCCATTTGTTTTTAGTGGGCATACAAAGGACTTATGTCTTACTTCATTACACTTATGACATACAGTAGATTTAGCAAAGAAATTCTTAAAAGCTTTCTTTTTATTAGACTTGTCATATCCTAATCCTGTTCTGTCAAAATTTGCTCTCTGACCTCCTATTATCATCTTAAATAATTTTTCACCCTTGGTGAAGTTCAGAATGATATTATTCAGATCTTCGTTTTTGCTCTTAAGCTCATCAATTTCCTTGACATGCAAGTCTACTTATTTAGCATGCTTTTCTAATAGATCTGTATTCTCCTTTTTCAACAGATTGTATTTATTTTTCAGCATGCTAAACTGCTTAACTAAATCGTTAAACGCATCAATAAGCTCACTCTCATCATTGTCACTCTCACTCTCACTTAAAGTATCAGAAGACAAGAAACTAACCTTTTCTTCGTGAGCCATGAAGCATAGGTTTGCTACTTCCTCATCTTCTGAGGATGATGTGTCACCTTCACTGTCATCCCAAGTAGCCTTCATAGCCTTCTTCTTAAACTTCTTGGGATACTTCTTTGCTTGTGGACAATCTGCCTTCATATGTCCAGGCTTTCCACACCCAAAGCACGTGATTTCCTTTTCCTTTTGAGACTTTTCACCTTTCGGAAATTTCCTTCCTTGCAGTCTTTTCCTTTGGAGAAACTTACTGAACCTCCTGGTGATGAGTGCAATATCCTCATCATTATCTTCCTCTTCTTCAGAGTCATCTTGCTTACTTGATGAGGCTTTGAGTGCAATGTCCTTTTTCTTGCTGATCTCTTTCTCCTTGAGATCTTCCTTCTCATTGGCTCTCATTGTAATCTCGTGAGTCATGAGAGATCCAACGAGCTCTTCAAGTTTAAGAACCTTCAAATCCCGAGCTTCTTGAATGGCGGTCACTTTAGGTTGCCACGCTCATGGAAGGCATCTCAAAATTTTCCTGACTAGTTCTTCACCTGTATACATCTTACCAAGAACTTTTAATCCATTAGTAATATTAGTGAATCTAGTAAACATAGAAGATATGGACTCATCCTTTTCCATGGAGAACAATTCATACTCATGAACAAGCATGCTTAATTTGCTCTCTTTAACTTGGTTTGTTCCCTCATGAGTTACTTCTAATAAATGCCAGATTTCCTGAGCACTATCACACCCCTGAACTCTGTTGAATTCATCACGATTTAGAGCACAGTATAGGGTGTTAATGGCTTTGGCATTTAGACTCAAGTTCCTCTTGTCGGACTCAGTTAAATCAGCAGAGACCTTGGGAACACTTTTGCCATCTACAGTTTTCATGGCACTAAATGGACCATATTCTATAATATTCCATAACTCATAGTCCATGGCTTGAATGAATATTCTCATTCTCGCCTTCCAGTAAACATAATCACTGCCATCGAATAGAGGTGGCCTAGAGATGGACTGACCCTCAATGTGTGAGGAGTTTGAGTGGAATGCCATGATTAGTATATCACAGAATACAAATACAACTTAGACAATGATAAACCTCGCTCTGATACCAATTGTAGGATCGGTATTGTCTAAGAGGGGGGTGAATTAGACCTTTTTAAATTTTAATTACTAGTCAACTTAATTTCTCTCCTAGATTAAACTTATAGATTTATCACAAGTGATCAGATAATGTAAAGAGAGAGAGAGAGAAATTCGACACCAGTATTTTTACGTGGTTCGGCCAAACTGCCTACGTCCACGCTCCAAGGCTCCTCCTTGAAGATTCCTTACTTCTCCTCAACAAGAAATCCTGATCGAGTTTTCGGGCGACGATCCAAAGCCTTTTATACAATACAGGATTGAACTTTACGGGCGTCAATCCACTGCCTTATACAAATTTAGAGTTTGTAAAGTTTTGCACAAAAACTACTCTCTCACAGGATCTGAATCTCAAGTTCGAATGTAAGAGGAGAGTAGTACGATTTACAGAGTATGAATATTTTCGCAAGTAGGGCTCAGGAATTCAAATCGCAAAAGTTGTTCCTTTGTGCTCTAAGCTCGGCTTTTATATTCTGTCCATTTTCTGCTTGACTTCAATGCTTCTAAACCAATAATAGAAACTTTGTTACCGTTGGGAAGCATCCGTACAAGTTCAGGTAGCCGTTGCCGTTTGTAGTTGTAAATCGTCGTCGCCATTAATGTTCTGGAGTTATGGCTGAAAACCGACGTCACTGTAGCTTCGCGGCTAATTTGAATTCTGGCAGAAGTTCACCGGCAGATGCAACTTAATGAGCGGAGACACGTCATCGGTGAATGCTGCTTGAAATGCCATCGGCAGATATATCCTTGAATTCCATCGGCAGAAGCATCTTCACTTCTATCGGCGACGCAACTTCACTAGCGGCAGAAGCAACTTCAACTTCTATCGGCAGAATCGGCAGAAGCAACTTCAACTTCTATCGGCAGAAGCAACTTCAACTTCTATCGGCAGAAGCAACTTCAACTTCTATCGGCAGAAGCAACTTCAACTTCTATCGGCAGAAGCAACTTCAACTTCTATCGGCAGAAGCAACTTCAACTTCTATCGGCAGAAGCAACTTCAACTTCTATCGGCAGAAGCAACTTCAACTTCTATCGGCAGAAGCAACTTCAACTTCTATCGGCAGAAGCAACTTCAACTTCTATCGGCAGAAGCAACTTCAACTTCTATCGGCAGAAGCAACTTCAACTTCTATCGGCAGAAGCAACTTCAACTTCTATCGGCAGAAGCAACTTCAACTTCTATCGGCAGAAGCAACTTCAACTTCTATCGGCAGAAGCAACTTCAACTTCTATCGGCAGAAGCAACTTCAACTTCTATCGGCAGAAGCAACTTCAACTTCTATCGGCAGAAGCAACTTCAACTTCTATCGGCAGAAGCAACTTCAACTTCTATCGGCAGAAGCAACTTCAACTTCTATCGGCAGAAGCAACTTCAACTTCTATCGGCAGAAGCAACTTCAACTTCTATCGGCAGAAGCAACTTCAACTTCTATCGGCAGAAGCAACTTCAACTTCTATCGGCAGAAGCAACTTCAACTTCTATCGGCAGAAGCAACTTCAACTTCTATCGGCAGAAGCAACTTCAACTTCTATCGGCAGAAGCAACTTCAACTTCTATCGGCAGAAGCAACTTCAACTTCTATCGGCAGAAGCAACTTCAACTTCTATCGGCAGAAGCAACTTCAACTTCTATCGGCAGAAGCAACTTCAACTTCTATCGGCAGAAGCAACTTCAACTTCTATCGGCAGAAGCAACTTCAACTTCTATCGGCAGAAGCAACTTCAACTTCTATCGGCAGAAGCAACTTCAACTTCTATCGGCAGAAGCAACTTCAACTTCTATCGGCAGAAGCAACTTCAACTTCTATCGGCAGAAGCAACTTCAACTTCTATCGGCAGAAGCAACTTCAACTTCTATCGGCAGAAGCAACTTCAACTTCTATCGGCAGAAGCAACTTCAACTTCTATCGGCAGAAGCAACTTCAACTTCTATCGGCAGAAGCAACTTCAACTTCTATCGGCAGAAGCAACTTCAACTTCTATCGGCAGAAGCAACTTCAACTTCTATCGGCAGAAGCAACTTCAACTTCTATCGGCAGAAGCAACTTCAACTTCTATCGGCAGAAGCAACTTCAACTTCTATCGGCAGAAGCAACTTCAACTTCTATCGGCAGAAGCAACTTCAACTTCTATCGGCAGAAGCAACTTCAACTTCTATCGGCAGAAGCAACTTCAACTTCTATCGGCAGAAGCAACTTCAACTTCTATCGGCAGAAGCAACTTCAACTTCTATCGGCAGAAGCAACTTCAACTTCTATCGGCAGAAGCAACTTCAACTTCTATCGGCAGAAGCAACTTCAACTTCTATCGGCAGAAGCAACTTCAACTTCTATCGGCAGAAGCAACTTCAACTTCTATCGGCAGAAGCAACTTCAACTTCTATCGGCAGAAGCAACTTCAACTTCTATCGGCAGAAGCAACTTCAACTTCTATCGGCAGAAGCAACTTCAACTTCTATCGGCAGAAGCAACTTCAACTTCTATCGGCAGAAGCAACTTCAACTTCTATCGGCAGAAGCAACTTCAACTTCTATCGGCAGAAGCAACTTCAACTTCTATCGGCAGAAGCAACTTCAACTTCTATCGGCAGAAGCAACTTCAACTTCTATCGGCAGAAGCAACTTCAACTTCTATCGGCAGAAGCAACTTCAACTTCTATCGGCAGAAGCAACTTCAACTTCTATCGGCAGAAGCAACTTCAACTTCTATCGGCAGAAGCAACTTCAACTTCTATCGGCAGAAGCAACTTCAACTTCTATCGGCAGAAGCAACTTCAACTTCTATCGGCAGAAGCAACTTCAACTTCTATCGGCAGAAGCAACTCAACCTCTACGATCCTAATCTGAAAAATGGAGGGGGATCTTTCAGATGAATGACTAACTCAATAAGGAAGTATATCATATACTCAAATGTATTTGTAAAATTAATTTTATCATTTTTTTTCAAAACCATGAAATAGTTATAAAACATGCGGTTCATGAGTTTACCTTCAAAATATTTTTTTTTCATCTGGAAGTAGGTTGCACAATCCAATGATTCTAAAATCACCAAAATCCTTGTCACCATTTTAAAAACAGTCTCAACAAACCATGAGTGGGTCAGGTTCCAAAATATTTCCACATACATAGATATTATACATAAACTAAGCCATCACCATTTCTGTTTAAAAACAATCTCAGTGAAAAATGAGTATCACCCAAAGGGGTACAAACCAGAGAAAGGCGGTGATACGGAGACTAAGCAACGCCTCATGAAATTGGGACGGTGATCCGTAGATCCAACACGTCACCAAGTAGCCGTCGACCGACAATATGCCAAGACACAATTAATATCATGCCAAAAGAGTGGTCGAAGAGCCAAAGCTCTAAGTCAACACCACCCTGCGTGAACCAATACACCCTGGCCAGGCTAAGGGATTTGAAACCTAAGGACCACGTCAGCACCGTCCTACTTTTGTTTTCCATTACATATGTAATATCCGGCCTGTACGGATTTTTGGTTTTAATATATTATATTCATATTTTTATATATGTGGCATTCTTGGTAAATATGTCGAATCAAGTCAGTTTCTCAAAGGGAAAGCGTCATTACGACTTTAACGATTAATAGGAATTTCAGGGAATTTTGGGGAATTTTCGGAGATTAAACGCTATATTCCGAGTAATTACCCCTATCGTAACGTAAAGGACGTTTTAGTAAAAATAGTAAACGAAGTCCGTTTTGCGAATTGGATAGTTTCGTTAAATCTCAAATAATAAGTTGGACTTATTGGCGAAATATGGAAAGTTGAAAAAGTCGAATCGTTGGACGATTAACGAAACGAAGGACGAAATTAATATGGAAAACTATGGAAGGGCAAATTAGTCCTTTTGCAAGTCAAATTCTAGTTAAAAATCAATTTCTTTTCTCTCCTCTCAGCACTTAACGCAAATTCACTCCTCTCCCTCTCTGTTTTCTATTTTCTCTCTCGGTTCCTCACTGGCCGCCGGCGATTCCTCGACGATCCGACCTCCGATCGTTCCGTTTTCTTCGCGATTTCTCCTCTTTTCGCAACCCTAGGTACGAGCCTACAATCTTAGAGCTTTTATTTCGACGTTTACGGCGTTTTACGGAATAAGGGTTTCGATTAATTTTCGTTAAAAACGGGAATTAGGGTTCGTAATTAATAGGTTAGCCGTGATTAAGTATATATTGAACGTATTTGACGTTATTGGACGAATCTAATTGATTTAGGAAAAATGTTAGAAATTGTGAAATTTTGAGATTTTAGGGAAAGCTCGAAATTTGAGATTTAGGATCCCGAGCATGAATTTCTCGACGAACTAGCTCAATGAAGTGGATTAAAGCTTTAGGAAAATTTCCTTAGTTAAGGTTTTATCAATTTTGGACGTTTAGAAGCTTACACTCGTTTTAACGTTGATGATTCTAAATTGCTTTAGGTGAACGACTCCCGTAGACGAAGCTTGAGATTCAGCGCGCTCAAGGTAAGTTCTCGTGACTTACTCTGACCGATTGGTCTACACCGTACTTCGATTTAGCGTCGAGGATCTTGGAGGATTGATTGTTTTAACTGCTTTGGTTGGGTAGTTAGGTTTAAACGTTTTGTAGGTTATTTTATTTACAGTCTTGATGGTACGCATGCTTGTTTGTTTACTTTTATATTGAACTGTTCATGCATCACGTATTTTAACTTAGCATGAAAACGAATTTCCGCACTGCACGATGTTTTCTGAAAACCATGTGGCCCAGAAATTGGGGGCTCTTGATCTATCGTGCGGGCCGATTAAGGGTCTGGTCGATACCACATCTCATGTACTGTAATTAATTAATGTAATCTGTTATCTGGTCACGCGAGGTGGGGCTCAGGCACGGCTGTACGTGTTGTAAGCGTGTACCCCCCTCCTCTAACCGCACGGGGTAGTCCGACCGCAGGATGGGCCCCCTTCGGTTAGAGGGATGAGATCTCGGTGATATACTGTCTGCGACACTCTGTTATGCATGATTTCTGAACTCCATATGCACTGCACGCATCTGCATTTACGTAGAATTTACTGAGCCTGTTAGCTCATAGGTGTCTGTATGGTGTAGGTGACATTTTAGGTGACATCGAGCCAGGTGAGGACGATGTTCCTCCTCCTGATGTGTAAGGCAGTTGACGGATGATGGCTTCCGTGGTGTGTTGCGCAGTCGATGCTTACCTGACCCGTGGGGATGTAAGTACGGTATTTTGAGGATACTGGGTTATTTTGAAAAGATATGTAGAAAGTTATGTTTGGATTGGATAGGTTTAATGGTTTTAAACATTTTGGAAATCTGTTTATAATCTGTGTTTTTATAGTTTTTTACTGGAACTGCTTGGAAATTTGTAACAGGAGGGTTAGACAACTTTCAAACGTATCCATGCAGTTTGTTTTTACGAAAGTTTAACGTAGGTTTATGTCGTTTAATTAGGGTGCAATGCTGAGTAATGAAATGGATGATATATAATGAAATGTTGAAATCGGCTCTCTGAAACGTTGGATTGCTCTCTGGAATCTCGGATTCCAGAGAGAAACAAATGAGACTGGTCGCTGCAAGTGCAGCGACTGGTCGCTGCAAAGGGCAGCGACTGGTCGTTGCATTGTGCAGCGCTCGATCGCTGCACAATGCAGCGACCGGGCGTTGCATTGTGCAGCGCCTGTTTTCCGGTTTTGCCCCTCCGCAATTAAAATTATTGTTTTAAATAATTTTAATTGTTTTAAATAGTTATTTTATTTGTTTTTAAATTGTTTTTAAGTTCGGTTTAAAAGCTTCGAAAGTTAGATTCAATTTCTGATTTCGATTTCGGCTTAGTTTCCGCTTAAAATTAATTAAGTTTTGTCAAAAAAAAAATATATATATAATAAAATTATACGGGTAAAATAGGTACAGTATTAGGGGTGTTACAACATAAACCAACAACCTTCTCTCAACAGAAGATGTACATGATCTGACTCCAATCATTTTGGTTTCTCAGCTGGTGCAACCTAGAACAACTGGAGTCTGATATTCGAAAGACTAAACCAGCCCAATCAAAGTCAGTCCATCGGACATGGACGTATAACAAACTAGAATGAATTATCATGCGCTTATAAAATAAATGTGTAAGACATCTGCAAATATACATAGAAACAACAAAAGGTCATGAACCTCAAGGTAGGGGTCGACAATAACCCACAAGTGGTCTATCGAAACAAACATGATTCAACCGATCGACCCTAGTGATCGACACCTCTCCCTCGTGAGTTCCACCAAAGGTCGATCGCCGACCCAAGCGGTCTACACCTCAGTGCAGGGATCGAAACTTCGAGAAAAGGTCAGCCTTTATTCCTCTCGAGTTGGCAGGGGTAAAAACTTTGAGCAAATGGTCAATCGTTGACCTCTTCGGGTATGGCAAGTGTCGGCTGACTATCGATACTTGCACCTTCCAGTAAGCGAGGTTGACACTTGCTCGACATATATGTAAAAACAACATCTTGCATAGAACACAACAAGTGTCAACTGCAACGTCGATTTCCAGCAACAGAAAATGCAAAATATGGCCTCCCTTGCTGATTTCCATCTCCAATCAACTCAACATCTTGCATAGAACTCAAATCATACAATAATGGTCACGACTCATAGGTGGTCCTAACAGAATGCTGGGTCGGGTGACCTGATCCTTGGAGAGCACCCGATCACCCCACTCAAGGCTTGGTTTTGCAATAGAAGACTTGAATATGAATCAAAGTCCAAAGATTCACACAGTGATTACAGATATAATAGTACGATAAAGAAATAGCAATTCAATAAAATTTCAAATTCCAAGGTCAAATTCAATTATCTTATACATGCCCAATTATAGATAAGTTCTCACCAAAAGTAACTAAACACTCAATTTACAAGTTCAAATTCAATTATCTTATACATGCCCAATTATAGATAAGTTCTCACCAAAAGTAACTAAACACTCAATAAAGAAAATAAAGATAAGGTATTTGCCTCTGATGTCTAGCTACTCATTGCGCTTGTTTTTTCCTAGAAAGGGAGGGGGTCGTTTGGGGTGAATAACTAACTCAATAGAAACGTTATATTAAATGCATGTAAAAATTCATTTACCTTTCTTTTCAAAACATGATGAGAAAATAAAATGGTTTTCAAAACATCATTCCATGAAAACTCATTTTCCCTATTTTAAGAAAAACAGACTCTACGAGCCACCGATGAGGTATTGAGTTAAACATTTTCGTATGCATAGATGATTATACGAAAATACATCATCATCATACTTATTATATAAAAACCACCTCAGTAAAAGAGTAGGGTCACTCAAGGACCCCTTCAGGACATGAACATAGTAAGTTTGAGACCGAAGTCCAGCCATACCTCATGAGCCAGAAAGAAAAAATAAGTAACGTGCGATTTGAAGATCCAGCCTTGTTGTAACGCCCAAATTTTAAAATCCTCAATTTGAAAATCTTAAAATTTTTCCTAAATTGATTTATAAAATTTGAGCGTTAAAATTCTAATTTCAGAATATTGAAAATCTTTTTCAATAATAACTGAAACCTTAAATGCGCGGAAGTTTTATCAAAATTTTCAACATTAAATAACTTTGTCGGAAACTTGAAATAAATGCAGAATTAAAACATTTCATAAAACTTTATATAACAATAAAATTTAACAATAAAATTCAACATAATTTATTCAAAGTCTTTAACTTAAATAAAAACATACAATATCTTCACAAATCAGAAACGTAAGAATTTAAATTCCTTCATTTGCCTCTAAGAGATTTTCGAGCAACGTCATTTCTTTCTCAGAAAAAACCCACCTACATCACAAAATTATAAACTATGAGAAAAACTCAATAAGCGAAAATATGTATAAGTGCAAAATTAACATTTCTGTAGCACCCTGTAACGACCCTTACCCGTACCCTAGTTTTCCCGTACAAATTTTTCATTTTTATGCGTATAAACTGTAAATCTGACTTTTGTGCGGAATTAAAACTTTAAAAATCGGAATTGAAATTGTTAACGGCGTTTGAAAACTACATTGAAAACTATATAAGATAAATTTAAAACATTAATTAAACAATTAAATATTAAAAGAAATCATTTAAAATTAAAGTTACTTTTTTTTATTTATGTTCTGCCGTTTGGCAGAATAGATGGCGATTGATCGCCCCCAACTGGGCGATCAATCGCCCATCAGCGATTGCTCATGGCGAGCAATCGCTTTAGGCGATTCCACCATCGCCTAGCGATCGCCACTGGCGATCGCCAGGCAAAGAGGGGCGATTGATCGCCCGGCGATCAATCACCATGCTCTCTGGAATTTTCCAGAGAGCACAGCCTCCTCTCTCCCTTCTTTTTCCTTTCTTCGTTTCCTCATGCCCTGCATCTCACACTCACAATACACAACTCACAACACAACACACACACACCTTTCAACATTCACATTTCCTTCATCACATACCATTACATTTCTCATACTATCGCTCACCCACTTCCCAACTCAATCACAACTGAACATAACCAATTTCATGAAAACGAACCGCATGGTTCCGTTTAAAAGTCTAACATTTCCTCCTGTTTGAAAATAGTCAAAACATTACGAAAATTCCTCTAATTTCCAAAACACGACATATAATCCATCAAAACCCAAAACATCCTAAAGTATTTAGCTATACAGATTTCCTATATTTCTATCTATCAATTCCCAAAATGTTTACCTATGTCCCCACGGGTCAAAATCACGCACCGACTGCCAGCGCACTCCCACGGGCCATTCTCCTTCAACTTGCTCATACTTCAGACGGAGGGACGTCTTCCTCACCTGTCTCAATATCACCTACACCATAGAATTTAACACGTGAGCTAGAGGCTCAGTAAATCTAAGTGAATGCAAATGTATGCTATGCTATGCTATTTCAAACCATGCATTCTTTTCATTTCTTTTCTTTGGGTTTCTATGGGTCACCCGGGGCTTCACTCTCGTTAGATAGGAGCGGCACATCCTGCGATTGGATAGCCTCTCGGATCTAACTGGGGGGAAAGCATGCTTCTTCCGACAGCCATGCCTGAACCACCGCACCCGGCGTGACTATCTCTGCATTCATTTACTTTCTTTGTTTACCTTTTTCCATGTAAAAGTGCTTTGAAATTCATTTTGCATGTGTGCTTAGAAAACAATGCATGGACATGCTCGATACAATAACAATAACAAAACAATGAAAATAAAGCATTAACAATCAACAAACACTAAACATTCTATAACTTAAAGTAACCTAACTACCCGAGCTGTCTACCCGAACACAATTCATCTCCAATTCCTCAATCAACACAATTCTTATGGTGTAGTCCAAGACGGCCAAACAAGTCACAGAGACTTACCTCGCGTCCTTAGCAAATGAATTTAGCTTGACGAATCTCTTTTGTAACTTGAAACCTAAAGCACATCAACTTCAAAATCAATATCTCTAATTGAAACAATCTCAATGTAATTAGTTTTAAAACCAAACATCAACAATTCCAAGCCATCTAATTCAACAAGAACATAAACATGTGTGGCACTTTAAATGAAGCATTTCAAACCAGCACAAGTAAATCAGTTGACTTTAATCACAAAAACTAAGATTCTAGCTCGAAACATGAACCGATTTCGAAAAATTATAACTTCATCTACAAATGTCGAAATGGCTTGATTCCAAAGGCCACGGCTTTCCTAAAGTATCTAATTTAACCCACAAAAACAGTTTTGCGAGATAAAATCAGAAGGATGGTCAAAATGCATCAGAACAGTGACCTGCCAAAATTTCGCTTTACTATTTTACTTAAACTTTGAAAATTCATAACTTCTCCAATTCTTATCCGATTTCAATGATTCAACATGTTTTGGAAACCTTATTATGTCTATTTTAACATGGAATCAACCCTTTATCCAAAATAAAACAGAAGCGTGACAGAAAGACCAAAAATCGAACTGACCGCGGAAATTCTCCAGTTTTTGCACAACAACTTCAAAAATTCATAACTAAATCAATTCTTAACGAAATCGAGTGATTCAAGTTGCTATGGACTCCTTAGAATGTCTACTTTCTAATGGTGAAACTAATTTATCAAAAGCCATTCACATATACTGGCAGAAAAACTAAAACCGAAGCTGCTCTTTTTTTAAATCATTACTTTGTGTCCAACTTCGAAAATTCACCATAAATCGCACACATATCCGAATTCAATAATTCAAAATGTCACAATGTCTACTTTAACATAGACTTATTCATTTATCAAAAATCAAACCCAATAAACGGTAGAAAATCAAAAACCGAAGCTGCCCTAACCTTTTCCAGTTTTCGTACATTTAAATCATCAACCAATATCCATCAATTTACCAATGACCATCCAAAAATCAAGAAAAATCCAACAATACATCCAAATCTCAAAACCCTAAATCTCAATCCACGAATTTCTCCTCGAATCTAACCCTAAACTGAAAACCAAACTTACAACCCACACAAACTCACTGTTGACTTAAATAATGTTTAAGTCTTAATTTGTTTTTGATGATGAATTTGTCTGCTTAATATTGTAATTTGATTATGTTATTAATTGAATTATGAAATGCATTTGAGTTAGATTTGTTGGAGATACCCTAAAAGAGTATTTAGTTTTTAATGCATATGATTAATGTACAGGGCTGAAATGTGGTAAGCAAAAAGAATCAGTCCACCGGTCACAAAACGACAAGAGCGGAGTCAAGTTTCAAATGGTCATCCCACCGGTCAGCTAAACGACAAGGGCGGATGACTAAATGGAATTAGTCCACGCTCACTAAAAGACAAAGGCGGATGAGCGAAAAGAAATACTCAACCGCGCGCTAAAAGACAAAGGCGGATGAGCGAAAAGAAATACGTCCACCGCTCGGCTAAAAGACAAAGGCGGATGAGCGAAAGAAATACTCCACCGCTCGCTAAAAGACAAAGGCGGATGAGCGAAAGAAATACTCCACCGCTCGCTAAAAGACAAAGGCGGATGAGCGAAAGAAATACTCCACCGCTCGCTAAAAGACAAAGGCGGATGAGCGAAAGAAATACTCCACCGCTCGCTAAAAGACAAAGGCGGATGAGCGAAAGAAATACTCCACCGCTCGCTAAAAGACAAAGGCGGATGAGCGAAAGAAATACTCCACCGCTCGCTAAAAGACAAAGGCGGATGAGCGAAAGAAATACTCCACCGCTCGCTAAAAGACAAAGGCGGATGAGCGAAAGAAATACTCCACCGCTCGCTAAAAGACAAAGGCGGATGAGCGAAAGAAATACTCCACCGCTCGCTAAAAGACAAAGGCGGATGAGCGAAAGAAATACTCCACCGCTCGCTAAAAGACAAAGGCGGATGAGCGAAAGAAATACTCCACCGCTCGCTAAAAGACAAAGGCGGATGAGCGAAAGAAATACTCCACCGCTCGCTAAAAGACAAAGGCGGATGAGCGAAAGAAATACTCCACCGCTCGCTAAAAGACAAAGGCGGATGAGCGAAAGAAATACTCCACCGCTCGCTAAAAGACAAAGGCGGATGAGCGAAAGAAATACTCCACCGCTCGCTAAAAGACAAAGGCGGATGAGCGAAAGAAATACTCCACCGCTCGCTAAAAGACAAAGGCGGATGAGCGAAAGAAATACTCCACCGCTCGCTAAAAGACAAAGGCGGATGAGCGAAAGAAATACTCCACCGCTCGCTAAAAGACAAAGGCGGATGAGCGAAAGAAATACTCCACCGCTCGCTAAAAGACAAAGGCGGATGAGCGAAAGAAATACTCCACCGCTCGCTAAAAGACAAAGGCGGATGAGCGAAAGAAATACTCCACCGCTCGCTAAAAGACAAAGGCGGATGAGCGAAAGAAATACTCCACCGCTCGCTAAAAGACAAAGGCGGATGAGCGAAAGAAATACTCCACCGCTCGCTAAAAGACAAAGGCGGATGAGCGAAAGAAATACTCCACCGCTCGCTAAAAGACAAAGGCGGATGAGCGAAAGAAATACTCCACCGCTCGCTAAAAGACAAAGGCGGATGAGCGAAAGAAATACTCCACCGCTCGCTAAAAGACAAAGGCGGATGAGCGAAAGAAATACTCCACCGCTCGCTAAAAGACAAAGGCGGATGAGCGAAAGAAATACTCCACCGCTCGCTAAAAGACAAAGGCGGATGAGCGAAAGAAATACTCCACCGCTCGCTAAAAGACAAAGGCGGATGAGCGAAAGAAATACTCCACCGCTCGCTAAAAGACAAAGGCGGATGAGCGAAAGAAATACTCCACCGCTCGCTAAAAGACAAAGGCGGATGAGCGAAAGAAATACTCCACCGCTCGCTAAAAGACAAAGGCGGATGAGCGAAAGAAATACTCCACCGCTCGCTAAAAGACAAAGGCGGATGAGCGAAAGAAATACTCCACCGCTCGCTAAAAGACAAAGGCGGATGAGCGAAAGAAATACTCCACCGCTCGCTAAAAGACAAAGGCGGATGAGCGAAAGAAATACTCCACCGCTCGCTAAAAGACAAAGGCGGATGAGCGAAAGAAATACTCCACCGCTCGCTAAAAGACAAAGGCGGATGAGCGAAAGAAATACTCCACCGCTCGCTAAAAGACAAAGGCGGATGAGCGAAAGAAATACTCCACCGCTCGCTAAAAGACAAAGGCGGATGAGCGAAAGAAATACTCCACCGCTCGCTAAAAGACAAAGGCGGATGAGCGAAAGAAATACTCCACCGCTCGCTAAAAGACAAAGGCGGATGAGCGAAAGAAATACTCCACCGCTCGCTAAAAGACAAAGGCGGATGAGCGAAAGAAATACTCCACCGCTCGCTAAAAGACAAAGGCGGATGAGCGAAAGAAATACTCCACCGCTCGCTAAAAGACAAAGGCGGATGAGCGAAAGAAATACTCCACCGCTCGCTAAAAGACAAAGGCGGATGAGCGAAAGAAATACTCCACCGCTCGCTAAAAGACAAAGGCGGATGAGCGAAAGAAATACTCCACCGCTCGCTAAAAGACAAAGGCGGATGAGCGAAAGAAATACTCCACCGCTCGCTAAAAGACAAAGGCGGATGAGCGAAAGAAATACTCCACCGCTCGCTAAAAGACAAAGGCGGATGAGCGAAAGAAATACTCCACCGCTCGCTAAAAGACAAAGGCGGATGAGCGAAAGAAATACTCCACCGCTCGCTAAAAGACAAAGGCGGATGAGCGAAAGAAATACTCCACCGCTCGCTAAAAGACAAAGGCGGATGAGCGAAAGAAATACTCCACCGCTCGCTAAAAGACAAAGGCGGATGAGCGAAAGAAATACTCCACCGCTCGCTAAAAGACAAAGGCGGATGAGCGAAAGAAATACTCCACCGCTCGCTAAAAGACAAAGGCGGATGAGCGAAAGAAATACTCCACCGCTCGCTAAAAGACAAAGGCGGATGAGCGAAAGAAATACTCCACCGCTCGCTAAAAGACAAAGGCGGATGAGCGAAAGAAATACTCCACCGCTCGCTAAAAGACAAAGGCGGATGAGCGAAAGAAATACTCCACCGCTCGCTAAAAGACAAAGGCGGATGAGCGAAAGAAATACTCCACCGCTCGCTAAAAGACAAAGGCGGATGAGCGAAAGAAATACTCCACCGCTCGCTAAAAGACAAAGGCGGATGAGCGAAAGAAATACTCCACCGCTCGCTAAAAGACAAAGGCGGATGAGCGAAAGAAATACTCCACCGCTCGCTAAAAGACAAAGGCGGATGAGCGAAAGAAATACTCCACCGCTCGCTAAAAGACAAAGGCGGATGAGCGAAAGAAATACTCCACCGCTCGCTAAAAGACAAAGGCGGATGAGCGAAAGAAATACTCCACCGCTCGCTAAAAGACAAAGGCGGATGAGCGAAAGAAATACTCCACCGCTCGCTAAAAGACAAAGGCGGATGAGTAAATAGACCTCCATTCTTTGATGGTAGTGACTATGTCTATTGGAAGTCTAGAATGAAATATTCATTCAAGCCATAGACTATGAGACCTGGTGTATTATAGAGAATGGTCCTTACAAGGCCATGAAAACTGTTGATGGGAAAGTATCCCTAAGGACTCTTCTGAGTTAACAAGTCCGATAAGAGAAATCTAAGCCTTAATGCTAAGGCTGTAAACACCTTGTACTGTGCCTTAAATAGAGATGAATTTAATAGGGTACAAGGGTGTGAAAGTGCTCAAGAAATTTGGCACTTATTAGAGGTCACACACGAGGGCACAAATCAAGTTAAGGAGAGCAAACTGAATATGCTCATTCACAGTATGATTATTTTCTATGCCCAAAGATGAGTCTGTCTCTTCCATGTTTGCAAGATTCACTAACATTACTAATGGTTGAAAGCTCTTGGTAAGTCTTATTCTAGTGAAGAACAGGTCAGGAAGATCCTCAGGTGTCTTCCAAGAAGCTGGCAGCCAAAGGTGACTGCAATTCAGGAAGCAAAGGATCTTAAAGCTCTAAAGCTTGAAGAGCTCATTGGATCTCTCATGACACATGAGATCACAATGAGATCAAATGAGAAAGAAGACCTTAAGGAAAAAGAGACCTCCAAAAGAAAAGATATTGCTATGAAAGCTTCTTCAAGTAAATGTGAAGCCTCTGAGGATGAAGAAGAAGAGGAGGATGAGGACATTGCTCTTATTACTAGGAGATCAGCAAGTTCCTTCGAAGGAAGAAGCTGCAGGTACGAGATTTTCCCAAGAATGAAAAGCAATCCAAAGACAAGGAGTTTACCTGTTTTGGATGTGGAAAGCCAGGACACATGAAGGCTGACTGTCCACAAGTTAAAGGTCCCAAGAAATTCAAGAAAAAGGCTATGAAGGCCACTTGGGATGACAGTGAAGGTGACACTTCATCTTCAGATGATGAGGAAGTTGCAAACCTGTGCTTCATGGCACTCGAGGAGGTTAGTACATCTTCTTCAAATGTATCTAGTGATAGTGATAGTGATAGTGATAGTGATAGTGATAGTGATAGTGATAGTGATAGTGATAGTGATAGTGATAGTGATAGTGATAGTGATAGTGATAGTGATAGTGATAGTGATAGTGATAGTGATAGTGATAGTGATAGTGATAGTGATAGTGATAGTGATAGTGATAGTGATAGTGATAGTGATAGTGATAGTGATAGTGATAGTGATAGTGATAGTGATAGTGATAGTGATAGTGATAGTGATAGTGATAGTGATAGTGATAGTGATAGTGATAGTGATAGTGATAGTGATAGTGATAGTGATAGTGATAGTGATAGTGATAGTGATAGTGATAGTGATAGTGATAGTGATAGTGATAGTGATAGTGATAGTGATAGTGATAGTGATAGTGATAGTGATAGTGATAGTGATAGTGATAGTGATAGTGATAGTGATAGTGATAGTGATAGTGATAGTGATAGTGATAGTGATAGTGATAGTGATAGTGATAGTGATAGTGATAGTGATAGTGATAGTGATAGTGATAGTGATAGTGATAGTGATAGTGATAGTGATAGTGATAGTGATAGTGATAGTGATAGTGATAGTGATAGTGATAGTGATAGTGATAGTGATAGTGATAGTGATAGTGATAGTGATAGTGATAGTGATAGTGATAGTGATAGTGATAGTGATAGTGATAGTGATAGTGATAGTGATAGTGATAGTGATAGTGATAGTGATAGTGATAGTGATAGTGATAGTGATAGTGATAGTGATAGTGATAGTGATAGTGATAGTGATAGTGATAGTGATAGTGATAGTGATAGTGATAGTGATAGTGATAGTGATAGTGATAGTGATAGTGATAGTGATAGTGATAGTGATAGTGATAGTGATAGTGATAGTGATAGTGATAGTGATAGTGATAGTGATAGTGATAGTGATAGTGATAGTGATAGTGATAGTGATAGTGATAGTGATAGTGATAGTGATAGTGATAGTGATAGTGATAGTGATAGTGATAGTGATAGTGATAGTGATAGTGATAGTGATAGTGATAGTGATAGTGATAGTGATAGTGATAGTGATAGTGATAGTGATAGTGATAGTGATAGTGATAGTGATAGTGATAGTGATAGTGATAGTGATAGTGATAGTGATAGTGATAGTGATAGTGATAGTGATAGTGATAGTGATAGTGATAGTGATAGTGATAGTGATAGTGATAGTGATAGTGATAGTGATAGTGATGATGAAGAAGGTGAAATAATTGACGCCTTTAATGACTTAGTTAAACCAGTTTGGCATGCTGAAAAATAAATACAATTTGTTGAAAAAGGAGAATACAGATTTATTAGAAAAGCAGCCAATGAACTTAGTATGCATGAAAAGGAAGTTTCTGCTCTTAAAAAGAAAATGAGACGTTAATAGACTTGTTCTGAATTTCACTGAAGGAAGTAAAATCTGAGCATGTTATTGAGCAGTCAGAGAGTGCAGTTTGATAAAACTGGTCTAGGGTATGAAGGGTTTAGTAAAAAGAAAACATATAAAAGGCTTTTTGTTAAATCCACTGTCTGTCATGCATGCAATGAAGTTGGACATAAATCATTTGTATGTCCATTAAATTCAAACAACAAGAAACTGGGAGTAAATTACAGTGGGTTCCCAAAGGAACCAAAACTAACACCAGGACCCAAAAGATTTGGGTACCTAAGAAGACTGCTTGAACTTTCTATTGCAGGTTGACTGCTCTCCCGGGAAAAAACCAGTGGTATCTCGACAGCGGATGCTCGAGACATATGACGGGGACTCAACTAAATTTGCTGCAGTCAGCAAAAAGAAAGGAAGTGTTACCTTTGGTGGAAACCAAAAAGGTAAAATCGTTGGCATTGGTAACATAGGTAACCCTATCATCCTGTTATAGAAAATGCTTTATTAGTTGATGGGTTAAAACATAAGCTACTTAGCATTAGTCAATTATGTGACAAAGTTATGAAGTAATATTCAAATCAGATTCATGTATAATTAAAGATGCTGCAAATGGCAAAATTCTCTTTACTGGCTTTAGGAAAGAAAATATTTATGTCATTGACATTGATGATATTGATTGTAGTATTGAAAAATGCTTTGCTGTGAATTCTTCTATTGACGGTTGGATCTGGCATAGGAGATTAGGACACGTAGGGATGGATACCTTAGCTAAGATTACTAAGGAGAACTAGTTAGAGGTATTCCTAAGATATCCTTTGAAAAGGATAAAGTCTGTGAAGCTTGTCAAATGGGCAAGCAGATCAAAAGCTCCTTTGCATCTAAGAATACAATTTCTACTTCTAAGCCTCTCCAACTCCTTCATATGGACCTCTCGGTCCTTCCAACATAGCCAGCCTAGGAGGAAAATTCTATGCATTTGTCATTGTTGATGATTTTTCTAGATTTACTTGGGTTCATTTTCTGAAGTCTAAGGATGAAACCTTTGACACCTTTTCTAGTTTTCGGAAAAGAGTTCAAAATGAAAAGGAGCTCACCATTGTTGCTATTCGTAGTGATCATGGTGGAGAGTTTGAAAATGAGAAATTTGAACTCCTGTGTCTCAAACTATGAATTGAGCACCAATTTCTCTTCTCCTAGGACCACCTCAGCAAAATGGTGTTGTGAGCGGGAAAAATCAGATCCTTCAAGAGCTTGCTAGAACTATGCTTAATGAAAAACTCCCTTCCTAAGTATTTCTGGGCTGAAGCTGTAGCAACAGCCTGTTATGTACTTAATCGTGTCTCCATAAGACCTATCCTAGAGAAAACTCCATATGAGCTATGGAGTGGAAAAACTCCTTCTGTCAAGTATTTTAGAACCTTTGGCAGTAAATGCTTCATTCTCAATACTAAGGATAACTTAGGAAAATTCGATTCCAAATCTGATGTTGGAATTTTTCTTGGTTATTCTCTGACCAGTAAAGCATATAGGGTTTTCAATAGGAGAACTCTAGTAGTAGAGGAATCCGTTCATGTCAACTTTGATGTGTCTCCTCAGCCCATATTAAATGTGGATGAGAATGATGGTGTAGTTTGTCAATTAGACTCTCTTTCCTTAGAAAAACCTACAGATCCCTCTCAAGCAGAAAAATCTTTAGAACCATCTTCAACATCTCTTGATATAATTCCTGTCAAGGATGAAAATCCTACTTTACCAAGAGATTGGAAATATGTCAGAATCATCCAATAGATGAGGTCTTAGGTGATCCCTCGTTAGGAGTTAAGACTAGATCCTCTCTTAGGAATCTCTGTGCCAATGTGGCATTTATATCTCAAGTAGAACCTAAGAAGTTTGAAGAGGCCGAGAGTGATGAAAACTGGATTTTAGCTATGCAAGAGGAGCTAAATCAATTTGAAAGGAGCAAGGTATGAGAACTTGTTCCACGGCCTAGGATCATCCAATTATTGGAACAAAATGGGTTTATAAGAATAAATTGGATGAAAATGGGATAGTAGTTAGAAATAAGCTAGACTTGTAGCTAAGGGATACTCTCAAGAAGAGGGAATTGATTTTGAAGAATCCTTTGCCCCTGTAGCTAGATTAGAGTCAATTAGAATGCTTTCTAGCTTTTGCTTGCTACAAAAACTTCACACTCTTTCAAATGGATGTAAAGAGTGCATTTTAAATGGTTATATAACTGAAGAAGTTTATGTAGAGCAACCTTTAGGTTTTGAAGCCTTTGATAAACCCGACCATGTCTTCAACTTAGGAAAGCTCTCTATGGACTTAAGCAGGCTCCTAGAGCTTGGTATGACAGATTGAAGAACTTCCTTGAGGAAAGGAATTTCAATAAGGGTAACTCCGATTCAACTCTGTTTACCATGCAAAAGGAGAAGGACGTTTTGTTGGTTCAAATTTATGTCGATGACATTATCTTTGGCTCAACTAATGTCAAAATGTGTAATGAGTTTTCATCCCTCATGCAAAGTGAATTCGAGATGAGTATGATGGGGGAGTTAAAGTTTTTCTTAGGATTCCAGATTAGTCAATCTTCTGATGGAATTTTCTTCTGTCAAGAAAAATACATCAAGGAACTTCTTAAGAAATTCGGTCTAGAATCTGTCAAATCTTCTAAAACTCCCATGAGTACCACTACTAAATTGGACAAGGATGAAATTGGTATAAGTGTAGATATCAAAAAATATCGTGTTATGATTGGTTCTCTGTTGTATCTGACTGCTAGTAGGCCCGATATACTCTTTAGTGTTTGTCTGTGTGCTAGATTCCAGGCTGCCCCTAAGGAATCTCACTTATCGGCTGTCAAAAGAATTTTCAAATACTTAAGTGGGACTCAAGATTTAGGATTATGGTATCCAAAGGGCACCTCCTTTGATCTAGTAGGCTATTCAGATTCTGACTATGCTGGTAGTCTTATTGATAGAAAAAGCACCAGTGGCACTTGTCAATTCTTAGGAGAGTCTCTAGTGTCTTGGTATTCTAAGAAACAGAATTCTGTTGCATTATCAACTGCTGAAAGTGAATATATTGCTGCTGGCAGTTGCTATGCACAAATGTTATGGATGAAACAGACTCTAGAAGATTATAATCTGTTTTATAATAGGATTCCTATTCGGTGTGATAACACCAGTGCTATAAACATCTCTAAAAATCCTATTCAACATTCTAGAACAAAACACATAGATGTCAGATATCACTTCATTCGTGATCATGTTCAAAAAGGTGACATATCTTTAGAGTTTGTCAATTCCGAAGATCAATTGGCAGATATTTTCACAAAGCCTTTAGATAAGAAAACATTCTGTGGTATTAGAATAAGATTAGGTCTTCTCAAGTATGAGAAAAGTTAAGTTTTTTCCTTATTTTTCTGTCTTTATTGTTCACATCCTCCGGTCCTTTTTTTTTTTTTTTCATTTTTTCACCGGAAGATATACATCATCCACTGACCGGATGATACATTTTCTAATCTGTCAACACGTGTCTTTAATCGGACAATATCAATCTTACACGTGTGATTTCCGCATGTCGGGCGTAGTTCTCTCTCATTTAAACTTGGCTTTCTCTCCGAAACGCTTCATCTTTCGCGCCCTTCCTCTCTATCGACAACCCTTGCTCTCTAGGTCGTCTTCCCAAAATTTCTCCAATGGACCAAGCTTTTGCACACGATCATGAAGCGTGTTCTTCAAGGGGTGGTGTTGAACCTGCGAAAAAGAAAGCCAAACCCAATCCTAGACCAGCTCGGGTGTTCCCTCGGGCAACCAGTTGGCCGTCACTCTACTTCATATCAGAAGCGGCTGAAATCCGATATCACGGTGACTTTAAGAACAAAAAGTTGATTCCGGGTCGTGGTATGGTTCCTGACGAACTTGTTTCTTTAAATATAGTAACACCCCTGGCCGATATTGGATTACTAGGACTGTTTGAGGTTGAATCCTTCTATTTTTCTTCTGCCATTAGGATGTTCTATGCTAATCTTAGCGCTACTTCTGATCAGTCACTCATATCTAGCTATGTGCTTGGGAAAACAATAGAGCTTACCTCAAAATCCATCAATGAACTTTTGGGAGCCCCCCATTTGGATAATCACCCTAAAATCTATTCTATTGGCCAAGAAATTCCATTCCTAAAGGAAATTGCTCTAGATCCGAGCAATATTCCAAACCCTCTCAACAGCAAGCATCTAACCATTAGAGCTAGGCTGCTTCATCAAATGATCTGCTACAATGTCATTCCTAAAGGGGGGACATTATGATGACATTAGCAGCATGGAGCATGTCATCCTTTATGCCATCTATATGAAGTTCCCTGTAGATATTGGATACATCATCCTGCGAAGGATGATTCAGAGTGTTTCGTCAGGGACCACATCCTTTCCCTACAACCTCCTACTCATGAGATTTTTCAGAAGAATCAGGTTGAATTTCCTGAGGATGAGCATCCCACCTGTCTGAACCTACCAGCTATTACTCCAAGGATACCTTGTCCAGGATGGGAATTAAGAAGAACCGTCAAGGAGTTTTGTCTTGGATCAGTCCAAGCAGAGGGTAGCTAAGGTCAAAGCTGCCAAAAAGGGCAAACAGGACGTGAGTTTGGATACAAAATCATCTGTTCATGAAGGTGGTGGTGATTCTGAGATCCCTGCATTTGATCTTTCCCCTCCTAGTCCTAGGGTCACTCGGCCTAAACGTCCTCCACCTGTGACCAGCCGCCGTGCCCCTTCTACAGGATTAGCCAACCTGCTCCAATAGCTTCTGCACATCCATTTGAGGCTATTTTTGCCCCTTCTGCACCTAGCCTACCTTCACCTCCTTCTCCTCCACCTTCTCTCATACTGCCTTCACAACCTGCTCTTCCCTCCATCTCTCCGGTATTTCGGGCCATTTCCTCAATCATTAAACATGGTCCTCCAGCTCAACCCTCTTACCATCGCTGCCTCCACCTGCCTCATCTGGGCACCCCTCTGCCTGCAGCCCTTTTGGAAACTGCTCAGGCCGAAGTTGTTCCAAGGGGGGAAAAGAAACTTGTCCGGCAGAAGAGTCTGATCAGGATAATGTGGATGCTCCTTTGTCTCCTATTGCTCAATCTTCTACTCCTACACCTCTCCTTCCTCCCACGGTTCAACAACCAGTGTCTCCAGTCCTTCTCCCTGCTCCAATAGTTTCCCTACCTCTTACAGTTCAAGTGACCTCACCAATTCTACTGTCACTCCTGCCACTCCTATCCTTTATAAGAGGAGATCATCTATCAGTGAGGAACAGTACCTGAGCTGAAGTCATGCCTGCAAATCTAAGACAGACTTCAATTCAAAGTTAAATCAACTCAAGGTGGATTTGCAAGAAGCTGCTGTGGTGGAACGTGGTCAAATGGATCAGAAATGGGACAGGCACACAAAAATCTTCTCTCGTGACCTTAAGGCTCTCCAGTCTAAAGTTGAGGGTCTCTGCCCTGCACCTCATATTCCTCTTAGACCTTCTGAGCCTACATATGAAGACCTCCTCCTTCCTTTCACCAGACCAGAGGTTGTTACCGATTCTAGAGTGATGCCTTTGGATTTACAAGAGTCTGAACTGGCATTCTCTACTTCTGTGTGCTCTCTCATACAGGAGCCATCCTAGAGCCCTCCAGTCCAATGGATACCTCTCCTATTGCTCCTCTGAAGTGCCTCAATCTCCTGCTGCTCCTCAAACGAGCCTTCTCCAAGTCAGGATCTGGTGGTTGCTCCAGAACCATTTCCATGGCCAATACCTGTACGGACGTGGTGATCTATCAGGCACCTCTACCTCGTGATCTTGCTCACTTCAAGCTCTAGTGGATGCCTACTTCAATCCTGCACTCACATTGCCTCTTGGGCTATCCATGCTTTTGGAAGAGATTGTAGATTCCTGTAATAAACGATAATTTGTTTTTATCTGTATACATTTTCCTTATAGATCTCTATTTTGAATCAGGAACTCTTTCCTTTTTAATATTCTTGAATGCCATGTTTTCTGCTGTCTTTCTCTGTTTATTGTTTTTGATAATGTCAATGGGGGAGACATGTATGCAAAATGTGTTGTCTGATTTAGTTCTGGATATGCTCTCTGTTTGTTCTTTTGATATCAGATGCATATATTATGGGGGAGTTTAGATTATGGGGGAGTTATACGTATTTTGATAGGTTGTCATCATCAAAAAGGGGGAGATTGTTGACTTAAATAATGTTTAAGTCTTAATTTGTTTTTGATGATGAATTTGTCTGCTTAATATTGTAATTTGATTATGTTTATTAATTGAATTTAATGAAATGCATTTGAGTTAGATTTGTTGGAGATACCCTTAAAAAGGGTATTTTAGTTTTTAATGCATATGATTAAGTGTACAGGGCTGAAATGTGTTAAGCAAAAGAATCAGTCCACCGCTCGCTAAAAGACAAAGGCGGATGAGCGAAAAGAAATACTCCACTGCTTGCTAAAAGACAAAGGCGGATGAGAGAAAAGAAATACTCCACCGCTCGCTAAAAGACAAAGGCGGATGAGCGAAAAGAAATACTCCACCGCTCGCTAAAAGACAAAGGCGGATGAGCGAAAAGAAATACTCCACCGCTCGCTAAAAGACAAAGGCGGATGAGCGAAAAGAAATACTCCACCGCTCGCTAAAAGACAAAGGCGGATGAGCGAAAAGAATCAGTCCACCGCTCTCTAAAAGACAAAGGCGGATGAGCGAAAAGAAATACTCCACGGCTCGCTAGAAGACAAAGGCGGATGAGCGAAAAGAAATACTCCACCGCTCGCTAAAAGACAAAGGCGGATGAGCGAAAAGAAATACTCCACCGCTCGCTAAAAGACAAAGGCGGATGAGCGAAAAGAAATACTCCACCGCTCGCTAAAAGACAAAGGCGGATGAGCGAAAAGAATCAGTCCACCGCTCGCTAAAAGACAAAGGCGGATGAGCGAAAAGAAATACTCCACCGCTCGCTAAAAGACAAAGGCGGATGAGCGAAAAGAAATACTCCACCGCTCGCTAAAAGACAAAGGCGGATGAGCGAAAAGAAATACTCCACCGCTCGCTAAAAGACAAAGGCGGATGAGCGAAAAGAAATACTCCACCGCTCGCTAAAAGACAAAGGCGGATGAGCGAAAAGAAATACTCCACCGCTCGCTAAAAGACAAAGGCGGATGAGCGAAAAGAAATACTCCACCGCTCGCTAAAAGACAAAGGCGGATGAGCGAAAAGAAATACTCCACCGCTCGCTAAAAGACAAAGGCGGATGAGCGAAAAGAAATACTCCACCGCTCGCTAAAAGACAAAGGCGGATGAGCGAAAAGAAATACTCCACCGCTCGCTAAAAGACAAAGGCGGATGAGCGAAAAGAAATACTCCACCGCTCGCTAAAAGACAAAGGCGGATGAGCGAAAAGAAATACTCCACCGCTCGCTAAAAGACAAAGGCGGATGAGCGAAAAGAAATACTCCACCGCTCGCTAAAAGACAAAGGCGGATGAGCGAAAAGAAATACTCCACCGCTCGCTAAAAGACAAAGGCGGATGAGCGAAAAGAAATACTCCACCGCTCGCTAAAAGACAAAGGCGGATGAGCGAAAAGAATCAGTCCACCGCTCGCTAAAAGACAAAGGCGGATGAGCGAAAAGAAATACTCCACCGCTCGCTAAAAGACAAAGGCGGATGAGCGAAAAGAAATACTCCACCGCTCGCTAAAAGACAAAGGCGGATGAGCGAAAAGAAATACTCCACCGCTCGCTAAAAGACAAAGGCGGATGAGCGAAAAGAAATACTCCACCGCTCGCTAAAAGACAAAGGCGGATGAGCGAAAAGAAATACTCCACCGCTCGCTAAAAGACAAAGGCGGATGAGCGAAAAGAAATACTCCACCGCTCGCTAAAAGACAAAGGCGGATGAGCGAAAAGAAATACTCCACCGCTCGCTAAAAGACAAAGGCGGATGAGCGAAAAGAAATACTCCACCGCTCGCTAAAAGACAAAGGCGGATGAGCGAAAAGAAATACTCCACCGCTCGCTAAAAGACAAAGGCGGATGAGCGAAAAGAAATACTCCACCGCTCGCTAAAAGACAAAGGCGGATGAGCGAAAAGAAATACTCCACCGCTCGCTAAAAGACAAAGGCGGATGAGCGAAAAGAAATACTCCACCGCTCGCTAAAAGACAAAGGCGGATGAGCGAAAAGAAATACTCCACCGCTCGCTAAAAGACAAAGGCGGATGAGCGAAAAGAAATACTCCACCGCTCGCTAAAAGACAAAGGCGGATGAGCGAAAAGAAATACTCCACCGCTCGCTAAAAGACAAAGGCGGATGAGCGAAAAGAAATACTCCACCGCTCGCTAAAAGACAAAGGCGGATGAGCGAAAAGAAATACTCCACCGCTCGCTAAAAGACAAAGGCGGATGAGCGAAAAGAAATACTCCACCGCTCGCTAAAAGCTTCATCATCCGACGCCGGTTCAAGGGTTTAAAGCTTCATCTTCCGTTGGCGGTTCAAGACATAGTCAGCTTTGTCTTCCGCTAGAATTCAAATTAGCTGCGAAGCTACAGTGACGTCGTTTCAGCCATAACTCCAGAACATTAATGGCGACGACGATTTGCAACTACAAACGGCAACGGCTACCTGAACTTGTACGGAAGCTGCTCCAACGGTAACTAAACTTCTATGATTGGATAAGGAGCATTGAAGCCTAGCCGATTAGTAGACAGAGTATATAAGCTGAGCTCAGAGCACGAAGGAAGAACTTTTTGCCATTTTGAATTCTGAGCCCTAGGTGCGAAAATTATTACTCTGAATTCTCAATCTACACCTCTCTACTCCAAAACTTGAGATTCTGTTTTGAGAGCTTGTAGATCATTGTATTTTGTATTTCAAACTTGAATATCCTGTAAGGCAGTGGATTGATGCCCGCTAAGTTCAATCCAGGATTGTGAAAGGCTGTGGATCGAAGCCCGTAAGGTCGATAAGATTTTCTCGTTGAGGAGAAGTAAGAAATCTTCAAGGGAGAGCCTTGGAGCGTGGACGTAGGCAGTTTGGCCGAACCACGTAAAAATACTGTGTCTAATTTCTCTTTCTCTCTCTTTACATTATTTGATTACTAGTGCTGTAACTAAGTTTAATCAAGAAGAGAAATTAGATTAAATTGAAATTAAAATTAAAAAGTCTAATTCACCCCCCTCTTAGACAATTCCTGTAATATCCGGCTTGTACGGATTTTTGAATATATTATATTATATTACTATTTTATTATTTAATGGCATTTTAGTAAATATGTCAAATCAAATCAGTTTCGCAAATGGAAAGCGTCATTACGATCCTAACGATTAATAGGAATTTTAAGGAAATTCTGGGAATTTTCGGAGATTAAATGCTATATTCCGAGTAATTACCTTTATCGTAATGTAAATGACGTTTTAGTAAAAATAGTAAACGATGTCCAAATCGCGAACGGATACTTTCGTTAAACCTCAAATAATAAGTTAGACCTATGGGTGAAGTATGGAAGTTTGGAGAAGTCGAATGGTTGGACGATTAACGAACCGAAAGACGAAATCAATATAAAAACTAAAGAAGGGCAAAAGTGTCATTTAGTATTTTAATTTAATTATTTTCTATTAAACCAAAACCTCTTCACGATTTTCATCAGAAAATCAAAAGCTCCAGAGAAGAAAAAAAAGGGAGAAACCTCACGGCCGTGCGACGAATCCGGCGATCCGACCTCCGATTCGCGTCCCGTTCGCTTCGTTTCCTTCACGTTTCTTTCTCCAATCGACGTTCCCAGTAAGTCTCTGTAGTTTTAGAACGTTAAATCGTTAGTTTCGTAACGTTTTAGATAATTAGGGTTTTGATTTAATTTCGATTAAAAACGAGATCTAGGGCTCGTAATCGATAGGTTGTCAATGATTAAGTAAATATTGAACGTGTTGGACGTATTTGGACGAATCTAATCGATTTAGGAAAAATGTTAGAATTTACGAAATTTCGAGATTTTTGAATAAACTCGTTTAACGTAAATCCTTGTAAATTGCTTAGGTAAACAGTGCTCGTGGACGGGTTTAAGCTGCTTTGGACGCGAGGTAAGTTCTCGTGATTTTCTTTGGCCAAATCGGCCTACACCGTACATCGTGTCGTCTCGAGGCGTTTTGGAGATGCCTTTAGTTAGTTTTGCTCGGTTTGGGTAGCTAGGTCTTAGAGTTTATAGTTTACGTTTTTAAAGTCCCGATGGTCTATGTGTTGCTTGTTTATTGTATGATATTGAACTGTTCACGCATCACTTGGTTTAAAGAAAGCATGAAAACGAATTTCCGCACAGAGTTTTAAAGATAACGTAAAGCATAGAATCGGCCGAAAGGCTTACAGTTCACGGCCGAAAGGCTTACAGTTCACGGCCGAAAGGCTTACAGTTCACGGCCGAAAGGCTTACAGTTCACGGCCGAAAGGCTTACAGTTCACGGCCGAAAGGCTTACAGTTCACGGCCGAAAGGCTTACAGTTCACGGCCGAAAGGCTTACAGTTCACGGCCGAAAGGCTTACAGTTCACGGCCGAAAGGCTTACAGTTCACGGCCGAAAGGCTTACAGTTCACGGCCGAAAGGCTTACAGTTCACGGCCGAAAGGCTTACAGTTCACGGCCGAAAGGCTTACAGTTCACGGCCGAAAGGCTTACAGTTCACGGCCGAAAGGCTTACAGTTCACGGCCGAAAGGCTTACAGTTCACGGCCGAAAGGCTTACAGTTCACGGCCGAAAGGCTTACAGTTCACGGCCGAAAGGCTTACAGTTCACGGCCGAAAGGCTTACAGTTCACGGCCGAAAGGCTTACAGTTCACGGCCGAAAGGCTTACAGTTCACGGCCGAAAGGCTTACAGTTCACGGCCGAAAGGCTTACAGTTCACGGCCGAAAGGCTTACAGTTCACGGCCGAAAGGCTTACAGTTCACGGCCGAAAGGCTTACAGTTCACGGCCGAAAGGCTTACAGTTCACGGCCGAAAGGCTTACAGTTCACGGCCGAAAGGCTTACAGTTCACGGCCGAAAGGCTTACAGTTCACGGCCGAAAGGCTTACAGTTCACGGCCGAAAGGCTTACAGTTCACGGCCGAAAGGCTTACAGTTCACGGCCGAAAGGCTTACAGTTCACGGCCGAAAGGCTTACAGTTCACGGCCGAAAGGCTTACAGTTCACGGCCGAAAGGCTTACAGTTCACGGCCGAAAGGCTTACAGTTCACGGCCGAAAGGCTTACAGTTCACGGCCGAAAGGCTTACAGTTCACGGCCGAAAGGCTTACAGTTCACGGCCGAAAGGCTTACAGTTCACGGCCGAAAGGCTTACAGTTCACGGCCGAAAGGCTTACAGTTCACGGCCGAAAGGCTTACAGTTCACGGCCGAAAGGCTTACAGTTCACGGCCGAAAGGCTTACAGTTCACGGCCGAAAGGCTTACAGTTCACGGCCGAAAGGCTTACAGTTCACGGCCGAAAGGCTTACAGTTCACGGCCGAAAGGCTTACAGTTCACGGCCGAAAGGCTTACAGTTCACGGCCGAAAGGCTTACAGTTCACGGCCGAAAGGCTTACAGTTCACGGCCGAAAGGCTTACAGTTCACGGCCGAAAGGCTTACAGTTCACGGCCGAAAGGCTTACAGTTCACGGCCGAAAGGCTTACAGTTCACGGCCGAAAGGCTTACAGTTCACGGCCGAAAGGCTTACAGTTCACGGCCGAAAGGCTTACAGTTCACGGCCGAAAGGCTTACAGTTCACGGCCGAAAGGCTTACAGTTCACGGCCGAAAGGCTTACAGTTCACGGCCGAAAGGCTTACAGTTCACGGCCGAAAGGCTTACAGTTCACGGCCGAAAGGCTTACAGTTCACGGCCGAAAGGCTTACAGTTCACGGCCGAAAGGCTTACAGTTCACGGCCGAAAGGCTTACAGTTCACGGCCGAAAGGCTTACAGTTCACGGCCGAAAGGCTTACAGTTCACGGCCGAAAGGCTTACAGTTCACGGCCGAAAGGCTTACAGTTCACGGCCGAAAGGCTTACAGTTCACGGCCGAAAGGCTTACAGTTCACGGCCGAAAGGCTTACAGTTCACGGCCGAAAGGCTTACAGTTCACGGCCGAAAGGCTTACAGTTCACGGCCGAAAGGCTTACAGTTCACGGCCGAAAGGCTTACAGTTCACGGCCGAAAGGCTTACAGTTCACGGCCGAAAGGCTTACAGTTCACGGCCGAAAGGCTTACAGTTCACGGCCGAAAGGCTTACAGTTCACGGCCGAAAGGCTTACAGTTCACGGCCGAAAGGCTTACAGTTCACGGCCGAAAGGCTTACAGTTCACGGCCGAAAGGCTTACAGTTCACGGCCGAAAGGCTTACAGTTCACGGCCGAAAGGCTTACAGTTCACGGCCGAAAGGCTTACAGTTCACGGCCGAAAGGCTTACAGTTCACGGCCGAAAGGCTTACAGTTCACGGCCGAAAGGCTTACAGTTCACGGCCGAAAGGCTTACAGTTCACGGCCGAAAGGCTTACAGTTCACGGCCGAAAGGCTTACAGTTCACGGCCGAAAGGCTTACAGTTCACGGCCGAAAGGCTTACAGTTCACGGCCGAAAGGCTTACAGTTCACGGCCGAAAGGCTTACAGTTCACGGCCGAAAGGCTTACAGTTCACGGCCGAAAGGCTTACAGTTCACGGCCGAAAGGCTTACAGTTCACGGCCGAAAGGCTTACAGTTCACGGCCGAAAGGCTTACAGTTCACGGCCGAAAGGCTTACAGTTCACGGCCGAAAGGCTTACAGTTCACGGCCGAAAGGCTTACAGTTCACGGCCGAAAGGCTTACAGTTCACGGCCGAAAGGCTTACAGTTCACGGCCGAAAGGCTTACAGTTCACGGCCGAAAGGCTTACAGTTCACGGCCGAAAGGCTTACAGTTCACGGCCGAAAGGCTTACAGTTCACGGCCGAAAGGCTTACAGTTCACGGCCGAAAGGCTTACAGTTCACGGCCGAAAGGCTTACAGTTCACGGCCGAAAGGCTTACAGTTCACGGCCGAAAGGCTTACAGTTCACGGCCGAAAGGCTTACAGTTCACGGCCGAAAGGCTTACAGTTCACGGCCGAAAGGCTTACAGTTCACGGCCGAAAGGCTTACAGTTCACGGCCGAAAGGCTTACAGTTCACGGCCGAAAGGCTTACAGTTCACGGCCGAAAGGCTTACAGTTCACGGCCGAAAGGCTTACAGTTCACGGCCGAAAGGCTTACAGTTCACGGCCGAAAGGCTTACAGTTCACGGCCGAAAGGCTTACAGTTCACGGCCGAAAGGCTTACAGTTCACGGCCGAAAGGCTTACAGTTCACGGCCGAAAGGCTTACAGTTCACGGCCGAAAGGCTTACAGTTCACGGCCGAAAGGCTTACAGTTCACGGCCGAAAGGCTTACAGTTCACGGCCGAAAGGCTTACAGTTCACGGCCGAAAGGCTTACAGTTCACGGCCGAAAGGCTTACAGTTCACGGCCGAAAGGCTTACAGTTCACGGCCGAAAGGCTTACAGTTCACGGCCGAAAGGCTTACAGTTCACGGCCGAAAGGCTTACAGTTCACGGCCGAAAGGCTTACAGTTCACGGCAACGAAGAAGGAAATCGATCGCTGGCAGTTGAAGGGCTGTCAGCGCTCGATCTCTGGGCAGGATCGCTGGGTAGCAATGCTGCCAGCGATCAGTCGCTGGACAGGCCAGTGACGATCGCCTGGGCAGCAATGCTGCCAGCGATCGATCTCTGGTAGGCCAGCGACTGATCGCTGGCAGCAATGTGCTGCCAGCGATCGATCTCTGGGCAGCCAGAGATCGATCGCTGCCCTCTGGTCTAATGGCAAACTGCCGATTATGCCCTCCCCTTTATTTTAATTATAATTTTATATTAAATATAGTTTTTTATTAATAGTTTTAATTGTTTTAAATAGTTTTAAAATTTGATTTCAATTCCGATTTCGATTTTGGTTTCGATTTCGGATTAGGTTTTAGTTAGAGTTCATTTAAAGTATAAGGACAAAAAAAAATATAGTACGGAAATATGGGTACAGTATTAGGGGTGTTACAGTTATGGTATCAGAGCCCCCGGGTTTTAAAATCGGTTCTGTAGACTGCTCGACCGCACAGCCACTACGCGGACATCCTTCATCAACTGTAAGTATGTTTATAGCTTTATTTGATTTCTAGTTTCTTAGCCTATTTGTTTTAATTTTTATATAGGAGTTATATAGCTATGGTGCGTCCACGAAACGATCGAGACGACCGTGATGATACGATTAGCACGCTTAAGGATTTTATCGCCCAGCAGTCTCAGCATATGGAGAGACAGGCTGAGCAGATGGCTAGACAATCCGAGCAGCTGGGCATTATGATTGACAGAGAGGGCACTAGAGCCCGAGAGCCAGCCATTCCGGTTAATCACGGGATGGAGAGATTCCAGAAGCTCCAGCCCCCCGTATTCAACGGGCAGTCTACGGATCCCTCTTCGGCTGAGGAGTGGATTCGTACTATGGAGGATATGTTGGGCTACGCGAGCATCGAGGACGGACAGAAGGTAGCGTTGGTGACCTACCACCTAGCCTTGGATGCCAGATTTTGGTGGGATTCAGTGAAGTCAGCCACCGATGTGACTCTTATGAGCTGGGACAGATTCAGAGAGTTATTCTACGACAAGTATTTCAGTCATACCGTTCGCGAGGCGAAGATGATGGAGTTTATGCAGTTGAGACAGACTGCTTCTATTCCCGAGTACGTCAGGAGGTTTGAGGCGTTATCTCGGTTCGCACCGCGTCAGGTTGGCATCAACGAGGACAAGGTACGGAGGTTTTTACAGGGGCTTAGTCGAGAGTTCCGTATGCGCCTTACTATATCGGGGGTACGGAATGTATCCTATGATGACATCGTGGCCAGGGCGCTAGACATTGAGGCAGTTGATGTGGATACTGTCAGATCGAGGGAGCCATCCAAGGGCTTCTTCCGTGAGATCTACCCTCAGGTCAGGGGTAAGGGCTGGCAACCGAGAGCGCAGCCGCAGCCACAGCAGCAGAGGGGTATTAAAAGGCCTCTGGAGGGAGGTATTGACCGGGGAAAGGGGAAGCAGTTACAGATTACTTCCCAGGCACCAGTTTGTCCTAAATGCCAGAGGGAGCACACTGGCCAGTGCAGGATGGGCACGAATGTATGTTATTGGTGTGGGGAGCCGGGCCATTTTGTTAGGGATTGCCCGAGACGGAGTGGAGGACTGCCAGCCACTGATCAGAGGAGAGTTGTGCCCAGAGTTTTTGCCTTTATTGAGCCGGGTGACGTTGATGACGAGGCTCAGCCTGCCGTGATTGCAGGTACTATTTTACTTATGGGTGCTACTGTATTTACACTGATGGATACCGGAGCTACGCACTCCTTCGTGTCGACTGCATGTATGGCTAGACTGGGACTAGAGTCAGAGTTAGCTGGGGTCGAGTTTAGTGTGATGCTGCCTTCGGGAGAGCATATGCAGTCAGATCGTATTCTCCAGGGCAATGTAGTCTCGGTGGGGAGTAATACCCTCTATGCTTGCCTGATTGTTATGCGCATAGAGCGGTACGATCTTATTTTGGGGATGGACTGGCTAGCACAGCACTTCGCCACCATCGATTGTCGCTCCGGGATTGTGACCTTCCGACCCCCGGACAGAGCGGAGTTTTCTTATCAGGCGATGAACCGATTGACTGGATCGCCTATCTCTTATTCTATGCAGGTCAACGAGCAGTTCAAAGGTGCGTGCTCTATTTTTATGGCCTCAGTATTTGATGTACAGTTGCTCAGCGGATTACAGCCGAGCGACATTCCTATTGTCAGAGATTTCTCTGGTATATTTCTTGACGATCTTCCCGGATTACCGCCCGACCGGGAGATTGAGTTCACGATTGATGTCTATCCGAACGCCGCACCGACGTTCAAGAATCCGTACAGATTAGCGCCGGCTGAGTTAAGAGAGTTGAGGACTCAGCTTGACGAGCTATTAGAGAAGGGTTTCATCCGACCCAGCGTTTCGCCCTGGGGTGCGCCTGTTCTGTTTGTTAAAAAGAAGGACGGGACCCTCAGGATGTGTATTGATTACAGGGAGTTGAACAAGTTGACAGTGAAGAACAAGTATCCACTGCCCAGGATCGACGACTTGTTTGATCAGCTACAGGGTGCCCGAGTATTCTCCAGGATCGACCTGCGCTCGGGTTACTATCAGCTGAAGGTCCGAAGGGATGACGTGCCAAAGACCGCGTTCAGGACGAGGTATGGGCATTATGAGTTCCTCGTTATGTCATTTGGGCTCACTAATGCTCCTGCAGCGTTCATGGATCTGATGAACCGTGTCTTTAAGGAGTACTTGGACAAGTTCGTAGTGGTATTTATTGACGACATCCTCATCTATTCTAAGACGAAGGAAGACCACGAGGAGCATTTGAGGATCGTTTTACAGATATTGAGTCAGCGCCAGCTCTATCCGAAGTTTTCCAAGTGCGAGTTCTGGCTTGACAGAGTGAGTTTCCTTGGCCATATTATATCACAGGACGGAGTTTCTGTGGATCCGAGCAAAGTCCAGGCGGTCAGTGATTGGCCGCAGCCGAAGAATGTACGTGAGGTACGTGGATTTCTTGGATTGGCCGGTTATTACCGGAAGTTTATTCAGGGGTTCTCGAAGATCGCACTTCCCTTATCACGATTGACTCGAAAGCATGAGAGATTTGTATGGTCGTCTGCTTGTGATGACAGCTTTGCGGAGTTAAAGCAGAGGTTGACCACCGCTCCAGTGCTGGCACTGCCTGTTGAAGGTGTCAGATTCAGTGTTTATTGCGATGCGTCTGGAGTGGGACTCGGTTGTGTTCTGATGCAAGAGGGGAGAGTCATTTCTTACGCTTCTCGGCAGCTGAAGCCGTATGAGCAGAACTACCCTACGCATGACCTCGAGTTAGCGGCTGTGGTCTTCGCACTGAAGATATGGAGACACTATTTGTATGGGCAGCAGTGCGACGTGTTCTCCGACCACAAGAGCCTGAAGTACCTATTTACGCAGAAAGAGCTGAACATGAGACAGAGACGATGGCTCGAGTTTGTTAAAGACTATGATTTTGACATCAAGTACCATCCGGGGAAGGCGAACAAGGTTGCTGATGCCTTGAGTAGAGTGCCTTCTGCGAGTCAGCCTTCATTAGCAGCGATGTCAGTTACGCTGCGATCTGAGATTGAGAGGTTCGACGTGGAGATAGTGGCTGAGTTATCCAGTATGCTCGCCAACATTTCTCTCAGGCCGACTATTCTGGATCGTATACGAGAGGCTCAGCGGAGCGATTCGGAGTGTATGGAGCTTCGATCCAGTATGATGTTAGATGACTCGTCGGATTTCCATTTATCAGCGGATGGTATTCTGAAGTTCGGGCACAGGTGGTACGTGCCTAGCGACGAGAGTCTGAGGAAGGAGATATTGGCTGAGGCACATTCTTCAGCTTATTCTGTGCACCCGGGAAGTACCAAGATGTACCGGGATTTACGGCAGCACTTTTGGTGGCCAGGTATGAAGAGAGAGGTCGCCCAGTACGTCGAGACCTGTTTAGTTTGTCAACAGGTTAAGGCGGAGCACCAGAGACCAGCTGGAACACTACAGCCACTGCCGATTCCGGAGTGGAAATGGGAGCAGATCTCTATGGATTTCATTGTGGGGCTCCCGAGGACTACGAGAGGCCACGACGGCATTTGGGTTATTGTGGACCGATTGACAAAGTCGGCTCACTTTCTGCCCGTGAAGATGACATCGTCTATGGATCAGCTTGCTGAACTCTATGTGCAGGAGATTGTCAGATTGCACGGAGTTCCAGTTTCTATTGTCTCCGACAGGGATCCTAGATTCACGTCAAAGTTCTGGAAGAGTTTACACAGAGCTATGGGGACTCGGCTAGATTTCAGCACAGCGTTTCATCCTCAGACCGATGGTCAGACGGAGAGGACTAATCAGATTCTGGAGGATATGCTCAGAGCGTGTGTGCTGGAGTTTCAGGGCTCTTGGAGCCGATATTTACCGCTGATCGAGTTCTCGTATAATAACAGCTACCAGGCTACTATTGGCATGGCTCCGTATGAAGCCTTATATGGTCGGATGTGTAGATCTCCACTATATTGGAGCGAGGTTGGCGAGGCCAGCATCGTTGGTCCCGAGATTCTACAGCAGACGACAGAGAAGATTGCCATTATTCGGCAGCGTATTATGGTAGCTCTGAGCAGGCAGAAGAGTTATGCTGACACGAGACGGCGAGAGCTAGAGTTCGAGGAAGGCGACGAAGTTTATTTGAAGGTTTCTCCATTCAAAGGCGTCGCGAGATTTGGAAGGAGGGGTAAGCTGAACCCTCGGTATGTGGGACCCTTTCCTATTCTGAAGAGGATCGGAAAGTTGGCGTACAGATTACAGCTTCCGGCTTCTATGGAGGGTATCCACGACGTGTTTCATGTATCCATGCTTCGGAGATGTTTGCGCGATCCGTCGCATATGGTGGAGGCTACAGAGATCGAGGTGCAGCCTACCTTGAGCTACGAGGAGAGGCCGGTACGTATTTTGGAGTATTCTACCAAAGTCTTGCGCAACAAAGAGATTCCACTAATCAAAGTCCTATGGCGAAACCACGAGGTAGAGGAGGCTACGTGGGAGCGACAGCAGGATATGATGACTAAGTATCCTGATTTGTTTGCATGATTTAATTTTGTGGACAAAATTCTGAATAAGGAGGGTAGAATGTAATATCCGGCTTGTACGGATTTTTGAATATATTATATTATATTACTATTTTATTATTTAATGGCATTTTAGTAAATATGTCAAATCAAATCAGTTTCGCAAATGGAAAGCGTCATTACGATCCTAACGATTAATAGGAATTTTAAGGAAATTCTGGGAATTTTCGGAGATTAAATGCTATATTCCGAGTAATTACCTTTATCGTAATGTAAATGACGTTTTAGTAAAAATAGTAAACGATGTCCAAATCGCGAACGGATACTTTCGTTAAACCTCAAATAATAAGTTAGACCTATGGGTGAAGTATGGAAGTTTGGAGAAGTCGAATGGTTGGACGATTAACGAACCGAAAGACGAAATCAATATAAAAACTAAAGAAGGGCAAAAGTGTCATTTAGTATTTTAATTTAATTATTTTCTATTAAACCAAAAACCTCTTCACGATTTTCATCAGAAAATCAAAAGCTCCAGAGAAGAAAAAAAAAGGGAGAAACCTCACGGCCGTGCGACGAATCCGGCGATCCGACCTCCGATTCGCGTCCCGTTCGCTTCGTTTCCTTCACGTTTCTTTCTCCAATCGACGTTCCCAGTAAGTCTCTGTAGTTTTAGAACGTTAAATCGTTAGTTTCGTAACGTTTTAGATAATTAGGGTTTTGATTTAATTTCGATTAAAAACGAGATCTAGGGCTCGTAATCGATAGGTTGTCAATGATTAAGTAAATATTGAACGTGTTGGACGTATTTGGACGAATCTAATCGATTTAGGAAAAATGTTAGAATTTACGAAATTTCGAGATTTTTGAATAAACTCGTTTAACGTAAATCCTTGTAAATTGCTTAGGTAAACAGTGCTCGTGGACGGGTTTAAGCTGCTTTGGACGCGAGGTAAGTTCTCGTGATTTTCTTTGGCCAAATCGGCCTACACCGTACATCGTGTCGTCTCGAGGCGTTTTGGAGATGCCTTTAGTTAGTTTTGCTCGGTTTGGGTAGCTAGGTCTTAGGAGTTTATAGTTTACGTTTTTAAAGTCCCGATGGTCTATGTGTTGCTTGTTTATTGTATGATATTGAACTGTTCACGCATCACTTGGTTTTAAAGAAAAGCATGAAAACGAATTTCCGCACAGAGTTTTAAAGATAACGTAAAGCATAGAATCGGCCGAAAGGCTTACAGTGCACGGCCGAAAGGCTTACAGTTCACGGCCGAGAGGCTTACAGTTCACGGCCGAAAGGCTTACAGTACACCGGCCGAAAGGCTTACAGGCCTTCGGGCGTACAGTTACAGGTCACGCGAGGTGGGGCTCAGGCACGGCTGTACGGATTGTAAGCGTGTACCCCCCCCCTCTAGCTGGAAAGAGTAGTCCGCCCGCTGGATGAGCTCTCTCTGGTTAGAGGGTATAGGATCTCGGTGACACCTACAGAGCATTGCATAGAAAGATAAAAGTAAAGCATGATTTATCGAACTCATAGCACAGCATGCATCGCATTTACTAGGGCTTACTGAGATTTATCTCATAGTGTGTTTATGTATGGTGTAGGTGACATAGACTACGAGATACCAGGTGAGGACGACGTTCCTCCACCTGAGGCATAGCTCAGTTGACGGATGATGGCTGCGGTGGTGTGCTGGCGCAGTCGAGGCTTACACGACCCGTGGGGACAGTATGTATAGATTTTGAGGGTTTTTGGGCTGTTTGACATGTATAGATGTATAGTATAGAAATTCTGGAACTGCTTGGTTTAAATTGTATATAGAAAACGTTTTGTTTAGACTATTGATTTAACCGTTTTGGAAATGTTTTTAATGGTGTTTGTATCGTTACGGATAAGCTCGGTTTTTAGAGCTATCCATGCAGTTGGACTTCGTAAAGTCCGGTGCGAGTTAGTGGAATTGAGAATGTATTTACTGAGTGTTAAAATGAGAAGTTGCTCTCCGGAATCAGATTTCCAGAGAGCATTGTTTTTAATTCTGTAAGTGTTCTGCTCTCTGGAATTTGGATTCCAGAGAGCAATTGCGAAGGAAAAGGAAAAGCTAAGGGCAATCGAAGAAGGAAATCGATCGCTGGCAGTTGAAGGGCTGTCAGCGCTCGATCTCTGGGCAGGATCGCTGGGTAGCAAATGCTGCCAGCGATCAGTCGCTGGACAGGCCAGTGACCGATCGCTGGGCAGCAAATGCTGCCAGCGATCGATCTCTGGTCAGGCCAGCGACTGATCGCTGTGCAGCAATGTGCTGCCAGCGATCGATCTCTGGGCAGCCAGAGATCGATCGCTGCCCTCTGTTCTTAATGGCAAACTGCCGATTATGCCCTCCCCTTTATTTTAATTATAATTTTATATTAAATATAGTTTTTTATTAATAGTTTTAATTGTTTTAAATAGTTTTAAAATTTGATTTCAATTCCGATTTCGATTTTGGTTTCGATTTCGGATTAGGTTTTAGTTAGAGTTCATTTAAAGTATAAGGACAAAAAAAAAATATAGTACGGAAATATGGGTACAGTATTAGGGGTGTTACAATTCCGATCCTACACTCACCTTAATTGTCGAAATAGATGAAAGGGACGACAGAAATCGGAGGAGAGAGCTCCGTCGTTGGTGGCGTCGGCGTGTAGAACCAGAGGGAGGGAGGGAGAAGGAAACTTCTCTGGAGGTTTTCGTGGGAGGAAGAAAACCAAGGGAGGAAATTTTGTTTTATATAAAATTTAATAATAATAATAATAATAATAATAATAATAACCTAATTACCATATCGCCCTCAATATTTAATTTTCTTAATGGTCATTTAACCCGTTCTCGGCGAGATTCTTATAAATCTAACATTCCAGTCAGCTTCAAAATAATTACTTTCTTACCCGTGTAAATTTTCCGCTCTCGATTCTGACTACAACTCTGCCGTTTAATGACACGTAGAGTTGGAAATTGCGTAAATGGGAATAAACTGGGTGTACGGAAAATTCCAAGTGTTACACACCCGGTTTTGTTTAACCAATTTACTTTATTAAATTATAGTGAATATTTTAAGGATGGGATTGGGAGGTTTAGTGATTAGGTTAATAAATGAGTGAGTAAGGACATGGTGGTAATTCGAGATATTATATTGGATAACGTATTTAATGGAGGGTCCAATGAGGTTTAGCCGCCACTGTTCTCTCATTTTTTTTCCTTTCTCGGTATTCAGCTCAACTCAGCAGAGCTCCAGACATTTTCCCCCTCCGACCTTCATTTCTCGGACTAGGTAATTCTTTGGTCATTTAACCCGTTCTCGGCGAGATTCTTATAAATCTAACATTCCAGTCAGCTTCAAAATAATTACTTTCTTACCCGTGTAAATTTTCCGCTCTCGATTCTGACTACAACTCTGCCGTTTAATGACACGTAGAGTTGGAAATTGCGTAAATGGGAATAAACTGGGTGTACGGAAAATTCCAAGTGTTACACACCCGGTTTTGTTTAACCAATTTACTTTATTAAATTATAGTGAATATTTTAAGGATGGGATTGGGAGGTTTAGTGATTAGGTTAATAAATGAGTGAGTAAGGACATGGTGGTAATTCGAGATATTATATTGGATAACGTATTTAATGGAGGGTCCAATGAGGTTTAGCCGCCACTGTTCTCTCATTTTTCCTTTCTCGGTATTCAGCTCAAACTCAGCAGAGCTCCAGACGATTTTCCCCTCCGACCTTCATTTCTCGGACTAGGTAATTCTTTCAATTTTGTTTTCTTAAGATTTGAGTGGCTAGATAGCAGATGAGTGCAATGTATGTATCTTGTTAATGCTGTGAGTGAGTTGAGTTCGGGTTTAGTGTTGAGCCGAGAATGTACGATGACCAGAGCTTCCAAACTAGCTCCTTAGGTTTCTGAATGATATAGGATAAGGCTAGTGATGATCTAATCGGTATTCTGCTTATGACATTAGGTGAGCAGGACTTCCAGTGTAGTTGAAACCGAGCGATTTCCAGGAGACCAGGTAAGTAAAGTTCGCTTGTGCCTTCGGGCCTACATCACAAAACATTAGGGTTTGTTTGTGGAAATGTGTTGGTATGTCATGCATCATGTTTTAAAAAGTATACGAAAATGAATTTGAATGCATGTTGGCATGGTAAGGATTGAACTTATTGAAGTAGCTATGTGAAACAGTTTTACCGTTAAGGGAAATAATCCGCCCCTTAATGAGACAGTGGATATTTATACTTTGGGAGAGTTGATCCAACTTCCAAATTCACAGGGGGATCTGAACATGTGAATCAGATTTACTGTTAAGGGAATTTATCCGCCCCTTAATGAGTTAGTGGATGTTTATACTTTGGGAGAGTTGATCCAACTCCCAATTTCACAGGGGGATCCGAACAGAAACGATGAATGAACAACTGAGATGAGAAAGTAGAAATTGCATGATTAGGATTTATGTTTCAGTATTCCATTTCATTTGCTTTACTTACTTAGCATTAAGCTAATAGGTGAGTTTTGTGATATAGGTGTTGAGGTAACCACTGGAGAGTTCTCTGAATTTACTGAGGAATAGGCAAAGCTGTTGGAGCACATTCTTGCCACGGTTTGGTGTTCTGATGAGGCGGTTTAACTCTTGTCTGTAGGTGAAGTTTCAGTAGTTATTTGATGTTTTAATACTCTTGGGAATTTCTTCTCTGCCAAAGAAAACGTGATTTAATTGTAGTTGGAGTTTGTTATTTCAAAAGTTATGTCGAAGATACAGATGTTGTTCTTTTGTTAATGGTTATTTGTTGAATGTCAGACGTTATTTAGGGTCAGGTTGTTTTGAGTGCTTTGAGTGAAATTTGTAAAATCAACCATTGGTGAATGAAGTTCACCAGTGGATGCGAGGTAAAATCGATCGGATGAAGGAAGTCATCCGGCTGACGTCACAGGTGGATGTGAGATAAAGTCGATCGGATGAAGGAAATCATCCGGCTGACGTCACCGGTGGATGCGAGATTTAGTCGATCGGATGAAGGAAATCATCCGGTTGACGTCATCGGTAGATGTAGGAAGACTTTTGTCGTCTTATGACCGGTGGTTGCGAGCAATGGTTTTTGTCACTTAGTGACCGGGCGACGTATCCTGTTTTGTTTTGACTTGTGAAGGAAAAATGGACTTTGTCATTTAGTCACCGGTGGATGTCGTTTGTTGAATCCACCAGATGACGTAGCCAAAGTTTTGTCGTTTTGTCACCGGAAGAAGCCTTCTATTTTCTGTTTCAGTCTCTTCCGTTGACTTTGCTCAGCGGCAGATACGGTTGACTTCTGTAACTTTTCAAGTATTTCACGATTTAAACCTTTACTTTCTTTGGTCGATTATTTCTTAATATTCCAACCGTTTATTCAAACATTGTTTTTATAGTTTTGTTTAGCTCTATTTTTGTTTAAATGATTTCCGCTGCAAGTCTTTAAATGTTTTGAAGTCTTAGAAAATGTCAAATTTTGAGGTTCGAGCGAAGTTTTAAATTTGGTCCAAAGTTTCTTAGTCAAGTTTGAGTTTATGAGTAACGAACCGGGTTCAGAAAACTCGGGGCGTTACAATTTCTTTAACTACATCCTGATTTAACAGTTACATACTAATTGGTACTCATTTCCCAACCTTCGATCAGACTTAGTCATCTAATTGTCGTTCAGGCTTTTTCATCTTAATTTCGTTCAGATATAGTCATCTCATTGTCGTTCAGACATAACCATTTTATGTTCAAGCTTACCATCTCATTTTCGTTCAGGCTTTTGCTACCACATATTTTTCGTTCAAGCTCACCATCTCATTGTCGTTCAGGCTTTTACTATCACGTATTTTCTATTAATTCCATAAAATTCATGCACATACAAAATGTCCTAACAATTTTATCTTTCATACAATTCTATGTCAATGCCTAAACATGCATGCTTAAATATCATAAACATGTAATAAAATAATAAAACAATTATAAAAAAATAACATAGATTTTGTGATGTGAGATCGTAGTCAAAACATTAAAAACGTGATATTTTCACTTACTTGGATTCTGAGAGGTTAGGGTTATCGGGATTCTCCAACATTCCAAATAATATTATGCCTGAATAAAATACTTGGTATTAAATTCCTACTTAAATAAATCCAATTTCTAAAAGAATGTGGGCATAATTTCTTACGTGTATACTTAGGTCGGGTATGGTCGAATTGGATTGACTTTGTAACGCCCCCGAACCCACCCTGGCTCGGTGCGCTACTTTGCTAAACAAACCCACGTTGAAACATAATTTAAACTAGGCCTAGACTCGCTAATTACCCTTACTCCTAACCGCTAAGCACCACGGCGTCTTCCCGGAAAATTTCGGCAGAGTAACGCCTGAAAATGGCGCCTCCAAGAATGCTAAGTACCTACACACAAACCAATTCCCAACCAGATCCAGAATATTCTTACTCAGCTAATCACTCACTATCCAGCATACAAAATCTCCAATAATAGAAAAATGGGAAACTAAAATACTAACATCCGCAAATGTAGAAAATCCACAGGTTAGGGCGACCTATCACCCTTAACTTAACTATATACAACAATAAACATTTATAATAACCACCAAAATATTAAACCCCACATCTCCGAAGACCATGATCGAGACGCCCCGACAACTGCCCGCACAGGCATACCGCGTACATCAACGACTGCGTCCCAATCCTAGCTTTTCTCGTAGCTCTAACCTGTACTGATGTCGTCACCTACACCACAGAACACACACACACACGTAAGCTTACGCTTAGCAAGTAGGGAATAATAAATATAAACAAGCACAATCCACAAATAACCCTCACACAACCCTAACACAACCACACACACACGCTCAACACGACAACGCAACGCAACAACACAACTTCCCAATGCAACTCAACAACATCACAATGCAATCAACCTAACACAATGCAGTTTCTAACTCTCAGTTGTGTTCGTTTGCTGTTCGTTGCTTTAATCACGACATTTACGTATTTTAGTCAATCATCCTTCACAAAGATCCCCTCGGGGTGCTACTACCAGCAACCTCAGCCCGACAAGGCACACTAATCAGGATCTCGTGTTTTAGCCGGTCATCTCTCATAGAGTTCCCCTCGGGGTGCTACTACCAGCAACCTCAGCCCGACAAGTCACCCTATTCGAGATGCATTTACAATTTACGTATCTTAGCCAGTCATCCTTCATAGAGGTCCCCTCGGGGTGCTACTACCAGCAACCTCAGCCCGACAAGGCACACTAATCAGGATCTCGTGTTTTAGCCGGTCATCTCTCATAGAGTTCCCCTCGGGGTGCTACTACCAGCAACCTCAGCCCGACAAGTCACCCTATTCGAGATGCATTTACAATTTACGTATCTTAGCCAGTCATCCTTCACAGAGGTCCCCTCGGGGTGCTACTACCAGCAACCTCAGCCCGACAAGTCACCCTATTCAGGATCTCGTGTTTTAGCCGGTCATCTCTCATAGAGTTCCCCTCGGGGTGCTACTACCAGCAACCTCAGCCCGACAAGTCACCCTATTCGAGATGCATTTACAATTTACTTTAATATTTCGTATTTTAACCAATCATCCTTCATAGAGGTCCCCTCGGGGTGCTACTACCAGCAACCTTAGCCCGACAAGGCACACTAATCAGGATCTCGTGTTTTAGCCGGTCATCTCTCATAGAGTTCCCCTCGGGGTGCTACTACCAACAACCTCAGCCCGACAAGTCACCCTATTCGAGATGCATTTACAATTTACTTTATCTGATTACATTCATGCTCACAATGCCAAACAATGCCACTAATCATTTCTAACGTGCTATACCATGATGCATGCTTCAAATATGCAATACCACACGAAACCATCAACACAACAACACAAGTCAACAATACAATACCAAACAAACAAACATCCCCCGAGACTATAAACTACGATGCATTTCACACTATGATGCAAGTCGCACAAATACTTAACCAGACCAAAACAAAGCAAAGCAATCAACTAACAATGCTCAACCAATAAAGAAGACAACCAAACAACAAACAACAAACCTACCGTTCCGTGGTGTAGGCCCGAAGGCAAAACACAAACGTCCTCTACTTACCTGACTTCCTGCTTGGCACTTGCTTATTTACTTCGTCCCGTAAAATTACTCGCTAGACAACCTAATAAATAGAGAGAAAATAACTTAGCATCAACTTAATAAAATCTAAGGGACACTTAAACTTAAAACTAACCACATTCTTAACCAACTATACAAACTAATTGAAACTATAAACCCTAAACCCGAAATTCCACCAATTTTCACCGTCCGACTTTGAACGGCCATAACTTTTTCATTTCTCGACGGATTTCAACTCGCCACCCCAATTCGGAAACCTCTCCACGTCTACTATCCATTGAAATGCTTAAATTAATCAAACAAACATTTGGCCAGCCCGAAAATACCAAAGACAGAATCGGCCCTATAGTGTTCTTAAACCGGTTTTTGTGTAACTTCCATCAAATCCTTAATTTAATCACCCAAACAACCTAAATCATCCATTCAACACTTAAATGATCCAAATAGGAAATAAAATCCAACATTTAAATCCAATTTTCGGATTCCATGGTTAGGGTTTTCCAAACCCTAACCAAACCTCACTAAACTACCATAAAAACACCACAAACTAACATCTAATGGTATACAACTAAAAACCCACTAATTTTTTACCTTAAAAACCTTGAAGAACCTTGCTGGAAAATGGAGAGAACAGCAGCTATGGAGGAAGGGAGAATGGCGTGGGAGTTGGAGGAAGAAGAAGAAGAAATTTCCCTTTAAACCTAAATTTCTTTTCTCTTTTTATTTTCCTCCACAAGTTTTTCTAAACTTGCAAATTACTCCTCCCTTTCTATCTTGAATTCTCCCACGTGATTCATTCTTATAAACCCCCACCATTTCTTATTTTATTTCATTAATTGTTAAATTTCTATTGGTTGTTAGAACTTTTGACTTTTCAACCTAAATGGTTTTGACTTTTTCAATCATTCTTTATTCCTTTGCATGACTTGCTTCCAATCCATTTCTAATCCCTTTATCACTTATCATTAACATCTCCTAACCGTTTAATCTAAGACATGAGTGTGCTACAGAAACTTCTCGGGTGTTACAGACTTGGATGACTTCCAGGACTTTTCCTGCCTGAATAAGACATTCATTATTGATTTTCCACTTTAATAAATCCATTTCAAAAGGATGTAGGCAGAGATTCCTTACCTGTTAAATTCTTAAATCGGTTCGGTTGGAATTTGGATCGTTCTAGATAACTTTTGGTCAAATTTGCCTGTCCTGAAGCAATCTGGTTTGGTCTGGGTGATTCTAATCAAACTTTGGTTAGGTCCGGTTCAGGTGGACAAGATTTGGGTTCGGTTGGATCGGTTTGATTTACTAGCTGGTTCGGTTGGACCAACTTAAGTGAATCGGTTCTGTTGTTTTAAACAGAACCACAACTCTTCTTCCTCCTTTGTTCTGTCCAGAGAGAGAGAGAGAGAGAGAGCATCAAAAAGAGAGGTAGAGCAAGAGAGCGAGAGAGAAGTCTTACGCCACTGTCGTGAAGTGAAACTCGGCCGAGAAGGATTTTGTCATGTCGGAGAGGGTTTGTCGGAGAGATGCTAGAATCTCGTTGGTCGGAGCTGCTACCTTCTCGGAGCTTCACCGTGACTAAAAACCAAGGTAAGTTCTTCTCTACTTGAAGAACCCAGGAGGGAAAGAGTTGTTGGTGTGATTTCATTCAACACCGAACACCTCTATTTATAGGAGAGGTTTTGACATGGTGGCCCTAGAGAAGGAACCTTCTACAAACCCACAAATATATAACAATGTGCTCGGGTGTGTGAAGTGTGCAAGAACCGAGGGAAGAATGTAAAAAAAATAGGGTAGAGCAAGAGAGCGAGAGAGAAGTCTTACGCCACTGTCGTGAAGTGAAACTCGGCCGAGAAGGATTTTGTCATGTCGGAGAGGGTTTGTCGGAGAGATGCTAGAATCTCGTTGGTCGGAGCTGCTACCTTCTCGGAGCTTCACCGTGACTAAAAACCAAGGTAAGTTCTTCTCTACTTGAAGAACCCAGGAGGGAAAGAGTTGTTGGTGTGATTTCATTCAACACCGAACACCTCTATTTATAGGAGAGGTTTTGACATGGTGGCCCTAGAGAAGGAACCTTCTACAAACCCACAAATATATAACAATGTGCTCGGGTGTGTGAAGTGTGCAAGAACCGAGGGAAGAATGTAAAAAAAATAGAGATGAAGATGAAGCAAAAATAAAAGTGAAGTGTGTGATTTGGGTCCAATTTGTTGAAGTAGCTTTTCTTCTTTGTTGGCTAAGTCTTCAACCCATCATCCACCATCATACATCTAATCATAACCATTCAATCTAATGCATGATGCAATATAAATAGTTCATACAAAAAGACTAGAGTTTATCACAAGTTTTAAACAAAAAAAAATTACATATTTTAGTGGCTGGGAAGACAAATTCCCATTGGGCCAATTGAGGAGTCCATCTTCATGTCCCAAATGAGGCTGTGCAGAGGATGATCCATATCTTCTGAGTTGGGCTCCCAAGTGATGTCAACAATAGGATCCATTCCTCCTTGGCATGTCATCCCCTCCGGGTGGCTGAGGATTTGACCTCAAATCCAAAGATTCAATCTCCTCTTCACGAACTACATCTCCAATGTAAGGGAACAAATTTTGGACATTAAATGGGAATGACAAGAAGTTTATTGGTGGTCGGGTGGTCTTACTAAGAAGTTCTTTGGTGAAGGTGGAATGATTGAATTCGTGAGCTACTTTGAAGGGCGTTTGCTCGGTGTTGGAATGAAGGTTTCCAAAGTAGTCGAATTCCTGATGTGGTAGCATGCGATTCCCATTATACTCTTTCAACCAAAGAATTAATCCTTCTAACTTTATGACCACAGATGTAGGCTCAACATCCAAATGAACCTTGTGATGTTCTCGGCTCCAACTAATCCTTAAAATCCAAGTGATCAAATAGCCGGAGGGTAGAGAACTTGGTGTTACCAAATCAACGGCTTCCTTATCCTTAGTTCGATGGTAGAAATTGTGATTAACACATGGTGAAGCTAGTTGTTTCGTTGGCTCACCCAATTGTTAATTAGGGCATTTGTTGAGGACATTGGTGTAAATTTCCTCTTGTCTTGCCTATTTTCACTAGGGACCGAAGTAGCATCATATGTAGGAACTAGGAAATAGGCCAATTTCGTCACAAATTGGTACGAAGGAGGTTTGATTCTTCCAACATAGGAAAAGTGGTGAGGTAGACTAATGATCATATTACAAATCCCAAAGATACTCTCTTCTCTTATCTCCTTGTTTTCTTGATGCCATGTTGACACTTCTTTCAAATGGTAAGGCATCACTTCATCATAAAGGGAATTAAGATGCCACTTGATATAAGAGTGTTCTTGATCTTTTCTTGATCCTAACCCACGCTTCGATAAGAAAAGATTTTCCTTGATCTTTCCTTCTTTACTCACAGCATCGTCACGAGCCACTTGTTCGGGAGTCATGGGTAATAAATTAATTGTTTTACCACCAAATTTTAAGGTATAATGCTTAAGGAATTCATCATGGCTCACCAGTCGTAATGCCATGGTCACCCTAATAGAAGATGACTGGCATTCATTGGGACAACGTCGCAAAGAACCGAGTCCTTATACTAGCCAATAGTGAAGTCTACGGTTACTTGCTTGGTTATCTTAAGGTCATCTCTATCGTCCAACCATCTCAACTTGTAAGACTTAGCGTGGTTAGTGGTCTCCAACCCTAATTTACCGACCATTTCTTGCGAAGATGCATTAATACAACTTCCTCCGTCAATAATTATAGAGCAAACCTTGTTCTTCACTGCAAAACGACTTTGGAAGATATTCTCTCATTGACAGTCTTCTTCCACATTCTAGATATCAAGGCTCGCCTTATGACCAGTAGTAGAGGTCCTTCTTAAGTCGTACAATCATCAGCTTCTTGATCACTCTCCTCTACTAACTCTTCTTCATCCTTATTGTACTGTCCTTCATCATTCTCACTTTCCTATTCACCAGTCAATTCCTTGATTACCATCACACTGCAGTTAGAGCATTCATTAGCATAATATCCTTTTCCTAGACATTTATAACATTAGACATCACGTGTTCTTTGTCCGTTAGATTGGTTTACTTGGGCTTTGTTCATTGGTGGGGGATTGCTAGTGGTACTAGGTCCTTTAGGGGGCCAGCTACGATTAAATGTCCTTTTGTCGTCATTTCTCAAGGAAGGCTTTGGTTTGTCGGGATCAAAATTTCTAGGTGGAAACTTGATAAGAAAATTGGTCTTACGTTTTCTTGTTAGTTGTCTTTCCACCGTAAGCGCCAATTCCACGACCAAGTCCATGGCCTCTAATTGTTGCATCTCAGCTGCGTCTCCAATATCGTGATTTAATCCTCAAATAAACTTCGCGATGAGTTGTTCCTCGGGCTCCTCAATAGCACATCGCATATTGAGCGTCTCAAATTCAGTGAGGTATTCATCAATAGTGAGGCTATTTTGTCTTAAATTATGGAGTTGATGGAAAAGCTCGTGCTTGTAGTGTCGAGAAACAAACCTCTTGTGCATGAGTTCCTTCATGGAATTCCATGTGGTGACGGGGTATCCAATGGTTTGCATTCGTTGGGCTCTAAGGTTGGACCACCAGAGTGTTGCATGGCCCGTGAGTTCTATTGAATGGGGGAATGGTGATCTTAACATTTCTACCCAATCCAAAAAAGAATGTCCATCACAAGTTCCATTGAATGGGGGAATGGTGATCTTAACATTTCTAAGGTCATCGCTGTCCTTACGTCGATTTTGGAGATATGACTCTTCATCATCCAAAGCCCAGTCCTCGTCTTCCGATTCATCATAATATCGGGGCCTTCTTCTTTGGGGTTCGGCTCACTCAACATCCTCTAAGGGTCTTTGGTCAGGGATCCTACGTCTAGGACGTTCAGGTCTATTCTTTGAGGAGGTTTCTCGGGAAGGGTCCCTTTCATTGGATTCTATATGGGAATTGTTTCTCATGTACTCTCTAAGTTGTGTCATTTCAAGGGATACGTCCTTGAGTTGTTGTGTGAGGGTGCCAACCAATCCTATTAAGACATTGAGTTGACCTTGCATGCCACCTTGCATGCTTGATTCGCCCTCTTGTCGCGTGTGCTCGGGGGGAGGTGTTTCCCTAGTTCGGTTAGGATCTTGATTGTGTGGTAAGTCACATGAAAATCCGCTCCTATTTGTCATTACTAAGTGTTAGGCAAATAATTATATCAAGTTTTTAAGTTTGGCCATTCTAATTTTTTTAAAATCTTTTAGGTGCTTTAGCTAAGATGAGTGGTAGTGATTATCTAATTAGTGCCTTAGATAAGTTTTAGGAACTTAGGAATGATTCCTAACTAAGACAAAAATTAATGGAGAACATGCTCAACACTTAGCCATTTAAACTTGAAGTCATAAAAATTAGCTTAGGAATTTTGACAAACACTTAGCAAACTCCTTGAAAAAACAGTTTTGTAATATGCTTTCTATTATCACAAATCCAACCAAATTCAAACAAATTCCACAACTTTAAGTAAGATTCAACCAATATAATCTTAATACAAATTTTATAACTCAAAAACAGCAAGATCCAATGATAAAAACACAATATTACTCAAATTAACATGCTGAAATTTTCGGTTATATATAGCAGAATTTTTGTTCTTCAAATGCCAATTTTAAACCACACTTGTATACCAACTTTGCAATCCGATTTTTAGGAGTAAAATGTTAGCACATAATAGATAATTCAAATGATATTTCTAGATGCAAAACGTAGGTTCAAGCATATCAAAATGCAGCTGAAAACTGAAGATAAAAACATGAAAGACTGAGAGGGAGATAGCACTAAAAAATCAAGAAGAAAAGTGGATGAAATGTTAAACTCACCTTGGCCGATTCTTGTATTATTTGTGCAATAATCAAAACCGATTTTACCTTAGTGATTTAGGCTACCAAATGTCAAGAAAACAAGCTGCAATGTTTGGTTAAACATATCTAAAAATCAGCACAAAAACATAACCATAAATGCTTGAAAAATGAGCAGCTAACCCCGGTTTTGTGCTATGGTTTTGACTCGAATATCCTAGTGCAATGCCCAAGTCAAATGCATCAAAACGCATTTTCGGAAGCACCTTGTGCTCTAATACCACTTGATACGGTGGCCCTAGAGAAGGAACCGTGTACAAACTCACAAATATATAACAATGTGCTCGGGTGTGTGAAGTGAGCAAGAATCGAGGGAAGAATGTAAAAAAAATTAAGATGAAGATGAAGAAGCAAAAATAAAAGTGAAGTGTGTGATGATGATGGCCGAAATGAAGATAAAGATAAGAACATAAAATGGAGATGAAAATGATGATGCCCTTGGCGAACCCGAGAGCTATCTGACGTTTGCTCATGGGTGCATGTTTTTCGTTAAAAAACAACCACCGTTAGGCCTAGGTTTCCATCCTCTAACCTTTTAGACTCTCAAAGAGATAGGTGAGGGAAAGGTAAGAGTTCACCTAGCAAGCCTAAAGCTAGGGGAACAATGGAGGGTTACTCCACTCGATTAGAAAATCAAGGAAACCCGTAGGTCTTCTAACGTTTCGGTTAGGGAAATAGAGATTTCATTAAAATGGCAAAAAGTTCCTACAATCACCAATGCTATGCTTTAAATAGAAAATCCAACGGTGGATGATTAGGGTTTGGCAATGGAAGAAATGATTGGAGCCGTTGATGAAGACCAAGATGAAGGGACATGATTGCAATCCATGTGCTTCATCCAAGGGTTGAGGTGCTTTCCTTGTTTTGCTTGATCAATGGTGCTAAATTTCAAATCCTTGTGGCCACTACCAAATGTACCTGCAAATTTCATACCTTAAATTTGGGCTCTCCTTTAGGCCAAGTCTTCATTTGGGTCCAATTTGTTGAAGTAGCTTTTCTTCTTTGTTAGCTAAGTATTCAACCCATCATCCACCATCATACATCTAATCCTAACCATTCAATCTAATGCATGATGCAATATAAATAGTTCATACAAAAAGAATAGAGTTTGCCACAAGTTTTAAACAAAAAAAAAATTACATATTTTAGTGGCTGGGAAGACAAATTCCCATTGGGCCAATTGAGGAGTCCATCTTCGTGTCCCAAGTGATGCTGTGCAGAGGATGATCCATATCTTCTGAGTTGGGCTCCCAAGTGATATCAACAATAGGATCCATTCCTCCTTGGCATGTCAAGTTTGCACCTCGCTCCTCCGAGAAATCCAAGTTCAACTCAGATTTTTCGGGCTGTGATCTGCTCCTTCTCAGATTTTCAGAGGAGAAAGTGAATGATGTTTCCCCCAACATTCGATTTCAACTCAGATTTATTGAGCTGCAAAATCTGAACTCCTCTATTTTGACCCAATTAGATGATCACAAATTAAGGTACGTAAATTAACAAATTTCTCATCTAACCAATCTGTCTGTTTTTCAGGTAAAGGCCATCTTAAAGCATGGATTAGGAGCGACAACACATGGCCTGAAGGAAGGACGCACGTGACAATAGAATGGCGCTACGACTTGAAGGAGAGAGGGGCACACAGAAGAGACATTCTGTCAAGCACCTAGCACGCACGAAGGAAGTCATAGTAGCAAGGCACGACCATGGATGCATGTGCATCAAGGATTGGTGCGCAGCAGCGCAACCGAAAAGCAGCAGGTGCGCGCAATAGAAAGGCGCACGCACACGCGGAATAAAAATGACACGCAATCGAGCTGACCCTCCAGGAGGAGCGCACATCATGCATGAGGAGGAACGCGCATCAGCGAAGCAATGCTCACACATGTGCCTCTCCAACAGTCATATGGTCGCCAACAGCTATTTTCTGTTAATTTAGTTTTTCCATTTTTGTTTCTTCCAAAGGCTCTCGATCATTCAGAGGACTATATATCCTTGTTCTGAATACTTTGTAATCATCTTTGGATCAATGAAATTATAGTGAAGTTTTGTCTTCATTTTCAAAAGTGTTCATCGGAACCTTCTCTGTTCGATGCGTAATATCTAAAATATCGGTATTTTCCCTTCGGTGCGTCATATCCGATTGGGTTTGCCGTAGTTGGAGCCGAGTTCAGTGTGTAATATCTGAACTGGTTTCCTCTGGTGCTTCATATCTGAAGGTTTATCACTTTCGTTCCAATCAGTGCGTAATATCTGATCGGATCTGCCGTGGTTATCTTCATCCTATTCATTCCATCGGCGTCTTCTGGGTAAGTTTTGTCAGGTATTTTGCTCGCCCACCTCCATTCCATTATTCGTTCCACTTTCGTTTTATTCACTATTTTTGGGTTGTTTTGGTTAAACCCTAGAACAACGAGTTTGCTGATCTTTTCTGGCTTCCGATTGAATTGGTTCATGCTTAGTAAGAGATCTGTAAGGTCAAAGCGGTTGTTCGTTCATTGGTAGCCGAAGGTGCTCTCTAGTTTGTTGTTTCACATTTTTCTGTCATTGTCTCTGTTTTCGTTTGTGTCTGTTTTCTTTTGTTTGATCGTTCATTTGTATTAACTAACCGGAATAACCCATTTGCTTGAGCTTCAATTCTGTTTATTTAAGAACAGATCGCATTGTTTGCTTAAAAGGTTAGTTTTTCTGGATTTTTCTGTTTTGTGTTTTACTCACAATTTCGTTGTTTCTATCTCTTGTTAAAAGTCCATCGAGTCAATTATAAATCAGAATATTGTGTCGACGTCGTGTTAATGTTTCTTTTTTACTAAACTACAGTACCCAAAGCTTGTGTGGCGCCCCGAGTTTTCTGAACCCGGTTCGCTACTCATAACCCGAATATAACTAAGAAACTTTGGACCAAATCTAAAATTTCGCTCGAAAGTTAAAATTTGATATTTTCTAAAACCTCGAAATATTTAAAAAAAAAAACTAGCAGCGGAAATCATTTAAGCACAATTGAGTTAAACAAAACTATATAAAAGAAATGTTTGAATAATCGGTTTGAATATTAAGAAACAATCGGCCAAAGCAAGTAAGGGTTTAAAACGTGTAATACTTGAAAAGTTACAGAAGTCAAACATATCTACCGCCGAGCGAAGTCAACAGAAGGGGGCCGAAACAGGAACCAGAAGGCTTCCCTGGTGACAAAGCGACAAAACTTTGGCTACATCATCCGGTCACTAAACGACAAACACTTCCTACATCCACTGGTGACGTCAGCCATCAACCGGTCACAAAATGACAAAACACTTCCTACATCCACGAGTGACGTCAGCCATCATCCGATCGGCTTTAACATACATCCACCGGTGACGTCAGCCGGATGATTTCCTTCATCCGATCGACTTTAACATACATCCACCGGTGACGTCAGCTGGATGATTTCCTTCATCCGATTGACATTAACATACATCCACCGGTGACGTCAGCCGGATGATTTCCTTTATCCGATCGACTTTAACATACATCCACCGATTAACTTCATTCGCCGATGGTTGAACTTACAGATTTCACTCAAAACATCCGAAATAACTTGACCCTAAATAACATCTGAATTCCAACAAGTGACCATTTAAAACCAACATTTGTATTCTGAACCTATAAAATTCCAAACCAACAGATTGTAATAAAATCAAGTCGGATTTTTTATAACAGGGAACAACTCAGACATTCTAGACTCTTCAAAAAGGTTAGACACTGACAACATTAAAATTGCGTTTCCCTTGATAGAGAAGAAAATCCCAAGGATATAAAACATCAAATAGCTACTGTCATTAAATCCTGAATACTCATCAAACAACCACTTATCCACTGAAACTTCACCTACAGACAAATGTTAAACCGCCTCATCAGGACACCAAAACGCGACATGAATGTGCTTCAACAGCTTCACCTATTCTTTAGTAAATTCAGATAACTCTCCAGTGGTTACCTCAGCACCTACATCACAAAACTCATCTATTAGCTTAATGCTAAATAAGTGAAGCATTATGAAATGAAATGCTGAAACGCTAAAACATAAATTCCTAAACATGCAGTTTCTACTTTCTCGTCTCAGTTGCATTCACGTTCATTCATAACTAATCTAATCCCTTGTTTCCCTTGGGAGTGGGATCAATCCTCCCAATGTTATACACCCTCTACTCGATTAAGGGGCGGATGAATTCCCTTAATAGCTGATATGATCTCTCATTTCCCTTAGGAGTGGGATCAATTCTCCCAATGTAATAAATCCACTACATCAGTTAAGGGGCGGATTAATTCCCTTAATAGCTATCACAACACGTTCTGTTCATGCCTTGTCATAACATTTCATGTAAATTTATTTTCGTATTTCTTCAAAAACATGATGCGTGACATAAAGAAAACACTCAAACATGCATAAACCTACTGTTTTATGATATAGGCTCGAAGGCGCACACATTACTTCACTTACCTGGATTCTCCGAGAGTTCCTGGTTATGAGCTACTTCGGGATTCTGTTCACCTAAATCACAAACAGAGCATTTAACTTCATTTCCAAACTATCTAGAAACCTAAGAAGCTAGTTTGGCATTTTTGTTTATCTAGCATTCCCGATTCCACACTATACCCCAAACGAAATCCTGCATTCACAGCATTTCCAGAAATGCATACATTGAAATCCTTTAGTTACCTAGGCACTAAAACGGCAAGCGGTTGAATCAAAACTCACCTTGGTTGGATGAAATCGGAGGGGAAATCGCTTAGAGGGAGTCTGCTGAAGAGCTATTGGCCGAGAGAAAAGATAATCAGAACGGTGGCGGCTACAGTGCATTTAACCCCAAATTCTCTTTTCTTAAATACGTTATCCACTTTTAATTTCTATTTACCCTTTTTTCCCTTGAATAGACTTTAACTAACCTAATCACCTTTTTCTCCTAATTCTTCATAAAATTAGCACACCATAGTTTGATAAATTAAATTTGGTTTAATGGGACCGGGTGCTACAATCTACCCTTCTTAAAAGAATTTTGTCCTCAAAATTCAGTACCTGAATAATTCTGGATATTGGTCCATCATGTCTTGCTGGCGCTCCCATGTTGTCTCCTCTATGTTCTAGTTATGCCATAAGACTCTCACCAGTGGGACCTCTTTGTTACGCAATACCTTCACTGCATAGTCCATGATCCTTACTGGTCTCTCCTCATAGGTAAGGGTAGGATGAACTTCAATACTCTGTTGTTCCACAATCTGAGATGGATCTCTAACACACTTCTTGTAACGCCCCCGAACCACCCCCGGCTCAGTGCGCTACTTTGCTAGCCAACCCCGATTTTAAAACGTAATTTAAAATAATTTTTGTAAAATAATCGACTCGGTTTTCGGGTTTTTCGAACCATCAATTTTTCTTAGAAAACGTGTCTAAAATACGTTGGAAAATGTCGGGTTAAAATAATTTGGAAATAGGAAAAATTTTTAAACAAATTAAAAATTCTCGAGTTACAGTTCATGCGCGCCCACCGTGTGCGCCCCTTCAACCATTCTCACTTTTTCTTCAAATTTTTCCCAAGCCAAACTCTTCCAAAAAAAAATCCCAAAATTTTTACCACTCTATCCCGACACCCAAAACTTCATGACCCGTAGAAATCTCGGAAAAACGACTTAAAATGCTTAACAAAAAAATTAACCAAATCAACCCGACGTTATTGACTTTTTAAAAAAAACGGCAATATTACGGTTAAAAGTTTTGAAATCCAAAACCTGAAACAAACAACGTTTAAAACCCCAATTCAAACCAGTATCACCCAATTCTATAAACATCAATCCAAACTAACCACACTAACCAAAACATCTCCAACTACAAAATAAAATCTATACAAATCCACCACAAAACTCAAAACTCCCATACAAACCACCAAATAAACATACAACCACCAACTTTGACCAAAACTAACCCAAAACATATCCAATCCCACAACAACAAAATACCCCAAGAATCAGGTCGAAGCGCCCCGACAAATAGCCTGCACCGGCGAGCTCCGTGGATCACCAACTGCTCCTAATCCTGATCCTCAATGTCAAGCTCACCAGAAAATGCTCCGTCACCTACACCACAAAACACACACACACACGTAAGCTTACGCTTAGTAAGTAGGGATAACAAATGCAGTAAAACAAAACCATGCCCTACGCACAACAACCCTCACACATGCAATTGCAATTTCTTTTCATCACTCTTTCACTATTATGCTCAACATCGAAGCATTCACGAAACCTTCTACTGAACATCGAAGCGTTCACGGAACCTTCTACTGAACATCGAAGCGTTCACGGAACCTTCTGCTTAACATCGAAGCATCCCGGAACCTTCTACATAACATCGAAGCATTCCGGAACCTTCTGCTTAACATCGAAGCATCCCGGAACCTTCTGCTTAACATCGAAGCATCCCGGAAACCTCTGCTAACATCGAAGCATCCCGGAACCTTCTGCTTAACATCGAAGCATCCCGGAACCTTCTGCTTAACATCGAAGCATCCCGGAACCTTCTGCTTAACATCGAAGCATCCCGGAACCTTCTGCTTAACATCGAAGCATCCCGGAACCTTCTGCTTAACATCGAAGCATCCCGGAACCTTCTGCTTAACATCGAAGCATCCCGGAACCTTCTGCTTAACATCGAAGCATCCCGGAACCTTCTGCTTAACATCGAAGCATCCCGGAACCTTCTGCTTAACATCGAAGCATCCCGGAACCTTCTACTGAACATCGAAGCGTTCACGGAACCTTCTGCTTAACATCGAAGCATCCCGGAACCTTCTGCTTAACATCGAAGCATCCCGGAACCTTCTGCTTAACATCGAAGCATCCCGGAACCTTCTGCTTAACATCGAAGCATCCCGGAACCTTCTGCTTAACATCGAAGCATCCCGGAACCTTCTGCTTAACATCGAAGCATCCCGGAACCTTCTGCTTAACATCGAAGCATCCCGGAACCTTCTGCTTAACATCGAAGCATCCCGGAACCTTCTGCTTAACATCGAAGCATCCCGGAACCTTCTGCTTAACATCGAAGCATCCCGGAACCTTCTGCTTAACATCGAAGCATCCCGGAACCTTCTGCTTAACATCGAAGCATCCCGGAACCTTCTGCTTAACATCGAAGCATCCCGGAACCTTCTGCTTAACATCGAAGCATCCCGGAACCTTCTGCTTAACATCGAAGCATCCCGGAACCTTCTGCTTAACATCGAAGCATCCCGGAACCTTCTGCTTAACATCGAAGCATCCCGGAACCTTCTACTGAACATCGAAGCGTTCACGGAACCTTCTGCTTAACATCGAAGCATCCCGGAACCTTCTGCTTAACATCGAAGCATCCCGGAACCTTCTGCTTAACATCGAAGCATCCCGGAACCTTCTGCTTAACATCGAAGCGTTCACGGAACCTTCTGCTTAACATCGAAGCATCCCGGAACCTTCTGCTTAACATCGAAGCATCCCGGAACCTTCTGCTTAACATCGAAGCATCCCGGAACCTTCTGCTTAACATCGAAGCATCCCGGAACCTTCTGCTTAACATCGAAGCATCCCGGAACCTTCTGCTTAACATCGAAGCATCCCGGAACCTTCTGCTTAACATCGAAGCATCCCGGAACCTTCTGCTTAACATCGAAGCATCCCGGAACCTTCTGCTTAACATCGAAGCATCCCGGAACCTTCTGCTTAACATCGAAGCATCCCGGAACCTTCTGCTTAACATCGAAGCATCCCGGAACCTTCTGCTTAACATCGAAGCATCCCGGAACCTTCTGCTTAACATCGAAGCATCCCGGAACCTTCTACTGAACATCGAAGCGTTCACGGAACCTTCTGCTTAACATCGAAGCATCCCGGAACCTTCTGCTTAACATCGAAGCATCCCGGAACCTTCTGCTTAACATCGAAGCATCCCGGAACCTTCTGCTTAACATCGAAGCATCCCGGAACCTTCTGCTTAACATCGAAGCATCCCGGAACCTTCTGCTTAACATCGAAGCATCCCGGAACCTTCTGCTTAACATCGAAGCATCCCGGAACCTTCTACTGAACATCGAAGCGTTCACGGAACCTTCTGCTTAACATCGAAGCATCCCGGAACCTTCTGCTTAACATCGAAGCATCCCGGAACCTTCTGCTTAACATCGAAGCATCCCGGAACCTTCTGCTTAACATCGAAGCATCCCGGAACCTTCTGCTTAACATCGAAGCATCCCGGAACCTTCTACTGAACATCGAAGCGTTCACGGAACCTTCTGCTTAACATCGAAGCATCCCGGAACCTTCTGCTTAACATCGAAGCATCCCGGAACCTTCTGCTTAACATCGAAGCATCCCGGAACCTTCTACTGAACATCGAAGCGTTCACGGAACCTTCTGCTTAACATCGAAGCATCCCGGAACCTTCTGCTTAACATCGAAGCATCCCGGAACCTTCTGCTTAACATCGAAGCATCCCGGAACCTTCTGCTTAACATCGAAGCATCCCGGAACCTTCTGCTTAACATCGAAGCATCCCGGAACCTTCTGCTTAACATCGAAGCATCCCGGAACCTTCTACTGAACATCGAAGCGTTCACGGAACCTTCTGCTTAACATCGAAGCATCCCGGAACCTTCTGCTTAACATCGAAGCATCCCGGAACCTTCTGCTTAACATCGAAGCATCCCGGAACCTTCTGCTTAACATCGAAGCATCCCGGAACCTTCTGCTTAACATCGAAGCATCCCGGAACCTTCTGCTTAACATCGAAGCATCCCGGAACCTTCTGCTTAACATCGAAGCATCCCGGAACCTTCTGCTTAACATCGAAGCATCCCGGAACCTTCTGCTTAACATCGAAGCATCCCGGAACCTTCTGCTTAACATCGAAGCATCCCGGAACCTTCTACTGAACATCGAAGCGTTCACGGAACCTTCTGCTTAACAACAACACAACACAACACAACACTACACGGCCAAACCATGCAACACATTACTACAACGAAACTCAACAACCAACCAAAAAAACACACAATTTCTTACCGTTCCATGGTGTAGGCCCGCAGGCAAAACAATTACAACCCATTACTTACCTGTTTGCTCGGATTCCGGTTGCTCACTTCTACCGGTTAATTCACTTGTTCGACGACCTAAAATAACGGAAACTTAGCTTGATAAGTTATCAATACAATCTAAGGAAGTTTTCTAACTAAAACTAACAATACCTAAAACACATTTCTCTCACAAAACACAAAACCCGATTTTTGCACAATTTTGATCGTCCAACTTCAAACGGTCATAACTTTCTCATTTTACAACGGATTTCGACGTGCCACCCCAATTCGGAAACCTCGACACGTCTACTATCCATCGAAATACTCAAATCAACCAAACAACTCACTCAGCCAATCCGAAAATCAAGGAACAGAATCGGTACACTTTTTGCATAAAACCGATTTTGTGTATTTCAATTCCCATTCACAATCTAATCACTCCAACAACCTAAACTAACATATCCAAGTATTAAATAACCAAAAGTGGAAGAAAACCCTCAAGGATAATCAAATTTTCGGAGTCACCAAGTTAGGGTTTTCAAACCCTCACTAAATCCACTCAAAACTCACTAATAACTCCAACAAACTTCATCTAACTATATACAAACCAAAACTCATTTGATTTTACCTTGAAATCACTTGCAAAATTGAAGAAATGGGGAGGAGAGGAGTCGGCTATGGAGGAGGAGAGAAAGAGGCCGATGAAGATGAAGAAAAAATGGAAAAATCAACTTTTAACCTAAACTTTCTTTCCTCTTTTTCTTTCCCCCCACAAAATTTTGTAAAATTGCACCTTAGCCCTTAACTTTCTTCTCTTGAATGCCAACGTGAGAGCTTCATTAAATCACACCTTCCATTGCTTTTCACTTTTATCTACAAGCATTTCTATTGGTTAATGATTTTGACTTTTCAAAGGTTTAACATAATATTATTTTTTATTTATTTGTCCATTTCATTTCTTCTCTCATCCCACGTGAAAGACACCATTCTTTCACTCATTCTTCACTTTTTCATTTGCTTTTTGCACTAACATGCTATTGGTTCTTTGACTTTTCACTTCTTCTTTCTAGTTGTTGACTTTTCAACTCTTGAATTCTTTTCTCCTTTGAATTCCAACGTGAAAGCCACTTTAATCACCACTTCCAATTATTTTTCCTAACCATTTAATGCCACCATTTTATTCTTTATTTTATTCCTTTAATAATTACCATTGAAATTGCAATTAAAACCCTCCCTTTTCTCCATAGCAGCCAACGTGAGAACTACCAAAATCCATATTTTTCTTCCTTTTTAATTCAATTACATTTGCTTAAATTCTTATTGGTTCAAGCCTTTTTGACTTTTCCAATGCTTTTGTTTTTAAATTGTCAACTTCCTTTCCTTTTCTTTGCATTAGTTTAGAACCCTTTATCACTTAACGTTAATCTCTCCTACAACCTAGGGCTACGCACATTATTAAAATTTTCTGGGTGTTACACTTCTTCAGTATGGAAACATGAAACACATTATAGATTCCCTCTAAAGAGGCTGGTAACAGTAATTGATAAGCTGACTTCCCAATTCTCCTCAAGATTGAGAAAGGTCCAATATATCTGGGGTTCAACTTACCCCTCCTACCAAATCTCACAACTCCTTTGAAAGGTGACACCTTAAGGAAAACTTCATTACCAACATCAAATTCTAGTTCTCTTCGTCTCTTGTCCGCATAGCTTTTCTGCCAGCTCTGAGCTGTCAAGATTCTTTGTCGGATAAGAGCAATCTTCTCCACTGTCTGCTGCACAATGTCAGGACCAATCAATTGTGCTTCTCAACGTCATCCCAATATAATGGAGATCTGCACCTTCGTCCATATAATGCCTCGTATGGTGCCATGCCTATTGTTGCCTGGAAACTGTTGTTATAAGAAAATTCAACCAAGGGCAAGTATTTGCTCCATGAACCTTGAAAGTCTAGCACACATGCACGGAGCATATCCTCTAATGTTTGAATGGTTCTTTCGGACTGTCAATCAGTTTGAGGGTGAAAAGTTGTGCTAAAACTAAGCTGTGTTCCCATAGCCTTGTGCAAACTTTTCCAAAACTTAGAAGTAAATCTAGAGTCTCGGTCTGATACTATGGTGTTTGGAACTCCATGCAGTCTAACAACTTCATGCACATACAACTCAGCCAGTTGATCCATCGAATATGTTATCTTCATTGGCAGAAAGTGAGCGGATTTGGTTAAACGATCAACTATTACCCAAATTGCATCGTGACCCTTTGTTGTTCTAGGTAATCCTATAACAAAATCCATCGTTATTTGTTCTCATTTCCATTCGGGAATTGATAAGGGTTGTAATGTTCCTGCAGGCCTTTGATGTTCAGCTTTAATCGGTTGACATATCAAGCACGATTCAACATACTCGGCCACACTTCTTTTCATACTCGGCCACCAATAATGTTGCTTGAGATCTTTGTACATTTTCGTGCTTCCTGGATGAACAGAGAGTCCAGATGTATGTGCCTCAGATAGGATTTCCCTTCTAAGTTTGGTATCAGCCGGAACAAACCATCTATTCCGAAACTTGAGAATTCCATCAACAGAACAATTGAAATCCGACTTGTCTGTAGAGTCTATGCACAACTTATACTTATTGCATTCAGTGTCAATCATTTGGGCTTCCTTTATTTTCTCCAAAATAGTAGGCCTTGACGATATGGCTGAAATCATGGCGGACACACTAGATACAGCTTCCAAGTTAAATCTTTGGAATTCTGTCTCTAAAGCTATCGGCATGTCTAGAATCAATGTAGAGACTGAAGTCGTCACTCTACTTATAGCATCAGCCACTACATTCGCCTTGCCAGGGTGGTACTTAATCTCAAAATCGTAGTCTTTGACAAACTCTAACCATCTACGTTGTCTCATATTTAGCTCTTTCTGTGTGAAGATATACTTCAGACTTTTATGATCTGAAAATATCTCACAAGTTTGTCCATACAAGTAATGCCTCCAAATCTTAAGTGCAAATACCACAACAGCTAATTCTAAGTCATGTGTAGGGTAATTCTTCTCATGTGTTTTTAACTATCTAGAGGTATAAGAGATTACTTTACCATTCTGCATTAACACACAACCAAGACCAGTTTTGGAAGCATCACAATAAATACTAAATTTACCATCCTCAACTGGAAGGGTTAAAATTGGAGTATTGATCAGTTTCTGTTTCAAGGTCTGGAGACTATGCTCACATTCATCAGTCCATATATACTTCACATTTTTCCTTGTTAACCTAGTAAGGGGTGTTGCAATCTTTGAGAATCCTTCAGTGAACTTCCTATAATATCCTGCTAATCCAAGAAAACTCCTAATATCGGTAGTACTCTTCGGTTGGGGCCACTCCTTAACTGTAATACCCGGCTTTACGGGATATTAATATTATATTATATGATGGCATTTTAGTAAATATGTCAAATCAAGTCCGTTTTGCAAAAAGAAAGCGTCATTAGAATCCTAACGATTAATAGAAATTTTAAGAAATTTACGAGAATTTTCGGGGTATTAACGCTATACTTCGAGTAATTAAGTTTCTCGTAAAATAAAGGACGTTTTAGTAAAAATTGTAAACGAGGTCCGAATTGCGAACGGACAGTTTTAATAAATCCCAAATAATAAGTGGAACTTATTGGTGAAATAAGGAAATTTGGAGAAGCCGAATCGTTAGAAAATTAACGAAACAAAGGACGAAACACAGTAGAAATAAGAGCAAAGGGCATTTTGGTAATTTGTCAAACCAAATTATATTAAATCAAGGTTTTTCTTCTTCTCCCTCACTTTCTTCTTCTTCTTTGTTTTCACGAAAATGCCAGAGGCGATTTCTCCCTCGGCCGTTGGCGATTCTCAACATTCTGACCTCCGATTCGTCCTCCGATCGTCTCGTTTTCTTCGCGTTTTCTCCTTCTCTCGCTACCCTAGGTATGAATCTATGATTCTAGAGCGTTAGTTTTCAATTTTTGGCCCGATTTAACGTTAGGGTTTCGTTAGGGTTTAGGTTAAAAATTCGATTTCGGGTTTAAAAATCAATAGGTTATCGTAGTTTGTGAACGTATAGAACGTATTGGACGTTATTGGACGAAACTAGATTAATTTGTGGAAAATGTTAAAATTCGAGAAATTTCGAGATTTAGGGAAAAACTCGTAAATTGGGAATTGAGTTGCCGAGCGTGTATTGCTCGATGAAATAGCTCAATGAATCTGATTAAAGCTTTAGGAAATTTCTTTAGTTCAGGTTTTGTCAATTTGGACGTTTAGAAGCTTAAACTCGTTTTAACGTTGATCATTCTAAATTGCTTTAGGTGAACGACTCTCGTGGATAGAGCTCGAAGTTCAGCGCGTTCAAGGTAAGTTCTCGTGACTTACTCTGGCCGATTGGCCTACACCGTACTTCGATGTCGCGTCGAGGATCTTAGTGGATTGTTTGTTTTAAATTGCTTTGGTTGGGTAGTTAGGTTTAAATGTTTTGTAGGTTATTTCATTTACAGTCTTGATGGTACGCATGCTTGTTTGTTTACATTTATATTGAACTGTTCATGCAACACGTATTTTAACTTGGCATGAAAATGAATTTCCGCACAATGTTTTCAGAAAATCAATGTGGCCCAGAAATTGGGGGCTATTGATCTATCGTGCGGGCCGATTAAGGGTCTGGCCGATACCACATCTCATGTACTGTAATTAATGAATGTAATCTGTTATCTGGTCACACGAGGTGGGGCTCAGGCACGGCTGTACGTGTTGTAAGCGTGTACCCCCTCCTCTAACCGCACGGGGTAGTCTGACCGCTGAATGGGCCCCCTTCGGTTAGGGGGATGAGATCTCAGTGATATACTGTCTGTGATGCTTTGTATGTTATGCATGATTTCCGAACTCCATATGCACTGCACGCATCTGCATTTACGTAAAATTTATTAAGCTTTTAGCTCATAGTGTGTCTGTATGGTGTAGGTGACGTTTTAGGTGACATCGAGACAGGTGAGGACGACGTTCCTCCTTCTGATGTGTGAGGCAGTTGGCGGAGGATGGCTTGCGGTGGTGTGTTGCGCAGTCGACGCTTACATGACCCGTGGAGATGTAAGTATAGGTTTTTGGGTTTTTGGGATATTTTGGATTGATGATTGTATAGACATTTTAGGATGCTTGGCTCTGTATAGTTGATAGGTTTATGTTTTGATGTTTTGAAATGTTTTGGAAACTGATTTTATAACTGTTTGGGTAATTTCAAAACAGGAGGATTTGATTAGGATTTAAACGTATCCACGCAATTTGTTTTTATGAAATTAGATTACGTTTTTAAATGTGTTCCGAGTTTGTTTTGAGAGAAGTCATGAGCGACGTATGGGTGAGTTAATGTTGAAAAAGTATCGTTGAGAGTGATATAGAATATGTATTGTTGAATCTTGAAATTTGGTGATATGAGTAATGTGAATGTTGGGATGAGAGGAAAAGAAATGGAGAACGAAGGATGGGGAAACCAACCTCTCTGGAAAATCCAGAGAGGTTGGCGATTGATCGCCTCCTCCTGTGGAATGAGATCGCCAAGGGTGGCGATCGTTGAGCAGTAAGCAATCTCCGAATGGCAATTGCTCGCCATGCTCAATCGCCGCAAGGCGATTGGTCGCCATGCGACAATCGCCTGGGGCGATCAATCACCTATTTTGGGGCGATTGATCGCCCTTGCATAAATGGGACGCCTTTCTCATTTTGCCCTGCTTTCAGTTTCCAATTGTTTTACATGTTTTTAATTTAATTGATTTAGGATTTGTTTTAAGTTATTTTCTAAACAAACTATAAAAAAAAATATATACGGGAAATTGGGTACGGTTTAAGGGATGTGACATTAACTGCCTGAACCTTGGCTGGATCGACAGATATTCCATCTCCAGAGATCACGTGACCAAGAAAGTGAATTCTGTCCAACCAAAACTCACACTTGGAAACTTAGCATAAAGTTGGTGCTGTCTAAGTACTCCTAACACCAAGCTCAAGTGCCTTGCATGCTCATCCTTAGTACGTGAATAGATCAAAATATCATCAATAAACACTATGACAAACTTATCCAAATATTCATGAAACACTCTATTCATGAGATCTATAAAGGCTGCTGGTGCATTTGTCAATCCAAAGGACATAACCAAAAACTCATAATGTCCATATCTTGTACGAAAGGCTGTCTTATTCGGACTTAACTCTCAGTTGGTAGTAACCTGACCTCAGGTCAATCTTAGAGAAAACCTGTGCACCCTTGAGCTGATCAAATAAATCATCAATCCTCGGCAGTGGATACTTTTTCTTCACAGTTAGCTTATTCAATTCTCTATAGTCTATGCACATACGCATTGATCCATCTTTCTTTTTGACAAAAAGGACAGGTGCACCCCATGGTGAAAAGCTAGGGCGTATGAACCCTTTCTCCAACAAATCCTCTAACTGCTTCTTCAATTCCTTAAGTTCTGTTGGTGCTAGTCTATATGAATTTTTAGACACAGGTTCGGTGCCGCGGTAAACATCTATGACAAATTCAATTTCTCTATCTGGTGGCAAGCCAGGAAGGTCATCTAGGAATACTTCTGGAAAATCTTGGACAACTAAAACATTTTTGGGGCTTGTTTTTTCTACCAGTCGTGTATCTGAGACATTAACCAAAAAGCACAAATACTCTCTGCATGAGGAGGGTCTACAATTGACAGAAGTCATCACAGTCATTTCCTTACTCTTCTTCAGAGCTTGGAAGGTATGGTTTAAACCACCATGGGATTGAAAACTAACAATTTCAGTCCTACAATCTATTGTGGCATAATGCTTAAACAACCAATCCATTCCTAAGATTACATCAAATCCCATTATGTCTATAATAATGAGATCGGCGGGAAAATTCATATTTCCTACTAATACAACACTATCAGGCATCACTTGGTTAGAGTGCAGGTGTTCACCAGAGGGTAAAGCAACATTAAGCACATGTTCAGTAGGGGTAAGCTTTACATCTAACTTATCGGCAAATGCCGATGCTATGAATGAATGTGTTGCACTAGAGTCTATCAATGTAAAAGCGGGCAAAGAGTTGACCAGTATAGTACCTGACACAACAGCAGGCTGTTCATCCTCGCCCGACTCCACCATGGAGAATATCCTCGGCTTTATCTTAGCAGGGCTACTCTTTAAGACCGGGCAGTCTCTGTTAAGGTGACCAACCTTGCCACAGTTGAAACACCGTGTGATCCTGGGCCTCGGGCAATCCCTGAAGGCGTGTCCAACTTCTTCGCAATTGAAACACTTTCCCGAACCCAACCTGCATTCACCCAGGTGACTTTTCAGACACTTCGGGCACTGGGGATACTTCTTGTTATCCGGTACCTTCCTCCCTGATCCTTGGCTACTCTGGCCTTCATTTGGCTTCTTCATTCCTCTCTGTTGTTGGGGTTGGACGAACTTTCGCGGGGCTTCCTTTGGTCCCAAACATTTCATTTCAGCTTCCTCCACCTCCAAGGCTGTGGACACAACCTCGCTGAAGGACAAGCCTTTAATACCTGTAAACTTAACTCCTCTGTACATCTCTGGCTTCAATCCTTGCATAAATTGAAACACTTTATCTTCATTCTTATGTACAAGATGTCCAGCAAATCTTGACAATGATTCGAATTGTCTGCTGTACTCTGCCACCGACCCCGTTTGCTTCAGCTGCATGAACTCTATTTTCTTTGCGGTTTGAACAGTGCTACTAAAATATTTATCATAGAAAATGTTCTTAAATTGCGACCAAGTCATCGTCAAAACGTCGGTGGTGGTCTCAATTGTCTCCCACCAAAGTTGTGCATCACCAGCCAGATGAAATGTTGCCAACGTGACCTTTTCCCCTTCACCAACATTGGCACACCTAAACATACTCTCAACCTTCCTCAGCCATTCCTCAGCAATTATCGGGTTGGGCGACTTTCCATCGAATGTGGGTGGTTGCAGTCTGTGGAATCTGTCCCCCGTATGTTCGTTGCCATAGCCCGAGTTGGCACTTCTTTGTGCTTCCCGGTTCAATAACACTTCTAACTGGTCAGACTGTTGTCGCACTATGTCAGTCTACTGACGCACCAATTCCGTCAGCTGCCTAATTACACTAGAGTCCACCTCCTATCTCGGAGTTGGTATCTCTCTTGGTAGTCTTGGTCTTCCTGGTCGTCTAGCCATTTTGCTATATTCCTAGACAAGGTTAAATACTCTCATAAATATCTAATAACTAAGGCTAACATAAACACTTACAGTTGTTGAAGTACTTCCATGCGTCGGTTGGAACTAATGAGTAATCTTTTGAACGGTTTAACAAAATGTCTCTGATACCATAATGTGGCGCCCCGAGTTTTCTGAACCCGGTTCGCTACTCATAACCCGAATATAACTAAGAAACTTTGGATCAAATCTAAAATTTCGCTCGAAAGTTAAAATTTGATATTTTCTAAAATCTCGAAATATTTTTTTAAAAAAAAAACTAGCAGCGGAAATCATTTAAGCACAATTGAGTTAAACAAAACTATATAAAAGAAATGTTTGAATAATCGGTTTGAATATTAAGAAACAATCGGCCAAAGCAAGTAAGGGTTTAAAACGTGTAATACTTGAAAAGTTACAGAAGTCAAACATATCTACCGCCGAGCGAAGTCAACGGAAGGGGGCCGAAACAGGAACCAGAAGGCTTCCCTGGTGACAAAGCGACAAAACTTTGGCTACATCATCCGGTCACTAAACGACAAACACTTCCTACATCCACCGGTGACGTCAGCCATCAACCGGTCACAAAACGACAAAACACTTGCTACATCCACCGGTGACGTCAGCCGGATGATTTCCTTCATCCGATCGTCTTTAACATACATCCACCGGTGACGTCAGCCGGATGATTTCCTTCATCCGATCGACTTTAACATACATCCACCGGTGACGTTATCCGGATGATTTCCTTCATCCGATCGACTTTAACATACATCCACCGGTGACGTCAACCGGATGATTTCCTTCATCCGATCGACTTTAACATACATCCACCGGTTAACTTCATTCGCCGATGGTTGAACTTACAGATTTCAATCAAAACATCCGAAATAACCTGACCCTAAATAACATCTGAATTCCAACAAGTGACCATTTAAAACCAACATTTGTATTCTGAACCTATAAAATTCCAAACCAACAGATTGTAATAAAATCAAGTCGGATTTTTCATAACAGGGAACAACTCAGACATTCTAGACTCTTCAAAAAGGTTAGACACTGACAACATTAAAATCGCGTTTCCCTTGACAGAGAAGAAAATCCCAAGGATATAAAACATCAAATAGCTACTGTCATTAAATCCTGAATACTCATCAAACAACCACTTATCCACTGAAACTTCACCTACAGACAAATGTTAAACCGCCTCATCAGGACACCAAAACGCGGCATGAATGTGCTTCAATAGCTTCACCTATTCTTTAGAAAATTCAGAGAACTCTCCAGTGGTTACCTCAGCACCTACATCACAAAACTCATCTATTAGCCTAATGCTAAATAAGTGAAGCATTATGAAATGAAATGCTGAAACGCTAAAACATAAAATCCTAAACATGCAGTTTCTACTTTCTCGTCTCAGTTGCATTCACGTTCATTCATAACTGATCTGGTCCCTTGTTTCCCTTGGGAGTGGGATCAATCCTCCCAATGTTATACATCCTCTACTCGATTAAGGGGTGGATGAATTCCCTTAATAGCTGATCTGATCCCTCAGTTCCCTTGGGAGTGGGATCAATTCTCCCAATGTAATAAATCCACTACATCAGTTAAGGGCGGATTAATTCCCTTAATAGCTATCACAACACGTTCTGTTCATGCCTTGTCATAACATTTCATGTAAATTCATTTTCGTATTTCTTCAAAAACATGATGCGTGACATAAAGAAAACACTCAAACATGCATAAACCTACTTTTTTGTGATGTAGGCCTGAAGGCGCACACATTACTTCACTTACCTGGATTCCCCGAGAGTTCCTGGTTATGAGCTACTTCGGAATTCTGTTCACCTAAATCACAAACAGAGCATTTAACTTCATTTCCAAACTATCTAGAAACCTAAGAAGCTAGTTTGGCATTTTTGTTTATCTACTAGCATTCCCGATTCCATACTATACCCCAAACGAAATCCCGCATTCACAGCATTTCCAGAAATGCATTTATTGAAATTCTTTAGTTACCTAGGCACTAAAACGGCAAGCGGTTGAATCACAACTCACCTTGATTAGATGATATCGGAGGGGAAATTGCCTAGAGGGAGTCTGCTGAAGAGCTGTTGGCCGAGAGAAAAGATAATTCGAACGGTGGTGGCTACAGTGCATTTAACCCCAAATTCTTTTTCCTTAAATATGTTATCCACTTTTAATTTCTTTTTACCCTTTTTGCCCTTGAATAGACTTTAACTAACCTAATCACCTTTTTCTCCTAATTCTTCATAAAATTAGCACACCATAGTTTGATAAATTAAATTTGGTTTAATGGGACCGGGTGCTACAGCTTGCATGAAAATTATTGTTCTGAGTTCTTACGTAACAGAAGGAAATTATCATGCATATTCATCAAGAAATGTGTTTAGTCTACCAGTTGGTCTTTCGCTAGTAGCCGAAGTGTTCCTGCCGTCATTTTTCTGTTTCTTGTTTTGAATTTTTTGTCTTTGTTTTAGCTTTCTAATATGAACTTGCATGTTACAATCTCATAGTATTCTGTTTGAATATTAAGGATAATCTCATACATGATATCGTGTTATTTCAGTTAGCTATCTAGGACGTGTTTTCTTTGATATTTCTATCTTGTTTGACCATGAATATGCACGTGTTTTAATTGTCTTGTTGTTTCAGTAGAATAATTAGGTTGTTTCACTTATATTTTAGTTTTTGTCTTAAAGCATGACAGTCTATCATTGAAAATCTATTACATGTTGTTGTTTCAACATGATTTGTTTTGAATTGTGTCTTGTTTTAAGCTGATAGCGTCCAGCTTGTTGTGTTTTAATTTCCTGTTTTCTTTGCTTCATTTGAGTGTCCAACTTGTCCAGTATATTTCTGTTTGGATATCCCACCGAGATTGATAAACCATTGTGAACTTGTTTGCTGAAGTTATTTTTACTGGATTAATTTGTTGCAAATCTTTGCCGGTTAATGACCAAGCATGCTAGGCTAGTGATTATACTCTTCTGGGTTATTAATTTAGCATGATTCTTGTTCACTTATAGCAGCAAATTTATTAGTTAAATTGTGATTATCCTATACATTGTTGCTTTATTTTTTTTTGGACAATTATACTTTAATTTTTTGTTTTGCTAAATGAATCATTGCTGAACTTTCTTTTAGTCTATAGTGTTGAAATGACTAGGAGAAACCAAATCACCTATTACCAAGACCCTTATGATCATGATCGAAACCGAAACTCAACCTACCAAGATAACTATGATTATGAGTATCACTCAGGACATAGGAATTCAACTTTTACCAAGAAACGTTTTGAAGAGATTTGCATTCCTATCTTTAGAGGCTTAGATGAAAGGAAATAATTTAGTTATTGGTTGAAAGAGGCTGAATTGTATTTTGCTTATAGTGGGTATCCGGAAATGACTAAGGTCGAACTAGCCACTAAGAAATTCAAAGATTATGCTAGCTATTGGTAGAAAAGCCTCTGAGAAAGAAGGATGAGGAAATGGGAGGACGATATTACTACTTGGAGGATGTTAAAGGATGTAATGATAAAGAGGTTTGGTCTAAATAACTACCCCCTAGAACCAAGTTCCCGAAATGCCTCAAGAAGACCACACCCACCCAAACTAGCTAGGGAGACTCGCTACAATTGCTATTCCAAACGGTATGAGTCTTATGACCAAAATTATTTTTGCATACCTTATTTTAGAGGTTCCATTTATAAGGACAAGTATTATTCCTGGTTTGAACTGGTAGAAGATTATTTCTATTTCAGTTATGAGAGTTATTCGGAAAATGAAAAGATCAGTATAGCCTCTAAGAAATTAACCAGTTATGCTAAGAAATGGTGGATTGATTGTTTAGAAGGAGTGGAAGTAAGTACTTGGAAAAGAATGAAAAATTTAATGATATGGGAGTTGCTGCCAAGAATGCAAGAGCAATATCATGATACTGGGTTTTGGACAAAAACTCAAAAGGTAATTGTAAAGCCCCCGAACCCACCCCGGCTCGGTGTGTTACTTGGCTCACACTTACCATGTTTAAAACAACCTTTAAAATAAAATCCGATAAAATTTTGACTCAATTTTTGTGTTTTTAGAAAACGGTTAGAAAACGTGCATAACATACGTGTCAAACGTGTCGGAAAAGATCGGGTTAAAACATTTTTAAAAAATCAAAAATTTGAAAAAAGTTCGGGTTGGCACATTTTGGGCACGCGTGCAGCAGCACACAGCGCCAATCGATCGGCTAGGCCTCTGGTTTGGCCGATCGATCGGCGCCTAGAGTGCCGATCGATCGGGACTGGCGCAGCGCGCACCCCTGCAGCGCGCGCCCCGCCAGGCGCCTGCACGCCACCGTCGACCACCGCGCACCTCCTTCTTCTTTTCCCCATTTTTCTTCCAATTTTTCCCAACCAAAACACTTAAAAATCACCCAAAACTTTTCCCGACATTTCCCACTTCCCGACACGTGAAAATCCCAGAAAACACGACTTTCAAACCTTAGCGAAAATGAAAAACAAGTGAAAACCAACACCGTTTACTATACGAAAAATCGAGCAGCATAACGTTTAATTTTTATAAATCCCAAAACATGAAAACAAATATTTATATAATAACTTTCAAAAACATCAACCAAAATAGTTATAAAACTCTCATCATTTCTGTATCGACCCTTAATTACGTACCCTTAAATTCACGTGAAAATTTTTCATTTTATTGACCGCAATTATATTTTATCTTCTTACACCTTAAATCAAAGTCTAATTCGTTTAAATCATCTTCAAAATCATTTAAAGAAAGTATTAAAACATAGGTAAAAACAATCGGCCAAAGAACCAGTCAAAATGCGGGGCAAAAGGGGCAATTCGCACACAAAATACATAGCCGATCGATCGGCCATTTCAGTCGATCGATCGGTTGCGGCATTTTCATGCCAGGCGATCGATCGCCCCTTGGCGATTTCATTCAACCGATCGATCACCTTCACCAGGCGATCGATCGACACACGCTCTTGAATTTCTTCTAGAGTGTGGCCAAAGAGGGCCGATCGATCGCCCTCCCTGGCGATCGATCGGCAAGCTCTCTGGATTTTTATCCAGAGAGCTGCCCCCCTTTGATTCTTTCCTTTCCCCTTCGATCCCCTGCACACTTCACATACACTTCACACTTTTTCTTCATCAATTTACCTCTAAACACTACATACATCACAACAACCCGTTCTAACATAAAATCACCCGACACTCGTACATCCTTCATAATCTTACTCAAAAATTAACTTGAGACGTATATAACAACGTAGTAAAATTTCGTGAAAACAAACCGCGTGGATCCGTTTAAAAACTAAACATTTCCCTATGAAATTTAAGTCACCAAGCAGTTTCAGTAAATAGTCCATAAAACGAGCTTTTTCCAAAACATCAAAACATTTGTATATCTACTATCCAGAAACCAAGTATCCTAAAATGGTTAAACTATACAATTCTCCTATCTATTCACCCGTCAACCCATTTTTAACCCAAAATACTTACGTACGTTCCCACGGGTCAAAATAGCGTCGACTGCGCCAGCACACTCCCACGAGCATTCTTCTTCCACCTGCTTATACATCTAGCGGAGGAACGTCGTTCTCACCTATATCGAAGTCACCTACACCATAGTAAATAAACTATGAGCTAAAGGCTCAGTAAATCTACGTAAATGTAAATGCATGCTATGCGTGCGAGGTTTGTAAAAACATACATTTCTTTTTCATTATTTAGTTACATAGTGTGAGGTGTCACCGAGGGTTGACTCACTAGATAGAGAGGGCACATCTCGCGGTTAGATAGCCCTTTCTATCTGCAGGGGGAAAACATGCTCCTCCTCTTAGGACAGCCATGTCTGAACCCACCTCGACGTGACCGGGATTACATGCATTTCATATCTTTTCATTAGGCGTTTCTTTTCATGAAAACATATGCGGAAATTCATTTTTCGTGCCGGTTCGTAAAACATGATGCATGAACATGAATTTGAGCATAAACGTAAAGAAAAACACAAACAAAACATAGAACCTAATAAAAACGTTCTAACATACAATTATCCTAACTACCCTTCCAACCTACACTAAACAGGAATTTCTCCAATTATCCTCGATCAACAAAGCTCATCCAAGGTGTAGGCCGGATCGGCCAAACAAGTCACGAAGACTTACCTCCCGTCCGTTGCAAATTAAGCTCCGTCCACGATCGTTGTTCACCTATGGCAATTCACAACAATCGTCATTAAAATCGAGTCTAAACTATTGAGTTTCAAAAACTACAACTCATAGTTAAAGGTTTCCTAAAACTCTAATTTAACTCGTTGAGGCATTTTATCGAGCAATTCATGCTCGTGAACTTCTAAACCTCCATTAATGGAGTTTTTAAAACCTCCAACCACCCATAACCTCAACAACCTTCATTAATTCAACTAACCCTTACCAACGACCATAAATACGTCCATTTGAGCCATAATCACGGTAACCCTATCGATTTCAAACCTTATTTCACGTTTTTAACAAAACCCTAAACGAACCCTAATTGTTTAAACTCTAGAAACCGAAATCTTAAGCTCCAAAATAGTAGATTCTTACCTAGGGTCAGGATTAGAGGAGAAAACGTGAAGAAGCGATCGCCGGAGAAGGAGCTTCAGTCGCCAGAGAAAGAACGCGCGAGGGGAAAGGGGAAATCGCCGTTGGAGGGTGATTACAGAGAGAATTCGTGAGGCATCCAGGGAGGGGAGGAAAACTTGAGATTTTTATTAAATTTTGGTTTGTAAAATTACTTAATTGCCCCTCCATTGATTTTCTATTTTGTTTCTTTACTTATCTTGTTATTTAGTTAACGATTCGGTTTCTCCAAATTTTCATATTTCACCATAAATTTCAATTTATTATTAAGGTTCCATTAAAACTTTTTGTTCGTAAAACAGATTTAATTTGATATATTTACAAAACTGCTATTATTTATTGGAATAATAAAATCCCGTAAAACCGGGTGTTACAATTTTCACAAACAAAACTCTAAACTAAACTACCCAAAATACAAATCTCACACATCTCCCGAAGACCATGGTCGAGACGTCCAGAAAAATACCTGCACCGGCATGTCTCGTGCATCACTGACTGCTCCCTAGTCTTGGGCTCCCTCAACTAGCTCATCTGCTACAATGTTGCCACCTACACCACAGAACACAAAACGTAAGTCTAATGCTTAGCAAGTAGGGAATAATGCATGTACAAACATAATGCACACTTAACTACTAACACATGCAGTTTCTAACTCTCGGTTGTGTTCATTTCATTCACATTTCAGTAATCTTTCACTTACACGTGAGAGTCAAGCGAATACCTATCCTATCAGGATGGTCACGCCTTGACCCAGCAGAGCTAGATTGGAGGCACACATCGTGTTCACACACGGAATGGCCATACACAATCGTCTCCCATCATCGATCGAGGAACTCTCTAGTGCTTTCTCATAGCATGTTAACACCGAGGCAGTCCCACTCACAACATCTTACGTATTTTCAATCATGTATCTCTTGTAGAAACCTCCCGAATTTTCATCTTTCATGCACTATTTTGCGACGAGGCAACTCCACAAGAGACCACCGTGCATCTTTTGTAGGAATCTCCCGAATTGCCATCTTTCATGCACTATTTCACGACGAGGCGACTCCACAAAAGACCACATTACCTTATGTATCTTCTTATCTTCTTATGTTCAAAACTCACACTTCAAACCATGCTAAAACTCGTATCTTCGTAGTTTAAAAACAATGATGCATGTCATACAATGCTCAACATAAAATAAAACACAACAACCACACAAACAAACAACCCTTACCGTTCCATGATGTAGGCCCGAAGGCAAAAGACAAACACTCCTCTACTTACCTGGATACACTACACATCTCGTAGTCGCTCCCTCCGAGTATACAAATTATTCGTTTGTTAACCTAGCATATAAAGGGAAAAAAAATATAACTTAGCAACACTCTAAAAATTCTAAAAAATTACTTAAACTAAAACTAACCACAAATAAACCATTTTGAAGTTTAAAACCCTCAAACCCAATTTTTCCCACCTTTTCCACCATCCAACTTCAACCGGCCATAACTTCTTCACTTTTCAACAGATTTAAACGTGCCACCCCATTCCGTAAACCTCTACACGTCTACAATCCATTGAAACCATCAAATTTAACAACCAAACAAGTTGGCCAATTCGAAACACTAAAAACAGAATCGGTACACATTGATTCAAAACCCAGTTTTTCACTAACTTCCACTAAAGCTCTAATTTATCCCTAAAAACAACCTAAACTAATCTATCTAACATCTAAACCATCAAAAATAGGAAGAGAACTAGCCAATTAAACCATAAATTCGGACCCCTCCATTAGGGTTTCCCAAACCCTAACCAAATCCCACAAAAACCCCACTTCAAAAACACTAAAAACCATCAAAGAGATGTATCCAACTAAAAACCCAATAAAAACTAACCTTAAAAACCTTGAAAAATCGATGAAATAGAGGAGAGGAGAAGCTTCAATGGTGGCTGATCTTCATGGGAAGAAAGGAGAGAAAGAAGACTATTGTGCCTTTTCACACACACACTTTACCAAATTTATAAAACACCATTCTCTTCTTTTGAAATTTTCCACTAAACTTTCTCAATTTAAAAAGTAACCCCCACCCTTATCTCTCCATCAATCCAACGTGAAGCTTCATCCAAAAGTAATCCCCTTCTCTAACTTTTAATCAATTTAATTTACTTTTACATAAAATTCTATAATAACCACTAACAAACAAATCCAACTTAATAGCTTTCATTCCAATTTCACTTTCAAATTTTGCTTTCCATTCAAGAGCTTAGAAAAACTCTAAGATTAATTTTTCGGGTGTTACAATCCACCCTCCTTAAAAAAAATTTTGTCCTCAAAATTTGATGTGCCTTAGTTATTCTTAAACTTTCTCACTCTAACGCTACCCACCTAACTTTTGGGTTGCACAGCTAAATCTCAATTACGCTACGACCTTAATCACCTATCAGGCAATGACAATTCCCTTCTACTCTACCATCTCATTTCTAACTTATCATTCCCACCTCTTGCACCTACTTTTCCCAAGCAATCAAGACATTTCACTAATTATTAGTCATTCCAACACAACTTTTCTAATCAAGGCTCTCAATACAAAAATCTATCAGTTATTCTTTCAAAATACACTATAAGTTCTCAAAATTATGTTCACTACACTCAATTTGTCCAACTTCTACTTCAGTTATCACCAAACACTCTCAAACTCGTAGGTCTAAACTAACTCTTTCCCAACTTTACACTCATAAATGATGTTTACGCACCTCACTTCGACCCCAAATTTTCAAATTAAAACTTCCATAATTTTCCTTCTAAGTTCCCTCGTATAATCTCTGTGTTCTTCCTATCCAATATCCTCTAATTCCTCAGTTTCACACAGAATACTAAATTCTTAAGGGTTAACCTTCTTGTCTAAATCCTCCATTACAATTGACTAATCTCCTCACTTACCTCTTCCTCCTAAGTCCTTCAAAAATCTAGACTGTAATCTAGTCACCCTTCTAGCTTACATCTCCCAACCTCTATTTTCTTACCCATACTCTAATAGTACTCGAGTTCTAATTTACATCCCACTCCTAAGCTCGTTAATTTTAACCTCAGCTATTTACGAAATTATTGGTTTCGACTTCGTTACATACGAGTCGAACCTTTGAAACTTTCTAACTTAGCTTTATTCCTAATGCACTTGAACGCATCCCACTTTTAAGCTATAGTGCTTTAATTACACACTTCATTACTTTTCTCATAATTATCCCCGCAACACCCACTTCAATTCCCCTATAGCCTTAATCATCTACTAGGTGTTGACCACTCCTTGATCTCAAAATTTCTAATCATTCTAACCACGTACTCAAACACTCAACCACTCATGTATTCATTGAATACCATTTTATGTTCGATTCATCACCCTCCTAATTCGGTATCCCCAAAATTTACTCTTCTAATAAATCCTATCCATCCTAAGGTTACCTTTCCATGTCTCTTCAATGAGGATTTCTTTATCCATTCACTCCACAACTAGTCCTCATTGCTGCGTTCACAACTCTTACTCTCAATAATTATAGTATCGAGCATTCATCAAGGATTGTCAACTCTCTATGACTCTAGTTTGGGTCATTTTAACTATACCTCTTAACACCCAACCTCTTAACACCCAATAGTCCTTACCATTGTTGACCTCATTTTAATCGACAATCAATTAAATGTACAAAATTCTCTAACTTAGGCTCCCCTCTTGATTTTTCTCACATAAAGTTCATCTAAATTTTTTCCACAAAATACCTATCGTTGTCTCAAATTCTTAAAACCCCCTTAACAATTTACTTAACTAAATTCTTTAAATACAGTCTTCACCTAGATATTCCACTCTACGTGAATCTAAAATGTACTACTACTTTTTACTATTTCCTCTTATCTCCAGGTTACCTTTCTAGTTTGTCATGCCGGAGCAAACTCTTTAAAGCATTTAACGTAACCAATAGCCCTAAATTTCTTTCATGTCGTTACTTTTTCCCTTGCTAAAGTCCTAACGGTATCCCACCAACCAACATCCAGCTAACTTTAATTCCCAACATAACTTTACTACGAAATCTGCTACCACCAAAAATATACGTCACACTCCAGCCTAACAATGTAAAAATAGCCACTGAATTACAAGTGTCGTATCTGAGGTCACGGTTGGTCGATCCTTACCATCTGACTCAATCATAGCAAAAATCCTGTGTGTCACTTATGCCGGACCTTTCTTCTTTGCTGTAGGGCAATACTTGGCTAAATGTCCAGGCTCGTTGCAATTGAAGCAACTGTTGGTCTTTGGCTTTTGACAATCTCGAGCAACATGGTCAGCTTCAAAGCAGTTAAAACATTTTCTCGCATATTGTCCGCACTCTCCTGGATGAAATTTCAAACACTCAGGACATTGCGGATACTCTCTCTTTCGCAGTTGTTTCGACTTCTTTCCTTCTCTCAGATCATTCAAATACTCGCCCGATCTTTTAGTTCCTTGAGACTGTGATGAAGATACGTCAACCATTCCATATATTTCCACATCCTTATTTCCTTCCAACATCGGAGACTTCGACCTTCTAAATTTTGCCCCACTAGAACTCGCTCCAACATTTCCTTGTTCTTCTTGACTGATGATCGATCCAATCAATGCAGCTTGCCTAACAACCAACTCCAAAAATTGCTTGTTTGACTCCTCAAGTTCCTTTCTCAGTTGCCTTGGGTTCCTTGGCATTTTCGTTCTAATCTTGAACCGGGTTAAAATAATCAAATCTTAGATATAAACTAACTAGAAATAAAGAAATACTTATAGTCGGTGAAGTACGTTGCATGGCGGCCGGCATTTTCAGGTAATACTTTGAACGACTCAACCATTTTTCTCTTATACCAACTTGTAACGCCCCCGAACCCACCCCGGCTCGGTGCGCTACTTGGCTCACACTTACGACATTTAAAACGTAATTTAAAACAATTTTTGATAAAATTTTGACTCGATTTTTGAGTTTTTCAAACCCTCAAAAAAGGTTAGAAAACGTGCGTAAAATACGTGCAAAACGTGTCAGAAAATATTGGGTTAAAACATTTTAGGAATAGGAAAATTTTTAAAAAAAATTCAGAATGGCCCGAAGGGGTGCCACTCGCGCGCAGCAGGCGGGCGCGCTGGTGCCGATCGATCAGCACCCTCTCGGGTGTGTGATCAAGTTTCACCGATCGATCGGCGCTGGGCGCTGCGCGCGTCTGTAGCGCGTGCCCAGCCCGTGCCCTGCATGTGCCAGACCTGGATTACGCGCCACATGCTCGGCCACCAGCGCACTCCTTCCTCTTTTCTTCATTTTTCTTCAAACCACTCACCTCTAAATCCCTCAAAATTTATCCCACACTTTCCCGACACTCCCGACTCCTTGAAACGTAAAAATCCTGGAAATTTGACTCCAAAATGTCAGCAAAAACGAGAAGACAATTGAAAATCGACGTTGTTTACTCTACGAAAAACCGAGCAGCATAACCGCTAAACTTTTCTAAAACCGAAATCCTGAAAATCAAACATTTTATAAAACATACTCAAAACAATTCCAAAATAAACATTCTTCCAAAAGAGTTATAAAATCTCCCATCATTTGCCAGACATTTATATAAACAAAGTTCAACCAAAATTATCTATATACAATCAAAATACCAAATTCCTCACAACTTCCCGAAAACCATGGTTAAAATGCTCCGACACTGCCCGCATCGGCATACCGCGTACCTCACCGATTACATCCCAATCCTAGCTTTCCTCATAGCTCTCACCTGTAATGACGACGTCACCTACACCACAGAACACAAAACGTAAGCCTAATGCTTAGTAAGTAGAGAACAATACAATTCAAAACAATGCACACACAACCCTCACACACAACCCTAACACATGCAGTTTCTAACTCTCGGTTGTGTTCATTTCATTTTCTTTTCATTACTCTTCCACTTTCACATGTGAGTCAAGTAGATACCTATCCTATCAGGATGGTCACGCATTGACCCCGCAGAGCTAGATCCGAGGCACACATCGTGTTCACACACGGGACGGCCATACACGATCTCCTCCCATACTCGATCGCATAACCTTCTAGTGCTTTCTTACTAGCACGTCAACATCGAAGCGTTATACTCGATCGCTGAACCTTCTATTTCTTTTTTACTAGCACGTTAGAATCGAAGTGTTCACGGAACCTTCTAGTGCTTTCTTACTAGCACTATAACATCGAACCGTTCCCGTCTTACGTATTTTCTTTCGCGTTTCTTTTGTAGAGACCCTCTCGAATTGCCCTATTTCATGCATCGTATATCGACAAGGCGACTCCACCAAAAGACCGCATTGCATTATGTATCTTGTTATCTTTTTACATTCCACTCTCACAGTTTGCAAACAATATTCAAAACACGTATTTTCGTACTTGGAAAACAATGATGCATGTCACACAATGCTCAACACAAAATAAAACACAAACAATCAAACAAGCAAACAAACAACAATTCCCTATCGTTCCATGGTGTAGGCCAGAAGGCAAAACACAACCAACCACTACTTACCTGGATTCCCCGCACGTATTAGCTTACTTCGAGTACCCCAATCACTTGCTCATTAACCTAACATTCATAGAGGAAAAATAACTTAGAAACTATTAATATAACTCTAAGGAATGCATAAACTATAACGAACCATAGACCACACTAACTATATGGCCCTAAGTCACAATTCCTGAATTTTCCCTTAATACACTACTCAAACTTCAAGCGGCTATAACTTCCTCGTTTTTCAACAGATTTGGACGTGCCACCCCATTCCATAAACCTCTTCATGTCTACTATCCATTGAAACTAACAACCAAACAAGTTGGCCAATTCGAAATACAGAAACAGAATCGGTGTACATATACCAAAAAATCCAGTTTTCAACTATCTTTCACCAAAACCTTAATCTATCTCTAAAAACCATCTCAAAAAACCTATCTAAGGTTTAAACTACCGAATATAGGAAGAGAACTAGCAATTAGAAGAGGAAAATCGGACCCCTCCATTAGGGTTTTCTAAACCCTAACCAATTCCACTCAAAACACTCCTAAAACACCAAAAACCATCATTAAAATGTATCAAAATCAAAACCTACTTAATTCTTACCTTAAAACCTTGAGAACTCTTGAAGAAATTGAGAGGAAGAAGCTTCAATGGTGGCTGGAAATTATCGTGGAAATGAGGAAGAAGAAGAGCCACATTGCTTTTTAACCTCATTTTTCACTTTTTAAATTTTACCACACACTTTTCATTTTTTATAAAATAGCCACTCATCACTCCCTTTCCCTTCTCACATTGAAGACTCCTTCAATTCCCCCTTGAACCATCTCCTTAAGTCAAAACAAAAAGTCACAATACCATATACCACCAATACTTTAGTTTTTGCTTCCAACTTTAAAAATTTTCCCTCCAATTCTCTTCCAACTTCACTTCCTAATACAAATTGCTAGGAAAACATTAGAACTAATTGTAAACTCTCTTAATCCTCTAATCTAAGGCTACGTACGTTATAGGAATTTTTTTTGGGTGTTACACTTTTCACTGCTAAGGGGGTAATGCTTGGTGCAGGAGCAAGCTTTTCTTCCTGTTCATCGTATATTACTCCAGCATGCTCACACAGTCCTGATATCAAAGAAGGAAACAAAAATAGCCCCCTTGGCTTCAATGCATTAGCACAGATATTTCTATATATAATTGTACTAATATTAATGCGTAGCCCAGTTAAAATACAGTAAAGCAAAACTGCTCATTCCCTGGTCACATGCTGGCCATGGGAAGAAGGGAATAATCTTCTCTTAAGGAAGTGGTACCAAACCTTGGCTGCCGGTAATAAAGTAATTCTAGGGAGGGAGAATGACCCCGTCTTAGAAACAACCCATTCAGTCTCTGGTTCTGCGATTTCTTTCAGCACAGTCCGCAAAAATGGTGGTGAGAGATTGTCGGCATGGGTGTAAAATTCATCGTCGACATCTTCCAGATTATAAAAAGAGTTGATAACCGTTGCGAGATTTGTAGCTTGTGGTTTCGGACTCTTACCTGCGAAGGAAACTCTCCCTTGAAATTGGCATAAAACTCGCGGATTAAATTCATGATAACTGCTTCTGGACGCGAACAGAATCTTGCCAAATTGCGGTCCTGGATGATGGACGTCACATACGTCGAATATTTTACAAAAACGCCCTTCGCGGCTACAAAGCCTTTTTCTACTGCAAAGCTTTTCTGCCCCATTCCTTGCTCGTGGCGCAGCTGGGCGGCTTCGGATATGAATTTTGGTTGAGTGGAGTGCTTGACAGCCTTCTTTCTAGAGCTTTTTGATCTCATGGTGATACGTTGTATTCTGAAAAAAGAAGAAAAATTTGAATGTGAGAAGCAAGATTTTTGAAGGTTTGCTACAGCAGCGCTAGGGCTTCGGGAGAGAAAAGTAGCAATTCTAAAAATAAAATAGAGGGAAGATTTTTATTAAGGAAGATAATTAAAGAATTGGAAAATATTTAATATGCACCTCTTTTTTTTTAATAGGGTCGATTCCTCAACCCCTTTTGATGATACCTTCGATCAAACTTCACACTAATGCCTTCAACCGAATAGAAACAACAGAAACAAGACATAGAAACTTTAAATAAGGCATAGAAATCAACAGCGGATTATTTTTAACAAAAACTTAAAAAATAAATAGAAAAACAAAAGGATATCAGAAATTGGGTTGCCTCCCAATAAGCGCTTGATTTTTAAGTCATCAGCCTGACTTTCCCATATGTCACTTTTCTTTGCTGTCCTCGAGAGTAATGGAGGCAATTTCTGTCAATTCTTCTCCATGATAAATCTTTACTCTCTGACCATTTACCTTGAAATTTCTGCCACTCTTTTTATCACGTAGTTCCAATGTTCCATATGGAAATATTTCCATGATTTCAAATGGCCCAAACCATCTAGATTTAAGTTTACCTTGGAATAGCTTCATTCTTGAGTTGAAGAGTAATACCTTCTGTGCCTTCTCTTTGCTGAATTTTTTTATCATGTCATTTTTTTACTTTCTCTTTATAAATCCTTGCATTCTTGTAGGTTGTCATTCTCAATTCTTCTAATTCTTGTAATTGTACCAATCTACTTCTTCTTGCTTGCTGTAAATCCAAATTCAAAGCTTTTATTGCCCAGAAGCCCTTGTGCTTTAGCTCTACAGGGAGATGGCAAGCTTTTCCATAAATCATATTGAATGGAGTAGTGCCTAGAGGAGTCTTAAATACTATTATGTATGCCCATAATGCATCGTCTAATTTTAATGACCAGTCTTTCTTGTTCGGCTTCACCATCTTCTCCAGAATCCCTTTCACTTCCCTGTTAGATACTTCTGCTTGTCCATTGCTCTGAGGGTGGTATGATGTAGTCACCTTATGTCTAACTCCATATTTACTTAGTAACGCAGTGAAGGCTCTGTTGTAAAAATGAGTTCCTCCATCACTAATAATTGCTCTGGGAGTGCCAAACCTTGTGAAAATATTTTTCTATAAAAACTTCAGAACACTCTTCCCTTTATTGTTTGGCAGTGTTGTAGCTTCTTCCCATTTAGAAACATAATCAACAACCAATAGTATGTATTGGTTCCCATGAGATGCTGGGAAAGGTCCCATGAAGTCAATTCCCCAGACGTCAAAGACTTCGATCTCCAAGATGTTGGTCAGTGGCAGCTCATGTTTTCTTGATATGTTCCCTGTTCTTTGACATCTGTCACAGTTTTGAACAAAATTGTTAGCATCTTTAAAGAGAGTAGGCCAATACAAACCTGACTGCAAAACTTTTGCTACTGTACATGTTCCTCCATAATGGCCTTTGTATGATGCTGCATGGCATTGCTGCAGCACCTGGTTCATTTCTTCCTCTGGTATACATCTTCGCAGCAACTGATCTGCGCACTGTTTGAAGAGGAATGGTTCATCCCAAAAGTATTGTTTTACTTCTTTTAAGAACTTTCTTCTCTGCTGATAATCCATGTCGGGAGGAATGATATCACTCACAATATAATTGACAAAGTCTGCATACCAAGGTGCTGGAGACACCTCCAATTTCAACATCTATTCATTTGGGAATGTTTCCTTGTTACTCTCCCCCAGTGGCTGTTCACTTATATTTTCCAACCGAGATAGGTGAAATGCAATTTGATTTTCACATCCCTTTCTATCATGGATTTCCAAATCAAACTCTTGAAGCAGTAACACCTAGTGGATTAGTCTTAGTTTAGCATCCTTCTTAGCAACAAAGTATTTGATTGCTGCATGATCGGTGTATACAATAACCTTAGTTCCTATCAGATATGCTCTAAACTTATCAAATGCAAACACCACTGCTAAAAGTTCTTTTTCTGTAGTTGTGTAATTCTTCTGAGCTTCATTTAGAGTCTTGCTGGCATAATAAATGGAATGAAATACTTTCTCTTTCTTCTGTCCCAACACTACTCCCACAGCATAATCACTTGCATCGCACATCAGAATAAATGGTGAAGTCCAATCAGGTGTTGCTATTACAGGTGCGGTGATCAACTTTTGCTTCAACAAATTGAAAGCTTCCAAGCAGTCTCTGTCAAAATTAAAGGAAGTGTTCTGCTCCAATAACATGCATAGCAGTTTAGAAATTTTTGAGAAGTCTTTAATAAAGCGGCGATAGAATCCCGCATGTCCCAAAAAGCTTCTGATCCCTTTAACTATTTTTGGTGGTGGCAGTTTTTCAATGATCTCCACCTTAGCTTTATCTACTTCCATTCCCTTTTCTAAGACTTGATGCCCGAGCACTATTCCTTCTGGAACCATAAAATGACACTTTTCCCAGTTGAGCACAAGGTTGGTTTCCATGCATCTCTTCAGAACATTCTCCAGATTCTCCAAACATAATTCGAAAGATTCTCCCATAATGGAGAAATCATCCATGAATATTTCCAAACATTCTTCTACCATATCTGAAAAGATGGCCATCATACAGCGCTGGAACATTGCTGGAGTATTACACAACCCGAAAGGCATCCTAAAAGTAAATGTTCCATATGGGCATGTGAAGGTAGTTTTCTCTTGATCCTCAGGGGCGATAGTGATCTGATTATATCCAGAATAACTGTCCAGGAAGCAGTAAAATCTTTTGCCCACCAGCCTGTCCAGCATTTGATCGATAAAGGGTAGAGGGAAATGATCTTTATGTGTGGCTTTATTTAGTTTTCTGTAATCCATACAGATCCTCCATCCTGTTACAGTCCTCATCGGAATTAGTTCATTTTTTTCATTAGCTACCACAGTTGTTCCTCCTTTCTTTGGAACGCATTGGACCGGGCTAATCCAAGAGCTGTCTGAAATAGGGTAGATGATGCCAACGTCCAGCCACTTCAGTATCTCCTTTTTTACCACTTCCTTCATTACAGGGTTTAGCCTTCTCTGTTGCTCGATTGATGCACTATATCCTTCTTCTAATAATATTTTGTGCGTGCAAATACTCGGACTAATCCCTTTTATATCCTTTACTATCCATGCAAGAGCCTGTTTATAACTTTTCAGAACATCTAATAACTCTTGCTCTTGCTTGGTTGATAAAGCTGCTGAAATAACCACAGGAAGGGTATCTTTGAGTCCAAGGAATGCATACTTTAGGTGAGAAGGTAACTGTTTCAGCTCTAATGTTGGTGCCTCTTCACTAGATGGCTGAAGAATTTCTAAGCTATCTTCTGTTCTAATTAGTGTCTCAAACTGCCTTTTATAGCTTTGATAGAGGTGCTTTGCTTCTTCTGTTTCTTTTTCTTCTGATACACTAAAACAATCTTCCTCATCATAAGGGCATTTCATGGCCTTCAAAACATTGAAAGTAACCTGTTGGTCATTTACCCTCATAATGAGTTCACCTTTTTGCACGTCGATCAAAGTTCTTCCAGTAGCTAAAAATGGTCTTCCCTAGATGATAGGCACCTCACGACCAGCTTCATAGTCCAATATGATAGGCACCTCACGACCAGCTTCATTTACCAGGACGTCTTCTATTTTTCCTTGTGGATGAGTCAGCGAGCGATCGGCAAGTTGCAAAGTTACAGTTGTAGGTCTAACTTCTCCAATTCTCAGCTTGTTAAAAATCAACATGGGCATCAGGTTAATACTTGCTCCTAAATCACATAAAGCTTTTCCAAAATAACTGTTGCCAATCGTGCATGGAATGGTGAAACTGCCAGGATCTTTTAGTTTTGGTGGAATCTTGTTCTGCAATATGTAGCTTGTTTCTTCTGTCATAGCCACCAGTTCATATTCTCCCAATCTTCTTTTCTTGGATAGAATATCCTTCATAAATTTCATGTAGTTGAGCATCTGTTCAAGTGCTTCCACCAGCGGCACATTGATATGTAGTTGCTTTAAAACATCCAGAAATTTTCTAAATTGTTTGTCCTAGGTATGTTTCTGCAGTCTTTGAGGAAATGGTGGTGGTGGCTTCTGGGTTCTTAATTCATCTTGTTGTTGCTGTGGTGATGCTGCAGCATCAGTTGATGGATTATTTTTTTATGTTTCACCTGCTTCTTTTTCTTCAGCCACCTCATTTTGGTTCTTGGAACTCTCTACTTTCCTTAGCTTCTCTGGGATTTCTAGCTCTTCCATTCCTCAATACTATAGCCTTGCAATGTTCTTTTCCAGGCCTTTATGGTACTTCTCTATCACTAGGTAGTTGCCCTGTATTTCTTGTGCTTAAGGACTGAGCCAGCTGCCCCATTTGTGTTTCCATATTTTTCATAGATGCAGCCAAGTTTTGCAAGATCACGTCTATCTTAGCAGTATATTCTCTAGCAAAGCTCTCTGGTTGCTCTTGATGCATTGAAGTTTGGGTTGGCTGTGAGAAACCTTGCTTATAGTTTTCTACAGATCTGTTTTGTGCAATGGCATTCTGCTGCTGTAAATTCCATTGGAAATTTGGATGCTGCTTCCAGCCAGGATTGTATGTCTGCGAATATGGGTTGTTATTTTTATTATATCTCACATAATTGGCAGACTCTCGGTTAGTGGGACAAGAGTTGTCCTCATGATTTTCTCCACAAAAAATGCAGGAAACTTCTCTGATTACTGGTTTCGGTGGTTTGTTCATCGTCTTGATCGCATTCTCCAGCATAGTGATCTTCGCGTTTAAAGAAGCCACTTCATCTAAATCATAAACCCCCGATGCACGCCTTGTAAAGTGGGTTCCGTCCGAAGGCCACTAGTAGCTGTTTACTGTCATTCTCTCCAGCAGATCGTAAGCTTCATTGAAAGATTTAGACAGAAGTGTTCCATTTGCTGCAGCATCAATAATCGATCTTGTCTGCCCATTGAGTCCATTATAAAACATCTCCAACTGAATCCAGTATGGTATCTCGTGGTTGGGGCACTGTCTTAATAATTCTTTAAATCTGTCCCAAGCTTCGTACAGTGATTCTCCATCTTTTTGCAGAAAGCTGGTGATCTCATTTCTCATTCTCGTGTTCCTTACTGGTGGATGGTACTTCATAATGAACTTATTGGCGAGATCTCCCCACATGGTGATGGTGTCTAAAGGAATGTTGTTCAACCAATCCCTGGCTTGATCTCTCAAAGAATATGGAAAGAGTTTTAGCCTCAATGCTTCTGCAGATACTCCAGGGAAGTTGAATGAGTCACTAACTTCTCCAAAAATCTTCAAATGACGGTGCGGGTTATCAGCAACCATTCCACTGAACTGTCCAACTATTTGAAGCATTTGGAACATCACCGGCTTAAGATCGAATCTGATTGCACGAAGGTCTGGTCTCACGATACCAGGATTTAAATCATCAAGTGTGGGGATGGCAAAATCTTGAATGGGTGTGTCTCTGTCATCGATAATGTGTTCAGCATTGTGTCTTTCACCATCAAAGTTAGCCATGTTTTCTCCTCCAAGAAAAGGTTGTTGTTGCTGTCTTCTTCTTGCTCTGAATGTTCATTCGATTTCTGGATCTATGGGTACAAGATCCTGTTCGTTTTCTTTGTCAGGCATGAAGCAAGTGATCCTGAAGAAGAAATAAACAAAAACCAATATAAAAAAAATTATAGCAAAATAAAATAATTAACAAAATATCCCCGGCAACGGCGCCAAAAACTTGTTAGTGGATTTTACACTTTTATGCAATTGCACGTATCACAATCAAGTAGTATATATGATATCAATCCCACGATGATATTTTTAACTATATTTAAATTGCTATGAATTTCTATAAAATTAAGATGGAAATAATGAAATTAAATGATTAATAAGGAATGATAAAATAAAATTACTCGAAATTAAATAAGACTAAAAATGGAAATGATTTAAAAAGGTAATTATGAGAAAAGCCTTAGTTATAGTTGATTTCCTCTTTACATGCAATTATTACTGATGCTACAACAATGCTACAGCATTAGTCATAACACTGCAAGAATTCATAATATTTCTAGGGTTCCGTCGCATTGTCTAGGTAAATTCATTTCAGAATTTTCTTTTCGACTTTGAAAAGATAAAAACTTAATTTGAATTTTCATATAAACCTATTCTTAACGCCAAATAAATTATTGTTAGCTACTTTGCAACAAATTTAATTTATTTAATTACTCATGCATCTTAAATTCTTATTTACCTATGGATACAATAGGAATATGTGAATTTAAATCTGTCTATCGACACAATTGAATTTACGCAATAAAAACCATGAGCAATTGTACAATGAAAAATATGTAGCATTAATAGATCAGAATAAAAACATATAAAGAGTACTCTCTTGTCTAACCAAGATAAGAAAGTTTAGCCTAGAAACATAATAAAATTAAAAACAAAAATATTCATAACAACAGCAACAGTAACAGGGAAGAAGAAGAAGAAAGGTGAAGAAAAATGTCGTCAGTTCCTTACTGCAGATCCAGATCTCCTTTCTCTCTTTAGTAGCCAAAAATATATAATCGTCCTTCTTTTCTCTCTCCAGTCTGTTTCTTGATCAATGGTTTATCATTGTGGCAAATCTTCTTGATTTGCTCTTTATTGTCGTCCACTCTTCTAAATCGTCCATTCTCATTTGTCGTCAATTCTTCTTTTGTCGTCTATTTTCATTTGTCATCCATTCTGCTAGTCGTCCATTCTGCTCTGTCGTCCATTTTCTAAGTCTTCCACTCCTATCTGTTGTCCAATATGCCAGTCGTCCATTCTGTCAGTCGTCTATTCTGTAACATCCGGGTTTTTTTAAGGAAAATTGGAGACAAAATAAAGGAATAATAAAATAGTCGTTTTAATTAATTTAAAAGAGAAGAGAATAAATTGGGTAAACTAATTGATTAATTAATTGGTGTTCGAATATTCTAATTGGAGAACTTAAACCGTGTATAGTGTGAGGGTCAGTTTACGGAAATTTATAATTTCAAAACGATTTATCGAGAGTTCGAAATGGTCGAAAGTACGGGCGGGCTAATTAGTAAATGTTGGTTTATTAAGATTATTATTATTAATTAATTATTTAAAAAAAAATAATAAAATAAAATTTAAATTAAACAACAGAATGGCCGAAGCCATTCTGCTGTTTGCTACCCGAGCCCCGCGAGCGAAGAACGACGAACAGGGGAGGGAGAGCTCAGGCGACGATCGACGGACCGACCACCGGCGAGCTTCGAGGTTTTCCGACCAGACAACTACAGCGAGCCATTTCCGGCAGTCTTCGTGCACAGGACCGACGGGTAAGCCCTATTTTTTGCCCTGTTTTGACTCTGTTAGAGGCCGAGGGTGAGGAGCTCGTTTGAGCTCCGATTGCTGGCGGCTTTTGGCCGTTCTTGGCGTCGAATGGCTGGGTTTATGGTCAGCTTTCATCGCCTGGCCGTGAGGAGCCCGAATTGGGCGAAATTCAGAAAGCCCTCTTTAGGGCATTTCGGGTTTTGCTTGATATCTCGGGATTTTTGGTTAGTTTATGTTAATTGAGGCTAGATATGGTTGATTGGTGAGGAATCGGTTGATAATTGATGAAAAATTAGAAAAGGAGAAATTCCGGGTTAAGGGGCAGTTTGGGTTTTTGGATATTTGACCTAGCTACGGTTATTCGTTTTAAAATTCCTTTTGGCAGATTAAAATAGGTTATTAGAGGAGTACGTGGCCGCTGGAATCGTTCGATTCCGACAACCGACGCAAAAGTTACGCGCGTTTGAAGTTTTGGGTCGATTTTTATCGAACCCAAATTAGTGGCCCATTTAGTTAGATTTTAATTTGAGTAAGCTAGAAATAGTAGTTTGAGAGTAATTTGTGAATGTAGGCTTGGTTTTAATGGAGTTTGAAGTTGGACGGTAAAATTGGCATAAAAACCGGGTTTTGAGTGTTTAGGTTGAATTGTGTTATAGTTTTAGTTAATTGAGGTTTAAGAAGTTCTTTAGAGTTTACTAAATTAAGTTTTGTTACTTTAGGTGATCGAGTGATGGAATTATTGGACGAAGTGTACAATGGAGCAACCAGGTAAGTAGTGGAATGTTTTGCCTTCGGGCCTACACCACGGAACGGTAGGAGATTCTTTGCTGGTTTGGTTGCTTGTAGTAGATTGTTTGCTTGCTTGGTTTTGTTTGGTTGTTGTGTTTATTGGATGTTGTGCATTGGTTGACTTGCATTATAGTTAGAGCTGTTGTGCATTGGTTGACTTGCATTATAGTTAGAGATGTTGTGTGTTGGTTGTTATTGTTGGTTGTTGGTTGTTTGGTTGCCTCATTTGTTGGTTAGGCATTTCATGTTGTTGCTTTGTTTTGATTTGGCTGCTTATAGATAGGAGATTGTTGCTTGCTTGGGTTTATTTGTTATTACTTTGCTTCGTGTTGTGCTAAGTTGTTGCGTGGCATTGTTGTGATGGTTGCATTGATAGTTGTGTTGTTGTTCGGTGTGCAAGAGTTGTGTGAGTAGCATGAAATGTGTGAGAAAAGCACTAGAGAGTTAAATGCCTCGATGTTAAAGTGCATGACGCACCAGAGGATTTAATGTCTCGATGTTAAAGTGCAAGTGGCACTAGAGAGTTAAATGCCTCGATGTTAAAGTGCATGACGCACCAGACCAGAGGATTTAATGTCTCGATGTTAAAGTGCAAGTGGCACTAGAGAGTTAAATGCCTCGATGTTAAAGTGCATGACGCACCAGAGGATTTAATGTCTCGATGTTAAAGTGCAAGTGGCACTAGAGAGTTAAATGCCTCGATGTTAAAGTGCATGACGCACCAGAGGATTTAACGTCTCGATGTTAAAGTGCAAGTGGCACTAGAGAGTTAAATGCCTCGATGTTAAAGTGCATGACGCACCAGAGGATTTAACGTCTCGATGTTAAAGTGCAAGTTGCACTAGAGAGTTAAATGCCTTGATGTTAAAGTGCATGACGCACCAGAGGATTTAACGTCTCGATGTTAAAGTGCAAGTGACACTAGAGAGTTAAATGCCTCGATGTTAAAGTGCATGAGCACTAGAGGGTTTAACGTCTCGTCGATAACGTGCGTGAGCAAATAGTAGAAACTATATGTGTTGAGTTGGGTTGTTGAGTTACATTGTTTGGTATGGTAGTTGGTTAAAGAGTAAGGCATCTTTTGAGGCAGACGGTTTTGGTTCGTATTGGGTTGCGTTGTCTTGTTGAGTGAGTTACATTGTGGTGTTGTGGTGTTGTGTTGCGTTGTCGTACTGCATTAAGGAATAAGGCATCGTTGATGCGGGCAAATTTGTGTTTTGTTTCGTGTCGTGTTGTTTGGTTGTTTGGTTCAGCGTTGTGTGTAGCTTGCATTTTATCTAGTCGTATTTGTTAATCCCTACTTGCTAAGCGTAAGCTTACGTGTGTGTGTGTGTTCTGTGGTGTAGGTAACGACAGGTGTACAGGTGAGCTATGTGAGTCAGCCTAGACTTGGGAGCAGTCGGAGATGCACGGGGCGTGCCGGTGCGGGCAGTTGTCGGGGCGACTCTACCATGGTCTTCGGGAGATGTGGGGCTTTATATTTGATAGTTTATTTTAGATGTCTGTTTGTAGAAATGATGGGAAAGCGTAACTAATTGTATTTGTTGTATATAGTTAGGTTAAGGGTGATGTGTCGCCGTGTATTTGGAGGTTTTATATGTGGGATTGTTGAGTGGATAGCTGGTTAGTGAAGTAAGATTATTCTGGATTGTTTGGGATTGGATTGTATGCAGGTATCTAGCATTTTGGAGGCGCCATTTTCAGGCGTTACTTTGCCGAAATTTTCGAGAAGGACGCCGTGGTGCTTAAAGGTTAGGATTAAAGGAGTCTAGGCAACTAGGTATGACCTAAAAGAGTTTTAGGAGATTTAGTTTAAATCCTGCGGTGTTAATTTTATTTTTTTTAATGAGGTTTTAGCGTGGGATTAGTTAGCAAAGTAGCGCTCCGAGCCAGGGTGGGTTCGGGGGCGTTACATATTCTGCTTTGTCGTCCACTTTGCTAGTCATTTTTCAGCCAATATTTCTCCCTTTTCTCCTTAATTTTTGTCCTTCATTGATTTATTCTCTCTCTTTGAGATTCTTCAGCCTTTAAATTTGATTTTTGCTGCTATTAACTTTGCATTCAAATAAGAAAATATAACATTCGAATTAATGAGAAAAATCTACTTTTAATAGATAATATGCATGAAATATATTAAATTAATCAATGTCTTGATACTGCAGCATTATGTAACAATTGTAGTAAATTCTACTAATTTCTTCTACAATTCACTCAAATCATATAAGTTAAATTACCTAAAAATAGTATAAGATAACTCTAAATTTAGAGTTATCATGGACTAGAAAATGCTGAGAGTACCGAGACAACTTCGGTGGATCCTGTGAGCTAATTTATGGATGTAGTGAACTGATAGCTCGAATAGCTATGAATTTTATTGGAAAAAAAAAACGAAACGGGCAAGGTAATATTCGTAGAGATGCAAACCTTATAACCTAGGTATGTGGGAAAAAGGGGCATGGTCGACTCGAGGTAAGTGGACAATCATGCATTTAGACATTTGCTTGGATGGAAATGATAGTCGTTAGGAAAGCTGTGAGGTACGTTCTAGTGCGATAAGGGTGAGGATACGGTGGGTTAAAGGCAAGGCGAGATAAACCCTAGAATGAGAGAGCTATGCGTTAAAATAGATAACCTAGGGTGTGACTGTAAGGATAGTACACCTAGGATTTTGTTAGCCTTAGAGAAATACATCTTATGAGAGATAAGATTGAAATGGATAGAAATGGAGCCCTAATTAGCAAACCCTTGAAGTTCTAGGATACGATGAACCAGACAGGAGTTTGAAGTTGAAAACAAAATTATCGGCAGACACCTTTGACCGTCGAAATGCCATTAGTATGTTTACGAGAATAAGTGTGGATAACAAAAAGTAGTATATTTTAGATTTACGTAGAGTTGGAGGTATCTAGATGTAGACAGTACTCGGGCATATAGTTTAAGTAAATTGTTGAGACAATATGAGAAGTAGTTATTGTCGTGGTATTTTTAGAGGTTGTGATTGATCGGGGCAAGGTGTTGAATGTGGAATCTAAGTGATCACATAGGAGTGTTCGTATTAATCAATACCAAGGATGGAAATCAAGAGATATACTTAGAGTTGGGAAGCCAATAAACTTTGAGATACTAGAACAATGTAAGGTGATACTCAGGTTAGAAAAATGGTTGATCCTTAGGGATTTGGATACCGTCTTAGGAGATTACTCAATCAAGGATGATTGGAGATGCGTGAAAAGATTACGACCGGCACGGTATAGGAGAAGATTTAGCGAAATCAGATTGGTTAAGTAGTAGACATGCTGGGCTTTTAACAAGGTTGTAAGCAAGGTGAGGAAATATAGTGAATCAGCGAGAGCGAGTACCCATTGTAGGAAGGTAACCGGTAGGAGATTGGGATTAAGGATATTAAGTGAGCTACAACAAGTTTGCAAACAAGGAGGGTTGTTGGGCGACTTGTTGTAAAGAAATTTAGGAGAATATTTAGAACCGAGTTGAAAGAGTAAAAGAGAGTAGATTAGTTAGTAAATTTTGGAGAGAATTACGAGTGAAATTAGATAGAGGAAATTGGGAAAGAAACTAGAAGTGGTATAAGTTAAAAATGGGAAGGATAGAATTTGAGACTAGATCATAAGTGTTTAGTAGTGTACGATTTGAAGAAATATAGGAATTGTTGAATGAGAGAAACGGGAACTCGCATGAAAAACATTTTAGTCCAATGGGAATAGGTTAAGTTAGAAAGTTTCAAAGATTCGACTCGTAAGTAACGAAGTCAAAACTGATGATTTCGTAAATAGCTTAGGCTAAGGTTAATTCATGAAGGTTATGAAAGTTTCGGTTCGTAAATAATGGGGTTGAAGTCGAAGTGGCTAGACACCATTTAGGGTATTGAGTGAATAGTTGGGAAGGAATTAATTTAGACGTAAGAATATGAGGGTGTTTGGTGATGACTGCAGTAGAAGTTGGATAAACCGAGGGTAGTGAATATAATTATGGGAATTCAGATAGTACTTTGAGAGAATAGTGGATAGATTTAAGTAGTGAGAGCTTGAAGTACGAGGATGGTGTTAGAATGATCAATAAAATATCATGATTGTTCAAGGTAAATAGGTGTAAAAGGTAGAAATGATAAGTTAGAAATGAGATAGTAGAGTAGAAGAGAAATTGAAATTGAGGATTTAGGATAAGAAGTTTACTTATTAGGTCAGTAGCGTTATGTGATTGAAGATGTATTGAGGGCTTGAATGGGTTATATAAGTGTTTGATAGACACGAAATTAGAAAGTGGGGAATAGATAGAATTAGCTCGAGGAAAGGTTAGAGTTGAAATTAGGTTAAAGGGTGTGAGAGTATAAGTGATGAGTGCTTAAGTTAAAGTCAATGGACGTATGAGTATTCAAGGTATAGAGTGCAGAATTAGATGAAGTCAAAACTTTAGAGATGTAGAAATTGTTATTACCCGATAGGTGATTAAGGGGCAGCCGATAGGTGATTAAGGGTATGGGGTAATCGAGATTTAGCAGTGCAACCCAAAAGGTTAGAAGAGTAGCTTGAAGTAAGTAAGTTGAGGAATAACTAAGGTATGCAAATTTTGGGGACAAAATTTTTTTAGGAGGGTGGATTGTAACACCCGAAAAATTTTCTCAACGTGAATCGCTTTAGATTAGAGTATGTTAAGGGAGCATAATAAAAACCCTAGAATTTTTTCTAAGTATATGAGTTAGGAAGTGAATGGAAGAAAATGTAGTAAGTTGTTTGGTGTAAAGAAGGGATAAAGGAAGGGGGATGGGGGATGGTGGATGAGAGGAGTCTTCCACATGAGAGGAAGAGTGAATGGTGTGAGGGGTAGTTTTATAAATTAATTAAGTGAAGGGTTAATTTGGAAAAATGAAGTGAGGGTGTAACGCCCCCGAACCCACCCTGGCTCGGAGCGCTACTTTGCTAACCAATCCCACATTCAAACATAATTTAAAAAAAAAATCTAAGTCTCTCAAAACTCTCTTATGTTATACCTAACTGCCTAGACACACTAATTTTCCTTAATCCTAACCTTTAAGCACCACGGCGTCCTTCCCGAAAATTTCAGCAAAGTAACACCTAAAAATAGCGCCTCCAAAATGCTAGGTACCTGCATAAAATCTAATCCCAACCAAACCAGAACATTCCAACCATCTAACCAACCTACGAAATCTCCAAATAACAGTAAAGAGGGAAACGAAAATACGAACATACCTAAGTAAAGAAAGTCCCTAGTATAGGACGACACATCACCTTTAACTATGACTATATACAACAATTACCAAAAACTATCCCATAACTCTCAAAACATCAACTAAAAGAAAGCTACACATTCCCATCATTTCTACAAACAAACATTTACAATAAACTACTAAATCATAAAGCCCACATTCCCGACGACCATGGTCGAGGCGCCCCGACAACTGCCTGCACCGGCATGCCCCAAACTCCTCCAACTGCGGCCTAGTCCTCGGCTGTCCCTTCCACCTCACCTGAATAATACTCGCCACCTACACCATAGAACACAAAAGTAAGCCTAACGCTTAGCAAGTAGGGAAATAATGCACAACAACACACTAAATGCTCGACTCAACCCTATCATGCAGTTTCTACACACTCAGTTGCTTTGTTTTCATTCATGTTACATTTATCTTTCACTTTCATGTGAATCAAGTAGGCACACGTGTAACACCCCTAATACTGTACCCCATTTTCTCCGTATAAATTTTTCATTTTACTTTACATTTTATAAACTGTAAATCTAATATTAACCAGAATTGAAATCGAAACCGAAACCGGAATCGAATTCGAAGTTCGTTTGGGTAAATTATTTAAAAAATAACTAAAACAATTTAATTAAACTTAAAACATTTAAATATTTAATGACAACTAAAGCAGGGGTAGAATCGGAACTAGCTGCCAAAAGGAGGGGGGCGATCGATCTCTGTAAACTACAGAGATCGATCGCTGCTTGCATATTGGCAGCAAGCGATCGATCTCTGTAGTTTACAGAGATCGATCGCTGCATGCTTGCATGCAGCAAGCAATCTATCTCTGCTCGCTGCTGCCTACATCAAGGGCAGCGATCGATCTCTGCTGAAAAGCAGAGATCGATCGCTGCACACTATGCAGCGATCCTCCTTTTCCTTCGAGACTTTAACACTTCAAAATTTTCAGCTTCAAACACATTTATTTGTTCTCTGGAATCCGATCTCCAGAGAGCAAATCACCTTCTTCCTTTCACCAGTAATCACCAAAACTCACAACATGCACTCAACCGATTAAAACATAACCTAAACTCAATCGACTCGCTTTGGACTTTGCGAAGTCCAACTGCGTGGATAGCTCTAAAAACCGAGCTATCTGTAACAACCTACAAACAACATTTCAAACGTTTTCATTTAATTTAAACATTTAAATCAAAACATTTCATAACGTTTATCAAAACTGTTTATACCAAAACGTTATCTAACCCCTATCCAGATCCAAACAACCTAAATATTCTATACAATTATCAGATCAAAACATCCCAAAATAACCCCAGAGTCCATACATACATCCCCACGGGTCATATCGCGCCTCGACTACCCAGCGCACTCTCACGAGCATCATCCATCAGCTGCTCCTACATCAGGAGGAGGAATATCATCCTCACCTGGGTCAACGTAACCTAGAACGTCACCTACACCATACAGACACATATGAGATATTGAAATCTCAGTAAGCTACGTAAATGCAGATGCATGCGTGCGTATGCCATTCATAAAACGTGCAGATTACAGATTCATATTCAGATACATTTTCATTCTTTTCATTACGTCACAGACAGATTGTTACCGAGATATTAGCCCTCTAAATGGAAAGGATACATTCCGCGGTCGAACTACCACTTTCCACCTAAAGGAGGGGGGTACATGCTCACAAACCCTACAGCCATGCCTGAGCCCCACCTCGCGTAACCAGATACAGATACAGATTACGTACATTAATTACAGAGGTTCATTTCTTTCCTTAAAACACATGCGGAAATTCATTTTCTATGACATTTGAAATACGTGATGCATGAACAGTTAATCAGCGGAAAGTAAACAAACAACATACATATCAACAAGACAATACAACATAACCTATAAACAACTAACCTACTACCCAACCTAAACAACGTAAACCAAGGAACCCTCAAGGATCCTTGATACAACGACGAGGTATGGTGTAGACCTTTCGGTCAAGCAAGTCACGAGAACTTACCTTGGGCGCGCAGAATCTCAATCTTCGTCCACGGGAGTCGTGTGTCTGAGGAAAACACGATATCCACCGTTAAAACCAATTTGAATTATAAACGTTCAAATTATAAAATCCTTAACTAATGAATTTCCTAAATTCCAACTTAGCTAATCAAAGCATTTAGAACGTCAATTAAGGCTCGATAATCCGAAATCTCAATTAACGAGTTTTTCTCAAAAACCCGGAATTTACCAATTTTTAACTTTTTTCACAAATTGATTTTTCTTCGTCCAATAACGTCAAATACGTTCAATACATACTTAATCACGGCTAACCTATTAATTACGAGCCCTAATTCGACATTTTTATCGAAACCCTAATCGAAACCTTAACGTTAAATCGACCTAAAACTTGGAATTTAACGCTCAAAGACCGAAGCTACTCACCGAGGGTGGCGAGAGGAGGATAAACCGTGAAGGAAACGGGTTGATCAAAGCTCGAACAGAGCTCGGAGGGGAAGAGCACGCCGGCGGCCGAGAGAGATAGTGAGGGAGAAAGAGAAGTCTTCTTCTCTGGAAAGTGATTTTCTAACGAAAATCACCAAGGCATTTTGCCTTTTATGAATAATTAAAATCAAATGCTCAAATGACGATTTTGCCCTTTCTTAAGTTTTTATATTAGTTTCGTCACTCGGTTCGTTAATCGTCCAACGATTCGGATTCTCGAAAATTCCATATTTTTCCATTAACCCTTACTTGTCACCAAAGCTTTATTAAAACTGTCCGTTCGCAATTTGGACTTCATTTACTATTTTTACTTAAACGACTTTTAAGTTTCGAGAAACGTAATTACACGGAATATAGCGTTATCATTCCGAAAATTCTCGTAAATTCCTTAAAATTCCTATTATTCGTTAGGATCGTAATGACGCTTTCCGTTTGCGAAATTGATTTGATTTGACATATTTATGAAAAATGTCACGTTTTATTAAAATATCAATATAATATATTAAATCCAACGTCCGTACAAGCCGGGTATTACAACACGTCCCAACACAATCCTGGACGGCCACGCCTTGACCCACAAAGCAAGACCGGAGGCACACGCCCTAACACAATCCTGGACGGGCAACCAAATCTCCCCTAATCAATCGTAGAATCCTCGTTGTGCCTTCAAGCACGAACATATCGAGGCATTCATACTCACGACACATTACATACATTAGCATAGCATCTCAAGTAAAATCCCCCACAGGGTGCTCAGCGAGCCACGAGCCTGACGAGGCTATTCTACTCGAGACCAAGTTGCATATCAATTTTCTCATCTTTCATTACGTCATCTTCACCACTCAAACATGCAAAACACGTGATTTCGTCAGTTAGAAAACAATGATGCATGACACACAATGCATGACACAAAGCAAAACACAACAAACAAACAAACAATCCCTACCGTTCTATGGTGTAGTCCCGAAGGCAACAAACACTCATCCACTACTTACCTGGCATCCTAGCTCGCTGAGGCTACGCGGTTACCTGCCCACCTACGGCTCGACCTACGACAAATATTCAAACATTATTAAAATCAAGACTACATTAACCAATGACTCTCAAATTAGTGATTTCTATCCTAACTCAACGAAAACCTAACTAAACGGACCACTAATTTGGGTTCGGTAAAAACTGACCCAAAACTTCGAACGCGCGTAACTTTTGCGTCGGATATCGGAATCGAACGATTTCAGCGGCCACGTACTCCTCTAATAACCTATTTTAACGTGCCAAAAGGAATTGTAAAACAAACGACCGTAGCTAGGTAAGAATGGCAAAAACTCGAACTGCCCCTTAACCGGAAAAATTCCCTTTTCTGGTTTTTCATCAAATTCCACCCAATTCCTTACTAATCAATCCCTCACATACCCAATTAGCATAAACTAACCAAAAATCGAAGTTCCAATTCAGAAAACCCGAGGCTCCAAAAACCTAGCCCTCGGTTTTTAGCTCCTCCTGAGCTGCACACTGCTTGGCAGTCCTTGCCAGCACCGAGCTCGGCAATTCGACGCCAAGAGTAGCCAAAAACGGCCGGTGATCGGAGCTCAATTGAGCTCGTCACTCCCGGCCTCCAACAGCACCGAAACAGGGCACAAAAGGAGGCTTACCGATCGATTTGCACGCGAAGACAGACGGAAGCTCGCTCGTCGCCGTCTGGCCGGAGAACGCCGAAAATCGGCGGTGATTGTTCCGTCGATCGTCGCCCCTTGCTCCCTCCTCCGATCAGCCTTCGGCGCTCGGCGCTCGACTCACGAACGAAAGAATGGCAAAGCCATTCTGTCGTTTTGTTTTATTATTATTATTGTAATAATAATAATAATAATAATAATAATAATAATAATAATAATAATAATAATAATAACACAATTACATTACCATGTTGCCCTTCCGAAAATTTCGTTAAATCCCGTCCTTAAATTATAAATTTTTGTAAATTGACCCTCACCCGTACCCAGCTTAATTTCTCCATTTAGAATATCCGAACACCAATTAATTAATCAATTATTTTAACCAAATTTATTCACTTTTCTTTTATATTAATTAAAACAACTATTTATTAAATAATTACCTTATCATTTTATTTTCTCTCAAATTCTTCTTCCAAATTTCCACTCTAATTTTACTACTTGACATAACCTATCTAAGGCTACGCGCGTTGTAAGAATTTCCCGGGTGTTACAGAGGGTTAAATAAGAGGAGTGGGAGGAGCAAAAGACAAATAGGTTGTCTTCTTTCTTCTCTCCCTCTCGTTGGCAGCCATGGGAGTAGCTCCACCTCCATCTCTTCCTCCATTTCATCTAGATTTAAGGTAAGATTTTAGTTGGGTTTTATGTTTGGTGCTTACCTTTAGAGATTGTTAAAGTTTTGAGGGAATTTGGTGAGGTTTTGGAGGAGATTAAGAAACCCTAATGAGGGATTCCGAAATTGGCGATTCCTTGATGAGTTTTTCTTGATTTTTGGTGGTTGAAACTTAAGGTGGGTGGTTTAGGTTGTTTAGGCAATTAGATTAGGAAATTGGTAGATATTTGTGAAAAACCAGTTTTTGGATCATTATGGCCAACTCTGTTTGGTACAAAATTTGATCGGCCCTGGTGTTTAGTTTAGTAAAATAAATTGTAATATTGGATATTAGACATGTAGAGGTTTACAGAATGGGGTGGACTGTTGAAATTCGATGAAAAAATAAGTAAGTTATGGACATTTGAAAATTGGGCAGTGAAAATGGATAGATTTCGGGATTTTGGGTTTGAGGTTTTAGAGTTAGTTGGTTGATGCTAGAATTAGAGTAGGCAACCTCTAGAATTTGTTTGTATGAATTCTAAGTTAATTACGTGAATGTGCTAGGTTGACGAGCGAGCAATTGGCATAGCCGAAGCGAGTAAGTGTGTTAAGGAACCTAGGTAAGTAATGGAGTGTGTGAGTTTGCCTTCGGGCCTACACTATGGAACAGTAGGGTTTATTGTCGGTTGTTGGTTTGTTTTGTATTGAACATTGTGTGACATGCATCATTGTTTTCGAAACACGAAAAATGAGTTTTGTGCACGGTTTTAAATGTGACCGTGAAACGTAAAAAAAAATGAAGAAGAAACGAAATATGGTCTCGAGTGGAGTTGCCTAATCGCGTTAGGGTGCTAGGGTAGCACTTGCGAGGAGCTCTACGAGAGACGTATCGCTGAAAACACGTAAGTGTTTTGAGTATAAACGCCTCGTCGTTGACGTGCAAGTGAAAGCACTAGAGGGTTCTATGATCGATGTGGGAGGAGATCGTGTTTGGCCGTCCAATGGGTGGGGCCTGGATGTGAGCTGTCCGATCTTGCTCTGCTGGGTCAAGGTCTGGCCGTCCAATGAGCAGGGCTCGGATGTGTGTCTACTTGATCCATACCGTAAAGTGAAAGATTAATGCAACGAAAACGAAACAAAAAAGAACCGAGTGAGTAGAAACTTCATGTAGGGGCTAAGTTGAGCATGCATTGTTTGAATTGTATTATTCCCTACTTGCTAAGCATTAGGCTTACGTTTTGTGTTCTATGGTGTAGGTGACGACGAAATACCAGGTGAGCTAGTCGAGGGAGACCAGGGTTAGATGCAATCGGCAACGTACGTGACATGCCGGTGTGGGCAATTTGTTGGGGTGTCTTGACCATAGATTGCTGGGAGGTGTGGTAAACTGGTATTTTGATTGAGAGTTTGTTTTGTAAATAGGATAGGGAACTTGAATTATTTTTGTTGGGTATTTTGAACGTATTATATAAATGTTTAGTTTTTACAAACTTTTATGTTTCTGTCTATGTGTGCGAGATAGGTTTTAGGAGTTTTAATGTGTCTAAAAATTTAAAATATTGGAAGATGAGTTGTGAGGGTTTTTAGGCGAAATGTTGATGAAGAAAGGGAAAATCGGTCGAAGATGGTGTGGAGATATCGACTGATTTGTGAGAATTCGGTCGAAGTTGGTGTGGTGACGTCGATCAATTAGTGCTGAAATTGGTCGAAGTTGGTGTGGAGATATTGACTGATTTGTGCGAAATCGATCGAAGTTGGTGTGGTGGCATCGACCGATTATTGCTGAAATCGGTCGAAGTTGGTGTGGCGATCTCGTCCCCTGGCGATGTCGACCCCTGGCGATGTCGACCCCTAGCGATATCGACCCCTGGTGATGTTGTCCCTTGGCGATATCGACCCCATGCGATATAGGTCCCTAGCGATGTCGTCCCCTGGTGATATCAACCCCTGGTGATATCAACTGAGTAGTGCAAAATCGGTCGAAATTGGTGTGGAAATGTCGACCGAAACTCTCAGCCAACTTTGCTGATTTTTTTATTTTTACCATTAGATTCAAGAACTTAACCGACTTTCAATGTATTTTATTAGTTTTCCGCTGGAAGGAAGTCTAGTTATTTTTAAACGATGAAGTTTTGAGTAAATAATCAAGTTTTAAATTTTCACTTAATTTTAGTATTGTCTAAGGATACGGTTATACCATAGAGTAATTTAACGATCCGAGTTAAAGCCAAGTAGCGCACTGAGGCAGGGTGGGTTCGGGGGCGTAATATCACTACTTAATGAGAAGCTAATCTGAAAATTTTTGTGATTTTTTAACACATGTACGATTTATTGTAATTTTATTTTAGTTATTTATAAAAATATTATAATAAATAATACAAGTTTTAGAAAATCACGAAACGTTTTCTATTATCTATCCATAGTATGGTGAACATGTGAAAAAAGTTTCAAATAAATCAAATATCGTTTATTATTTTTTTTAAAATAATTTATAAAGTAAAGAAGAAACTGAGATTAATTTTAAAAAAATTTTCCACATGTTTACCACATCATGTGTAGATAATAGAAAATTTTTTGTGATTTTCTAAAACTTGTATGATTTATTATGATATTTTTATAAAATAAAAAAATTACAATAAATCGTACATATGTTAAAAAATCACACAAATTTCCAGATCATCTTCTCATTAAACTTATGTGATAAAAATTTCACGTGAATACAATATCGTTTGGTAATTTTTTAAATGATGGTTTAACGAAATTATTGATGGAAGCTCAAAACTAATAACAGAATCAAAGTACAATGTTTGCTTTGCCAGTTGTTTTAGTACGGGGGCTAACTGAAATAAAGTGCATAGTACAGGATTAAAATCGATAATTACCCATTATTTTATTATTGAACTTGAAATTTGTTATTTTAAGTTCATTTCTATTTTAGAACCTATGCTTGAGCCTACCTTTTATAAGTTGAAAATTGAAAAGGATTTTACAAAATGCGATAGTTATTTTGTGAAAACAAAAGTGTTTTGGAATAAGAAAGAAATTGGGTTATTAATAGTTGGGCCAAGTATTTATGAACTGTTTTTGAACCTAACCCAAATTAATTCTTATGTTTTTAAAGAAGAATGTTTTTCCTTTATATCATCATGGATTAAGGATGGGAAGAGGACCTTTAGAACATCATGGCTTCCTAACCCTTTTATGAAAAGCAACAACATTGAAGCAGCAAAGGAAGTAATCGGTGCTTCAACAAGAAGTCAAAAAAAGGAAACAAACTATCACCATAGGCCGAATCCGTGGCTCGACCCGTTAGCTAATATGTGCATCTATGTTGAAAGGCTCAACGATCAAGCTCATCAAATGAAGATAACCTTTCCCTTTGATTCGGGAAATGAAAAAATAATGCAAGGGGGCACCTTCCCAGATTTGAGGTCAAATCCCCAATCACCCCGAAAGGATGATACGCTATGGAACACTACAACTTGAAATCGGCCAGAACCATGGCCGAATTTTGTTCCTAACTTTTTTGTTCATTTTGTAGGAAGACAGGTTGGTGTTCACACAAGAGTAAAGCTCATCCATTAAGGTTACTTCGAGACTAGCAAGCCTCTGGATTTGAGGACAAATCCTCAACCACCTAAAGAGGATGATATGTCACAGTCCCCGATTAAACGATCACAAACCAACGTACGTAAATTAACCAATTTCTCATCTAACCAGTCTGTCAATTTTTCAAGTAAAGGTCATCTTAAAGCATGGATTATGAGCAACAACGCATGGCTTGAAGGAAGGACGCACATGACAAAGGAATGGCGCGACGACTTAAAGGAGAGAGGGGCACACATAAGAGACATTATGTCGAGCACCTGACGCGCACGAAGGAAAGCACAACAGCAAGGCATGGCCATGGACGCACATGCATCAAGGATTGGCGCACAGCAACGCAACCGAACAGCAGTAGGCGCGCGCACGTGCGGAAGAAGAATGACACGCAACTGAGCTGGCCCTCCAACAGGAGTGTGCATCAAGCGCGAAGAGGAATGCGCATCAGCGAAGCATTGCACGTGCACATGGGCCTCTCCAACGGTCATATGGTCACCAACAGCTATTTTTCATTAATTTATTTTTTCCATTTCTGTCTCTTCTAAAGGCTCTCGGTCATTCAAAGGACTATATATAATTGTTCCGATTACTTTGTAATCATCTTTGGATCAATGAAATTATAGTGAAATTTTATATTTGTTTTCATAAGTGTTCATTGGAACCTTCTCTGTTCGGTGCGTAATATTCGAACTATTGGTATTTTCCCTTCGGTGAGTCATATCCGATTGGGTTTATCGTCGTCGAAGCCAAGTTCAATGCGTAATATCTGAACTGGGTTCCTCGGTGCTTCATATTTGAAGGTTTATCTGTAACACCCGGGATTTTTTTTTTAAAGGCAAATTGGAGAGAAAATAAAATAATAATAAAATAGGCTGTTTTAATTAATTTAAAAAAAAAGTGAATGGTTTCTTAATTTAGGTTCGGGTATTTCCAGTGAAATTAAACCGGGGGTTATAATTTAAGAACGGGATTTAACGAAAATACGTAAGTTCAAACATGTGAGGGCAAATTAGTAATTTGGCTTAAAAATTAAAATAAATAAAATAAAAATATTTTTTTTATAAAAAACAGAATGGCTTCACGAAGAAGCCATTCTGCTTCTTCTTCAGCCCGAGCTCCCGACGCGGTCCGAGCTTCCGACGAGTGAGTGCCCGAGCGACGTCCTTCCTCCGACGACTATCGCATTTTCCGGCGCTCTCCGGCCAGACAACGGCGGCGAGCGAGTTCCGGCCTGTCTCCGCGCACAAACGGGCAAGTAAGCTCATTTTTTCCCCTGTTCTGTCTCTGTTTAAGGCCGAGAGGGACGAGCTCGATTGAGCTCTGATTACTGGCTGCTTTTGGCCGTTCTTGGCGTCAATTAACCCAGCTTAACGCCAGCGATGGTTGTCGAGCAAAGGTGAGCTCGGATTGAGTGAAAAACCGAGGGCTCCAATGTGCGGAATTCGGGTTTTCCTATGTAAAGCCTTAGAATCTCGTTAGATTAGGTTAATTGGGTGTGAGGGTGATTGATTGGTGAGGAATTTGGTGGAATTTGATGGAAAATTGGAAAAGGGGAAATTTTCGGGTGAAGGGCAGTTCGGGTTTTCTGATTTTTTTACCTAGATACGGTCGTTTGTTTTAAAATTCCTTTTGGCAGGTTAAAATAGGTTGTTAGAGGAGTACGTAGCCGCTGGAATCGTTCGATTCCGATATCCGACACAAAAGTTACGTGCTTTCGAAATTTCGGGTCGGTTTTTACCGAACCCAAATTAGCGGCCCGTTTAGTTAGGTTTTAGTTGGTTTAGACTAGAAATATAGTTTGAAAGTTAATTGGTGAAAGTAAACTTAATTTAATGAAGTTTGGCTATTTGTCGTAGGTAGAGCCGTAGGTGGACAGGTAACCGAGTATCCTCAGCGAGCTAGGACGCCAGGTAAGTAGTGGTAGCTATTCCTTCGCCTTCGAGCCTACACCATAGAACGGTAGGGTTAATTATTTCGTGTTGTGCTGTGTTGTGTTGTTGGTTCCGTGTGGTATTGCATATTTGAAGCATGCATCATGGTATAGCATGTTAGGTACGATTAGTGGCATTGTTTGGCATTGTGTTTGGCATTGTGAGCATGAACGAAATCAGATAAAGTGAACTGTAAAATGCATCTCGAATAGTGTTCCTTGTCGGGCTGAGGTGCTGGTGTGTAGCACCCCGAAGGGTACTCTATGAGAGATGACCGGCTAAAACACATATTGCATTTCTAATAGTGTGCCTTGTCGGGCTGAGGAGCTGGTGTGTAGCACCCCGAAGAGTACTCTATGAGAGATGAACAGCTAAAACATGTAATCCTGAATAGTGTGCCTTGTCGGGCTGAGGTGCTGGTGTGTAGCACCCCAAAGGGTACTCTATGAGAGATAAACAGCTAAAACATGTAATCCTGAATAGTGTGTCTTGTCGGGCTGAGGTGCTGGTGTGTAGCACCTCAAGGGGACCTCTATGAAGGATGGTGGTTCTGAGTGTGGCCATCCTAGACGGTTATGGGATGTGTGCCAAATCGTTCCACACGGCTTATGAAACGATTTAAAGCAACGAACAACAAATAAACACAACTGAGCGGTAGAAACTGCATGGGTAAGGTTGATTGTGTGACAGCCCGAAACCGAAACCCGATCGGGGTCCGGGATCGAAGCCGTCACTCCGGGACATTTGCAGAAAACGGGGACAACCCTTCTTCTTTTAAACAGGGAACATAACATTTACAAACTTTAAAACGTGACAGAGAGAGAGTTCTCTGGAGTTGGAAGCGAAACAGGTTTCAGTAATGGACAATATAAGAGGAGAGACGGGGCGAAGAAAATAATTAAACAAAATAAACAGGTAAAAACAGAAAAAAAAAACATAACGTAGGGCTGGCGGAAGACTCAGTTTAAAAGATCGTCGGTAGATTGAATAAAACAAAACAGATGACGTCAGCCGGAAGAGAAGATGACGTCAACCGGAAGATAAAAACAGCAGCTCACACCGGATGAGGTGATGACGTCATCGGAAGATGTGATGACGTCATCGGAAGAAACATGCAATAAACAGACTTTAAACCAAATCGGCAGAAGGTGATGACGTCAGCCGGTAGATGAATGACGTCACCGGTAGATGCTGAGTAAAGCTGGGTCGGATGTGTGATGATGTCATCGGAAGATGTGATGACGTCATCGGCAGATATATGCAGCAGAAAGAACCGGATGAGACGATGACGTCAGCCGGAAGAATGGATGACGTCAACCGGAAGACAAAAACAGAAACTCTGAATAAACTGGGCGGAAGACTTATGCTGACGTCAACCGGAAGACATATTTACACTAGGCGGAGGACTTGATTTTAAAGATAGAATTGGACCACTTTTTAACAGGAGGACATTTCAACAGGAAACTTTAAAACAGAAGGTATAAGGCTTCAAACCTTCAAACCCGATTCAAAATTTACAGATTTCTAAGAAAAACAAACTGCATGGTTAGCTCTAAATTTCGAGACTATCCATGCATGACCTGAAAAATGGAGAACTCAAGCAGTTCCAGAATGTTTTCAAAACATTTAAAATATATGGATACAATCTGTCAAATACGGAGGTTTTAAATACATCAACAACGGGACTTGTACATTTCAAAATTTCCAACAAAACTTTCAAACAAAACACAAGACTACAACAAAGTTTTCAAACAGAAACCACAAACATCCAGAAGAGTTTACAAATATGAACTTTACTTCAAGGACTTAAACCTCTACACAGAATTTATCTCACTGCAGCAACCATTCCCAATGAGCTCGGTCCGCCAACTGCAACCTACACATCGGCCTGAGGCACCAAGTCCTCATCCACGGGATCCGTACCTACAACAGGGAGTTCATCTATGAGCCTAGAGCTCAGTAAGAACATGAAATGCAGTGTGCATATGCTATGCATGAACATTTTCAAATACATGAACATTACATTGCATTACGTTTCACTGGACAGGAAGGTATAAGTGGGAGGAGGAGCTAGCGCAACAGGATGTACATGCCACTTTCAGGACATAACAGGAGTACTTGACAGGATGCCAGTCCTCGTCCACACTTAACCATACATTTTCTTTACAGGATTTTATCTTACTTACTTCAAAACTAGTGCTGAAAACATTTGCATGATTTTACAGGAAAACGTGTATGCATGAATAAGTGCGATGCTTAAACTTAACATTCACAGATGACAGAATGAATACAACCGGAAACAGAATATAACGGAAACACGTTTAACTTAAAACATAACCTAAAACCTATCTACCCGAACCAGACCTAGTACCTCCGAGTTGTAGGGCCTTAAGGGCCAACGTAGATGCATGAACTTACCTGTTTGCAGCAATGCAGTGTGCTCGAACGCCCCTGGAAAGCTCGGATCTGTAAATGGATGTACAGAATTCAAACACGCTACAAATGCTAACTAATATCTCGTAGGAAATGCAGCAAACACGTTTCAACACTTTAGAAAACACACCAACGTGTTTTCATCCAAAAACAGTGAGTTTTCACTAAAATAATAACCCTAAATCTCAGTGAAAACTCGCATTAAACTTGTCCAAATTCGTTAGCATTCAACCAGACATTTACCTCAGCGGGAAAACAGAAAGGAGCCGAGGAGATCGAAGTAACTTCGATGGTTGTTCGTCGACTGGAAGAGAGAAAACAGGGGGGAGTTTCACGCCAGAATGAAGAGAAGAACGGGAGGGAAGGAAGAAGACATGGCTTCTTCAACAAGTTGCCAGATGGCATTCATCCATTGGCTATTTCCCACCAACCTTAATTTCTCTCTATTTTACCCTTCCATTGGTCTTTAACTAATTTGCTATCTAGTTTCACCATTTGGTTTCATGAATCATACATATTCAACTGGAAACATTAGCAAATTAATAAAAACAAACCTTGCATGATTATTCCCATTAATCCCGTTGAATAATTTAAGGAATATCTACATGGCAAAAATGCCGGGTGTTACAGATTGCATTGTATTGTTGTCTCATTCGTTACTCCCTACTTGCTAAGCGTAAGCTTACGTGTGTGTGTGTTCTGTGGTGTAGGTAGCGACAGGTGTACAGGTGAGCTAGACGAGGGAGCCAGGATTAGGCGGCAGTCAGTGGCGCATGGAGCATGCCGGTGCGGGCAATTGTCGGGGCGACTCAACCATGGTCTGCGGGAGAATGTGGGACTTTGTATTTCGATAGTTTATTGTAGATGTCTGGTTGTGGAAATAATGGGATTATGTGTCTCTTTTCGGTTGATGTTTTGAGAGTTATTGTATAGCTATTTGTATTGTTGTATATAGTCATAGTTAAGGGTGATGTGTCGCCCTATACTGTGAATTTTCTTCACTTAGGGATGTTAGTAGTATAGTTTCTCTCTTTACTGTTATTTGGAGATTTCGTATGCTGGATAGTTGAGTAAGAATATTCTGGATTAGTTGGAATTTATTCGTTTGCAGGTATCTAGCATTTTGGAGGCGCCATTTTCAGGCGTTACTTTGCCAAAATTTTCGGAAAGGACGCCGTGGTGCTTAAAGGTTAGGAGTAAGGGAATTAGGGAGTCTAGGCAGGTAGGTATGACATAAGAGAGTTTCGAGAGATTTAGTTTTACATTCTGCTGTGTCAGTTTTATTTTATGTTTTAGGGTTTATGAAAATTATTTTAAATTAGGTTTTAACGTAGGATTGGTCAGCAAAGTAGCGCACCGAGCCAGGGTGGGTTCGGGGGCGTTACATTATCACTTTCATTCCAATCGGGGCGTAATATCTAATCGGATCCATCGTGGTTTATCTTCATCCTATTCATTCCATCAGCGTCTTCTGGATAAGTTTCGCCAGGTATCTTGCTCTCCCACCTCCATTCCATTATTCGTTCCACTTTCATTTTATTCTCTGTTTTTGGGTAGTTTTCGGTTAAACCTGAGAACAAAGAGTTTGCTGATCTTTTCTGGCTTCCGCTCGCATTGGTTCATGCTTAGCGAGAGATCTGCAGGGCCAAAGCGTATCATGTTCTTGGATGATTTTCAGGCTAGGTTCATCTTATTTTCCTTGATTTTTATCTGATTTTCAGAGAAGAAAATGAGATTAGGTTTGACTTGATTTGATTTAGAAATTTCGAAGCTAAATTTTGAATTGATTTGGGAATTTGAATTTTAAATTTACAATCTGAAACCCTACATTGTTACACCTGTCACTCAGGTTGTCAGTGAACAATGGTCATCTACGAAGGTACCCGTACAAACAATAATCAACGATACCCTAATTAGGTTTAAGGATTCAAAACCTAAGGAGTGCGTCATCACTACGCTATTACTCATTTTGTAGCGTGCAAACAAGACAATCCTCACACAGCAGAAGGTGTACTGGAATGACTTCTTGATCCTTTGACACAGAGACTGTCCAAACTATCACAAGGATCAATCCTCCATCACAACAATATAAAACTCTTGTATCAATAGTAAACATGTAAATTGTACGTACATATACGTAAAAGAATGACGTGCTAACGACCACTCGTTATTTAGGTGATATCCCAAGATTGAATAGATCGAATTCCTCCCAGGAACACACGAAAGAAAGTCAGGTTTTTCATAGACAATAGCTCACCAAAATAAGGTTTTCATAAAAATCATGCAATGAAGTGCAATTAATATAAAACTTCTACCTTTATGTCGAGCGCTCTTTCCTCTACCTGGAGGCACGACTTTAGAAACTTGCTCAAAATCTTCAAAGTTGTCAAAGTCTATAACAAAACCAAGACTATGATTATCTCACTCAATATTAAGGGAAGACACTAGGATGGGTCCTATACCAGAATTAGGAACTCAATCTAGAACACTATAAATGGCCGCAAACTATGCGCCAAGGAGACAAATTATCCCAAAAAATAAAGTCATGCGATTGCCGCTTTAAGGACTGGTCGAAACTTTGAACTCTTAGGTTTGGTCGCGGTCGACAATTCATCCTAACGATCGACACTTCACACCTCTCAGATTTCAACACAAAATACACCAGCAATTAGGGGTGTGCAAAACCAAACCGGAACCGATGAACCAAACTGGAACCGGTGCAATCGATTCGGTTTCGATCTGTTTTGCGCCCCTGGAAATCAAACTATATATATATATGTGTGTGTGTGTGTGTGTGTGTGTGTGTGTGTGTGTGTGTGTGTGTGTGTGTGTGTGTGTGTATGTATATATGTGTGTATATATATGTGTGTGTATATATATATATATATATGTGTGTATATATATATATATGTATATATAGATAGATAGATAGATAGATAGATCCAAACTTTGGCCCAGAGTGAGATTCAAATGCCATCGCTTCATTGAACTCTGTTGTTCTCTCTGTCTCCTGCTAGACTCCATCACCCTCCAAACACTTTAGAGAGAGAAAGGGGGAAGAGAGGCGAAATGGCCGGAGGAGGATTTACAGACGGTGCTTCTCTGAGCAGGGCTCATCTTTACGAGTATCGAATTACCAGGTATTTTGTCACTGCTTGCATCGTTGCTGCTCTTGGGGGGTCTCTTTTTGGCTATGATCTTGGGGTTTCTGGTGTGTTTTCCACCCATTAATCTCAAAAAGTTTGCGTTTCTCGATCTGGCTTGTTGTCGTTGCAGATTTCAAAAATGGAGTTTTCTGTTCTAGTTTGTGTTTTTTTTTCAACTGACGCATAGTCGTTAATTCTTTGAGTCATAACCATGGCAGCTCAATAAAACACCATGGGTACAGTTTTAACACTATTTGTTGTCATTATCAACACCAGTTCTTGAGATTTTGCCTTCAAAATTAATGATTCCTGAAAAAAGTTGTAGTTTTCTGAAGATCCATAGCAAGAATGTATGGATATTTTGAGTTCAAAGCTCCTTTTGGAAATTATGAAGAGTTGAGTTGATTCTTTCTCAAGTCAAGTAACTTCCATGGACGATTTCCTGAAGGAATTTTTCCCAAAAGTGTTTTTTTTTTTATTTATATTTGACTACATATCTAATTATTTTTTAGAAAATAGGTTGTAGAACCGAAACTGAACCGGAACCGGAACCGAAACTTTCGGTTCGGTTCAGGTTCGCTTTTGGTAAGTTAAAAGACCAGTTTTAGTTCGGTTATGCTGAAATCGAATAGTGATCGGTTCGGTTCTGTTCCTCCCTAAAACCGAACCAAAACCGGTTTTACACACCCCTACCAGCAATTGACACTTCAGATGTCAACTGACCCCTTAAAGAGGTCAACACCTGAAACTCTCTATATCAAACCGCAGGATTTGAAGTGTGACGGCCCAAAAACCAGAACCCAATCGGAGTCCGGGATCCCAGCCGTCACTCCGGGACAGAAAATGGATAACGATGACTATAATTTTTTTTTTTTTTGAACAGACGGCGTTACTGGAACAAAAGGACGGAAAAACATTTACCAAATGCACTGGACAACTTATGAAAAACCAACTAAGCTTTTAGAACTTCACAGAAGAACAGAAATAAAATGACAGAAGACGTGTACTATCAATGCAAATCCCTAAACATAAAATTTTACAGAAAGGGTGGGACTACGGTGATTAACAAAATTTCAGATTCTCAGAGAAAGAGAAACGGGAACTAACTCAGAGCTGAGATTACAGGAATGAGTGACTAAAATGAAGAAACGGAATTAAGCAGGAAAAACAGAAGGAACAGGAATAAACTGAGGCAAACAGAAGAAATTTAAACATAAACAAGATGAGCTTTTTTTTTTTAAAGTAAACTCTTGAACTTTTGAGAGGAGGGAAAGAGTATTCCCTGTATTCGAATATAAAGCGGGAAAACACTATAAACATATCTACAATCGGAAGGAAGAACAAATAATAGAAGAAGATCGAGGCAGAAAACAGAATGTGAAGTCGGAAGACTTAAGTAAAAGACTGGCGGAAGACTTAGTTTAAAACTGGGCGGAAGACTTGAATGACGTCAGTCGGTAGATGCTGAGTAAAACTGGGTGGAAGGTAAAAGCTATCGGTGGATGCAGATACGACAAAATAGGTGACGTCACCGGAAGATACAGACATTAAATGTAATCGACAGAAGAAGAAAACAGTGGATGACATCATCAGAAGAAGAGATGACGTCAGACGGTAGATGCAGGCATTAAACGAAATCGGATTATGTGATGACGTCATCGGAAGATGTGATGACATCATCGGCAGATAAAGGCAGTAAACGTAATCGGCAGAAGGAAAGCTATGGTGACGTCATCGGAAGAGGAGATGACGTCATCTAAAGATGAAGTTAAACTGAGAGACAGATGAAACCGACAGAAGTAACTAAGACTGATGAAATCAACTGTTCACCGGTGGATGAGATAAGACAAAATGTGAACAGTGACTATCGGTGGATGCATTAAACGTGATCGGAAGATGCAGTTTAAAAGGGGCAGAATTTGACAACTTTTAACAGAAAAACATATAGACAGAGAGCTTAAAGAACAGAAAACATGAAAGTCTCAGATTCTCAAACCAATTCAAAACATGGTTCTCGAGCACAACAGAAGGCATACAGGTTTCAGACCTTCATTACAAATAACAGATTTCAAGAAAATAAACTGCATGGATAGCCCTAAAATTCGAGACAATCCATGCAAGACCTGAAAAAGGGAGAACTCAAGCAGTTCCAGAATGTTTTCAAGACATTTCACAGGAAACAACTAACAACTGTCAACAGAGATTTAAAACTCGATCATAAGAACTTATACATTATATATATGTCCAACAGAATTTCCTACAGGGTTTTTAAAACAAAACACAGGACCTCAACAGAGTTTTAAAACAAACACACCAGAATTTCAAAAGAGTTTACAGATATGAACATTTCTTAAAAGACTAAGACTTAAACCTCGGGACAGAAAATTGTGTCTGACTACAGCAACCACCCCCGAGAGCTCGAGCCACCAGCCACCTATTCATCAGATTGAGGCACAAAGTTCTCACGTTCGGGTTCAGTACCTACATCAGGGATTTCACCTATGAGTCTAAAACTCAGTAAGAACATAATGGATATGCAGTGATGCAAAATGCTATGCATGCGGTTTTCAGAAATACAGTGACAGTACAGAACATTACGTTTCAGTGGCAGAGGGGTATAAGTGGGGCTTATAGGGGAACTGGCGAACAGTAGGTGCACTATCAGGCACATTCAGTAGTTTTCAGATTCCCAGGGAGGGATAAAACCAGAGGGTCCTTGGCAAAGACAATTTTTCAGAATCCCAGGGAGGGATAAAACAAGAGGGCCAGTCCCCGTCCCACACTTAACCGGTACATTTCAGTCAGATTTTTATCTTATTTAGTTTCAAACAGTGTACTGAAAACATTTGCATGTTTTTCAGAGAAAACGTGTATGCATGAATAGTGCTTGAACTTAAACAGGCAGAGAGCAGATGACAGAAATAACAAAACATACGGTGAAACCGAACATAGACAACTCAGAACATAACTATAACCTTTCTACCCGAAACAACCTAACAGAACAGAAAACCTAGTACCTCCGAGATGTAGGGCCTTAAGGGCCAACCTACGGATATGAACTTACATGTTTGCTGCAATGTAGAATGCTCGAATGTCCCTGGAACGCTCGGATCTGTTGCTGCAATGTAGAGAAATTAAACAAGTTGCAAATGCTAACAAATAACTTGGAAGATTATGCAGTAAACTCCATTCAGACTTGTAGAAAACAACGAATGTGTTTCCATACAAAAACCGAGAGTTTTCTCCCAACTATCTTAACCTAAAACTTCAGCATAACTCATAGTTTTTGCTTGTCCAAATGTGTTAGCATTAGAAGATGTTTACCTTAGCGGAGGAGCAGAAAGGAATCTGAGAAGATCGAAGTAACTTCGATGGTTGTTTGTCGACAGGAAGAGAGAATGCGGAGAGGAGAAAGGAGAGAGAGCAGAGAAGAGAAGTGAATAGGGTTTCACGTAGGGGGAAGAACTTAACTTCCTCAACAAGCTGCCACATGTCACTCAACCATTGCTTTTCTCCCACCAACCTTAATTTCTCTCCAATTTACCCTTCCATGCATTTTAACTTAATGTAATGCTTAGTTAAACATTAGTTTGGTTTTCCAACAAAACACATATTGCATTTATATTAAATTAATCCCGAGAAATGGTTCGGGAAATAATTACATACAAAAAGGTCGGGTGTTTCATGAAGTGTCAATTGTTTATCCCCAGCAATCGACACTAATTTCTAATGACGGGAAGTCTCTAAAATTATCTTCTCTCGCCATTTCTCGCCTCCAATCGACTAACTAACTTAAACAATGTAACACCCGATTCTTTACGGGATTTTGTAAATATATATATAACGGCATTTTGTAATTATGCCAAATTAAGTCAGTTTTGTGAAAAGAAAGCGTTATTACGATCCTAATGATTAATATAGATTTCAAGAAAATTTTGGGAATTTAAGGAGCCGTAACGCTAATTTTACGAAAATTACATTTCTAGTAATTTAATGGACGTTATGGTAAAAATAGTAAATGAGGTCCGATTTGCAAACGAACAGTTTTAATAGAACCCTAGTAATAAGTTGGAATTATTGGTGAAATAAGGAAATTTGGAGAAACCGAATTGTTAGCTAAATAACGAAACAAATGACGAAACAAATAGAAAATCAAAGGAAGGACAAAATGGTAATTTGCTAAGTAAAATTTTAGTTAATAACCTAACTCTTTCTTCTTCCTTCACCATTTTCATGCGAAGCTCCCTGTGCATTTCTCTCTCAGGCAATTTTCTCATCGCCTCTCACGCGATTCCTCCTTCCGACGTCGGTTCTCCACTCCGACGACTCTGGTTCTTCACGTTTTCTTCTTCAATCCCGACCTTAGGTACGATTCTAAGGTTTTAGGAAAGTTTATTTTAATTTTTACGGAGTTTAAACGATTAGGGTTTCGTTAGGGTTTCGTTAAAAACGTGATTTAAGGTTTGAAATTTATAGGTTTACCGTATTCGTGGATATAAAGGATGTGTTGAGCGTTATTGGACGAAGTTAACCTATTTAAGACAAATGTTGGAGATTGATGAAATTTTGGGTTTTTGGAAAAACTCGTTAATGGCGGTTTCGAGGTATCGATCGTTAATTGTTGTTAAATTGTCTCGATTAGTTAAGTTAGAAGTTTGGAAATTTCCTTAGTTAAGGATTTCGTTAATTTGGAAGTCAATGGTTCAAACTCGTTTTAACGATAACTATTGTAAATTGCTTAGGTGAACAACTCTCGTGGACGGAGCTTGAAATTCAACGTGCAGGAGGTAAGTTCTCGTGACTTACTGTGGCCGATTAGCCTACACCATAAGTCGAGTTTGTTGTTGAGGATACGTTGGTGTTTTATTGTTTATGTTGGTCATTGTTTCGTCTAATTGTCTTGGTTGGGTAGTTTAGGTTTGGTTGCTTTATAGGTTGATTTCTGTGACAGTATTCGTAGTGTTTTGATGGTATTTATAGCGTTTTGATGGTATGCTCTTTATGTATGTTATATTTGAACTGTTCATACATCATGGTTTCAAAACGTCATGAAAATGAAAATAAGCATTGATTTTATGAAAGGAACATGCATTATAAAGGCAAGTAAAGTATCACAGTAAACAACCAAGACATGGGGTTATCGGGGATGAGGTTCAGAACTGGCGTTCTGTGGTAAGCTTCCTCCCTTAAGATGGTGTGGACTGTCTATTTGCTTGACGTGCCCTATCTATCTGTCGAGCATTTCCGATAACCATAGACTGACACGTACGGATATATGAAATGATATGGAAGGTTTTCATAGCATTGAGCATACATGATCATGCATAAGCATTTACGTAGAATTTACTAAGATTTTTATCTCATAGGTGTCTTTATGATGTAGGTGATATTGAGCAAGGTGAGGACGAGATCCCTCCACCTGAGGATTGATGCAGTTGATGGAGGATGGCCCGTGGGAGTGTGCTGGGCAGTCGAGGCGCCTTTGGACCCGTGGGGAAGTAAATGTATGTAAGTATTTTGGAGATACGATAGATAGATCGTAGGAGAAATTATATAGATTGAACATATTAGGATGTTTGAGATCTTATTAGTTGATAGGTTTATGTTTTGATGTTTTTAAACATTTTGGAAACTATTTTATAAACCGCTTGGTGATTTTGAACAGGAGGAAATGTTAAGTTTTTAAACGGATCCACGCGGTTCGTTTTTTACGAAATCGGGTTATGTTTTAAATGTGTTTTGAGTTGTTTATTTTGGGTGATTGGTGAAGTGTAAAATGGGTGAGGTTTGAGTGATTGTATGTTACGTGTTTATGGAGTAGAGTATGTTGAAGTTTTAGTGTAGGTTATGTGTATATGTATGCAAGAAAAAGAAAGAAAGAAAGAGGAAAGAAAAAAACATGGCGAAGGAGGCAGGGAACCTGCCGATCGATCGCCATCGATCGGCAGGATGATCGCCGCTCTCTGGAATTTTTCCAGAGAGCCTTGTGATCGATCGCCCAAAGGGGGCGATCGATCGCCACTATGGGGGCAATCGTTCACCCCCCCCCCCCCCATTTTTGTATGTTGGCGATCGATCGCCCCTATATATTTTGGGACAAATGTCCCTTCTGCCCTCAGTGTTTTGGCTGAGGATTTTAATGTTTTTTATTTGTTTTAATTGTTTTATTTCAATTTTTTACGTTTTGTTTAAGTGGTTTTAAACAAATAGTTTTTTAACGGTTTTAACAATTTAGTCTACGATTTAAATTCCGCTTAAATGTTACAAAGTTTATAAGGATAAAAAAATAATAATATAGGAAAATAAGGGTACAGTATTTAGGGTCGCTACAGTTATGGTATCAGAGCCCCTGGGTTTTAAAAACGGTTCTGTAGATTGCTCGACTGCACAGCCACTACGCAGACATCCTTCCTCGACTGTAAGTATGTTTAAAAGTTTTGTTTGATTTCGATTTCTTAGAGCTATTTGCTTTTAACCTTTATAGGAGTTATAGAAATATGGTGCATCGAGAAAACGACCAAGATGATAGAGACGATACGATAGACCACCTTAAGGATTTTATTGCCCAACAGTCCCAACATATGGAGCGACAGGCCCAGCAGCTTGGCACCCTAATAGACCGTGAAAACGCTAGAGCTCGGGAGACAGCAACTCCTGGTAATCGTGGTATGGAAAGATTCCAGAAGCTCCAACCTCCAGTATTCAATGGATAGTCTACGGATCCCTCTTCAGCCGAGGAGTGGATTCCAACCATGGAGGACATGCTGGCCTACGCAAGCATTGAGGACGGAGAGAAGGTTGAGTTGGTGAGTTACCACTTAGCACTAGATGCCCGATTCTGGTGGGATTCCATCAAGGCAACCACCGATGTGACGACTATGAGTTGGGAACGATTCAGAATGGTGTTTTATGACAAGTACTTCAGCCATACAGTGCGGGAGGCAAACATGGTAGAGTTCATGCAATTGCGGCAGGTTAGTTCGATTGCTGAATATGTGAGGAAGTTTGAGGCTTTGTCCCGATTCGCGCACGTCAGGTCAGTGTCAATGAGGACAAGGTACGCAGATTTATGCAGAGACTTAGTCAAGAAATTTGAAGGAGTCTTACCGTATCAGGAGTGCGGAATGTGTCCTACGATAAGATTGTGGCCAGGGCACTGGAGGTTGAGACTGTCGATCAGAGTTATGCCAAACCGAGAGAGCCAGCTAGAGGGTTCTTTCGGGAGATACAGCAACGGCCTTAAAATAGGGGCTGACAACCGAAGGGATAGCCACAACAACAGCAGAGGGGTGCAAAAAGGCCCTACGATGGTAAAGGCGATCAAGGCAAAGGGAAGCAAGTCCAAGGGGCTACTCAGAAGCCCGTTTGTCCTAAGTGCCAAAAGGAACATCACGGCGCTTGTCGATTGGGCACAAACAGTTGTTACAGATGTGGAGAGGTCGGCCATTTTGCTCAGAACTATCCGAGAGTGCTACCGATCAAAGGAGATTGACCCGAGAATATTTACCTTTATTGAGCCTGGTGATGTTGACGACGAGGCTTAGCCCTCAGTGATAGCAAGTACTGTTTTGATTATGGGCGTAGCAGTATTTTCTTTGATAGACACGGGGGCTACGTACTCTTTTGTTTCTACTGTTTGTGTGACTAGACTGAAGCTGGTGCCTGAGTTAGCAGAATGCGAGTATAGTGTAATGCTACCTTCAGGAGAGCGTATGCAGTCAGGTCATGTTGTCCAGGGCAATATTGTCTATGTTGGGAACAGTACCCTCTATGCTTGCCTGATTGTTATAGGCATAGAGATCTACGATCTTATCTTAGGGATGGACTGGCTGTCACAGCACTTCGCCACCATCGATTGTGGATCCGGGATTGTGACTTTTCGACCCCCGGGTAAAGCCGAATTTTCTTATCAGGCGATGAACAGATTGAGTGGATCGCCTATTTCATACTCCATGAAGGTCAACGAGCAGTTTAAAGGTGAGTGCTCTATTTATTTGGCCACAGTAGTTGATACTCAGTTGCTCAGCGGAGTAAAGCCGAGTGACATTCCTATAGTCAGAGAATTCTCTGAGATATTCCTAGATAATCTTCCCGGATTACCGCCGGACAGGGAGATCGAATTTATCATTGATGTGTATCTGAGCTCCGCGCCAATGTCTAAGAATCCATATAGATTGGCGCCTGCTAAATTGAGAGAGTTGAAAACTCAGCTTGAGGAGTTGCTAGATAAGGGTTTCATCCGACCCAGTTTTTCACCCTAGGGTGCTCCTGTTCTATTTGTCAAGAAGAAGGACGGGACCCTCAGAATGTGCGTGGATTACATGGAGCTGAATAAGCTCACAGTGAAGAATAAGTATCCACTGCCTCGGATAGATGACTTGTTTGATAAGCTGCAAGGTCCCCGAGTGTTTTCCAGAATTGACCTACACTCGGGTTATTATCAGCTGAAGGTCTAGAAGGAGGATATTAAGAAAACGGCGTTCCGAACGAGGTACGGGCATTATGTGTTCCTTGTTATGTCTTTTGGACTTACTAATGACTCTGCAGCGTTTATGGATTTGATCAACCGCGTCTTCAAGGATTATCTACACAAGTTCGTTGTTGTTTTCATCGACGATATTCTAATTTATTCTAAGAGGAAGGAGGAGCATGAAGAGCAATTACGGATTGTTCTAGGGATCTTACAACGACACCAGCTATATCCGAAGTTCTCCAAGTGTGAGTTTTGGCTGGATAGGGTCAGTTTTCTTGGCCATATCATATCATAGTAGGGAGTTTCTGTGGATCCTAGCAAAATTCAGGTGGTCAGAGATTGGCCACAGCCTAAGAATGTGCGAGAGGTACGTGGATTTCTCGGGTTGACTGGATATTACCGGAAGTTCATAGAGGGATTTTTGAAGATTGCAGTTCTTCTTTCACGCTTGACTCAGAAGAACGAGAAGTTCATATGGTCGGCTGCTTGCGACAATAGTTTTATGGAGTTAAAGCAGAGATTGACTACAGCTCCAGTGTTGACATTGCCTGTTTAAGGCGATAAATTCAGCATAAATTGTGATGCATCTGGAGTTGGGCTTGGATGCGTGCTTATGCAGGAAAGGAAGGTTATCGCGTATGCTTTTCGGCAGTTGAAGCCGTATGAGCAGAAATATCCTACGCATGACCTGGAATTAGCAGCCGTGGTCTTTGCACTGAAAATATGGAGGCATTACTTATATGGGCAGCAGTGCGAGATATTTTCCGACCACAAAAGCCTAAAGTATTTGTTTACGCAGAAGGAACAGAAAATGCGACAAAGAAGGTGGCTAGAGTTCGTCAAAGACTATGAGTTTGAGATTAGGTACCATCCGGGAAAGGCGAACAAAGTCGTTGATGCTTTGAGCCGAATACCTACTACGAGTCAGCCTTCACTTGCAGCGATGTCGGTTACATTGCGGTCTGAGATTGAAAGGTTCGATGTGGAGATTGTGGCAGAGTTGTCTAGTATGCTCACCAACATTTCTCTCAGGCCGACTATTTTGGATAAGATACGTGAAGCTCAACAGAAAGATATGGAGTGTGAGGAGCTTCGATTGAGCATGACATCTGGAGACGTGTCTGAATTTAACTTGTCAGATGACGGTATTCTGAAGTTCAGGCATAGGTGGTACGTGCCTAACGATGAGGAGCTACAGAAGGAGATTGTAACACCCGGCTTTACGGGATTTGAATTATTCCAATATAAATGGTATTTTTGTAAATATGTCAAACTAAGTCCGTTTTATGAACGGAAAGTTTTAACGGAGCCCTAATAATAAATTAGAATTTATGGTGAAATATGAAAATTTGAAGAAATCGGATCGTTAGCTAAATAACGAGATAAGTAACGAAGCAAATTGAAATTCAATAGAAGGGCGATATGGTAATTTGCCAAGTCAATTTTATAAAAATTTCATTACCCTCCTCTCTACTTCACGATTTTCACTCTGTCATTTTCTCTCCCTCACCTCTCGGCGATTTCCCTCCCTTCCGTGGCGATTTCTCACTTCCGACGACGGAGCTTTCTCAGATCAACCTCCGTTCTTCACGTTCTTTTATTCAATTCTGAGCCTAATTATGAATCTATAGTTTTGGTACGTTAGATTCTGATTTCTAGGGTTTAAACGGATTAGGGTTTCGTTTAGGGTTTTGCGAAATAGCCGAAAATTGATTGTAACGGCTAAGTTTACCCTATTTACGACTTAGTAAGTGTATTTATGGCTATTGGTGAAAGTTTGATGGTTTAATAGAGGTGGTTGAGAAGTTTGGTGGTTGGAGAATTTTAAATGCTCCATTAATGGAGGTTTGAAATTCACGAGCACGAGTTGCTCGATAAAATGCCTCAATGAGGTGTTTTAGAGTTTAGGAAATTTTCCTTAGCTAGGAGTTTGTAATTTTCTAAACTCGATAGTTTAGAATTGGTGTAAATGACAAATGTTGTGTATTGCCTTAGGTAAACAACGCTCGTGGACAAAGCTCGGTGTGCAACGGACGTGAGGTAAGTCTTCGTGATTTGTTTGGCCATCTTGGCCTACACCATAAGAACGTACGTTAAATTGAGAAATTGGAGATATATTGCGTCAGGTAATCAGAACGGGTAGTTAGTTTTAGGTTTGCTTAAGTGTTAATTGTATTGTTTGTATGTTTCTATTTGTTTCTATTTCGTTCATGGCATAATATTATTCACGCATCACTGTTTTCTAAAAGAGCATGAAAAGGAATTTCTATGCATGTTTTTACAAAATGAAAAGGTAAATGAATGTAATAAAGGTCACGTCAGTGGCGGTGGTTCAGACATGGCTGTCAGGTGAAGCATGTTTTCCCCCTGTTAGATAGGAGGGGCTATCCAATCGACAGATGTGACGCTCCTATCTAGCGAGAGTGAAGCCCCAGTGACATAAATGAAATGATTAGCGAAAAGGTAGGACGCATGATTTATGAACTGTACATGCATAGCATTAGCATTCACGTGCATTCACGTAGATTTACTGAGCCTCTAGCTCACATTTTTAATTCTATGGTGTAGGTGATTTTGAGATAGGTGAGGAAGACGTCCCTCCGCCTGAAATATGAGCACGTTGAAGGAGGATGGCCCGTGGGAGTGTACTGGCAGTTGGTGCGTGATTTTGACCTGTGGGGACGTAGGTAAACATTTTGGGGAATTGATAGATAGGATATAGGAAATCGTATAGTTGAACATTTTATTATGCTTGGATCTGGATATATATTTTATAGTGTTTTTAGAAAATTGAAAGTATTTTGTAGTGTTATTGATAATTTCAAACAGGGGGAAATGTTAAACTTTCAAACGGATCCATGCGGTTTGTTTTATGAAATTGGTTACGTTTTAAATGTGCTTTGAGTCGGTAACGGGTGATTGGTAGAGAGTGAAATGTATGTGGATGGTAGTGTTATTGTGTAGAAAGTTGTTATGAAATGTTAGTGGTGATTTGGTGAGGGAAAAAGGGTGATGTGTTATGTGAATTGTACAGGAGAATCGATGGATGAGGTAGAAAAAGAAAAGGGGGGAATGAAGTAAGGATGCTCTCTGGAATTTTTGGATTCCAGAGAGCATGTCGTTCGATCGCCTAAGACGGCGATCGAATGGCATGATGGATCGGCACTCTCTGGAAATCCAGAGAGTGTGCCGATCGATCGCCCAAATGGGCGATCGATCGGCTGGCGATAGATCAAAGGCAATCGATCGCCTGATGAGTGGGGCAATCGTTCGCCCCCCCCCCCCCCCCCCCCCCCCCCCCACCTAATTTGACCACAGCCGATCGATCGGCCAGGCATTTCACGGGCGAAATGCCCTGTTTGCCCTCAACTCTCTTGGCCGATGTTTTATATATTTCTTTTAAGGTTTTTAATTTCTTTTCCAAAGAATTTCAATACTTATTTTTAGGTATTTTCTTTAAATGGTTTTATGGACGTTTTAATTTTAATTAGAGGTTTAAAAGAAAAATTTTACGGGAAATTAAAGGAATAGTGTAAGGGTCGTTACAGTTATGGTATCAGAGCCCCCGGGTTTTAAAAACGGTTCTGTAGACTGCTCGACTGCCCAGCCACTACGCGGACATCCTTTATCAACTGTAAGTACGTTTAATTGCTTTATTTAAATTTGATTTCTTAGGATTATTTGTTTTAACTTTTGTAGGAGTTATAGAAAATGGTTCGAGGTAGAGACGTCAGAGACGATGTCTTAGATAGGCTGACTGATTTGCTGGACCGTCAGGCTCAGCATATGGACAGGCAAGCACAACAGGTTGAAAGTTAAGTAAATCGAGAAAACCAGAGGGCCCGGGATATAGTAATTTCGGACAACCACAGCATGGAAAGATTTCAAAAGCTAAGGCCTCCAATATTCAACGGACAATCTACGGACCCCTCTATTGCTGAGGAGTGGGTTCGAACGATGAAGGACATGTTGGCATATGCCAAAGTGGACAATGCTGAGAAGGTCGCTTGCGTCACATTCCACCTGGCATTAGATGCCCGGTCTTGGTGGGATTCTGTTAAGGCAACGACAGACGTGGCATTGATGAGGTGGGAACGGTTTAAGACCGTGTTCTTTGATAAGTATTTCAGCCGTACAGTGAGGGCGGTAAAGAGAGCAGAGTTCACGCAGCTAAAGAAGACCAGTACAGTTGTGGAGTACATCAGGAAGTTTGAAGCTTTACCTCGATTCGCACCGCGCCTAGTCAGCGATAACGAGGACAAGGTGCAACAATTTATGGATGGACTAAATCGGAAAATTCAGAAGAACCTTATAGTATCCAGCATACTAGATGTGCCCTATGAGGATATTGCAGCGAGAGCCCTGGAGTTCGAGGCTGCAGAGTTGACATACGTTAAGCCGAGTGAGCCTGCCAAGGGCTTCTTTCGGGAGATCCAGCCTCAGGTATGGAATCGGGGTTGGCAACCTAGAAGGCAACAGCCACAGCAACAACAACAAAGAGGCGTTAAAAGGCCTCATGAAGGAGGAAATGATTAGGGCAAAGGGAAGCAAGTTCAAGGGGCTGCTCAGAAGCCTGTTTGTCCTAAGTGCCAGAAGGAACATTTTGGCGAGTGTCGGTTGGGTACCAACAGCTGTTATAGGTGCGGAGAGGTCGGCCATTATATCATGAAATGCCCGTTATTGGACCGGAATCAACAAGCCAAAAATCAACAGGGCAGAGATCAGCGAATAGTTATGCCAAGGATCTTCACATTTATTGAGCCTGGCGATATCGACGACGAGGCTCAGCCATCTGTCATAGCAGATACTATTCTAGTCATGGGTGTACCAGTATTTTCTTTGATAGACACGGGAGCTACGCACTCCTTCATTTTGACTGCTTGCATGATTAGATTAGGGCTAGTATCTGAGTTGGCTGAGTATGAGTATAGAGTGATGCTGCCTTCTGGAGCTCTTATACAGTCGGATCGTGTCTTCCAAGGCAACGTTGTCTCGGTGAGGATTAATACCCTCTATGCTTGCCTGATAGTTATAAGCATAAAGCGATACAATATAATTCTGGGGATGGATTGGCTTTCACGTCACTTCGCCACCATTGACTGTCGATCCAAGTTGGTAACTTTCTAGCCTCCGGATAAGGAAGAGTTCTCATATCAGGCATTAAATAGGTCGAGTGGGTTGCCTATTTCTTATTCTATGAAAGTTCAAGAGCAGTTTAAGGGCGAATGCTCTGTTTATCTGGCTACTGTGATTGATACTCGGTTACTCAGCGAGGTAAAACTAGAGGACCTTCCAGTAGTTAGAGATTTCTCCGAGATCTTTCTTGACGATCTTCCCGGATTACCGCCGAACATAGAGATCGAGTTTGTGATTGATGTGTATCCAGGCTCTACGCCGGTATCAAAGAATCCTTACAGACGACTGGCACCTGCTTAATTAAAAGAGCTGAAGTCTCAGTTAGAGGAGTTGTTAGACAATGAGTTTATTCGACCCAGCTTTTCTCCTTGGGGTGCGCCAGTGCTGTTCGTGAAGAAAAAGAACGAAACTCTCAGAATGTGCATTGATTACAGAGAGTTGAATAAGCTAACGGTGAAGAATAAGTATCCACTGCCCCGGATTGACGACCTATTTGACCAACTGCAGGGTGCCCGAGTATTTTCGAGGATAGACCTACGCTCAGGTTATTATCAGTTGAAGGTCCGGAGGGAAGATGTTCAGAAAATGACCTTCTGAACAAGGTACGGGCATTACAAATTTCTTGTGATGTCCTTTGGACTTACGTATGCTCCTACAGCTTTTATGGATTTGATGACCAGTGTTTTTAAGGAGTATTTAGACAAGTTTGTCGTCGTCTTCATTGATGACATCTTGATCTATTCGAAGACAAAGGAAGAGCACGAGGAGCGTTTGCGAATTGTTCTGAAGATTCTATGCCAACATCAATTGTATCCGAAGTTTTCTAAGTGCGAGTTTTGACTGGATCGGATTAGTTTTCTTGGCCATATCATATCTCAGGAGGGAATTTCAGTGGATCCAACAAAGATTGAAGTTGTTAGAGATTGGCCACAGCCTAAGAATGTGCGAGAGGTACGAGGATTTCTCGGATTGGCTGGGTATTATAAGAAATTTATTGTGGGATTTTCCAAGATAGCAGTCCCTCTATCCCGATTGACCAGAAAGAATGAGAAGTTTGTATGGTCGTCTGCTTGTGAAAAGAGCTTTGTGGAGCTGAAACAGAGATTGACTACGGCCCCAGTTCTGACACTGCCAGTTGAGGGTGATAAGTTCAGTATTTACTGTGATGCCTCGAGAATCGGACTGGGATGTGTATTGATGCAGGAAGGCAGGGTCATTTTTTATACTTCTCGGCAGATGAAACCATATGAGCGAAACTATCCGACACACGGCCTTGAGCTTGCAGCGGTTGTCTTTGTTTTAAAAATCTGGAGACATTATTTGTATGGGCAGCAGTGTGAGGTGTTCTCTGACCACAGAAGCTTAAAGTATTTGTTTACGCAGAAAGAACTTAATATGCGACAGCAAAGGTGGTTGGAGTTCGTTAAAGATAATGATTTTGAAATTAAATACCACCCAGAGAAGGCAAACAAAGTTGCTGATGTCTTGAGCAGAATGCCTATTGCGAGTCAGCCTTCGCTTGCATCGATGTCGGTAATGCTGAGGTCTTAAATTGAGAAGTTTGATGTGGAGATTGTGGGAGAGTTGTCCAGTATGCTCACCAACATTTCTCTCAGGCCGACTATTCTGGATAAGATACGCGAAGCTCAGCAGAAAGATGTGGAGTGTGAGGAGCTTCGATTAAGCATGACATCTGGAGACTTATCTGATTTTAAATTGTCGGAAGATGGTATTCTAAAGTTCAGACATAGGTGGTACGTGCCTAACGATGCGGAGCTAAAGAAGGAGATATTGGTCGAGGCACATTCTTCAGCTTATTATGTGCATCCAGGAAATACCAAAATGTATAGAAACTTGAGACAACATTTCTGGTGGCCGAACATAAAGAGAGAGATTGCCAGGTATGTGGAAACCTGCCTGATTTGCCAACAGGTTAAGGCAGAGCATCAAAGACCAGCCGGAACCTTACAGCCATTGCCTATTCCGGAGTGGAAGTGGGAGCAAATATCCACGGATTTTATAGTTGGACTCCCGAGAACGACAAAGGGGCACGATGGTATTTGGGTGATAGTGGACCGTTTGACAAAGACGGCCAACTTCCTGTCAGTGAAGATGACCTATTCTATGGATCAGCTAGCTGAGCTGTATGTGCAGAAGATAGTTAAACTACACGGAGTGCCCATCTCTATTGTTTCTGATAGAGATGCCAGATTTACTTCGAAGTTCTGGAAGAGTTTACATAAGGCGATGGGAACTCAGTTGAATTTTAGCACGGCGTTTCATCCTCAGACTGATGGGCAAATAGAAAGAACAAATCAGATTCTTGAAGATATGCTTAGAGCTTGCGTGCTAGAGTTTCAGGGCTCGTGGAGCCGATATTTACCATTTATTGAGCTTTCATACAACAACAGCTTCCAGTCTACTGTTGGCATGGCTCCGTATGAGGCCTTATATGGTCGAAAATACAGGTCTCTGCTATATTGGGATGAGATAGGCGAGGCTAGCATAGTTGGCCCAGATATTTTGTAGCAAACAGCGGAGAAGATCACTGTTATTAGACAATGTATAGAGATAGCACAGAGCCGCCAAAAGAGCTATGCTGACACCAGACGGAGAGAATTACAGTTTAAGGAAGGTGACGAAGTGTATTTGAAGATTTCTCTGTTTAAGGGCGTTATGCGTTTCGGAAGGAGGGGCAAGTTAAACCTCGTTTTGTGGGGCCCTTTCCTATTTTGAAGAGGATCGGGACTATGGCGTACAGGTTACAGCTCCCGGCATTTATGGAAGGTATTCACGATGTGTTCCACGTGTCCATGTTCAGAAAATGTGTGCGTGATCCATCACACGTCGTTGAAACGAGAGAGATCGAAGTGCAACCAACGCTGACCTACGAGGAAAGACCGGTACGAATCCTAGAGTCTTCTATCAAGGTATTGTGCAATAAAGAAATCCCGTTGGTAAAGGTTCTGTGGCGGAATCATGATGTAGAGGAGGCTACTTGGGAGAGGCAGCAAGATATGATGTTGAAGTATCCTGAATTATTTGTGTAATCAAATTTTGAGGACAAATTTTAAATAAGGTGGATGGAATATAACACCCAGCTTTACGGGATTTGAATTATTCCAATATAAATGGTATTTTTGTAAATACGTCAAACTAAGTCCGTTTTGTGAACGAAAAGTTTTAACGAAGCCCTAATAATAAATTGGAATTTATGGTGAAATATGAAAATTTGAAGAAATCGGATCGTTAGCTAAATAACGAGATAAGTAACGAAGCAAATGGAAATTCAATAGAAAGGCGATATGGTAATTTGCCAAGTCAATTTTATAAAAATTTCATTACCCTCCTCTCTCCTTCCACGATTTTCACTCTGTCATTTTCTCTCCCTCACCTCTCGACGATTTCCCTCCCTTCCGTGGCGATTTCTCACTTCCGACGGAGCTTTCTCCGATCAACCTCCGTTCTTCACGTTCTCTTCTTCAATTCCGACCCTAGGTATGAATCTATAGTTTTGGTACGTTAGATTTCGATTTCTATGGTTTAAACGGATTAGGGTTTCGTTTAGGGTTTTGCGAAATAGCCGAATATTGATTGTAACGGCTAAGTTTACCCTATTTACGACTTAGTAAGTGTATTTATGGCTATTGGTGAAAGTTTGATGGTTTAATAGAGGTGGTTGAGAAGTTTGGTGGTTGGAGAATTTTAAATGCTCCATTAATGGAGGTTTGGAAATTGATGAGCACGAGTTGCTCCATAAAATGCCTCAATGAGGTGTTTTAGAGTTTAGGAGATTTTCCTTAGCTAGGAGTTTGTAATTTTCTAAACTCGATAGTTTAGAATTTGTTTAAATGACAAATGTTGTGTATTGCCTTAGGTAAACAACGCTCGTGGATGGAGCTCGGTGTGCAACGGACGCGAGGTAAGTCTTCGTGATTTGTTTGGCCGTCTTGGCCTACACCATAAGAACGTACGTTAAATTGAGGAATTGGAGATATATTGTGTCAGGTAATTAGAACGGGTAGTTAGTTTTAGGTTTGGTTAGGTTGTTAATTATTAAGTTTATTGTTTGTATGTTTCTATTTCGTTCATGGCATAATATTGTTCACGCATCACTGTTTTCGAAAAGAGCATGAAAAGAAATTTATATGCATGTTTTTACAAAACGAAAAGGTAAACGAATATAATAAAGGTCACGTCAGTGACGATGGTTCAGACATGGCTGTTAGGTGAAGCATGTTTTCCCCCCGGTTAGATACGAGGGGCTATCCAATCGACGGATGTGTCGCTCCTATCTAGCGAGAGTGAAGCCCCGGTGACATAAATGAAATGATTAGCGAAAAGGTAAGACGCATAATTTATGAACTGTACATACATAGCATTAGCATTCACGTGCATTCACGTAGATTTACTGAGCCTCTAGCTCACATTTTTAATTCTATGGTGTAGGTGATTTTGAGACAGGTGAGGAAAACGTCTCTCCGCCTGAAATATGAGCACGTTGAAGGAGGATGGCCCGTGGGAGTGCGCTGGCAGTCGGTGCATGATTTTGACCCGTGGGGACGTAGGTAAACGTTTTGGGGAATTGATAGATAGGATATAGGAAATTGTATAGTTGAACATTTTAGGATGCTTGGATCTGGATAGATATTTTATAGTGTTTTTGGAAAATTGAAAGTATTTTGTAGTGTTATTGATAATTTCAAACAGGGGGAAATGTTAAACTTTCAAACGGATCCATGCGGTTTGTTTTATGAAATTGGTTACGTTTTAAATGTGCTTTGAGTCGGTAACGGGTGATTGGTAGAGAGTGAAATGTATGTGGATGGTAGTGTTATTGTGTAGAAAGTTGTTATGAAATGTTAGTGGTGATTTGGTGAGGGAAAAAGGGTGATATGTTATGTGAATTGTACAGGAGAATCAATGGATGGGGTAGAAGAAGAAAAGAGGGGAATGAAGTAAGGATGCTCTCTGGAATTTTTGGATTCCAGAGAGCATGCCATTCGATCGCCTAAAGAGGCGATTGAATGGCATGATGGATCGACAATCTCTGAAAATCCAGAGAGTGTGCCGATCGAACGCCCAAATGGACAATCGATCGGCTGACGATCAATCAAGGGCGATCGATCGCCTGATAACGTTCACCCCCCCCCCCCCCAATTTGGCCACAGCCATCGATCGGCTAAAATGGCCAATCGATCGGCCAGGCATTTCAGGGGCGAAATGCCCTGTTTGCCCTCAACTCCCTTGGCCGATGTTTTATATATTTCTTTTAAGGTTTTTAATTTTTTTTCCAAAGAATTTCAATACTTATTTTCAGATATTTTCTTTAAATGGTTTTATGGACGCTTTAATTTTAATTAGAGGTTTAAAAGAAAATTTTTACGGGAAATTAAGGGAATAGTGTAAGGGTCGTTACAGAGATATTGGCCGAGGCACATTCTTCAGCATACTCTGTGCATCCAGGAAGCACTAAAATGTACAGAGATTTAAAGCAACACTTATGGTGGCCGAACATGAAGAGTGAGGTCGTCAAGTACGTTGAAACCTGTTTAGTTTGTCAACAGGTTAAGGCAAAACACCAGAGTCCGGCAGGAACACTACAGCCACTGCCGATTTCGGAGTGGAAATGGGAGCAGATCTCCATAGATTTTATTGTGGGGCTCCCGAGGACGACAAAGGGTCATGATGGCATCTGGGTGATTGTGGACCGATTGACAAATTCAGCTCACTTCTTATCTGTGAAGATGGCGTCTTCTATGGATCAGCTCGCCGAGCTTTATGTTCAGGAAGTTGTTAGATTGCACGGTGTACCAGTTTCGATTGTCTCAGATCGAGATCCGAGGTTTACATCGAAGTTCTGGAAGAGTCTGCACAAAGCTATGGGGACTCAGCTAAATTTCAGCACTGCATTTCATCCTCAAACTGATGGTCAGACAGAGAGGACAAATCAGATTCTGGAGGATATGCTCAGGGCTTGTGTGTTGGAATTTCAGGGATCGTGGAGCAGGTATTTGCCACTGATCGAGTTCTCTTACAACAACAGCTTCCAGGCTACCATTGGCATGGCTCTGTATGAAGCTTTGTATGGTCGTAAGTGTAGATCTCCACTATATTGGGACGAGGTCGGTGAAGCTAATATTGTTGGTCCCGAGATTCTACAGCAAACGGCAGAGAAGATTGCCGTTATCAGACAGCGTATCGAGGTAGCTCAGAGTCGACAAAAGAGCTACGCTGACACGAGACGGAGGGAACTGGAATTCGAAGAAGGTGATGAGGTTTATTTAAAGGTTTCTCCGTTTAAAGGTGTAATGCGATTCGGAAGGAAGAGCAAGCTAAACCCTCGATATGTGGGGCCCTTCCCTATTTTGAAGAAGATCGGGAAGATGGCGTATCGACTACAGCTTCCGGCTTCAATGGAAGGCATCCACGATGTATTTCACATGTCTATGCTTCGAAAGTGTCTGCGCGATCCATCGCATGTTGTGGAGGCACGAGAGATCGAGGTACAGCCTACATTGACTTATGTGGAGAAGCTTGTACGTATCTTAGAGTCTTCCATCAAGGTGTTGCGCAACAAAGAAATTCTGTTAGTCAAAGTCTTATGGCGGAACCACGAGGTGGAAGAAGCTACTTGGGAACGACAGCAGGATATGATGACTAAGTATCCTGAATTGTTTATATGATCAAATTTTGAGGACAAAATTTAAATAAGGTAGATGGAATGTAACATCCGATTCTTTACGGGATTTTGTAAATAAATATATATATATAATGGCATTTTGTAATTATGGTCAATTTTGTGAAAAGAAAGCGTTATTACGATCCTAATGATTAATATGGATTTCAAGAAAATTTCGGAAATTTAAGAAGCCGTAATGCTAATTTTACGAAAATTACATTTCTCGTAATTTAATGGACGTTATGGTAAAAATAGTAAATGAGGTCCGATTTGCAAACGGACAGTTTTAATAGAACCCTAGTAATAAGTTGGAATTATTGGCGAAATAAGAAAATTTGGAGAAACCGAATCGTTAGCTAAATAACGAAACAAAGGACAAAACAAATAGAAAATCAAAGGAAGGACAAAATGGTAATTTACTAAGTAAAATTTTAATTAATAACCTAACTCTTTCTTCTCCCTTCACCATTTTCACGCGAAGCTCCCTGTGCATTTCTCTCTCAGGCGATTTTCTCATCGCCTCTCACGCGATTCCTCCTTCCGACGTTGGTTCTCCACTCCGACGACTCCGGTTCTTCACGTTTTCTTCTCCAATCCCGACCTTAGGTACGATTCTAAGATTTTAGGAAAGTTTATTTCGATTTTTACGGAGTTTAAACGATTAGGGTTTCGTTAGGGTTTCTTTAAAAACGTGATTTAGGGTTTGAAATTTATAGGTTTACCGTATTCGTGGATATAAAGGATGTGTTGAGCGTTATAGGACGAAGTTAACCTATTTAAGACAAATGTTGGGGATTTATGAAATTTTGGGCTTTTGGAAAAACTCGTTAATGGCGGTTTCGAGGTATCAAGCGTTAATTGTTGTTAAAATGTCTCGATTAGTTAAGTTAGAAGTTTGGAAATTTCCTTAGTTAAGGATTTTGTTAATTTGGACGTCAATGGTTCAAACTCGTTTTAACGATAACTGTTGTAAATTGCTTAGGTGAACAACGCTCGTAAACGGAGCTTGAAGTTCAACGCGCACGAGGTAAGTTCTCGTGACTTACTGTGGCCGATTAGCCTACACCATAAGTCAAGTTTGTTGTTGAGGATACATTGGTGCTTTATTGTTTATGTTGGTCATTGTTTCGTCTAATTGTCTTGGTTGGGTAGTTTAGGTTCGGTTGCTTTATAGTTTGATTTCTGTGACAGTATTCGTATTGTTTTGATGGTATTTGTAGCGTTTTGATGGTATGCTCTTTATGTATGTTATATTTGAACTGTTCATGCATCATGGTTTCAAAACGTCATGAAAATGAATTTAAGCATTGATTTTATGAAAGGAACATGCATTGTAAAGGCAAGTAAAGTATCACAGTAAACAACAATGACATGGGGTTATTGGGGATAAGGTTCAAACCTAGCGTTTTGTGGTGAGCGGGTTTTCCTCCCTTCAGATGGTGTGGGCTGTCTATTCGCTTGACGTGCCCTATCTATTTGTCGAGCGTTTTCGATAACCATAGACTGACACGTACGGATATATGAAATGACATGGACGGTTTTCATAGCATTGAGCATACATAATCATGCATAGGCATTTACGTAGAATTTACTAAGATTTTTATCTCATAGGTGTCTTTATGTTGTAGGTGATATTGAGCAAGGTGAGGACGAGATCCCTCCACCTGAGGATTGATGCAGTTGATGGAAGATGGCCCGTGAGAGTGTGCTGGGCAGTCGAGGCGTCTTTTAACCAGTGGGGAAGTAAATGTATGTAAGTATTTTGGGGATACGATAGATAAATCGTAGGAGAAATTGTATAGATTGAACATATTAGGATGTTTGAGATCTGATTAATTGATAGGTTTATGTTTTGATGTTTTTAAACGTTTTGGAAACTATTTTATAAACCGCTTGGTGATTTTGAACAGGAGGAAATGTTAAGTTTTTAAATGGATCCACGCGGTTCGTTTTTACGAAATCGGGTTATGTTTTAAATGTGTTTTGAGTTGTTTATTTTGGGTGATTGGTGAATTGTGAAATGGGTGAGGTTTGAACGATTGTATGTTACGTGTTTATAGAGTATAGTATGTTGAAGTTTTAGTGTAGGTTATGTGTATATGTATTATGCAGGGAAAAGAAAGAAAGAGGAAAGAAAAAAAATGGCAAAGAAGGCAGGGAACCTGCCGATCGATCGCCATCGATCGGCAGGATGATCGCCGCTCTCTGGAATTTTTCCAGAGACCCTGGCGATCGATAGCCCAAAGGGGGCGATCGATCGCCACTATGGGGGCGATCGTTCGTATCCTGATTTGTTTGCATGATTTAATTTTGTGGACAAAATTCTGAATAAGGAGGGTAGAATGTAATATCCGGCTTGTACGGGTTTTTGGATATATTATATTATATTCGTATTTTATTATATAGTGGCATTTTTGGTAAATATGTCAAACCAGGTCCGTTTCACAAAAAGAAAACGTCATTACGATTCTATCGAATAATAAGAATTTTAATGAATTTACGGGAATTTTCAGAGATCAAACACGATATTCCGAGTAAATACACTTTTCGTAATGTAAAAGACGTTCTCGTAAAAATAGTAAACGAGGTCCAAATTGAGAACGGACAGTTTTATTAAATCCCAGATAATAAGTTGGACGTATTAGTGAAGTATGGAGATTGGGTGAAACCGAATGGCTAGACGATTAACGAACCGAAGGACGGAATCAATATAAAAATCAAAGAAGGGCAAAACGGTAATTTGTAAAATCAATTTTATAAAATAACACAAATCCTCTTTTCTCTTCACTTTTTCTTCTTCTCTTCCTGGCGTTCACGAACAGAGAGCTTTCTCCCTCGCGGCCGCCGACGCCCTTCCCTGTTCCGACTTCGTTTCTCCTCCGTTCGACTTCCGTTCTTCGCGATTCTTCCTTCTCTCGCTACCCTAGGTATGCAGCTTCGATCTCTGAGCATTTATTCTGAGTTTTCGGTTCGATTTAGGATTAGGGTTTCAATTAGGGTTTCGATCGATTTTCGTTAAAAACGCGAATTAGGGCTCGTAATTAATAGGTTAGCCGTAATTATGTATATGTTGAACATGTTGGACGTTATTGGACGAAGAAAAGTCAATTTGCGAAAAAGTTATAAATCGGTAAAATGTCGGGTTTTTAGGGAAAACTCGTAACTAGAGATTTTGGATTATAAAGCTTTAATTAACGTTCGAAATGCTCTAAATAGCTAAGTGGAGAATTTAGGAGAATTCGTTAATTGAGGATTTTGTAATTTGGATGTTTAATAGCTTAATTCGGTTTTAACGGCAAATATCGTGTTTTACCTCAGACACGCGACTCCAGTGGACGAAGCTTGAGATCCAGCGCGCTCAAGGTAAGTTCTCGTGACTTGCTTGACCGAAAGGTCTACACCATACTCGTCGTTGTGTCAAGGATCCTTGAGGGTTCCTTGTTTTACGTTGTTTAGGTTGGGTAGTTAGGTTGGTTGTTTATAGGTTATGTTGTATTGTCTCGTTGATATGTATGCTGTTTGTTTACTTTCCGCTGATTAACTGTTCATGCATCACGTATTTCAAATGTCATAGAAAATGGATTTCCGCACGTGTTTTAAGGAAAGAAATGAACCTCTGTAATTAATGTACGTAATCTGTATCTGTATCTGGTTACGCGAGGTGGGGCTCAGGCATGGCTGTAGGGTTTGTGAGCATGTACCCCCCTCCTCTAAATCGAAAGTGGTAGTCCGACCGCGGGATGTATCCTTTCCATTTAGAGGGCTGATATCTCGGTAACAATCTGTCTGTGACGTAATGAAAAGAATGAAAATGTATCTGAATATGAATCTGTAATCTGCACGTTTTATGAATGGCATACGCACGCATGCATCTGCATTTACGTAGCTTACTGAGATTTCAATATCTCATATGTGTCTGTATGGTGTAGGTGACGTTCTAGGTTACGTTGACCCAGGTGAGGATGATATTCCTCCTCCTGACGTAGGAGCAGCTGATGGATGATGGCCGTGGGAGTGCGCTGAGCAGTCGAGGCGCTTTTGACCCGTGGGGATCGTCTGTGTATGTATTCTGGAGGATATTTGGTTAATACGAATGTATAGAACATATTAGGTTGTTTGGATCTGGTTAGGGGTCAGATAACCTTTTGATGCTTTAAATGTTTTGGGCAATTGTATGTAAAACGTCTTTGTTTAAACTGTTTTGATAAACGTTATGAAATGTTTTGGTTTAAATGTTTAAGTTGAATGAAAATGTTTTGAAATGTTGTTTGTAGGTTGTTACGGATAGCTCGGTTTTTAGAGCTATCCACGCAGTTGGACTTCGCAAAGTCCAAAGCGAGTCGATTGAGTTTCGGTTATGTTTTAATCGGTTGAGTGCATGTGTGAGTTTTAGTGATTACTGGTGAAAGGAAGAAGGTGATTTGCTCTCTGGAGATCGGATTCCAGAAAACAAATAAATGTGTCAATTTTGAAGTGTTAAAGTCTTGAAGGAAAAGGAGGATCGCTGCCCTTGATGTAGGCAGCAGCGATCGATCTCTGCTGAAAGCAGAGATCGATTGCTTGCTGCATGCAAGCATGCAGCGATCGATCTCTGTAAACTACAGAGATCGATCGCTTGCTGCCAATATGCAAGCAGCGATCGATCTCTGTAGTTTACAGAGATCGATCGCCCCCCCTCCTTTTGGCAGCTAGTTCCGATTCTGCCCCTCTGTATTTAATGTTATTAAATGTTTAAATGATTTAAGTTTTATTAATAGTTTTAGTTTATATTTTAAATGATTTACCAAACGAACTTCGATTTCGATTCCGGTTTCGGCTTCGATTTCATTTCCGCTTTAACGTTAGGTTTTAAAGTTTTATTTAAAATGTAAAAAATAAAAATGAAAAATTTATACTGGTAAATGGGTACAGTATTAGGGGTGTTACATTTATGGTATCAGAGCCCCCGGGTTTTAAAATCGATTCTGTAGACTGCTCGACTGCACAGCCACTACGCGGACATCCTTCATCAATTGTAAGTCTGTTTATGCTTTTATTTGATTTTGTTTCTTAGAGGTTACATGTTTTAAATTTTATAGGAGTTTTATAATTATGGTTCGAGGAAGGGATCCTAGAGATGACGCGATGGATCGACTTACGGAGTTGTTAGACCGCCAGTCTCAGCATATGGACCGGCAAGCGCAGCAAATTACAGATTTAGTGAACCGAGAGAACCAGCGGGAGACCCAGAGAGCTCAGGAGCTGGTAGTCCCCAGTAATCTGGGTATGCAGAGGTTTCAAAGCCTACGGCCTCCAGTGTTCGAAGGCCAGTCATCGGATCCGACACGTGTCGAGGAATGGATCCGGGTTATGGAGGATATGTTGGCTTATGCCGAGGTTGGGAACGGGAGCAAGGTGGCTTATGCTACCTTTCACTTAGCGATGGATGCCCGTTTTTGGTGGGATTCGATCAAGGTGACGACGGATGTATCTGTGATGACTTGGGATCGGTTCAAGTTTCTATTCTGCGATAAGTATTTCAGCCGCACGGTGAGAGTGGCCAAGAGGAACGAGTCTATGCAGCTGAAGCAGACTGGTTCAGTTGCAGATTATATCCGGAGATTTGAGGCTTTGTCACGATTCGCACCTCGCCTTGTCAGCGATAATGAGGAGAAGGTGCACCACTTTATGGAGGGACTTAATCCGGAGATTCGGATGCACGTGGTAGTCTCAGGTATTATTGATGCGCCATATTCTGATATTACAGCCAGAGCTCTGGATATTGAGGCTGCCAGAGCCACTTGTATTAGGCCGAGGGAGCCAGCTAAGGGCTTCTTCCGCGAGATACGACCTCAGTCGCAAAGCCAAGGTTGGCAGCCCAGAGCACCGCCCCAGCCACAGCAGCGGGGTGTGAAGAGACCTCTCGAGGGAGGTAATGATCGGGGTAAGGGGAAGCAGATACAGGGGGCTTCTCAGATGCCATGGTGCCCCTTGTGCCAGAAAGAACATAGTGGCGAGTGCCGTGTTGGCTCTAATAAATGCTACATATGTGGTGGAGTCGGCCATTTTGTTAGAGATTGCCCGCATCCGGGTCGAGATCTACCAGGCGATGATCAGAGGAGGGTTATGCTCAGGGTTTTTGCGTTGATCGGGCCTGACGATGTTGATGACGAGGCTCAGCCTGCTGTGATTGCAGGTACTATTTTGCTTATGGGCGCTACTGTGTTTACTTTGATGGATACTGGAGCTACGCACTCCTTCGTATCGACTGCATGTATGGCTAGATTGGGGTTAGAGTCTGGGCCGTCAGAGTATGAGTACAGTGTGATGCTGCCTTCGGGAGAGCATATGCGTTCAGATCGTATTCTCCAGGGCAATATCGTCTCGGTGGGGAGTATTACCCTTTATGCTCGTTTGATAGTTATGAGCATAGAGCAGTACGATCTTATTTTGGGGATGGACTGGCTAGCACAGCACTTCGCCACCATCGATTGTCGCTCCGGGATTGTGACCTTCCGACCCCCGGATAGAGCCGAGTTTTCTTATCAGGCGATGAACCGACTGAGTAGCTCGCCTATTTCTTATGCTATGGAGGTCAACGAGCAGTTCAAAGGTGCGTGCTCTATTTATTTAGCCTCAGTTTTTGATGTTCAGTTGCTCAGCGGACTGAAGCCGAGCGACATTCCTGTTGTTAGAGAGTTCTCTGGCATATTCCTTGATGATCTTCCCGGTTTACCACCAGACCGGGAGATCGAATTCACTATTGATGTCTATCCAAACTCTGCGCCAAGGTTCAAGAACCCTTACCGGTTGGCACCAGCTGAGTTGAGAGAGTTGAGGACTCAGCTTGACGAGTTACTGGAGAAGGGTTTTATTCGACCCAGCGTTTCACCCTGGGGTGCGCCCGTTCTGTTTGTCAAGAAGAAAGACGGGACCCTCAGGATGTGTATCGATTACAGGGAGCTGAATAAGCTCACAGTGAAGAATAAGTATCCACTGCCCCGGATTGACGACTTATTTGATCAGCTACAGGGTGCCCGAGTATTTTCCAGGATTGATCTCCGCTCGGGTTACAATCAGCTGAAGGTCCGTAGGGATGATATACCGAAGACAGCCTTCCGAACGAGGTATGGGCATTATGAGTTCCTTGTCATGTCTTTTGGACTTACTAATGCCCCTGCAGCGTTTATGGACCTGATGAACCGTGTCTTCAAGGAGTATCTGGACAAGTTCGTGGTGGTTTTCATCGACGACATATTGATCTACTCTAAAACGAAGGAAGAACACGAGGAGCATTTGAGGATAGTTCTAAGGACCCTATGTCAGCACTATCTGTATCCAAAGTTTTCGAAGTGCGAGTTCTGGCTTCACAGGGTGAGCTTCCTTGGCCATATTATATCACAGGACGGAGTTTCTGTGGATCCGAGCAAGATTCAGGTGGTCAGAGATTGGCCACAGCCGAAGAACGTACGTGAGGTGCGTGGATTTCTCGGGTTGGCCGATTATTATCGGAAGTTTATAGAGGGATTCTCGAAGATCGCACTTCCTCTTACACGATTGACTCGGAAGAACGAGAGATTTACATGGTCGGCTGCTTGTGATGATAGTTTTATGGAGTTAAAGCAGAGATTGACCACCGCTCCAGTACTGGCATTAACTGATGAAGGTATCAGATACAGTGTTTATTGTGATGCATCGGGAGTGGGACTCGGTTGTGTATTGATGCAGGAGGGGAGAGTTATTTCTTATGCTTCTCGGCAGTTGAAGCCGTACGAGCAGAATTACCCCACGCACGACCTCGAGTTAGCAGCTGTGGTCTTCGCACTGAAGATATGGAGGCATTATTTATATGGGCAGCAGTGCGAGATATTTTCCGACCACAAGAGCTTGAAGTACTTATTTACGCAGAAAGAGCTGAATATGCGACAGAGGCGATGGCTTGAGTTCGTCAACGATTACGATTTTGATATCAAGTACCACCCAGGAAAGGCGAACAAGGTAGCTGATGCATTGAGTAGAGTGCCTTCTGCGAGTCAGCCATCATTAGCAGCGATGTCAGTTACGCTGCGGTCTGAGATTGAGAGATTCGACGTGGAGATAGTGGCAGAGTTGTCCTATATGCTTGCCAACATTTCTCTCAGGCCAACTATTCTTGATCGTATACGCGAGGCTCAGCAGAGTGATGCGGAGTGTATGGAGCTTCGATCGAGCATGACATTGGGAGACTCATCAGATTTCCATTTATCAGAGGATGGTATTCTGAAGTTCAGGCATAGGTGGTACGTGCCTAGTGACGAGGATCTAAAGAAGGAGATATTGGCCGAGGCACATTCTTCGGCATATTCTGTGCACCCGGGGAGTACCAAGATGTACCGGGATTTGAGACAGCACTTCTGGTGGCCGAACATGAAGAGGGAGGTTGCCAAGTACGTTGAGACCTGCCTAGTATGTCAGCAGGTAAAGGCTGAGCACCAGAGACCCGCTGGAACACTGTTACCACTGCCGATTCCGGAGTGGAAGTGGGAGCAGATCTCCATGGATTTCATTGTGGGGCTCCCGAGGACTACGAGAGGCCATGACGGCATTTGGGTTATTGTGGACCGATTGACAAAGTCGGCTCACTTTTTGCCTGTGAAGATGACATCGTCTATGGATCAGCTCGCCGAGCTCTATGTACAGGAGATTGTCAGATTACACGGCGTGCCAGTTTCTATTGTCTCCGACAGAGATCCGAGATTCACGTCCAAGTTCTGGAAGAGTTTACACAGAGCTATGGGGACTCAGCTTAATTTCAGCACAGCGTTCCATCCTCAGACTGATGGTCAGACAGAGAGGACGAACCAGATTCTGGAGGATATGCTCAGAGCGTGTGTGCTGGAGTTTCAGGGATCGTGGAGCAGGTATTTGCCACTGATCGAGTTCTCTTATAATAACAGCTTCTAGGCTACTATTGGCATGGCACCGTACGAGGCGCTATATGGTCGGAAATGTAGATCTCCGTTATATTGGGACGAGGTTGGCGAGGCCAGCATCGTTGGTCCAGAGATTCTACAGCAGACGGCAGAGCAGATTGCCATTATCCGACAGCGTATCGAGGTAGCTCAGAGCCGACAAAAGAGCTATGCTGACACGAGACGGAGAGAGCTAGAGTTCGAGGAAGGTGACAAGGTCTACCTTAAAGTTTCTCCGTTCAAAGGCGTTGCGAGATTTGGAAGGAGGGGTAAGCTAAACCCTCGTTATATGGGGCCCTTTCCTATTCTGAAGAGGATCGGGAAGTTGGCGTACAGACTGCAGCTTCCAGCTTCTATGGAGGGTATCCACGATGTGTTCCACGTATCTATGCTTCGGAGATGTCTACGTGACCCATCGCATATTGTGGAGACTACAGAGATCGAGGTACAGCCTACCTTGAGCTATGAGGTGAGGCCGGTACGTATTTTGGAGCATTCCATCAAGGTTCTACGCAACAAAGAGATTCCGCTGGTCAAAGTCCTTTGGCGGAACCACGAGGTGGAAGAGGCTACGTGGGAACGACAGCAGGATATCGATCTCTGTAGTTTACAGAGATCGATCGCTGCATGCTTGCATGCAGCAAGCAATCAATCTCTGCTTTCAGCAGAGATCGATCGCTGCTGCCTACATCAAGGGCAGCGATCGATCTCTGCTGAAAAGCAGAGATCGATCGTTGCACACTATGCAGCGATCCTCCTTTTCCTTCAAGACTTTAACACTTCAAAATTGACACATTTATTTGTTCTCTGGAATCCGATCTCCAGAGAGCAAATCACCTTCTTCCTTTCACCAGTAATCACTAAAACTCACACATGCACTCAATCGATTAAAACATAACCGAAACTCAATCGACTCGCTTTGGACTTTGCGAAGTCCAACTGCGTGGATAGCTCTAAAAACCGAGCTATCCGTAACAACCTACAAACAACATTTCAAAACATTTTCATTCAACTTAAACATTTAAACCAAAACATTTCATAACGTTTATCAAAACAGTTTAAACAAAGACGTTTTACATACAATTGCCCAAAACATTTAAAGCATCAAAAGGTTATCTGACCCCTAACCAGATCCAAACAACCTAATATGTTCTATACATTCGTATTAACCAAATATCCTCCAGAATACATACACGGACGATCCCCACGGGTCAAAAGCGCCTCGACTGCTCAGCGCACTCCCACGGCCATCATCCATCAGCTGCTCCTACGTCAGGAGGAGGAATATCATCCTCACCTGGGTCAACGTAACCTAGAACGTCACCTACACCATACAGACACATATGAGATATTGAAATCTCAGTAAGCTACGTAAATGCAGATGCATGCGTGCGTATGTCATTCATAAAACGTGCAGATTACAGATTCATATTCAGATACATTTTCATTCTTTTCATTACGTCACAGACAGATTGTTACCGAGATATCAGCCCTCTAAATGGAAAGGATACATCCCGCGGTCGGACTACCACTTTCGATTTAGAGGAGGGGGGTACATGCTCACAAACCCTACAGCCATGCCTGAGCCCCACCTCGCGTAACCAGATACAGATACAGATTACGTACATTAATTACAGAGGTTCATTTCTTTCCTTAAAACACGTGCGGAAATCCATTTTCTATGACATTTGAAATACGTGATGCATGAACAGTTAATCAGCGGAAAGTAAACAAACAGCATACATATCAACGAGACAATACAACATAACCTATAAACAACCAACCTAACTACCCAACCTAAACAACGTAAAACAAGGAACCCTCAAGGATCCTTGACACAACGACGAGTATGGTGTAGACCTTTCGGTCAAGCAAGTCACGAGAACTTACCTTGAGCGCGCTGGATCTCAAGCTTCGTCCACTGGAGTCGCGTGTCTGAGGTAAAACACGATATTTGCCGTTAAAACCGAATTAAGCTATTAAACATCCAAATTACAAAATCCTCAATTAACGAATTCTCCTAAATTCTCCACTTAGCTATTTAGAGCATTTCGAACGTTAATTAAAGCTTTATAATCCAAAATCTCTAGTTACGAGTTTTCCCTAAAAACCCGACATTTTACCGATTTATAACTTTTTCGCAAATTGACTTTTCTTCGTCCAATAACGTCCAACATGTTCAACATATACATAATTACGGCTAACCTATTAATTACGAGCCCTAATTCGCGTTTTTAACGAAAATCGATCGAAACCCTAATTGAAACCCTAATCCTAAATCGAACCGAAAACTCAGAATAAATGCTCAGAGATCGAAGCTGCATACCTAGGGTAGCGAGAGAAGGAAGAATCGCGAAGAACGGAAGTCGAACGGAGGAGAAACGGAGTCGGAACAGGGAAGGGCGTCGGCGGCCGCGAGGGAGAAAGCTCTCTGTTCGTGAACGCCAGGAAGAGAAGAAGAAAAAGTGAAGAGAAAAGAGGATTTGTGTTATTTTATAAAATTGATTTTACAAATTACCGTTTTGCCCTTCTTTGATTTTTATATTGATTCCGTCCTTCGGTTCGTTAATCGTCTAGCCATTCGGTTTCACCCAATCTCCATACTTCACTAATACGTCCAACTTATTATCTGGGATTTAATAAAACTGTCCGTTCTCAATTTGGACCTCGTTTACTATTTTTACGAGAACGTCTTTTACATTACGAAAAGTGTATTTACTCGGAATATCGTGTTTGATCTCTGAAAATTCCCGTAAATTCATTAAAATTCTTATTATTCGATAGAATCGTAATGACGTTTTCTTTTTGTGAAACGGACCTGGTTTGACATATTTACCAAAAATGCCACTATATAATAAAATACGAATATAATATAATATATCCAAAAACCCGTACAAGCCGGATATTACAGTTCGCCTGTTTTGGGCGATCGATCGCCCCTATATATTTTGGGACAAATGTCCCTTCTGCCCTCAGTATTTTGGCCGAGGATTTTAATGTTTTTTATTTGTTTTAATTGTTTTATTTCATTTTTTTTAAGTTTTGTTTAAGTGGTTTTAAGCAAATAGTTTTCGAACGGTTTTAACAATTTAGTCTACGATTTAAATTCCGCTTAAATGTTACAAAGTTTATGAAGATTAAAAAATAATAATATGGAAAAATAAGGGTACAGTATTTAGGGTCGCTACAAACAATATTTAAATACACTTAAAGAAACTATAAACAAACCACATATTTGAGTTTCTGAGCTCAAATCCGACCTTCATAAACTTCAAACTCCAAAATAGTGAGGATAGGACGACTTACCCATGAAATCTCTTCCTAAAAGTTGTTTTTCATCGCTCACGAACACGCTTCTAGCCTCGAATTCCAGTGACTCGCACAAAAATGGAATCGCCCCTCTCTCTCCTTATCTCTTTCCTAGCGGCGCAAACATGAAAAGAGAGAAGGAACCTTCGTCCCTCTTTTAAAATCATTCTTTTAATTAATTAATAAAATTTTTAACATATATAAATTGTCATTTTATATGTATTAAGTAAAATACTGAAATCCTGATTTGACACCGACATAATAATTTACAAAATTTATCTTCTCTGAATATAACAACATGGTAATTTTCCAAATTACTAATTTTGATCAATTTATTGATAAAACCCGTGGCCACAAAACGACATGACGAGTCAATCCATGGTTCGTTGACCATTAACAACGCGATAAATTTATTTAGAAATAAATAACACTATAAAAATAGTGGTTTTTACAATAGCACATAACTAAATAAGGGATTTGAGTTTGCAAGTTCCAATCTGAAATCGACAAAAACCCTTACTTTTAAACTCGAAAACGGAGTTGAAAACAACATACCTGCAACGAAGCATATCAAAACTCGAAGTCAAGATTAACACGAACACGATCCTAACATCAGAACTCTTTCGTTTTGTGCTTGAAACTCTCTCTCCTCCTCTCCCCTTGCCTTTGCGAGCGGCTGCCTATAGGAAGGGAAGAAATTCTCTTCCTTAAATAAAAAAATAAAATTCTAAAATACAGAAAATAAAATAAAATAATAATTTTTTCAATATACAAATATATTGAACATATTCTTAATTAAAATCCGACGCGACAGAATGCAACGCCTACCACAATTTCATCAAACTCAATGGAGAAAATTCCCAACTTTAAACAAAAATTCACACGCGACAATTTGTTTTATTTAACCAAATTCTTAGAACTCAACTACACAGAAAATTTCGAAATTCACTGAAAGTGCAAATGCTTCAGGAACTTTCTTCTAACAAACTCTGATGACAAATACTAATTTACTCAACGCGAAACTTCAGAATTTCACTACGCAAGACACGAAAGCTGACAGTTTGATCAAAAATTACATGTGGCTAAATGCCAATGAAACGAGACAATTTGAGTCAACACGAAACAAGTTGACCTCGAATATCGCGAAAAAATTATTTGAGAAAAATAAGGAATAGAAGATATTACATCGGTGCTGCTTTATAATTCCGAAACAGTCCACAGTACATTGTAAATAGAGAGCTCGGTGACTCTATTTTCTTCCTCGTGTCGAATTACAGAATTACATTTGGGAAATCTGTCAGCTTGCTGTGAAGTGGGTGAAGTTATTTCATTTGGTATGAGTTATGCTTGGTCTGATAGAGTATTGTGTTGTTTGACCGATTCATGTTGATTTCATGAATTTGAAGGGATACACTATTCAAAAAGCTATGATTTTTTTAGTCCAAATATGTAGTTTACTGAAATTTTGGGTTTGTTGAAGGTAGATCTATAGGTGATGGTTTCTTCGATTCAAAAGTTGATTGAGATGGAACCAAAGCATAGCAAAGTATTGGATTACAAGTTACTCAGCCGAACGTTTAGCTGAAAGATTAAATAATTTGCTTGTGTTCTTATGCTCGAGAAGATACCCATTGTCATACTGCAAATTTGGCATTTTGATAGATTATTGGACAAAAGTTGGAAAGAATTTTTTATTAGTACTTATATTGTTTAGATTTCATATTTTCATCAACTTTTGATTATGTCCCAAAATCGAAAAACCGAGCCCAAAAGTAAGCCCAAAACTGAGAATTCTAAAACGGAAACTAAATTGAGAAAATCGAAAACCAAGTTTGGTTTTGGAACGGTTCTATAGTAGGTTTGGTTTGTTTTCGGTTTAATATTTTCAAAACCAAATCTAACGGTTCGGTTCCAATTCTGGCTACAACTGAACCGATTTCACCTCCCGGCCTGCATATGTGGAGCTTAAACAACTCTGTTATAGTCAAAAAGATGGTTTCATATCACTTGTGATCAAGTTTTACTTGTTTAAGCTTGCTCTTTTTACATCAATAATAGCTGGAGTTTTTCTCTAGAATTAGATATGATTAATTTTTTTTAAGGTTTCTCAAGTTGGAAAGAAAATAAAAAATTTGTCCATATTGGTTAAGTTTAGAGTGAGTTGAAGTCAATTATTTCTTTTATATCTACTACGAGAGAACAGACAAATATTATAAGATTAAAGAACTAATGAGTGTGGAGAAACTATCCGATAATCATAATATTTTACCAATAAAAATTTAACCGTAAACTTGCATGAGATCAAGACAAAAGTCGATTTCGAGGGAATACTCTGAATAAAAACGAATTGAGATTTTCAGTTTAGTATTCATAATAGAATTAAAGTTTTGAAAAACTACTTGAAACTAAACTGAATTTGCACTAAGAAATCATGTAAATTTTTTTATAAGTTTAAAAAAATTGAAATTAAAATCTATCAACACTTTGACAAAATGATCAAAATAACCAAAATAGAGCAAACAATGGAGGCAGGCTAAAAAAACCAAAGTTGACTGAGAGGCCCAAGAACCAAAGGAAGAAGGGGTCCCACCTGAAGAAGACCCTCAGGGAGACGAGGAGCGCACGTGCCAGGGGAAGAGAGGAAAGAAAAGAAGAGAAGAGTAGGAAATACGATTTGGTAAATTTTTGGAATGCGTCTCGACTTCTTCAAAGGCGCTCTAACGATATCTTTACAATTGGTCGGAGGTCTGACCTTCTCAAGGCGATGATTTTTGATCTTCTGTGGCTTCAGCAAGGTACGTCGTCTCGCCGAAAGTTGTTTAATTTCTCTCCTTTTCCTTTGTTTTTGAATTTTTTCCTTTCTCTTCCCCGATTTCTTGTTTCAACGCTGATTTTCGTTCGTGATTCTGTTGTGTGTTTTTGCGTCGAATTTTCTTGCCTTTGCAGCCTCTGAGTTTCATTTCCATACTTGGAAAATCAATTTGAAGTTTTGTTTATTTGAATTCTTTTATGGGGGATTTGCCGATTTGACTCTTACGGACTTACATTTTAGGGATTCTTATTACGATTCCGCAAAATTCATTAGCAAGAGTGAAGTTTCATAGTCCATTAGTAAGACAAGCTTAGAAGGAATGTCCCATATGAACAAAACTACTCTCTACCCATCTATACTGCCGAAGATAGATTTGGAAAATTCTGTTGTTGCAAGGAATTGACAATTTGAGCTAACTCCGGTTAATATGTGACAATAAATTGAAATAATTGTCATTAGGAAATAGATTTATTTAAACTCAAATATCAAGTGGTTGAATTTGAGAAAGTGATGAACTGAACGTGAGAGATGAGTTGTTTGGGATGAGGATGATGCAGAAAACTTTGCTTTCATACCATCTGTTTATGAGAGCAAATTTGTATATCTTGAATAGCTAATCCCATCTGAGAGTGTGTGATCCTCTTTCTTTTTGGTGACCTGAGCTCAAATTTGAAGCTATGGCTTGGATCTATTAGTTTGATACGAGTATATATGATAGCATTTTTTCTTTCTTGGCTTGGCTACTTGAACTGTTTCCACCACCGACAGTATCTCGTTTTTCAGTTGGTTTCTAATTTTATTGGTGATGCATGATGCGAAGCATGATTTAGATTACAGGAGAGACGGAGAAATTAGTGAGATTAAAAAGATCAGAGAGCTTGGGTTTTGATTCTCAATTGATTGAGCTTTGATTTTTCAGGTGATCTCTGTGTTAGAACCATGATTATGGTTGCTGAATATGGTCAAACATGTTAATTACCATACCCCACGATGATAATTTAGGCTATGGCGATCAGATCACAGCGGTTAAATCCCAGACGAAAAACACCCAAGTTCTTTTTTATCATCCTTCTCATACTTGTGCCTATTTCGGTGTTTGGAGTATTCAACCACAGCCAAAAAATTTCATATTTTCTTCGTCCACTTTGGGACAAAGCCCCGCGCCCCTTTATACATCTTCCCCATTATTACGCCGAAAATGTATCGATGAACCATCTCTGCCACCTCCATGGTTGGTCTCTTCGCCCTCAACCCCGTCGAGTTTTTGATGCTGTCATCTTCAGCAACGAGCTAGACCTGCTTGAGATCAGATGGAGAGAGCTTTCTCCAGTAGTATCGAAATTTGTCATCCTCGAGGCAAATACAACTTTTACAGGCATCCCAAAGCCACTCTTCTTTTCTTCAAACCGAGCTAGATTTGCCTTTGCCAAGGGGAAAATTGTGCACGATGTGTTTTCTGGCCGTATCGCCACCAGTGGCATAAATAGAGACCCATTCGAGGTCGAATCTAGCCAACGAGCTACAATGAATGGATTACTTCGGCGGGCAGGTATTCAAAACGGTGATTTATTAATTATGTCAGATACCGATGAGATTCCAAGCCGGCATACTGTAAAACTTTTGCAATGGTGTGATGGGGTCCCACCTATAGTTCATCTAGAACTAAGACAATACATGTATTCTTTTGAGTTTCCGGTCGATTTCAACAGCTGGCGAGCATCGGCCCACGTCTACAGCCAACATACGTACTATCGACATTCTCGCCAAACTGATCTGATGATCTCTGATGCAGGATGGCATTGCAGCTTTTGCTTTCGGCATATCAAAGAGTTTGTTTTCAAGATGACTGCTTATAGCCATGCAGATCGAGTGAGGAAGGAAGATTTCTTAAAACACTCGAGAATTCAGAAGCTTATTTGCAGAGGAGACGATCTGTTTGACATGCTTCCGGAAGAGTTCACCTTCAAAGAGCTGATAAGGAAGTTAGGCTCGATCCCTAGATCGGCTTCGGCCATACATCTTCCTGAGTATTTGCTTGAAAATGCTGATAGATTTAGGTTTCTTCTTCCTGGAGGATGCCAGAGAACAAGATGAGACTGGCAGAGCATTTCAAAGGTTTGTCATTGGACATAATTTTGGATTTTATAAGAGCAATTGTACTTAGTTTGAGAAGATCAGCCGATTTCTTGAAGTATTTTAAATATTTTTAATGTTTTCAACTTGATCATGCCCATAATGTGCAAATTGTACATTTAAACGATCAGGAATAATGTAACATTTAAATATTTGGTAGAGAGTGAAGTTATTCACTTGGTACGTGTTATTTTGTGCACGGAGTTGAAAAATTAGATCATTACATGCACAACACGCAATGAATTTAACAGAAATTATAAAAACGATAGTCGATATGCTCACAATCCAGATCAGAGTTAAATTTGTTCGAGGTGGAAGTTATAAATGACTCGTACATTTAGCATTTAAATTGCACTTTATCGTTTTAAAATTTTAATATTTTTCTTATAAATGAGTTATCAATTATCACATATATATTTCTTCCTAATTTGTATTTTAAAGTTAGACAAAAATTAAAAATAACTTACAATTTAATAAAAAAAAAAAATTCATTTAAACCTCAACATATTAGATTAAGGACAAATTGAACCTGAAATATGATTGGGTACAAATCAAACTTTATAATATCTCCAGAGAATAAGTCAACTCTCGTCGTTACTCGTTGTTAAATACACTCGCAGTGGCCCGCGTTTTACACGAGGGCTACTGCGTTTAATCGAGGGCGACCTCCGTGGTAGCCCACGTTTACGACGTAGCTTTCTCTCCAGCAATTTTTCGTGTGGTTCTAACGAATTTAAACCTCCAATATCTAACCCTCCGTCGATTTTATTTGCGATTTCGATCTCCTACACAATTTCTTCGCGATTTCGCCTCAATTTCGAATCACTGCATCAACTTACCGATTGATTTACAAATCGCCCTAATTTCGCAGTTTCGCCCTAATTTTAGATTTTTGCCCTAATTTCGTTGTTTCACCTTAAACGAGGGCGATCGCGAGTAAAAACGAGGGTGACCTCGCCCTAAATGTGGGCTACCAGTCGCCCTCATGCAAAACGTAGTCGTTCTCACTTAAAACGTAGGTGACCATGAGTATATTTAATAGTAAGTAACGGCGAGGGTTTAATTTGTCCAAGGAAGATAGTATAAGTTTGATTTATGTACAAACATTGTTTTAAGTTATAAATTGTCCATGACACAGTTTAAGGTTTAAATGAACTTTTTTTCAAAATTAAATTGCGAATCAGAAGCCACATGTACTCTGTAACCTCCCAAAAAACCCCACCGCTTTGCAGTCTCACAGGTGGCTTCATTCATGTCTCCGTCGAATGTCGTCGTCTTAGACAACGGCGGCGGCCTCATCAAAGCTGGTTTTGCCGGCGAGACAGACCCTTCCATGATCGTCCCAAATTGCCTTTACCGACCTCTCTCCTCCAAGAAATGGCTACACCCTTCCCCCCTTTCCGCCGCCTCCGACATCGACCTCACCTCCGCTTCCGTCCGTCGGCCCATTGATCGCGGCTACCTAATAAACCCAGATCTTCAGCGCGAAATCTGGGCACACATTTTCTCCTCTCTCCTCCATGTTAGTCCCTCCAGCTCTTCTCTTCTATTGACCCAACCTCTCTTCACTATCCCCTCAATTCAGCGAGCGATTGACGAGCTTGTTTTCGAGGATTTCAATTTTGCTTCTCTTTGCATTTCGGATTCTCCCTCCTTGGTCCATCTTTACGAGGCCAGTCGCCGACCGGCCGAGCTCGTCTCTCAGACCCAATGCAGTCTCGTTGTTGATTCTGGGTTTTCTTTCACTCACGCTGCTCCGGTGTTTCAGAATTTCACTGTGAATTATGCGGCGAAACGGATTGATTTGGGAGGGAAGGCGTTGACGAATTATTTGAAGGAGTTGGTCTCTTATCGGTCTATAAATCTTATGGATGAGACCTTTCTCATGGATGATGTCAAGGAGAAGCTCTGCTTTGTTTCCCTCGATGTTTCTCGCGATCTCCAGATTTCCAGGTTTCCCACGATTATGCAATGGTGTAAATCTATTTCTCTTGATTGTTTTGAAGTGAGATGGTAGGATTGCTTTTTTCCACCATTCGATTCCTTGATCAAGTACATGTAATGAGTTTATTAGCTTTTTGGTTTTGCTAGTTTAGATTATTTGGTTTCTGAAAGAACAAAATCATCCAACAGCATTCTCATAGTTTTCTATCTCATATACTGTTTATATATCATTCATTACAGCATGTAGCATGATGAGATGATGGATTTTGTTTAATTTAAGTTCATCTCGAGTTTAAATACGCTTGAATTCAGGAAACTTGGGAGGGAAAATCTCTTACGCTGCACCTATGTTCTTCCTGATGGTGTTACGCATACAAAGGGCTTCATTAAAAACACTGATGAAGCACAGAGGTACCTAACTTTAAGAGATGAATACACTTCTCCAGCACTTGAAGCGCAAGAGAACAGAAATGAGTTTGAAGTGAAGGAGCCGCCCGCAGACAGAAAGAGAATTGGCCTAACAAAAAACGTATATCTTTTTTATTCAGTCAGCGGTAGCCTTTATTATTGTTTCAAGGTTCTTTTCTTTCTATCTTGCAGGAGTTCGACCTGACAAATGAACGCTTCCTCGTGCCAGAAATGATATTCCACCCTGCAGATTTGGGTCTGTATTGTGTTTTAACTGTTAAATTTGCTAGATGCTTCCATCTGTTTGATAGTTCTCTTCAGAAGTGGAGACTTTGAGTCTTCCATTTGTAGCAATTTAATTGTTCCTGCTAAGTTATGATCTCCCAAATTATTATAACACCATTCTGACAATTTTTTAACATAAAAAATTGTCACATGGCTTCATGCTCTGTTTTTCATCCTTTCTTATCGAAACACTTGATTTAAATCCTTTTGCAGGAATGAACCAGGCCGGTCTAGCTGAATGCATTGTTCGAGCTATCAATTGCTGTCATCCTCTTCTTCACCCTTTACTTTATGAAAGGTAGTACTTGACATTCAAAACTCCTAGAAGAAAAGCATCCATTCCGGTCTAACGTTCGTCGATTTCGTTTTTGACCAGCATTATATTAACAGGTGGAAGCACATCATTTCCTGGATTTGCAGAAAGATTGTAAGCTCTGTAATTGAACTGTATTATCTACCATCCAAATAAGCATGTTAGTATTCTGATATTGTTTACTTTTTGGCCTTTGAATTTCAGAGAAATGGAACTCCGGCCTCTCGTCCCTGATGAGTACCGAGTGAAGATAACATTACAAGAAGAGTAAACCTTTCTTCTGAATTCGTAAAATTTAAGGCACTTCTGTGGCTGATCATTCTCTGAAATTTCTCGGTTTTTGCAGTCCCATATTAGGTGTGTGGCGAGGGGGATCGCGTTTAGCCTCAAGTCCAGATTTTGAGTCCATGTGTGTCAGCAAAGCAGAATATGAAGAACTTGGATCTGCCCGTTGTCACAGGAGATTTCATCATTGAGTACCTGAAATTTTGTAGTATGTTACTTCTAAAACTGCCCATGATTTTGCATCTTTATAAGTAGTTGCATATTTCTAGTTGGATTGATAAGAAGTAGAGTTTTAACTATCGGTTCCTATTCTTGAGCAATTTTGTAACACCCGGCATTTTTAGTCATGTAATTATCCCTTGAATTATTAAACGGAATAAATTTGCTATTAGTATAATGTAAATTTTATTGGAATTGTCGTGATATTTAGTGGAAAAACCAAACTAAAGAATAACCAAAGCAAAAACTATTAGTTAGGAACCAATAGAGGAACAATTTTGGAAGACAATTAAGGTGGTTGGAATGGAGCCATTGAATGCTTGACACTTGTCTAAGCTTGTTGAAGAAGCCAAGCCTTCTCTCTCCCTTTTCCTCTCTTCTCTTCTCTTCCACGTGAAGTGTGATGACCCAGATGTGTAAGTATGTGTACGATGGCTGCACGAACCGGAACCCAGATGGAGGTACGTTCGCGCGGGCAAACCGGAAGGTGACAGGTCGTAAAAAGGGAGGTCGTCACAATCCCACATCGCTTGGGGAAGTATGTGGAAATAAAACATATGTAAAGAGACCCTCCCAAGATAGCAAGACGCGTTTTGGAGCACAATTGATAACGGATCCCATAAGAACTCTGAAGTTAAAAGTGCTTCGGCGAGAGTAGTACCAGGTTGGATGACCGACTAGGAAGTCCTCGCCAAACAAAGTCGGGAGGGGAGGATATTGGGCTTCGGCCCAATCCCCAAAACGGACAATGTCTTCTGGGAAAAAGGGTCGTTACAAATGGTATCAGAGCTTGTACCCAACCAGAAATGTGGCCAACGAGGACGTTGGGCCCCCGAGAGCGGGTGATTGTGATGACCCGGATGTGTAAGTTTGTGTACGATGGCTGCACGAACCGAAACCCGGATGGCGGTACGTCCGTGCGAGCGAACCGGAAGGTGACGGGTCGTACAAAGGGAGTTCGTCACAATCTCACATCGCTTGGGGAAGTATGTGGAAATGAAACATATGTAAAGAGACCCTCCCAAGATAGCAAGACGCGTTTTGGAGCACAATTGACAACGGATCCCATAAGAACTCCGAAGTTAAAAGTGTTTCGGTGAGAGTAGTATCAAGTTGGGTGATCGACTGGGACGTCACAATCCCACATTGCTTGAGAAAGTATGTGTAAATGAAACATATGTAAAGAGACCATCACAAGATAGCAAGATGCGTTTTGGAGCACAATTGACAGAACCCATAAGAACTCTGAAGTTAAAAGTGCTTCGGTGAGAGTAGTACTAGGTTGGGTGACCGACTGGGAAGTCCTCGCCAAACAGAGCCGTGAGGGGAGGATATTGGGCTACGGCCCAATCCCCAGAGCGAACAATATCTTGCTGGGAAAATGGGTCGTTACATGAAGCCTTCACATTTTCACTCCCTCCCTGCTTCATTTCTTCACATGAGAACCAGACGACGAGCCCCACGACCCCGACGGTTTTCCAGCTCCTCTCCTCTGATTTTCCATCGATTTCTCTCAACTTCTTCGTTAGAAGTAATCCTCTACGTTAATTAGCGAGTTTAGGTTAGTTATTCGCCTATTTTGTTGAAGTTTTAAAGTTAGGGTTTTGAAGAAAATTCGTCGTTTTTACACGAAAACATGCTGGAATGTTATCTAAGTTTGAATTGGTAAACTAAGGAAAAGCTAAGCTATTTGAATGGAGCTCAAGCGCGTTCCACTTAGGTTACTGGTTAGCGTGTTTGTAACGTGACTCATGGTGATTATGTGCGTTGTAGGTTTGTGACTCGTCAAGGGAAGTACGTTCGAGGCTTGCAATCTCTACGGACGCCAGGTAAGTTCATACGTATAGGTTTGGCCCTTAAGGCCCTACATCACGGAGATACTAGGTTTTGGTTGTCAGGTAGTTAGGTCGTAGGTTACGTTCTAAGTTAAATGTGTTTTGTTTTATGTCTTGCTTTGATATCCTGTCGCCTGTTTATGTTACGTTTAAGCACTGTATATGTTCATGCATACACGTTTTCTTGAAAGTCATGCAAATGTTTTATGCACGCGATTTGAAGTTAAGAAAAATAAAATGTGAATGTAATATACGGTTAAGTGTGGGACGGGGATTGGCATCCTGTTATGTACTCCTGTTATATATGCAATGTACTCCTGTTATATGTTATGTACTCCTGTTATATATGCAATGTACTCCTGTTATGTACTCCTGTTATGTACTCCTGTTATGTACTCCTGTTATGTACTCCTGTTATGTACTCCTGTTATATATGCAATGTACTCCTGTTATATATGCAATGTACTCCTGTTATATATGCAATGTACTCCTGTTATATATGCAATGTACTCCTGTTATATATGCAATGTACTCCTGTTATATATGCAATGTACTCCTGTTATATATGCAATGTACTCCTGTTATATATGCAATGTACTCCTGTTATATATGCAATGTACTCCTGTTATGTACTCCTGTTATGTACTCCTGTTATATATGCAATGTACTCCTGTTATATATGCAATGTACTCCTGTTATATATGCAATGTACTCCTGTTATGTACTCCTGTTATATATGCAATGTACTCCTGTTATGTACTCCTGTTATGTACTCCTGTTATATATGCAATGTACTCCTGTTATGTACTCCTGTTATGTACTCCTGTTATATATGCAATGTACTCCTGTTATGTACTCCTGTTATATATGCAATGTACTCCTGTTATATATGCAATGTACTCCTGTTATGTACTCCTGTTATGTACTCCTGTTATGTACTCCTGTTATATATGCAATGTACTCCTGTTATGTACTCCTGTTATATATGCAATGTACTCCTGTTATGTACTCCTGTTATGTACTCCTGTTATGTACTCCTGTTATGTACTCCTGTTATGTACTCCTGTTATATATGCAATGTACTCCTGTTATATATGCAATGTACTCCTGTTATATATGCAATGTACTCCTGTTATATATGCAATGTACTCCTGTTATGTACTCCTGTTATGTACTCCTGTTATGTACTCCTGTTATATATGCAATGTACTCCTGTTATATATGCAATGTACTCCTGTTATATATGCAATGTACTCCTGTTATGTACTCCTGTTATGTACTCCTGTTATATATGCAATGTACTCCTGTTATGTACTCCTGTTATGTACTCCTGTTATGTACTCCTGTTATGTACTCCTGTTATGTACTCCTGTTATGTACTCCTGTTATGTACTCCTGTTATGTACTCCTGTTATGTACTCCTGTTATATATGCAATGTACTCCTGTTATGTACTCCTGTTATGTACTCCTGTTATGTACTCCTGTTATGTACTCCTGTTATGTACTCCTGTTATGTACTCCTGTTATGTACTCCTGTTATGTACTCCTGTTATGTACTCCTGTTATGTACTCCTGTTATGTACTCCTGTTATGTACTCCTGTTATGTACTCCTGTTATATATGCAATGTACTCCTGTTATGTACTCCTGTTATGTACTCCTGTTATGTACTCCTGTTATGTACTCCTGTTATGTACTCCTGTTATGTACTCCTGTTATATATGCAATGTACTCCTGTTATCGTCCACTCCAGTTGTCGTCCATTCCTGTCCTCGTCCATTACTGTCCTCGTCCATTCCTGTCCTCGTCCATTACTGTCCTCGTCCATTCCTGTCGTCGTCCACTCCAGTTGTCGTCCATTCCTGTCCTCGTCCATTCCTGTCCTCGTCCATTACTGTCCTCGTCCATTACTGTCCTCGTCCATTACTGTCCTCGTCCATTCCTGTCGTCGTCCACTCTAGTCGTCGTTCATTCCTGTCCTCGTCCATTCCTGTCCTCGTCCATTCCTGTCCTCGTCCATTCCTGTCCTCGTCCATTCCTGTCCTCGTCCATTCCTGTCCTCGTCCATTCCTGTCCTCGTCCATTACTGTCCTCGTCCATTCCTGTCCTCGTCCATTCCTGTCCTCGTCCATTCCTGTCCTCGTCCATTACTGTCCTCGTCCATTACTGTCCTCGTCCATTACTGTCCTCGTCCATTACTGTCCTCGTCCATTACTGTCCTCGTCCATTACTGTCCTCGTCCATTACTGTCCTCGTCCATTACTGTCCTCGTCCATTACTGTCCTCGTCCATTCCTGTCCTCGTCCATTCCTGTCGTCGTCCACTCCAGTTGTCGTCCATTCCTGTCCTCGTCCATTACTGTCCTCGTCCATTACTGTCCTCGTCCATTACTGTCCTCGTCCATTACTGTCCTCGTCCATTACTGTCCTCGTCCATTACTGTCCTCGTCCATTCCTGTCCTCGTCCATTCCTGTCCTCGTCCATTCCTGTCCTCGTCCATTACTGTCCTCGTCCATTACTGTCCTCGTCCATTCCTGTCCTCGTCCATTACTGTCCTCGTCCATTACTGTCCTCGTCCATTACTGTCCTCGTCCATTACTGTCCTCGTCCATTACTGTCCTCGTCCATTCCTGTCCTCGTCCATTACTGTCCTCGTCCATTACTGTCCTCGTCCATTACTGTCCTCGTCCATTACTGTCCTCGTCCATTACTGTCCTCGTCCATTACTGTCCTCGTCCATTACTGTCCTCGTCCATTACTGTCCTCGTCCATTACTGTCCTCGTCCATTACTGTCCTCGTCCATTCCTGTCCTCGTCCATTCCTGTCCTCGTCCATTACTGTCCTCGTCCATTCCTGTCCTCGTCCATTCCTGTCCTCGTCCATTACTGTCCTCGTCCATTCCTGTCCTCGTCCATTACTGTCCTCGTCCATTACTGTCCTCGTCCATTACTGTCCTCGTCCATTCCTGTCCTCGTCCATTACTGTCCTCGTCCATTACTGTCCTCGTCCATTACTGTCCTCGTCCATTACTGTCCTCGTCCATTCCTGTCCTCGTCCATTACTGTCCTCGTCCATTACTGTCCTCGTCCATTACTGTCCTCGTCCATTACTGTCCTCGTCCATTACTGTCCTCGTCCATTACTGTCCTCGTCCATTCCTGTCCTCGTCCATTACTGTCCTCGTCCATTACTGTCCTCGTCCATTACTGTCCTCGTCCATTACTGTCCTCGTCCATTACTGTCCTCGTCCATTACTGTCCTCGTCCATTACTGTCCTCGTCCATTACTGTCCTCGTCCATTACTGTCCTCGTCCATTCCTGTCCTCGTCCATCCCTGTCCTCGTCCATTCCTGTCGTCCTCCATTCCAGTCGTGTCCATTCCAGTAGTCCATTCAAGTAGCTCATTCCAGTTGTCCATTCCAGTAGTCCATTCCTGTCGTCCATTTCTGTCTTCCATTTTTTTTATGTCTTCCTACTCGAATTAGAGTTTTAAAAAGTCGAAAAAATTTTACGTCCAAAATGTCAAAGTCCTAGTGAACGCTATGTCGAGTCCCGTAATGGTCCCTGTGGGTCGGGGTCGTCACAAATTTTTCGATAAAACTAAAACGATATATAAAGGTGCTGCTTTAAGATTGTCGGAAAATTTGATGTAGAGTTTGTTGAGAATTCGATGGATCTCTTAAACATCGCCCTTGTACATTTGTTTTTCTATCATTTGTTGCTCTAAGTGGTGGTTTTTCTTTTCATTGAGTGGATAAAAAAGGATTTTTAACAATAGTAAACAATTAAATTCTTAGATAAATAGTCACGATTCAGTTGATTACAAATAAATTATCAACATTCTCAAAAGATTAAGTTCATTAGTTGAGAATAATTTAATAATTTATACATTTATTAACATTCTACCTCACGTGAATGTTAATTTCTTTTTATTGATTTTTACATTTAGATTTTTTTTAAAAAAGTTAAATTTTATTCCACCAAGATTTGAAATTGGGACTTATGGTTATGATAGTATAACAAATTATTAACAATTTAAAAAGTTTAAACTTATAGATTGAGAATAATTTAATCATTTATACATAATTTTTGTCATTTTTATTTGTTATACGACTACAAGTTCTCGTAGATTCAGATGTTGGTGTGAGTATCAAGCTATTGATGCATTTGTTCGGTCATTCTTTAGAATTGCCACAAAGGACCCGTGACAATTGACGAAACCTTATGATTTTGTCTACAAAATTGCAAAAATGAGAGCTTGACAAAAATTGAACTGCCAATCTTTATCAAATGATCCGGTCAGAGTTCGGCTGGGAATCCTAGCACAAATGAACCAATTCTTGCAAAAAAGTAGTAGGATGCTTGTTTGGATGATTAGACTTTGTCGTGTATGAGAATACGTACCATTTTTTAATAAAGAGAAGTATCAAAATATGGTGTTGTAATATATCTCAAAATCTTTACGTCATTAATAAACTCAATATTAACACACATCCAACATTCACTTGTTAACTCATAGGCTAGGAAATTAAAATGTCTAAAAGAGTCTATATTGTTGAGTTATTACTTTGTGATTTTGGATTGCTGTTTTTCTATAAAACAGCTGTTTTTGCTACAACACTGATAAATTTCGAGTTTGATGAGATATTTTGCACTTTTTTACATTTTTTTTAAATTATTTGGAGTAGATTCTACTATTTATAATGTTTTGTAGAAAAAGAAATCTTAATGTGCACTGAAGAATTAAATAAAGAAATTTGGAAAGTCGCCTAAAGCTGGGAAGTGCTAATAAAGAGAGCGAAATTAGAAAATCAGTCAAGAAGACATGTGTTGGATTTAATGGTAAGCTTTTAATGTGGAAATAAGTTAATATATTGCCTAGGTAGTAAAAACTGGTATTTTAATTTAATTAAATTTCACGTGTTAATTTTTCACGTTTTTTACAATCAACTTGTCATTAGTTGACTCGTTTTGTCGTTTAGTGGGCACGTTAAATTTTACCAATCAATTGGTCAAAATTGATAATTTGAAAAATTTCCGTGAGTTAAAATTTGATGAAAATTAACACAGGGTAAGAATTTGAATTCCGTAAGGAATCTCAAATATGAAAATTTAATAGATTTTATTTAATATAAATTATATTTATATTAAATAAATTTATTATTTTAATTATATGATTATGATCTAATTTAATGCAATTCCAATTAAATTTACCATAATTGGGTTCAAATAAAAAAAAATTAAATTATTACGTACAAACCATCAGTTATATAATTTTTACTTAAAATCATACATTAAAATAAACATATTATTTTTTACAACATAATGCAAATTAAATTTAATTATAACAGTTGATTCACTAAATGTGACCCTCACAAATACTAATTGTACAAATCACGCAAGGGAAAACAGTCCCACATACACACTAGACCCAAGAGTAAAGAGTCCGATCATACGCTGAGTGTTATGCTTCTTGTTCACTAACATGCCTTAGCCTTATCCTTATGGTTCACCCGCATCAGAAAAATAAAAAAAGCACAAAGAGTTTTGAGTTAACAAAGTTCAGTAAGTAAATCTAGTATTCGAGAATTATATAATATGCAATTAACTAGTATATGACTAACTCTCACCATCTAGATACAAATTTAAACAGCTAAGTATCAAATGTTAATATGTATTATGAATATCATGAAATGAGATTCTTTCCACACATCCATATTATGATTAATGAATTAATGCATATGAATTTTCAATTCAATGTTTCTTTTTATCAATCAACATATTAACATATTTTGTGAATATTAATATGCATATAGTCATAACTCATCATATGTAAAGTTCACACAATTATGTAGCACTTTATTAGCGATGTACATCTCAGACTTCATACCTCCAGAGGTGATGATGGCATGACTTCGAAAGAGCTTAATGAAAAGATCAAAGTGTCATGTAAACGAGTTACAAGAGCAAGAGCTAAACTGTGACAGCCCGAAACCGGATCCCGATTGGAGTCCGGGATCAGAGCCGTCACTCCGGGACAGTCAACGGAAAACGGTGACTATTTTTTTTTAAACAGATCGGTCAAAACAGTGTACATTATACTTTTAAAATATTTATAGAGAAACAGAATCGAATAACAGGAAACATGCACTGTCATCGCAAACCCTAAAAACGTAACTTTACAGAGAGGGAGAAACTACAGTGAGTAACAGAAAACATTTACAGGGAGAGAGAGAGAGTTCTCGGGTGAAGCAGAAAACAGAAGTGAACTTAATTTAAAAGAATTCAGGTTGGTGGAAGACTTAGTATAAAAGAGCTTCGGTGGATTAAATAAAACAAAACTGTACAGTGATAATCGGAAAGAGGAGAGTAAAACTGGGCAGAAAGATAAAAGCTATCGGTGGATGTGAACTATAAACAAGAATTGTGTTCACCGGTAGGAACAGACAGTGAACGAAATCGGTAGAAAGAGATGACGTCAGCCGGAAGATGGATGACGTCACCGGTGGATGCAGGCAGTGAACGAAATCGGTAGAAGGAGATGACGTCAGCCGGAAGATGGATGACGTCACCGGCAGATGTAGGCAATGAACGTGATCGGCAGATGGTGATGACGTCAGCCGGAAGATGGATGACGTCATCGGCAGATGCAGGCAATGAACGGAATCGGCAGATGGTGATGACGTCAATCGGAAGATGGATGACGTCATCGACAGATGCAGACAACAAACGTGATCGGCAGATGGTGAACTTATAACAGGGACTACTGTTTGGCGGTAGATGTACCCCGAGAAGGGAACAGTGAAAATCGGTAGATGTAGTTTTAAAGAGAAATGGACAGTGATGGGTATGATCGGAAGATGCAGTTTTTACACATATCGGTGGATGTGATTTTTAGAACAGACAGCGGGCAAAAATAAAAAACACAGGTGAATGCACTATCTACAGATAGATGAAATCGGTAGATAGGCGGCAGATGATGCATTTCCAGTAAAAGAAAACACTATGTGCCGATGGGTGAAATCGGTAGATATGGTTTCAAAGACAGAATTTACAACTTTTTAACAGGGAGATATACAAACAGAAAACCTCAGGACAGAAGACATAGAGGTTTCAAACCTTCGAAATCCGATTTCAAAACAAGTTTTTGAAACATACTCTGCAGACGACGGATTTCTATTGACAGATTTAAAGAAACAGACTGCATGGATAGTTCTAAAACCAGAATTCATCAATGCACAAACAAACCAACAGAAAATGTCCCCAAACAAATTCAGAAACATTCAGAATATAAACTCAACTGTCAAATACAGTAGTTTTCAAATCTAGACATCAGAATCTGTACATTGTTTTAAAATCTGAGGATCAGTACAGAACTTAACATATATTTACAGAATCTACCAAAAGAGGAGTTTTTACAGAGTTTTACAACAAAACCAGAATTTCCAGAAGATTTTACAGATACAGACTATACTTTAAAAACTTAAACCTCGGAACAAGAAATGATGTCTGACTGCAGCAACCACCCCGAGAGCTCGAGCCACCAGCCATCTAGTCATCAGATTGAGGCACAAAGTCCCCAAGTTCGGGTTCAGTACCTACATCAAAGAGTTCACCTATGAGTCTAAAACTCAGTAAGGACATAATCAGAATGCAGTGATGCAAAATGCTATGCATGCAGTTTTTTCAGAAATACGGTGACAGTACAGAGCATTTAGTTACAGTGGCAGTAGAATTAAGTGGGGCTTATAGAGGAACTGGCAAACAGTGGGGGAGGGGGAGGGTGCACTATCAGGCACATTCAGGGATACAGTACAGTAAACGGTAATCAGTAAACAGTTCTGGGGCCAGTCCCCGTCCCACACTTAACCTGATACATTTCAGTCGGATTTTATCTTATTAGTTTCAAACAGTGTACAGAAATCGGTTTTGCATGGATTTTCAGTAAAACGTGTATGCATGACATTCTCAGTGCCTGAACCTATAACAGCAGACGTCAGAAATAACAGGGCAAATTGTGAGACAGAAAACAGACAACTTAGAACGTGAACTGAACAGACAACACAGAACACAAACTGAACAGAAGCTATAACATTTCTACCCAAAACTACCCGACAGAACAAGAACCCTAGTACCTCTGTGATGTAGGGCCTTAAGGGCCAACCTACGGTTATGAACTTACCTATTATCCTCGATGCAGTTAGCCGGAAAGTCTCGGAAATGCTCGAACCTGCACATGTACGTTCAGAAAATAAACAAGCTGCAAATGCTAACAAATAAGTTAGATGAATTTGTTCCAAATTCATTCAAACCCATAGAAAACAAACCGGTGTGTTTTCATCCAAGAACAGTGAGTTTTCTCCAAATACCAACTTCGGTAAAAACCCACATTAAACTTGTCCAAACTTGTTAGCATGAGTAGATGCTTACCTTTGACAGAAAACAGAAGGAAATCCAAGAAGATCGAAGGTGCTTCGATGGTTGCTTGTCGTCTGGGAGAGAGAATGCCGAGAAGAGGAAGAGAGAGCAGAGAAGTGAAATAAAGAAGGTCTCACGTAGGAGGAGTGTGTCTTGTTCAGCAAGCTGAACACGGGGCAGTCATCCATTGGTTTATTTCCACCAACCTTAATTAGTTCTCCATTTTGCCCTTCCATGCATTTTAACTTAGTGTAATGTTTAGTTACGCATTAGTTTAGTTCTCCACTAATTATTCCAACAATTCAACCAAAACACTCCTTTGTAATTACATAATATTAATCCCGCTTAAATGATCCGGGAAAACTATTACATGGCAAAAATGCCGGGTGTTACATTCCACCCACCTTAACAGAAATTTTGTCCCCAAAATTTGCCTAAGCGAATAACTCCGGATATTGGGCTCTAACATCTTCTTGTCTTTCCCACGTGGCTTCCTCCACATTATGATTTCGCCACAAAACTTTCACCAATGGGACCACCTTGTTTCGCAACACTTTGACTGAGGTATCCAGGATCTGTATGGGCCTCTCTTCATACGTCAGCGTCGGCATAATATCAAAGTCCACCTGTTTCACGATCTGAGTTGGATCCCGTACGCACTTTCTCAGCATTGACACATGGAAAACATCATGAACTCCATCCATTGACGCTGGCAACTGCAGTTTGTAGGCCATGCTCCCAATTTTCTTCAAAATGGGAAAAGGCCCAACAAATCTTGGGCTTAGCTTCCCTTTCTTGTCAAATCTCATCACGCCCTTGAAAGGTGACACCTTTAAGAACACTTCATCACCTTCGGCAAACTCTAAGTCTCTTCTCCTGTGGTCTGCGTAGCTTTTCTGTCGACTCTGAGCAATTTTTATTCGTTGTTTGATTGCGGCAATCACCTCGGACATCTGTTGTAATATCTCAGGGCCGATAAGCTTGGCTTCTCCGACCTCATCCCAACACAATGGAGATCTACACTTCCGGCCGTAAAGAGCTTCATAAGGCGCCATGCCAATTGTAGCTTGATAGCTATTGTTGTAAGCAAACTCCACGAGTGGTAAATATCTACTCCAAGGAGCGTTAAGTTCTAGCACGCACGCTCTTAACATATCCTCCAAGGTCTGAATCGTTCTCTCAGATTGCCCGTCCGTCTGTGGGTGAAACGCCGTGCTGAAGTCCAATCTAGTGCCCAAGGAGCTTTGCAAACTTTTCCAAAACATGGAAGTGAATCTAGGATCCCGGTCCGAAACAATTGACACCGGAATACCATGCAACTTGACAATCTCACTAATGTACAGCTCCGCATACTTATCCATGGAGTACGTTGTCTTTACAGGTAGAAAATGGGCTGACTTCGTCAATCTGTCCACTATGACCCAAATGCTATTATGGCCTTTTGCTGTTCTCGGAAGGCCAACAACAAAGTCCATTGTGATGTTCTCCCACTTCCATTCGGGGATCGGAAGAGGTTGAAGCGTTCCACTTGGCCGTTGATGTTCAGCTTTGACCTGTTGACATATCATACAAGACTCCACATACTTGGCCACTTCATTCTTCATATTTGGCCACCAGAAGTGAAGTTTCAAATCATGATACATCTTTGTGCTTCCAGGATGCACAGAGAAAGAAGATGAATGGGCTTCCGACAAGATGCGCTTCCGTAGCTCTTCGTCTTTCGGAACGTACCATCTGTTTTTGAATTTCAGAACTCCATCTCCAGAATAACTGAAATCGGAAGAAGCCATTGGTACCTTGCCCACCATATCAGCCATCTCCTTTGAATTGGTCTTCTGGGCTTCCTTAATGCGGTCCAGGACGGTGGGCCGTAGGGTTAAGTCTGCTAGTATGGCCGATAGCCCAGAAACTATCTCCATATCGAACTTCTGTATCTCCGTCCTCAAAGGCATTGATACGGCCGACATTACTGGTTGCATAGTAGCCGGCATCCTGCTTAACGCATCAGCTACCACATTAGCTTTACCAGGATGGTATTTGATCTCAACATCGTAGTCTTTTACAAATTCTAACCACCGCCTCTGTCTCATATTCAACTCTTTCTGAGTAAAGAGGTACTTCAAACTCTTGTGGTCAGAAAACACCTCACATGATTGTCCATATAGGTGATGTCTCCATACTTTCAGCGCAAATACAACTGCCGCTAACTCAAGGTCGTGAGTAGGGTAGTTTTCTTCATGGTCCTTCAATTGTCTGGATGCGTATGCTACCACTTTCCCTTCTTGCATTAGTACACATCCCAAACCAATCTTTGACGCATCACAGTATACGCTGAATTTGCCGTCTTCAACTGGCAATACTAACAGAGGAGCAGTGGTTAATTTCTGCTTAAGCGTCTGAAAGCTCACCTCACATGCTTCAGACCACTTGAACTTGATTTCTTTCTTCGTTAAGCTGGTCATAGGCTTCGCTATCACAGAAAACCCCTTGATGAATTTCCTGTAATAACCAGCTAGTCCGATAAAGCTCCGTACCTCGCTTGCATTCATCGGCCTTGGCCAATCTCTTACAGCATCAATCTTGGCTGGGTCCACAGATACCCCTTCAGCAGACACCACCTGGCCTAGGAAATTAACCTTACTCAGCAAGAATTCGCACTTTGATAGCTTGGCATATAGTTGATGCTGCCTCAGAGTCGATAGCACAATTGCCAAGTGCTCTTCATGCTCGGCCTCACTCCTGGAATAAACCAGGATATCGTCGATGAAAACGATTACAAATTTATCCAAGACATCTTGGAATGTCCTGTTCATTAGGTCCATAAACGCTGCCGGAGCATTAGTTAACCCGAACGACATTACCAAGAACTCGTAATGCCCGTACCGGGTCCTGAAGGCGGTCTTTGGAATATCGTCATCTCTGACCTTCAACTGGTAATAGCCGGAGCGTAAGTCAATCTTAGAAAATACCCGAGCCCCTTGTAGCTGGTCAAATAAATCGTCGATCCTTGGCAACGGGTACTTATTCTTGATAGTCAACTTGTTCAGCTCACGGTAGTCAATACACATCCGTAGGGACCCATCCTTCTTCTTAACAAACAAGACGGGAGCACCCCACGGAGAGAAACTAGGGTGTACAAAACCCTTGTCCACTAACTCTTTCAGCTGAGCCTTCAATTCCTTCAGCTCAATTGGCGCCATACGGTACGGATTCTTCGATACTGGTTCAGCACCAGGATACACATCGATCTCAAATTCGAACTCACGATCAGGTGGTAATCCCGGTAAGTCATCTAAGAAGACCTCTGAGAAATCTCGTACTATCAGAATATTTCGAAGTTCCACCCCACTTTACCCTTGAACGTCTACTACGTAGGCAAGGAAACCGACACATCCTGACCTCATCAGCCGTTGAGCTTTCAAGGTGGATATAACAGACATATTACGTTTCTTTGGTACCGTCTGATAGGAGAACTCTACTTCGTTCGGGCGTTTAAATAACACATTCCCGGACCTGCAGTTGATGGTGGCATGATGTTCAAACAGTCAGTCCATCCCCAGAATTACATCATATCCTTTCATATCGATGACGATAAGATTGGCATACAACCTCCGGTCTCCAACTAACACTATTTCACCCTGTACCACCTGCTCAGAGTGCATAAACCCTCCAGATGGCAGCATAATGGTGAAGGGTTGATCCGACGGAAACACTCTTAACTTTTCCTTATCTACAAAGTCCATGGCCACAAACGAATGTGTAACAACCCGGCCCCCGTAACCCGAGGGTTTACACCAAGCTGTGCGGTACCATCCCTGCCACGTGGCTTCCTTTTCTGTTCGCCACGTGTACTCACAGAACTTTCCCCTCCCTGTAGGTTATTTTTGCCTTCCTCCCCACTCGAACCCAGGACCTCAGGGTTAAGTACCTGGGCTACAAGTGAGGAGTACCACTTGGGCTAGTAGCTCAAGTGGTACTCCTCACTTGTAGCCCAGGTACTTAACCCTGAGGTCCTGGGTTCGAGTGGGGAGGAAGGCAAAAATAACCTACAGGGAGGGGAAAGTTCTGTGAGTACACGTGGCGAACAGAAAAGGAAGCCACGTGGCGGGGATGGTACCGCACAGCTCGGTGTAAACCCTCGGGTTACGGGGGCCGGGTTGTTACAATAAAAGGCGTAGTTCTGTGAGTACACGTGGCGAACAGAAAAGGAAGCCACGTGGCGGGGATGGTACCGCACAGCTCGGTGTAAACCCTCGGGTTACAGGGGCCGGGTTGTTACAATAAAAGGCGCCTTTTATTGAAACAACCCGGCCCCCGTAACCCGAGGGTTTACACCGAGCTGTGCGGTACCATCCCCGCCACGTGGCTTCCTTTTCTGTTCGCCACGTGTACTCACAGAACTTTCCCCTCTCTGAAGGTTATTTTTGCCTTCCTCCCCACTCGAACCCAAGACCTCAGGGTTAAGTACCTGGGCTACAAGTGAGGAGTACCACTTGAGCTAGACCCGGCCCCCGTAACCCGAGGGTTTACACCGAGCTGTGCGGTACCATCCCCGCCACGTGGCTTCCTTTTCTGTTCGCCACGTGTACTAGCCCAAGTGGTACTCCTCACTTTTAGCCCAGGTACTTAACCCTGAGGTTCTGGGTTCGAGTGGGGAGGAAGGCAAAAATAACCTACAGGGAGGGGAAAGTTCTGTGAGTACACGTGGCGAACAGAAAAGGAAGCCACGTGGCGGGGATGGTACCGCACAGCTCGGCGTAAACCCTCGGGTTACGGGGGCCGGGTTGTTACAATAAAAGGCGCCTTTTATTGTAACAACCCGGCCCCCGTAACCCGAGGGTTTACGCCGAGCTGTGCGGTACCATCCCCGCCACGTGGCTTCCTTTTCTGTTCGCCACGTGTACTCACAGAACTTTCCCCTCCCTGTAGGTTATTTTTGCCTTCCTCCCCACTCGAACCCAGGACCTCAGGGTTAAGTACCTGGGCTACAAGTGAGGAGTACCACTTTATTGTAACAACCCGGCCCCCGTAACCCGAGGGTTTACACCGAGTTGTGCGGTACCATCCCCGCCACGTGGCTTCCTTTTCTGTTCGCCACGTGTACTCACAAAACTTTCCCCTCCCTGTAGGTTATTTTTGCCTTCCTCCCCACTCGAACCCAAGACCTCAGGGTTAAGTACCTGGGCTACAAGTGAGGAGTACCACTTGAGCTAGTAGCCCAAGTGGTACTCCTCACTTGTAGCCCAGGTACTTAACCCTGAGGTCCTGGATTCGAGTGGGGAGAAAGGCAAAAATAACCTACAGGGAGGGGAAAGTTCTGTGAGTACACGTGGCGAACAGAAAAGGAAGCCACGTGGCGGGGATGGTACCGCACAGCTCGGTGTAAACCCTTGGGTTACGGGGGCCGGGTTGTTACAATAAAAGGCGCCTTTTATTGTAACAACCCGGCCCCCGTAACCCGAGGGTTTACACCGAGCTGTGCGGTACCATCTCCGCCACGTGGCTTCCTTTTCTGTTCGCCACGTGTACTCACAGAACTTTCCCCTCCCTGTAGGTTATTTTTGCCTTCCTCCCCACTCGAACCCAAGACCTCAGGGTTAAGTACCTAGGCTACAAGTGAGGAGTACCACTTGAGCTAGTAGCCCAAGTGGTACTCCTCACTTGTAGCCCAGGTACTTAACCCTGAGGTCTTGGGTTCGAGTGGGGAGGAAGGCAAAAATAACCTACAAGGAGGGGAAAGTTTTGTGAGTACACGTGGCGAACAGAAAAGGAAGCCACGTGGCGGGGATGGTACCGCACAGCTCGGTGTAAACCTTGGGTTACGGGGGCCGGGTTGTTACAATAAAAGGCGCCTTTTATTGTAACAACCCGGCCCCCGTAACCCGAGGGTTTACACCGAGCTGTGCGGTACCATCTCCGCCACGTGGCTTCCTTTTCTGTTCGCCACGTGTACTCACAGAACTTTCCCCTCCCTGTAGGTTATTTTTGCCTTCCTCCCCACTCGAACCCAAGACCTCAGGGTTAAGTACCTAGGCTACAAGTGAGGAGTACCACTTGAGCTAGTAGCCCAAGTGGTACTCCTCACTTGTAGCCCAGGTACTTAACCCTGAGGTCTTGGGTTCGAGTGGGGAGGAAGGCAAAAATAACCTACAAGGAGGGGAAAGTTTTGTGAGTACACGTGGCGAACAGAAAAGGAAGCCACGTGGCGGGGATGGTACCGCACAGCTCGGTGTAAACCCTCGGGTTACGGGGGCCGGGTTGTTACAGAATGTGTGGCCCCCGTATCTAACAGGGTGTATGCAGTTGCATCGCATATAGGAATCATACCAGTAATTGCCGTATGCTGAGCTACATCATCGTCATCTTCCATCATTGCAAACACTCTCGGCATGGCTTGCCCTATTCTGGTGTCAGGCATCGGGCAGTCCCGAACTTGATGGCCTACCTTGCCACATCGGAAGCAAGCACCAGTAATAAGCCTGCACTCGCCCTGGTTGCTTCTCTGGCACCGTGGACATGTATTGAGCTGAGGAGCTCCCATCGGTCTCTTTCCTTTATCTTGGTATGCGAGGGTCTCATTGGGCCTTTTAATGCCCCTGTTCTGTTGCTGTTGAGAATGCACATTCTGAATCTTTTGTTGTTGTTGTTGAGGGGTATTTCTAATAATTCATCTTGGTGGTTGTCTCTGTCTCTGGGACTTTATTTCTAAGGCCTCCAGCTGATAAACCTTGGCCACCACTTTCACATATGGTGCCTCATCAAAACCTCCAGTTGTGATTCCTCGCAGAAGGTCCATTTGTAAACCTTGAATAAACTGGTGTACCTTGTTCTCATCAGTGGCCACCATGTGTGTTGCATATCGGGATAACGACTCAAATTTCTGAACATATTCAGCCACTGACCCATACTGTCGTAGCCGAGAGAACTCAAGCAACTTTTCCTTCCTCACTCCTCTGTCAAAGTACTTCTCGTAGAAAATTGTCGTGAATCCCTCCAAGCTTAATGCCACGGTAGTTGAGTGCACTGTGTCCCACCAAAATCCCGCACTTTCGGTGAGATAGAACGTGGCGCAAATAACTTTCTTGTTGTCTTCTACTTCTGCATATCCAAACATTTTCTCCATTGTTCGAATCCAGGTTTCAGCACGGGTCGGGTCTGTAGACAGTCCATCAAATGAAGGCGGCTGGAGTCGCCGGAATCTGTCTCCACTATTGTCTCGCGATGCGATATCACGGTTGTTATTTCCATGGTTATTGTTTCTATCGTCTTCTCTGGCCATCATGCGTTCAACCATGCGTGACTGTGCACCCACCAGTTCTGTTAGTTGGTCAATGGCTCGAGAGCTTTCGCTTGACTCTTCTTCAATGTCCTCTCACCATTTCTAATAAACCCTATAAACAGAATAACCTAACTTAATAAACAGAAATTTTACAGAAATTCTTAAACACTTACAGTTGGTGGAGCGATCTCACGTGGCAGGTTGCGCAGTCAGACATTTCACAGAATCGGTTTTAAAACCTTGTCTCTCTGATACCACAATTGTGACAGCCCGAAACCGGATCCCGATCGGAGTCCGGGATCGGAGCCGTCACTCCGGGACAGTCAACGGAAAACGGTGACTATTTTTTTTTAAACAGATCGGTCAAAACAGTGGACATTATACTTTTAAAATATTTACAGAGAAACAGAATCGAATAACAGGAAACATGCACTGTCATCGCAAACCCAAAAAACGTAACTTTACAGAGAGGGAGAAACTACAGTGAGTAACAGAAAACATTTACAGGGAGAGAGAGAGAGAGAGAGAGAGTTCTCGGGTGAAGCAGAAAACAGAAGTGAACTTAATTTAAAAGAATTCAGGCTGGCGGAAGACTTAGTATAAAAGAGCTTCGGTGGATTAAATAAAACAAAAGTGTACAGTGATAATCGGAAGGAGGAGAGTAAAACTAGGCAGAAAGATAAAAGATATCGGTGGATGTGAACCATAAACAAGAATTGAGTTCACCGGTAGGAACAGACAGTGAACGAAATCGGTAGAAAAAGGTGACGTCAGCTGGAAGATGGATGACGTCACCGGTGGATCCAGGCAGTGAACGAAATCGGTAGAAGGAGATGACGTTAGCCGGAAGATGGATGACGTCACCGGCGGATGCAGGCAATGAACGTGATCGGCAGATGGTGATGACGTCAGCCGGAAGATGGATGACGTCATCGGCAGATGCAGGCAATGAACGGAATTGGCAGATGGTGATGACGTCAATCGGAAGATGGATGACGTCATCGGCAGATGCAGGCAGATGCAGGCAATGAACGTGATCGGCAGATGGTGATGACGTCAATCGGAAGATGGATGACGTCATCGGCAGATGCAGGCAATGAACGTGATCGGCAGATGGTGATGACGTCAATCGGAAGATGGATGACGTCATCGGCAGATGCAGGCAATGAACGTGATCGGCAGATGGTGATGACGTCAATCGGAAGATGGATGACGTCATCGGCAGATGCAGGCAATGAACGTGATCGGCAGATGGTGATGACGTCAATCGGAAGATGGATGACGTCATCGGCAGATGCAGGCAATGAACGTGATCGGCAGATGGTGATGACGTCAATCGGAAGATGGATGACGTCATCGGCAGATGCAGGCAATGAACGTGATCGGCAGATGGTGATGACGTCAATCGGAAGATGGATGACGTCAATCGGAAGATGGATGACGTCATCGGCAGATGCAGGCAATGAACGTGATCGGCAGATGGTGATGACGTCAATCGGAAGATGGATGACGTCATCGGCAGATGCAGGCAATGAACGTGATCGGCAGATGGTGATGACGTCAATCGGAAGATGGATGACGTCATCGGCAGATGCAGGCAATGAACGTGATCGGCAGATGGTGATGACGTCAATCGGAAGATGGATGACGTCATCGGCAGATGCAGGCAATGAACGTGATCGGCAGATGGTGATGACGTCAATCGGAAGATGGATGACGTCATCGGCAGATGCAGGCAATGAACGTGATCGGCAGATGGTGATGACGTCAATCGGAAGATGGATGACGTCATCGGCAGATGCAGGCAATGAACGTGATCGGCAGATGGTGATGACGTCAATCGGAAGATGGATGACGTCATCGGCAGATGCAGGCAATGAACGTGATCGGCAGATGGTGATGACGTCAATCGGAAGATGGATGACGTCATCGGCAGATGCAGGCAATGAACGTGATCGGCAGATGGTGATGACGTCAATCGGAAGATGGATGACGTCATCGGCAGATGCAGGCATAAGGTGGATGTGATTTTTAGAACAGGCAGCGGGCAAAAATAAAAAAACATAGGTGAATGCACTATCTGCCGATAGATGAAATCGGTAGATAGGCGGCAGATGATGCATTTCCAGTAAAAGAAAACGCTATGTGCCGATGGGTGAAATCAGTAGATATGGTTTCAAAGACAGAATTTACAACTTTTTAACAGGGAGATATACAAACAGAAAACCTCAAGACAGAAGACATAGAGGTTTCAAACTTTCGAAATCCGATTTCAAAACAAGTTTTTGAAACATACTCTGCAGACGACGGATTTCAATTGATAGATTTAAAGAAACAGACTGCATGGATAGTTCTAAAACCAGAATTCATCCATGCAGAATTCATCCATGCACAAACAAACCAACAGAAAATGTCCCCAAACAAATTCAGAAACATTCAGAATATAAACTTAACTGTCAAATACAGTAGTTTTCAAATCTAGACATCAGAATCTGTACATTGTTTTAAAATCTGAGGATCAGTACAGAACCTAACATATATTTACAGAATCTACCAAAAGAGGAGTTTTTACAAAGTTTTACAACAAAACCAGAATTTCCAGAAGATTTTACAGATACAGACTATACTTTAAAAACTTAAACCTCGGAACAGGAAATGATGTCTGACTGCAGCAACCACCCCGAGAGCTCGAGCCACCAGCCATCTAGTCATCAGATTGAGGCACAAAGTCCCCAAGTTCGGGTTCAGTACCTACATCAGAGAGTTCACCTATGAGTCTAAAACTCAGTAAGGACATAATCAGAATGCAGTGATGCAAAATGCTATGCATGCAGTTTTTTCAGAAATACGGTGACAGTACAGAGCATTTAGTTACAGTGGCAGTAGAATTAAGTGGGGCTTATAGGGGAACTGGCAAACAGATGGGGAGGGGGAGGGTGCACTATCAGGCACATTCAGGGATACAGTACAGTAAACGGTAATCAGTAAACAGTTCTGGGGCCAGTCCCCGTTCCACACTTAACCTGGTACATTTCAGTCGGATTTTATCTTATTAGTTTCAAACAGTGTACAGAAATCGGTTTTGCATGGATTTTCAGTAAAACGTGTATGCATGACATTCTCAGTGCCTGAACCTATAACAGCAGACGTCAGAAATAACAGGGAAAATTGTGAGACAGAAAACAAACAACTCAGAACATGAACTGAACAGACAACACAGAACACAAACTGAATAGAAGCTATAACATTTCTACCCAAAACTACCCGACAGAACAAGAACCCTAGTACCTCTGTGATGTAGGGCCTTAAGGGCCAACCTACGGTTATGAACTTACCTGTTATCCTCGATGCAGTTAGCCGGAAAGTCTCGGAAATGCTCGAACCTGCACATGTACGTTCAGAAAATAAACAAGCTGCAAATGCTAACAAATAAGTTAGATGAATTTGTTCCAAATTCATTCAAACCCATAGAAAACAAACCGGTGTGTTTTCATCCAAGAACAGTGAGTTTTCTCCAAATACCAACTTCGGTAAAAACCCACATTAAACTTGTCCAAACTTGTTAGAATGAGTAGATGCTTACCTTTGACAGAAAACAGAAGGAAATCCAAGAAGATCGAAGGTGCTTCGATGGTTGCTTGTCGTCTGGGAGAGAGAATGCCGAGAAGAGGAAGAGAGAGCAGAGAAGTGAAATGAAGAAGGTCTCACGTAGGAGGAGTGTGTCTTGTTCAGCAAGCTGAACACGGGGCAGTCATCCATTGGTTTATTTCCACCAACCTTAATTAGTTCTCCATTTTGCCCTTCCATGCATTTTAACTTAGTGTAATGTTTAGTTACGCATTAGTTTAGTTCTCCACTAATTATTCCAACAATTCAACCAAAACACTCCTTTGTAATTACATAATATTAATCCCGCTTAAATGATCCGGGGAAACTATTACATGGCAAAAATGTCGGGTGTTACGTAAACACTTGAAGGAAGAAGTCAACCATTTAATTCGGAAGCTTCAAGAAGAGAAGTTAGAAGTGCTCATTGATGAAAAAGATCAAAGATTGGTCTGCATCATCAAAGTTAATGAAGATGATGAGCAAATATTAGTGGAAGCGCAAAGCTCTTGAATCAAAGTGACCCAGCTCATTAATCAAAGTGTCCAATTCATAAATCTGTAACTGACTATTTAAAGCACGTAAGAGGCCCTTGTTATGATGATCTGCGATTACAAAAGTCTTTCAAGGCAATTAAGAGTATCGTGATTACAAAATAAAACCATTGTTATTATAAGAAATAATGACTCTTAAGAGTCTTTTAAGCGGTTGCAAGAATCTCAACAACTTTGTTGGAGGTTAGAAGTCTTTTAGGTTAGTTGGACAAAATATTTTTTACAATTATAGGAACTCACAAAAATCTCTACAATTGTACGAGGTTACAAGCCTTTTATTATTTTAGGTGGAAGATTTAACCTATGAGAGAGAGATAGAGGGTTAATTAGGTTAAAAAACTTTTTGCAATTGAACAACAATATTAGTTTGCACGTGTAAAGTAGATTATGCTTCTTAATTAATTAGGTGATTGTAAGCTTAACAGTTATCACAAACAATAAATTAAGAGATAAGGTAAGAGAGTGTAAATACTTTGTTAACGTGGTTCGACCAATCTTGTCTATATCTGTTCTTCAAAGTTTCTCTTTGAAAATTTCTTCCCAATTCTAATTTGTGATTCGATAAATTAAATTTTCAAGCATTAATTCAATGTCTTTACAATGACTCTTCATAGGACGTCGCCCTTTATTTTTTCAAAAATACAAAAATTGGTGTTAATTAAAGAATACAATACCCAAATATTTCAGAAGTATGAATCTCAAATTGTAATTGTTAGTAGAGAGATGAGATTAAAGAAAAGGAGTAAGCAAGCTATTGTTGAAAATTGGGCAGCACTTTGTGTAGATTCCCGAGTTGGGTGGTTTTTGCAATTTGAAGTGTGATTCTATTTATTGCAAGAGAATGTGGACTTTTTCTTATTTAGAAAATGCATCTCTCACGGTCTTCCGTTTTGTAATTTGGGACTCCAGTTTTCGTATAAAAATGACATTTTTATTTCTATAGGACTTCCGTTCCATGAAGTCTCCCTGGACTCCGCATAGGTTGATTCTCTTCAGTGTTGAGAGTTCAAACCTCCGCTTTCGAAACCAGAGTTCCAAAATTTCGAGATATTGGAACTCTGCAAAAACATTTGTGAAAGGTTACCACATTACATGAATAACACGAAGTTTTTATTATAAACTTCTAACACTATGATCTTCATATTACCTCAATGCGATGAGATAGTGATTTGGCACGCTGCTTAAAATAGAGCTAGGTCACATCGACAAATTATTAACCGATCAAATGACTCATAGGTAGCCTCCGACGATGACCGACTGGTTGTCCAAATCTACAAACATGTTGACAGCAGAGCATCTCAAAACTTTTGAAGTTAATTCAACTATCCGAAAGTCAACACATGGGATCATATAAAAATCAATTAATAGATGATTTTGAATCTATACCTAATCCCTTTATTATATTAATATAAGAACGTTCTTCCCACCAATGCTACAAGACTCGGTAATTTTGACTTCATCTATGTTGGGTTGGAATTGATGGTCAACTTCCTTAGTTTATAATATCAATATTAATAGTATAGATTAAGACCTGTGTAACTTAGTTTATTCATGATTTAATGTTTTATCTTTGGTTTTCTTTTCGTTTATATTCTAGAAATGTATTGATCAATTCATATATAAAATGCTATCAATTGCAAGTGCATGTTCTTGTTTTATGATTTGATGGTTCTTACATTTAAAATATACATCTTTAGTTACATGGAAGACACTATAGTTTGCACACATAATGATTTTCCAAAACCCTAACCAATGTGTATTTGATGATTGGAGCATGACTTCATTGATTTTAGGAAGGAAGAACAGAGATCTGGAAATGGCTAAACATATCAACGTCGTCTACTGCTTTTGATTCGCCGGCGCATTCCCGGTTGTGATTCCGGCGAGGGACAGAAGTTGAGAATGAACTAGTGAAACAGTAATGAAATTAGTCAAATGAACGCACTCCAATAATATGAGTCAACCGAAAACAGAAACAAGAAACAGCTTTATTTCCAGCACTCGAACAAACTGAATTCGCGTTGTTGCTACAAATAGCGCACACGATTGAATAAAAAAGAATAATCACACTAATTCTACAAGAAAAAAGACGATCTACTGAATCATCATAGCTGCTGCGGTGATTAAGAAGGCAGTGAACAAGCTGGTGACACCAAGTGATGGGGCGCTAGAAGGTGGTGGAGCGTCCCTAGATGGGGTTGACGGCGCGGAGGTTGGTGGACTGGCTCCGGTGCTAGTAGTAGGAGGGGTGGCGGAGGACCGGGGAGAAGCGGTGGGGGATGGCGTGGGTGTTGGAGTTTGAAATTTCGGTGGAGAAGGCCCCATGGCGGGGACTGGAGTAGAGGCCCGCGGAGCAACGGCCGGGACTGGGGTTGATTCCGTCGGCGGAGAAACATGTGGTGCTGGTGATGAGGCCTGTGGTGGAGGAGCAGCCGGGTGTGGGGTGGGGGCCATCGGCGGTGGAGAGGCCGGGGGTGGGGATGCTGCCATTGGCGGAGGGGTGGCTGGAGGAAGGGGCGGAGGAGATGCAGGGGGTGGGGATGAGGCCATCGGCGGGGGAGTGGCTGATTGAGGAGGAGGAGAAGACGGTGTGGAAGAGGAGACAGTAATGGCTAACTTCTGACCGAAAGAACAGTGACTCCCGAAAGTACAGATGTAATACTTTTCGCCGGAAGAGGTCAAAGTAATGCTCGCCGGTCCGGTGTTCTCAAGTGAAATCGGATTATTACCGTTACAACCATCGTACCCACTCTTCGTGACTTCAGCTACGTCGTGAGTCCCAGTTGCAAAGTTGAAAACTGCACAAATTGACGTTTCTCATCTTATGAGCTCGGGATCAAAATTCTGTCTTTCATAAACAAAAAATCATAATAATGAAACCAAGAAGGGTTTCGATGGGGTAGAAGGGGATTATTACCGAGAATGTCGCCGACGACGAAGGTTTTTCCGGTAGCCCATGTATCGTATGCTGAAGAATCAGAGGGGATGGTCCAACCGTTGGAATCGCCGACGTTATAGGTGGTAGCCGCCGAGCCTTGGAGAAAAGCAGCCAAGGCAAAGAAGAGAATCAAACCCATATTTAATTTTCCGGCCGTTTTGTTGTGTTCTTCGAGGTCCGATCGCCCCTGTGTCTGTATTTTTTCTTTCTTGAGCTTTGGTTCTGGCGGCACCTGAAGTCTGAAGAAGAAGAAGTTTGGGAGGCGAATATATAGAGAAAGGCTGCATAGTAGAAGACGAGGAGTTGTCTTGGTCAGAACTGGATTCTGATCCTTTTGGACGGTGATAGACGCGTGATTGCATATACCTTCCCAGAATAACAGATAAGCTGCGTGTGGACTTTTCATCAAACACGAATTGACTTTGACCATCAACTATTCTTTTTAAAATATAATATAAATATTAAAAGCCTAAAACAAGGACCAACATGATGAGACAGATCATTGATAATAAATAATTATAATAAAAAGTATCTATAGATTTTACTGAGTCTTCCAGTTCAGCACTTTTGGGTTATTTTTTTATTTTTTTTAAATTAAAAACATTTAAAAATTAATATAATCTGATTATATATGTCTTTCAAATTTATTACTCGTTCAAAACTTTCCTCCTCGATTAGACAACTCCTTGTAGATTTTGTAATGATGTGTGTGAATTTTCGTGGAAGTCTTCCCCTCCCTGTCTGAATTATAATTTAATAATTTACTTGGGTCTTTTGTTATTGCATGTGCTACAATAATCGTGGGTCTTAAAATACCGTATGTGATATGTTTTTAATATTCAAAATATTATAAACTTTGATATGATTAGCAGGTAAATAAAACGCTAGTATAAAAATGTTGCAATAATAAGTTCATAGAGTGTTACTCTAAAATTAATTCATTTTTTATTTTTTACTTTTGCTTAATCTAGTAAAATTCGGGACGTTATATGCTAACTGTAACATAGTTTTCCTCCTAATTTGTTTATTTGTTGGGTTTTGATATCAGCAAGTTTGTGTACAGGTGACATTTATTTGCAAGCCTATAATAGAATGTCATGTAGTCTTACCGTGTAACAAATGTGTGCAATACAAAAAGGAATCATTGACATTGATTCGTATTCCAAAGCTCCGAGGCCATCGTCATAATTTGTCCAAACGGATGGAACATTCGCTTCCTATATTTATAAAAATTATATAATATTTGCAATAATCTAGCCGGAGTAGGTGAAGAGTTTTTCTTAACGATCAATTAATTTACCTCTTCGGTCGATTGGGCATATCTCTATTTTATCAGTTTATCTCTATGACCTTTCCATGCTCATAAACTTCAATTGCGTTCAACCGAATGTCTTTTGTGCGCTATAGTCTTAATCACAACAGCTCCTCATCTCTCGCTCCTTCTGCTAAAAAAATGTCTCACGTAATGTGTTGTGTTCAACAAATCTTCTTTTCTATTTTCATCATTTTCAACATCCAATTCTTGTCTCTCCTCTTGTTCCCTCTTTTTCATTTGTGATTCCATCTTTATAACTAGTTTCTTCCTCTCAATCTTTATCGCTTGTTTCATCACTGTCTTTTTGTCACGACCCTTACCCGTACTATCGTTTTAACCTTTTTTTTTTTTTTTACACCTTTAACTTTAACTGTACTCAAGGCGGAAACTAAATCGAAATGGAAATCGACGTTCATTTGAAACAATTACTAAACCATTAAAACTTAAAAACAATTAAATCATTTAAACTATTAATTAATAAAATAAAACTCTCTTTTTTTTTTAAATAAACATGGCGATCAGTCGCCCATAAAAAGGGCGACTGATCGCCCCATAGGCGATTGCAACAGGCGACTAGTCGCCTGTTGCAAGTCGCCACGCTCTCTGGATTTCTCCAGAGAGCGTCGCTTGAAATTCGCCCAAGAGGCGATTGCTCGCCACCAAGGAGCGAGCAATCGGCATGCTCTCTGGAATTCCTCCAGAGAGCACAGCTCCCTTATTTCTTCTTCTTTCTTCTTTTCTCCTTTCTTCCTCCTACGCCCTGCACTCCACATTCTAACACAAAAACACTCAACAACAAAACATAACACTCATCAACCTCTTCTCCTTTCTCACTACTTCTTCACCCAAATCTTTACATACCTCCACAAAATACCCTCCAAACATAACATTTTACTCGAATACTCAAAACCGACAATTCACGTTAAACATAATCAAATTTTATAAAAACAAACCGCGTGGTTCCGTTTAAAAGTGTAACATTTTCCTTCCTGTTTGAAAAACATCAAAAACACTACAAAATTCAATATATTATCTGTTCAGTCATCAAACATCCTAAAACGTATCAAAATCTACGATAAATCTATCTAAATTCACCATTAACCCAACATCACTCAAAAACTCTCAAAAACACCTAACCGTGAGTCAACCAGCCCTGCCAAAACACTCTCCACCGCCACGAGCTCCGTCCACCGACCGACTACACTTGATCATCGTAGTGAGGTTCCTCACCTTCGTTCTCGTCACCTACATCATACGATAAATACATTAAGCCTAATGCTTAGTAAATAGTGTGCTAAACATAACATTACATATATGCATGACATTTGTAAAACAATTTCATTTCGTTTCTTTAAACCCTTTTTCTTGCCCCGTGAGAATCATAACTTGCCCTGTGAGAAACACATGACTTGCCCCGTGAGAAACACATGACTTGCCCCGTGAGAAATCATACATCTTATCCCGTGAGAAACACATGACTTGCCCCGTGAGAAATCATACATCTTATCCCGTATGAAACATACATCGTTCGGAATTCATGATCGTTCTTTAATTTGACGTTACATAAAACATGCTCATAAATAGTTCGTATGCACTTTAATAAAACATGATGCATGAGGAGAGACATACGTATAAGCACCTATCGAACAACCACTAACCTATCGCTAAGGCACTAGTTAAGCTACCCGTCTTACCACCAACCCTTGTAACTACCTAATTTCATCACAACTAACATTATCAACATCGTTACGACGTAGGGCCTTAGTGGCCGGAAACCTAACACTCACTTACCTGGCATCCTAGATATACCGAGCACCGTCCGTTGAGCTTGGGTTACCTAGGGCATTGAACAACACATCATTAATATCAACCCTCAAACATTACATCTAACAAATTGACGTCTCGAGCTAGGACAAAACTCCAACTGTAATACCCGGCTTTTCGGGATATTAATATTTTAATATAAGTGGCATTTTTGTAAATATGTCAAATCGAACCCGTTTCGCGAACAGAAGGTTTCTTTAGGATCCTAATTATTAATATGGATTTTAAGAAATTTACAAGAATTTCCGGAGCAGTAACGCTTAATTCCGAGTAATTATGTTTCTCGTAATATAAAGGACATTTTAGTAAAAATAGTAAATGTGGTCCGATTTGCAAACGAACAGTTTTATTGGGACCCTAATAATAAGTTGGATTTATCGGTGAAATAAGGAGATTTGGTGAGACTGAATAGTTAGCCGATTAACGAAACGAATGACGAAACAAATATAAAATCAAAGGAAGGGCAAAATAGTAATTTGTCAAAGTAATTTATTAAATAACCTAAAAATCTCTTTCTCCCTCATTTTCTCTCTTCCTCGCGAAAACCAGAGGGCTCTGGTTTCCCTCTTCCGCGGCGATCCCTCGCGCCGGCGACGAGCTCTCCTCCGATCGATCTCCGTACTTCACGTTTCTTCCTCCAATCAACGTTCTAGGTAAGATTCTACAGCTTTCGGACGTTAATTTTCAGTTTTAATAAAGTTATACGTTTAGGTTTTACGATTAGGGTTTTGTTAGAATTGTGATTTAAGGTTCGACATTGATAGGTTTATCGAGTTTATGGATATAAAGAACGTATTAAACGTTATTGGACGAAGTTAAACTAATTTGTGAGAAATATTAAATTTAATGAATTTTGGGTTTTTTGGAAAAAGCTCGTTATTGGATGTTTCGTAGAATCGAGTGCGAATAGGTTGTTCAAATGCCTCGATTAATTAAGTTATAGCTTTGGAAGAATTTCCTTAGTTAAGGATTTCATTAATTTGGACATTAACGGTTCAAACTCATTTTAATGATAATTGTTGTGAATTGCCCTAGGTGCACAACGCTCGTGGACGGAGCTAAGCTGCTTTGGACACGAGGTAAGTTCTCGTGATCTTCTCTGGCCGATTGGCCTACACCGTACGTCGAGGTCGTCTCGAGGAATTTTGGAGATGTATAAGTTTAAATTGTTTTGGTTGGGTAGTTAGGATTAGTTTTGTATAGGTTATGCTTTTAATCGTTTTATAGTCTTGATGGTACGTATGCTGAGTGTTTAAATTCTGTTATTAACTATTCACGCATCATGGTTTTGAATTGTGCATAGAAAATGAACTTCCACACAATGTTTTAAAGTAAATGCAAAGAAATGATGACCCTACGGTATATAGTTTAAATGACCCTACGGTCTACAGTTTAAATGACCCTTTGGTATACAGTTTATAGGTCACGCGAGATGGGGCTCAGGCACGGCTGTACGTGTTGTAAGCGTGTACCCCCCTCTTCTAGCTGGAAAGAGTAGTCCGCCCGCTGGATGTTCTCTCTCTGGTTAGTGGGCTGAGATCTCGATGACACCCACAGAGCAAAGCAAAGCAAAGTAAAGCAAAGTAAAGAAAACAATGCATTATTTATAAAGTCATATGCATAGCATGCATTTACATTTACTAGAGCTTACTGAGATTTTTATCTCATAGTGTATTCGTATGGTGTAGGTGACATTGAGCCAGGTGAGGACGACGTTCCTCCTCCTGATGTATGATGCAGTTGACGGAGAATGGCCCGTGGGAGTGTGCTGAGCAGTCGGTGCGTTTTGACCCGTGGGGATGAGTAAGTATTTTGGGGATTTAATGGATAATATGAATGTATAGACGAACAATTTAGGGTGTCTAGTTCTATATAGCTGATAGGTTTATGCTCTATGGTTCAAACATTTTGGTAAATTGTATATAGAAAATGTTTTGGTTTAAAGCTTTTATTTAACGTAATAGAAATGTTTTGAATGGTATTAGGATTGGTACGGATATGCTCGGCTTTTAGTGTTATCCACGCCGTTCGTTTTTAGAAAGTTTTATCACATGTTTAAGTGTGTTTAGAGTATGTGTAAATTGTACGTTTAGTGGTAATTGTGGATGAAATAGGAGATGTGTTGAAGTGTTTGGTGTGCAGGGGAAGGTGAAAGAAAAGTTGGTGTTTGCTCTCTGGAATTCGGATTCTAGAGAGCAATTGTATAAATTGTAGAGAAGAAGAGAACAAGAAGAGAAAGCAGAAGGAGTAGCGAAGGATCGCTTGGCAGATCGATGCATGTAGCGATCAATCGCTGCAGCAATGCAGCGACTGATCGTTGCTCGCTGCAGCGAATGCAGCGATCAATCGCTGCAGCAATGCAGCGACTGATCGCTGCTAGCTGCAGCAATGCAGCGATCAGTCGCTGCAATGCTGCAGCGACTGTTCGCTGCCACTTTTGTTACGGGGCTGGACTGTTTTGCCCTCCCTCAGTTATTTGTTTTCTTTAATTGTTTTTACAGTTTTAATTAATTTATTTAATTTGTTTTAAGTTGTTTTAAATGTTTCCAAACATAGATTCTAATTCCGATTTCGATTCTGGTTTCGATTTCGGTTTAGTTTTTGCTTAGAGTTTAGTTAAAGTAATTATTGGGATAAAAAAAAAATAATACGGGTAAATTGGGTACAGTATTAGGGATGTTACACCAACTCACTTCATTCGCGCATTTCGTCAAGCACATTGTGCTCACTAACTTCAAAGACTCCATTAATGGTGTTTTACCACCTCCAACAACCAACACTAAACCTTAAACTTCAACCCACACCATTAATCTACTACAACAACTTCAATAATCACTAATACATCATCAATGAGTAACAAATTAACAACCCTATCGATTTCTAACGAAATCCCTAAATTTCTTCACAAACCCTAACCCAAAAACTACTCCAAAAAAGACTACCAACTTGACTAAAGCATAGAGCTTACTTGGAGGGTCGGTTTGTTGAAGAAACTTGAAGGAAGAACGCCAAGAACGGAGGAGTAGATCGTCGTTGGAGGTTTGGCGATGGAAGAGGAGAAAAGTCGCGAGGGAGAGGGGAAACTGTGGAGGAGAGGAAAAGTGAGGGGAGAAAGAGAAAGAAAATCCTTTTAATTAAGGATTTGACTCACTAATTTACCTTTTTGCCCTTTTATTATTTCATTGCTTACACCCTTCAATTAACCTATCCTTTTAGTTTCTCCAAACCATTTTATTTCACCAAATATTCCTATTTATTCTTAGGGCTCTAACGAAACTTCCTGTTGGCCATTCGTACTTAATTTATTATTTCTACGAATTATCACTCACTAAATGCTTAAAATATTAAAATTCTAAACTTATGGCTCGAAATCCTTAAAACGAAATTTCCGGGTGTTACATCCTACCCTCCTTATTTGGAATTTTGTCCCCAAAATTTCGTACCTGAACAACTCTGGATATCCGTCCATCATGTCCTGTTGTCGCTCCCACGTTGCTTCTTCTATGTTTTGATTTCGCCACAATACTTTAACAAGAGGGATTGACTTATTACGCAGGACCTTAACCGAAGACTCCAAAACCCGTATCGGCCTCTCTTCATAGGTTAAAGTTGGCTGCATCTCAAGGTCAGCTGGTTCTACCACGTGCGTAGGATCTCGTATACACTTTCTTAACATCGACACGTGAAAGACATTATGCACGCTCTCCATAGACAACGGCAATTGAAGCCTATACGTTGTAGCTCCAATCCTTTCTGTAATCTGGAATGGTCCAACAAACCGTGGATTTAATTTCCCTCTTCTTCCAAATCGAACCACGCCCTTGAATGGTGAAACCTTCAAAAACACTTCGTCACCAACTACAAACTCCAATTCTCGTCTTCTTCGATCAGCGTAGCTCTTTTGGCGACTCTGTGCGGTCTCCATTCTTTGTCTAATCAAGGCAACCTTCTCAGATAACTGTTGTAAAATTTCAGGGCCGATCAATTTAGCTTCGCCTACTTCATCCCAATACAGCGGCGATCTACACTTTCTGCCGTAAAGCGCTTCGTACGGAGCCATACCAATCGTGGACTGATAACTGTTATTATAAGCAAATTCAATCAAAGGCAAATATCGGCTCCACGACGCTTGAAACTCTAACACGCATGCTCTCAGCATATCCTCGAGTATCTGACTCGTCCTCTCAGACTGTCCGTCAGTCTGTGGGTGGAATGCCGTGCTAAAAGTCAATTTGGTACCCATAGCGCTTTGCAAACTTTTCCAAAACCTCGAGGTAAACCTGGGATCCCGATCTAAAACAATAGACATAGGGACCCCGTGCAATCTAATAATCTCTTGGATATAAAGTTCTGCAAACTGATTCATCGTGTAAGTCATTTTTACAGGCAAGAAATGAGCCGCTTTCGTCAATCTATCAACTACGACCCATATACTGTCGTGCCCTTTTATTGTCCTCGGTAATCCAACCACGAAATCCATTGCGATTTGATCCCACTTCCACTCGGGAATCGGTAGTGGTTGCAACATCCCACCTGGTCTTTGGTGCTCTGCTTTCACTTGTTGGCAGACAAGACTGGATTGTACATAATTGGCCACATCACGCTTCATGTTCGGCCACCAATAGTGCACTTTCAGATCTCGGTACATCTTGGTGTTACCTGGATGCACTGAGTACAACGACGAATGTGCCTCTGACATCACCAACTTCCTCAACTCCTCATCCTTTGGAACGTACCAGCGGTCTCGAAATCTCAGAATGCCATCCACTGAGTAACTGAAATCAGAAGGTACAACTGATAGTTTTGCTACAATAGCCCTCTTTTCTTCCGTATTTAACTGTTGGGCCTCTTTTATCTTATCCAACAAAGTGGGCCGTATTGTCAAGTCGGCAAGTAGGGCTGAAAGTTCTGAAACGAATTCCAGTTCAAACCCCTGCATCTCCTTTCTCAATGAAGCTGACATACAGAAAGCAACTGACTCCTCTGTCCTAGGCATCCTGCTCAAAGCATCTGCCACTGTATTTGCCTTTCCAGGATGATATTTGATTTCGAAGTCGTAGTCTTTCACGAATTCCAACCATCTCCTCTGCCTCATATTTAAATCTTTCTGTGTAAAGAGGTATTTTAAACTTTTATGATCCGAAAACACTTCACACTTCTGTCCGTAGAGGTAGTGTCTCCATATCTTTAACGCGAATACCACCGCTGCCAGTTCTGTAACGACCCGGGGAGGATCGTCACGAAATTCTTGACTTTACATAAAACTTTAATTCATATTTGAACTCTTTTCTCCTTCTCTATTTTTTTTCTTTAATAACAATATACCTAACAGGCATAAAGACTTCAACTTAACGGATGGAAAATTAGTCTCTCGTACAAGCTTCCAATCGACGTACAAGTTGCATGGGTCTGCATGCATAAACCGATAGACATTGCGTCTTCCGGATGGCACGTGCACCCCACATGACTCATTTAAACACCTATCTGCAGATGCGAATACTCGCACCGACCGACGATCACGTGCATCTCGTGTGACCAATTAAAACATCTACCGATAGACATGTGAAATTCACGTGTTCATCTAAGACATCTTCCGATAGCTTACAAGCTCTATATCATCCGATCACTAAACGACAAATTATCATTTACATCATCCGGCGAGGAAACATACTTCATCTTCCGGTGTAATAGGGGAACATCATCCGATAGACTTGTGCTCCCCACGTGCATAATTAAAACATGACCCGATCACTAAACGACAAGAAAACCCTCACATCGTCCGATAGCTAAACACTCTACATCTGCCGATCGCTAGACTACAAAATAGCACTTTCATCATCCGATGGCTTAAACACTCTACATCTGCCGATCGCTAGACGACAAAATAACACTTTCATCATCCGATGGCTAAACACTCTACATCTGCCGATCGCTAGACGACGAAATAGCACTTTCATCATCCGATGGCTTAAACACTACATCTGCCGATGACGTCAGCCGGATGATTGCCTCATCCAGCTTCTATCATATGGCAGTAAAACACTATAATCATCAAACATCTTCATTCGATAGAACATAACACAACTCACCCGATCCCTAGCTTATTAACCATAAACCTCAAAGAGTAATAATCATAAACTCATCCAAAATACGCATAGCGGAAGACTCAAACAAAACAAACCATTCATTAATCTTTAAAATCGTATTCAGACTCTAAAGACAAGCTCTTCAAATCCAAATCTCATTGTTATAAGAAATTCTGTTCTATTTAGTCATCTGTTCATCGTAAACTTTTCTAACTTACTATGAGCACAGCCAGGGAGTTTAATCTCCTATCCAGCCTTCACTGTCACACTGAGCATCCTCCAGCAACCGAGCTTAGACATCTTCATTGACCTTGAGTTCCTCACCTGAAAACTCGTCACCTACATCATAAGGTTTAAACTATAAGCCTAATACTTAGTAAGGAATACAACACTAACATGGATGCATGAATGCATAATTTGGGAAAAATCACATGCTCATAAGTCTTTTCTTGTTCATGTCTTTGCTTGTAATCATCATTCATAGTCATGGATCATATTCATCATTCATAGTCATTGATCATATTCATTATTCATAGTCATTGATCATATTCATCATTCATAGTCATTGATCATATTCATCATTCGTAGTCATTTATCATATTCATCATTCATAGTCATTGATCATATTCATCATTCATAGTCATGGATCATATTCATCATTCATAGTCATGGATCATATTCATCATTCATAGTCATTGATCATATTCATCATTCATAGTCATGGATCATATTCATCATTCATAGTCATTGATCATATTCATCATTCATAGTCATTGATCATATTCATCATTCATAGTCATTGATCATATTCATCATTCATAGTCATGGATCATATTCATCATTCATAGTCATTGATCATATTCATCATTCATAGTCATTGATCATATTCATCATTCATAGTCATTGATCATATTCATCATTCATAGTCATTGATCATATTCATCATTCATAGTCATTGATCATATTCATCATTCATAGTCATTGATCATATTCATCATTCATAGTCATTGATCATATTCATCATTCATAGTCATTGATCATATTCATCATTCATAGTCATTGATCATATTCATCATTCATAGTCATTGATCATATTCATCATTCATAGTCATTGATCATATTCATCATTCATAGTCATTGATCATATTCATCATTCATAGTCATTGATCATATTCATCATTCATAGTCATTGATCATATTCATCATTCATAGTCATTGATCATATTCATCATTCATAGTCATTGATCATATTCATCATTCATAGTCATTGATCATATTCATCATTCATAGTCATTGATCATATTCATCATTCATAGTCATTGATCATATTCATCATTCATAGTCATTGATCATATTCATCATTCATAGTCATTGATCATATTCATCATTCATAGTCATTGATCATATTCATCATTCATAGTCATTGATCATATTCATCATTCATAGTCATTGATCATATTCATCATTCATAGTCATTGATCATATTCATCATTCATAGTCATTGATCATATTCATCATTCATAGTCATTGATCATATTCATCATTCATAGTCATTGATCATATTCATCATTCATAGTCATTGATCATATTCATCATTCATAGTCATTGATCATATTCATCATTCATAGTCATTGATCATATTCATCATTCATAGTCATTGATCATATTCATCATTCATAGTCATTGATCATATTCATCATTCATAGTCATTGATCATATTCATCATTCATAGTCATTGATCATATTCATCATTCATAGTCATTGATCATATTCATCATTCATAGTCATTGATCATATTCATCATTCATAGTCATTGATCATATTCATCATTCATAGTCATTGATCATATTCATCATTCATAGTCATTGATCATATTCATCATTCATAGTCATTGATCATATTCATCATTCATAGTCATTGATCATATTCATCATTCATAGTCATTGATCATATTCATCATTCATAGTCATTGATCATATTCATCATTCATAGTCATTGATCATATTCATCATTCATAGTCATTGATATAATCTATATATACATATACATAATCTTGTTCATGGAAAACATGCGTTTAAAACATTTTCTTATGCTTGAGAAACATTCATGATGCATGAACATGAGAACTTTTAACTCATCAAACTATGACAAGGATCATACCAGAGCAGACAACTTCACATTCACTAGCAGGTCATCAAATAGTATAACTCGCAACATACATAAATCCTTCAAGTGTAGGCAAGCTCATAATCAGAAGGTAAGTATTAGACATCTCAATCTAGTACTCCCACGATGTAGGGCTCTATTAGCCGGAAATCTTAATACATTCACTTACCTGGTCTCCTTAGCACTTGAGCTCCTTTCTCTTCAAACTTCTTCACCTAAATATTTACATTGCAGTAGTTAAATCAAAATCCTAAAACTCTACTCATAAATCATCCTAGGATCTATTAGCTAAAGTCATCCCCGAATCCTTGGTTTGATATACTGTGCAGAATCTGAAATCCAAAATAAAACAACAGGTTCTACTATCGATTAAATCTGAGTTGGTTACTTAAAATGTCCAGAATCGATTCGGGTTGACATTACTACTCTTGGATTCTAAAATGTTCTAATACTACTCGGCCATTGATAAAAATTCGAGTTCAAATGCCGAGCTGAAAACAGAGCTCCAAACACTAACAGATAACTACATTGTCTATTTCATACCTCGGGTGTGGATTCGCAGAGGAATGCGGCTAGAAACCGGTTGTCGGCGAGGAAGACACTGATAGCAGTGAGCGGGGCTTGGGAGAGAAGAAATCGCCGGAAAGGGAGGTGTCGGCTACAGTGGTTTAAATGAGGTTTAAATCCCTTTCCTTTTCCTTTAAATACTGGCCTCAATCCTCCAATATTACAACTTTGCCACTCAACCTAGTTTAGATCCACATGTAATTAATTAAGCTTGGCATAAATCCTAAACTACGAAGATTAAATATTTATGACCGTTAATACAGTTAAGAAAATCACCTGGCCGTTAACTCGGGTGTTACAAGTTCTAAGTCATGCGTCGGGTAATTTTCCTAATAGCTTTTCAATTGCCTGGAAGCATAGGCAATGACCTTTCCTTCCTGCATCAACACGCATCCCAATCCAACCTTGGACGCGTCACAATAAATACAGTATGCCCCATTCTCCACTGGTAGGGTCAGTAAAGGCGCTGTGGTTAACTTTTGCTTCAAGGTCTGAAAGCTTTCTTCACATGCCTTAGGCCACTCATATTTCACTTCTTTCTTCATCAAGTTCGTCAAGGGTTTGGCTATTACTGAAAACCCTTGGATAAACTTCCGATAATACCCTGCTAGGCCTACGAAACTGCGTACATCACTTGCATTTCTCGGTCGAGGCCACTCCCTTACCACTTGAATCTTGGCCGGATCCACAGAAACGACTTCTTTTGAAATCACATAGCCTAAGAAATTCACCTGACTTAACCAGAATTCGCACTTAGAAAGCTTAGCATACAATTGGTGTCGCTTCAAAGTAGTCATAACAGCTCTTAAGTGCTCTGCATGTTCTTCGTCGTTTCGGGAATATACCAAGATGTCATCTATGAATACTATCACGAACTTATCCAAGAATTCCCGGAAGACTCTATTCATGAGGTCCATAAACGCTGCTGGAGCATTGGTCAAACCGAAGGACATCGCCATAAACTCATAGTGCCCGTAGCGCGTTCTGAAGGCAGTCTTTGGTACATCCTCAGCTCTAATCCTCAACTGATAGTACCCAGAACGTAAATCGATCTTAGAAAATACCGTGGCCCCTTGTAACTGGTCAAATAGATCGTCTATCCTTGGTAACGGGTATTTATTCTTTGTAGTCAGTTTATTCAACTCACGGTAGTCCACGCACATTCTTAAGGAGCCATCCTTCTTCTTTACAAACAAAACCGGAGCGCCCCAAGGAGAAATGCTCGGCCGGACAAAGCCTTTGTCTGTTAGCTCTTTCAGCTGGACTTGCAACTCCCTCAGTTTAACTGGCGCCGAACCAGGAATAATCTCAATCGTGAACTCCATCTCCCGATCTGGAGGCAAACCAGGCAACTCATCCAGGAATACCTCCTTAAAATCCCTAACCACTGGAATGTCACATAACTTTAACTTCTCTCGCATGTTTACTTCCTCAACACTTGCTATAAACCCAAAACATCCATGCTTCATCGAGTACAAGGCATTTACGGGCAAGCTGGGTATCTCGTCTAGGAACACGTCAGTAAAATTTTCCTCTACCGAAATGTTATTCAACCTTAGATTATCTCGTTTCCTTACATCCACAATGCTTGCTACAAAATTGAAACATTGAGGTTTGGTGGAGTACCGGGCATTCATTGACAATACAAGAGGCATCTCACTTGATCGGAGGGTCGCTGAAAAATCGTAATTCTCCCCACTCGGGGGTCTAAATCCTACTACCCCCGACCTGCAATTGATTGTGGCATAGTGCCTGAACAACCAATCCATGCCCAAGATTACATTGTACCCCTTCATACATATAACTATTAGGTTCGCATATAACTGCCTACCACCAACAGATAAAATCTCACCCTGTATCGCCCGATCTGAATGCAAATACTCACCGGAAGGCAACATAACACTATAATTATGATCAGCTTGGACGACATCTAATTTCCATTTAACTGCATACCTCTGTGCTATGAAGGAATGGGTTGCCCCAGTGTCAATTAGAACATGAGCCGTGTTTCCACATACTAAAATTGTACCTGTAACGACTGAAGGCTGAGCTGCTTCCTCATCTTATATCAAAGAAAAGATCCGGGAGGGACCGCCCGGTGGCCGCTTACTCGGCTCTAGGCAATCAACAGCCTTGTGGCCCACCTTATCACATCGAAAACACCGTCCACTATGGAGTTTGCACTCCCCATGATGATTCTTTAGGCATGTAGAGCACAAAGGAGCTTGCAACGCCCCTTGCAGACGTTTACCCTTATCTTGGACTCTAGGTGTCTCATTAGCCCGTTTGACACCACGTTGCGATTGTGGCTGCCAACCCTGGTTTTGTTGTTGCGGACGCCCATCCCTAACAAACCTTCTTGACGCTTCTCTCTGTCGCTGAAGCTTTATCTCGATGTCATCAAGACCAAGAGCTCTTTCCACTATTTTATGATACGGCACATCTTCATCATCCACCGTCATCACCCCCTTTTGAATCTCTAATTTCAAACCTTGCACGAACTGGTGAATTTTGTCCTCCTCCTCATAGATCATATACCCTGCATATCGAGATAGCGAATCAAACCTTCGCACATATTCAGCCACCGTCCCTGTTTGGCGTAATTGTGTGAACTCCACCTTCTTACTAGCTCGAAGAGTGCGACTGAATTATTTATTGTAGAATATCATTTTGAATCTCTCCCATCTCATAACTCCCACATCAGTAGTAGCTCTAACCGTATCCCACCAAAATATAGCATCCTTCTCTAAATTAAACGTGGCACACGTCACTTTGTCGGCTTCCTCCACTTTTGCATAGGCAAACATACTCTCAATCTTACGAATCCATTGTTCAGCACTCGTAGAATCCGAAGACTGACCATCGAAGGTAGGGGGCCTAAGTCGCCTGAATCTCTCTCCACCTTGGTCCTGTGAGGTATTTCCTTGTCCATTTCCACTCCCATTTCCTTCTCGGTTTAATAAAATTCCAATCTGTTCCGACTGTTGTTGTAATATATCCATAAATTGGTCCATGGGATTTTCTGGAGGCGGTCTAGGTGCTCTCGGCATTTTCTCGTTCCTAAACATATTAGACAACACAAAACAATAAATATCTAAGAATCATACTTAAACTTAAATACTTACAGTCGATGGAGAGTTCCCGTACGGCGGTGTGTTTGGCAGGCAATTCACAAAATCGCTTTTAAAACTCAGTCTCTCTGATACCATAACTATCACGACCCTTACCCGTACTATCGTTTTAACCTTCTTTTTTTTTTACACCTTTAACTTTAACTGTACTCAAGACGGAAACTAAATCAAAATGGAAATCGACGTTCATTTGAAACAATTACTAAACCATTAAAACTTAAAAACAATTAAATCATTTAAACTATTAATTAATAAAATAAAATTCTCTTTTTTTTTTAAATAAACATGGCGATCAGTCGCCCATAAAAGGGGCGACTAATCGCCCCATAGGCGATTGCAACAGGCGACTAGTTGCCTGTTGCAAGTCGCCACGCTCTCTGGATTTCTCCAGAGAGCGTCGCCTGAAATTCGCCCAAGAGGCGATTGCTCGCCACCAAGGAGCGAGCAATCGGCATGCTCTCTGGAATTCCTCCAGAGAGCACAGCTCTCTTATTCCTTCTTTTTTCTTCTTTTCTCCTTTCCTCCTCCTACGCCCTGCACTCCACATTCTAACACAAAAACACTCAACAACAAAATAGAACACTCATCAACCTCTTCTCCTTTCTCACTACTTCTTCACCCAAATCTTTACATACCTCCACAAAATACCCTCCAAACATAACATTTTACTCGAATACTCAAAACCGACAATTCACGTTAAACATAGTCAAATTTTATAAAAACGAACCGCGTGGTTCCGTTTAAAAGTGTAACATTTTCCTTCCTATTTGAAAAACATCAAAAACACTATAAAATACAATATATTATCTGTTCAGTCATCAAACATCATAAAACGTATCAAAATCTACGATAAATCTATCTAAATTCACCATTAACCAAACATCACTCAAAAACTCTCAAAAACACCTAACCGTGAGTCAACCAGCCCTGCCAAAACACGCTCCGCCGCCACGAGCTCCGTCCACCGACCGACTACACTTGATCATCGTAGTGAGGCTCCTCACCTTCGTTCTCATCACCTACATCATACGATAAATACATTAAGCCTAATGCTTAGTAAAGAGTGTGCTAAACATAACATTACATATATGCATGACATTTGTAAAACAATTTCATTTCGTTTCGTTAAACCCTTTTTCTTGCCCCGTGAGAATCATAACTTGCCCCGTGAGAAACACATGACTTGCCCCGTGAGAAACACATGACTTGCCCCGTGAGAAATCATACATCTTATCCCATGAGAAACACATGACTTGCCCCGTGAGAAATCATACATTTTATCCCGTGAGAAACATACATCGTTCGGAATTCATGATCGTTCTTTAATTTGACGTTACATAAAACAAGCTCATAAATAGTTCGTATGCACTTTAATAAAACATGATGCATGAGGAGAGACATACGTATAAGCACCTATCGAACAACCACTAACCTATCGCTAAGGCACTACTTAAGCTACCCGTCTTACCACCAACCCCTGTAACTACCTAATTTCATCATAACTAACATTATCAACATTGTTACGACGTAGGGCCTTAGTGGCCGGAAACCTAACACTCACTTACCTGGCATCCTAGATATGCCGAGCACCGTCCGTTGAGCTTGGGTTACCTAGGGCATTGAACAACACATCATTAATATCAACCCTCAAACATTACATCTAACAAATTGACGTCTCGAGCTAGGACAAATTCTTCTAAAACTCCAACTCACTTCATTTGGGCATTTCGTCGAGCACATTGTACTCACTAACTTCAAAGACTCCATTAATGGTGTTTTACCACCTCCAACAACCAACACTAAACCTTAAACTTCAACCCACACCATTAATTTACTACAACAACTTCAATAATCACTAATACATCATCAATGAGTAACAAATTAACAACCCTATCGATTTCTAACAAAATCCCTAAATTTCTTCACAAACCCTAACCAAAAAACCACTCCAAAAATGTAACGTCCCTATAACTGTAGCTGTATTTCCCGTACTATTTTTTTTTTATCCTAATATCTTTAACTAAACTCTAGGCGGAACCTAAACCGAAATCGAAACCAGAATCGAAATCGGAATTGAAATCTAACTATAAAATCATTTAAAACAATTAAATAAAACTATATTAAAACTAATTTAAATTAAAATAAAAGGGGAGGGCAGAATTGACATTTTGCCCGAGAAAGAGAGCAGCGCCCGATCGCTGGTGCGCGCGGCGCCTGATCGCTGGCAGCGATCGCGCGCGCAGCGCCCGATCGCTGGCAGCTATCGCGGCCTTCACGCCCGATCGCTGACCTTCGCTTCTCTGCTTCTTTCTCTCCATGCTTTCTTTACTTATGCTCTCTGAAATCTCAAGTTCCAGAGAGCAACACAATTCAGAGAGTTCACAACTCTCTGGAATCGATTCCAGAGAGCAACCTCATCTGATTGATACCAAATTTTCATCAATAACCACAATGAACTCGACCCAAAATACATCCTACACTCAACCAACTTGCAGCGGACTTTGCGAAATCCAACTGCATGGATAGCTCTAAAAACTGAGCCTATCCGTAACCAATCAGAACCTTTCTATAACGTTAAATAAAGCTTGAAACCAAAACGTTTTACCAATCAGTTTACAAAAACCTTAAAAACATCAGTAAGTAACCCTAACGTCTATCAGAACCAAGCATCCTATAATTTCTATACAAATTAACCAATACATCCCAAAATATCCCAAAAACCCTCAAAACTCTGTACATACATCCCCACGGGTTAGGTAAGCCTCGACTGCGCCAGCACACCACCGCAGCCATCCTCTGTCAACTGAATCATGCCTCAGGTGGAGGGACATCGTCCTCACCTGGTACCTCGAAGTCTATGTCACCTACATCATACAATATACACTATGAGATAAAATCCCAGTAAGCTCTACGTAAATGCGATGCATGCTGTGCTATGAGTTAATTAAACCATGCTTTATTTCTTTTATCTTACTATGCAATGCACTATAGGTGTCACCGAGATCCTATACCTTCTAACCGGAGAGAGCTCATCCAGCGGGCGGACTACTCTTTCCAGCTAGAAGAGGGGGGTACACGCTTACAACACGTACAGCCGTGCCTGAGCCCCACCTCGCGTGACCTGTAAACTATATGCCCGAAGGCCTGTATGCCCGAAGGCCTGTATGGCCTGTATGCCCGAAGGCCTGTATGCCCGAAGGCCTGTATGCCCGAAGGCCTGTATGCCCGAAGGCCTGTATGCCCGAAGGCCTGTATGCCCGAAGGCCTGTATGCCCGAAGGCCTGTATGCCCGAAGGCCTGTATGCCCGAAGGCCTGTATGCCCGAAGGCCTGTATGCCCGAAGGCCTGTATGCCCGAAGGCCTGTATGCCCGAAGGCCTGTATGCCCGAAGGCCTGTATGCCCGAAGGCCTGTATGCCCGAAGGCCTGTATGCCCGAAGGCCTGTATGCCCGAAGGCCTGTATGCCCGAAGGCCTGTATGCCCGAAGGCCTGTATGCCCGAAGGCCTGTATGCCCGAAGGCCTGTATGCCCGAAGGCCTGTATGCCCGAAGGCCTGTATGCCCGAAGGCCTGTATGCCCGAAGGCCTGTATGCCCGAAGGCCTGTATGCCCGAAGGCCTGTATGCCCGAAGGCCTGTATGCCCGAAGGCCTGTATGCCCGAAGGCCTGTATGCCCGAAGGCCTGTATGCCCGAAGGCCTGTATGCCCGAAGGCCTGTATGCCCGAAGGCCTGTATGCCCGAAGGCCTGTATGCCCGAAGGCCTGTATGCCCGAAGGCCTGTATGCCCGAAGGCCTGTATGCCCGAAGGCCTGTATGCCCGAAGGCCTGTATGCCCGAAGGCCTGTATGCCCGAAGGCCTGTATGCCCGAAGGCCTGTATGCCCGAAGGCCTGTATGCCCGAAGGCCTGTATGCCCGAAGGCCTGTATGCCCGAAGGCCTGTATGCCCGAAGGCCTGTATGCCCGAAGGCCTGTATGCCCGAAGGCCTGTATGCCCGAAGGCCTGTATGCCCGAAGGCCTGTATGCCCGAAGGCCTGTATGCCCGAAGGCCTGTATGCCCGAAGGCCTGTATGCCCGAAGGCCTGTATGCCCGAAGGCCTGTATGCCCGAAGGCCTGTATGCCCGAAGGCCTGTATGCCCGAAGGCCTGTATGCCCGAAGGCCTGTATCCTGCAGGCCAATGCTATGCTTTACGTTCTCTTTAAATCTTTGTGCGGAAATTCATTTTCATGCTTTTCTTTAAAACAAGTGATGCGTGGACAGTTCTCTATCATAAAGTAAACAAGCAATAACATGGACCATCAAGACTGTAAAAACATAAACTATAAACTCCTAAGACCTAGCTACCCAAACCGAGCAAAACTAACTACAGGCATCTCCAAAACTCCTCGAGACGACATTCGACGTACGGTGTAGGCCAATCGGCCAAAGAAGAATCACGAGAACTTACCTCGTGTCCAAAGCAGCTCAAGCTCCGTCCACGAGCGCTGTTTCACCTAAGCAATTTACAAGGATTGACGTTAAAACAAGTTTAAGTTAATAAACTTCCAAATTGTCAAAACCTTAACTAAAGGGCTTTCTAAAATTCTAATCCATTTCATCGAGCTATTTATTCGAGAAATTTACGCTCGGCACCTAAATTCTCAAATTACGAACTTTTCTGAAAATCCTAAAATTCTCGGATTTTAAACTTTTTCACGAATTGATCCAACTTCGTCCAATAACGTCCAATACGTTTAATATACACTTAATCACGGCTAATCTATTAATTACGAACCCTAATTCGCGTTTTTAACGAAAATAAATCGAAACCCTAATTACCTAAAATGCTACGGAACTAAAGATTTAACGTTCGAAAACTGTAGAGACATACCGAGAACGTCGATTGGAGGAAGAAACGTGAAGGAAACGAAACGAACGGAGGTCGGATCGGAGTCGGATCGTGAGAAGTCGCGCGGCTGGCAGAGAGGGTTCGCGAGTTCCAGAGAAGAAAAGAAGAAGAATGAAGAAGAAGAGGAATTTGATTATTTTTATAAAATTGATTTGGTAAAATTACCAAATTGCCCTTCTTTAGTTTTTATATAGATTTCTTCTTTCGGTTCGTTAATCGTCTAACTATTCGGTTTCACCAAATCTCCTTAATTCACTAACAAGTCCACTTATTATTTGGGATTTAACAGAACTGTCCGTTTGCAATTTGGACCTCGTTTACTATTTTTACTGAAACGTCATTTACATTACGATAAAGGTAATTACTCGGAATATAGCGTTTAATCTCCGAAAATTCCCATAATTTCCTTAAAATTCCTATTAATCGTTAGGATCGTAATGACGCTTTCTTTTCGTGAAACGGACCTGATTGACATAATTACCAAAAATGCCATTATATAACAAAATAACAATATAATATATTATATCCGTAATCCGTACAAGCCGGATATTACAAAAAACGACTACCAACTTGACTAAAGCATAGAGCTTACTTGGAGGGTCGGTTTGTTGAAGAAACTTGAAAGAAGAATGCCAAGAACGGAGGAGTAGATCGACGTTGGAGGTTTGGCGATGGAAGAGGAGAAAAGTCGCGAGGGAGAGGGGAAACCGTGGAGGAGAGGAAAAGTGAGGGGAGAAAGAGAAAGAAAATCCTTTTAATTAAGGATTTGACTCACTAATTTACCTTTTTGCCCTTTTATTATTTCCTTGCTTACACCCTTCAATTAACCTATCCTTTTAGTTTCTCCAAACCATTTTATTTCACCAAATATTCCTATTTATTCTTAGGGCTCTAACGAAACTTCCCGTTGGCCATTCGGATTTAATTTATTATTTCTACGAATTATCACTCACTAAATGCTTAAAATATTAAAATTCTAAACTTATGGCTCGAAATCCTTAAAACGAAATTTCCGGGTGTTACACTTTTGTTCCTCCATATCGATATCCTCAATTGCATGATCCAATTACAATTGTTGGTGGATCAACTAGTCTCACTATATGGCACTCGTGCTGAATCTGGGATCTACAAACCAAAAACTTGTAGGATCAATTTAATGAGAGGGAGAGAGAGACGAATTAGGTTATATAAAATTTTTCGTGATAAGTTTTAATTGATTGCAAGCTCAAATATAATTTGTTCTCTTAACAAACTTGACTCAATTTAATACGTAATAGATTTTAAAAACAATAATTAAAAGGTAAGAGAGAGAAAGAGAGACGCAACTGATTTGTTAAAGCGGTTTGGCCAACCTTGCTCACGTCCACACCTCAAGGCTTCTCCTTGAAGATTCATTCCCAACTCAACCTTCCAATTCGTTAAATTGAACTTATGGGCGTCAATCCAAAATCTTTACAATGACTCTTTCTTAGGTGTCACTTTTCACTCATTCACCGATATATAAAGAGGAAAGTTTGAGCACACATGAATAATATCATACTTTCTGAATGATCAAAATATCAAGTTAATGTAGGAGAAGTGTGGTACATGTTTAAGACTTTGAATCTTAAATAATTTTGGCAACACTTCGTTATGATTTTCTCGTTCGGGTGTTTGCACGTTGTGGTTTGCCTCTATTTATAGGAGTCTTCAAAAAAACATTGTACCAGTCAACCACTTTACCTAATAGGTTGATACTTTTATGGTCGTTGCACGATTTTTTGAACAATGTCAACTACTTTGGTGGACCCCTTGGTAGACTGCACCAATTGACACTTTGCGAGACCAGTATACACTCGCAGATCTCTAGATTTTCTTCAATGCTTCTCTGGTCGACAACTTATTGAAGGGTCAACGAACTCTCTGAAATTTGTTCAATGTTTCACTGATCGACACTTTGAGTTCTCTGAAATTTCATCAATGTTTGACTGATCGACACTTTGATCTCTTGGGTTTCAAATAGTTTTTTCACACAAATGATATGCATATTTCCTTTTACTTTCATCGTTCAAGTCCTATGAATTTTAGCAATTACAGAAAAGACTTAAAAAGAATGTTAGCATAACCAAAAACTTCTCATGAAGGGTATTTCTAAATAAGATAAATATGCAACATTTATGCGAAAGTAAACAATAAATAAACTTAGAGTTAGTTAAACAATTTAACATATTCATTATCAAAACAAAATAAGCTTACTTCTCTTTAAACTAACAATCTATCCTTTTTTTTATGATGACAAATATAAGTTATTCTAGATTGTTTATACAAGGTCTCCCCTTCAACATATGCTACATCTTGAAATATTCTATATGGAATAATTACATTCTTCTCCCCTTTTGTCATTATAAAAAAAATATATAAAAAAATTAGCAGACTAACACTTCTTTTTATACTCTCCCCTTTAGTCAGGAAAGACAAAAACACAACAATTATATCATATTTAGATACATAAAACAACCAAAAGAAGTATCAAAAAAGTCATAAACATAACAAAATATCAAGCCAAAGTAATGACCAAAGATTATATCCATATTACAACCAAAGTATCCAAAAGAAAGACAACTTCAAGTTTTGAGAAAAAAAAAAACAAGACTAAGAATTTGAATGAAGAATGTCGGTGGTTGATGACGACATGTTTGGATCGGCTGTGGTGGGAGTTTCATCAGCTGAAGTATTAGTATAATAGGAGGCCTCTCAAAATGACGTTCAAGAGAGTCAAAACGCAATGAGACCTCATGTACCGCCCCAATTTGAAGACTTTTTTAAAATGCTCTTGAAGACCTCTTAACAAACTTTGAAATCAAAATCATTTTCATAATGCGTAGAGGAAGACTTAACACAATAGACCTTTTTTTCTTGTACTCATGACATTATCAAAGTCTATTATAATTAAAATCTTTTATTATAATGATATGTGCATGAACAATCATGAATATGCATGTCATAAAAATACAATTTTTTAGTCTTTCTTTATTTTCTTTCACTTTACAAAACATCTATGGGAGGTGATGCAGTCTAAGAGAGAGTAAATACCATTTGACCTAACCTCATACGAGACACCCTAACTCGAGGCATGTAAAAACTAGTATTTTCAAGTAATTAAATTTCACGTATAAATTTTTTGCGTTAATGATAGTCAACGTATTATGGATTGACTTGTTTCATCGCGTTGTGGCCACATTTGATTTTATCGGTCAAAATCGGTAATTTGAGAAATTACCGTGCAATTAAATTGGAGAAAATAATATTGAGTAATTTAGAATTTACCTTGACTAAAAATTGGATAACTTTCGGATTTTCGATAAAGTAGAATTTAAGAATTTTATTTATATATAAATTATATTAAGTTATATTTTAATATTAAATTATTTTTTTAAGTAATATTTTAATGAACTGGGAAGGAAACCCTCTCTCAAGTTTCTTCTTTGCGTCGTGCAAAGATGGAGAGAGAGGGAGAGGAGTGATACTCATTTCGTGCAACCGTCCATTTCCGAGGCTTGGGTTGTGTTTGCTGAAAATTAGCAACAACTTTAGTGAATGAGCTTTTTAGTTGGTAAGTTTTTAACTTCTGTTTTTTATTTTAAAGTTTAGGGTTTTTATGCAAATCAGATTCATTTTGAACATGTTCGATCAATGTCAAGTTTGTTTCAATTTCTTAAAAAATTGGACAGAATTTCTCATGTTTTATCTCTGTCCCCCAAAGTCAGACATTACGAAATAAAAATAATGCAGTTTAATTATCCATATAACCCAGTAGAAATAACAATAGCTAAGTACAAATATACAAATAACAAGTTCAAATGACAAACATAAGCAAATAACAAAAGGCAGTTCAAATCCATCTAATAAGTAAAAGAAAATACATATCCGATTGAATTACATCAGTACAACATAAGCTGGAACAAAAAGTGAAAAAACTAAGCGGCTGATGATGGAACGAAATCTAAGGATGTAGGCGCAGTCGAGACATTCAATGACTCTTCAATTGTAGTCGCTTTAGCAAGGATCATGGCTTGAGTTGAGGCAGTATCCTAAAGTCTATATGACAACCCTTCAACAGCTAAAGCAAGGCAGGATATACTAGCATTAAGAGAATGTCAGTCTTCCTCCGGTATGGATATACAATCTAAGGGAGATAAAAGAGGAACATCCTCTATAGGAGTATCTTGTGTGGTAGAGGCTGAAAGAGGAGCTGCAAAAGTAGATACATCATGTGCAGTCTTGAAAATCCATTCTTCGTTCACTTTCACTATACCTATCCGAGCCAGGGTACAATGATTGCACATGTCATACCATTTTCCTTTCTCATAGGCTCGCCTGGTATTGCGACCTCGAAAGGCTGGAAGATTTTCTGAATCAAAGTATTGTATGGTAGATTCTTTCTAGCATTTATGACTATATCAGCTAGCATTCTTGACTATATCAGCCATGTGACTTAGAATCACATATCTAGGGTTAAACCGCTTTCCACTATAGATTTTTTCTATGAGATAGAGATCCATATATCTCACATGGTCTCGGTGTCCATCACGTGGTAAAATGGTGAGGAAATCAACTGATGAATGACTCGTGCTTTGACATTCTGGTCCTTCGCTTTGGGTTTGTAAAAACCCACAATATTAGGATTTCTATTGACTTTCTTCATAAATTTGAGCCTCTCCCTTTGCTTGATAAAGTCCGGATCTCGAGATGTATGAAAGTACTCTTCACTAGGCTCGTCCATTGGAAAACCAATTACCTCATTAATAATACTCTAGTTCAACTTACTTTCTCGTCTAAGAATGTATGTCTTTACCATAAGTGGTTGTGTCGTACAAGTCATGTTTGTATAAAATAGACGAATATGTATCTCATAAGTATCACCGCCAATATCGCACAAACCAACTATTCCAACTTTCTCAAAAATTCTATTGTTCTCAATGAAGTAAAACGTCAAAATTTTACTCTCCTAGAGCAAATAATGAAGCGATGCTTGATATCGGACTCAAAATGCACTATATCTCCATCTAATCTAAATTCAGGAGAAAAATACCTTTGTCGAGAAGGTCAAATCCGAGACGATTTCACTCAGCGTTGGAGCGTCTTTGTAACGACCCCTTATCCCAGCAAGATATTGTCCGCTCTGGGGATTGGGCCGCAACCCAATATCCTCCCCTCACGGCTTTGTTTGGCGAGAACTTCTCAGAAGGTCACCCAACCTGGAATTGCTCTCGCCGAAGCACTTTTAACTTCGGAGTTCTTATGGGATTCGTTGCCAATTGTGCTCCAAAACGCGTCTTGCTATGTTGGGAGGGTCTCTTTACATATATTTCATTTCCACATACTTTCCCAAGCGATGTGGGAATGTGACGACCCCCTTTTTACGACCCGTCACCTTCCGGTTCGCCTGTGCGGACGTACCGCCATCTGGGTTCCGGTTCGTGCAGCCATCGTACCATACTTACACATCCGAGTTATCACAATCACCCCTCCTTGGGGGCCCAACGTCCTCGTTGGCCACATTTCTGGTTGGGTACAAGCACTGATACCATTTGTAACGACTCCTTTTCCCAGCAAGATATTGTCCGCTCTGGGGATTGGGCCGTAGCCCAATATCCTCCCCGCACGGCTTTGTTTGGCGAGAACTTCCCAGTCGGTCACCCAACCTGGAATTGCTCTCGCCGAAGCACTTTTAACTTCGGAGTTCTTATTGGATCCGTTGCCAATTGTGCTCCAAAACGCGTCTTGCTATGTTTGGAGGATCTCTTTATATATGTTTCATTTCCACATACTTCCCCAAGCGATGTGGGATTAATTGTGATGACCCGAATGTGTAAGTATGGTACGATGGCTGCACGAACCAGAACCCGGATGACGGTACATCCGCGCGGGCGAACCAGAAGGTGACGGGTCGTAAAAAGGGGGTCGTGACAATTCCACATCGCTTGGGAAAGTATGTGGAAATGAAACATATGTAAAGAGACCCTCCCAACATAGCAAGACGCGTTTTGGAGTACAATTGGCAACGGATCCTATAAGAACTCCGAAGTTAAAAGTGCTTCGGCGAGAGCAATTGGACATACCGCCATCTGGGTTCCGGTTCGTGCAGCCATCGTACCATACTTACACATCTGGGTCATCAATCCTCCCCTCAAGGCTATGTTTGGCGAGAACTTCCTAGTCGGTCACCCAACCTGGAATTGCTCCTGCCGAAGCACTTTTAACTTCGGAGTTCTTATGGGATCCGTTGCCAATTGTGCTCCAAAACGCGTCTTGCTATATTGAGAGGGTCTCTTTACATATGTTTCATTTCCACATACTTCCCCAAGCGATGTGGGATTGTGACAACCCCCTTTTTACGACTCGTCACCTTCTGGTTCGCCTGCGCGGACGTACCACCATCCGGGTTCTGGTTCGTGCAGCCATCGTACCATACTTACACATCCGGGTCATCACAATTAATCCCACATCGCTTGGGGAAGTATGTGGAAATGAAACATATGTAAAGAGACCCTCTCAACATAGCAAGACGCGTTTTGGAGCACAATTGGCAACGGATCCCATAAGAACTCCGAAGTTAAAAGTGCTTCGGCGAGAGCAATTCTAGGTTGGGTGACCTTCTGGGAAGTTCTCGCCAAACAAAGCCGTGAGGGGAGGATATTGGGCTGCAGCCCAATCCCCAGAGCGGACAATATCTTGCTGGGATAAGGGGTTGTTACAGTCTTTCCGTTTCAAGGTAAGTTTGAGAACTCTTGATACCATTACAACCATTGTAGCCGAGAAAATGAAGAGCAATCAGCGGTGGACAAAATCTGTTGAAGTTAGGGTAAAAGTATGAACAACTCGTGCGGCAGTGGACAAAATCATTTGAAATTAGGGCGAAACAACGAAGAATTAGTGTGGGAGATCGAACAACGAACAAAATTGATGGAGGGCTAGGTATTGAAGGTTGAAGTTTTCTGGAATAGTGCGGATAAATCGCCAGACAAGGAAGCTAGGGTGCGTGCGGCCTTTCCAAGGGCGACCTCAAATTTATACTAGGTCACCAACGATCGTTTGTATTTTGCACGACGGTGACCTCGCCCATTCTCAAACTTAGATTTAAATTCTGAATATTGGCAAATTCAAATATCTGAATCAGATAGATATAAAACTGTATTTGTTGTCCCTTTTGGACACTATGAGTGGAATGTTATGCCATTTGAAATAAAAAATGCACCATCTGAATTTTAAAATATTATCAATGATATTTTTTCACACTATTCTGAAATTTGTATTATTTATATTGATGATATTTTTGTAACGACCTCTGTTTCCAGTAAGATATTGTCTGCTCTAGGGATTGAGCCGTAATCTAATATCCTCCCATACCTGGATGTGTACGTATGAGTACGTGTAACGCTTCGAATTAAATAAACCCGGATCGCTACTCATGACATAGAACATGACTAAGAAATTTTTAAGGAAAATTTAAAATTTCACTCAACGATAAAGATTAATTTTTTAAATCTTCAAATCTTGCAGCAGAAAACTTTTTATATAAACAACATTTATGAAATAAAAAATATGTTAAAACGTTTGGCTGAGAGAAACGAAACTGAACAGTATCAGTGGAAGAAGTGGATACAAACAACACCTACCGCCGAATAGTGTCAATGGTAGAAGCAAAAACAAAAGGCATCCTTCTGCTTCCAACATCCACCGCTTGCGTCAGCCGAACGACACGTCGACTTTCACGCATCCACCGGTCACAAAACGACAAAAATCTAATACTCACTCCTACGCTCACATCCACCGGTCACAAAACGAAAAAAAATCTAATACTCACTCCTACACTCACATCCACCGGTCACAAAACGATAAAATTCTACTCATATCTTCCGCTGAACAATACCAACGGAAAAAGCAGAAACCACTTAGACTCAGCGGTAGAAGTAGAAATAAACGCCTTCTTCTGCTAACCACGTGACTCTACTAAACTAACCCACGTGACTCATTAACTCAAAAATTGAACAACTCATCATCCATTGATACACTAAACTTCAATATCTACCGATGGACTACATCCACCGATAGACTAAACTTCAACATCTACCGATGGACTGCATCCACCGATAGACAGAAATACCCAATTTTCACTAATAGGCAACAGAGCAGCATACAAATCATTTTCACTCTAAGTAAAGAACAGTTCCGGCTACTAAAAGAACTTGTACATTTTACTGAAATCCTTCAAAACCACATAATCCACAATCTCGTAGCCTACGACTAGGAAAAACTAAATGTGTTTTCACATCAGAAAAAGCACAGACCCATATATATAAAAGAAACATTAAACTGCTACTACCACAAACATTCTCAGCATGCTTAAACTGAACCATTGTCAACTAACTTTCACACCTACTGACATCAGTTAAATCGTCTCATCAGTTCACCAGGTCGAGACATGAATGTGCTCCCCCAACCAGCCTATTCCTCAACATGCTTAGAGAACACACCTTCTGAGGCTTCTTCACCTACATCACAAAACTCATCTATTAGCCTAATGCTAAATAAGTGAAGTAATATCGAAATGAAATGCTGAAACATAAATCCTAATCATGCAGTTTCTACTAACACATCTCAGTTGCATTTACATTCTTTCACTGATATGATCCCTCGGTTCCATTGGGAGTCGGATCAATTTTCCCAAAGTCATACATCCCTTCATAAATTAAGGGGCGGATTAGTTTCCTTAATAGTTTATCTGATCCTTCAATTCCATTGGGAAGTGGATCAATCTTCTCAAAGTCATAAATCCCTTCATAAGTTAAGGGGCGGATTAGTTTCCTTAATAGTTTATCTGTTGCAATCTATTCATTTCTCACCATACCAATACATGTAAATTCATTTTCGTATTCTTTCAAAATATGATGCATGACATACAGACAAATTCAAACATACATAATCCTACTGTTTTGTGATGTAGGCCCGAAGGTACATGCATACTCCACTTACCTGGTCTCCTGAGGATTGTTGGGTTGTAAGCTACTTCGGGAGTTTGCTCACCTAAAACCATAAACAGAGCATTAATTCAATCTTCACTATACCTCATTCTAAACCATTAGGAAACCTAAGGTAGCTAACTTGGAACTCTAATAATCGTGCATTCCCGATTCACCACAAAACCGAAACTACTCCCACCTACAACATTCACCAAAGCTCACATCTATACTCCTCTCTACCATCACTAGTTACAATGTAACACGAAATCGAAGTAAACTCACCTAGTTTGGAGAAAAATCGGAGAGGGAATCGCCTGGAGAGCTCTGCTGAGCTTGAGCTGAATACAGAGAGAGAGAGACTATGGAAAATAGTGGCGGCTACAGTGCATTAATCACAAAACTTCTTTCCTTAAATAGGTTAGCACTATAATTCTCTATTTACCATTATGTCATTACTTAGTCATTTATTAACCTAATCACTAATTCTTCCAATTTTATCCATAAAACGTATACTACAAGTTGGTTAAGTAAATTGGTTCAATGAAACCGGGTGTTACAGTACGTGTAGCGACCCCCGGCCAGGGGCCGTCACGTGTTCATATTCTTTCATTAATCGTTTGCTTGACTTTTACTATTATTACATTCACTTACTATCTCTCAACAGACTTTCACATTTTACATATGCTTTTTTTTTCTAAACTGGTAATAGAGACGCAGAACCATTAAGGAAGACGAACCCTCTCGTGCCCAACTTCCCACGCCTCGTCGGCTCAACCTTCACAGAGTCGAGCGACTAGACTCGGTCATTGGCTTCTTGGCAATTTCGGGGAAAGAGGAGGTGCCCTCAATTTTCTTAACTTAATACCACTCGGGTTTGCATGGGTTGCATGCGTTGACAACCCTCAGTAATTTAGTCGTCCGGTCATCACGTGCATTACGCGTGACTCGCTTAACATCGCTTAAAAGAAGACATCTTCCGGTGGGCACGTGGGCCTCGCGTGCTAATTATATCATCCGGTCGCTAGACGACAAAACACACTTTACATCTTCCGGTCGCTAATCGACAAACACATTTTACATCTTCCGGTCGCTAATCGACAAAACACATTTTACATCTTCCGGTGACGTCATCCGGAAGACTAAACCATCAAACAACTACCCTTCGGCATCTGCCGATGACGTCAGCCGGAAGACTAAACCATCAAACAATTACCCTTCGGCATCTGCCGATGACGTCAGCCGGAAGACTAAACCATCAAACAATTATTCTTTCGGCATCTGCCGATGACGTCAGTCGGAAGACTAAATCATCAACAACTATTCTTTCGGCATCTGCCGATGACGTCAGCCGAAAGACTACCCCTTCCAGCTTCCGTCTTACGGTAGAGAACTCTAAATCATCAAATAACTCTTTCCAACAGAAAGAAAACCCAACTCATTCAAAATGCATATAGCGGAAGACTTAAGCAACAGACCATTTATAAATCTATATAATCATTCCCTGACTCAGTGAACCACTAGACAGTTTCAAGCTCAACGTTTTAAAATAATCTCATCCTACTTAAACTACCATATTCTTTAACATACTGTAACATAAGAGTCTTAACCAGGGGTCATAAATCGCCTCTCCAGTCCCGCACTGTCACCTTGAACATCCTCCAGCAACCAGCCTTAAACATCCTCCTTGAACATAACATCCTCACCTGAACCTTCTTCACCTACACCATAAGGTTTAACTATAAGCCTAATGCTTAGTAAGGAATGCATGCTGTCAGATATACATGAGTACACAATTTAAAGAGACATAAGTTCATAAACCATTCATCATTCGTGTTCATCTTTATCTTTTACATAACATGTATTAAGGCAGGGAACGAGGGAGGAAGACAGGGGTACATAGTCATTTGCCTATCGCGGCAGTCATACATAATCATTTGCCTATCGCGGCAACCATGATACATCACTCGGCCTCCCCAGTGGGAAAATTCGCGAGCCATACATGTCATTACTCGGCCTCCACCAGTGGGAGATTTCGCGAGTCATACATATCATTACTCGGCCTCCACCAGTGGGAGATTTCGCGAGTCATACATATCACTACTCGGCCTCCACCAGTGGGAGAATTCGCGAGTCGTACATAGCGTAGTCTTTTCCCCGTTCTGCACTTAATCATGGTTACATTTTTACTTTTCATGTTCTCTACTTAATCATAACGTGGGCATAATGCATAGACATGAGGTTCACAGAAAAAGTCATACCATAAGGACAAGTAGAACATCCTGTAACTTTACATTTACTTACACAACTTCTTCATGTCGTGGAAATAACAATGCATAGTCAACAAGTTAACATTTCAGTGATTTCCTAATACCCTTGCAGTGTAGGGCCCTAGTGGCCGGAAATCTTAACACATTCACTTACCTGGGGAGTCATACATAATCATTTGCCTATCGCGGCAGTCATACATAATCATTTGCCTATCGCGGCAGTCATACATAATCATTTGCCTATCGCGGCAGTCATACATAATCATTTGCCTATCGCGGCAGTCATACATAATCATTTGCCTATCGCGGCAGTCATACATAATCATTTGCCTATCGCGGCAGTCATACATAATCATTTGCCTATCGCGGCAGTCATACATAATCATTTGCCTATCGCGGCAGTCATACATAATCATTTGCCTATCGCGGCAGTCATACATAATCATTTGCCTATCGCGGCAGTCATACATAATCATTTGCCTATCGCGGCAGTCATACATAATCATTTGCCTATCGCGGCAGTCATACATAATCATTTGCCTATCGCGGCAGTCATACATAATCATTTGCCTATCGCGGCAGTCATACATAATCATTTGCCTATCGCGGCAGTCATACATAATCATTTGCCTATCGCGGCAGTCATACATAATCATTTGCCTATCGCGGCAGTCATACATAATCATTTGCCTATCGCGGCAGTCATACATAATCATTTGCCTATCGCGGCAGTCATACATAATCATTTGCCTATCGCGGCAGTCATACATAATCATTTGCCTATCGCGGCAGTCATACATAATCATTTGCCTATCGCGGCAGTCATACATAATCATTTGCCTATCGCGGCAGTCATACATAATCATTTGCCTATCGCGGCAGTCATACATAATCATTTGCCTATCGCGGCAGTCATACATAATCATTTGCCTATCGCGGCAGTCATACATAATCATTTGCCTATCGCGGCAGTCATACATAATCATTTGCCTATCGCGGCAGTCATACATAATCATTTGCCTATCGCGGCAGTCATACATAATCATTTGCCTATCGCGGCAGTCATACATAATCATTTGCCTATCGCGGCAGTCATACATAATCATTTGCCTATCGCGGCAGTCATACATAATCATTTGCCTATCGCGGCAGTCATACATATCATCCTTAACTTTACATTTACTACACAACTTCTTCATGTCGTGGAAATAACAATGCATAGTCAACAAGTTAACATTTCAGTGATTTCCTAATACCCTTGCAGTGTAGGGCCCTAGTGGCCGGAAATCTTAACACATTCACTTACCTGGATTCCTCAGCAATCCGAGCTTCTTTCCTTTAAACCTCTTCACCTAAAACATGTACATTACAGTAGTTAAAACAAAGTCCTAATCATAAACCATCCTAGGATCTAATAGCTAAAGTCATTCCGATTACTCTGTTTGGCACACTGCAGTCTGAAATCCGAAACTAGGTGGACAGGTTTTACCATTGGTTAAATCCGAGTTGGTTACTTAAAATGTTCGGAATCGATTCAGGATGACATCTTTACTCTCAGATTTTGAAAAGTCTTAAGCTACTCGGCCACTGCTAGAAATATCCGAACTCAGTGCCGAGCTGAAAACAGAGCTCTATTTACTAATGAATGACTACATTGTCCATTTCATACCTCGGGTGTGGATTTGCAGAGAAGAGCAAGCTCGAAACCAGCCGTCGGTAAGGGAAGTTCTGGTAGCCGAGAGCAAAAACTTGAGAAAGAAGGAATCGCCGAGAGGAAATGTCGGCTACAGTGGTAGTAAATGAGGTTTAAGGTTTCCATTTCCTATTTATACTTAATCCATCAATTCTAATTACAAAACTGCCACCTAACCTAGTTTTAATCAACTTGTAATAAATTTGTCTTAACATTAAATTTAAATCATAACGGTTAAATAAGAGGGTGACAATGAAAATGGTCAGAAAATCACCTGGCCGAAATGTCGGGTGTTACAGTACGACTATGGGGCAAATCTCGGGTTGCGGGGTGGATCCCGGACTCGAGTATAGGCGAATCCCGGGTCGTAAAGAGGGGTCGTCACAATCCCACATCGCTTGGGGAAGTATATGGAAATGAAACATATGTAAAGAAACCTTCCCAAGATAGTAAGACGCGTTTTGGAGCACAATTGACAACGGATCTCATAAGAACTTCGAAGTTAAAAGTGCTTCTGCGAGAGTAGTACTAGGTTAGGTGACCGACTAGGAAGTCCTCGCCAAACAAAGCCGTGAGGGGAGGATATTGGGCTACGACACAATCCCTAAAGCGGACAATATCTTACTGGAAAAATGGGTCGTTATAAATGGTATCAGAGCCAGTACTCAACCGAAAATGTGGCCAATGGGGACGTTGGGCCCCCGAGGGGGGTGATTGTGATGATTCGGATGTGTACGTATGAGTACGACTGCGGGGCAAACCTTAGGTTGCGGGGTGGATCCCGGACTCGAGTATAGGTGAATCCCGGGTCGTAAAGAGGGAGTCGTCACAATCCCACATCGATTGGGGTAGTATATGGAAATGAAACATGATGTGATCCAAGTTCAGACCCAGTCAAAGCTCAAGAATAAGGATCCAATTGAAGATACGGCTGAACCAATAACGAGAGCAAAGGCGAAGCGGATAAAGGAGCAAATGAGCAATTTGGTCCATCAGATCCTACCTCAAGAAGGAACTTGCATTTCGAACCAAGAACCAGAGCTTGTTCCCATAATCCAAGCTGTTTTGGGATGATGTTTATGTCATTGTCGTTTTATTTATTTAGTTAATTCGATTGTCGTTTTTAGGGTTTAAAAAGTACTTGTCGTATTTGTCATTATTTTAGCAATTGTCATTATTTTTAATTAATAGTTACAAGGACAGGATAGTAATTTTGTTCTAGAAACCCTAGTATGAAGGGGTGTTTCATGCCTATAAATTCAATCTTAGATGAATAAAAGGAGATTCAGGTTTTATCTAATTGTGAGAGAATTTCTCTTAGTTTCTTGAAGAAACTCCGAACTTATCAAGGATCTCCTTTTCGTTTTGTTTTGTTTCAGAAATTTTGTTCTTGAGTCTTGAAATCTGTTTCAATTTATCTCGTTGATTCGCTATTCAAATATGTGTCAAACAAAAACGTCGTCTTCATATGAATCCTAGAACGACGTGTTAGCTTTCTGATCTGTGTTGAAATGTCAAAATCGGTTCTTGTTTGCCCATTCAAATTCACGTTTTTGTAACTGTCGCCAATTTCGTTCTGGTGTACTAGAATCTGGTTAAAACAATTTTAATCATTCGAATGTTTTCTAGACCTCAAACAAAATTGTCAGCATCTTATGGTTTGTGAATAAGCGTTTTATCTTTCCAATCTGTATTGAAACGTCAAAATCAGATCTTGTTTGCTTATTCAAAAGTGAAATTTCGTAACTGTCAAGGATTGGTGATGCTCAAAAGTATTTCACAGTTTTTGTCTTGATAAATATTCCGATTGCGAAAGTCTTATTCTTTAAGTTGTTAGATAAGATTTTTATCTTTCCAAATCATACCTGAACGTAAAATTCCGATCTAGTTTGGGCACTAAAACGTCATCTACAAATTCGGTTACCAATTCTGTTACAAATTCGGTTACAAATTTGGTTACAAATTCTGTTACAAATTCGGTTACCAATTCGGTTACAAATTCAAAAAAAAAAAAAAAAATTGTGGTTCTTTAAATTTGTTCGACTCCCTTACTTCATTGGATTGTTCCTTTGCATCCTTATACTATTCTAATTATTTTGAGCTAGTTCTTTCATCACTAATTGTAGTGTCTGTTATTTTGGTTTGTCTTGTTTGATTCGTCACTTGTGAACTTCCATTACTATTCGGTTAGTTTCGAAAGAAATTAAAGAGAATTCAAGTGGAAAAAGGCACGAGTGAGTGAGCATATTAGAGGGTAACAACCAATATTATTGAGTGTAAACACGAGTGCAATTGAGTGATTTTTCTACATTTCGAGTGAAACACGTGAGGGAGTGCTGTGAGGTCCATTTTTTATTTATTTATTTATTTTTTCTTTTTATTTTGGTTTGTCAATTTTTTTCATTGCAGGAAGGCTCATTTATTACTATTTGGTTAGTTTCAAATATATATATATATTCGAGTGGAAAAAGGCACGAGTGGGTGAGCATATCTGAGGGTAAAAGCCAGTATTATTGAGAGCAAACACGAGTGAAATTGAGTGATTTTCCACATTTTCGAGTGAAACACGTGAGGGAGTGTTGTGACGTCCTATTTTACTTCACCTTCTACGTTCTTGCAGAGAATACCTAACCATGTTCGACGCAGAAGACAACCAACGTCCAGCTAACATGCCAAATTTACAAATGGAGGTGATCATGGGGGAGATGAGGCGGCTGATGAGACAAGGGTTTAATGAGATCAATGAGCGAATTGATCAAGTGGAACAGATTGCGACACGAGTCTAACTCCAGGCTGGGCATAATGCACTAAGAAGAAACCAGCGTAGGCAGGTCCCTATGGAAGAGATCGATGAAATTGATGAGAGAAACTTAGAGGATGATCTTGATAGGGTGTCCGTGGGGAGTCGTGGAAGACATGGGAATGACCGCGCAAGACAAGACCGAGGCCGACTTGATTATAATTTGGGAAACATCAAGATGAAGATTCCTGAGTTTCGAGGAAAAAGTGATCCGGAGGAGTACCTGGACTGGCAACAGAAAATAGAGCTAGTTTTTGATTGCCACAACTACTCCGAGCGAAAGAAAGTGAAGCTTGCAGCCATAGAATTTACAGAGTATGCAATAGTGTGGTGGGACAAGTTGTGTCTCGATCGAAGGCAAGACGGAGACCTTCCCATTGAGAGTTGGGCAGAGATGAAGAGAGTGATGCGCGTCGATTTGTACCGAGTCATTACCGGCGTGATCTACACAACAAATTGAAAACTCTTCGGCAAGGGAGTCGAAGTGTAGATGAGTATTACAAGCATGGGGAGATGACGATGATACGGGCCAACGTCAAAGAGGATCGAGAAGATCAAGAGAGGATCACGAAAGAATTTCAAATCATTAAGGATGAGAGGGATAAAGAAAAAGGTGAAAAGAAATTAGTTGAAAAAGAGGCCAAAATAGAAAAAGAAAGTGGAGAAAGAAAAATAGTTGAAAAGAGCACAAAAAGGGATGAAAAACCAAGGGAGCAAGAGAGAAAAATTGAGAGAAAAGAGATAAAACCTGAGGGAGAGAGGAAAGAAAAGTCAAGTGAGAAACAAATTGTATTGATGAACAAAAGTGAGGATAAGCGTAAGATGATTATGCTTTTATATAAAGATGTTTATTTATCATCTAACGACTTACCAAGTTTTCTTCCGAGTGTTGTTTCTTTTCTTTTGCAGAAAAATAAATATGAAATTTTCGGGGAGTTTCGAAGAGAAATTTCTCCGTTGAGTGAGATGAAGAAGCAAAATGATCTCGTACTAAGTACGTCAGTTCCAAGTCAACCAGAAACATCAAACAGGTTTAAGTGGTTGGTAAGGCCATATGATTTTTATATTGCACCTATTATATGTATAAGGTTGATAGATAATATGCAAAATTATTTTATTGGAAAATTTATCATTGATTACTTTGCACACAACTTGTTTTATGACAAAATTGTAGATATATATTTTGCGAGTTTCCAATTTGATTTTTGCGTTTTAAAGGATTTTATTTCTATTCGATATTATTCACTGTTTGATATTATTGATGATTTTAATCTATTAAATCCGTTAAATTTATTAACTCCGTTTACTAATAAGTTTGTTCTTGTGCATGAAAGTAAAAAAGATGAATTTGCTAAGAAATTTCATTCAATGGTAAGACTTATTTTTGAACCCGGAGATTTGGTTTGGCTACGTCTACAAAAAGAAAGGTTTCCAAACAAACGGAATAACAAGCTACAACCTCGAGGAGATAAACCTTTCCAATTCCTAGAGCGCATCAACGACACCGCTTACAAGATCGACCAAACGAGTGAATACGGTAATGTAAGCACATGTTTTAATTTTACTAATTTGTTTTTATATGATGCAGGAGATTCGAGGACGAATCTTTTCGAAGGGGGAGGGAATGATGTGATCCAAGTTCAGACCCAGTCAAAGCTCAAGAATAAGGATCCAATTGAAGATACGGCTGAACCAATAACGAGAGCAAAGGCAAAGCGGATAAAGGAGCAAATGAGCAATTTGGTCCATCAGATCCTACCTCAAGAAGGAACTTGCGTTTCGAACCAAGAACCAGAGCTTGTTCCCATAATCCAAGCTGTTTTGGGATGATATTTATGTCATTGTCGTTTTATTTATTTAGTTAATTCGATTGTTGTTTTTAGGGTTTAAAAAGTACTTGTCATATTTGTCATTATTTTAGCAATTGTCATTATTTTTAATTAATAGTTACAAGGACAGGATAGTAATTTTGTTCTAGAAACCCTAGCATGAAGGGGTGTTTCATGCCTATAAATTCATTCTTAGATGAATAAAAGGAGATTCAGGTTTTATCTAATTGTGAGAGAATTTCTCTTAAATTCTTGAAGAAACTCCGAACTTATCAAGGTTCTCCTTGTGGCGTTCAAAATCTGACTTATCAAACGAACAGGCATATTCGTTTGTGGCGTCCTCCTTATTCCAAGGTTCGGATCTGTATAGATTTCGGGTCAAGGATTTCCTCTTCGAACTTGTAGATTCTGGGTTAGCGACGACGCCAATATTTTGATCGTGGGTCAACGTCACATCGTTGGCGTGGTTCGCATCAAAACATATGTAAAGAAACCTCCCAAGATAGTAAGACGCGTTTTAGAGCACAATTGGCAACGGATCCCATAAGAACTCCGAAGTTAAAAGTGTTTCGGCGAGAGTAGTACCAGGTTGGGTGACCGACTGGGAAGTCCTCGCCAAACAAAGCCGTGAAGGGAGGATATTGGGCTATGGCCCAATCCTCAGAGCAGATAATATCTTACTGGGAAAATGGGTCGTTATAATTTTAGTCTACTCTCAATCTATTGATCAACATTTTAAACATCTAAGAATATTAAAAGATGTTATCAAAAGAAATGGATTAGTAATTTCAGCACCTAAAATGAAATTATTTCAAACAACTGTTCGCTTTTTAGGCCATAATATTAATCAAGGAACTATTATTCCTATTACTCGTAGCATTCAGTTTGCATCTAAATTTCCTAATGAAATAAAAGATAAAACTCAATTACAGCGATTTTTGGGTAGCCTAAACTATTTAGGTGATTTTTATAAAAATCTTGCTCAAGATACTTTAATTTTATATAAAAGACTTCGGAAGAATCCAACCTCTTGTACTGCAGCTCATACTGAAGCAGCAAGAAAAATAAAAGTAAAAGCTCAGCATTTACCTTGTTTAAATTTATCAAATTCTTTATGGAATAAAATTGTTGAAACCGATGCCTCAGAGATAGGATATGGTGGTATTTTAAAACAATTTAATCTAAATACTTTAAAAGAAGAGCTTACCAGATTTACTTCTAGTGTATGGAAACCAGTACAACAAAATTATTCTACTGTAAAAAAAGAAATATTATCTATTATCAAATGTATTTCAAAATTTCAAGATGATTTACTAAATCAGAAATTTCTTATACGAATTGACTGCTCATCTAAACATATTTTAACTAAAGATGTTAAAAATATTGTCTTTAAACAAATATTTGCCCGATGGCAATCTGAATTATCTGCTTATGATTTCTCTATTGAGTATATTAAAGGTAATAATAATTCTCTACCAGATTTTTTAACTCACGAATTTTTGCAGAATGGAAAATCCCTTTAGGGGCAGAGGCCGAGGCCAGGGTAGAGGCCAGGGTAGAAGCGCAGTATATAATTATAATTTTCCCGCTGTTGGGAAAACATCCGCAGAAAAATCTGCAGATAATAAGCAGCCAAAAACTGCTAAAGAAGTATTGGAACAAGGTGAAAGACCGTTATTGTCTAGGAGGGGGCGAATTAGACTTTTTAAATTCTTAAATTCTTAATCTAATCAATATCTCTCTTGTATTCAACTTCTAATTAACAGCAAACAATCAAGCAATAAAAGTAAAGTGGAGAGAAAAACAACACCAGAGTTTTTAACGTGGTTCGGCCAAAACCTGCCTACGTCCACGCTTCAAGGTTCCCCCGTTGAAGATTCTTTCCTTCTCCTCAGAGAAAAACGTATCGCACTTCACGGGCGTCGATCTACTGCCTTTTACAAAAACATGATTGCTCTTCACGGGCGACAATCCACTGCCTTTACACTTTAAAAGTAAGAATATACTTTTCAGCACAGACTACAGTCTCTCACACTAATGAATCTCAAGTTCAGGAAAAATAGAGAGATGTAGAATAAAATACATAGAGTATTCAAGGCTTTCAGCTCATGTGAATTCAAAGATAATTTTCGTAAAAGTTCTTTCTCCCAAGCTTCTTTTTCCCTTATATACTTTGACTGTTATGGGTTTCAGTTCTTTAGGGCTTCTCATCTGAATATGGAAATATATCTATTGGAGAAATATCCGTACATAGATAGCTAGCCGTTGAGTTCTGAAGTCGATTTCGTTCTACGCCATAAATGATCTGGAGTTAAGGCTCTGGACGAGTGTCACTGTTGCTTCGCGGTATTTTAAATTTCTGGCACTAAGACTTTGGACGAAGACGCTATTCTTTTAAATGTGGACGAGCGTCTATCTTTTGAGCATGGACGACTGCGTCTTTAGTTGTCGTGGACGACTGCGTCTCTAGTTATCGTGGACGACTGCGTCTCTAGTTATCGTGGACGACTGCATCTCTCTTCAACCGTGGACGATAAGATCTGTCTTGATTCTTCTGTTGATGGTGGACGATTGAGTCTGACTTAAAAACCGCATGACTTTCACGTGACATTCTAATTCTCGCGTGGACGAGGACGTTTGATTTCTTTTTCTGATAGCATTTCGTGGACAAGCGATTTTGCCTTAACTGTGGACTATCACTAACAGCTTGACTGTGGACTATTAGTTTCAGACTAAAAACACTTAATCACAAAATCGTCAGAAACACTTAATGCCCCTTTTCAGAGAGCATTTCCATATAAATGCAATAAACATAGTACTCCAATTATTCATAACATATATTTCATAATCATCCAGACTAAAAACATAATCATCAAAAATATAGTGCTTAAACGCATTTAAGCTAACAATCTCCCCCTTTTTGATGATGACACATATATATTATGATTAACTAGTTTCTCCCTCGTAAAAAATCAGAATGATAACAAATTTTTCAACTCCCCCATACTCTATGCATGAAACCCAAAAGACCATCCTTATTTATCATTTACTACCATCCTTATTTATCTCCCCCTTTGACATTATCAAAAATAAAGAAAGCAGAGCATTCAACACAATTCAGAGAAAGACAGTCAACTACACAACATTAGTATATAGAGAAAATTATAACTATTGATGCTATAAAATTGTTCACACAAAAAAAATAAATCATTCTATTTAGTCTAAATCCAAAAGGCGCGTCCACAACTCCTTCATGATAGATGGGGACACTAAAAAGTTCAAATTGATATCAGGAACTGTCAGTGGTTCAAGATCAGCTGTAAAAGCAGAAGGAGCAGAAAAGGACCTCTATACACGACCAAATCCAGACAGGATGGTGGCTCAGAAGGGGACTCGGTGATAGATGGACCAGAAGGATCAACGAACCTAAGCTCAGCATCTTGAATATTCAAGGGCCTTGAGTTCACAGCCTCATCAACCTCAGGTCAGAATATTAGAGGAAGAAAATCTGCAGAACAAGCTGCTGAGAAGCAAAGAGAGTCAGACTGATCAGGTTGAAGAGCTTGGATATCAGACTGTATAGACCGAAGGGTCCTTGAGAGAGATTCTTCAAGTCTATTCATCCAGGAAGTCAATTGATCGAAGACTAAGTCAAGGTCCTTGCTCAAGTCCATTTTGGTCTGATTGAGCAGATCTTTATTGGTAGTCTCAAGATGATCAGTTTGGTCAGGACAAGGGCCTCAAATTGAGTACGGTGGGAGTTATACTGTGTTTGGAAAGATTCGAGACCGGTCCCTAGGCTGGCAATGCTAGCCCTGAGCTCATCCTGAATATCTTCACAAATAGTATTCTTCATTTGAGAGGTAGAAGGACGGTTGGATTGAGGAGGAATACGAGCAGGAGAAGGAGCTGGAGTTGGACTGACGGGATGAGATGTGCAAGGTTCAGCAACTTGGACCGTAGGAGGTTCAGGTTCACTGAATTGCTCATGAGTGACCTCCTCTTGAGCTGGAAGGAGAAGAACTGGAGGAGGTGCAAGCTCAGGAATAAGAGTGTCATCTTGCACACTCATAACTTCTTCTTCATCTTGAAGAATTAACCTCCTGGTGGAACGCCTTCGGGCAGCTCTTGGGGAACCAACTTGTACAACATGTACAGCCAACTCACTTTGAGGACCACTTCGGCCCTCTCTTGCAACGAACACTCCTTGGTTATTCCTGGTGATGCCTATTCGTGATAAGGTGGAGGCAGAAAAGAAGTCAAAATTTTTCAAGGATACGGGCTTGTCAGACGCAGGATATTGAACCCCAAACCAATTAAAAATCTTCATGAGCAGAAGATTGTAAGGTAAGGAATTTGAGCCACTGGTAACAACTTGCAGCATTCGGTTTAATACGATGAAACCTATGGAGAAGGGTTCAACCTTAAAGAATTGATTTAGTAGAAAGAGATCCATGCCACTTACATGGTCTCTATGACTATAACACCCGAGAATTTTTCTTATCTAAATTTGAAAGGAAAGATTGGAGAGAAAATAAAAGGATAAAGTGGTTGGTTAATAAAATAGTTGGTTGAATTAAATTAATTTAAAAGAAAAGTGAATGGTTTTAGGTTCGGGTATTTCCTGTGAAATTAAGCCGTGGGTTATAATTTAAGAACAAGATTTACCAAAAGTCGAAATGGTCGGAAAATACGGGAGGGCAAAACGGTAAATGTCATGTTATTAATGTTTTAATAGGAATTGTTATAATAATAATAATAATAATAATAATTGTTATTATTATTATTATTGTTTTTAAATTAAAACAACTGAATGGCGATCGACGCCATTCAGTTCTTCGCACCCGAGAACGAGAACAGGGAGAGACGAGGGAGACGCGCGACGCGAGCGGCGATCGACGGCCGTTCATCGGCGACTTCGACACTCTCCGGCCAGTCGACGGCGACGAGCAAGGTCCGGCGTGTCTCCGCGCGCAACCTGACCGGTAAGCTCGGCTTTCACTCTTTTTCGGTTCAGTTTGAGGCCGTGAGTGAAGAGCCAGATTTGGCTCCGATCACCGGCCGTTTTTGGTCACCTCCGGCGTGGGTTTACAGACCCTTGGTCCGGCTTTGGTGGCCTGGCCGTGATGAGTCCGATTTGGGTGAAAAACAGTGAAGCCCGATTTGGGGTTTCGGTTTTGTTGTGTGTAGCTCGGGATTTTGGTTAGATTATTCAAATTGAAGGTGTGGGTGGTCGATCGGTGAGGAATTGGGTGGAATTTGATGGAAAATCAGAAATGAGGAAATTTCCGATTAAGGGGCAGATTCGGGTTTTTGCTATTTTGACCTAGCTAGGGTCGTTTGTTTTCAAATTCCTTTTGCAGGTTAAAATAGTTTATTAGAGGAGTACGTGGCCGCTGGAATCGTTTGATTCCGATAACCGACGCAAAAGTTACGCGCGTTTGAAGTTTAGGGTCGGTTTTTACCGAACCCAAATTAGTGGCCCGTTTAGTTAGGTTTTAGTTGGATTAGGCTAGAAATAGTAGTTTGAGAGTAATTGGTGAATGTAGACTTGATTTTAATGAAGTTTGAATATTTGTCGTAGGTCGAGCCCTAGGTGGACAGGTAACCGAGTATCCTCAGCGAGCTAGGACGCTAGGTAAATAGTGGGTAATGTTCTTTCACCTTCGGGCCTACACCATAGAACGGTAGGTTTTATTTGTTATTGCTTTTCTTCGTGTAGTGTTGTGTTATCGTTGTGCTTGGCTTTGAGTTGTGGTGTGTGTGGTGTGGCATTGCATTTCTTTGAAGCATGCATCATGATGTAGAGCACGCTAGATACGCATAGCTGCATGATTGTTGTTGTGTTGTGTCGTGTTGTTGAGTTGAGTTGTCGTGTGGTGTTGCATTGGTTGGCATGGTAGTTGGTTAAAGAGTAAGGCACTTCGGTGCGGGCAATGAGTAAGGCACTTCGGTGCGGGCAACGTGTAAGGCACTTCGGTGCGGGCAATGAGTAAGGTACTTCGGTGCGGGCAATGAGTAAGGCACTTCAGTGCGGGCAATGAGTAAGGCATCCTTACGGGTGCGGGCAACTAGTATTGTTTGGTCGTGTTGTCGTGTTGTGTTAAGTCAGTTTGTTGAGTTGCATTGTGGTCGTGTTGTCGTGTTGTGTTAAGTCAGTTTGTTGAGTTGCATTGTGGTCGTGTTGTCGTGTTGGTAGTTGGTTAAAGAGTAAGGCACTTCGTGCGGGCAATGTGTAAGGCACTTCGGTGCGGGCAATGAGTAAGGCATCCTTACGGGTGCGGGCAACTAGTATTGTTTGGTCGTGTTGTCGTGTTGTCGTGTTGTGTTAAGTCAGTTTGTTGAGTTGCATTGTGGTGTTGTGTTGCATTGTGGTCGTGTTGTCGTGATGGTAGTTGGTTAAAGAGTAAGGCACTTCGGTGCGGGCAATGTGTAAGGCACTTCGGTGCGGGCAATGAGTAAGGCATCCTTTCGGGTGCGGGCAACTAGCATTGTTGGTTGTGTTGTCGTGTTGTGTTAAGTCAGTTTGTTGAGTTGCAGTGTGGTATTGTGTTGCATTGTGGTCGTGTTGTCGTGTTGGTAGTTGGTTAAAGAGTAAGGCACTTCGGTGCGGCAATGAGTAAGGCACTTCGGTGCGGCAATGAGTAAGGCATCCTTACGGGTGCGGGCAACTAGTATTGTTTGGTCGTGTTGTCGTGTTGTGTTAAGTAAGTTTGTTGAGTGGCAGTGTGGTATTGTGTTGCATTGTGGTCGTGTTGTCGTGTTGGTAGTTGGTTAAAGAGTAAGGCACTTCGGTGCGGGCAATGTGTAAGGCACTTCGTGCGGGCAATGAGTAAGGCATCCTTTCGGGTGCGGGCAACTAGTATTGTTTGGTCGTGTTGTCGTGTTGTGTTAAGTCAGTTTGTTGAGTTGCAGTGTGGTATTGTGTTGCATTGTGGTCGTGTTGTCGTGTTGGTAGTTGGTTAAAGAGTAAGGCACTTCGGTGCGGGCAATGTGTAAGGCACTTCGGTGCGGGCAATGTGTAAGGCACTTTGGTGCGGGCAATGAGTAAGGCATCCTTTCGGGTGCGGGCAACTAGCATTGTTTGGTCGTGTTGTTAGTGTTGTTTTGCGTTGTTGTGTTGTGTGGTGTTGTGTTGTTGTGTTAGGGTTGTGTGAGGGTTGTGTGTGCCTTATGCTTGTTTATATTTGTTATTTCCTACTTGCTAAGCGTAAGCTTACGTGTGTGTGTGTGTGTTTTGTGGTGTAGGTAACGATGCGGTTACTAGTGAGCTAAGAGAGTGAGCCAGGACTTGGGAGCAGTCGGAGACGCACGGGGCATGCCGGTGCAGGCAGTTGTTGGGGCGCCTCGACCATGGTCTTCGGAGGATGTGGGGCTTTATATTTTGATAGTCTACTTTAGATGTCTGTTTGTAGAAATGATGGGAATGCGTAATTAATTGTATTTGTTGTATATAGTCATAGTTAAGGGTGATGTGTCGCTCTATATTGTGGACTTTCTTCATTTAGGGATGTTAGTATTTTAGTTTCCCTCTTTAGTGCTATTTTGAGATTTCGTAGGTTGGTTAGATGGTTGGGAATATTCTGGATTTGTTGGGAATGTATTTAGTTGCAGGTACCTAGCATTTTGGAGGCGCCATTTTCAGGCGTTACTTTGCCGAAATTTTCGGGAAGGACGCCGTGGTGCTTAAAGGTTAGGATTAAAGGAAATTAGTGAGTCTAGGCAGCTAGGTTTAACATAAGAGAGAGCTTTGGGAGACTTAGTTTTAAATTCCGCTGTGTTAGTTTTATTTTAAATTATGTTTTAACGTGGGATTGGTGAGCCAAGTAGCGCTACGAGCCAGGTTGGGTTCGGGGGCGTTACAATGACCTTCTACAGGCAGAATGTTGTAATGAATCATTTGGTGAACAACTCTGGCCCTAGGGATCAAGTCTTTGCATTTCAACTTGAGAGGAGCATTAGCGGGATCCTTGGCAATCAGTTGAGGTAATTCATTGCCCGCAGGTTTTGTAAGAAAAGACGGAGTTGTTGTGGCCTCATAAACCCTTCGGGTACCATTTAAGAACTCACAGCGTAGGATTTGATGCATTAAGTCCTGTGTGAGCTCAATGTGGCGACCATAGACGTAACTCCTAAGAACTAGGGGTTTGGTAGAGTGTTCCAGGTTTGCATAGAACATCCAAATGTTCATAATAAGCTTCTCCAGAAACAAATAGTCCTATCAGCCCTAAACTTGTTAAGGATTCTTCTAGATCGTGACCAGTTAGACCCTCAAAAATAATCCCTCTGGAACGAATAATTGGCTTGAATTTAAAATCTTCGTAATACCTTTTAAAAGCAGCATGGTTGAGGAACACATGACTTGGCCAAATGAGTGATGGAGGGTCTGAGGTCGATTGAGCATTCTCACCGCGAGAAAGCTTTTACTTCTTCCTCGAGAAGACTTGAGGAGCGTGGGAAGAAGATGCCATTAGGTTTTCTGAGAGATATTTCAGAGCACGAGAGGAGTCGAGAGAAATGAAGAGTCGGAGTCAGAAAGCAGAGAGAAATAGGAAGCGTTAGACGAGTCGACAGAGTGCGGGAAGTTCAAAGGTAGGGCTTCTGAAATTGTGAAAGGGGTTTTATAAAACAGATGATGACGGTCCATTGACAGAGACTATTGTCAACATCCATGGACAAAGTCCATTGACAACGTCCATCATAATTAAATATTGTCAACGTCCACGGTCAACGTCCATTGTGACCATGTTTTCTCAGAGAAGGAAATTGTGGAGATCGTCTATTTAGACAGCATTGACAACGTCCATGACATCATTGACCATTCTGCTCTATTACACAAAATTCTCCAACAAAAGAAGAACCTCAGTTTTTCTCAATCCGAATGAGACCTAACCTTATTCTTATACTATTGAAGGTCTTTTCATCCAGAGGTTTGGTAAAGATATCTGCTAATTGATCAGCAGAATTGACAAATTCTAATGCAATATCACCTTTTTAAACATGATCTCTAATAAAGTGATACCTAACTTCTATGTGTTTGGTTCGGGAATGTTGGATAGGGTTCTTGGAGATATTAATGGCGCTAGTGTTGTCACATCGAATGAGAATCCTATCATAGCAAAGATTATAGTCCTCCAAGGTCTGCTTCATCTACAACATTTGTGCACAACAACTGCCAGCAGCAATATATTCACTTTCAGCCGTTGAAAGTGCAACAGAATTTTGTTTCTTGGAATACCAGGAAACTAGAGATTCACCAAGGAATTGACATATTCCACTGGTGCTTTTTCTATCAACTAGACTTCCAGCATAATCAGAATCTGAATATCCTATTAGATCAAAAGAAGTACCATTCGGGTACCATAAACCTAAGTCAGATGTCCCACTTAAATATTTGAAAATACTTTTGACAGCAGTTAAGTGAGATTCTTTAGGAGAAGATTGAAACCTAGCACACAAACACACACCAAATAGAATATCAGGCCTGCTAGCCGTTAGGTATAACAAAGAACCAATCACACCTCTATATTTCTTAATGTCCACACATATTCTATTTTCATCTTTGTCCAATTTAGTAGTGGTGCTCATGGGAGTTCTAGAGGACTTAACAGATTCTAAATCAAATTTCTTTAGGAGCTCCTTAATGTATTTTTCTTGGCAGAAGAAAATATCATCAGGAGTTTGACTGATCTGAAATCCTAGGAAGAATTTTAGCTCCCCTATCATACTTATTTCAAATTCACTTTGCATTATGGAAGAAAATTCATCACACATAGAGACATTAGTTGACCCAAAAATAATGTCATCGACATAGATTTGAACGAAGCATATCCTCTAACGTTTGGATAGTTCTCTCGGATTATCCATCAGTTTGAGGATGAAAGGCTGTGCTAAAACTAAGCTGTGTTCCCATAGCCTTGTGCAAACTTTTCCAAAACTTAGAAGTAAATCTAGTGTCTCGGTTTGAAACTATGGTTCTTGGAACTCCATGCAGTCTAACAACTTCGTGGACATACAACTCAGCCAGTTGATCCATCGAGGATGTTATCTTCATTGGCAGAAAGTGAGCAGATTTGGTTAAACGATCAACTATTATCCAAATTGCATCGTGACCTTTTGCTGTTCTAGGTAATCCTATAACAAAATCCATAGTTATTTGCACCCATTTCCATTCGGGAACTGGTAAAGGTTGCAATGTTCCAGCAGGCCTCTGATGTTCAGCCTTGACTTGCTGGCAGACCAGACATGACTCCACGTACTCCGCCACACTTCTCTTCATACCTGGCCACCAATAATGTTGCTTGAGATCTCTGTACATTTTCGTGCCTCCAGGATGAACAGAAAGTCTGGAGGAATGTGCCTCAGATAGGACTTCTTTTCTAAGTTCAGTATCAGCCGGAACAAACCATCTATTTCGGAACTTGAGAATTCCATCAGCTGAGCAGTTGAAATCCGACTTGTCAGTAGAATCTATACACAACTTATACTTATTACATTCAGCGTCATTCAATTGAACTTCCTTTATTTTCTCCAAAATAGTAGGCCTCAAAGATATGGCCGAAAGCATGGCTGACACACTAGACACAGCTTCCAGGTTAAATCTTTGGAATTCCGTCTCTAAAGCTATCGGTATTTCTAGAATCAATGCAGAGACTGAAGGAGTCACTCTACTCAAAGCATCAGCCATTACATTCGCCTTGCCAGGGTGGTACTTAATCTCGAAATCATAATCTTTGACAAACTCTAGCCACCTACGTTGCCTCATATTCAGTTCCTTTTGCGTGAAAATGTATTTCAGACTTTTATGATCCGAAAATATCTCACAAGTTTGTCCATACAGATAGTGCCTCCAAATCTTTAATGCGAAGACCACAGCAGCTAATTCTAAGTCATGTGTAGGGTAATTCTTTTCATGTACTTTTAACTATCTAGAAGCATAAGCTATAACCTTTCCATCTTGCATCAACACACAACCTAGTCCAATTTTGGAAGCGTCACAATAAATACTAAATTTACCATCTTCAACTGGAAAGGTTAAGATTGGGGCATTGGTTAGTTTCTGTTTCAAGGTCTGAAAGCTACGTTCACATTCTTCAGTCCACATATACTTCACATTCTTCCTTGTTAACCTTGTAAGTGGTGTAGCAATCTTTGAAAATCCTTCAATGATGCAACACCCGGAAATTTCGTTTTAAGGATTCCGAGCTTTAAGTTTCGAATATTAAGTATTTAAGCATTATAGAGCAATAATTCGTAGAAATATTTAATTAAGTCCAAATGGCCAACAGGAAGTTTTGTTAGGACCCTAGGAATAAAATAGAATATTTGGAGAAATAAGGGAATTTTGGAGAAATTAAATCGATAGGTGAAATAACGATTTAAGTTAAGAAATTTACAAAGGGCATTTAGGTAATTTTAAGGTCAAGATTTTATTAAAACCTAAGTTCTCTCTCTCTCCTTCTCACTTCTCCTCCACGCACGAAAATCCTCTCCTCTCTCGCGACATTTCTTCTCCTCCATCGCCATTCCTTCAATCGCCGACGACTCCTCTGTTTCCGGCGAGTTTCTCCTCTAGTTTCTTCCCCAAATCGACTCTTAGGGTAAGCTCTACGTTTTAGTCAAGAGATTAGTCGTTTTTGGAGTTGTTTTGAGTTAGGGTTTGTGAAGAAAACTTAGGGTTTTTGTTAGAAATCTTTAGGGTTGTTTATTTATTACGCATTAATGATGTATTAGTAATTATTGAGGTTGTTGGAGTAGATTGATGATGTTGGTTGAGGTTTAATGTTAAGTTTAGGTTGTTGAAAATGATTTGGAAAGTATTAATGGAGTCTTGAAGTTGGTGAGCACCATGTGCTCGATGAAATGCCTAGAAGAAATGAATTAGAATTTTTGGAAGAGTTTGTCCTAGCTTGAGAAGTCGATTGTTTAGATTTGATGTTTGAAAGTCGATATTAATGATGTGTTGTTAAATGCTCTAGGTAACCCAAGCTCAAAGGACGGTGCTCGACATATTTAGGACGCCAGGTAAGTGAGCGTTAGGCTTTCCGGCCACTAAGGCCCTACGTCGTACAATGTTGATGATGTTTGATGTGATGAAAAAGGTGGAAATAGGGGTTGGTAGAAAGGACGGGTAGTTTTAGGTAGTGCTTTAGTGATTTAAGTAGTGCTCGTTTGATAGGTTTTTCCTTACGTATGTTATACCTCATGCATCATGTTTTACTAAAGTGCATACGAACTATTTATGAGCATGTTTTATGAAAATGTTGAATTAAAGAACGATAATGAATGATGAATGATGAATGATGAATGTTACTACGGGGCAAGTCACGAATGTACTACGGGGCAAGTCATGAATGTACTACGGGGCAAGTCATGAATGTACTACGGGGCAAGAAAACGGTTTAAAAGAAAAGAAACGAAAATGTTTTATAAATGTCATGCATATATGTAAAGTTATGTTTAGTACGCTCCTTACTAAGCATTAGGCTTAATGGATTTATTGTATGATGTAGGTGACGAGAACGAAGGTGAGGAACCTCTTTACGATGACCAAGTATAGATGGTCGGTGGCGGAGCTCGTGGCGGCGGAGCGTGTTTTGGCAGGGCGGGTTGACTCACGGTTAGGTGTTTTGAGAGTTTTTGGGTATTGTTGGGACAATGATGAATTTGATGGATTTTTAGTACGTTTAGTTATGTTTTAGGATGTTTGGTGATTGTATAGTGTTTTGAAACGTTTTTTATTGTTTTAAAACAGGTAGGATTGTTAAACGTTTAAACGGAACCACGCGGTTCGTTTATTTGAAATTCATTTGTATGTTAAAGTGATTGATGTTGGTTATGAGTTTTGGGTAAATTTAGTGTGGAAGTGTTAGTGTGAGAGGTACGTGATGAATTGTGTTGTGTTTGGGGGTTTGGATAAATTTTATGTTTGAAGTATGTTTTAAGGATGTATGTAAGATAATGGTGTGAAGAGAAAATGAAAGAAGAGAAGGGGTTGATGAGTGTTAGGCTTTGTGTGTATTATGTGTTGTGTGTTTTTGGTATTTAAGAGAGGAGTACAGGGGCGAAGGATGAAGAAAAAGGAAAGAAGAAGAGGAAGAGTAAGAGCTGGACTCTCTGGAGTCCAGAGAGTCTGGCGATTGCTCACCTCTCAGAGGCGAGCAATCGCCTCTTCCTCTGACAATCGCTGGAGAAGCGATTTCCAAGAGGAAATCGCCATATGGCGATTGCTCCAGCGAGCAATCGCCTAGGGCGATCACTCGCCAGTTTTCTGGCGAGTGATCGCCACCTCCTCTGCCCATTTAAAAAAAAAAATATATATATATATATATATATATATATATATATATATATGTTTTATTTAATTGATTTCTTTTATTAATTAATTGTTTTAAAATTGTTTAAGTTTATTGATTTAGTAATTGTTTAAATGATTTACTAAACGAACTCCGTTTTAGATTCTGATTTCGACTTTGATTAAGATTTCCGCTCAGGTACAGTTAAAGTTAAAGTTTTAAAAAAAATAAAATAAAATAAACGATATCACGGGTAAGGGTTGTGACAGTTATGGTATCAGAGAGATAGAGTTTTAAAAGCGATTTTGTGATATGCCTGCCAAACACACCGCCGTACGGGACTCTCCATCGACTGTAAGTGTTTAAGATTAAGTACGATTCTTAGTTATTTATATTGTTCGTATTGTCTAATGTGTTTAGGAACGAGAAATGCCGAGAGCACCTAGACCGCCTCCAGTAAATCCTATGGACCAATTTATGGGTATATTACAACAACAGTCGGATCAGATTGGAGTTCTACTAAATCGGGATGGAAATGAAATGGTAACGGGAGTGGACAAGGGAGTTTCTTCCCGGGACCAAAGTGGAGAGAGATTCCGATGCCTTGTGCCTCCGGCTTTTGATGGACAATCGTTCGGATCCTTCGAGTGCAGAACAGTGGATTCGTAAGATCGAAAGCATTTTTGCCTATGCAAAGGTGGATGAAGTCGACAAAGTGATGTTTGCGGCATTTAATTTAGAGAAGGACGCTATATTTTGGTTGTCTAATGTGTTTAGGAACGAGAAATGCCGAGAGCACCTAGACCGCCTCCAGTAAATCCTATGGACCAATTTATGGGTATATTACAACAACAGTCGGATCAGATTGGAGTTCTACTAAATCGGGATGGAAATGGTAACGGGAGTGGACAAGGGAGTTCTTCCCGGGACCAAAGTGGAGAGAGATTCCGATGCCTTGTGCCTCCGGCTTTTGATGGACAATCTTCGGATCCTTCGAGTGCAGAACAGTGGATTCGTAAGATCGAAAGCATTTTTGCCTATGCAAAGGTGGATGAAGTCGACAAAGTGATGTTTGCGGCATTTAATTTAGAGAAGGACGCTATATTGACAATTCAAGCCGCTACCGATGTGGGAGTTATGAGATGGGAAAGGTTCAAGACGGTATTCTACAACAAATATTTCAGTCGCACCCTTCGGGCAAGTAAGAAAGTGGAATTCATGCAATTGCGTCAGACGGGGACAGTGGCTGAATATGTGCAAAGGTTCGATTCATTATCTCGATATGCCGGATACATGATTCATGAGGAGGAGGACAAAATTCATCAGTTCGTACAGGGTTTGAAATTTGAAATTCAGAAAGGTGTGATGACAGTGGATGATGAGGATGTGCCGTTTCATAAAATTGTGGAGAGAGCCCTCGGACTTGATGATATCGAGATGAAGCTTCAGCGACAAAGGGAAGCATCGAGAAGGTTTAGAGATGGACGACCGCAACAACAAAACCAGGGATGGCAGCCACAAGCACAACGTGGTGTTAAGCGGGCTAATGAGACGCCGAGATTACAAGATAAAGGAAAACGTCCGCAAGGGGCGTCACAAGCCCCAACCTGCCCTATTTGCCTAAAGAATCATCGAGGGGAGTGCAAGTTGCATAGTGGACGGTGTTTTCGCTGTGATAAGGTGGGCCACAAGGCTGTTGATCGCCCAGGGCCGAATAGGCAGCCACCGGGCGGTCCCTCCCGGATCTTTTCCTTGATTGAGGCCGAGGAAGCGGCTCAGCCTTCGGTTGTTACAGGTACTATTCTGGTTTGTGGAAACACGGCTCATGTTCTAATTGATACTGGGGCAACCCATTCCTTTATAGCACAGAATTATGCAGTTAAGTGGAGTTTAGATGTCGTCCAAGCTGATCATAGTTATAGTGTTATGTTCCCTTCCGGAGAGTATCTTCACTCAGATCGAGCGATTGAGGGTGAAGTCATATCTGTTGGTGGTAGGCAGTATGCAAACCTGATTGTCATATGTATGAAGGGGTATGATGTAATTCTGGGCATGGATTGGTTGTTCAGGCACTACGCCACAATCAATTGCAGGTCGGGAGTAGTGGGTTTTAGGCCTCCAGGGGGGAAAGTTATGATTTTACAGCGACCCTCCGATCTAGTGATATGCCTCTTGTTTTTTCAATGAGTGCCTGATACTCCACAAAACCTCAATGTTTCAATTTCGTGGCAAGTATTGTGGATGTAAGGAAACGGGAAGAACTAAGGTTGAATAACATGGCAGTGGAAGAAAATGTTACTGAAGTATTCCTCGACGAGCTACCCAGCTTGCCTGTAAGTGCTTTGAACTCGATGAAGCATGGATGCTTTGGGTTGATGGCGAACGTTGAGGAAGTAAGCATGCAAGAAAAGTTGAAGTTGTGTGACATTCCGGTTGTTAAGGACTTTGCGGAGGTATTCCTGGAGGAATTGCCTGGCTTGCCTCCGGATCGGGAGATGGAGTTCACAATAGAGATTATTCCTGATTCGGCGCCCGTGTCCAAGAATCCTTACAGGATGGCGCCAGTTGAACTTAGGGAGTTACAAGTCCAATTGAAAGAGCTAACAGACAAGGGCTTTGTACGACCGAGCGTTTCTCCTTGGGGCGCTCCGGTATTGTTTGTAAAGAAGAAAGATGGCTCCTTAAGAATGTGCGTGGATTACCGCGAATTAAATAAGCTAACTATAAAGAACAAGTACCCATTACCAAGGATAGATGATCTATTTGACCAGTTGTAAGGGGCCACGGTGTTCTCTAAAATTGATTTACGGTCTGGGTACTATCAGTTAAAGATTAGAGGCGAGGATGTACCAAAGACTGCTTTCAGAACGCGCTACGGGCACTATGAATTTATGGTTATGTCATTTGGCTTGACCAATGCCCCGGCCGCGTTTATGGACCTCATGAACAGAGTATTCCGGGAATTTTTGGATAAGTTCGTGATAGTATTTATAGATGACATCTTAGTGTATTCCCGAAACGATGAAAAACACGCAGAGCACTTAAGAGCTGTTATGACTACCTTAAAGCGACATCAGTTGTACGCTAAGCTTTCTAAGTGCGAGTTCTGGTTGAGTCAAGTAAACTTCTTAGGCCACGTGATTTCAAAAGAAGGCGTTTCGGTGGATCCGGCCAAAATTCAAGTGGTAAAGGATTGGCCTCGATCGAGAAATGCAAGCGATGTACGGAGTTTCGTGGGCCTAGCAGGGTATTATCGGAAGTTTATCCAAGGATTTTCGGTGATTGCTAAGCCTTTGACGAACTTGACAAAGAAAGAAGTGAAGTATGAGTGGACTAAGGCGTGTGAAGAAAGCTTTCAGACCTTGAAGCGGAAGTTGACCACAGCGCCTTTATTGACTCTGCCAGTGGAGAACGGGGTGCACTATATTTATTGTGACTCGTCCAAAGTCGGGTTGGGATGCGTGTTGATGCAAGAAGGAAAGGTCATTGCCTATGCTTCGAGGCAATTGAAAAGTTATGAAGAAAATTATCCAACGCACGATTTAGAACTGGCAGCGGTGGTATTCGCGTTAAAGATATGGAGACACTACCTCTATGGACAGAAATGTAAAGTGTTTTTAGATCACAAAAGTTTAAAATACTTGTTTACACAAAAAGATTTGAATATGAGACAGAGGAGATGGCTCGAATTTGTAAAAGATTATGACTTCGAAATCAAATATCATCCTGGCAAGGCAAATACAGTGGCAGATGCGTTGAGCAGGATGCCTAGAACAGAGGAGTCAGTTGTTTTCAGTATGTCAGCTTCATTGAAAAAGGAGATGCAAGAGTTTGAACTCGAGTTAGTTCCAGAACTTTCAGCCCTTTTAGCTGACTTGACAATACGGCCTACTCTGTTGGACAAGATAAAAGAGGCTCAACAGTTAGATACAGAAGAGAAGATGGCTATTGTAGCAAAGTTGTCAGTTGTACCTTCTGATTTCAGTTACGCAATGGATGGCACTTTGAGATTCCGAGACCGTTGGTACGTGCCAAAGGATGAAGAGCTGAGGAAGTTAGTTATGTCAGAGGCACATTCATCAATGTCCTCAGTGCATCCAGGTAACACTAAGATGTACCGAGACCTGAAAGTGCACTATTGGTGGCCGAATATGAAGCGTGATGTGGCCAACTATGTACAATCCTGCCTTGTCTGCCAACAAGTTAAGGCAGAACACCAGAGACCAGGTGGGATGTTGCAACAACTACCAATTCCCGAGTGGAAATGGGATCAAATTGCAATGGACTTCGTGGTTGGATTACCAAGGACAGTAAAGGGGCACGACAGTATATGGGTCGTTGTTGATAGATTGACGAAAGCGGCTCATTTCTTGCCTATAAAGATGACCTACGCGATGAACCAGTTTGCAGAACTTTATGTCCAAGAGATTATTAGATTGCACGGGGTTCCTATATCGATTGTTTCAAATCGGGATCCCAGGTTTACTTCGAGATTTTGGAAAAGTTTGCAAAGCGCTATGGGTACCAAGTTGACTTTTGGTACGGCATTCCACCCACAGACCGACGGACAGTCTGAGAGGACGATTCAGGTACTCGAGGATATGTTGCGAGCGTGCGTGCTAGAGTTTCAGGCATCTTGGAGCCGATATTTACCTTTGATTGAATTTGCTTATAACAACAGTTATCAGTCCACGATTGGTATGGCTCCATACAAAGCGCTTTATGGCAGAAAGTGTAGATCGCCACTATACTGGGATGAAGTAGGCGAAGCTAGATTGATTGGGCCAGAAATTTTGCAACAATTGTCTGAAAAGGTTGATTTGATTAGACAAAGAATGGAGACCGTACAGAGTCGCCAAAAGAGCTATGCGGATCGAAGAAGGCGAGATTTGGAATTTGTAGTTGGTGACGAAGTGTTTTTGAAAGTTTCACCGTTCAAAGGCGTGGTTCGCTTTGGTAAGAGAGGAAAGTTAAATCCACGGTTTGTTGGACCGTTTCAGATTACAGAAAGGATTGGAGCTACAGCATATAGGCTTCAATTGCCGTTGTCTATGGAGGGCGTACATGATGTCTTCCACGTGTCAATGTTAAGGAAGTGTATACGTGATCTACGCACGTGGTAGAACCAGTTGATCTAGAGATACAGTCAACTTTGACCTATGAAGAGAAGCCGATACGGATCTTGGAATCTTCGGTTAAGGTCCTGCGTAATAAGTCAATCCCTCTTGTTAAAGTACTATGGAGAAATCAAAACGTAGAGGAAGCAACGTGGGAGCGACAACAGGACATGATGGAAAGATATCCAGATTTGTTCAGGTACGAAATTTTTGGGACAAAATTTTAAATAAGGAGGGTAGGATGTAACACCCGAAAATTTTGTTTTAAGGATTCCGAGCTTTAAGTTTCGAATATTAAGTATTTAAGCCTTATAGAGCAATAATTCGTAGAAATATTTAATTAAGTCCAAATGGCCAACGAGAAGTTTTGTTAGGACCCTAGGAATAAAATAGAATATTTGGAGAAATAAGAGAATTTTGGAGAAATTAAATCGATAGGTGAAATAACGATTTAAATTAAGAAATTTACAAAGGGCATTTAGGTAATTTTAAGGTCAAGATTTTATTAAAACCTAAGTTCTCTCTCTCTCCTTCTCACTTCTCCTCCACGCACGAAAATCCTCTCCTCTCTCGCGACATTTCTTCTCCTCCATCGCCATTCCTTCAATCGCCGACGACTCCTCTGTTTCCGGCGAGTTTCTCCTCTAGTTTCTTCCCCAAATCGACTCTTAGGGTAAGCTCTACGTTTTAGTCAAGAGATTAGTCATTTTTAGAGTTGTTTTGAGTTAGGGTTTGTGAAGAAAACTTAGGGTTTTTGTTAGAAATCTTTAGGGTTGTTTATTTATTACGCATTAATGATGTATTAGTAATTATTGAGGTTGTTGGAGTAGATTGATGATGTTGGTTGAGGTTTAATGTTAAGTTTAGGTTGTTGAAAATGATTTGGAAAGTATTAATGGAGTCTTGAAGTTGGTGAGCACCATGTGCTCGATGAAATGCCTAGAAGAAATGAATTAGAATTTTTGGAAGAGTTTGTCCTAGCTTGAGAAGTCGATTGTTTAGATTCGATGTTTGAAAGTCGATATTAATGATGTGTTGTTAAATGCTCTAGGTAACCCAAGCTCAAAGGACGGTGCTCGGCATATTTAGGACGCCAGGTAAGTGAGCGTTAGGCTTTCCGGCCACTAAGGCCCTACGTCGTACAATGTTGATGATGTTTGATGTGATGAAAAAGGTGGAAATAGGGGTTGGTAGAAAGGACGGGTAGTTTTAGGTAGTGCTTTAGTGATTTAAGTAGTGCTCGTTTGATAGGTTTTTCCTTACGTATGTTATACCTCATGCATCATGTTTTACTAAAGTGCATACGAACTATTTATGAGCATGTTTTATGAAAATATTGAATTAAAGAACGATAATGAATGATGAATGATGAATGATGAATGTTACTACGGAGCAAGTCACGAATGTACTACGGGGCAAGTCACGAATGTACTACGGGGCACGGGGCAGTCACGAATGTACTACGGGGGCAGTCATGAATGTACTACGGGCAAGAAAACGGTTTAAAAGAAAAGAAACGAAAATGTTTTATAAATGTCATGCATATATGTAAGTTATGTTTAGTACGCTCCTTACTAAGCATTAGGCTTAATGGATTTATTGTATGATGTAGGTGACGAGAACGAAGGTGAGGAACCTCTTTACGATGACCAAGTATAAGATGGTCGGTGGCGGAGCTCGTGGCGGCGGAGCGTGTTTTGGCAGGGCGGGTTGACTCAACGGTTAGGTGTTTTGAGAGTTTTTGGGTATTGTTGGGATATGATGAATTTGATGGATTTTTAGTACGTTTAGTTATGTTTTAGGATGTTTGGTGATTATATAGTATTTTGAAAACGTTTTGGATTGTTTTAAAACAGTAGGATTGTTAAACGTTTAAAACGGAACCACGCGGTTCGTTTATTTGAAATTCATTGTGATGTTAAAGTGAGTGAGCAGTCGATTGTTTAGATTCGATGTTGAAGTCGATATTAATGATGTGTTGTTAAATGCTCTAGGTAACCCAAGCTCAAAGGACGGTGCTCGGCATATTTAGGACGCCAGGTAAGTGAGCGTTAGGCTTTCCGGCCACTAAGGCCCTACGTCGTACAATGTTGATGATGTTTGATGTGATGAAAAAGGTGGAAATAGGGGTTGGTAGAAAGGACGGGTAGTTTTAGGTAGTGCTTTAGTGATTTAAGTAGTGCTCGTTTGATAGGTTTTTCCTTACGTAGTTATACCTCATGCATCTGTTTTACTAAAGTGCATACGAACTATTTATGAGCATGTTTTATGAAAATATTGAATTAAAGAACGATAATGAATGATGAATGATGAATGATGAATGTTACTACGGAGCAAGTCACGAATGTACTACGGGGCAAGTCACGAATGTACTACGGGGCAAGTCACGAATGTACTACGGGGCAAGTCACGAATGTACTACGGGGCAAGTCATGAATGTACTACGGGGCAAGAAAACGGTTTAAAAGAAAAGAAACGAAAATGTTTTATAAATGTCATGCATATATGTAAAGTTATGTTTAGTACGCTCCTTACTAAGCATTAGGCTTAATGGATTTATTGTATGATGTAGGTGACGAGAACGAAGGTGAGGAACCTCTTTACGATGACCAAGTATAGATGGTCGGTGGCGGAGCTCGTGGCGGCGGAGCGTGTTTTGGCAGGGCGGGTTGACTCACGGTTAGGTGTTTTGAGAGTTTTTGGGTATTGTTGGGATAATGATGAATTTGATGGATTTTTAGTACGTTTAGTTATGTTTTAGGATGTTTGGTGATTATATAGTATTTTGAAACGTTTTTGATTGTTTTAAAACAGGTAGGATTGTTAAACGTTTAAACGGAACCACGCGGTTCGTTTATTTGAAATTCATTTGTATGTTAAAGTGATTGATGTTGGTTATGAGTTTTGGGTAAATTTAGTGTGGAAGTGTTAGTGTGAGAGGTACGTGATGAATTGTGTTGTGTTTGGGGGTTTGGATAAATGTTATGTTTGAAGTATGTTTTAAGGATGTATGTAAGATAATGGTGTGAAGAGAAAATGAAAGAAGAGAAGGGGTTGATGAGTGTTAGGCTTTGTGTGTATTATGTGTTGTGTGTTTTTGGTATTTAAGAGAGGAGTACAGGGGCGAAGGATGAAGAAAAAGGAAAGAAGAAGAGGAAGAGGAAGAGCTGGACTCTCTGGAGTCCAGAGAGTCTGGCGATTGCTAGCCTCCCAGAGGCGAGCAATCGCCTCTTCCTCTGGCAATCGCTGGAGAAGCGATTGCCAAGAGGAAATCGCCATATGGCGATTGCTCCAGCGAGCAATCGCCTAGGGCGATCACTCGCCAGTTTTCTGGCGAGTGATCGTCACCTCCTCTGCCCATTTAAAAAAAATATATATATATGTTTTATTTAATTAATTTCTTTTATTAATTAATTGTTTTAAAATTGTTTAAGTTTATTGATTTAGTAATTGTTTAAATGATTTACTAAACGAACTCCGTTTTAGATTCCGATTTCGACTTTGATTAAGATTTCCGCTCAGGTACTGTTAAAGTGAAAGTTTTAAAAATAAAAAATAAAAAATAAACGATATCACGGGTAAGGGTCGTGACAAATGAACTTCCTGTAATATCCTGCTAACCCAAGAAAACTCCTAATATCAGTAGCGCTCTTCGGTTGGAGCCATTCCTTAACTGCTTGGACCTTAGCTGGATCAACGGATATTCCATCTCTAGAGATCACATGACCAAGAAAGTGAACTTGGTCCAACCAAAATTCACACTTGGAAAACTTGGCGTAAAGTTGGTGCTGTTTTAATACTTTCAACACTAAGGTCAAGTGTCTAGCATGTTCGTCCTTGGAACGGGAATAAATTAAAATATCATCAATGAATACTATGACAAATTTATCTAAGTATTCATGAAACACCCTATTCATAAGATCCATGAAGGCTGCTGGCGCATTAGTCAATCCATAGGACATAACCAAAAACTCATAATGCCCATAACTTATGCGAAAAGCTGTCTTAGGAATATCCTCTGATTTGACTTTCAACTGATAATAGCCGGATCTAAGGTCAATCTTAGAGAAAACTCTTGCACCCTTAAGCTGGTCAAATAAGTCATCAATCCTCGGCAAAAGGTACTTATTCTTGACAGTCAACTTATTTAATTCTCTATAATCAATGCACATACGCATTGATCCATCTTTCTTTTTGACAAAAAGGACAGGTGCACCCCACGGTGAAAAGCTAGGGCGTATGAACCCTTTCTCCAATAAATCCTCTAACTGCTTCTTCAATTCTTTAAGTTCTGTTGGTGCTAGTCTATATGGATTTTTAGATACAGGCTCAGCACCTGGGTAGACGTCCACAACGAATTCAATCTCCCTATCTGCGGTAAGCCAGGAAGGTCATCTAGAAATACCTCAGGGAAGTCTTGGACAACTAAGACATTTTTAGGGCTTGATTTTTCTACTGGTTGTTTATCTAAAACACTGGCCAAAAAGCACAAATACTCCCTGCATGGGGAGGGTCTACAATTGACAGCAGTCATTACAGTCATTTCCTTACTCTTCTTCAGAGCCTGGAAGGTATGATTTAAACCACTAGGGGGGTGAAAACTAACAATTCCAGTTCTACAATCTATTGTGGCATAATGCTTAAACAACCAATCCATTCCTAGGATCACATCAAATCCCATTATGTCCATAATAATGAGGTCAGCAGGCAAATTCATATTTCCTACTAATACAATACTATCGGGCATCACTTGATTGGAGTGCATGTGTTCACCAGAGGGTAATGCTACGCTAAACACATGCTCAGAAGGAGCAAACTGTACATCTAACTTATCAGCAAATGCAGAGGCTATAAAAGAATGAGTTGCACCCGAATCTATCAAAGTAAAAGCAGGTACAGAGTTAATCAATATAGTACCTGACACTACAGCAGGCTGGTCCTCATCACCTGACTCCATCATGGAGAATATTCTTGGCTTAATCTTGACAGGGCCACCCTTCAAAGCTGGGCAGTCTCTGTTGACATGGCCAACCTTGTTGCAATGGAAACATCGAATGACCTGGGGCTTTGGGCAATCCTTATACAAGTGTCCAACCTCTTCACAGTTGAAGCACTTACCCGATCCAAATCTACACTCCCCCAAGTGATTCTTTGAACATTTCGGGCACTGAGGGAACTTCTGGGTGTTCAGTACCTTCTTTCCAGATCCTTGGTTATTTTGGCCTTCACTTGGCCTCTTCACTCCCTTCTGATGGTGTGGCTGGATAAACTTTTGCGAAACCTCCTTTGGTCCGGCACACTTCCTTTCAGCTTCTTCCACTTCCAGAGCAGTGGACACAACTTCACTAAATGTCAAGCCTTTAATGCCACAGAATTTGACTCCTCGGTAAATCTCCGGCTTCAGTCCATGCACAAATTTGAACACCTTATCCTCGTCCTTATGAGCAAAATGTCCAGCAAACTTGGACAAGGACTCAAATTGCCTACTGTACTCTGCCACCGACCCTGTCTGCTTCAAATTCAGAAACTCCAACTTCTTTGCGGTTTGGACCGTGCTGTTAAAATACTTCCCATAGAATATGTCCTTGAATTGTGACCAAGGCATCGCCAACACATCTGTGGTGGTCTCTATTGTTTCCCACCAGAGTTGAGCTTCACCAGCCAAATGGAACGTGGCCAACGTGACTTTGTCCTCTTCTCAAATATTGGCACACCTAAACATACTCTCAATTTTTCTAAGCCATCCCTCAGCAATAACTGGATCAGTTGACTGTCCATCAAACATGGGTGGTCTTAGTCTCCGGAATCTATCTCCAGGATGTTCACTGCTAGAACCCGAGTTGGCACTTCCTTGTGTCTCCCGGCTCAACAGCACTCCTAATTGATCAGACTGTTGACGTACTATATCAGTCTGCTGACGCATCAATTCTGTTAGTTGCCTAATTACACTAGAGTCCTCCTCCCGCCTCGGACTTAGTATCTCTCTTGGTAACCTTGGTCTTCCTGGTCGTCTAGACATTTGCTATTTTCCTGTACAAGGTTAATTACAGTCTTAAATATCTAGTAGCTAAGGTTAAGGTAAACACTTACAGTTGTTGGAGTACCTCCATGCAACGATTGGCACTGATGAGTAATCTTTTGAACGGTTTAACTGAATGTCTCTGATACCATACTGTAACGCCCCGAGTTATCTGAACCCGATTCGTCACACAATGCCCGTACATGACTAAAAATTTCAACCGTATATATTTTTTTTAAAACTTGCAGCGGAAATTGTTTAAGCAAAAATAGAATTAAACAAAGCCATAAAAACAATGCTAAAATAATCGTTGGAAATATTAAGAAGTAATTGGCCAATAAGAAATAGAAGTTTAAGTTGAAATACTTGAAATAACACAGGGGTCAAACGGATCCGCCGATTAATAAAGTCAACAGAAGAAGCAGAAACAGAAAATAGGAGGCTTCTGCCGATGACGTCAGCCAAATGAAAAACAAGGGACATCCCTCGGTAGACTGTATCTACCGATGACGTCAACCAGATAAGTCTATTATCCAACCTCAACCGATCGCAAATGACAAAATACACACTACATCTTCCGATGACGTCAGCCAGATGATTTCTTTCATCCGATCAACTTTGTTTTACATCCACCGGTGACTAAACGACAAAAGTTTTTCTACATCTACCGATGACGTCAGCACGCATCTGCCGATGAGTTTACTGGGACATCATCCGATGGGCTTAAACCTACACCTTCCGATAGACACATAACTGCAACCCGACATCTACCGATAGACAACAGAACAACAACTCAACCTCTGCCGATAGACTTCATCTAACGATAGAGAACAGAACCACATTTCGTCTACTCTTTGGTATACAAACACAACTCTAAATACCGAAAAGAATTTACTCACTTCACTGAGACCATTCAAAACATTTCAAACCATTACATTACTAAAAATCCAGTGAGTGCCAACACTATATCCCAACAGAACACTAATATCAGAAGAGGAAACTTAAAAACGGATTCAAAACGTTGAAATCACTACTGTTATGAAAACTCAACAAATTTAAATTGAAACACTGTCAACTAGACTTTCACACCAATTGACATCAGTTAATCCGCCTCATCAAGTACCAGATCCGTGGCATGAGTGTGCTCCCCCAACCATTCTATCCCTCAATGAACTCAGGGGATTCACCTGCTGTCACTTTTTCACCTACATCACAAAACTCATCTATTAGCCTAATGCTAAGTAAGTAAAGCAGTAATGAAATGAAATGCTGAAATATAAAATTCCTAAACATGCAATTTCTACTTTCTCATCTCAGTTGCATTCACATACGTTCATAAGCTGATCTGATCCCTCGGTTCCCTTGGGAAGTGGATCAATTTTCCCAATGTTATATATCCTCTACTCGATTAAGGGGCGGATGAATTCCCTTAATAGCTGATCTGATCCCTCTGTTCCGTTGGGAGTGGGATAAATTCTCCAAATGATATACATCCTCTACTCGATTAAGGGGCGGATGAATTCCCTTAATAGCTTGTCTGTCACATTCAGTTCATACCTTATCGTTCTTACATGGAAATTCATTTTCATAATCTTTTAAAAATATGATGCATGACATACAAAACCATTCCCAAAATACATAACCCTACTGTTTTGTGATGTAGGCCCGAAGGCACATGCATACTTTACTTACCTGGTCTTCTGGATGGTTTGGTTGAAATCTCCTCCGGGAATTAGCTCGAACCTAAATCCATAAACCGATCATTAATTAAACCTTCACTAAACTTCATCCTATTCAATCAGAGACCTAAGGAAACTAATTGAGAACTCTGGTCATAATGCATTCCCGATATTGCACTAAACTGAAATTGACACTCATCTATAGCATCCTCGAAACCCTCGCATTGGACTCCCTCGGCTATCAGACTGCTAAAATATAAGAAATGGGGAAAAACTTACTTAGATGGAAGAAGAGTCTGGTGGAAGATTCGTCGAGAGCTCCGCTGAGCTTGAGCTGGACACCGAAAAGGAATAAATGATAAAACAGTGGCGGCTACAATGCATAAATCTCTAAACCCCTTCCCTTAAATAGGTTATCTACTTTTAACTTGCCAAATTTACATAAATGCCCTTGCTTAGTCACTCATTAACCTAACCAATAACTCTCCCAATTCTTCCATGAAATTGCACATCATTAATTGATAAGTTAAATTCGGTTTAATTGAAACCGGGTGCTACAAAAATTCACCGGAGAGGGGCCGTCGTCGGCCGAATGAAGAAACCACCGTGGAAGAGTGAAAATCGCCAGAAGGGAGAAAATGGTTCTCTGGAGGGGAAAGGAAATCGTGAATTGTGGGAAGGAAGAAGGAGGTTTTAATGTCTTATTATATTAACTTGTTAAATTACTCTTTTGCCCTTTTTACTTAATCCTTTACTTAATTCGTTAATTAACCTTTCGATTTAGTTTCTCCGAAATTCCTTATTTCACCAAATATTCTAATTTATCACCAGGGTTCTAATGAAACTTTCCGTTCGTAAAACAGGCTTAATTTGCTATTTTTACGAAAATGCCCATATATAGGGGAAAATCTGAAAATCCAAAAATCCGGGTGTTACAGGACCAAACTGAAGTAACTAAATAGGCACAAAAATCGGATCTTGGATAAAACAGAATCTGATTCGAAATTTACTCAACTTGCAAAAATCGTAACTTTCACTTGGCTGAACAAAATAGACTGAAATTTAAATAGCAGCTTATTTGGTACTCATATGATATTCGCGACGGATCAAAAGATATTCAATAAACAATCAAACTTGCACAATCTGTCCGAGAAATCCCAATCTTCAATATACTTCCAAAAATCGTAACTTGATCTACGACTATCCAAATAACGTGAAAATTTAGGAGGATCTTACTTGATGCGTGGATGATAATCCCTGAAAATTTTAGAGGTTGAATCATTGAGATGGATAAAATAAAAATCAGACACTAATGTTGGTTTGAGAAGGTGCTAAATTGGGCGCACATTTCGGGTCTTGTCTTCTCTTTTGAATAAGCACTCCAACAAAAGAATTTTGAGAGTTCGTACACCTTTATAGGGATTCTCTACCTTCAATTAAGAGGGTAGAAAGATATGCACTAATAAGAACCTTCACTGCACTCACAAGATGAAGATAATTTTGACAACCTACTCGGATCGAGGGGTGGCCGTGGAAGCCTTAAAAATGATTCAGCTTTTGGAAGAAGAAAACTTCTAATTTTTCATATCAAAATTAACCATCTAAAACAAGGGTCTTTCATGGTTTAAATAAACAAAACTAGGTTAAAACTAATAGTTGAGAAAAGATAAGAGAAGCAAATGGCCCACAAACTCTAGCCGCACGATCACTAGGTGGTTGCCAAACTTATCTTGTGTTTTGACCCTTTTGCCCTCCCATGTAACGTCCAATTTTGTCCCCTCCTTTTGCATGTAGTTATGCAATACTTATTTTAACGTAAACTAATGAGTTTCTAGAGCAAAAATAATAAAAGTAAGAAAGGTTACATCATTTGTTTAAAGGAAGACAAATTCCTCATTCCATAAATGTCGTGGGAACGAGCCTCTCTGTAATTGGCCTTGTTGACAAAGAAAATGGTATCCAAATTACATGATCCAACCTATTCTGGAAACCTTAAGTTGTCAGCTACATTCTTCATGAATCACACTTGTTGAAATAACATTGGTAAGGCTGTCAAAAATTACAAATATTCCTTGGAGTTTCGTTTAACGGCATTTTTGTTGGAATGTCCAATAATCTTTGGACGTGTGTTTGATTTTCCATTTGTGCCTCACCTTGAAGAATATCATATTGTAAGTGGATGCTGAATTGAAGATATTGATTTCCTTAAAGCATGTTCCTCCATGAAGAACTACAAAATAAACACTTGAAAATTGGTTTGAAAATTTCCATGGACTTATTCTTGAGTGATGGATCAGTGGCATATCATCCTCCTAGGGTTGGAAAAGATTTGACCTCAAATTCAAAGTCTTCTTTAATCCACCTTCAAGGAACACTTGCAACTTAATATTTGGTTTGATCTTCCATTTGTATCCAACATAATCACTTATATAATGAACAAACCCATTAGAAAGAAAGTTCAGCCATAGACTTGGTTTAGGTTGATTAAGGCCATCTCGTGGCACATCACGTTGTCTCACGAATACAACGAGTCAACCTACGATGTGTGTCAACGGCACCAATTGCCCACTACTTTAGAGCGGCCAGTTGTCTAACGAGCGAACAATGTGTGAGATTAATTAAAAAGAGCAATTTGCATTATCTTTACAATGACTGTAGTATACATGCTATGGTGGTAAGAAATCATTCGTTAAAATAGAAAGAAAAATAAATACAACTAAGTTACATAAATAGAAATGACTCTACCTTAATAGCATGAGGAGCCATAGATGACACTCATCATTAAAAGGTTCTCCGTATTCCTCTATTTCATGAGAGATGTCATCATTCTTCTGTCAATCACCTTAGCTTTTATGGGTAAGGGTGAGTCCGTCCTTGAAGTCATAACATTTTCTCTATTATAAAATAAAACTTTTGCGAGGCTCAATGCTCTGCTAAGTTCATCGAGATCTCCCTCTTTCTCTCAACAAATACTAGTTATCACTCACTAAAAATTCATCGCTCTTTAAAAAGATAATAATTTCTATTTGGGTTGTAATATGTTTAATTCTAGTTTGAATTTGTTATATTATATTTAATTCATATGTAATTGATTTTTTGTTAAGTATTTATAATTTTTACTTAAATATAAGATAAATATCAAACTCGTCACTTAAATATTTTCATTTACAAAATCGCCAATAAACTATTTACCAATAACAAGTCAATCCTCTATGTCAAAATAGTTGTCAAATTTGTTAGGGTGCTAGGGGTTTAAGTAGGGCCGCCCACGCCAAACGCTTGTGCAAAATCGAGAAATTCTAAATTCGAGAGAATATGCGAAAATGTAAGTGTGAGTGTCTGCATAATAAATTTTTAATGGAAAACATGACATCAATTATTGTTTTATTTATTAGGAGAGATAATTTAAAGTCCATTTTGTTAATTAACATTATACGATGAGTTGCAGTCGTTTCTCCGTATCCTTAAATGTGGACAACTTTCGTCCTCTCAACTCCATTGGAATTATAACCTACAACTACTCTATCTTGCTCGGCAGGCTGAGATTTGAAAAACTGCTGCTTCGTGATGTTTCTTTTTCATTTCTTCTATTTGGCAGCTCTGTTCTCCATGTTTCACTTATACTGCTTCTGCGCCAATCGTTGATTGTCATGGGCTAGGCCATGGGTTGCTGTAGTGGGCTGGGTCTGGATTAGTGATGGCTATTTAGTGGGAAGACTACTGCATGACAGAAAAATGATGGGTGAATATTCTATTGCTTCCATTGTTTTACGGCTCTTCGTGTGGGCTACATTTGGCTTGTCCTCGGTGTTCTTCGATCCTTGATCTCTTCTCCTTTGTTTGCGCTTCGTTTAGAACATCTTTGACGTTCCTTTCCCTCTCATATATTTAGCCAGTTGGGGATTTTTGTTTCTGTTTCTGTTTCTCTGCTCTTCCATCTTTTTACAGATTCCAACCATTGGCTACTCTTTGGTTTCCTTCTATCACTCAGAGGAGGTAACTTTTTCTGCCCTGCTTGTTTTCTCGCTCTATTTCCAACAAAACTGTTTTTTTTTTTTTTTTTTTTTTTTTTTTTTTTTTTTTTTTTTTTTTTTTGCGTTTTTGTAGTAATTGCTTCGCAACTCACTGTCGTGAAGTTCTATATTTTTTTTTTTCCTACTTTGATGGGGGATATAAATTGTGGGAAATAGAAAAATGTTTGGTTTTCTAAGCCACTCACTGTCTTGGAGTTCTTTTTTTCTCTCTACTTTGATGGGGTTATAAACTGTGAAAAATAGAATAGAAATGTTTGGGTTTCAGAGAAACAAAAATGGGTTTGATGTATGTCGACCTACGGATGTTCTGAATGGAACTGTGTTTGAGGACAGAGAATGTTTGCGTTGTTGCTTTGGAAGAATAATGTTTCGTTTCTAGAGATATGGAAAGGAGTTGATGTAGGGTGAGCTGCAAATGCTGGGAATAGAAGGGTTATTGAAGACGGACATTGTTTGGGTTGTTGCTTCGGAAGAACAGCTGTTAATTTTAGAATTTTTTGTCTTTTGAAATTGTTGAAAAACAACTTTAATGTCTTACATCGAAGACCATCTTTAAGATCTTCACACACTAAGCGTCTAATTCTGTCTTTCAAACTCTCTAGCACATTGTGGAGGTCCCTGCTTGGCTGCCATAATGCAAAATCAAAAGTTACGTCATCAAGCCTTACTATCTTTACAAATACACCCATCCATGTCTGAGTGAAGATTAAGAATATATATAAATAGTTAGTAGAGCGGTTTAGTACGCATATGACATGAAATGTATAAGCAGAGAAAGAAGGGGGGCATAAGGTAAGAAAATAGTAAGATAGCAGTGGATATGGAGGATTAGACCTTTGAAATTTGGAAGTAATATATTGATAATCTTGAATTTTTGGAATAAAGGAATAATCCTACTATTTTCCAAGTTTGTACGCGCCTATTACCTATACCTACTGCTGAACTTAACTATCACCTGAAAAATCTTGTCCATCCAGGTAACAATCTCTTTCCTAGAACCATTTTACCCATGACTCTTAATCTCCTTCCCAATCTTTTCTAAAAGTGATGTGGATTCTGATTCAACTTTTAATGTCTCGGCCTCTTTCTCCACTATTTCCACCAAGCTTGTTCTACAAAAAATTCATGTGCATCCTATATATTATCTTCTTTCTTTAAGGTAGATTATCTACTTGAATGAATTTAGTAACCATTACAAGTCAAAGTAAGACATGAATATGAACTTTGAAAACTCTGAAGGAAGAGGCTGAGAAACTGCCAATGTAGAAGGTTATAACTTATTAAATCCTATGCAGTGGTTAGGTTTGTTATGATAGGTTGTTGGGCTTATTTGAGAAAGACCCCAGCACTTGCATGGTGACAGTGATTTCAACCATCTCTTGTACAATTTATGACACAGTGGTAGATCTATGGCAAGTGAAAAAATTGTTAAAACATATTTCTCTCCACTTAAGCTATTCATGCAAAATCGTTACTGTTTGAAATGATGACAACTTTGGTTCCTTGTTTTGTTGGTATTTCATTGTAGGGTCAGTTGGATATTTTCTTCACGCCATTCTGTGATTTCTCTCCTTAGCGATTTAGATGAAGTTCCTCCCAAAAATAGCGAATTCTGATATATTGTTTGAGAGTTTAGTCAGTGGAGACTAATACAGGAAGCTATAATCTAAGAACATCTTTGAATTATCTAGTTCCTCATCTTTCCTTGTAGTTAGGTTTCAATAATGTTAGCAAGAGATAAGTAGTGTCATTGTTAGAGATCTGATATGCCTTCTGTTCTGCTACAGTGCCTAATAAAACAATCCAGAAGAACAAAACCACACAATAGTATTGATATTGATCACAAACAAAGGAAAAACCAGCAAAGCTACAATAATCCAGCCAAAGTTTCAGTAGGATTGTAAAGGTATTCTAGAGCCTCTACTCTCTCCCTCTCCGAAATTTTTCCTCCCCGTTCATTCCCCATTCCCCACAGAATATACCCTACTTCCAACAGAATTACAACTCATCTCCCCTTTTTACCCTTAACACATCATGTAATTAAACTAATACCCCTCCCTTCATAACATAGAAGCATAAAAGATATTAAAGAGTAGAATAAATATATTAAAATAACATAGCTACTTCCGAGTGTCCCTCCTCCTCCTCTTGGAATATGTGTATAGAATTGGTGTTCTCCTAACAATACCAGCTGCCCAAACTTTCATCTTATCCTCAAGGTTAAATTGAGGGAATTGAGCCGTGATGACATCAAAGAACTCCCACAGTGCCTTCTCCTTCGGCATCCCCTGCCATTGAATAAAGACCTTTCCCTAGCTGGAATACCATCCTTACTTGGTCGCACATCCAAAATTGCTTCTGGTTCCGAAAGAAGCTCCATTTCATCAGATAAAGTAGGTGGTAAGTGTGTAGCTCCCTCCCTGTTGCTGATGGCTCGTCGCAATTGAGAGACATTGAACACCTTATGGATGGTGGAAGTGTCGGGCAATTGCAGTTTGTATGCTACCTGGCCCACCCTTGCTAGCACTTGATACGGTCCATAGAAACGAGGGCTAAGCTTCTCATTCCTTTTCTTAGCCAACGAACGCTGTTTATAGGCTTGTAACTTAACAAACACTCAATCGCCGACATCAAAAGACACGTCACGTCGCTTACCATCGGCTATCTCCTTCATACGGGCTCGGGCTTGCGATAGATGAGTCTGTAAAGTTGTGATAATGGCATCCCGTTCTTGTAAAAGGTCTTCTATTGATTGGACAATTGAGCCATCTGTACCTACTCGAATCAAGGGAGGCGGCTCTCTACCATAAACCGCTTTGAAATGAGACATCTGAGTAGCTGAATGATAGGTGTTGTACCAGAATTCGGCCCAAGCTAACCACTGAACCCATGACCGATCCGATGCGAAGCAACGCAAATAAGTCTTGAGAGAGCGATTTACTACCTCCGTCTAACTGTCTGTTTGCGGTTGATACGCGGAGCTGTATTTTAGCACCGTTCCTTGCAACTTGAATAGTTCTTTCCAGAAATTGCTCAGGAAGATCTTATCACGATCGCTGATAATTGATCGTGGGAACTCATGTAAACGCACAACTTCCTTTATATGGCTGCCACTGATTGAGCAGTAAAAGGATGTTTCATTGCAATAAAGTGGGCATACTTACTCAGCCTATCGACGACCATGAAAATGACATTGTACCCCGTCTGATCGAGGTAAACCTTCAATGAAGTCCATGAAAATATCTTCTCAAATTAATGCTGGAATCAGTAGTGGTTGAAGAAGCCCAGCTAGTGACAATGATTGATATTTATTACGCTGGCAAATGTCACAAGCCGCTACAAACTGCTTAACATGGTTGCGTAAGTCTTTCCAAAAGAACTCTGACGCAACTCATTGATAGGTTTTGACCCCTCGAGTGACCACCCACTATTGATCCATGAAACTCCCGAAGCAATAAGGGAATCAAGGCAGAATTAGCGGCTAAAACCAGCCTTCCTTTATAATACAACTGTCCATTATGCAAGGAGTAACCTGCTGGGGTCTCGGCTTGCTGTTGAAGCTGATGTAGGATGAGTGATAATTCTTTGTCAGCCAAAATCTCCTTCTGAATATCCCCCTATGGCAAATGTGCTGTAAACGACATTGCGGCCAGTGTGGTGAGAGCTGGTCGTTGAGACAGTGCATCAGCCGCCTTATTGTCTAAACCGGGTCGATATTGAATCTCAAAGTCGTATCCCATGATATTAGCAAGCCACTTCTGATGCTCCGAGCTCACTAGACGTTGCTCCAACAAATATTTAATGCTCCGCTGATCCGTGCGAACAATAAAATGGTGCCCCAGCAAATACGGCCGCCACTTGAGAATCAATAATGCAATGGCTCGTAAATCCCGTTCATACACGGACTTCAACTGAGCGCTCGGAGATAAGGCTTGACTGAAGAAAGCAATGACGCGACCCCTTTGCGTAAGGACGACCCCTATGCCATTTCCGGAAGCGTCAGTCTCCAGCACAAAGGTTTGGGAAAAATCTGGTAAAGCCAGAATTGGCACCGAAGTCATAGACACTATAAGTTGTTGGAAGGCTGTCTCGGACTCTTTCAACCATAGAAAAGCATCATTCTTAAGAAGTGCTGTTAGTGGAGCTGCCACTTTACCATAGCCAGGCACAAATCGTCGGTAATAGCCCGTGAGCCCCAAGAATCCCCTCAGTTCTTTTAAGTTACACGGTGGAGGCCAAGACAACATGGCCTCAATTTTAGATGTATCCATTGCTATGCCTTCAGCGAAAATGATATGCTCCAAAATTTCCAACTGTGGCTGAGAGAAGAAGCATTTGGCTGGATTAGCATATAACTGATGCTCTCTCAAAACCGTAAGAATGGTCTCCAAATGATGTAAGTGCCTCGTGAAATCTATGCTGTAGATTAAGATATTTTCAAAAAACACCAAAACAAAGCGCCGCAAAAAAGAGCATTAGTGAGCCCAAACGTCATTATCAAGAATTCATAATGGTCCTCGTATGTTCGAAAAGCTGTTTTTGGCACATCCTCCGGCCAAACCCGTATTTGGTCGTATACCGATTTCAAATCCAGCTTGGAAAAAATGGTGGCGCCTGCTGATTCGTCGAGAAGTTCATCCACCCGTGGTATTGGAATTTATTGGGAATAGTAACTTTGTTGAGTGCCCGATAATCGACACAAAAATGCCAACTTCCATTTTTTTTTTACCAAAATAATTGGGCTGGAAAAATGACTACTACTAGGTTGAATAATGCCAGCAGCTGGCATTTCCCTCACTAATTTTTCAATCTCATCCTTCTAAATATGTGGGTACCAATATGGCTGAACGCAAACTGGAGGGGTGCCACGTGCGAGCACAATTTGATGATCCAGAGCTCGTGGGGGTGGTAATCCCTAAGGCGTAAGGAATAGCTCCTGAAAAGAGCTTAATAGGGCTGTTATCTCTGGAGGTAGTCGGGAACTCGGCTCGGCTCGGTTGATAAGCCCAGTAATAAACCAGTGTCTCCTGACTCAAAATGTTTTACCAAGGAACGAAAAGAAATCAAGGACTTTCCCAAGCTAGGATCCCCTTGAAGTACCACTTGTTTGCCATTCACATAAAATGTCACAGTGAGTGCTCCCCATTTAACCCGCATTTCCACCTGAGCCTTCAGCCATTTAAATCCCAAGATTATGTCTGCACTGCCCAATTCAAATGGAAAAAAATTCTCTATGACCACGAATTCTGGAAATACTATTGGCAGAGCTCTACATATTCTTGTGCTGCGAACAACCATACCCGTGCCTGTCGTCACCTCAAATTGCTCATGTCTCCAACAAAATGCCCAACTTTTCAATGACAGTGTGCGAAACAAAATTGTGGGTTGCCCCCATTGTCGATGAGAACTACCACCCCCTGTCCAAATAGTTTACCTCTGATTTTCATGGAGTCTGGTGAAGAGAGTCCCATCAGGGAATTCAAGGAAAGTTGTCGGCGACTCTGTTGGGTCAGCTCCCTCGGTTTTTCCTCCTCGCCGTCCTTTTGTTCATCAGCCACCTCTTCCTCCTCCTGGCAAACCAACACCAAGAGTTCCTTAGCTTTACACTGACGTCCCAGAACAAACCGTTCATCGCAACGGTAACATAATCCTTTTTCTCTCCTCGCTAATAATTCTGCATCAGTCATTTGCCGGAAAGGAGTTCCCAAACGAAAGGGGTTAGTAGAAGTTGATTTCGTGGGCTGCGCTGTGTACACAGCTGAAGAGGAAAACGATGATCGCGCTGGGCTGATGTGGAGGCCTAGGGCCGGGGCTGACTGAGTGACCAAACTTGGCCCGGGTTTGGTCGGCCTGATACCTCTCAGCCAGGGCCCATTCCATGTTGCGACAACAAAGAAAGCTTGTCCTCGACTCTCTGCGTAGCGACCATCATTTGATTCAGTTTCGACGGCCGCAGTATGAAGAGCTCGGCTCGAACTTCTGACCTCTGTCCGGTCTTGAACTGAGCTTCTAACAAATTCTCGAGAAGGTAGGAAAGTGAGATGCAGCTCGTTCGAAGAGTTGGCGGTATTCCTGCACTGAACTTGACTGTTTTAGCTGTAGAAATCACTCCGACAATGTTCCCTCCATAGACGATCAGAAGCGTTTCGGTAAGAGGGCCCAGAAGTCGGTCCAGCTGCATAATGGTCTACGCCGTTCTTCCCACTAGAACCACGTCAAAGCTTCGCCCTCTAAATGTACCGCCACCCAATGTAGTTTCTCGGCCTTAGTGAGGGGTTGGAATGCAAAGAATCGTTCCACCCGAAGTATCCAGTCGTCTGGATCACCTCTCGCGAAGACCAGCATCTCCATACGCTGATTCAGGTGTTCCTCTTTCCACCCCTCTACCCCACCTCTTATTGGCAGAGCTTCCCCCTGACAGCTCGATTGTCCCATCGGTGCATCAGTGATTTTCTGCTTCCCCTTATCCCATTGTTGCGGCGGTGCGGAATGCAGGGCGTCGGCCAAGGAGTCCAGTTTCGCCATGAGCATGGCCATAGTCCGCTCCAATTCCGGCAGCCGAGCGAGGTTCTCCTTGGCCATGCTCATTTCTTGCCACAGCTCACTTTGAGCTAGTTGATCGTCGCCCACACTCGATTTCTCCAAACCCGTTTGTGATTATTTCTTCCCTGCCATCGTCCAGAAGAACGCTCTGATACCAATGATATGCCTTCTGTTCTGCAACATTGCCTAATAACACAATCCAAAAGAACAAAACCACACAATAGTATCGTTATTGATCACAAACAAAGGAAAAACCAACAAAACTATAATAATCCAGTCAAAGTTTCAGTAGAATTGTAAAGGTATTCTAGAGCTTCTACCGTCTCCCTCTCCGAAATTTTTCCTCCCCCTTCACTCCCCCTTCCCCACAGAATATACCCTACTTCCAACAGAATTACAACTCATCTCTTTTTTTACCCCTAGCACATCATGTAATTAAACTAATACCCCTCCCTTCATAACATAGAAGCATAAAAGATATTAAAGAGTAGAATAAACATATTAAAATAACATAGCTACTTCCGAGTGTCCCTCCTCCTCCTGAAATGTGTATAGAATTGGTGGTCTCCTAACATGAACCCTCCTTGCTTTCAAAGAAAAAAAACAGTGGAATGTGGAATTACAGATATTACAATCAAGCACTTTACTTCCAGTTGGTGAGTTCATGTCCTCTATCAGGGGATTATGATCTCTCTTCCTACTCTGAAAACTGTACTTAAAGTCAGATGATTGTTGTTGTGAGCCTGTTTGCCTCGAGTTCTTGTCTTTCCAAATTGAGAGTGCTCTTTGGTGTTTATGCTCTCCTTTGTATGTAATAATATGGTCTAGGGCTCTTCTCAGGGTGTGAGAACTAATTGGCAGGAAAGTAACAAAGATAGCCTCTTATTAAATATTTATTTACCTAATATGAAACATTGTGTGGTAAAGTTAATTCGCCAAATTAAAATTTTGAAACTATTGAAAACCCTAATTATAGCCTTACATGAGTTTGCCTACCTTGCAGTGGGCTCTTTGTCAGGTTAATGTAAGGAGGTTAAATATGTAAGTCAAATGGTATCATGAACAATACAGCGACTCTCTTGGTTTGGTTATTTGGTTTAGAGAAAAAAATAGAATGCTTTGTCCTGGGTATTTTTATTTTGCTGCGGACGTTGTAGCTAGAAACATGGGCAAAGAGAAGAATAATGAGATCTACTCCAAATGTTTAATTTTATTGATATGTGTTGAATTTCGTCTTCTTCCACTGTGTAGTTGATGAGTAAATACTAGACATGTATGATGGTGTTGTTATTGCCGTCAATGAATTGTTTAAGCTTGTGGTCTTTCTGAGTATCCAGTCTAGTGTCCTCTGTTTCAAATTTAAATCATTAAAAATTGTTGTATGTGGTCAATTATTTGGTCATTTTTTGTCAAAATTATATTATGACCATCGTGTCAAACTAAATTATTGGATAAATATTCTTACGATCATAGATGATAAATTCTCTTGTAAATGAAGTCTATTCTGATTTCTATTCCCGTGATCTCTTCAATGGGATTTTGGGGGGGCATGAGTTTACTTGATTCATCAGGTAGATCGACATGGTTATGATTTTGGTAGTATACCTTGAATGCTATGGATGAGTCATTAACTCTGGATATCTGTAATTCCTTGTTTATTTGATTTTCTCTTTGGTATTTGTTTCATTTATGTTGGCTTCATATTGTTTCTTATTCTTCGTTTGCCGTATGTTGGTGTGGTTCTGAACATCAAATTCCTGCAGATCCAGCTATGGACGAAGACAATTCGAACCTCGCATGTCAAGCCGAACACGAAATGTAGCTCCAAAGATGGTAGCTGCTCTAGCCAACAGTGACAACCGCTTTCAAGTTTGACTGCTTTGGCTTCATAACAAGTTACTTCTTGAATTGGGCATTTGTTGTTATTGTCTGGCCCTACTAAAGAGTTGAAAGCTTGAGTTTTATGTTCAATGGCCAATCGCAGTTTTATTTCTCTCTTGATTTAGGCAGCTATAGCTCGCCATGAAGCTTTGGAAAATGATAATGCTGAAGTTGAAACTTTGAAAATTGAGATGTCGACGAAGAAGCTTCTCTCGATGATGATGATCAGAGCCAATTCCTTTTTTATTTCATTGTCTTCAATTGGGAGTCTCATTTTATGAGATTAAACTATATGGAAAGTTGAATCCCCAAATTTTAAATAATATAACTATCTTCCTTGTCCTCGCCTGGCAGCTCTTGCTTTGACCGACCGGAAAAGACAGCCATTGTCGGCCGTTCTGTGTGCAGAATTGTTGAAGGGGTGGGCAAAGGAGACCATCTTCTTGGCTTCTACTTCTCTTTCATTTCTTTACTTCGCCATGCAAACAGAACCCCCTTCAATACGATGATTCTGAGGTGTATTTTCCATATCTTTTTGCTTTTGTTTGCTTTTCGCCAGGAAAATTCCTCGAAAGGCTAACCTCCTCTTCTTGTCTCCCCTCTTCACCGAGAAAAAGCCACCAACTCCGGCCAGCCCCCGACTACCTACTAAATCAAATGTTTTTGTTACCGCGATTCAGACAGAGAGAGGGAGTAGGTTCTACGAGCAATTGCTACTGAAAATTGCCGCATCCGTAATCACATCCTGCCCTAATCGCCATGGTCGCTGGCGCCTGGCGAGGCTTACACCTTGTATTGATATTAATTTTATTATTTATTAAATGAATCTGCTAATTGAATTATTCTCTTCTCCGAATGCATAAATGTTACCGTTAAAATAGAAGCCCTAATTCAACTCACTTCGTCTCCTATACTGGTTTTAGGAAATTCCTTACTTTCCATATTCCATCCTTGATCCTTCCATGATTCTATATATATTCTTCCTTCCTCCTACTCATTTTTCCCTCCACCGCCCTTTCTCTCTCTGCATTCTCTCTCCCTCTACAATGGCGTTTGGTACAGAGTTGAGGCTTAAGGCATTCTTCCGATCACCATCTGCTTCCCACAATCCATCAACTAATGTGCTGCACCTCCATTGGCAGCACTGCCGTCGCGTTTCCCGGCGGACCCGCTATGGAATTCTGCCTCCTACCGAAGATGAGCCCGTTGGCCATTCCCGTTTTGTGCAGTTTGGCTTTCGTTTCGGACTCCTCTCAGAGTTCCGACACCACATATGGATCTCTATTGCAAGCCTCAACTTCCCCCTTCCGCTCTGCAATTTTCTCTACCAGAATATTACGTCTTTCGCAATTGATTTCACAGCCGAACGTCCTACTCCGCTCTGCCCCTCCTTCATCATCATCGCTGACATTAACTTCGTCCAAAAACTTTGCGTTGATTACACTCTTCGGCCTGTGGAATTCATTTGGCCTCGTCAACTGGGGGCCGCCGCTTTCGCGGACGAAACCTTCATTCTGGGAACATCTACGGATGGCCGGAGTGGAGCAGACAGCAACGCTTTCGAGGAAGAAACCTTCATTCTGGGAGGAACGACGGAAGGATGGGGTGGCGCTGAAGGAGACAGCGACAGTTTCATTCTGGGCATACCGGCGGAGGTAGACGAAGACAACAATGCGGGAATTGAGATGCTGAAACGAATAAAAAGAGGGAAGTGGGTGATGGGAGGAGGAGAAGAGATAAACTGCGGCATTTGCCTGGAGGAATTTTCAGAAGGGGAGGAGGTGATGACAATGGAGTGCGAGCACAAATACCACGAAGAATGCATCCTCACCTGGTTGAAGCAAAAGCAGACATGCCCACTCTGTCGTCGACAGATCTAGTCCAGTCCTGCTTTTCTTCCCCTCCCCCTCTGTAAACACTTGAAGTCTCGCACATTCTAACTCTTCCTTTCTTCAAATCATCTCTCTGTAAATGACCATTTTCAGTGTCTGATCTAGATGGCACCACTTTGTATGTTATCATGTTGTAGAGTACCCATTTTATATTTCTCAATAAAATTGTTTTGGCTCCTACGGTGATTGCATTGAATAAAGCTTGCTTTTAATGGATTGTCTGCTAACACATTTTATATAATTTCTACTTGAAGCAACAATTTTTCAAAGAACATATCAAGATGGCAACTATCCCCTCCTAAAGGAAATAAAAGTATTAGCTTGTACTAATGATTATAGCCCCGCTACAACTTTAGCCTGTGCATAAAAATTGAAATATTCATTATGATCATGGCTGGGTTTCTCTTACTTTAATGAATTTTCAAAAATAGATCATTTTTCAGTCGAGGAAGACGAAGCTGACCCGCCTCTGGCCGTGTATAGACCATTGAGAACCCGGGGCCGGGGTATGCTTTTGGGTCGCGGTTCCTTGTCTTTTGTGACCGTGAATTGGGCCGCCTTCAGGGCCTATTTTAGTCCAATTTGAGATATTAATTATCCAATTAAATATAGAAAATTTGAGGGAAAAAATGGGAGTAAAATTCTGATAGAAAATGCTGCAATTAAATATAGGCTCACATGCATCCGTATGATGTCATTCCTCGTGCATTCCTTCATCAATTATTGCTCTCCTCTGGTTTATTCTCTTTAAGAATAAAGGAATAGAGGAAAAAAGAGTAGCCAATGCCGTTGATTTTCCAGAAGATCGTCGAGCACCCTCTTCTTCTTGTATTTGAGGGAGGGAGTTCTCCCAACCAAATTCCTCTAGCTCTGGGCTTCCATTTAGAAGGATTCATTTTAGTGTTGGTTTATTAAAACTGACATCATATTTACTCCATATTTTTTAAACACTTGGAAGAGCTAACCTCAGATTTTAACAACTGACGTCAATTTACAGTAACAGGTTCTAGGAACTAACCAGGTCTCTACCTCCACGCAGAACAAGAGGCCATGGCTCTCCACTCTCTAATTCCAATCCTACTCCACAACATTTTTCTTGCTGCATCTGCCACAGACGAACTCAATGAATAAGGCGTGAACCCAACCATCATCAATCGCAATCTCCATTTGCCAAGAAGTTCATGTCAGTCGACCCTTTCAGCCCCCTCACACTCTATCATGTTAACCATATCTCTAACCACACAGTACTGCTCGGCTCTGACCCTTTGTTTGTTGTCTTTTGGACGATTTGCATCTATTGATTCGAGCATGGCCGTATACATCTATTGATCGACACTGATCTGATCCTTGGAAAGAACACAATTGCACAAGCCAAGACATGATTTGCAGTAGAAGAGTTAAACACAAATCAAAATTATAGCCAACACGAGATAGTTCTAGGTCTACATAGCGATTACGATAATAATAGTGCAGATAACTAAATAACCATTCCACAAGTCTAAACATCCAACAACATTCCAAATTTTCTTTTACAGATCCCAAATTGAAATAAGTCCTCACCATGAACAAGATAAAACACTTGAGGAAATTAAAATAAAGAATGGGTAATTGTCACCGATCTAAGTTAATATGAAACTTAAACTAAATCCAATGCATGTAAAAATAATGTTTACCTTTCATTCAAACCATGATCAAAACATCATACATGAGTTTACAAACATGTTTAAAGAAATCTCTTTCATTCATTTTAAGAATATGTTTCATGAGCAACTGATGAGACAATAATCAAACATTGTTGCATACGATTTTTTTCTATTCATTATTTTTCTGATTAAATTTTCACGTTATTCAAAGTAAACTTGTTTGGTGTTGACTCGAATTATTTTGCTTAGTTGACATTAGGCCACGTGTAATTTTCTGTCAAATTGGTCAAAATGTCAATTTTGAGATCATGCATAGTAAAATTCTGAAATTTTGCATTGACTAAATTAATATTATGTCATCGGATTTGTTATAAGGCAATTCCTGAAACATTTGAGCCTTTGGTGAATTTCAGGAAAATTATATGTAGTTTTCTCGATTATGTTAGGAATTTGAGTTGTGTGTTTCTGTCAGGTAGGTTTTTAGGAGATATATGTAATATATATATAAACTATATTATTTTATTTTATTTTATTTGAAAAGAATGAAGAAATCCTTCCTTCCTTGTTGCCAGGCGGCGAGGGAGAGAAGGAGTGAGACCCGAGCGTGGAACACTTTCAATGTTAGAATTCTGTTCATGACACTCTAAACTCTAAGTTTAGTGAAGAATCGTAGTGGGTAAGTCGTTTTTCAACTCTATTTTCGAGTTTAAAACTTAGGGTTTTATCCATTACAGATTTGAGCTTTGAATTTTGAATCCCTTGGTTTTTTCTATGTTATTTTGGTAAATTTGGAGTCTGTAACACCCGAAAATTTTCTATAATACATGTAACTCTTAGATTAGATTATTAGGAGAGTTTAACGTTAATTCTAGAGTTTTCCTACGTTTTGAGTTGGAAAGTGAAGTTGGAAGAGAAATTTAAGAGAAAACCCTAGGGTTGAGTGGTTAGAAATTTAGTTAAGTTGAATTTGATGTCAAAATAAATTTAAGTGAACAAAAGGCGAAGGAATTGAGAGGTTCACGTTGGTTTAAATGTGAAGAGAAAGTGGAGATTAAAAGTAAAGTTGGAAGTCAAACTTATAAAACCATTCAAGTATCAAGTAAAAGAGGGAAACTTTAAGGGTTTGAAAAGTCAAAAAGTAATGAAATAAAGGGAAGGTAAGTGGAAAAGTTATGCTTCCACGTTGGTATGGAGAAAAGCAAAGGTGAAAGGGTGGGGTGGCTTTATAAAATAGAAAATTTTGGTGGGAAAAATTTTAAAGGCAAAAAGGTGAAGGTTTATAAATGGTGGTGGTTAAGTGTTAAAGAGAAAAATGTGACTTCTTCTTCTTTTTCTCTCCACGTTTTCAGCAGCCATTAAAGGTTCTCCCCTCCTTCATTTTTATCATTTTGCAATGATTTTAGGTATGTTTTGAATGAGTTTTATGTTATATGCAATTGTGGATTGATTTTTAGTGTTTTGGTGGGATTTTGGTGAAGTTTGGTTAGGGTTTGGAAACCCTAAGAGGGAAGCTCCGAAATTTTGGGTTTTGAGATAGGTTGGTTTAGGTTATTTTTAGGGATAGATTAAAGTTTTAGTGGAAGTTAGTGAAAAATCGATTTTGAAAACCATGAGGGCCGATTCTGTTTTTGTGTTTTCGGATTTGCTAAGTTGTTTGGTTGTTGAATTTGAGTGTTTCAATGGATAGTGGACGTGTAGAGGTTTACGGAATGGGGTGGCACGTTTAAATCCGATTTAAAATGAGTAAGTTATGGCCGATTGAAGTTTGGACAATGAAAAAAAGTGAAATTCGGGTTTTGGGAGTTTAAAAGCTTAGGCTTAGTTAGTTGTTGCTTCTTTAGGTTTAATTATATGTTTATTAAGTGATTTTCATTATATGCAAGGTTAATGAGCGGGTGACTTGTGTACTCGGAGTGAGCCAACAAGTGCAGAGTAACCAGGTAAGTAGAGGTTGTTTGCGATTGTGCCCTCGGGCCTACACCATGGAACGGTATGGATTGTTTGCTTGTTTGGTTGTTTGTGTTTTGTTTTGTGTTGAGTATTTGTGTAACATGCATCATTGTTTTCGAACTACGAAAAAAACGAGTTTTGAGTATGGTTGAACGGTGAGCATGAAATGTGTGGGGAACGGTGAGCATGAAATGTGTGGGAATTGAGTAGTGTCATTCCTAGAGCTAGACTCGGATGTATGCTAGGATATTGGGTAGTGCCATCCTTGGAGCTGGACTCGGATGGAAACACATCCTTGGAGCTGGTCTCGGATGTGTGCCTGGTGCCATCCTTGGAGTAAGACTCGGATGGAAACGCATCCTTGGAGCTGGACTCGGATGTATGCCAGAAGTTTGGGGTAGGGCCATCCTTGGAGCGGGACTCGGATGGAAATGCATCCTTGGAGCTCGACTCGGATGTGTGTTAGGAGATCGGGTATAGCCATTCTTGGAGCTGGACTCGGATGTGGCCCTCCAATATCACACTGTTAGGTCAAAGTGGGGCCATCCTAGATGATATAGGATGTGCGCCTACTTGAGCCATACCGCTAGGTGATAGAGTAACATTATGAAAACGATACGAGAACAACAGAGCGAGTAGAAACTGCATGTGTTAGGGTGTGTGTGCATTGTATGTGTTTGCATCCATTATTCCCTACTTACTAAGTATTAGGCTTACGTTTTGTGTTCTGTGGTGTAGGTGGAGACGTTAAAGCAAGTGAGCTAGTTGAGGGAGCCCAAGACTAGGGAGCAGTCGGCAACGCCCGCGGCATGCCAGTACAGGTATTTGTCGGGGCGTCTCGATCATGGTCCTCTGGGAGTCGTGAGGGATGAGATTGGTATTTTGATTGTATATCGGTAGTTGTGATGGGATTTTATTTTTTAAACGATCATGGTCTTAAAACTATTGTGTATGTTGTTTTGGAAGTATTTGAAATTGTTGGTAAATATTTGTTTTTCAGGATTTTTGGTTTTAGAAATTTTAGTCGTTATGCTGCTCGGGTTTTTATGAAATAAACGACATTAGTTTTCACTCGTTTTCCTCGTTTTCGCTGACGTTTTGGAATTGGTTTTTTGATAAATTTACCGGTCAAGGAGTCAGGAATGTCGGGAAAGTTTGAGATAAATTTGGGGTGATTTGCGTATGAGTGGTTTGAAGGAAAAATGAAAAAATGGAAGAAGCGCGCTGGTGGTCAAGCAGGTGGTGCACAGGGCGCGGGAGGCGCGTGCGGGGCACAGGCTGGGTGCACGCTGCGCCTAGCATCGATCGCACACTCGAGAGGGTGCCGATTGATCGACACCAGCGCGCGCGCGGTGCGATGCTGCACGCGCGGCGCTTAGCATGCAAAATTTTATTTTATTTTTTAAAATTTTCCTATTTCTACTATGTTTTAACCCAATCTTTTCTGCGCTGACGTTTTGGAATTGGTTTTTTGATAAATTTACCGGTCAAGGAGTCAGGAATGTCGGGAAAGTTTGAGATAAATTTGGGGTGATTTGCGTATGAGTGGTTTGAAGGAAAAATGAAAAAATGGAAGAAGCGCGCTGGTGGTCAAGCAGGTGGTGCACAGGGCGCGGGAGGCGCGTGCGGGGCACAGGCTGGCTGCACGCTGCGCCCAGCGTCGATCGCACACTCGAGAGGGTGCCGATTGATCGACACCAGCGCGCGCGCTGTGGCGCGAGCGGTGCGATGCTGCACGCGCGGCGCTTAGCATGCAAAATTTTATTTTATTTTTTTAAAATTTTCCTATTTCTACTATATTTTAACCCAATCTTTTCTGGCACGTTTCGCAAGTATTTTGGGCACATTTTCCAACAAATTTTGAGGGTTCGAAAAACTTAAAAATCGAGTTGAAATTTTATCAAAAATTATTTTAAATCTCGTTTTAAACGTGGGAAGAGTGAGCCAAGTAGCGCACCGAGCCGGGGTAGATTCGGAGGCGTTACAGAGTCTATGCAAGTTATAGCGTCGATTGGAAGTGTAAATCGACGAGGAAGGTCAAATTTTGTGCTTTTTGTAGCTAGAAATTGACGCAATGGTCCACACTTGTCCAATGGTGATGCCAGAGCCGAGCAAGGGTCAACACCTCGAGTTGAATTTTTTTTTTTAGGTCAATTCATTATGCTCACCATACTTGTTAGGCTCAGCAGACTCGGTGAGTTGAGATTTTTCATGCTCAGCTCGACTTGTTTAACATCTCTATTTGTGCGTGACCTTCTTTTTTCACTAAGGTTCTTTTCTACGAAAAATGGTATGAACTTGTTTTATATATAGCTATTTATGTATGTAGTCATGTTTTTGAACCAGCCTTATTGATTACCTTTCGATCTTGTTTAAAAATGATAAAAGAGATTTTTGTGGAATTTAAAAATCCATTGATGGTCTGTGTGGCCTGATGTTGGAAAGATGGAAAGAGGTTTAAAAATTAATTGTAAAATCATGCACAACATTTTAAATTCATATCATAGTTTTTTACATAAAAGGTAAAACCAATTTACATGCATTGCATTTAGTGTAAAACCTGATATTTTTGTGTGTAATTTATTTTTCACGTGTCGAATATTTTGTTTTTAACTGACGATGTGGTCATGGGTTGACTTGGTTGTCTTTTAATTGCCACGTTAGATTTTTAAAAAAATTGAGGAAATTCGGTAATTTGAAAAGTTACCGTGGGGTTAGATTTGAAAAAAATGAGGTTCGGAAATTGGAATTTATCCCAGAGTAAATTTTTAGTAAATGTTGGAATTTGAGAATTTTAGTTGATGTATAAAATATATTAATTTATATTTTATATATTAATTAAATTATTTATTATTAAAATTAAATGAAAAAGAAAAGAAAAGAAAATAAGAGGGATGGAAGTCTTCCCCTTATTTTCTTTTGTGCTGTCGAAGGGAGAAGACAAGGAGAGTGTAAGGAGTGCAGGTTCTGTGCGAATCATCGACCCTCGAGGGCAGATAAACTTTGTCGGAGCCTCTATCTCCAACATTTGTGAAGACGATTTGAAGGTTATTCGTTCTAAGCACTCTGTTTTAGGTTAGAAGTTAGGATTTTTGGTTTGGAAACAGATTCAAGCAATGGAGTTTGAATCTGTACGATTATTCTGAATTGTTGGTATTTTAAAAGTGCATGTAGGTTTTATCGTTATTTAGAGGCAAAAAATGATGGGAAAGTGTGAGTTCACGAACTCCCCTTCGTTAGGATCGAAGTAGAGGTTGACACTTCGAGGGAAGTGTGGACCGGTCGTGCATTTCAACGATAACCTAAGAGTTTAGAAGTATCGACTCTTTCGAGGAAGTGTCGACCGGTCGTGCATTCCAGCGATAACCTGAGAGTTTAAAAGTGTCGACTCTTTAGAGGAAATGTCGACCGGTCATGCATTTCAACAAGAATAGAGAGATTTAAAAGTGTCGATCGCACGAATTCTTAATTTTGGAAAGGTGTCGACACTTCATTAGGAAGTGTCTACCATTAGTGTATTTTGAGTTGATAACCGAGAGGTATGAAGTGTTGATCGTCTGATGAAACTGTCGACCGCGAGACAACCTGGGTGTTCTAAGTGTCTACCGGTGGATTGACCCCACTCATAAGTCTCGATTGGTGACTTAAATGTGTTGACCGCATGACCTTTATGATGAGCCAAGCCCCAAAAAGAGTTAGCTCAAAACCCACAAAAAACTAAAGGTGCTTGGGTGATAGTGTGCTCTCATATTTGTGCAAAAATGAAGATGAATATGAGGTCGAAATGAAATGCAATAAAAAGATGAAATGTAGAGAAGTGTTTGAGGAAGAAAAGTCGTTACAATGGAAATGCGAAAAGATGAACGAAAATGGATGAAAAATCGTGGTGAAAGATAGCCCATTGGAGGCCCTCAAAGCTATCTTATGTTTTGCTTTGAGGCAAAGGTGTTTTCCCAAAAAGAAACACCAACCACCTTGGGGAAGGTTTGACTTCTTCAACCTATATGCTCTCCAAAGAGCGAGGAAGAAGAAGAGTAAGAGATATTCAAGTATCTTTAGACTTGGATATCAATGGAGATCTCACTCCTTTACGGTTTTGGCAGAAACTGTGGACTCTAAGAGCAATGCTCAAAAGGAAAACAACATTCTATTCAAATTTAGCAAAATGTTTCAACCATTACAATAAGTATGCTATATATAGACCTAGGGTTGATTTTAAAGTGAATGGATATGGACCATGAATGAGGGAAAAACATGGAAGGATGGTATGCTTCCATGTGGCACAAATCCAGGTGGGTCAAGCCCAATATGATCCAAAGAAAGGAATTTTGTTAAGTCATCATTCCTTGGCCTTGCTTGGATGAAGTTTCAAGCTTTGGGTCTCCTTTGGGTCTTTTCTCCTTGGGCCCAAGTGAAAGTGTAATGCTACAAATTATGCATGGTCTCGCCAATACAGCCCCCCATAGTTTTCGTTACCGAGATATCCTTTTTTTGCATTGTTCCTAAGAGTTTTTGTGGGTAATCCTATATGATGCCTCCCAGAGTAACGAATGCTCTAATTATATATAGTAAAGATGAAAAGGAATGGGCCTTCCAAAGTAGGCCTAGTCCATGTTGTAGGATCGAGATTGTCTAAGAGGGGGGTGAATTAGACCATTTTAAAATTTTACATAAATTATTTTAACCTAATTGCAAATCGGCTCACTGATAAAAATAACAGAGAGAGAGAGAGAGTAGAAATCAACACCAGTAATTTTTACGTGGTTCGGCCAAACTGCCTACGTCCACGCTCCAAGGCTCACCCCTTGAAAATCCTTAACCTTCTCCTCAACGAGAATACACAGATCGGAATTCCAGGCTCCGATCAACTGCCTTTTACAAATCTGGATTGTTCTTCACGGGAGACAATCCACTCCCTTATACAAATATATGAGGTTGTAAAGTTCTAGCTCAGACTACACTCTCAAAGATTAAATCTCAAGTTATCGAATCGAGAGGTGTAGAAGAATAATACAGAGTATAAGATTTTTGCAGGTTAGGGCTCAGGAATTCAATTCGCAAAAGTTGTTTCTTCGTGCTCTAACCTCGGCTTAAATACTTTGTCTTCAGAATCGGCTTGACTTCAATGCTCTTTATCCAATAATAGAAACTTTGTTACTGTTGGAGCAGCTTTCATACAGAAGCAGGTAGCCGTTGCTTTCTGAAAGAGCAAGTCGCCCGATGCCATTAATGTACTCGACTTTAAGCTTTTGGGAGAGATACACTGTAGCTTTCACAGCATAATTTAAAATCTGGCGGAAGACATTGCTTTACAATTCTTGAACCGGCTTCGTTATGTTTGTGAAGCTTGAGCCGAATCGGAGGATGCTGCTCTAGAAGATGAACCGCTATCAGAAGATGCACCATTAAACAACTGAAACGCTATCGGAAGATGCAGATATGAAGTCTTCCGGTTTTGTCGTCTAGTGAGCGGAGGAGGTCTTCTTCGAAGTCTTCAGCCTTTGTCGTTTAACGATCGGATGAGGCCTTCTTAAAAGTCTTCCGGTTTTGTCGTTTAGCGATCGAAGGACGTAGTCATTAAAAGCTTCGCCTTTTGTCGTTTTCCCATCGGTAGATTTTTTCTTTAAAATGACTTCGCCTTTTGTCGTTTTCCCATCGGTAGATTTTTTCTTTAAAATGACTTCGCCTTTTGTCGTTTTCCCATCGGTAGATTTTTTCTTTAAAATGACTTCGCCTTTTGTCGTTTTCCCATCGGTAGATTTTTTCTTTAAAATGACTTCGCCTTTTGTCGTTTTCCCATCGGTAGATTTTTTCTTTAAAATGACTTCGCCTTTTGTCGTTTTCCCATCGGTAGATTTTTTCTTTAAAATGACTTCGCCTTTTGTCGTTTTCCCATCGGTAGATTTTTTCTTTAAAATGACTTCGCCTTTTGTCGTTTTCCCATCGGTAGATTTTTTCTTTAAAATGACTTCGCCTTTTGTCGTTTTCCCATCGGTAGATTTTTTCTTTAAAATGACTTCGCCTTTTGTCGTTTTCCCATCGGTAGATTTTTTCTTTAAAATGACTTCGCCTTTTGTCGCTCTCCCCATAGTTCTAGCTCCCCCACAGCATATCATACTTTAAAACTATCATTTCCAGATTTCACAGATTAATCTAATACATTCCATCAGAATATCAACAATTGATCAAAGTGTATCAAGCATCTGTGTTCTCCCCATTGTCATTATCAAAAACAAAGAAATACAGAGAATACAAGATGTGAACCATAAAAAATTGTTCAAGGGAGTCACAAAAAGACTAACAGCCTAATTAGTTAAGTTCTTAATATGTGTCCACCAGTCTTGGAAAAGAAAGAAAACACTGCTGAGTCTAGACTGGGGTTGATCATGAATAGAAGTAGGAGCAGGAGCAGGAAGAGCAGGAAGAGGAGTATGAGGTGATAAGATTCTTTAAAATGACTTCGCCTTTTGTCGTTTTCCCATCGGTAGATTTTTTCTTTAAAATGACTTCGCCTTTTGTCGTTTTCCCATCGGTAGATTTTTTCTTTAAAATGACTTCGCCTTTTGTCGTTTTCCCATCGGTAGATTTTTTCTTTAAAATGACTTCGCCTTTTGTCGTTTTCCCATCGGTAGATTTTTTCTTTAAAATGACTTCGCCTTTTGTCGTTTTCCCATCGGTAGATTTTTTCTTTAAAATGACTTCGCCTTTTGTCGTTTTCCCATCGGTAGATTTTTTCTTTAAAATGACTTCGCCTTTTGTCGTTTTCCATCGGTAGATTTTTTCTTTAAAATGACTTCGCCTTTTGTCGTTTTCCATCGGTAGATTTTTTCTTTAAAATGACTTCGCCTTTTGTCGTTTTCCATCGGTAGATTTTTTCTTTAAAATGACTTCGCCTTTTGTCGTTTTCCATCGGTAGATTTTTTCTTTAAAATGACTTCGCCTTTTGTGCATTCACAGCCCTGTTTACTAATAAACCTAGGACACTCAACCAAATTCATTAGTAGACTAAAATACCCTTTTCAAGGGTATTTCCAACAGATTAATCCCAACTGCATATACATTATTTTCATTCAATAAACATAATCAAATTATAATAGAACCATACAAACTCATCATCAAAAACAAATTTGGACTTAATTATCATTAAGTCAACATCTCCCCCTTTTGATGATGACAATCTATAGTATAAATTTGATTAATAAGTCCTCTCCCCCATAGTTCTAGCCCCCCACAGCATACTGCATACTTTAAAACTATCATTTCCAGATTTCACAGATGAATCTAATACATTCCATCAGAATATCAAACAAGGATCAAAGTGTATCAAAAATGACTTCGCCTTTTGTCGTTTTCCATCGGTAGATTTTTTCTTTAAAATGACTTCGCCTTTTGTCGTTTTCCATCGGTAGATTTTTTCTTTAAAATGACTTCGCCTTTTGTCGTTTTCCATCGGTAGATTTTTTCTTTAAAATGACTTCGCCTTTTGTCGTTTTCCATCGGTAGATTTTTTCTTTAAAATGACTTCGCCTTTTGTCGTTTTCCATCGGTAGATTTTTTCTTTAAAATGACTTCGCCTTTTGTCGTTTTCCATCGGTAGATTTTTTCTTTAAAATGACTTCGCCTTTTGTCGTTTTCCATCGGTAGATTTTTTCTTTAAAATGACTTCGCCTTTTGTCGTTTTCCATCGGTAGATTTTTTCTTTAAAATGACTTCGCCTTTTGTCGTTTTCCATCGGTAGATTTTTTCTTTAAAATGACTTCGCCTTTTGTCGTTTTCCATCGGTAGATTTTTTCTTTAAAATGACTTCGCCTTTTGTCGTTTTCCATCGGGACTTCTTGGTAACTTGACCATTGAATGTGCATTCACAGCCCTGTTTTACTAATAACCTAGGGAACATCAACCAAATCATTAGTAGACTAAAATACCCTTTTCAAGGGTATTTCCAACAGATTAATCCTCAACTGCATATACATTATTTTCATTCAATCAACATAATCAAATTATAATATAAACCATACAAACTCACTCATCAAAAACAAATTTGGACTTAATTATCATTTAAGTCAACAATCCTCCCCCTTTTTGATGATGACAATCTATAGGTATAAATCTGATTAAATAAGTCTCTCCACATAGTTCTAGCTCCCCCACAGCATATGCATACTTTAAAACTATCATTTCCAGATTTCACAGATTAATAATACATTCCATCAGAATATTCAAACAATGATCAAAGTGTATCAAGCTCTTGTTCTCCCCCATTGTCATTATCAAAAACAAAGAAACACAGAAGAATACAAGATGTGAACCATAAAAAAATTGTTCAAGGAGTCACAAAAAGACTAACAGCCTAATTAAGTTAAGTTCTTAATATGTGTCCACAGTTCTTGGAGAAAGAAAGAAAACACTGCTGAGTCTAGACTGGGTTGATCATGAATAGAAGTAGGAGCAGGAGCAGGAAGAGCAGGAAGAGGAGTATGAGGTTGATAAGATGCCCAAATTAGGGCCAGAAGCTCCATCAAGTCCAAACACGGAGGGAGCACTGGTGGAGGAACTGATGAAGAAGCCGCCTGAGATGAGCCTTGATATACCACCATGTCTATACATGGTGAAGAGTGGGAGGAGGACGCAGAGACAGAAGAAACTGCTTGGACCTGGACTGGCAGCTCAGCATGATGTAAATCCAAAGACATGAACCGAGTATCTTCATCTAACTCAGGTCGAAAAACGGGAGGGAGAAAGTCTGCAATACACGGCTCAGAGGAATACTGAGGTGGTGGTAACCGTGCAGGTTGAAGAGCTTCAATTTGAGACTGAAGAGACTGGAGGGTCCGAGTAAAGAGTGTATGGTTGAGAGTCATGGTTTGACCCAGTTTAGCTAAATCCACACCAACATCCAATTTGAGCTGTTTGATCTGCTCATCCATCTTGGTGCTCACGTCCAATGCATGCTGGGCTAGCTTAGTATCTATAGAAGTTTCAATTTGACTTTGAAGTGAGCTAAAAGCTGTCCCAAGACTGTCAATGCTGGACTGCAAGGAATGGAACTGCTCTTCACTTATAGTGAATCGTCTCTGAAAAGTTTTTGGGGTGGCAGGAGTGGGTGGCAGAATTGGGGCAGATGTTTGGACTTGAGGAGGCAGGGAAGGAATCAAAATGGATGGTGGAGGAGAGGATGGTACAACAGGAGATAGAGGGACAGGAGTAGGCAGAGTGGACAGCAGCAAGGAAGGTGAAGGGGCTGAAATGGTGACAACAATGGGTGTTGGAGAGGGAGGATGAAGAGTGCTTGGCACTGGAGGAGGAAGAATTCTTGGCACTGGAGGAGGAAGAATTCTTGGCACTGGAGGAGGAAGATGGAGGTGAGAGACTGGAGATTGAGGAGGGGAATCAAAAAGAGCAGGGATCTCGGAATCACCAACGCCCTCTTGAGTTGATGACTCATCAGTCAGTTCAAGCTTTCTTTTCCCTTTTCTGGCAACAGCAACCTGAGCAACCCTTTGTTTGGACTGATCCAAATAAAACTCTCCTTTTCTATTCTTCTTAATCCCCAGTCTGTTTAGAGTAGATTTGGAGTAGTAGTTGGCGGGTTTAAGACAAGTAATCTCAGCATCCTCAGGAAAACTAATGTCATGCTGCTGAAAAACCTTCATCAGAAGCAGATTGTAGGGAAGTGAAGGAGCTCTGGAGGTGATAGCCTGAATCATCCTTCTCAAGACAATGCATCCTATATCGAAATGGGTCTTTTGGTAGATGCCAAGAAGAATAAAGATCTCTGTACAGCTAACCTCATCATAATGGCCACCTTTTGGACAGATGTTATAACCGATCATTTGATGGAAAAGTTTAGCCCTTATATTCAAATGCCGGCTCTTTAAAACAGAAGGAGTGTTGTTTGGGTCGAGAGCTATGGATTGTAACAGAAAACGACCTTCTTCTGTATCAAAGGAAGGTGACTCTTGCCCTGTGGTATAGTATTTTGGGCATGCATCTAAGTGTGGGCTTTCCAGAAGCTCATTTATCGAAGAGGAGGTAATAGTTATGTGCTTTCCATACACATAACTTTTGATCACAGAGTAATCAGGAGAAAAACTCATATTGATATAAAACATCCTAACCGCATCTGAATAATAGAAGGTTTCAACATCAAATAAACCAAGCAATCCTATGTCCTTCAAGGGTTCAACTAGGTTGAGACTAACTATTTTATCAGCCGTAATGCCTCGACTAGGAATCAATTTTCTTAATTTAAAACCTTCATGATACCTTATTTCTGCATCCTCAGTAATGAAGTAATACGATGGCCAGCTATTTGAATGAGGAAGTTCACGGGACTGACGAGAGGTGGTTTTGGACTTCTTAGCAGCGGGTTCCTTACCAGCTCTAGAAGAGGATTCCATAATAGCAATGGAAGAAACGATAGAGTGTAGACGCGAAGGATATAAAGGTTTGGGAAAGTGGAAAAACACGACTATTAGAGGAGAAGCAAGTGAAAGAGCGCGAAAGATGAAGCGTCTTTGTAAGAAGAGGAATTTAAATAAGTTAGGGCATCGCCCAATAGAAAAAGACAAACGTGGAAGTCGGATAGGACTCGATAGAGCACACGTGTCATCAGATAAGAAAATGCATCATCCGATAAGTGGAGGTTGCACATCTTCCGGTGAAAGGAAAAAGGACCGGAGGATGTGAATAATAAGGACAGAAACTTATTTTGCATACTTGAGAAGACCTAATCTTATTCTAATACCACAGAAGGTTTTCTCATCCAAATGTTTTGTAAAAATATCCGCCAATTGATCTACAGAATTAACAAATTCCAACGAAATATCACCTCTTTGAACATGATCTCGGATAAAATGATACCTTACATCAATATGCTTGGTTCTAGAATGCTGTATAGGATTTTTGGAAATGTTGATAGCACTGGTGTTATCACACTGAATAGGAATCCTATTATAAAACAGATTATAGTCTTCCAAAGTCTGTTTCATCCACAACATTTGTGCACAACAACTGCCAGCAGCAATATATTCACTTTCTGCAGTTGACAATGCAACAGAATTCTGTTTCTTAGAATACCAGGAGACAAGAGATTCACCAAGAAACTGACATGTTCCACTGGTGCTTTTCCTATCAACTAAACTTCCTGCATAATCGAAATCAGAATATCCTATCATATCAAAGGAGGTGCCATTCGGATACCATAATCTTAAATCATGAGTCCCACTTAGATATTTAAAAATTCTCTTGACAGCATTTAAGTGGGATTCCTTAGGAGCAGCCTGAAACCTAGCTCAAAGACAAACACTAAAGAGTATATTTGGCCTACTTGCAGTCAGATATAACAAAGAGCCAATCATACCACGATATTTCTTGATATCCACACTTATACCATTTTCATCCTTGTCCAATTTAGTAGTGGTACTCATGGGAGTTCTAGAGGATTTGACAGATTCTAAACCAAATTTCTTAAGGAGTTCCTTAATGTACTTTTCTTGACAGAAGAAAATTCCATCAGGAGATTGACTAATCTGGAATCCTAAGAAGAATTTTAACTCCCCCATCATACTCATTTCAAATTCACTTTGCATGAGGGAAGAAAACTCATTACACAAATTGACATTAGTTGATCCAAAAATAATGTCATCAACATAGATTTGAACTAACAGAATGTCTTTATCTTTTTGCATGGTAAATAGAGTTGAATCAGAATTTCCCTTCTTGAAATTCCTTTCCTCAAGAAAATTCTTCAATCTATCATACCAAGCCCTAGGAGCCTGTTTAAGACCATAGAGAGCTTTCCTTAATTTATAGACATGGTCTGGTTTGTCAAAAGCTTCAAAACCTAAGGGCTGCTCAACATAAACTTCTTCTGTAATATAACCATTTAAGAATGCACTCTTTACATCCATTTGAAAGAGTGTGAAGTTTTTGTAGCAAGCAAAAGCTAGAAGCATCATAATTGACTCTAATCTAGCTACAGGGGCAAAAGATTCCTCAAAATCAATACCCTCTTCTTGAGAGTATCCCTTAGCAACTAGTCTAGCCTTGTTTCTCACAACGATCCCGTTTTCATCCAATTTATTCTTATAAACCCATTTAGTTCCAATAATGGGATGATCTTTAGGCCGTGAAACAAGTTCCCATACCTTGCTCATTTCAAATTGATTTAACTCTTCTTGCATAGCCATAATCCAATTTTCATCACTCTCGGCTTCTTCAAATTTCTTAGGCTCTACTTGTGAAATGAATGCCACATTGGCACAGAGATTCCTAAGAGAAGCTCTAGTCTTAACTCCTAAAGAAGGATCACCTAAAACTTCATCTATTGGATGATTTCTGACATATTTCCAATCTCTAGGAAGAGCAGGATTTTCATCCTTGACAGGAATAATATCTAGAGAAGTTGAGGAAGGTTCTAGAGATTTTTCTACTTGAGGAGGATCACTAGGATTTTCTAAAGAAAGGGAATGTAGTTGATTATCCAAAGAATCATCCTCATCCACATTGATTGTGAGTTGAGGGGACTCATCAAAGTTTACATGTACTGATTCCTCTACAACTAGAGTTCTCTTATTGAATACCCTATATGCTCTACTGGTAAGAGAATATCCTAGAAAAATTCCAAGATCGGATTTGGAATCGAATTTTCCTAAGTTATCCTTAGTGTTTAGAATGAAGCATTTGCTTCCAAAAGCTCTAAAATACTTGACAGAAGGGATTTTATCATTCCAAAGCTCATAGGGTGTTTTCTCAAGAATAGGTCTTATGGAGACCCGATTAAGCACATAACAAGCTGTTGACACAGCTTCTGCCCAGAAATATTTTGGAAGGGAATTCTCATTAAGCATAGTCCGAGCTAGCTCTTGGAGAGACCTATTTTTTCTCTCAACAACACCATTTTGCTGAGGGGTCCTAGGAGAAGAGAAATTGTGCTCAATTCCATACTTGAGACACAAGAGTTCAAATTTCTCATTTTCAAATTCTCCACCATGATCACTACGAATAGCAACAATGGTGAGCTCCTTTTCATTTTGAACTCGTTTCCTAAAATTAGAAAAGGTGTCAAAAGTCTCATCCTTAGACTTCAGAAAGTGAACCTAGGTGAATCTGGAGAAGTCATCTACAATAACAAAGGCATAGATTTTGCCACCTAGGCTGGCTATATTGGAAGGACCGAAGAGGTCCATGTGAAGGAGTTGAAGAGGCTTAGAAGTAGAAATTGAATTCTTAGAAGCAAAAGAACTTTTGATCTGCTTGCCCATTTGACAAGCTTCACAGACTTTATCCTTTTCAAAGGATATCTTAGGGATTCCTCTAACTAGATTCTCCTTAGTAATCTTAGCTAAGGTATCCATTCCTACGTGACCTAATCTCCTATGCCAAATCCAGCTATCATTTGAAGAATTCACAGCAAAGCATTTTTCATCAATGCAGACAACATTATCCATGTCAATGATATAAATATTTTCTTTCCTAAAGCCAGAAAACAGAGTTTTGTTACAAGAAGCATCTTTAATTAAACAAGAGTTTGATTTAAAGATCACCTCATAACCTTTATCACATAACTGGCTAATACTAAGCAAATTATGTTTTAATCCCTCAACTAAAAGCACATTTTCAATAATAGGATTAAAACTGTTACCTATATTGCCGATGCCAACAATTTTGTCCTTTTGGTTTCCACCAAAAGTGACACTTCCTTTCTTTTTGTTGACAGCAGCAAACATGGTTGAGTCTCCTGTCATATGTCTCGAACATCCACTGTCGAGGTACCACTGGTTCTTTCCAGGAGAGCACTCAACTTGCAAAACAGAAATCAATTGGTCTTCTTAGGTACCCAAACCTTTTGGGTCCTAGTGTTAGTTTTGGTTCCTTTGGGAACCCATTGCAGCTTACTGCCATTTTTCATATTATGTGTTTTTAAAGGACATATGAAGGACTTATGTCCTACTTCATTACAGGTATGACAAGTAATCGGTTTGACAAAGAAATCTTAAACATTTTTCTCTTATTGAATTTGTCATAGCCTAAACCTGCTTTATCATGAGTAGCTCTATGATTCCCTATTAGCAATGTTAAGTTTTTGCTACCATTTGAAAACCAAAGAACAAGTTTATTCAAAGATTCATTTGTCTTCTTTAGTTCAGAAATTTCTTTTTCATGCAAGTTCACTTCTTTAACATGCTTCTCAATTAGACTTGCATTTTCCTTTTTCAGTGTATTGTATTTAGCCTTTAGCATGCCAAATTGTTTAACCAAATCGTTAAAGGCATCAACCATATCTCCATCATCATCAGACTCACTCTCACAGGAAGAAATGCTTACCTCATTATCGTGAGCCATGAAGTAGAGGTTGACTACTTCCTCGTCTTCTGAAGAGGATGTGTCACCTTCACTGTCATCCCAAGTGGCCTTCATAGCATTCTTCTTAAATTTCTTGGGATTCTTCTTGGACTGTGGACAATCTGCCTTCATGTGGCCAGGCTTTCTACATCCAAAACAAGTAATTTCCTTCTCCTTGTGAGATTTCTCCCCCTTTGGAAATCTCCTTCCTTGCATTCTTTTTCTTTGGAGAAATTTGCTGAACCTCCTTGTAATGAGAGCGATATCCTCATCATCATCATCTTCTTCTTCTTCCTCAGACAGATCTTGTTTACTTGAGGAAGCTTTCATTGCAATATCTTTTCTTTTTGTGGCTTCTCTCTCCTTGAGATCTTCTTCTCGTTTGACCTCATCGTGATCTCATGTGTCATGAGAGATCCAAGGAGTTCCTCAAGTTTTAGAATCTTGAGATCCTTTGCTTCCTGTATGGCAGTCACCTTTGGCTTCCTGTATGGCAGTCACCTTTGGCTGCCAGCTTCTTGGAAGACATCTAAGAATCTTCCTGACCTGTTCTTCACAAGAATATGATTTACCAAGAGCTTTTAAGCCATTGGTAATGTTAGTAAACCTTGTAAATATAGAAGATATAGATTCATCTTTTGGCATAGAAAATAACTCATACTCATGTACAAGTATATTCAAGTTACTCTCTTTTACCTGATTTGTTCCCTCGTGAGTAACCTCTAATAAGTGCCAAATTTCTTGAGCACTTTCACATCCTTGTACCCTATTAAATTCATCTCTATTTAAGGCACAATACAGGGTGTTTATCGCCTTAGCATTAAAGCTTAGATTTCTCTTATCTGACTCAGTTAGATCAGTGGAAATCTTAGGAACACTTTGGCCATCTACAATTTTCATGGCTTTAAATGGACCATATTCTATAATGTTCCATAGCTCATAGTCCATGGCTTGAATGAATATCTTCATTCTTGCTTTCCAGTAAACATAATCACTCCCATCAAAGAAGGGAGACCTATTTGTAGCTTGACCTTCTCCGTGTGTGGAGTTAGTGTTGAATGCCATTGCCAATGTAAATATATCACACAATGATTAAAAGACAGCTTAGACAATGATAACCTTGCTCTGATACCAATTATAGGATCGAGATTGTCTAAGAGGGTGGTGAATTAGACCCTTTTAAAATTTTACGTAAATTATTTTAACCTAATTGCAAATCGGCTCACTGATAAAAATAACAGAGAGAGAGAGAGTATAAATCAACACCAGTAATTTTTACGTGGTTCGGCCAAACTGCCTACGTCCACGCTCCAAGGCTCACCCCTTGAAGATTCTTAACCTTCTCCTCAACGAGAATACACAGATCGGAATTCCGGGCTCCGATCAACTGCCTTTTACAAATCTGGATTGTTCTTCACGGGCGACAATCCACTACCTTGTACAAATATATGAGTTGGTAAAGTTCTAGCTCAGACTACACTCTCAAAGATTAAATCTCAAGTTATCGAATCGAGAGGTGTAGAAGAATAATACAGAGTATAAGATTTTTGCAGGTTAGGGCTCAGGAATTCAATTCGCAAAAGTTGTTTCTTCGTGCTCTAACCTCGGCTTAAATACTTTGTCTTCAGAATCAGCTTGACTTCAATGCTCTTTATCCAATAATAGAAACTTTGTTACCGTTGGAGCAGCTTTCGTACAGAAGCAGGTAGCCGTTGCTTTCTGAAAGCGCAAGTCGCCCGACGCCATTAATGTACTCGACTTTAAGATTCTGGGCGAGATACACTGTAGCTTTCGCGGCATAATTTAAAATCTGGCGGAAGACGTTGCTTTACAATTCTTGAACCGGCTTCGTTATGTTTGTGAAGCTTGAGCCGAATCGGAGGATGCTGCTCTAGAAGATGAACCGCTGTCAGAAGATGCACCATTAAACAACTGAAACGCTATCGGAAGATGTCGATATGAAGTCTTCCGGTTTTGTCGTCTAGTGAGCGGAGGAGGTCTTCTTCGAAGTCTTCAGCCTTTGTCGTTTAATGATCGGATGAGGCCTTCTTCAAAGTCTTCCGGTTTTGTCATTTAGCGATCGGAGGACGTAGTCATTAAAAGCTTTGCCTTTTGTCGTTTTCCCATCGGTAGACTTTTTCTTTAAAACGACTTCGCCTTTTGTCGTTTTCCCATCGGTAGACTTTATCTTTAAAACGACTTCGCCTTTTGTCGTTTTCCCATCGGTAGACTCAGCGTTAAACGCCATCGGATGATTCAGTCCTTAAACCCATCGGATGACTTAATCTTCGAAGTCATCAGCTTTTGTCGTCTAGCGGGCGGTGGACTTCGTCTTTTATTCTCATTCACCGGTGGACTTCTTTTCTTTTAATATTTTAAATCACCGGTGGACTTCTTGGCAACTTGACCACTGAATGTGCATTCACAGCCCTGTTTTACTAATAAACCTAGGACACTCAACCAAATTCATTAGTAGATTAAAATACCCTTTTCAAGGGTATTTCCAATAGATTAATCCCAACTGCATATACATTATTTTCATTCAGTAAACATAATCAAATTATAATATAAACCATACAAACTCATCATCAAAAACAAATTTGGACTTAATTATCATTTAAGTCAACAATCTCCCCCTTTTGTATGATGACAATCTATAGTATAAATTTGATTAAATAAGTCTCTCCCCCATAGTTCTAGCTCCCCCACAGCATATGATACTTTAAAACTCTCATTTCCAGATTTCCACAGATTAATCTAATACATTCCATCAGAATATCAAACAATGATCAAAGTGTATCAAGCATCTGTGTTCTCCCCCATTGTCATTATCAAAAACAAAGAAACACAGAAGAATACAAGATGTGAACCATAAAAAAATTGTTCAAGGAGTCACAAAAGACTAACAGCCTAATTAAGTTAAGTTCTTAATATGTGTCCACAGTTCTTGGAGAAAGAAAGAAAACACTGCTGAGTCTAGACTGGGTTTTTGATCATGAATTATGAAGTAGGAGCAGGAGCAGGAAGAGCAGGAAGAGGAGTATGAGGTTGATAAGATGCCCAAATTAGGGCCAGAAGCTCCATCAAGTCCAAACACGGAGGGAGCACTGGTGGAGGAACTGATGAAGAAGCCGCCGAGATGAGCCTTGATACTACCACCATGTCTATACATGGTGAAGAGTGGGAGGAGGAAGCAGGAGAGACAGAAGAAACTTGCTTGGACCTGGACTGGCAGCTCAGCATGATGTAAATCGCAAAGACATGAACGAGTATCTTCATCTAACTCAGGCGAAAAACGGGAGGGAGAAAGTCTGCAATACACGGTCTCAGAGGAATATGAGGTGGTGGTAACCGTGCAGGTTGAAGAGCTTCAATTTGAGACTGAAGAGACTGGAGGGTCCGAGTAAAGAGTGTATGGTGAGAGTCATGGTTTGACCCAGTTTAGCTAAATCCACACCAACATCCAATTTGAGCTGTTTGATCTGCTCATCCATCTTGGTGCTCACGTTCCATATGCATGCTGGGCTAGCTTAGTATCTATAGAAGTTTCAATTTGACTTTGAAGTGAGCTAAAAGCTGTCCCAAGACTGTCAATGCTGGACTGCAAGGAATGGGAACCTGCTTCTTCACTTATAGTGAATCGTCTCTGAAAGTTTTTGGGGTGGGTGGCAGGAGTGGGTGGCAGAATTGGGGCAGATGTTTGGACTTGAGGAGGCAGGGAAGGAATCAAAATGGATGGTGGAGGATGAGGATGGTACAACAGGAGATAGAGGGACAGGAGTAGGCAGAGGTGGACAGCAGCAAGGAGGGTGAAGGGCGAAATGGTGACAACAATGGGTGTTGGAGAGGGAGGATGAAGAGTGCTGGCAATGGAGGAGGAAAGAATTCTTGGCACTGGAGGAGGAAGAATTCTTGGCACTGGAGGAGGAAGATGGAGGTGGAGAGACTGGAGATTGAGGAGGGGAATCAAAAAGAGCAGGGATCTCGGAATCACCAACGCCCTCTTGAGTTGATGACTCATCAGTCAGTTCAAGCTTTCTTTTCCCTTTTCTGGCAACAGCAACCTGAGCAACCCTTTGTTGGACTGATCCAAATAAAACTCTCCTTTTCTATTCTTCTTAATCCCCAGTCTGTTTAGAGTAGATTTGGAGTAGTAGTTGGCGGGTTTTAAGACAAGTAATCTCAGCATCCTCAGGAAAACTACTGTCATGCTGCTGAAAAACCTTCATCAGAAGCAGATTGTAGGGAAGTGAAGGAGCTCTGGAGGTGATAGCCTGAATCATCCTTCTCAAGACAATGCCTCCTATATCGATAATGGGTCTTTTGGTAGATGCCAAGAAGAATAAAGATCTCTGTCACAGCTAACCTCATCATACTGGCCACTTTTGGACAGATGTTATAACCGATCATTTGATGGAAAGTTTAGCCCTTATATTCAAATGCCGGCTCTTTTAAAACAGAAGGAGTGTTGTTTGGGTCGAGAGCTATGGATTGTAACAGAAACGACTTCTTCTGTATCAAAGGAAGGTGACTCTTGCCCTGTGGTATAGTATTTTGGGCATGCATCTAAGTGTGGGCTTTCCAGAAGCTCATTTATCGAAGAGGGAGTGTAATAGTTATGTGCTTTCCATTACACATAACTTTTGATCACAGAGTAATCAGGAGAAAACTCATATTGATATAAACATCCTAACCGCATCTGATAATAGAAGGTTTCAACATCAAATAAACCAAGCAATCCTATGTCCTTCAAGGGTTCAACTAGGTTGAGACTAACTATTTTTATCAGCCGTAATGCCTCGACTAGGAATCAATTTTCTTAATTTAAAACCTTCATGATACCTTATTTCTGCATCCTCAGTAATGAAGTAATACGATGGCCAGCTATTTGAATGAGGAAGTTCACGGGACTGACGAGAGGTGGTTTTGGACTTCTTAGCAGCGGGTTCCTTACCAGCTCTAGAAGAGGATTCCATAATAGCAATGGAAGAAACGATAGAGTGTAGACGCGAAGGATATAAGGTTTGGGAAAGTGGAAAAACACGACTATTAGAGGAGAAGCAAGTGAAAGAGCGCGAAAGATGAAGCGTCTTTGTAAGAAGAGGAATTTAAATAAGTTAGGGCATCGCCCAATAGAAAAAGACAAACGTGGAAGTCGGATAGGACTCGATAGAGCACACGTGTCATCAGATAAGAAAATGCATCATCCGATAAGTGGAGGTTGCACATCTTCCGGTGAAAGGAAAAAGGACCGGAGGATGTGAATAATAAGGACAGAAACTTATTTTGCATACTTGAGAAGACCTAATCTTATTCTAATACCACAGAAGGTTTTCTCATCCAAATGTTTTGTAAAAATATCCGCCAATTGATCTACAGAATTAACAAATTCCAACGAAATATCACCTCTTTGAACATGATCTCGGATAAAATGATACCTTACATCAATATGCTTGGTTCTAGAATGCTGTATAGGATTTTTGGAAATGTTGATAGCACTGGTGTTATCACACTGAATAGGAATCCTATTATAAAACAGATTATAGTCTTCCAAAGTCTGTTTCATCCACAACATTTGTGCACAACAACTGCCAGCAGCAATATATTCACTTTCTGCAGTTGACAATGCAACAGAATTCTGTTTCTTAGAATACCAGGAGACAAGAGATTCACCAAGAAACTGACATGTTCCACTGGTGCTTTTCCTATCAACTAAACTTCCTGCATAATCGAAATCAGAATATCCTATCATATCAAAGGAGGTGCCATTCGGATACCATAATCTTAAATCATGAGTCCCACTTAGATATTTAAAAATTCTCTTGACAGCATTTAAGTGGGATTCCTTAGGAGCAGCCTGAAACCTAGCTCAAAGACAAACACTAAAGAGTATATTTGGCCTACTTGCAGTCAGATATAACAAAGAGCCAATCATACCACGATATTTCTTGATATCCACACTTATACCATTTTCATCCTTGTCCAATTAGTAGTGGTACTCATGGGAGTTCTAGAGGATTTGACAGATTCTAAACCAAATTTCTTAAGGAGTTCCTTAATGTACTTTTCTTGACAGAAGAAAATTCCATCAGGAGATTGACTAATCTGGAATCCTAAGAAGAATTTTAACTCCCCCATCATACTCATTTCAAATTCACTTTGCATGAGGGAAGAAAACTCATTACACAAATTGACATTAGTTGATCCAAAAATAATGTCATCAACATAGATTTGAACTAACAGAATGTCTTTATCTTTTTGCATGGTAAATAGAGTTGAATCAGAATTTCCCTTCTTGAAATTCCTTTCCTCAAGAAAATTCTTCAATCTATCATACCAAGCCCTAGGAGCCTGTTTAAGACCATAGAGAGCTTTCCTTAATTTATAGACATGGTCTGGTTTGTCAAAAGCTTCAAAACCTAAGGGCTGCTCAACATAAACTTCTTCTGTAATATAACCATTTAAGAATGCACTCTTTACATCCATTTGAAAGAGTGTGAAGTTTTTGTAGCAAGCAAAAGCTAGAAGCATCATAATTGACTCTAATCTAGCTACAGGGGCAAAAGATTCCTCAAATCAATACCCTCTTCTTGAGAGTATCCCTTAGCAACTAGTCTAGCCTTGTTTCTCACAACGATCCCGTTTTTCATCCAATTTATTCTTATAAACCCATTTAGTTCCAATAATGGGATGATCTTTAGGCCGTGAAACAAGTTCCCATACCTTGCTCATTTCAAATTGATTTAACTCTTCTTGCATAGCCATAATCCAATTTTCATCACTCTCGGCTTCTTCAAATTTCTTAGGCTCTACTTGTGAAATGAATGCCACATTGGCACAGAGATTCCTAAGAGAAGCTCTAGTCTAACTCCTAAAGAAGGATCACCTAAAACTTCATCTATTGGATGATTTCTGACATATTTCCAATCTCTAGGAAGAGCAGGATTTTCATCCTTGACAGGAATAATATCTAGAGAAGTTGAGGAAGGTTCTAGAGATTTTTTCTACTTGAGGAGGATCACTAGGATTTTCTAAAGAAAGGGAATGTAGTTGATTATCCAAAGAATCATCCTCATCCACATGATTGTGAGTTGAGGGGACTCATCAAAGTTTACATGTACTGATTCCTCTACAACTAGAGTTCTCTTATTGAATACCCTATATGCTCTACTGGTAAGAGAATATCCTAGAAAAATTCCAAGATCGGATTTGGAATCGAATTTTCCTAAGTTATCCTTAGTGTTTAGAATGAAGCATTTGCTTCCAAAAGCTCTAAAATACTTGACAGAAGGGATTTTATCATTCCAAAGCTCATAGGGTGTTTTCTCAAGAATAGGTCTTATGGAGACCCGATTAAGCACATAACAAGCTGTTGACACAGCTTCTGCCCAGAAATATTTTGGAAGGGAATTCTCATTAAGCATAGTCCGAGCTAGCTCTTGGAGAGACCTATTTTTTCTCTCAACAACACCATTTTGCTGAGGGGTCCTAGGAGAAGAGAAATTGTGCTCAATTCCATACTTGAGACACAAGAGTTCAAATTTCTCATTTTCAAATTCTCCACCATGATCACTACGAATAGCAACAATGGTGAGCTCCTTTTCATTTTGAACTCGTTTCCTAAAATTAGAAAAGGTGTCAAAAGTCTCATCCTTAGACTTCAGAAAGTGAACCTAGGTGAATCTGGAGAAGTCATCTACAATAACAAAGGCATAGATTTTGCCACCTAGGCTGGCTATATTGGAAGGACCGAAGAGGTCCATGTGAAGGAGTTGAAGAGGCTTAGAAGTAGAAATTGAATTCTTAGAAGCAAAAGAACTTTTGATCTGCTTGCCCATTTGACAAGCTTCACAGACTTTATCCTTTTCAAAGGATATCTTAGGGATTCCTCTAACTAGATTTTCCTTAGTAATCTTAGCTAAGGTATCCATTCCTACGTGACCTAATCTCCTATGCCAAATCCAGCTATCATTTGAAGAATTCACAGCAAAGCATTTTTCATCAATGCAGACAACATTATCCATGTCAATGATATAAATATTTTCTTTCCTAAAGCCAGAAAACAGAGTTTTGTTACAAGAAGCATCTTTAATTAAACAAGAGTTTGATTTAAAGATCACCTCATAACCTTTATCACATAACTGGCTAATACTAAGCAAATTATGTTTTAATCCCTCAACTAAAAGCACATTTTCAATAATAGGATTAAAACTGTTACCTATATTGCCGATGCCAACAATTTTGTCCTTTTGGTTTCCACCAAAAGTGACACTTCCTTTCTTTTTGTTGACAGCAGCAAACATGGTTGAGTCTCCTGTCATATGTCTCGAACATCCACTGTCGAGGTACCACTGGTTCTTTCCAGGAGAGCACTCAACTTGCAAAACAGAAATCAATTGGTCTTCTTAGGTACCCAAACCTTTTGGGTCCTAGTGTTAGTTTTGGTTCCTTTGGGAACCCATTGCAGCTTACTGCCATTTTTCATATTATGTGTTTTTAAAGGACATATGAAGGACTTATGTCCTACTTCATTACAGGTATGACAAGTAATCGGTTTGACAAAGAAATCTTAAACATTTTTCTCTTATTGAATTTGTCATAGCCTAAACCTGCTTTATCATGAGTAGCTCTATGATTCCCTATTAGCAATGTTAAGTTTTTGCTACCATTTGAAAACCAAAGAACAAGTTTATTCAAAGATTCATTTGTCTTCTTTAGTTCAGAAATTTCTTTTTCATGCAAGTTCACTTCTTTAACATGCTTCTCAATTAGACTTGCATTTTCCTTTTTCAGTGTATTGTATTTAGCCTTTAGCATGCCAAATTGTTTAACCAAATCGTTAAAGGCATCAACCATATCTCCATCATCATCAGACTCACTCTCACAGGAAGAAATGCTTACCTCATTATCGTGAGCCATGAAGTAGAGGTTGACTACTTCCTCGTCTTCTGAAGAGGATGTGTCACCTTCACTGTCATCCCAAGTGGCCTTCATAGCATTCTTCTTAAATTTCTTGGGATTCTTCTTGGACTGTGGACAATCTGCCTTCATGTGGCCAGGCTTTCTACATCCAAAACAAGTAATTTCCTTCTCCTTGTGAGATTTCTCCCCCTTTGGAAATCTCCTTCCTTGCATTCTTTTTCTTTGGAGAAATTTGCTGAACCTCCTTGTAATGAGAGCGATATCCTCATCATCATCATCTTCTTCTTCTTCCTCAGACAGATCTTGTTTACTTGAGGAAGCTTTCATTGCAATATCTTTTCTTTTTGTGGCTTCTCTCTCCTTGAGATCTTCCTTCTCGTTTGACCTCATCGTGATCTCATGTGTCATGAGAGATCCAAGGAGTTCCTCAAGTTTTAGAATCTTGAGATCCTTTGCTTCCTGTATGGCAGTCACCTTTGGCTTCCTGTATGGCAGTCACCTTTGGCTGCCAGCTTCTTGGAAGACATCTAAGAATCTTCCTGACCTGTTCTTCACAAGAATATGATTTACCAAGAGCTTTTAAGCCATTGGTAATGTTAGTAAACCTTGTAAATATAGAAGATATAGATTCATCTTTTGGCATAGAAAATAACTCATACTCATGTACAAGTATATTCAAGTTACTCTCTTTTACCTGATTTGTTCCCTCGTGAGTAACCTCTAATAAGTGCCAAATTTCTTGAGCACTTTCACATCCTTGTACCCTATTAAATTCATCTCTATTTAAGGCACAATACAGGGTGTTTATCGCCTTAGCATTAAAGCTTAGATTTCTCTTATCTGACTCAGTTAGATCAGTGGAAATCTTAGGAACACTTTGGCCATCTACAATTTTCATGGCTTTAAATGGACCATATTCTATAATGTTCCATAGCTCATAGTCCATGGCTTGAATGAATATCTTCATTCTTGCTTTCCAGTAAACATAATCACTCCCATCAAAGAAGGGAGACCTATTTGTAGCTTGACCTTCTCCGTGTGTGGAGTTAGTGTTGAATGCCATTGCCAATGTAAATATATCACACAATGATTAAAAGACAGCTTAGACAATGATAACCTTGCTCTGATACCAATTATAGGATCGAGATTGTCTAAGAGGGTGGTGAATTAGACCCTTTTAAAATTTTACGTAAATTATTTTAACCTAATTGCAAATCGGCTCACTGATAAAAATAACAGAGAGAGAGAGAGTATAAATCAACACCAGTAATTTTTACGTGGTTCGGCCAACTGCCTACGTCCACGCTCCAAGGCTCACCCCTTGAAGATTCTTAACCTTCTCCTCAACGAGAATACACAGATCGGAATTCCGGGCTCCGATCAACTGCCTTTTACAAATCTGGATTGTTCTTCACGGGCGACAATCCACTACCTTGTACAAATATATGAGTTGGTAAAGTTCTAGCTCAGACTACACTCTCAAAGATTAAATCTCAAGTTATCGAATCGAGAGGTGTAGAAGAATAATACAGAGTATAAGATTTTTGCAGGTTAGGGCTCAGGAATTCAATTCGCAAAAGTTGTTTCTTCGTGCTCTAACCTCGGCTTAAATACTTTGTCTTCAGAATCAGCTTGACTTCAATGCTCTTTATCCAATAATAGAAACTTTGTTACCGTTGGAGCAGCTTTCGTACAGAAGCAGGTAGCCGTTGCTTTCTGAAAGCGCAAGTCGCCCGACGCCATTAATGTACTCGACTTTAAGATTCTGGGCGAGATACACTGTAGCTTTCGCGGCATAATTTAAAATCTGGCGGAAGACGTTGCTTTACAATTCTTGAACCGGCTTCGTTATGTTTGTGAAGCTTGAGCCGAATCGGAGGATGCTGCTCTAGAAGATGAACCGCTGTCAGAAGATGCACCATTAAACAACTGAAACGCTATCGGAAGATGTCGATATGAAGTCTTCCGGTTTTGTCGTCTAGTGAGCGGAGGAGGTCTTCTTCGAAGTCTTCAGCCTTTGTCGTTTAATGATCGGATGAGGCCTTCTTCAAAGTCTTCCGGTTTTGTCATTTAGCGATCGGAGGACGTAGTCATTAAAAGCTTTGCCTTTTGTCGTTTTCCCATCGGTAGACTTTTTCTTTTAAAACGACTTCGCCTTTTGTCGTTTTCCCATCGGTAGACTTTATCTTTAAAACGACTTCGCCTTTTGTCGTTTTCCCATCGGTAGACTCAGCGTTAAACGCCATCGGATGATTCAGTCCTTAAACCCATCGGATGACTTAATCTTCGAAGTCATCAGCTTTTGTCGTCTAGCGGGCGGTGGACTTCGTCTTTTATTCTCATTCACCGGTGGACTTCTTTTCTTTTAATATTTTAAATCACCGGTGGACTTCTTGGCAACTTGACCACTGAATGTGCATTCACAGCCCTGTTTTACTAATAAACCTAGGACACTCAACCAAATTCATTAGTAGATTAAAATACCCTTTTCAAGGGTATTTCCAATAGATTAATCCCAACTGCATATACATTATTTTCATTCAGTAAACATAATCAAATTATAATATAAACCATACAAACTCATCATCAAAAACAAATTTGAACTTAATTATCATTTAAGTCAACACAAGTCTCCATATGATGCCTCCAAGTGCTATTCTCCAAGTGCTCTAAGTGCTTCAAGTGCTCCTCCATGTGATGACTTCCAAATACTCCAAGTAAGGCCTTCCAAGTGGGCCAAGTGATGGGCCAAATGATGGTCCTCAATGTGAGAGCCAATGGATGATCAACCCCAATCAAGCCACCATACATTAATAAGTCTAAGTAGTAATGAAAGCATAACTAATGGCCTAGAGTTTGCCAAATAAAAGAGAAAAAAGGAAAAAAAGGCTAAGTTACATAGAGTTGTCTCCTCGAAAGAAAAATTTTGGCTTTTGATTCTCCAGCTGGTGCTCTAATTATTTCTTCAATAAATCCCGAGCTCTCTAATGGGCTCTCCAAGCCGAGAGGGGGAAGGTGATCCATGTCTATCAAGTAATCTTTCCATGTGCATTCCTCCCATAAATTCATATCTGCGAAAGAGAACACTTAATGAGTAGTGAGAATAAATAAAGTTTAAGCTTTTATCAGATTTTCATGTGATTAGGCCCCTAGGCATGTTAGTTTATTTTGGGAAAAAATTTTCAGCGAGGCGCGTAACGCCTTGAAGAAGTTTGCCGGCGATTATAGTGTTGTATCCTAGTTCTGGTACATGGCCCATTTTTGTGTCTTCACTTAATGAGTGGGATGTTTATTACTTTAGTTTTTTTTAGGCTCGGGCGAGTTTGCTGATTTCAAAATTGTGCCAGAGGTTGCTGCTCCTATAAGGAAGATCAGTAATCATCGTCGAGGTAGAAATTTTATGTTTTATGCATTGCATAGCATGCTTTTTGAAAACTATTATTGGTGGGTTGCCACTTGTAAAGTAGAAGGGGTCTGGTCGCCAACACGTCGATTTTATATGTATATGTACGTATGATTTTCTCACGTTTATTTTCAGCATCACATGCTTATAGTTTTATTGTGGTATGTTATGAGGACGAATCCTCTTGATACTTTGAGCAATCTTGAGGTAAAAGTATCACGAGAATATTCTATTACACCTTTTGTTGCGTGAAGGTGATATTGTTTATACGTACGAAAAATAACAGTAGGGATGTGATGATGCGTCCCTTGGGTTTCGAATCCCTAAACTTAATAAGAGTGTTGATTGTTCGAGTTGACATCGTGGCTGACTGCGATCTTCGATCACTTGGGTGACAAGCTAGATTTTTTGATCGGTCACAGTTTTTTTCGGTCTCATGAGACGTTGTTGGATCTTCAGATCACTGTCATTCTATGATAGTGTGCCGGAGAGGTCATTATGTGACTCTACATTTTCACTAAGGTCGTTTTTTGAGAAAAATGGTGAGGTCTATTTTTGTTGTTTAGTCACCTATGTACGTGACAAATTTTTCACTAAGAGCTCATGGAGCCGGTTTGATAAAAAGAAAGAACTATGTTTCCTTAATAGTTTTATAACATCATGCATAGTTTGAAATGCAATCATGTTTTGAAAGAAAGATTAAAACTCGTTTTTAAATCGAGATGCATTAGACGTATCATTTCTATTTAGTTAGTCACTCACTCCATTGATCACCTCTCAATGTAGATAAAGAGAAGAGTGAATAATTTCAGCAGATATTGGAGGCGGTTGCTAGTTGTTTATTTTTTGTTTGAACCTTATTGTATTCATTGGTAAGGATTGAGTAGTTTAATTTGGACTTGTAAATTTTTTTGAATGAATTGGAGTTCTTTTATTTTCGTGCACAGTATAATGTTGTTAAGTATTATTTTATATTACACTATCTGCCTGATATTTCATTATGTGGGATTGACTAAGTAATTATCCTAAAGACTTCTGCTGTTAACTCTAGCAACGGTTTACCTTTTTGGGAACCAGATTGCCTGATATTAGTTCAAAATCACACTTTAATACAAGTGCACGTGTCATTAACAAAGTAAAAAAGAATAAGTATGATTTAAACCCACAATGCTAACTTTAATCAAATTATATTCCGTAAAAACACTAAGAGATGTAAAATAACATACTTGATTTTTATATGAAATGTAAAAATAAGATGCTAAAGCAAAATAGATTGGAATTAATGTAGGACAAATTGGTTAGGGAAAATTTCTTTATTACGTAAATTTCACTACGAAAACTACATATTGTTAAATCATTCGTTTGAAGAGCAAGAATTATATAATGACCAAGGTTCCTTCCAATTACACGGTCGTTTGTTGTATTCTACTCTTCTATTCATAAAAAAAGAGAAAATAATAAAAACCTTAATAACGCCTTTTTCTAGAAGCCATACAAATTGAATGATAACAACTTCATAAAATTTAATATGCATAAATTATCATGCATCTAAAATTTTTTAATTATTTCTCAATTCAATAATAATATGTGTAATCAATTTTTTCCGTCGACATAAATCAAACTTAATTATAATTATCATAAATAATTTATTGAACCAATGTAAGCAATCATAGCAAATAATCGAATTCTTATAATAAATACTCTATTCTCCTAACCAAAATAAAATTTTAGCCCATAAAAATAGAAGACATAATCATATTAATCATATACATCATATATTCAAAACTTAAAAAATATAATTAAACTTCTCTTTGATGATGTTGTGCGCGATGCAGCAGCAAACAAAGTATAGTGTAAACTCTCCTAGGTTTTCACCCGAGAAGTCTTCTTGTTTCTATCTCCAATCCTCTTATTTTCTTTTTTTAGTGTTCCGCGCTCTACTCAATCTCTTTTCATTTGTTGCATTTTATAATTACTTAATTTCCTTGGCATCGGAGTATTTTTCGTGCTTTCGCGATCGTCAAGTATCATTGCTTTATTTTTAATACATATAAGACATGATGTGCTCGGATTCCGTGAGTGACTCTGTTTTTATTCGATTTTAAATGTTGTTAATTTAATAAAATTAAATATAAAAACTGGAAGTAAAATTTATCTCTATTGAGTTTGGTTGATCCATGTCAAACGTCTCCCATCTATCAAGATTTAATAAAGATGATTTTCAGTTGTCGATTTAGGAATAGATTCAGCATGCAAATTTCTTATTATTATATTTTCTCTAAAATTTTATTTTATTCGAGATGTTAAATTTTATTGAAAAATTATAAATTTTTTAATTATTTAATTTTATCTCAAACATTTATTTTGGACTTATATTATCACTTTATATGGAAGTCTCTGTGCTAGAAGCAGACAAAGAAGATAAACAACAAGAAACAAGTTGTGGCTAGAGCAAAGTGGCCAACTTTACCTGTCATTAGGAGTTCCTCATTTTGGCCTTACCTGATAATACAACTAAAATTGACGGAGTTTCCTCCACTGCCCACAACCACCTCTACTTGGAAAAGCACATTGCACTATAAGGCATGGCATGTAAAAAGTATTCTCTCCTCTCATCCATTTGACGATTAGCTCATGATAAAATATAGAACGATCATACAATTTCCTAACATCGAATCAATGTCAATAAAAGAATATAACTGAATTCTTCATGAAGTGTTTTTTCCCTTGACTTTGCCAAAACAATTTTGTCGCACAATTGTTGTTTCAAGAATCTTTAGAAAATCCAACTGTTGGTGAAAAAGGTGCCGGATTTGTGACGATCTTCTTTTGCTAGCCACTATCACTTGGTGGACAAGATGATCTCGTTGTAACCGTGGTTGAACTCTTGGAGTTGAAAATTCAAAGAGTTGGAAGCGTTTATTCATTTTCTCACTTGCCCGTGAATGATTGGAAGATAACCATGTTTTGATTGTTGAATTTTAAGACTAGAGTTATTGAATTCTAAGCTCCTGCAAATATAGGTAGATGTAACACGTATACTAATACGTGTGATAGCAATAGATGCACAGACAGATCTCTTCCAATTCCTCTCATGCATGAAATTTAATTCTAGTTTGACAAGTTTGCAACGGAACATTAATGAACTGGCTTGGGATTGCATTATTTAATGCTTTATTGTCAGAGGACGATTTCTCCACGACCAAAACCTAAATTATTATTATTATTGTTGTTTGATTTGAATAAAATAAATGATCATTAATGAAGGCTCCCATTGCAACTTCAAAGTCAAAAATAGGCCAACCACCACCAACTGCTCCATTTACGACTAGAAAATAAGCATGAGTATTCATGTCTTTCCCCCCTCTATTCACTCTCTTTCAACTATCTATTTTCTGGTTTTAACCCTAAACAAGTGTTATTCTGAGAATGAGATAGAAGCAATACACCTTTTCCAAAGCCTTTTTTAGGGCGAGTTGGAAGAAAAATAGAAAACGAGAGATTGAATAGGAGAGAGAAAATAGAAAAGAAGAATATAATGGTTTAAAATATGTTTAAATTCAAATCACTAATTATGACAGAAAAAAAATAATAGCAGAAAATTGTCAGCCCTTCGTTAAATGGGATTTGTATTTTTTTCGGAGTCAGTCTGGATTATTTTAAGCTCATGAGAAGGAAATAGCCCGCAAATTGTCTATTGACATAGTTTAAGCGAAGACCATTCAACAGATACCTTCTTAAGACTTCCAGCGAAGACCATTCTCATCATCATCTTTATAAGCCAAGCGATCAGAGCCAGAACCTCCATTGTTACACTAGATCAACAACACCTCCTTAGCTAACGGATTCAAATTCAGGGGTGATCTGACCCAGAGAGAACACAGTTTCCGGGGAGAGAATGACGAAGCTTGTTTTTCTTGCGTTTATGGCTATCGCAGTTGCCTTGGGAGAGGCCGCGACGATCACTGTAGGAGGAACCACCGGCTGGACCATTCCTCCGAACACTGATTTTTACGACGAATGGGAAGGCAACCAGGATATTGTCGTTGGCGACGTTCTTGGTTTGTCTCCCAATCTTCGAAATTTCTCAATCCTATTTCGTCGATTTTTTTTTTTCATGAAATTTTCCGTTTTTCTTCGAATGCAGTGTTCAATTTTGCTCAAGGAGCACACGACGTCGCCAGAGTAACAGAGACAGCACATGATTCATGCAATCTGAATTCGCCGATCTTCACCCAGACAACTTCTCCTTTCTCCTTCGTCATCAACGAAACCTCCAACTACTACTTCATCTGTACCTTTGGAAATCACTGTTCCAGAGGACAGAAACTGGCCATCACCGATATCAAGGCCTCCTCCACTTCTCCTCCGGGCACAGTTAACGGTCCGACCTCCTCTGCAACTCCTCCTCCTCCTCCACCACCAAACTCTGCCCACGCTCTCGCCTCTGCTATATCCCCCATCGCCATCGCCATCACCATCGCCGTAGCTTTCTTGGGTTAGTTAGAGTTTAGAGTTCCCACCAGAGTGTCGTTTTCCGTCCGGGTTTAGTTGTGCTGTATTATTGTCCGTGACTTTTTTTTTTTTTTTTTGTTATGAAATTAATTGGGAATAAAATTACTGATTTTTATTGATGATTTCTTTTTCAAATCATTCATTTCATTGGAATTTATATCAATTATTATTTATATTAAATAAAAATAAAAAGTAATCAATTGTTTATTAAAAAAACAAATCAAAGCACAACAATAAACCTGTCTAATCTTTACTTTTCTTCCACACGTGCCTTTAGTTCATCCATATTAGACTATTTGTTGTGTGTTCTTCCCGTTCTATGACATTACTATATTCATACTTGGTCACAAGTGTTTGAAACTAGAATGAATTAAATTGTGAAGATTGCACGTGAAAAATATTGTTTATCTTGACATTCCTTCTTGATAGAACTCTACGTATTGATAGAACTACTGAAAATTTTGTGAAGCATTTGAAATTTATGAGAATATGATGGGTGTAAGTGGATATGAAAACGTAAAGCTGTAAAGGAACATTCTATAATTGAATGTTAGTCTAAGATTTGAAGAGTTGGAAGGTTTTTGAAGTTCTTTGTTGTCCTACATTAAAAGCGTTTGTCAATGCATGTTAAATCTAATACATATTATTATGATTAAGAAATGATACTTAACAACTTGATTGACTCATTACACTTAATTACTATTTAAAATAAAAGATTTTAAGCATTGTGTGAACTTTACTTATGAAACAAAAGTTTCTAATAATATGATAAGTCAAGTACTTTTAGAAGATTTGGGAGAGATTTCAAATTAATTCATGATAATTTGATAAGTCTAAGCCTAGCAAAGCAAGATAAAAGGAAAAAATATACAACTAAGCAAAATACAATGATAAAGGAAAAAAAAAAACATATACAGTAAGCAAAATACAAGAGAACTCAACGTGATAAAAACGATTTTTTTTCTAACTTGAAATGAAGGGCATACACTTTCAAACTTCAAATTGACATTATATTAAGTGAAAAAATATATATGAAAATAAGATTAACATGTAAGATTATTCTTGAAGGGAAGACTTGTCAGATTTCTTTACCATTGTTGGTTTGTCAGCTTGATCTGTGAAAACAAAGACACAAATCATGTTTTCGACGATTCACACAAACGAAAGTAGTCTCTCTTTCTCCCTCTCTTTTATTGGCGGCCTCAGCAAAACGGGAGGCAAAAAAAAAGGTTTTCCCCTATTTCAATAAAACAGTTAAATTTTGTCAATTGAAAACTAAACATTACTATTACAAGACTTAAAAATCCTATTATTTTTGTAGAATTTATAGCTGGGCAGCTAAAGAATAGAGTTTCATTTTGATAAAATTGAAACATCCAAAATTTTGTACGTTTTGTCTCTAAAATATTTTGTACAATACTTGAAAGTTACGTAAAGTGTTTTGGGTGAATAATCGAATACACAATTGATTAAAGAAAGTAAATGGATTGCTAGTGGTGTGATTAGAAAGAAAAGAGGGGTCAAAAAGTAAGAAGGGCAAAAATGGAGGGTTAAATTGAAATTAAATCACAATTTAAACCTCTTCTCTCTCTCTCTCTCTCTTCTTCTTCTACGCAAATCGCAGCACTCCTTCTTCATTGACGCTCTTCTCCACGCCCTAGCTTCTTCATTTTGATCAAGGTTTAAGGTTAGTTTGGTTGCTGGTTATGAATTAAGCATTTATTAGTGTTTATAGTTAAGATTCTGGAAGTTTGATTTGAATGGGTTTTCCAAAACCCTAACCCACGAAATTCTCCCAGTAAATTCGATTGTTTAGTGAGTTAAGTGTATTAAAATGGCATTCTAAGGATTAGGTTTAGGTGGTATTGGAGATGGGGGCATGCTTTTACAAAAAATTGGCAAACGGTTTTGAAGTAACACAAAACAGGGCAGCTTCTGTTTTTGAAATTCTGCTCCACCTTTGATTTGCTTTTTTTATAAATGGATGGTTCCATTAAAATAGATAAAAAGAGGTTTCTGAAACATGTTGAATCATTGAAAACGGATAAAAATTGAGAGAGTTACGATCGTTTAAAGTTTACTCAATTTTATGATTTAAATCAGGAAATTCTATCTTAATTGAGTTAAGTTTTTGAATTGAATGTTTTGTTAGGTTGTTTGAAAAAAGCTAACGGATTCCAAGCTTGAATTGCTAAGGGCCCGATGTAAGTCTTCATGATTTGTTTGGCTGATTTGGCCTACACCACAATAATTCTGTTTTGAGAAAATTGGTGATATACTTAGTTTAATGCAAGGTCAGATGGGTAGCTAGCTTATTTAAGTTGTAGAATGTTTTTTATGTCTCTATTGATTGTTTTCTACGTTTTTTATAAGTTTATGCAATATGAACAGTTTATGCATCATGTCTTTTCAAAATGGCATGAAAATGAGTTTATGCACCCATTTTACGAAAAAGAAACGACTAATGAAAAGATATGAATGTATGTAATCCCGGTCATGTCGAGGTGGGGTCCAAACATTGCTGTCCTGAGAGGAGGAGCATGTTTTTCCCCGGTAGATGAATAGGGCTATCCAACCACATGATGTACCGTCTCCATCTGGTGAGAGTCCCCCCCGGTGACATCCCGCTATGTAACAAAATGAATGAATTAACTGCATATTTTATGAACTGCATATGCACAACATGCATTTACATTTACGATGACTTGCTGAGCCTTTAACTCATAGTTATCTCTGTGGTGTAGGTGACATAGAACAAGGTGAGGATCTCGTATCTCGATCAGACGAGTGATGTTATTGAAGAAGGATAACCGCAGTAGAGTGCTTGGGGCTATCGGAGCGTGATTGACCCGTGGGTAAAGTATAGGTATTTTGAAGCATGTATAGACATTTTGGGACATGTTAGATGTATAGGATTTAATTAGAAAACTTGTAAGGTATTTTGAATGATGTTAAATAATTCAATGATTATGAAATTAATGGATGGTTGTTGAATAGGTAAAATTTTAGTTAGAGGTAAAGGTAGGATTATGATGTCTATTTTTATAAATAAAGGGTGAATTTGATGCTTAAGGAGGAAAGGGAGTGAATTGATATTGAGTATGGGGAGTTGGTTAAGTATGGAGGGAATTGGAGATGTTGGAAGTGTAAAAAATAGAAATTTGCCTTTGGAGTGTTGACTTGTGCTTGCAGGGGTCAACTTATTTGGGTAAAGTGTCGACCTGTAGGCTAAGGTGTCAACCGATTTTAGAGGGAATCAATTCCAAGAGAATGGGGTGTCGACCAGAACCTTCAGGTGTCGACCCCTTTAGGCAAGTGTCTACCCCTCTTAATAGGTGTCGACTCAACAGTTTAAATTGATGAAAACCCAGAGGAATCAAGTGTCGACCAGAACCTTCAAGTGTCGACTGGGTTTCAATGGTACTGCAACCTGAGACCAATCAACTGTCGACCCCGCAGATGGGTGTCGACCGATTACTAAACAATTAGAAAATAGAGGCAATTTACACTTAATGAGGTGTCGACCGTGTGATGACCCGGATGTGTAAGTATGTCTACGAACACGAACTGGAACCCGGATGGCAGTATGTCCGCGCGGGCGAACTGGAAGGTGACGGGTTGTAAAAAGGAGGTCGTCACAATCCCACATCGCTTGGGGAAGTATGTAGAAATGAAACATATGTAAAGAGACCCTCCCAAGATAGCAAGACGCGTTTTGGAGCACAATTGACAACGGATCCCATAAGAACTCTGAAGTTAAAAGTGCTTTGGTGAGAGTAGTACCAGGTTGGGTGAACGATTGGAAAGTCCTCGACAAACAAAGCCGTGAGGGGAGGATATTGGGCTACGACTCAATCCCCAGAGCGGACAATATCTTGCTGGAAAAATGGGTCGTTACAAATGGTATTAGAGCCTGTACCCAACCGGAAATGTGGCCAACGAGGACGTTGGGCCCCCGAGAGGGGGTGATTGTGATGACCCGGATGTGTAAGTATGTCTACGATGGCTGCACGAACCGGAACCCGGATGGCGGTACGTTCGCGCGGGCAAATCAGAAGGTGACGAGTCGTAAAAAGAGGGTTCTCACAATCCCACATCACTTGGGGAAGTATGTGAAAATGAAACATATGTAAAGAGACCCTTCCAAGATAGCAAGACGCGTTTTGGAGCACAATTGACAACGGATCCCATAAGAACTCCAAAGTTAAAAATGCTTCGGCGAGAGTAGTACTAAGTTGGGTGATCGACTGGGAAGTCCTCGCCAAACAAAGTCGTGAGGGGAGGATATTGGGCTACGGCCCAATCCCCAGAGCGGACAATATCTTGCTAGGAAAATGGGACTTTACAAGATCTCAGGGTGTCAACCGATTTTCTTCAGTAGCTCGGACAGAACCAATGAGGGGGTCGACTGACGGTTATAGGTGTCGACCGAACCACTGTCTTACTGTTTTTAGCATTTGTAATTAAGTTTAGCTTTATATGAGGTTTCCACACGCAAGTTATCTTCCGCTGAAAAAGGTTAAACATTCTAGACGAGTTACGAATAAAGAAAAATTTAAATTTCGCGAGATTTTTAGGAATAGTGTCGGGAGAAATTACGGGACGTTACATAAAATAAGGTTTTTCCCTATTCTTTTTCTTAAATTTTATTTTCAATTATTTTATTTAATATAATTACCATTTATATTAAATAAAAATCTCCTAAATCCTTATCATTCAAAACTCCGACCATTTTCCAAAATTTCACATGGAAAATTCTTTCACTTAACCTTGTATCAATTTTTTAAATTTTAGCCACACGACAATTCCCAAATTATCGACTTTGACCAATTGATAAAAAAATCTAATGCTAACATAAAAATACGAGTCAACCTATGACACGTTGACAGTCAATAATGCAAAAATAAATTCCTATAATTTAATTAATTTAAAAATACATGTTTTTACACTTACACGATTCCAATCAAGGAAACGATGTAATGAGCGGTCGGCCTACCCAAGCTTAGGGATCGCCATGAAAAACACAAGGGATCAACAAGTTTTTGAAGACCTGCTGAAGAGGTCAACTAGACAATGTAGAGATTGATCGAGGCGATCGATATGTCTAATTGAGGTTGTCTTGAAAACCTCTTGAGAGCATCAAGTTTCTGAAAAATGTTGATGAGGCCAACCGATGAGTATATATAGTTGACCATGGCAGTAAACTAGAGGATAAAAGTGTGGTGTACCAAAAGATACTAGTAGTAGACTGGAATTCAAAAATCTAACCAAAATGTAAGCATAGAGGACAACTTGAAGATACTGGTTGTCAACTTAGCTAGTTCAAAAATCACACAACTGTAATGATGAGGTTGACCGGAGCTGTAACACTCGGTATTTTGGGTTTTCAAATTTTTCTGTGTAATGACATTTAATGAGTTATGTAGAGAATCTAGTAGAGGGGCAAACTTGTAAATTTAGAAGTCAAAGTTTTAAAACAAAAATAAAAAACCCCTTTCCCTTCCCACGACTTTCATTCTGCAGAAAGCAATTCTCTCCAAACCCTTAGGCGATTTTGGCTCTCCTTCGACGTTTCCTCAAGCCGACGCAGATTCTTTCCTCCGACGTCTTATTCCTTCACGTTTCCTTCCTAAATCATGAACCTAGGTGAGGTTCTATAGTTTTGGATGTTCGGTTTTGTTGTTTTAGAGTTGTCAATTGGTTAGGGTTTCGTTAGAAATTGTTGAGTGAAGTTAGAAATCGTTAGTTATCGAATTGTTGAATGACAATGAGGTATTTATGATTATGGAGGATAGTTAAGTAGAATTAATGGTGTTCGATTGTTTAAGCTCGGTTTTAATGCCGTGTATTGTGGATTGGTATAGGTGAACAAAGCTTATGGATAGTGCTCGGTGTGCTGAGGACCCGAGGTAAGTCTTCGTAACTTATTTGGCCGATTCGGCCTACATCATAGGAGAGTTTATTGATCGAGAATATTTGGTGATTTTATTATTTAGTGTAGGTTGGATGAGTAGTTTAGGATGAATGTTATGTTATGCTAGAATCGTTTCTAAGTTTTTATGTACTGTTTTATGCTTTCCTTATGTCTAATGTACCGTACATGTCTATGCATCATATTTTTTGAATAAGCATGAAAATGAATTTCCGCACTATGTTTTCATGGAAAAAGAAAAGACTAATGAAAAGATATGAATGCACATAACCATGGTCATGTCGGGGTGGGGTTCAGACATGGCTGTCTTGAGAGGAGAAGCATGTTTTTCCCCCTGTAGATGGAAAGAGCTATCTAACCGCGAGATGTGCCTTCTCCATCTGGTGAGAGTCAACCCCTAGTGACACCCTCTACTATGAAACTAAAGAATGAAAGAAATGCATGATTTTCTGAATGTCATATGCATAGCATGCATTTTCATTTACGTAGATTTACTGAGCCTTTAGCTCATAGAATGTCTCTATGATATAGGTGACATTGAAGCAGATGAGAATGACACCCCTCTGCAAGATGAATGAGCTGGTTGAAGAGGAATGCCTGTGGGAGTGCGCTGTGCAGTCGGTGCGAATTCTGACTTGTGGGAGGAATAGGTTAAGTATTTTGTGGTTTTGGGGTTTATGATGGGCTGATGGGAGACAGTATAGAAAAGAAATGTATAGAAACTCATTTTAGGGTGCTTTATGTCTAGATAGTGTATATTTTGATGTTGGATGAAATGGATTGATATTGATGATTTTAGGTTGAGGATTCGGGTTATGGATGCGTATTCTGGTCGAAATGTGGATGGATATTTTGAGGATGTATATTGAAGTGTGTTTAGGTGAAAGTGATTTAATGGGAAAAAATAAAGAGAGAAGGAGCAGATGAGTAAGCACTCTGGAAATAAAAATCCAGAGAGCTAGCCGACTGATCGCCAGGGAAGGCGATCGATCGGCAAACGTCTAGGGTGACTCTGCCTATGTTTTGTTAAGTGTTTTAGTAAGTCGTCCAAAGTCTGTGGATGATAAAGTCATCCGAAGTCTGTGAACGAGAAAGTCGTCCAAAGTCTGTGGACGAGAAAATCAACCAAAGTTTGTGGACAAGTAAGTCATCCGAAATATGTCGACGAGAAAGTCATCCAAAGTCTGTAGACAAAGACGCCGTCCAAAGTCGGTGGACGAATAAAGTCTGTGGACGAATAAAGTCTGTGGATGAATAAAGTCCGTGGACGAATAAAGTCTATGGACAAATAAAGTCTGTGGACGAATAATGTAATACTCAGCTTTTCTGGATATTATTATTTTAATATATATAATGACATTTTTGTAAATATGTCAAATCAAGTTCGTTTTACGAAAAAAAAGCGTTATTAGAATCCTAACGATTAATTGGAATTTTAAGAAAGTTATGAGAATTTTCGGAGTAATAACGCTATATTTCGGGTAATTACGCTTCTCGAAATATAAAGGACGTTTTAGTAAAAATAGTAAACGGGGTCCGTTTTGTGAACGGACAGTTTTAATAGAACCCAGATAATAAGTCGGAGTTATTGGTGAACTAAGGAAATTTGGAGAGCCCGAATCCTTAGCTAATTAACGAAATAAAGGACGAAACAAATAAAAAATAAGTAAGAAGGGAAAAACGGTCATTTACAAATCAATTATATTAATAACACTTATTTTCTCTCCTCCCTCATTTCTTTCTCTCCTCGCGAAAAACCAGAGAGCTCTGGTTTTCCCTCTCCCGCGGCGATTCTCCTCTGCCGACGCCTGTTTCTCCTCCGACCGATCTCCGTTCTTCACGTTTTCTCCTCCGATCAACGTTCTAGGTAAGATTCTACAGCTTTCAGACGTTAGTTTTTAGTTTTAACGAAGTTATACGGTTAGGGTTTTCGTTTAAGGTTTTGTTAAAAACGTGATTTAGGGTTTGAGATTGATAGGTTTATCGAGTTTATGGATATAAAGGACGTATTGAACGTTATTGGACGAAGTTAAACTAATTTGTGAGAAATGTTAAATTTAATGAGTTTCGGGTTTTTGGAAAAGCTCGTTATTGGATGTTTCGTAGAATCGAGTGCGAATTGGTTGTTAAATGCCTCGATTAATTAAGTTATAGCTTTAGAAGAATTTCCTTAGTTACGGATTTCATTAATTTGGACATTAACCATTCAAACGTATTTTTATGATAATTGTTGTGAATTGCCTTAGGTGAACCACGCTTGTAGACGGAGCTAGCATTCAACGGACGTCAGGTAAGTTCTCGTGACTTACTCTGGCCGATTGGCCTACACCGTACATCGATGTCACGTCGAGGATCTTGGAGAACTGTTTGTTTAAATTGCTTTGGTTGGGTAGATAGGTTTAGTTGTTTTATAGCTTATGCGTTATAGTCTTGATGGTACGCATGATGGTTGTTTATTTTGTGTTATAAACTGTTCATGTATTACGTATTTTAAAATAGCATGAAAAATGGATTTCTGCATGTGTTTATGAAAAAAATGAAATGAACTAATGAAAAGAAAATACGTAATCTGTTATCTGTTATCTGGTCATGGGAGGTGGGGCTCAGGCATGGCTGTGTAACACCCGACATTCTCAGTCAGGTGATTTTCTTTACGGAATTAACGGTCACCTCTTTATTTGACCTTTTATTTAATAATTATATGCCAAAGCTTATTGGATTTCTATTGTAGTGGCAGAATTGTAATTAAGGAGAAACTTATTTGGTATAAGTAGAAAATGGAAACTCTTAAACCTCACAAAAAACCCCACTGTAGCCGACATTCTCCTTCGGCGATTCCCATCCTCCCAGAACTCTCTCTCTCGCAGCAGGTAGCCTTCATCATCAACAACCGATTCTCCTTCGTTCTCGTCGATACTCAGCTTACCTGGTAAGACTTAATGAATGTAGTTACTGGTAGATACTTTGAGCTCTGTTTTCAGTTAGAACCCGAGGTTTCGGATTCTTTAATGGCAGAGTAATAATAGGATCATTTATATTATGTGTTTAGTAAAGGCATTTCCGAGTTGATTCTGAACATTTAGATAGCTGTATGCGATTAGTTACTGGGCTTAATCTGGTTATTTAGATTGTAAAAATTTAATCCACGCACACAAGGTGCTCGGCAGAAGAATATAGAAATACAAGTAGGTTAAGCATTAGGATGATTTTTGGTTAATACTATTAGGATTTTATTTTAACTTGGTAATGTGAAATGATTTAGGTGAAGAAGATTTGAAAGGAGTATTCCATTTGCAAAGGACACCAGGTAAGTGAATGTATTAAGACTTCCGGCCACTAGGGCCCTACATCTTAAGAGTACTAAATTAGTTATGTGCTTGATGTTTGTTTTAAGTTAGTAAGATGGTTGTCCTTGGATGATTTACGGATGTTTGAGAACTATATAATGTGATATTCTGTTGAGCCTATGAAATCAACTGTCTAGAATGATAATTTCCATAGCTTGATGATTAAGAGCATTCATGTCATGCATCATGATTTACTTCTCAAGCATATGAAAATGATTTATGAGCATGTTTTTCCCCATGAGCAAGATATGAGAATGAATATGAAACTTATGCAACCGGATTAAGTGAGGGTTGGGGGCGGTTTGGCGTATGTCACTGTCCAAAGAGAAGGACCATGAATACGGCCCGAAAGGGACTATGTACACTTGCACTGTCATCCCCCCTTTACGGCACAAATCCTCCCTTAATCCATATGATGAAAGTGATGAACAAGAACACGAATAAGAACAAGAAAAGAGCATGAAACGAACATGGTCATGATTTTCTTGTAACTATGCATTTACGTATACATGTTAGTATTGCATTCCTTACTAAGCATTAGGCTTATAGTTTAAACCTTATGATGTAGGTGACAAGATTTCAGGTGAGGATTCCAAAGCTAATGAAGATGTCTAAGTCTGGTTGCTGGAAGGTGATCAGGGTGCAATTCTGTGGCTGGATGGCGATTGAGACCCCTGGTTAATGCTCTATGATTTTGTTATGATTAAGAATATGGTAGTTTAAGCAGGATGAGTTTATTTTTATAACATTGAGTTTTGAAATTGTCTGGTTGACTACTGAGTCTGGGAATGATTATAAGGATTATTAAATGATCTGTTGTTAAGTCTTCCGCTATATGTATTTTGGATGAGTCTCTGATTTTCATTTATAAGAGTGATTAGTCAATGAAGTTAGAAGTCTGTGCATATCTATGTCCACTGATAGCTGTACTCCATCGGATGATGTTAGAAATTTGCATCCATCAATAGATGTTCTCTATTGGAAGATGTATGAGTTTGCATCAACCGATAGATATCCCCTATCGGAAGATGTATGAGCTTGCATCCACCGATAAATGTTCTCTATTGGAAGATGTCTTAAAAGAGCACGTGGATTGCACATGTCTATCGATAGATGTTGTGTATCTCAAATACCGGATGATGTAAGTGTTGTGTTGTCGTCTAGTGATCGGTAGATGTTTTACCATCAGTAGAAGTAGCATAATATTTGTCATTTGCTACCGGTCGATGTAAGTGATACTCTTTGTCGCCTAGCGATTGGCAGAAGTGAATAAGTCTTCTGCCGGATGATGTCTGTGAATCACGTGAGACGCTCGTGACCATCGGTCGATGTGAGTCTATGACTCTATCGGTAGATGCTGTTTAGGAGATGTTTGTGAAGAAAAAAAAAATATAACACTAATAGTGAACAAGGTGCATGGAGTAAGAACCGATTGATTAAGAGGTTAAGTTATGAATTACGTGGCGACTCCAACTGGGGTTGTTACAGGCTGTACGGGTTGAAAGAATGTACCCCCCCTCTACGTGGAAAGTGTTGTCCAACCGCTAGAATAGCACTCTCCATTTAGTGGGCTGAGACCTCAGTGACATCTCTGTTATCTGTATCGGAATGATCTGTCATGTTAAGTAATCTGTATCTGTAATCTGCATGATTTCTGAAATTCATATGCACAGCACGCATCTGCATTTACGGAACTTGCTGAGCCTTTAGCTCATAATGTGTCTGTATGGTGTAGGTGACATTGTAGGTGACATTGAGGCAGGTGAGGACGATGTTCCTCCTCCTGACGTATGATGCAGTTGATGGAGAATGGCCCGTGGGAGTGTGCTGAGTAGTCGGTGCGTTTTGACCCGTGGGGATATGTGTAAGTATTTTGAGGGTGTTGGGTTATATTGAGTAGAATATGTATAAAGTTAGAACATTTTAGGATGGTTGGATCTGGTAGTGGATAGGTTTATGTTTGATGTTTTAAACGTTTTGGAAACCTGTTTTATAAACTGTTTTGGTAAATTTAAATAGGAGGGATTGTCGATTTTTAAACGTATCCATGTAGTTCGTTTTTACGAAAGTTTAACGTATGTTAGGCTGTTTAGTTGGGGGTTGATAAAATGAGAAGTGAACTAAGTTAAGCTGTGTTGAAACGTTTAGAGATTTTAGTGTGCAGGGATGCTGAAAGAAACTTAAAACTTAGTGTTTTGCTCTTTGGAAATTCGGATTCCAGAGAGCATTTGTATAAAAGAAAGAAAAGGGAAAGAAGACGGAGGAGTGTGGCGATTGGGCGCGGGCGTGAGGGGCGACTGATCGCCCCTCCCGCGATCGATCTCTGCAGCGATCAATCGCTGAGGAGGTTTATAGCCTCGGCGATCGATCTCCTGAATTAGGAGATCGATCGCTCCTCTCCCCTGTCGCGGCTTTTGACAGTTCTGCCCTCTTTTTTAATTGTTTTGTTTTAATTAATTTTAAGTGTTTTATTAATTGTTTTAAATTGCTTTAAGTTTATAAATGGTTTTGTTTTAAATGGTTTAAAATATAGACTTCAATTCCGATTCCAGTTTAAATTTCGCTTAGAGTTTATTTAAAGTATAAGGATAAAAAAAAAAATATGTACGGGAAATTGGGTACAGTATTAGGGTCGTTACAAATAAATTCTGCGAACGAAGACGTCGTCCGATTCTGTGGACGACAACGTCGTTTGATTTTGTGGACGATAACGTCGTCCGATGCTGTAGACGAATACGTCGACTGATCTCATTACATAGGCGACCTCGACCCCCACTGTACCATTCGTCCAAACCCGATAGGAAGTGTTGTCTGCCGATTCTTTTTAGTAATTCGTCGTCCGATTTTAGTCATAGTCAATTCTAGAGAGTTTAAGACGCCAACCGAAAACCATGTTCCACAGTTTCAACTCTTGCAATTAAGTTTAGTTTTTTTTATACATGGACCCTATGCATTGTATGTCTTCCGCTGATTGTATTAATTGTCAGCACATGGGTAAGAGAAATGGACGAAAATGAAAGTTCAAATTTTATGGGATATTTAGGATGAATGTAAGGAGAAATTAGGATTAGTAACAGGGGGAATTTACGGGACGTTATAGTTATGGTATCAGAGATCCCGGGTTTTAAAACCAGTCCTGTAGACTGCTCGACTGCGCAAGCCACTACACGGACATGCTTCTTCAACTGTAAGTACGTTATGAGTTTTCTTCTACTTTGATTTCTTAGGATTATTTGTCTTTACATTTTATAGGATTACAAAATGGTCAGAGGTAGAGATGCTAGAGACGAAGCCTTGGATAGGCTGATGGACTTACTTGATCGTCAGGCTCGACATATGGATAGGCAGGCTCAACAAATAGAGAGACCGATAAACCGTGAGGGTCTCCGGGCCCAAAGTTGGTAGTTCCCGACATTCATGGCATGGAGAGGTTCCAGAAATTGTGACCTCCACTGTTTGACTGTAAATCCCCCAATCCCACTGTTGCGGAAGAATGGATACGAACGATGGAGGATATGCTAGCGTATGCGAAAATAGAGAACGGAGAAAAGGTTGCATGTGCTACATTCCACTGCGCCATAGATGCTCGGTTCTGGTGAGATTCCATCAAGGCGACCACCGACGTGGCAGTGATGAGGTGGGAACGGTTTAAAGCAGTGTTCTACGATAAATACTTCAGCCGTGTAGTGAGGGAGGACAAAAGGATGGAGTTCACGCAGCTGAAACAGACTAGTTTGGTTGTGGAATATATTCGGAAGTTTGAAGCCTTATGATGTGCCTACGATCCTGAATTGTCAAGCACAGACCATGTAACGCCCCCGAACCCACCCTGGCTCGGAGCGCTACTTTGCTAACCAATCCCACATTAAACTGACTCCCAAACATAAAAGGAAACGGACACATCTGAATTTAAAACTAAACTCCCAAAACTCTCTTAAGTCATACCTAGCTGCCTAGACTCACTAATTACTCTTAATCCTAACCTTTAAGCACCACGGCGTCCTTCCCGAAAATTTCGGCAAAGTAACGCCTGAAAATGGCGCCTCCAAAATGCTAGGTACCTGCAAACGAATAAATCCCCAAGCAGATCCAGTATACTCTTAGACAACTATCCATCCACTCAACTATCCAGCATACTAAATCTCCAATAACAGAAAAGAAAGAAACTATAACACTCACATCCCTAAATAAAGAAAATCCACAGTACAGGGCGATACATCACCCTTAACTATGACTAAATACCACAAATATACATAGCTATACCACAACTATCAAAAACATCAACCAAAATGATTTAAGCATTTCCATTATTTCTACAAACAGTCATCTACAACAAACTACTAAAATGTAAAATCCCACACTCTCCCGAAGACCATGGTCGAGGCGCCGCGACAACTACCCGCACCAGCATGCCTCGTACTCCTCCGACTGCTGCCTAGTCCTGGGCTGTCTCCTCTACCTCACCTGTAAAAACCCGCCACCTACACCATAGAACACAAAAGTAAGCCTAACGCTTAGCAAGTAGGGAAAGAATGCACAACAACACACTAAATACTCGACTCAACCCTAACATGCAGTTTCTACTCACTCTGTTGCTTTCTTTTCATTTCGGTTGCAATTATCTTTCACTTTCATGTGAATCAAGTAGGCACACGTCCCAACACAATCCTAGACGGCCACGCCTTGACCCACGGAGCAAGACCGGAGGCACACGCCCCAACACAATCCTGGACGGCCAACCAAATCTTCCCCAATCGATCGTAGAATCCTCATTGTGCCTTCAAGCACGAACATATCGAGGTATTCATACTCACGACGCATTACGTACATTAGCATAGCATCTCAAGTAAAATACCTCACGGGGTGCTCAGCGAGCCACGAGCCCACGAGACTATTCTACTCGAGACCAGTTGCATAGCATCTCTAGTAAAATACCTCGCGGGGTGCTCAACGAACCACGAGCCCACGAGACTATTCTACTCGAGACCAGTTTGCATATCGATTTACTTATCTTTCAATTCATTCTCACCGCTCAAGCATGCAAAACACGTGGTTTCGTAGTTAGAAAACGATGATGCATGACACACAATGCATAACACAATTGAAAACACAACAACCAAATAGAACAAACAAACAAACAAACAACCAATCCCTACCGTACTATGGTGTAGGCCCGAAGGCAATAAACACGCATCCACTACTTACCTGGCGTCCTAGCTCGCTGAGGGTACTCGATTACCTGTCCATCTACAGCTCGACCTACGATAAATATTCATCAAACCATTAAAATCAAGCCTACATCTACTAATTACTCTCAAACTCCTATTTCTAGCCTAATCCAATGAAAGCCTAACTAAATGGGCCACCAATTTGGGTTCGGTAAAAACCGACCCGAAACTTCAAACGTGTATAATTTTCACGTCGGTTATCGGAATCGAACGATTCTAGCGGCCACGTACTCCTCTAATTACCTATTTTAACATGCCAAAAGGAATTTTAAAACAAACGACTCTAGCTAGGTCAAATTGACAAAAACCCAAACTGCCCCTTAACCCGTAATTTCCCCTTTTTCGATTTTTCATCAAATCTCACTCAATTCCTCACTAATCAACCACAAATACCCTCAATTAGCATAATTTAACCAAAAATCCCGAGATTTCAAGCAAAACCCGAAATGCCCCAAAGAGGGCTTTCTGAATTTCGCCCAATTCGGGCTCCTCACGGCCAATCAACCATAGCCGGTCCAGGGGTCGGCAAACCCACGCCTGAGGCGGCCAATTTAGGCCGGTGATCGGAGCTCAATCGAGCTCGTCACTCCCGGTCTCCAACAGAACCGAAAACAGGGCTAAAACCAACTTACCGGTTCTGTTCGTGCGAGGAGTCAGCCGGAAGCTCCTCGTCGCCGTCGCCTGGCCGGAGACGTCGAGGCATCGCGGCGGTCTAGGTCGGCGATCATCGCCCCTCGCCGTTCTCCCCTCTCCCCTCTCCCCTCTCCCCTGCCTCCTCGCTACCCGACTCGCGAACAACAGAATAGCTTCGGCTATTCTGTTGTTTTCTTTTATTTTTTTTTAAATAATAATAATAATAAGTATAATAGTAAAACTAACACAATTTCTTTAATTAAACGTTTTGCCCTCCCGTATTTTTGATCAATATGAATTTTGTTAAATCTCGTTATTAAATTAACCTAATCCCCGACTTAATTTCAATCAACTTTATTCACTTTACATTTCAATTAATTAAAACTCAATTACTTAAAACAACATATTTTATTATTCTTTTATAATATCCCTCATTTAATTAATTCTAAATTCGCGGGTGCTACAGACCAAGGTATGTAATTTGACTATTTTATTTACTAATTGGTTTGTGAATTTTGTAGGAAAGGTTTACTTAAAGCTTGGAATTTTAAAAAGGGAATTTGTCTTCCCTTCATCAATTGTGTAACCAAACTAATTGCATAATTTTTAGTTTAACTTTAATTTGGCAAACAATGGCCTTTTATGTAATTTGGGCAAACATTTAGTCCTTATATTTAGTCATGCATAATTAGGCATTTAAGAGTAGATTGTGTGGTTAGGATTAGTTGGTGGCATAGGTGTTTGGTAAACCCATGGACCATAAGAGCAACAAGCCCATGGTCAATTAAAGAGGAAATTGGGACACAATTGGCCCATGAGAAGATGGCCCATCAGCTTATCACGTTGAAAGCTTCAGCCCAGCCCAATTGACAAACACTTGACTTCAGCCTGCTCCTCCACTTCACGAAGAAGCCAACGAGCAGTTCAGTGAGAGAGGCGATCTTCAGACGATTTTCAGCAAGCGGCCACAGAATTCAGAGATCGACGACGAGCACTCTGCAAGCGCACGGATTGCTCACCTGGACTAGCTGACCAATTGAAGCTCTCCTCTGCTCCAAGTAAGCAACCTCGCCAGCTGAAGCCTTCCATTTCGCGAACGCCAGCAGAAGCCCTCCAACGGCTAGATTCTCCTCTAGGAATTTTCAAACCTAGCCACCCTAGGTATTTAAGCATCGCTTTTAGTGTTTGTACGCACTTTTTTTTTACCAATATAAACCTATTTTCTCTCTCTGAAAATCCAGAAGGATTTCTAGTTGCCGTCAAGGTAAGCCACGGCGGTTCTGCCGTGAGGAGTGTGCCTCCATTGATCGCCAGTCTTACGGTGGCTGTGATCTCTTATCTTCCCTCCCTCTCTATTATCGGAGTTTCAAAGGCTGAGGATATTAACCGGGCCCAGCCGTTAATGCCTTTCCTCGGGAAGGCATGCACCGAGAGGCATAACATAAGATAGCTTCTCGGTCAGCCAAGGGTTTTTCCATAGTCCATTTCACCTCCATTTTATTTTGTTCTGTTTTCCTCCCCCATTTTTCTGTCAACTGGTATCAGAGCCAAACCTGGCTTTGTGTATTGTCATTTATCTGTTTTGTGTTTCTCTATTTTCTGGTTGTGTCCACGATAATATTTAGCATGTTAACTAGTGGTATGATTCTGGTTAAATATAAAGGATAATTATCGTGATATTCAGTTTAGTGTTTAGGATGTTTCCCTTCTTTTATTTCTCTGATTTTCTGTGTCTGAATCGATAGGTTGCATGTGTAGTTGTCATGATGATCTGTTTAGTTTTCTTCATTGTGTAATCTGTGTTTTAACTGTTGGTGTTGATTTCCTGTTCTTTGTCTTGTTCGGTTTTCTTTTGTTGGGTTTTGAACTTTGCTGGTTGAAACTGTAGTTAAAATACAAAACAGAACCATCATTTGTGCTGCTTAGTATTAATGCAAATCCAATAATCTGTTTGCTGCTGATTATTATTCGATTTATCACTAAGCTGTAGGTTTGTTTTCTAACATTTTCTGCTGATAAGGAAACTGAAAATTTACTGGCATTACCTGTTTGAAATCATTTACAGCAAGTATTTTGCGTGCCGAAGTTTGAGATGTGAGACAGGATCATATTTGTGTTACTGTTGATAAAAAAATCTGATATATTTTGCTGCTGATTCTCTCGGTTTATCACTGAGCTGTTTAGTTTGTTGGATGTTCTATTCCGGTTTGTTTAATCGAGTTTATTAGGCTGTCGTTGTTACTGGCTTGCAGAATTTAATTCTGTTCGTAACAATTAAATTACAGCACCTTAATAACTGTTAATCTTATTCTGCATTCTGTTTTGTTAAATCCAGCCTAGCTATATTGTTGCTGAACTTACTGCTGTATGTTTTAGTGCTGTTCTTCATTTCCAAAGCCGAGTATGTTGAATTGTTGGTGTTTACTGCTTAATTAACCAACCTGTGTTGTTAGATTGTTTGAGTAATTTTCCAGATATTCTTGTGAGGATTCAAAGCGTGAAACCATAACGTTGTCTCATTTTCTGCTTTGTATCTAATCTTTTTCGGTGATTTTATTGTGATGCTTTATCTCGCTAACCAAATTATTTCATCAAGTTATTTGCATCATTTTGGATGGTTTATGTTGATTAGCTTCATTATGGATTTACCTACATTAATTTAGTTAACAATCTAATCTATAATGAGCAAAACCGATTACCAAATTTCTGATTCATTATCAATCTGTTTGATTGTATTCTTGTTCAATTATATAAATTGATCCATCATATTTTAATCACGTTTCAATTCTGTTTAGGATATGTCTCTGTTTAGATGTTTTCAATGGTCATCATGTTTGTTTCCTTCTTGTGATATTTCTGTTATTTTTCAATTTTTTTTTTGAGTCTGTTTTATTTTGTCTGTTGTTTTATATCTTTAAAGTAGTTATCTATTCTGTTATTTAGTAGATTAAATTGTTTAAAACACAAAAGGAAAAAAAAAAAAAAAACTATTTGTGTGTTCATAACCGATAACATTTCCTGTTCTATACCATGTTCTGTTTCCTTTCTGGTTTTATTGTTCTGTTTAATTTAGTAGTATAGATCGCTAAAAAAAAAAAAAACCCAGAATCTGCTGTTATAAACTTGCTGTTTTCTAAAGGGAGTTTGCAAACTGTTTGATGAATAGCCTTGCCGAGAAGTGCTAGCTGGAAACCCTGAAATTTGCTTGAGTTATTAGTTGTTTTACTCCCACAGTTTAATTTTTACTGATACAATATTTCGACCTGCTGATATTCCTTTCGCTTTCAGGTTCATACTTACTGCTCTTCTATTTTTGTTGTGGGATTGTCATAGTGATGTTGATCTGCTAAATTTGTATCATCTGGTATTATGCAGAATACCCCTTAAGCATTAATGTTTTCTGTTGGATAACAAAGATGTTTAAGTCAGAATATTTTCTCTGATATACTTCTACTTGATGCATGTTTCATGCTTATGTTTAACATGTTTCTGTTTTGATGAATGTTGGCCGATAATTTAAATTCGTTTCATAATTGGATTTAGCGTGTAGCTGATAAAACTATTTTTATCTTGCTGTTAAGAACATTATTGCTGCATAAAATTGGGCATACTGTTTACTGCTATTAAACGTATCATTTCAGCATTTTTTTTTTGCAAGCTTAAAGGACCAAAATAATCACTCATATCATACCATTGTGTTGGCTGTATTCTGCTCTATAATCTGGCCTTGTTTAGTGCTGAAATCTGAAATTTTTGCTGCTTAATACTAATCTTTTGACTGCTGTTATGAGCTTAATTGGGTTAGCATCTTATGGCAAAATATCATTACTTAACCTAGACTTGAGTACAATAGACCAACATCTTATAAAGTGATTAATACTTGTTATTTTGCATTCCTCTGTTTTTAGTGCATTGTCTTTTGTTTTGATTTCAGAACATTAACAAGTTATTATTTAATAGCCGAACGTAATTGCGTTGGATTGTTTATCAAAATGGTTAGGCATAATCATTCCAATTGTGATCAAATTGATCCTGAGTTTGATTGTCAATCAACAAATACTTTTGTTGAAAACTATTCCCAATTCGAAAGATTATGGATTAAAAACTATGTACTTTTTCTTGAAGAAAACATTGAATGGTTAATTAAATGGTTTCCTAATTTGTACCATGAGTATATGCATTTTTTTGAATTAGAAAAATCCATGAATGAGAGTTTTAAGGAACAAGATGTTAAAAGTGTATTGTTGGAAGATGTCTTTGAAGAATCACCACTTCTGAATTTATTTTGTGAGAATTTATATAATTTGGGATGTATTGATAAATTAGTTTGTGTGGAAGAAATAACTAATTGCAGCAAAGTTGTGGGAGAGTTCCCTCCCCAAAAGGACGAACTACATTGCTTGGATGAAATGTTTTCTGCCATACAAAATCGAATAGCTCCTGAGGTTATCATGTGGTATAATCCATTTTATGACGAACCTAGAAAGGAAATTTTAGCTGAAGACTTTGTTGAGTTGCCCATAGCTCAAGAGGAACCCTTCCAACTTGTGGCTAAAGGTACGTCGGATCTCCAAACCCGACAAGGCACAACCATGGTAAGCACTATAAAACCAAGGTGTGTACCTTTAGATACTTTAATTTCTTGGTTGTTTAAAATTGGATGGTTTGAAAGTTATTTGGGTAAGAGTGCTAATTTACCTTGGTTGCTTAATATTAATGAGCATATTAATCTTTTTGACTTGTTTAAAAATAGAGCTTCTATTATGTCATCTCTTGATTTTTCAAATTGCCTTAGTAACAAAAATATTGACTTATTGAACTTTATGAGAATGAATCTTTCGTGCATCAATAATATGTGGTATCATTTTAAAAGGTTCATAAAATTTGTTTTACCTTTTTGTGGTAAGAGACTTATTATTGAAGTTAAACTTTTTGAGTTCATAACCACCTATTTTGGGAAGAATAGTGAATTTAAAGTCTTGATTGAAGCTTATTTGTACATTTTCGTAGGGAAGAATTTATTATGTTGGTTTGACATTGATAATGAATATTTTACCTTTCGATTTATTAGTGATAACTTGTTAACCGAACTTGATTCATATGTTGTAGAAAATGAGTATTTTTCTGTTTTGAGTACTAAAATTAAAGAAAATTTTTGGAGAACCTCATGGTTTCCCAAACCTCTAACGGAAGATACCCGCCAAGGAGCCACAGGTGAGCCAATTATTATGACTAATACAAGGTATGTATCTCTTGACCATCTACTTGATTGGTTATTTAAAATTAATTGGATGGAAAATTATTTTGATAGTGCATTAAAGATTCCTCATATTTTGCATAATGGTTGGAATAACTATATAAATTTGGATATTTCTTGCATTCATCCTCCCTGGCAACATTCTTCTAGTTTCGTAAAGATTATTCTCTGCTTAAATGACATGAGTCTATTGGATAAATTTAGAATCATTGAGATAGAGAATTATGATGATAATGATGTTGTTTGGAATACTTGGGAGTTTATTTTTGACAAATCCATACTTAACTCACCCATGTTCCGTAAGTTTCACTTGTCAATCTATGACTCTTATTTTATGTCTAGGAATATTTCATCTAATCATTTGATTTCTTGGTTACTTAGAATTGGATGGGTTGATAATTGTTTTGATGGCATTATGAACTTATATGTTTATAACCGATTTCTTACTATATTCATTGGATACAAAAGCAAGTATTATTTGCCCAAACATGATTATGAAGTGATGAAAAGGACTAGAAAGAAAGGAACTAAAGGAAAACCTCTTAACGAGAAGATAAGCCCTCGGATCCCTAAGTGTACATTGACATTTAAGTTGAGTACTAGTTTGATTGCACATCTATTTTTTGTTAATGCTTGGAAATCTTGTTTGCTTGGGAATGACTTGAAATTATTTGGTGATATCTTAACTTGTCCTAAGAATTTTGATGTAAATGCTAATTTTTACTTCAAGTCATACTTTGATAGAATTGAATTAGGTACTCAAATTTTTAATGAAATTATAGTGGGGATACCCTTGTTGGGAGATTATACGCATAGTAATTCTTCTTTTGTGAACCATTTTTATTTGCTCAATGGATGTGCCATTTTGTTATTAACGATGATTGAAAATTATTGGTGGTTAAAAGGCTTTCAATTATTTACGTTGATGAATGTTTACTTTTTAACCCTTTTTAAATTCAAAATAGTTCTAATTTTGAAAAAAAACCTACTTCGGGCGGACCAACCATTAGATTTGAAGTCAAATCTTCAATCACCCGGAGAGGATGATGTGCCTACGATCCTGAATTGTCAAGCACAGACCAAGGTATGTAATTTGACTATTTTATTTACTAATTGGTTTGTGAATTTTGTAGGAAAGGTTTACTTAATGCTTGGAATTTTAAAAATGGAATTTGTCTTCCCTTCATCAATTGTGTAACCAAGCTAATTGCATAATTTTTAGTTTAACTTTAATTTGGCAAACAATGGCCTTTTATGTAATTTGGGCAAACATTTAGTCCTTATATTTAGTCATGCATAATTAGGCATTTAAGAGTAGATTGTGTGGTTAGGATTAGTTGGTGGCATAGGTGTTTGGTAAACCCATGGACCATAAGAGCAACAAGCCCATGGTCAATTAAAGAGGAAATTGGGACACAATTGGCCCATGAGAAGATGGCCCATCAGCTTATCACGTTGAAAGCTTCAGCCCAGCCCAATTGACAAACACTTGACTTCAGCCTGCTCCTCCACTTCATGAAGAAGCCAGCGAGTAGTTCAGTGAGAGAGGCGATCTTCAGACGATTTTCAGCAAGCGGCCACGGAATTCAGAGATCGACAACGAGCACTCTGCAAGCGCACGGATTGCTCACCTGGACTAGCTGACCAATCGAAGCTCTCCTCTGCTCCAAGCAAGCAACCTCGCCAGCTGAAGCCTTCCCTTTCGCGAACGCCAGCAGAAGCCCTCCAACGGCTAGATTCTCCTCTAGGAATTTTCAAACCTAGCCACCCTAGGTATTTAAGCATCGCTTTTAGTGTTTGTACGCACTTTTTTTTGATCAATATAAACCTATTTTCCCTCTCTGAAAATCCAGAAGGATTTCTGGTTGCCGTCAAGGTAAGCCACGGCGGTTCTGCCGTGAGGAGTGTGCCTCCATTGATCACCAGTCTTACGGTGGCTGTGATCTCTTATCTTCCCTCCCTCTCTATTATCGGAGTTTCAAAGGCTGAGGATGTTAACCGGGCCCAGCCGTTAATGCCTTTCCTCGGGAAGGCATGCACCGAGAAGCATAACATAAGATAGCTTCTCGGTCAGCCAAGGGTTTTTCCACAGTCCATTTCACCTCCATTTTATTTTGTTCTGTTTTCCTCCCCCATTTTTCTGTCACCTTATGTAACGACCCGGGGAGGATCGCCACAAAATTCGTGACTTGTCTTAAAACTTTAATTCATATTTGAACTCTTTTCTCCTTCCTGTTTTTTTTTTTATAACAGTATACCTAACAGGCTTAAGGACTTCAACTTAACAGATGGAAAATAAGTCCCTCGTACGTGACTTCTTCATGACATTATTTACTTAATCATTCACAGACACGAGCGACCATACACAATCATTGATTCTATGACGAAATCGGGCGGTGGAGGATTGCCCTCGGGTCGCCCTACGTTATTCTACCCGAATTGCATAGGTCTGCATGCATCGGCGGATGAAGCGCATATTATCCGACCTATCACGTGCATATCATGTGACTCTCTCATCGACGTTCAGTAGAAAACATCTACCGATGAGCATGTGCGTCTCTCGTGAACGTCTAAAACATCATCCGGTAGTGGACATCTACCGGTAGACACGTGCAGCTCTCATGATCATTAAAACATCTACCGATAGACATGTGAAATTCACGTGTTCCTCTAAGACATCTTCCGATAGCTTACAAGCTCTATATCATCCGATCACTAAACACTCTACTTCTGCCGATCGCTAGACGACAAAATGGCACTTTCATCATCTGATGGCTAAACACTCTACATCTGCCGATCGCTAGACGACAAAATTTATACTTACATCATCCGAAGGCTAAACACTCTACATCTGCTGATCGCTAGACGACAAAATTTATACTTACATCATCCGAAGGCTAAACACTCTACATCTGCCGATGAAGAAACATACTACATCTTCCGGTGACGTCATCCGGAAGACTCAATCGTTCGATTCCTATCATTTGACATCTGCCGATGATGTCAGCCTGATGAATGCCTTATCCAGCTTCTATCTTACGGCAGTAAAACACTATAATCATCAAACAACCTCATCCAATAGAAAATACTACAACTCACCCAAATCTTAACCTGGAAATTATAAACCCTTATGAGTAAAAACCATATCCCATTCAAGATACGCATAGCGGAAGGCTTAGCAAAACAGACCATTCAATAATCCTTAAAATCGTTAACAGACTCTGGAGTCAAACCATTCAAATCCAAATCTCATTGTTATAAGAAATTCTGTTCTACTTAGTCATTTGTTCATCATAAACTATTCTGACTTACTATGAGCATAACCAGGGAACTTAGTCGCCTATCCAGCCTTGCACTGTCACACTGAGCATCCTCCAGCAACCAAGCTTAGACATCCTCATTAACCTTGAGTTCCTCACCTGAAAACTCGTCACCTACATCATAAGGTTTAAACTATAAGACTAATACTTAGTAAGGAATGCAACACTAACATGGATGCATGAATGCATAATTTGGGAAAATCACATGCTCATAAGTCTTTTCTTGTTCATGTCTTTGCTCGTAATCATCATTCATAGTCATGGATCATATTCATCATTCATAGTCATTGATCATAATCATCATTCATAATCAATGTTCATATTCATCATTCACAGTCTTTGATTATATTCATCATTCATAGTCTTTGATCGTATTCATCATTCATAGTCTTTGATCATATTCTTTGTTTAGGTTGTGTGGATCAATAGAGGATTTGTGCCGGTAAAGGGGGTTCGACAGTGAGTTTGATCTTGTTCCCTACTGCGGGTCGTATTCATATGTCCTTCTTTGGACTGTGGCATACGCCGAACCGCCCCCAAACCCTCACTTAATCCACGTTGCATAAATCTTATATATATACATATATACATACATATCTTGTTCATAGAAAACATGCGTTAAAACATTTTCTTATGCTTGAGAAACATTCATGATGCATGAACGTGAGAACTTTTAACTTATCAGACTATGACAAGGATCATACCAGAGCTGACAACTTCACATTAACTAACAGGTCATCAAACATTATAACTCGCAACATACATAAATCCTTCAAGTGCAGACAAACTCATTATCATAAGGTAAACATTAGACATCTCAACCTAGTACTCCCACGATGTAGGGCTCTATTAGCCGGAAACCTTAATACATTCACTTACCTGGTCTCCTTAGTACTTTGAGTTCCTTCCTCTTCAAACTTCTTCACCTAGAACGTTTACATTGCAGTAGTTAAAACAAAATCCTAATAGTTCTAATCTCAAGTTATCCTAAGATCTAATAGCTAAGAGTCATTCCCGAATTCTTAGTTTAATACTCAATGTAACCCGAAATCCCAAAATAAAAACAGACGGATTCGATAAATGATAACTCAGGGTTGGTTGTTTTAAATGTCCAGAATCGATTCGGAATGACATTACCAATCTCGGGTTTCAAAATGTCCTTATCAATACTCGGCCATTGAAGAATCCAAAACTTCAATACCGAGCTGAAAACAGAGCTAATAAACTAACAGATAGCCACATTGTCTAATGCATACCTCAGGCGCAGAGTAGTCGAGTGGTGGCGGAGTAAACCGGCCGTCGAGGAGAGTTTGCTGATAGCAGAGAGTAAGAACTTGCGAGAGAAGAAATCGCCGGAAAGGAAGGTGTCGGCTACAGTGGTTCAAGTGAGGTTTAAAACATTTCCTTTTTCTTTATATATCGGTCATCACCCTCCATTATTATAACTTTGCCACCCAACCTAGTTTAAATCCACATGAAATTAATTATTCTTGGTATAAGTCCTAAACTGTAAAGATTAAATATTCATGACCGTTAATACAGTTAGGAAAATCACCTGGCCGTTAACTCGGGTGTTACACCTTATCTCGGTTTGCACCACGCCTAGTAAGCGATAACGAAGACAAGGTGCATCAGTTCATGGAAGGGCTGAATCTAGAAATTCGAAAGAGTGTAATAGTTTCTGGAATTTTGGATGTACCTTACGCAGATATCGCAGCGAGAGCTTTGGAATTTGAAGCTGCAGAACTAACGTGCATAAAGCCAAGGGAGCCTGCTAGAGGCTTCTTTTGCGAAATCCAGCCTCAATCACGGAATCGAGGTTGGCAACCTAGAGGGCAACAACCACAACAACAGAGAGGTGTAAAATGACCATACGAATGAGGTAATGACCAGAGCAAGGGAAAACAGGTACAAGGAGCTACTCAAAAGCCATTGTGCCATAAGTGCCAGAAAGAACACAATGGCGATTGTAGATTTGGCACAAATAAGTGCTATCGATGTGGAGAGAATGGGCACTATGTTAAGGATTGTCTGAGAGCAGGCAAAGACCAGAAGAGAGTTATGCCAAGGGTTTTTGCCTTCATTGAGCCTGGTGACGTGGATGACGAGGCTCAACCTTTGGTTATAGCAGGTACCATTTTAGTTACAGGTGTAGCTGTATTTTCGTTGATAGACACGGGAGCTACGCACTCCTTTATTTCCACTGCTTGCGTATCTAGATTGAAGTTAGTGCCTGAATTAGGAGAGTGTGAGTATAGAGTAATGCTGCCTTCAGGTGAGCATATGCAGTCAGATCATATTTTCCAAGGCAATGTAGTCTCGGTGGGGAATAATATCCTTTATGCCCGTCTGATAGTTATGGGCATAGTGTAACACCCGACATTTCGGCCAGGTGATTTTTTGACCATTTTCATTGTCACCCCCTCTTATTTAACCTTTATGATTTAAATTTAATGTTAAGACAAATTTATTACAAGTTGAGTAAAACTAGGTTGTGTGGTAGTTTTGTAATTAAAATTTGATGGATTGAGTATAAATAGGAAATGGAAACCTTAAACCTCATTTATTACCACTGTAGCCGACATTCCCTCTCGGGGATTTCTTCCCTCCCAAGTTCTTGCTCTCGGCTACCAGAACTTTCCTTTACCGACGGCTGGTTTCAGCTTGCCTTTCCTCTACGAATCCATATCCGAGGTATACATTGACATTGTGGCTATCTATTAGTTTGTTACCCTGTTCTCAGCTCGGCATTTGAGTTTCGGTCTTTATCAATGGTCGTGTGATATTAGAACATTGTGTTAACTGAGTGTGGTAACGTCATTTCCGAATCGATTCTGATCATTTAGAGTAATCAACTCAGTTTCAATCGATGGTAGAACCTGTCCACCTATTTTTGGATTTCTGGCAACACGGGTATCAAACAGGGTATTTAGGAATGACTTTAGCTATTAGAGTCCTAGGACGATTTATGATTAGAGCTATTAGGACCTTTGTTTTAACTACTGTAATGTACATGTTTTAGGTGAAGAAGTTTAAAGGGAAGAAGCTCGGATTGCTAAGGAATCCAGGTAAGTGAATGTATTAAGATTTCCGGCCACTAGGGCCCTACACCGCAAGGGTATTAGGAAATCATTGAGATGTCGGTCTGTTGACTATGACTAGTTATTGCCATGATATGAAGAAATTGTGTAAGAAGATATTAAGTTACAGGATGTTTTGCTTGTCCTTATGGTATGATTTCTCTCTGTGAACTTCATGTTTATGTATTGAGTCCACGTTTATGACTGAGTTAAGAACATGAAAAGTAAATGTAATCATGATTAAGTGCGGGACGGGAAAAGAGACCATGACAAGTATAGCTCGCGGATTCTCCCCCTGGTGGAGGCCGAGCTGATGACATGTATGGCTCGCGAATTCTTCCCCTGGTGGAGGCCGAGTTGATGACGTGTATGGCTCGCGAATTCTCCCACTGGTGGAGGCCGAGTTAGTCGTTACTATGATTGCCGCGATAGGCAAATGACTATGAACCCCTGTCTTTCTCCCTCGTCTCCTGCCTTAATACATGCCATGAAAATAATGAAAATGAACATGAATGAAGAAAGGTTTATGAACTTGTGTTCCTTAATTTGTGCACTCATGTATACCTGTCAGTATGCATTCCTTACTAAGCATTAGGCTTATAGTTGAACCTTATGGTGTAGGTGAAGAAGGTTCAGGTGAGGATACTATGTTCAAAGAGGATGCTTAAGGCTGGTTGCTGGAGGAAGCTCAAAATGACAGTGTAGGACTGGAAAGGCGATTCATGACCCCTGGTTAACGTTTTATGATTTCTATTAAGATAATGGATATGACAGTCTAAGTAGGTTAAGGCTAATTTGGAACGTTGAATCTTGAGATTTGTCTGGTTTAATTATTGAATCTGAGGATAATTTCGAGGATTATTAAAAGATTGTCGTCTAAGTCTTCCGCTTTGTGTGTTTTTGGATGAGATCATGTTTCTTACTCTTTGAGGTTTATGGTTACTAGGTTATGATTCGGGTGAGTTATGGTAAGTTCTATTGGGTGAAGATGATAAAGGTTGTTGTATTTTCTGCCTTGTGATAGGAGCTGGTTTAGTCTTCCGGCTGACGTCATCGGCAGATGCCGAAGGATAGTAGTTGGATGGTTTAGTCTTCCGGCTGACGTCATCGGTAGATGCCGAAGGAATGTAGTTGGATGGTTTAGTCTTCCGGCTGACGTCATCGGCAGATGCCGAAGGATAGTAGTTGGATGGTTTAGTCTTCCGGCTGACGTCATCGGCAGATGCCGAAGGATAGTAGTTGGATGGTTTAGTCTTCCGGCTGACGTCATCGGCAGATGCCGAAGGAATGTAGTTGGATGGTTTAGTCTTCCGGCTGACGTCATCGGCAGATGCCGAATGATAGTAGATTGATGGTTTAGTCTTCCGGATGACGTCACCGGTAGAAGTTGTAAATGTTATTTTGTTGTCTAGTGACTGGTGGATGTCACCGGATGATGCCTTTAATTGAGCACGCGAGGCCCACGTGCCCACCGGAAGATGTCTCCTCTTAGGCGGTGTTAAGCGAGACACGCGTAATGCACGTGATGACCGGACGATGAAATTTCTGAGGGTTGCCAACACATGCAACCCATGCAAACCCGAGTAGAATTATGTTAAGAGAGTTGAGGGCATTTCTCCTTTGCCCGAATTTGTCAAGAAACCGATGACCGAGTCTAGTCGCTCGACTCTGTGAAAGTTTGAGCCGACGGGGCGTAGAAAGTCGAACACGAGAGGGTTCGTCTTCCTTGATGGTTCTACGTCTCTGTTTCCAGTTTAGGAAAGAAAATAAATAAAACATATAATATAATATGTAGTAAGTGAATGCAAAAGTAAAAGTCAAGCAAACGATTAATGAAGGATTATGAACACGTGATGGCTCCTGGCAGGGGTCGTTACACATAGAGTGGTATGATCTTATCTTGGGGATGGACTGACTGTCTCGCCATTTCGCCACCATTGAATGCAAATCCGGGATGGTGACTTTTCGTCCCCCGAACAGAGAAAAGTTTACCTTCCAGGCAATGAATAGGACAAGTGGGCTGCTTACTTCCTATTCCATAAAGGTCAACGAGCAATTTAAAGATAGCTGCTCAGTTTACTTGGCCACGGTGGTTTATACTCGGTTATTCAACAAAATAAAGTCGAGTGACCTTCCTATCGTGAAAGAGTTTACAGAAATTTTTCTCTACAATCTTCCTGGTTTACTACCAGATCGGGAGATTGAATTTGTAATTGATATATATCCAGGTTCAGGACTTGTTTCTAAGAACCCGTACAGATTGGCGCCGGTCGAACTAAAAGAGTTAAAGTCTCAGCTAGAAGAATTGTTGAATAAGGAATTCATCCGACCTAACTTTTCTCCATGGGGTGTGCCAATTTTGTTCGTTAAGAAGAAGGACGGAACTCTCAGGATGTGTATCGATTATAGAGAGTTGAACAAGTTGACGGTGAAAAATAAATACCCGTTACCCCGAATAGATGACCTGTTTGACCAACTGCAGGGTGCCCGAGTATTTTTGAGGATTGACCTACGCTCGGGTTATTATCAGTTGAAGGTCCGAAGAGAAGATATTCAAAAGACGACATTTTGAACGAGGTATGGGCATTACGAGTTTTTAGTAATGTTTTTTGGACTTACTAATGCCCCTGCAGCATTTATGGATATGATAAATCGCGTCTTTAAGGAGTATTTGGACAAATTTTTTGTTGTTTTTATTGATGACATCTTGGTCTATTCGAGGACGAAAGAGGAGCACGAAGAGCAGCTGCAGATTGTTTTGAGGATTTTGAAGGAACACCAGCTTTACCCAAAATTTTCTAAATGCAAGTTTTGGTTGATAAGATAAGTTTTCTCGACCATATTCTATCCCAGGAAGGAGTTTCTATGGATCCGACCAAGATTCGGGTTGTCAAAGATTAGCCCTAACCTAAGAACGTACGGGAGGTACGAGGGTTCCTTGGATTGGTTGGGTATTACCGAAAATTCATTGAGGGATTTTCGAAGATTGTTGTCCCTCTTTCACGCTTGACCAGAAAGAATGAGAAATTTGTATGGACAACTGTATGCGACAAGAGCTTTCAGGAGCTGAAATAGAAATTGACTACAGCTCCAGTTTTGACATTGCCAGTTGAGGGTGACAAGTTCAACATATACTGTGATGCGTCTAAGGTTGGACTTGGATTCGTACTTATGCAGGAAGGAAGGGTTATCGCATATGCTTCTCGACAATTAAAGCCGTATGAACAGAATTATCCGACGCACAACCTGGAGCTGGCAGCCGTCGTCTTCGCACTGAAGATTTGGAGACATTATTTGTTTGGGCAGCAGTGCGAAGTGTTCTCAGATCACAGGAGCTTGAAATATCTATTTACCCAGAAAGAGCTGAATATGTGACAACGAAGGTGGTTGGAGTTTGTCAAAGACTACAACTTCGAGATCAAATACTGCCCAGGCAAGGCAAATAAAGTCGCAGATGCCTTAAGCAGAGTGCCTTCAACGAGATAACCTTTGCTTGCATCAATGTCGGTAGCATTAAAAACGGAGATTGTGAAGTTTAAGGTGGAGATTGTTACCGAGTTGTCCAATATGCTTGCAAATATCTTACTAAGGCCAACAATACTAGACAAAATCCGAGAAGCTCAACAAAAAGACTTGGAGTGTGAGAAATATCGATTGAGCATGACATCCGAGGACTCGTCCTATTTTAATTTGTCGGATGATGGTGTATTAAAATTTAGGCATAGGTGGTACTTGCCTAATGATGAGGGGTTGAAAAGAGAGATTTTGACAGAAGCATACTCCTCGACCTACTCTGTGCATCCAGAGAGTACGAAGATGTATAGAGACCTGAAACAACATTTCTGGTGGTCGAATACGAAAAGAGAGGTTGCCAGGTACGTGGAAACCTGTTTGGTTTGCCAACAGGTCAAGGTAGAGCACCAAAGGCCGGCAGGAACCTTGCAGCCATTGCCGATTTCGGAGTGGAAATGAGAACAAATTTCCATGGATTTCATAGTTGGACTTCTAAAGACGACGAAAGGACACGATGGAATCTGGGTAATAGTGGACCGTTTGACAAAATCGACCCACTTCCTACCAGTAAAAATGACATATTCCATGGATCATCTTGCCGAGCTTTATGTAAAGGAGGTTGTCAAACTACATGGGGTTCCAGTTTCGATAGTTTCGGATCGAGACCAGAGATTTACTTCCAAGTTTTGGAAAAGTCAACATAAAGCCATAGGGACACAACTAAATTTCAGCACAGCATTTCATCCTCAGACTGATGGACAGACAGAAAGAACGAATCAGATTTTGGAAGATATACTTAGAGCGTGTGTGTTGGAATTCCAAGGCTCGTGGAGTAAATATTTGCCATTGATTGAGTTTTCGTACAACAATAGCTTTCAGGCTACGATCGGCATGACTCCGTATGAAGTGCTATATGGGCAAAAATGTAGATCTCCGCTATATTGGGATGAAGTTGGGGAGGCTGGTATGATTGGCCCTAATATTTTACAACAAACGGTAGAGAAGATCGCCGTCATCCGACAGCGTATTGAGATAGTGCAGAGCTGACAGAAAAGCTATGCCGATGATAGATGAAGGGAGCTGGAGTTCAGTGAAGGCGATGAGGTGTACTTAAAGATTTATCCATTCAAAGGAGTGATGAGATTTGGAAGAAGAGGCAAGCTAAGTTCTCGTTACGTGGGGCCCTTCCCTATTTTGAAGAGGATCGAAAAAATGGCGTATCGGTTACAGCTTCCGGCATCGATGGAGGGAATTCACAATGTGTTTCACGTATCCATGCTCAGAAAGTATGTGCGTGATCCATCCCATGTCATAGAAGAAAGAGAGATTGAGGTACAACCGACACTGACTTACGTGGAGAAGCTAGTACGGATTTTGGAGTCGTCTATGAAGGTGTTACGTAACAAGGATATTCTGCTAGTTAAAGTTTTGTAGCGGAATCATAACGTAGAGGAAGCCACCTGGGAGAGACAGCAGGATATGATGTCTAAGTATCCTGAACTCTTTGTGTAATCAAATTTTGAGGATAAAATTTTAATTAAGGTGAATGTAATGTAACACTCGGTATTTCAGGTTTCCAGATTTTTCTGTGTAATGGCAGTTAATGAGTTATGTAGAGAATCTAGTAAAGGGGCAAACTTGTAAATTTGGAAGTCAAAGTTTTAAAATAGAAATAAAAACCCCTTTCCCTTCCCACAGCTTTCATTCTGCAAAAAGCAATTCTCTCCAAACCCTTAGGTGATTTTGGCTCTCCATCGACGTTTCCTAAAGCCGACGCAGATTCTTTCCTCCGACGTCCAATTCCTTCACGTTTCCTGTAACACCCGGCTTTACAGAATATTAATATTTTAATATAAATGATATTTTTGTAAATATGTCAAATCAAGTTTGTTTTGCGAACAGAAAGCGTTATTACGATCCTAATAATCAATATGAATTTTAAGAAAATTTCTGGAATTATAGGAGTTGTAACGCTAATTTTACGAGAATTATGTTTATCGTAATATAAAGGACGTTTTAGTAAAAATAGTAAACGAGGTCCGATTTGCAAAGGACAATTTTAAAAGGACCCTAATAATAAGTTGAAGTTATTGGTGAAATAAGGAAATTTGGAGAAACCGAATCGTTGGACAATTAACGAAACGAGTGACGAAACAAATAGAAAACAAAAGAAAGAGCAAAATAGTAATTTACAAAGTCAAATTTTATTAAATTACAAATACCCTTTTTCTCTTCTCCCTCATTTCACGGTTCTCTTTTCCCTCTGCGAACCCTCAGGCGATCTCTCTCCCACGAACGGCGTTCTCCATTTCGGCGATTTCTCCTCCTCCGTTCGACTCATTTTCTTCGCGTTTCCTTCCCCAAACTTGACTCTAGGTACGATTCTATAGTTTTGGAAGGTTATTGTTCGGTTTTTATGAAGTTACACGGTTAGGGTTTTGTTTAGGGTTTTGTAAAAAATGTGATTTAGGGTTAGAAATCGATAGGTTTGCCGTAGTTGCGAAGATAATGGAAGTGTTGGACGTTATTGGACGAAGTTAAACGATTCGTTGAGAAATATTCCAGTTTTATGGATTTTTGAAGTTTTTGGAAACTCCGTTAATGGAGGTTTTGATAAGTTGAACGTGAAATGCTCGACGAAATGCCTTAATGAAGTATTTTAGAGTTTTAAGAAATTCTTTAGTTAAGAGTTTCGTTAATTTGATGCTTAAAGGTTTGAACGTGCTTTAACGATGATTGTTGTGAAATTGCCTTAGGTGAACAACGCTCGTGGACGGAGCTTAGTGCGCTACGGACGACAGGTAAGTTCTCGTGACTTACTCTGGCCGATTGGCCTACACCGTACGTTGATGTCATCTCGAGGAGTTTTGGTGAATTGTTTGTTTATATGCTTCGGTTGGGTAGTTAAGATTAGTTCTTTTATAGGTTATACCTTTTTATTGTCTTGATGGTATATATGTAGAATATAGATTATGCTTTTTATTGTCTTGATGGTATATATGTTGAATGTTATGTTATGCACATGTCCATGCATCATGGTTTTTAAAAGAGCATAGAAAATGAACTTCTGCACGATGTTTTCATGAAAAGATATGTGGCCTGAAAGGGGGCTATTGATCTATTGTGTAGGCACAAAGGGTTCTATCACAATACCACATCACCTGAAACTAAATGAATCTACGTAATCTGTTATCTAGTCACGCGAGGTGGGGCTCAGGCATGGCTGTTGTTTATGTGAGCATGTACCCCCCTCTGCTAGATAGAAAGGGTTGTTCGACCGCGAGATGAATCCTTTCCATTTCGCGGGCTGATATCTCGGTGACAATATGTCTGCGACATAATGATAAGAAAATGTTGCATGATTTTTGAAACTCATACGCACAGCATGCATTGCATTTACGAAATTTACTGAGCCTTTAGCTCAAAGATTGTCTGTATGGTGTAGGTGATCAGGATATAGGTGAGGATGAGATCCCTCCACCCAAGGAGTGATGCAGTAGGCAGAGGATGGCTCGTGGGGGTGTGCTGGCGTAGTCGAGGCATTTCATGACCCGTGGGGACGTATGTAGGTATTTTGGGTTATTTTGGATAGAAAATGTTTAGGTAAAATATTTGTACAGATAGAACATTATAGGATGTTTGGATTTAGACTAGTTGATAGGTTTATGTTTTGAAGTTTTTAAACGTTTTGGAAACTTGTTTTGTAAATGTTTGGTATTAGGGAAATGTTCGGTTTTTAAACATATCCACGCGGTTTGTTTTTATGAAATTAGGTTATGTTTTTTTAAACGTGTTTTGAGTCGTTTATTTTGGGTGATTGGCAAGTGAGAAATCGATGGGGTTGTGAGTGAGTTTATGTTGATGATTATTGAAAGGTTTAGTGTACATATATATGGTAAGGGAATTGTGTATGCAGGGGAAGGAAGGAAAAGAAAAGAAAGAAGAAAGAAAAAAGGAAAAAAGGGGGGGGGGGGGGGGGGGAGCCGAGCACTCTGGAAGAATTCCAGAGTGCTCGGCAATCGATCGCCGGCTTGGGGCGATCGATCGTCCCTCCTTGGTCGTGGTACGCCAGGCGATCCCCTGGCGTGGCGATCGCTAGGCAAAAACAGGCGATTGCCAAGGGCGATCGATCGCCTGTTTTGGGTGATCGATCGCCCCTGATTTTGGGACATTTTTGCCCCTGTTTTTATTGTTTCCGCTGCTTCATATGTTTTTAACCTTTAATTAAGTTTTCTTTTAATTGTTTTAAAGTTTTATTAAGTGGTTTTCCAAATAGATTCGAACGTTTTAACAATTTGGTTTCCGATTTCAATTTTGACTTAACAAGTCTATTAGGATAAAAAAAAAATAATACAAGAAATAAGGGTACAGTGTTAGGGTCGTTACATTTCCTTCCTAAATCACGACCCTAGGTAAGGTTCCATAGTTTTGGACGTTCGGTTTTGCTGTTTTAGAGTTGTCAATTGGTTAGGGTTTCGTTAGAAATTGTTGAGTGAAGTTAGAAATCGTTAGTTATCGAATTGTTGAATGACAATGAGGTATTTATGATTATAGAGGATAGTTAAGTAGAATTAATGGTGTCCGATTGTTTAAGCTCGGTTTTAATGCCGTGTATTGTGGATTGGTATAGGTGAACAAAGCTTACGGATAGTGCTCGGTGTGCTGAGGACCCGAGGTAAGTCTTCGTGACTTATTTGGCCGATTCGGCCTACACCATAGGAGAGTTTATTGATCGAGGATATTTAGTGATTTTATTGTTTAGTGTAGGTTGGATGGGTAGTTTAGGATGAATGTTATGTTATGCTAGAATCGTTTCTAAGTTTTTATGTACTGTTTTATGCTTTCCTTATGTCTAATGTACCGTACATGTCCATGCATCATGTTTTTTGAAGAAGCATGAAAATGAATTTCCGCACTATGTTTTCATGGAAAAAGAAAAGACTAATGAAAAGATATGAATGCACGTAACCATGGTCATGTCGGGGTGGGGTTCAGACATGGCTGTCTTGAGAGAAGGAGCATATTTTTCCCCCGGTAAATGGAAAGGGCTATCTAACAGCGAGATGTGCCCTCTCCATCTGGTGAGAGTCAACCCTCGGTGACACCCTCTGCTATGAAACTAAAGAATGAAAGAAATGCATGATTTTTTGAATGTCATATGCATAGCATGCATTTTCATTTACGTAGATTTACTGAGCATTTAGCTCATAGAATGTCTATATGATGTAGGTGACATTGAAGCAAGAGAGAGTGACACCCCTCTGCAAGATGAATGAGCTGGTTGAAGAGGAATGTCTGTGGGAGTGGGCTGTGCAGTCGGTGCAAATTCTGACCCGTGGGAGGAATAGGTTAAGTGTTTTGTGGTTTTGAGGTTTATGATGGGCTGATGGGAGACAGTATAGAAAAGAAATGTATAGAAACTCATTTTAGGGTGCTTGATGTTGGATGAAATGGATTGATATTGATGATTTTAGGTTGAAGATTTGGGTTATGTATGCGTATTCTGGTCGAAATGTCGATGGATATTTTGAGGATGTATATTGAAGTGTGTTTAGGTGAAAGTGATTTAATGCGAAAAAATAAACAGAGAAGGAGTAGGGGAGTAGCACTTTGGAAATAAAAATCTAGAGAGCTAGCCGACTGATCGCCAGGGGAGGCGATCGATCGGCAGACGTCCAGGGTGGCTCTGCCTAAGTTTTGTTAAGTGTTTTAGTAAGTCGTCCAAAGTCTGTGGACTAGAAAGTCGTCCGAAGTCTGTGGACGAGAAAAGTCGTCCAAAGTCTGTGGACGAGAAAGTCATCCGAAGTCTGTGGACGAGAAAGTCGTCCAAAGTCTGTGGACAAAGATGCCGTCCAAAGTCCGTGGCCGAATAAAATCCGTGGACAAATAAAGTCTATGGACAAATAAAGTCTGTGGACGAATAAAGTCTGTGGACGAATAAATCACGCGAACAAAGACATCGTCCGATTCTGTGGACGACGATGTCATTTGATTTTGTGGACGATAACGTCATCTGATGCTGTGGACGAATACGTCGACTGATCTCATTACAGAGGCCATCTCGACCCCCACTATACCATTCGTCCAAACCCAATAGGAAGGTTGTCTGCCGATTCTTTTTAGTAATTTGTCGTCCGATTTTAGTCGTAGTCAATTTTAGAGAGATTAAGACGCCAACCGAAAACCCTGTTCCATAGTTTCAACTCTTGCAATTAAGTTTAGTTTTTTTTATACATGGACCCTATGCATTGTATGTCTTTTGCTGAATGTATTAATTGTCGGCACAAAGTAAGAGAAATGGACGAAAATGAAAGTTCGAATTTTATGGGATTTTTAGGATAAATGTAAGGAGAAATTAGGAATAGTAACAAGGGAAATTTACGGGACGTTACCGGAAGACTTTGAAGAAGTCTATGAATAGAAACACACTATGTTGTGCAACTCATCGAACAAAATTTCTATGACTAAGTGTTGTCAATTTCATTTGTGATTTTTGATTCTTCAATATTGAGCCAAAGCTAATATCTCTTATTCACGAACTTGAGGTTGTACGACTTGAGATAATTAGCTATTGTGCTAAATATTTCTCCACTACTTATTTATTGTGGAAATTTAAAAGATGACTCCCAAAAAAGACTCGACAAAGGTTTGATTGACTCATATAGCTAGACATGACTAACGAGCGATCCAAGTCGAGCCGAGGCAGAAGTAGTCCGGCTCACCCAGCCTAACGAGTTAAACGAGTCGAGCCTAACGAGTCTAACGAGCCAGCTTGACAAAAATTTCAACCCGAACCGGCTCACGAGTCACGATTTAAATGAGCCAAGCCGAGCCGCCTTAACGAGCCTTAACGAGCCGAGCGTATATAAATATTTTCAACTTATATTAATATAAGTTTTTTAAAAAAATTTATTTAAAATTATAATAAATATTAATAATTATATGTCAACAATATTTACTCATTTTATTTAAAAATTAGTTATGTTAAGCCAAAGTATATAAAATTGAATATATTAATAAAAACATTATTTAAGACTACCCAATAAAAAATATCACATAAATATAAATAAAAATATTTTGACATATACTTCAATTACAAAAGAAATTACAAAATTACAAAAGAAATTTAATAAAAAAAACAAAATTTCAAATTTGAAAAAAAAAAATACTTCAAATTACAAAAGAAATTCAATAAAAAGAATCTTTAGTTTTCAACATCCAACTGCGTAAACTCCTCAAAAATTTCATCCTCTTGTTATTGATCTTTCGTCTTGGCGTCGGTCTAATCTTTGATACAAATGAGTGCATCCACAAGGTCCGATACAAGTATTCCTCTTCGTTCATCATAAATATGTCTGCCTGCATTAAAAGCAGATTTCGATACTCTAGTAGAAATAGGAGGTGCTACTAGATCACGTGCCATTATAGAAAGAATAAGATATGTGATAGAATGTCTTTTCCACCATTTTAAAATATCAAAATTTTTATCTCGAGAAAACTGATAATGAGGTTCAAAATAAATATTGTATTCATTTGTAGAATAAGTAGAATTACTTTTAGTTTGTAATTCATTCCATATATCATAAATACTATTTTGTTAACTAAAACTACCTCCACACCACCACTACTACTAGGATAACTCTCGGTATGTGGATGTTGTGAATAATAACGATTAACATTGAAATATTTTATTTATAGGATCCATGATACATGCATAACAAAAAGTAAGAGGAATGTTATACCAATATTTTTTAAATTTTGTTTCCCTTTTATTAAGAATATTACTAAATTCATCTATTTGTCGATATTTTGTAAAATTACATGTTAAATCTACAAAAATAGGAAGAATAATATTATAAGTGAGATAATAAATTTAAGAACATTGATTTATAGTATCATAAAAGGTTTAAAAAAATCAAGAAATATATTAGTAATATCACAACTAGATTTGTCAAGGTTAATACTTTGTGTCTTATCATTAATAAAAGTACAAATAACTTGTCAATATGGCTTAGCATTTTGCAACATCAAATAAGTTGAATTCCATCCATTATCTACGTCATTTTTTAATTTTTTTGGTTTAAGTAGGGCAGCTCTACAAAAATTTTTATATTTTTGTTGTCTCGAATTAGACCCAATAATATAAGAAATTGTGGATCTAATTAATTCAATATGAGGTGAAATATATAACATATCATCTTTAACAACCAAATTTAAAATATGACACACACATCTCATGTGTAAAAGAGAATCATGAGTAATATCTAATTGTAAAAAATCCTTAAATTGAGAAATAACAACATCATTAGCACTATCATTATCAAGAGTTATGCTAAAAATTCTATCTTTAATAAAATATTTTTGCAATATTGTCATAATAAATATATAAATGGTGGTGCCAAAATGAGGATATTCACAATTACAAAATCCTAAAATTCTTTTATTTAATTGTCAAGATTCATCAATAAAATGATATGTTACCACTATATAACCAATAGCATTACGCGCACTCCATAAATCAGAAGTAATGCAAATAGACATTGAAAGAATATTTGAAAAAAATGTAATTAATTCATTTTTCATATGTATAAACATTTTAAGGATATCACTTCTCGTAGTACTTCTAGGAATACATTTAAAACTAGGAGTAACATATTCTTTCATAAATTTTTCAAACACTTCACTATCGAAAATGATAAAGGCAACTCGGATTGTACTACAAGTTGTGCTATTTCTTCTCGCATTCTATTTTGTGAATATGTGAAAATTTCACTACCACTAATATTTACATTGAGCTCTACTTTCTATTTTGTCCGCAATTTTAACATCTTTTAAATTAAAATATTTCCATACATCCGAAGTTTTTTGTCTTCTTTTTTTAGGTGAAGTGGATGCTTGTGCAGATGATTGTCCCACATAAAATATAGGAATTAATTATCTAATTTCCTCTATGTCATCATTATCATCAATAATATACTTGTGATGATCCATAATAAATAAAACTAAATATAAAATTAAAATTTTAATAATAAATTGATACCACAAAATCAATGTCCAACATATGCTTGTAGGTGAAGTGAATTAATCAACTCCACGTATACGAAACCTACAAAAAAAAATTGATGTAAAAAAATTTAGTTAATATAACTACAATTAAAAATTATGTAAATATATGTAAAAAAAATAACTAAATTTTACCTTGTTGAACGAGGAAAAAAAATAAATTGTAAGAAGAGAGAAATTGATTGAGAGCACCAAATTGATTGAAAACAAATTAAAAAATGAATTTAAGAGATTGAGAGAGATTGGTGAAAAAAATTGAGAGGGGGGAAGAGAATTTATAGAAGAGGATGAGGGGGAGGAGGCAATGGTCACAAGACTGTTGCCTGTTGGGGGAAGCAGGCAGGGCAATGACAATGGTCTTATGATCGTTGTTGCTGTGGTGCTGCTTGCTGCTACAACAAAACAGATACAGAGAGAGAGGGTGAGAGATAGCAGCAACGGTCACAAACCGTTGCTGATTGCTGCCACAAAAAAGAGAGAGCAGTAGCAACAGTCACAAACTGTAGTGCTCCACCAGCCTGCCCGTTACTCACTTCTACCTACAACTCAATCAAGGAGAATAGTCAAATCAACTAAGGAAGGGAGGATGAAATAGGTTTAACAACTTTTTAGTGTGATTAAAATTTCTCATTGTTTGCTATCTCAATATGTATTATCCCTTTTGATTAAATGAACTAAATCAATATGCAGGTATAAACAATATAATAAATATAGAAGGGTAAGAGAGTGCAAACAGATTTATTAACACGGTTCAGACAAACTATTTATGTCTGCGCTGCAAGGCTCTTTTTTGAAAATTTATTTATCAATAATCCTTTTTGTTACAAGTGATTAGGTTTCTAGGAATCAATGAAACTTTACATCTATTATACAACGTCACCCTTATCCTTGATTGAACTTATAGGTGTCAATCGAGTATTTTTCAACTCTTCAAGAGTGTCACCCTTTTTATTTCCACAATAAATGACTTGGTGAAAAGATGTTTAGTACAAATAGCCTAACTTTCTCAATACAATATCAAGTTTAGGAATAATAAAGGCTAGATTTTGAGCTCAAGAATGAAGAATAAATATTGCAAATGAAATCGATAGCACTTCTTCATAGAGTTGTCTTTTGATGAGTTGCACAACGGAGAGTGCTTTTATTTATAGACGCCTTTAAAGTTTTAGAGCTCCAGTGGACAATTTATATTTATTTGTCGTCCTCGTCATAAACATTGTATGATTCTTGAAATGCCCAGGTCGACCACTAGTATCTTCAGGTCGACCTCAATGCTTGAAAAACGATCATATTTTTGAACTACGGTCTACCATCGTTATCTTCTAGTCTACCGACTTGGTGTACCCCACCAGTATCCACTAGTCTATTGCCAAAGTTGGGCCAAATATACTCTCAGGTAAACCTCTTCAACATTTTTAAGAAATTGGATGTTCTCGATGTAGCACCCGGCTCTATTAAACCAAATTTAATTGCCAATTATAATGTGTTAATTTTATGGAAGAATTGAGGGAGAAAGTGATTAGGTTAGTTAATAACTATGTAAGGACAAAAGGGTAATTATCAATTTTATAAATGGATAACGTATTTCCGCCACTGTTTTCCTCATTTCCCTTCTCGGTATTCAGCTCAAGCACAGCAGAGCTCCAGGCGATTTCCCTCTCCGATCTTCATTCCTCAAACTAGGTAAGTTTTCTCTTCGTTTTCTGAAGTTTTTAGTGGCTAGATAGCAGAGAGAGTGCAATGTGTGTATTTTTGATAATGTTGTGAGTGAGTGGAGTTCGAGTTTAGTGTTGAATCGGAGAATGCACGAAGAACAGGATTCCTAACTAGCTTCCATAGATTTCTGAATGAATATTGGTTGGTGCTTGGAGATTTAGAATCGGACAAATGTTAGAATGATGATATTATTGAGTTTTCTGATTTATGGCATTGGTAATAGGATTCTAGGTGTTGTTAATGTTAGGATTGAGAATCTGACATTAGTATGAGTCTGGTAGTTTTAGTACACTAATGCCATCAGGGCCGGTGAGGGTTAAGCTACGCACACTAGGTGCTTGACTATATGACTCAGAGGCTTCAACTAATATCCATGAATGATTTCTTTAGTTAGGATTTTACCAGCTTTGGGTTTAGGTTATTCTGGGAGCATTTAACATTGAATTATGAAATGTCTAGGTGAGGAAGGATTCAAGTGAAGACACGGGATTTGCAAAGGAGTCCAGGTAAGTAGAGTTTGCATGTGCCTTCGGGCCTACATCACAAAACAGTAGGACTTGTATGTGCATGAATGTATGTTTCATTTCAGTTGCCATGCATCATATTTTGAAAGAAAACGAAAATGAATTTACATGAAGTAGCATGGTGAGATGCGAACAGACTGTGATAGTATACTTTTAAGGGAATTAATCCGCCCCTTAAATCGTACATAAGGATTCATACCCTGGGAAAACTGATCCACCTCCCATTGTATCAGGGATCGATTTAGTTGTTAAGGGAATTAATCCGCCCCTTAATTGAGTATTTGGATTCATACCCTGGGAAAACTGATCCACCTCCCATTGTATCAGGGATCATCAGACCAGTGAACGAATGCAACATAACTGAGGAATGAAAGTAGAAACTGCATGTTAGGATTTACATCTCAGTACACATTTCATTTCTTGCTTTACTTACTTAGCATTAGGCTAATAGATGAGTTTTGTGATATAGGTGAAGAAGTGACAGCAGGTGAATCCTCTGAGTTCATTGAGGGATAGACTGGTTGGGGGAGCACGCTCATGCCACGGACCTGGTGAACTGATGAGGCGATTTAACTGATGTCTGTTGGTGAGAAGGTTTAGTCGACAGTGTTTAAATTTGGAAATGTTAAGTTCCCATAACAGTAGTGGTTTCAGTACTTTGAACACGTTTTGAGATTTTTCTGATAACGGTGACCTGTTGAATTTTAAATGTTATTTTTACTGGATTTGATTAATGTAGGGGTTTTGAGTTATTTCTGAATGGTCATGGAAAAGTAAGCAAATTCTGTTCTGTAATTAGTAATTTGTATGTATAATGAGGAGTAGATGAAATGTACTCTGTTTTCTACCGGTAGATGATGTCTATCGGTAAGTGTTGAGCTATGATGTCTATCGAAAGATGCTTTCAGAAAAGCCATCGGATGATGTAGGTTTAAGTCCATCGGAAGATGTCTTCAGAAAAGCCATCGGATGATGTAGGTTTAAGTCCATCGGAAGATGTCTTTTCAGATGTCTTCAGAAAAGCCATCGGATGATGTAGGTTTAAGTCCATCGGAAGATGTCTTCAGAAAAGCCATCAGATGATGTATGTTTAATTCTATCGGAAGATGTAGAATAGGTTTTGTCGTTTAGTCATCGGTGGTTGTAGAGTAAAGTCGACTGGAAGAAGGGAATCAACTGGCTGACGTCATCGAAAGATGTAGAAAATATTTTGTCATCTAGCGTTCGGTGGATGAAGTGCATTCCTCCACCGGATGATGTAAATGGTGATTTGTCGTTTAGTGACCGGTGGATGACGTGTATTTGATCCACCGGATGACTTAGAAAGTCTTTTGTCGTTTAGTCTCTGGCAGAGGTTTCGTGTTAATTCCACTGGATGACGTAGCCGAAGTGCTGTCGTTTTGGTTATCAGATGAATCTTTTGTTTCTGCTTCATCCGTTGACTCTATTCATCGGCAGATGCATTTGACTTTTACAATCTTAACATCTAACTCTATTTTCTTTTATCCGATTACTTTTAACATTCCAACTGACTATCCAAATATCATTTTCATGTTTTTGTTTTACTTATATGATTTTCCGCTGCAAGTATTTTTTTTTTTAAAAAAAAAATAAGGTAGAAGTTTTAGTCATGTACGAGTATGAAGTAGCGAACCGGGTTTAGATAATTCGGGGCGTTACACTCGAGATGTTTTTAGTGTGACTTAGATTAAACTGGTCAATCGCCCTAGTCAACCTATACGCAGCTTGGTCGATCTCTTCGAACAGATCTTCAAAAATACGTTGCTCTCGAGTGTTTTTTAGGACGACATCTCAGCTTGGGTAGGTCGATACTCATGCATCTTTTCCTTGATTGAAATCATATAAATTCTATAAACTTTACCAATAATTGCAAGGACTTAAACACTTTATAATCTTCCACATACTCACTTTCAAGGGTATTTTCAATAAAAAGCAACACTACACAATTCATATCAACTTATTCAAACAACAATAACCATTATCAACTAATGTAACGCCCCGAGTTTTATGAACCCAGTTCGCTACTCATAACCCGAATATAACTAAGAAACTTTGGACCAAATTTAAAATTTTGCTCGAAAGTTAAAATTTGACATTTTCTAAGACCTCGAAATATTTAAAAAAAAAAAAACTAGTAGCGGAAATCATTTAAGCACAATAGAGTTAAACAAAACTATATAAAAGGAAATGTTTGAATAATCGGTTGGAATATTAAGAAACAATCGGCCAAAGGAAGTAAGGGTTTAAATCGTGTAATACTTGAAGAGTTACAGAAGTCAAACATATCTACCGTCGAGCAAAGTCAACGGAAGAGGCCGAAACAGGAACCAGAAGGCTTCCCTGGTGACAAAGCGACAAAACCTTGGCTACATCATCCGGTCACTAAATGACAAAACACTTCCTACATCCACCGGTGACGTCAGCCATCATCCGATCGACTTTAACATACATCCACCGGTGACGTCAGCCGGATGATTCATTCATCCGATCGACTTTAACATACATCCACCGGTGACGTCAGCCGGATGATTCATTCATCCGATCGACTTTAACTTACATCCACCGGTTAACTTGATTCGCCGATGGTTGAACTTACAGATTTCACTCAAAACATCCAAAATAACCTGACCCTAAGTATCATCTGAATTCCACAAGTGACCCTTTAAAACCAACATTTGTATTCTGAACCTATAAAATCCCAAACCAACAGATTGTAATAAGATCAAGTCAGATTTTTCATAACAGGGGACAACTCAGACATTCTAGACCCTTCAGAAAGGATAGACACTGACAACATTAAAATCACATATCTCTTGACAGAGAAGAAAATCCCAAGGATATAAAACATCAAACAACTACTGTCATTAAATCCTGAATACTCATCAAATAACCACTTAACCACTGAAACTTCACCTACAGACAAATGTTAAACCGCCTCATCAGGACACCAAAGCGCGGCATGAATGTGCTTCAACAGCTTCACCTATTCTTTAGTAAATTCAGAGAACTCTCCAGTGGTTACCTCAGCACCTACATCACAAAACTCATCTATTAGCCTAATACTGAATAAGTGAAGCATTATGAAATGAAATGTTGAAACGCTAAAACATAAATTCCTAAACATGCAGTTTTTACTTTCTCATCTCAGTTGCATTCACGTTCATTCATTACTGATATGATACCTTGTTTCCCTTGGGAGTGGGATCAATCCTCCAAATGTTATACATCCTCTACTTGATTGAGTGATTTAGGGATAATGTTAAGTTAGAAAGTTCAATGTTCGACTCGTATGTAACGAAGTCGAAAATGCTAATGTCGTAAATAGACTAAGCTAGAGTCGATAAGCTTAAGAGTTGGGTATAGAGTTGATAAGAGTTGATAAGCTTAAGAGTTGGGTATAGAGTTGATAAGCTTAAGAGTTGGGTATAGAGTTGATAAGCTTAAGAGTTGGGTATAGAGTTGATAAGCTTAAGAGTTGGGTATAGAGTTGATAAGCTTAAGAGTTGGGTATAGAGTTGATAAGCTTAAGAGTTGGGTATAGAGTTGATAAGCTTAAGAGTTGGGTATAGAGTTGATAAGCTTAAGAGTTGGGTATAGAGTTGATAAGCTTAAGAGTTGGGTATAGAGTTGATAAGCTTAAGAGTTGGGTATAGAGTTGATAAGCTTAAGAGTTGGGTATAGAGTTGATAAGCTTAAGAGTTGGGTATAGAGTTGATAAGCTTAAGAGTTGGGTATAGAGTTGATAAGCTTAAGAGTTGGGTATAGAGTTGATAAGCTTAAGAGTTGGGTATAGAGTTGATAAGCTTAAGAGTTGGGTATAGAGTTGATAAGCTTAAGAGTTGGGTATAGAGTTGATAAGCTTAAGAGTTGGGTAAGTTATACGTTTGAACTATGTTAGTGGGTGAAGAGTAAGAAGTGAGGTAAGCCATTGATTCTTTAGAGTGTGAAACTGCGGTATTTAGAGAATATCAGATAGAAGTTAAAGTGAGTGTAGATCATTTAAGGTATTTGGGTGCTGAGTTTGAGTATAGTGAACGTGAGTTAGACAAAGTAAGCATAGCGAATGTAGGTATGAAGATTCATAGTATACTTTGAGGAATAGTTGATAGGTTTAAGAGATGAGAGCTTTGAGTACGAGAGTTGTGTTGGAATAACTAAGGAAATGTTATGATTGTTTGAGGTATAAATTGTTTTGAACGATTGAGTTAAATAAATGTATGAGATAGGAGTGATAAGTTAGGGAGCAACGTTATGAAAATGAAAACTTTGGAGTATGAGCAGCGTGTAAATAAATAAAGGAAAAGTGGTAGGAATTAGTAAACTGGTAAATAGAGGAGAATTTCATTTGAGGATTTGGGATAAAAGACTTTGCATTGAGACAGTTATGTAAGTGTTTGATAGACGTTAACTTAGACAAGTAAGATCGGAGATGATAGAGTAGAAGAGGAATTGCAATTGAGGATTTAGAGTAGAAGTTTATTAATAGGTATTTCAGTCAAATGATGTTCACTAATAGGATTTAAGTTGGGAGGTTTCAAGGGTTGAAGACAATGGGCATTAAGGATATGTTGTACACCATTTAGAGTATTATGTGAAGAGTTAGGAACGAGTTAGTTCTGATCTAAGAATTTATTGAGGTTAGTAGGTATTGAGGTACGAAGTGTACTCATTGGTATCTTAGGATTTCTCGATTTTGGGTAGCATGAAGGACTATAGTGGTTTGTGCGTGTTTAGTAGACACAGAAGTAGAGAAAAAGATCGAATTGAAAATTCAGTTAGAAGGGTTTTGAGGGTATGAATTAGATTATAGTTAGTGAACGTGTGAGTATTCGGGTTAGAGCGTAACCGATAGTTGAGTAAGGGTATTGAGTAGGTGAGATGAGATGAATACATCAAGAACTAATAAGGCTACAAATTTTGAGGACAAAATTTTTGTAAGGAGGGTGGATTGTAACACCCGAGATTTTTTTAAGGAAAGAAATTAAAAATATAATAAGATGGTTGTTTTAATTAATTTAAAAGAAATAGCAAAAAGAAGGGAAAATAATTAAAAGTGACTTAAACAGTTTATTAACGAAAATTTATAATTTGAGAACGGGATTTAACGAATTTAACGGAATTTCGGGAGAGCAAAACGGTAAATGAGAATTTAATTAATGGTTAGTTTTATTAATGTTATTATTGATTATTATTATTATTATTATTATTAATAAAACAAAACGAACAACAGAATCGATTCTGTTGTTCGTCGAGCCCGACGCTGAGCGAGGAGCAGGTGAGGAGGGGGAGAGGCGCGAGGCGATGATCGGCGGATCGAACACCCGCGTTTTTCGGCACTCTCCGGCCAGACGGCGGCGACGAGGGGTTCCGGCCTGTCTCCGTGCACGAACCGCCCGGTAAGGCTCGATTTTTCCCTTTTTTTGCTCTGTTCGAGGCCGAGGGTGAGGAGCGACTTAGAGCTCCGATCACCGGCCTAAATTGGTCACCTCCGGCGTGGGTTTGCCAACCCTTGGACCGGCTATGGTTGATTGTCAGTGAGGGGCCCGGTTTTGGGCGAAAATCAGAAAGCCCTCTTTAGGGCATTTCGGGTTTTGGCTTGTAGTTCGGGATTTTTGGTTAGATTATGCTAATTGAGGGTATATGTGGTCGATTGGTGTAGAAATTGATGAGAATTGAGGAAAAATTGGAAAAGGGAAAAATTCCCGGTTTAGGCAGCTCGGGTTTTCTGAGTTTTGACCTAGCTAGGGTCGTTTGTTTTCAAATTCCTTTTGGCAGGTTAAAATAGGTTATTAGAGGAGTACGTGGCCGCTGGAATCGTTCGATTCCGATAACCGACGCAAAAGTTATGCACGTTTGAGGTTTCGGGTCGGTTTTTACCGAACCCAAATTGGTGGCCCGTTTCATTAGGTTTTTGTGGATTATGCTAGAAATAGTAGTTTGAGGGTAATTGGTGAATGTAGGCTTAATTTGAATGAAGTTTGATTAATTGTAGTTAGAGTTAGCTTAAATATTCTTTAGAAGTAAATAGTGATACTTAAGTGAATTTTGTGAATGTGATAGGTTACCGAGTGGGGAAATGTACATAGCCAAAGCGAGTAAGTGCGGTGCCAGAGTTCAGGTAAGTAGAGGACGTTTGTTTTGCCTTCGGGCCTACACCACGGAACGGTTAGGATTTATTGTTTGTTGTTGGCCGTCTTCTTTGTTGGTTAAGCTGTTGGTTATTTGTGTTGATGTTTGGTTGTCTTTCGTTGTGGTCAAGCATATTGATGGTTGATGCTTTACTTTGTTCTGGTCTGGTTAAGTATTGTGAGTATGCTGCTTTGTTTTGTATTAAGTAATTGTGAAAAGAATTCCTTGTTGTGGTTGTCTGGTGTTGGTAGTTCAGTGTTGTTTTGTAATTGTTTTGGTGTTTTGTTCGGTATTGCATTTTTTTTTAAGCATGCATCATGGTATAGCCCGTTAGGTACGATTAGTGGCATTGATTGGCATTGTGAGCATAAATGTAAGCAATAAAGGTACTTGTATTTGCATCTCAAATAGGGTGCCTTGTCGGGCTGGGTTGCTGGTAGTAGCACCCCGAGGGGAACTCTATGAGAGGTGACCGGCTAAAACTAGAATCCTGAAATAGGGTGCCTTGTCGGGCTGGGTTGCTGGTAGTCGCACCCCGAGGGGACCTCTATGATGGATGATTGGCAAAACTAGACTCTTGTAATAGGGTGCCTTGTCGGGCTGGGTACTGAGACCCCGAGGGGACCGCTGGTAGTAGCACCCCGAGGGGACCTCTATGATGGATGATTGGCAAAACTAGAATCTTGAATAGGGTGCCTTGTCGGGCTGGGTTACTGGTAGTAGCACCCCGAGGGGACCTCTATGATGGATGATGGATGATTGGCAAAACTAGAATCCTGAATAGGGTGCCTTGTCGGGCTGGGTTGCTGGTAGTAGCACCCTCAGGGGACCTCTATGATGGATGATAGATGATTGGCAAAACTAGAATCCTGAATAGGGTGCCTTGTCCGGCTGGGTTGCTGGTAGTAGCACCCCGAGGGGACCTCTATGATGGATGATTGGCAAAACTAGAATCCTGAATAGGGTGCCTTGTCGGGCTGGGTTGCTGGTAGTAGCACCCTGAAGGGACCTCTATGATGGATGATGGATGATGGATGATTGGCAAAACTAGAATCCTGAATAGGGTGCCTTGTCGGGCTGAGTTGCTGGTAGTAGCACCCCGAGGGGACCTCTATGATGGATGATAGATGATTGGAAAAACTAGAATCCTGAATAAGGTGCCTTGTCGGGCTGGGTTGCTGGTAGTAGCACCCCGAGGGGACCTCTATGATGGATCCTGAATAAGGTGCCTTGTCGGGCTGGGTTGCTGGTAGTAGCACCCCGAGGGGACCTCTATGATGGATGATTGGCAAAACATGGAATTCTGAATAGTGGGCCTTGTCGGGCTGGGTTGCTGGTAGTAGCACCCCGAGGGGACCTCTATGAAGAATTAAAGCAAAGAACAGCAAATTAAAGCAATGAACGTAATCAGATAAAGTGAATTGTAAAAAAATGCATCTCGAATAGGTGCCTTGTCGGGCTGAGGTTGCTGGTAGTAGCACCCCGAGGGGTACTCTAGAGAGATGGCAGCTAAAACACTTATTGCATTGTGTGTTGTCGTGTATTTTGAGTTAGTTTGTTAAGTTGCATTGGGTGGTGTTGTGCTGTTGTGTTAGGGTAGGATGGTGTGTGCATTGTTATTGTTATTATTTGTTACTCCCTACTTGCTAAGCATAAGCTTACGTGTGTGTGTGTGTTCTGTGGTGTAGGTGACGACAGCAGTACAGGTTAGAGCTACGAGGAAAGCTAGGATTGGGACGCAGTCGTTGATGTACGCGGTATGCCGGTGCGGTCAGTTGTCGGGGCGTCTCGACCATGGTCATCGGAGATGTGGGGTTTAATATTTTGGTGGTTATTGTAAATGTTTATTGTTGTATATAGTTAAGTTAAGGGTGATAGGTCGCCCTAACCTGTGGATTTTCTGTAACGACCCGAGGAGGATCGTCACGTGTCATGACTTTCCTTTAAACTTATCCGTACTTTTATACCTCTGTAATCGTAGTATACTTTTTTTTTTCTCAGACTTATATCATATCTCATCTTAACTTAAATTCGCTGAATAACCGCGTTTAGCTTTCACTCCTGCCGATCGCTAAACGACAAACATCTAGTTGTTCTACCGGTCAGCACGTGCATCTCACATGATTCATTAAACATCTATCGGCAGGCACACATATTTGCATCTGCCGACAGTCACGTGCAACTCGTGTGACCAATTAAAACACCGTTCAATTATACAACGGAAGCCACCTACATCTGCCGATGAGAGAACAATAGACGATGCTCTCATCTGCCGATGGCAAATACTCTATATCTGCCGATGACGTGGCATCACATCTTCCGGTAACTTAACTCACTACTCATACCGATCGCCAGATAACAGACATTGTCGTCATCTGCCGATGGCTTAAGACAACTACATCTTCCGACAGATTAACTCACCATCTGCCGATGATACGTCCCATGTCTGCCGATGAGAGAACCATAAGCGAGGCTCTCATCTGCCGATAGCAAATACCCCTTATCTGCCGGTGACGTCAGCCGGAAGACAAATACTCTTCCTCTTCCGATGACGTTCTCCGGAAGTCAAACTTACCCGACTCCCATCACAACTCTCCTGCCGATGACGTCAGCCGGAAGACAAATACTTTTCCTCTTCCAATGACGTCCTCCGGAAGTCAAGTCAAACTTACCGACTCCATCACAACCCTCCTGCCGATGACGTCAGCCGGAAGACAAATACTTTTCCTCTTCCGATGCAGCCGGAAGACAAATACTTTTCCTCTTCCGATGACGTCCTCCGGAAGTCAAACTTACCCGACTCCCATCACAACTCTCCTGCCGATGACGTCAGCCGGAAGACAAATACTTTTCCTCTTCCGATGACGTCCTCCGGAAGTCAAACTTACCCGACTCCCATCACAACTCTCCTGCCGATGACGTCAGCCGGAAGACAAATACTTTTCCTCTTCCGATGACGTCCTCCGGAAGTCAAACTTACCCGACTCCCATCACAACTCTCCTGCCGATGACGTCAGCCGGAAGACAAATACTTTTCCTCTTCCGATGACGTCCTCCGGAAGTCAAACTTACCCGACTCCCATCACAACTCTCCTGCCGATGACGTCAGCCGGAAGACAAATACTTTTCCTCTTCCGATGACGTCCTCCGGAAGTCAAACTTACCCGACTCCCATCACAACTCTCCTGCCGATGACGTCAGCCGGAAGACAAATACTTTTCCTCTTCCGATGACGTCCCGATGAAGTCCTCCCGGAAGCAGACTCATTCCTCCATCATCCCTTGGCATCAGACATCCCCCCTTTTTTTTTTAGACTTCTATCTAGATAAATGTAAACCTCATAACTTAAATACTTAATGGCCATGGCCAAAACTCATCAGAATAAATCATGAACTCATTCAAACTCACACAGCGGAAGACTTAATTAAAATAGTTCATTTGATAACTATAGCTATATCTTCGGACTCTGAAATTAAGACAGGCAGTTTCTAAAATCCCAAATTGTTAAATAATCCGAACCTACTTGACTTGGCTTCTTAAAAACTTCATTAAAACTTATACGAGCTTTAACCAGAATTCCTCATTCGCCATCCAGCCACAGATTTCACACTGATCACCTCCAGCAACCGAGCTTAGACATTTTCATCAACTTTGAATTCCTCACCTAATATTTCTTCACCTACATCATAAGGTGTAACTGTAAGCCTAAGGCTTAGTAAGGAATGCAAACTATTATGAGTTCATGAATGCATAACTTGGAGAAAACATGCTCATAAGTCTTTTCTTTTCATGTACTTATCTTAATCATCATTCATAATCGTATCTCGTATTCATTGTTCATAATCATCATTCGTAGACATGCTCATATTCATCATTCCTTTCATCATTCATATTCTTCATTACATTATGTGGTTTAAGGGAGGATTTGTGCCGGTAAAGGGGGTTCGACAGTGAGTTTGATCATGGTCCCTACTGCGGGTCGTATTCATATGTCCTACTGCGGACTGTGACATACGCCGAACCACCCCCAACCCTCACTTAACCACGTTGCATAAGTTTTATCTTCTTACCTTATTCATGAGAAAAACATATTTCAAAACATTTTCATATGCTTGAGAAGTAAAACATGATGCATAACATAAATGCACTTAATCATCGAACTAAGACAGGGGAGTACATGAGAATAACAGAACCATATCCATCGACATTTCATCAAACATATAGCAGACAATGTTCACTAAATCTAACTTAATCCTTTGATGTAGGGCCCTATTGGCCGGAAACTTAATACATTCACTTACCTGGATTCCTTAGCAACTTGAATCACCTTCTCTTCAACTTCTTCACCTAACACATTTCACATTACAGTAGTTAAAATAAAGTCCTAAAAGTTCTAATCGAAAGTCATCCTAGAATCTAACAGCTAAGGTTCTCTGTGCAGTCTGAAATCCAAAACCGAAACAGCTAGATATAGCTATCGATTAAACGGGGTCGGTTATATAAAAGGTCCAGAATCGATTTAAGGGTGACATTACCAAATGAAGATAAAGAACGATAACCCACTGACTCAGCCATTGAAGAGCCCGAAAGTACAAGTTCAACTGAAAACAGAGTTCTAAATGACTACCCGGCATCTACATTGTCAAAATCTTACCTAGAATGCGGGTTATCGGAGTGGAGGCTGAAAAACCAGTTGCTGGGGAGAAAAAAGGCTCCAGAGAAGAAGGGAGTCGCCGAGAGGAAATGTCGGCTGCAGTGAGGTTTTAAATGAGATTTAAGGTTTCCATTTTCTATTTATACCTAATCCTTCAATCTTTATTACAAAATTGCCACTCAACCTAGTTTTACTCAACTTGTAATGAATTTGCCTCAACGTTAAATTTAATCATAAAGGTTAAATAAGGGTAACAATTAGAATGGTCAGAAAAATTCACCTGGCCGAAATGTCGGGTGTTACATTTTCTACATTTGTGGATGTTAGTATTTTAGTTTCCCATTTTTCTATTATTAGAGATTTTGTATGCTGGATAGTGAGTGATTAGCTTAGTAAGAATATTCTGGATCTGGTTGGGAATTTGTTTGTGTGCAGGTACTTAGTATTTTTGGAGGCGCCATTTTCAGGCATTACTCTGCCGAAGTTTTCGGGGAAGACGCCGTGGTGTTTAGCGGTTAGGAGTAAGGGTAATTAGCGAGTCTAGGCCTAGTTTAAATTATGTCTCAAAGTGGGTTTGGTTAGCAACGTAGCGCACCGAGCTAGGGTGGGTTCGGGGGCGTTACAGTTCCCTTAGGAGTGGGATCAAATCTCCCAATGTAATAAATCCACTACATCAGTTAAGGGACGGATTAATTCCCTTAATAGCTATCACAACACGTTCTGTTCATGCCTTGCCATAACATTTCATGTAAATTCATTTTCGTATTTCTTCAAAAACATGATGCATGACATAAAGAAACTCAAACATGCATAAACCTACTGTTTTGTGATGTAGGCCCGAAGGCGCACACATTACTTCATTTACCTGGATTCCCCGAGAATTCCTCGTTATGAGCTACTTCGGGATTCTGTTCACCTAAATCGCAAACAGAGCATTAAACTTCATTTCCAAACTATCTAGAAACCTAAGGAGCTAGTTTGGCATTTTTGTTTATCTAGCATTCCCGATTCCATACTATACCCCAAACGAAATCCCGCATTCACAGAATTTAAAAAAAAAATGCATACATTGAAATCCTTTAGCTACCTAGGCACTAAAACAGCAAGCGGTTGAATCAAAACTCACCTTGATTGTATGAAATCGGAGGGGAAATCACCTAGAGGGAGTCTGCTGAAGAGCTGTTGGCCGAGAGAAAAAGATAATCAGAATGGTGGCGGCTACAATGCATTTAACCCCAAATTCTCTTTCCTTAAATACGTTATCCACTTTTAATTTCTATTTACCCTTTTTGCCCTTGAATAGACTTTAACTAACCTAATCACCTTTTTCTCCTAATTCTTCATAAAATTAGCACACCATAGTTTGATAAATTAAATTTGGTTTAATGGGACTGGGTGCTACAATCTACCCTCCTTAAAAGAATTTTGTCGTTAAAATTCAGTACCTGAATAATTCTGGATATTGGTCCATCATGTCTTGCTGGCGCTCTCATGTTGTCTCCTCTATGTTCTGGTTATGCCATAAGACTTTCACCAGTGAGACCTCTTTGTTACGCAATACCTTCACTGCATAGTCCAGGATCCTTACTGGTTTCTCCTCATAGGTAAGGGTAGGATGAACTTCAATACTCTGTTGTTCCATAATCTGAGATGGATCTCTAACACACTTCTTCAGCATGGAAACATGAAACACATTATGGATTCCATCTAAAGAGGCTGGTAACAGTAATTGATAAGCTGACTTCCCAATTCTCCTCAAGATTGAGAAAGGTCCAATATATCTGGGGGTTCAACTTACCCCTCTTACCAAATCTCACAACTCCTTTGAAAGGTGACACCTTAAGGAAAACTTCATTACCAACATCAAATTCTAGTTCTCTTTGTCTCTTGTCCGCATAGCTTTTCTGCCGGCTCTGAGCTGTCAAGATTCTTTGTCGGATAAGAGTAATCTTCTCCACTGTCTGCTAAACAATGTCAGGACCAATCAATTGTGTTTCCCCAACGTCATCCCAATATAATGGAGATCTGCACTTTCGTCCATATAATGCCTCGTATGGTGCCATGCCTATTGTTGCCTGGAAACTGTTGTTATAAGAAAATTCAACCAAGGGCAAGTATTTGCTCCATGAACCTTGAAAGTCTAGCACACATACACGAAGCATATCCTCTAATGTTTGGATGGTTCTTTTGGACTGTCCATCAGTTTGAGGGTGAAAAGCTGTGCTAAAACTAAGTTGTGTTCCCATAGCCTTGTGCAAGCTTTTTCAAAACTTAGAAGTAAATCTAGAGTCTCGGTCTGAAACTATGGTACCTGGAACTCCATGTAACCTAACAATTTCTTGCACATACAACTCAGCCAGTTGATCCATCGAGTATGTTATCTTCATTGGCAGAAAGTGAGCAGATTTGGTTAAACGATCAACTATTACCTAAATTGCATCGTGACCCTTTGCTGTTCTAGGTAATCCTATAACAAAATCCATAGTTATTTGTTCTCATTTCCATTCAGGAACTGGTAAGGGTTGCAATGTTCCAGCAGGCCTCTGGTGTTCGGCTTTGACTTGCTGGCAGACCAGACATGACTCCACATACTCCGCCACACTTCTTTTCATAACTGGCCACCAATAGTGTTGCTTGAGATCTCTGTACATTTTCGTACCTCATGGATGAACAGATAGTCTAGAAGAATGTGCCTCAGATAGGATTCCCTTTCTAAGTTCAGTATCAGCCGGAACAAACCATCTATTTCGAAACTTGAGAATTCCATCAACTGAGCAGTTGAAATCCGACTTATCAGTAGAATCCATGCACAACTTATACTTATTGCATTCAGTATCATTCATTTGAACTTCCTTTATTCTCTCCAAAATAGTAGGCCTCAAAGATATGGCCGAAAGCATGGCTGCCACACTGGACACAGCTTCCAGGTTAAATCTTTGGAATTCTGTATCTAAAGCTATCGATATGTCTAGAATCAATGTAAAGACTGAGGGAGTCACTCTACTCAAAGCATCAGCCATTACATTCGCCTTGCCAGGGTGGTACTTAATCTCAAAATCATAATCTTTGACAAACTCTAACCACCTATGTTGCCTCATATTTAGTTCCTTTTGCGTGAAAATGTATTTTAGACTTTTATGATCCGAAAATATCTCACAAGTTTGTCCATACAGGTAGTGCCTCCAAATCTTTAATGCAAAGACCACAGCAGCTAATTCTAAGTCATGTGTATGATAGTTCTTCTCATGTGTTTTTAATTGTCTAGAGGTGTAAGCTATCACTTTACCATCCTGCATCAACACACAACCAAGACCAATTTTGGAAGCATCACAATAAATGCTAAACTTACCGTTATCAACAGGAAGGGTCAGTATTGGAGCATTAATCAGTTTCTGTTTCAAGGTCTAAAAACTAAGTTCACAATCCTCAGTCCACACATATTTCACGTTCTTTCTAGTTAGTCGAGTGAGGGGTATTGCAATCTTTGAGAATCCTTCGATAAATTTTCTGTAATACCCAGCCAATCCAAGGAAGTTTCGAATATCAGTGGCATTCTTCGATTGAGGCCACTCCTTAACCGCTTGAACTTTGGCTGGATCGACGGAGATTCCATCTCCAGAGATCACGTGACCAAGAAAGTGAACTCTGTCCAACCAAAACTCACACTTGGAAAACTTAGCATAAAGTCGGTGCTGTCTTAGTAATCCTAACACCAAACCCAAATGTCTTGCATGCTCATCCTTAGTTCTAGAATAGATTAGTATGTCATCTATGAATACAATGACAAACTTGTCCAAATACTCGTGAAACACCCTATTCATGAGATCCATGAAGGCTGCTAGTGCATTTGTCAAACCAAAATACATAACAAAAAACTCATAATGTCCATACCTTGTGCGAAAGGCAGTCTTTGGGATATCTTCAGATTTGACCTTCAGCTGGTAATAACCGGATCTAAGGTCAATCTTAGAGAAAACTCTTGCACCCCTAAGCTGGTCAAATAAGTCATCAATCCTCGGCAATGGGTACTTGTTTTTGACAGTCAACTTATTCAATTCTCTATAATCAATGCACATACGCATTTATCCATCTTTCTTTTTGACAAAAAGGACAGGTGCACCCCATGGTGAAAAGCTAGGTCGTATGAACCCTTTCTCCAACAAATCCTCCAACTGTTTCTTTAATTCTTTAAGTTCTGTTGGTGCTAGTCTATATGGATTTTTAGACACAGGCTCAGCGCCGGGGTAAACATCTACCACAAATTCAATTTCCCTGTCTGGTGGCAAGCCAGGAAGGTCATCTAGAAATACTTCCGGAAAATCTTGGACAACTAAAACATTTTCGGGGCTCGCTTTTTCTACTAGTTGTGTGTCTAAAACACTGGCCAAAAAGCACAAATATTCCCTGCATGGGGAGGGTCTATAATCGACAGAAGTCATCACAGTCATTTCCTTACTCTTCTTCAGAGCTTGGAAGGTATGGTTTAAACCACCAGGGAATTGAAAACTAACAATTCCAGTCCTACAATCTATTGTGGCGTAATGCTTAAACAACCAATCCATTCCTAGGATTACATCAAATCCCATTATGTCCATAATAATGAGATCGGCGGGCAAATTCATATTTCCTACTAATACAACACTATCAGGCATCACTTGGTTAGAGTGCAGGTGGTCACCAGAGGGTAAAGCAACATTAAACACATGTTCAGTAGGGGTAAGCTTTACATCTAACTTATCGGCAAATGCCGATGCTATGAATGAATGTGTTGCACCAGAGTCTATCAATGTAAAAGCGGGTAAAGAGTTGACCAGTATAGTACCTGACACAACAGCAGGCTGTTCATCCTCGCCTGACTCCACCATGGAGAATATCCTCGGCTTTATCTTAGCAGGGCTACTCTTTAAGACCGGGCAGTCTCTGTTAAGGTGACCAACCTTGCCACAGTTGAAACATCGTATGATCCTGGGCCTCGGGCAATCCCTGAAGGCGTGTCCAACTTCTTCGCAATTGAAACACTTTATCTTCATTCCTATGTACAAGATGTCCAGCAAATCTTGACAAGGATTCGAATTGTCTGCTGTACTCTGCCACCGACCCCGTTTGCTTCAGTTGCATGAACTCTATTTTCTTTGCGGTTTTAACAGTGCTACTAAAATATTTATCATAGAAAATGTCCTTAAATTGCAACCAAGTCATCGCCAAAACGTCGGTGGTGGTCTCAATTGTCTCCCACCAAAGTTGTGCATCACCAGCCAGATGAAATGTTGCCAACGTGACCTTTTCCCCTTCACCAACATTGACACACCTAAACATACTCTCAACCTTCCTCAGCCATTCCTCAGCAATTATCGGGTTGGGCGACTTTCCATCGAATATGGGTGGTTGCAGTCTGCGAAATCTGTCCCCCGTATGCTCATTGCCATAGCCCGAGTTGGCACTTCCTTTTGCTTCTCGGTTCAATAACACTCCTAACTGGTCGGACTGTTGTGGCACTATGTCAGTCTGCTGACGCACCAGTTCCGTCAGCTGCCTAATTACACTAGAGTCCTCCTCCTGTCTCGGAGTTGGTATCTCTCTTGGTAGTCTTGGTCTTTCTGGTCGTCTAGCCATTTTGCTTTATTCCTAGACAAGGTTAAATACTCTCATAAATATCTAATAACTAAGGCTAACATGAACACTTACAGTTGTTGAAGTATTTCCATGCGTCGGCTGGCACTGATGAGTAATCTTTTGAACGGTTTAACAAAATGTCTCTGATACCATAATTGTAATGCCCCGAGTTTTATGAACCCGGTTTGCAACTCATAACCTGAATATAACTAAGAAACTTTGGACCAAATTTAAAATTTCGCTCGATAGTTAAAATTTGACATTTTCTAAGACCTCGAAATATTTTTTTAAAAAAAAAACTAGCAGCGGAAATCATTTAAGCACAATAGAGTTAAACAAAACTATATAAAAAGAAATGTTTGAATAATCGGTTGGAATATTAAGAAACAATCGGCCAAAGGAAGTAAGGGTTTAAATCGTGTAATATTTGAAAAGTTACAGAAGTCAAACATATCTACCGTCGAGCAAAGTCAACAGAAGAGGCCGAAACAGGAACCAGAAGGCTTCCCTGGTGACAAAGCGACAAAACCTTGGCTACATCATCCGGTCACTAAACGACAAAACACTTCCTACATCCACCGGTGACGTCAGCCATCATCCGATCGACTTTAACATACATCCACCGGTGACGTCAGCCGGATGATTCATTCATCCGATCGTCTTTAACATACATCCACCGGTGACGTCAGCCGGATGATTCATTCATCCGATCGACTTTAACTTACATCCACCGGTTAACTTGATTCGCCGATGGTTGAACTTACAGATTTCACTCAAAACATCCGAAATAACCTGACCCTAAGTATCATCTGAATTCCACAAGTGACCCTTTAAAACCAACATTTGTATTCTGAACCTATAAAATCCCAAACCAACAGATTGTAATAAGATCAAGTCAGATTTTTCATAACAGGGGACAACTCAGACATTCTAGACCCTTCAGAAAGGTTAGACACTGACAACATTAAAATCACATATCTCTTGACAGAGAAGAAAATCCCAAGGATATAAAACATCAAACAACTACTGTCATTAAATCCTGAATACTCATCAAATAACCACTTAAGCACTGAAACTTCACATACAGACAAATGTTAAACCTCTTCATCAGGACACCAAAGCGCGACATGAATGTGCTTCAACAGCTTCACCTATTCTTTAGTAAATTCAGAGAACTCTCCAGTGGTTACCTCAGCACCTACATCACAAAACTCATCTATTAGCCTAATGCTAAATAAGTGAAGCATTATGAAATGAAATGTTGAAATGCTAAAACACAAATTCCTAAACATGCAGTTTCTACTTTCTCATCTCAGTTGCATTCACGTTCATTCATAACTGATATGATCCCTTGTTTCCCTTGGGAGTGGGATCAATCCTCCAAATGTTATACATCCTCTACTCGATTAAGGGGCGGATGAATTCCCTTAATAGCTGATCTGATCCCTCAGTTCCCTTGGGAGTGGGATCAAATCTCCCAATGTAATAAATCCACTACATCAGTTAAGGGACGGATTAATTCCCTTAATAGCTATCACAACACGTTCTGTTTATGCCTTGCCATAACATTTCATGTAAATTCATTTTCGTATTTCTTCAAAAACATGATGCATGACATAAAGAAAACACTCAAACATGCATAAACCTACTGTTTTATGATGTAGGCTCGAAGGCGCACACATTACTTCACTTACCTGGATTCCCCGAGAGTTCCTGGTTATGAGCTACTTCGGGATTCTGTTCACCTAAATCGCAAACAGAGCATTAAACTTCATTTCCAAACTATCTAGAAACCTAAGGAGCTAGTTTGGCATTTTTGTTTATCTAGCATTCCCGATTCCATACTATACCCCAAACGAAATCCCGCATTCACAGAATTTCCAAAAAAAAAATGCATACATTGAAATCCTTTAGCTACCTAGGCACTAAAATAGCAAGCGGTTGAATCAAAACTCACCTTGATTGGATGAAATAGGAGGGGAAATCGCCTAGAGAGAGTCTGCTGAAGAGCTGTTGGCCGAGAGAAAAAGATAATCAGAATGGTGGCGGCTACAGTGCATTTAACCCCAAATTCTCTTTCCTTAAATACGTTATCCACTTTTAATTTCTATTTACCCTTTTTGCCCTTGAATAGACTTTAACTAACCTAATCACCTTTTTCTCCTAATTCTTCATAAAATTAGCACACCATAGTTTGATAAATTAAATTTGGTTTAATGGGACCAGGTGCTACAACTAAGTATGCATATCATCAAAATAATTCATAATCAACTTAGAATTAATCACTCAATTACTTATGTTCATTATCAAATTAATTAAGCTTAATTCTTATTAAAATGACCAGAGCTCTAAAACTTTCAATGTTGAATCTCCAATAAGGCTAGATTGTTACAAAAGATTACAATCTAAAGAAGAATTTTTTGAAGTAAAAATAAATATATTAAAGAGCTCATTAAGAGGTTTGGAATCAGCAGCTCTAAACCATCTCGTACGTCCGTTATCATATTTGACAGCAAGCAGACCCGATATTCTCTATAGGGTGCGCTTATGTGCTAGACTTCAAGTATACCTAAAGGAGTCTCACTTAAATGAGGTAAAGAGAATTTTTAAATATCTAGAAGTATTTATTCCTGCAAACTTTGATTTATTTTATTTTTGCACAGTATTGGACATGCATTATTACACTATCTGATGTCACTAGATCTAGCTTTAGCCCAGTTGTTTTCGGGCTGTAGCTTGTAACTTAAATCTAAGTTTTCCGCTGAAAACTAAAGATTTTAAGTTAAGGTTGGATGATTTGATCCGTTTCATGTTGGGTCGTTTCCCATTCTGTTTGGAGTTTCATTTAGGGCGTGACAACTCTCCTCCTTCCTTCTCGAAACCCTCACTTGCCCCATCTCATTTTCGGCCATCTATGTCTAAAATCTTGAGGTTTTCATTCTCAAATAACTTCTATCTCAAATTTCACAAACCCCCATCTCAAAACCATATTTTTTGACCTTAAGTTTCCTCTCTCTCTCTCTCTCTTTAAGATTTCTGTTTTACTGGTCATGACATCTCATCTCGAACCACTTCTAAGAGAAAGTTTAGAATATCTTCATCCTTCACTTTCATCAGAGTGGCCATTGAGGTTCTTCAAAACCAATGAATTCAAGAACTAGTATGAACAAGACTTCAAACACAAATTTTTGAGTGTTTTTCATAAAGTTTCTTTTTTCAATTATTGTAAGCTTGAATATCAAGAATAGTTTCAAGTAAATGGGTTTTCACAATTTGTGCAATTAGGATATTTTATGCTAACTTGGAATATAATCCTCAATCATTACAAATTTATAGTCATGTCATTGAAAAAGATATCACTTTATCATCGAAAAGTATAAATGAATTATTGGAGTTTGAGGTTTATGATGGAGTTGAGAAATATTACAACATTTCTAAGGACCCAGAATTTATGAGATGTCATTATAGGTTGGAAGTTTTGAGGGAGATTCTTAAGTAACCAAGTGTAGAAGCTTATTACTAGCCTAGGCTAAGGACCTTAATGTTCGTACTCGAATTATGCATCACATTCTCACCTACAATCTTTTGCTTAGACATCGTGACTGGAACCACGTGAGTTGTATGAATTTGTTTGTTTTCCATAAGGTTTATAGTCGTGAGCATTTAAACTTGAGCCACATTATTCTTCACCGTATGATTGATAGTAGTGGGAATTCTTCTAAATCCCTTTCATTCAACCTCCCATGACTAAGATCTTCCAAGCCAATGGAGTTGAGGATACCACCTACCAAGGCTCCTAAATAACTAAGGGGTGTTGATATTTGCACTAAACATACCTTAGCTCATATGGGCATTGTACAAGAGGAGCAATGTAGTTGGATCTTCAAACCTGTTAAAGGAGCATCATCATTTACAACTTATACTGGTGATTCGATTGAGGACATTGATATTCCTATGCTAGATGTGCCGAGTTAGTTTTGTCCTCATCAATCAGATCGTTAGCATTATCGAAGAGGAATCTCTAGAATTGAGGAAAGATTAGATCTCTTGAGAGCTTGTCTTTCTAGTTTGACCATAAAGATTGATGATCAAAGTGCTTCATTGCTTTGTCTTCAAGAAGAGACTAGGTCTAAACTTGATACCTTACTCATAGGTTTGAGGAGCTCCCTCAAGGCTGCTAGATATTGTGACGCCCCGACTTATCTGAACCCGGTCCGTTACACAGAAGCCCGTACATGACTAAGAAATCCCAACTGTATTAATATTACTATTATTATATTTTTTTTTTAACTTTGCTCAACATTCAGCATTTGACATAAGCTAAAATCTCAAAACATTTAAAAACTTGCAGCGGAAATCATTTGGACAGCAATAGAGTTAAATAAAACTATGAACGTTGTTTGAAGTGTGAGAAATAATCGGCTAAAAAGAAATAGAGGTTTAAATCGTGAAATACTTGGAAAGTCGTAGAAGTCAAATGCATCTGCCGATGGATAAAGTCAACGGAAGAAGCAGAAACAGGCTTCTACCGATGACGTAGACCAGAAGAGTTGGAAACAAAAGACATCTCTCGGTGGACTGCATCTACCGATGACGTCAGTCGACTAAATTACTTATTCAACATCTACCGATCGCAAAGCGACAAAACCTATTACCCACTCGTACCGGTAGTGCAAAATCTACATCTTCCGATAGCATTGAACCTACATCATCCAATGGCTTAACTGAAGACATCTTCTGATAGAATTAACCTACATCGTCCGATGGCTTAACTGAAGACATCTTCCGATAGGATTAAACCTACATCATCCGATGGCTTAACTGAAGACATCTTCCGATAAACAACATAACTTTAACTCAACATCTTCCGATAGACATCGTCTAACGATAGAAGACAGGGCAACATTTCAACTATTTCTTGCTATGCCAACACAACTTAAGTACAGAAAGAATTTACTTATTTCACTGAGACCATTCAGAAATAACTCGAATCATTGCACCACTCAAATCCAGTAAAAACCAACATTAAAAAAAATTCAACAGAATATCATTATCTGAAAATCTCACAACGTATTCAAAGTATCAAACCTCTACTTACATGAAAACTCAACATACTTAAATTAAAACACTGTCAACTGAAACTTCACACTAACTGACATCAGTTAAATCGCCTCATCAAGTACCAGATCCGCGGCATGAATGTGCTCCTCCAACCAGCCTATCCATCAACAAGCTCAGAGAATTCACCTGATGTTACTTCCTCACCAACATCACAAAACTCATCTATTAGCCTAATGCTAAATAAGCGAAGTGATAATGAAATGATGTGCTGAAACTTAAATCCTAATTATGCAGTTTCTACTTTCTCATCTCAGTTGCACATTCGTTCATTCACTGATCTGATCCCTCGATTCCCTTGGGAGTGGGATCAATTCTCCCAATGTTATACATCCTCTTCATCAGTTAAGGGGTGGATGAATTCCCTTAACAGCTGTTCTGATCCCTCAGTTCCCTTGGGAGTGGGATCAGTTCTCCCAATGTTATAAATCCTCTTCATCAGTTAAGGGGTGGATTAGTTCCCTTAACAGCCAATGCATTTCAATCTGTACCTGCCTTTCCATAACATTACATGAAAGTTCATTTTCGTGTTCAATATGTTCTTTAAAAAAAACATGATGCATGACATATAGGAAATACTCAAACACGCATACACCTAGTATTCTGTGATGTAGGCCCGAAAGCACACACAATACTTCACTTACCTGGCTCTCTTGGAAATGCTTGGTTTCAACTACTCCAGAAGCTCGCTCACCTAGGGTCATGACAGTACATTAATCCAACTCTCACTAAAACTTACCAAAATCAATAAAATGCTTGAGGAAACCGATTGAAACTCTGCTACCCGTGCATTCCCATTTATCACCAAGAACCCGAACCTACCCTTAATAACAGCATCCTCAAATCTCCACATTGTATTCTTTCAGTTATCTAATCGCTAAAAAGCAAGAAAGCAAGGAAGACTTACCTAGATTGAAGGAGAATCGAGAGAGAGAATCGCCTAGAGGGCTCTACTGCTCGAGCTGAAAACCGAAAGAGGGAAATAGGGGATAGTGGTGGCTATGGTGTATTAACAATTCCCTTAAATACGTTACCCATTCTTAAAACCTCACTTTACATAAATGCCCTTGCTTAGTCACTCACTAACCTAATAAATAATTCCCCCTAATTCTTTCATAAAATGCACATCATATTTGATAAATTAAATTTGGTTTAGCGGAACCGGGTGCTACAATCTACCCTCCTTAAAAGAATTTTGTCCTCAAAATTCAATACCTGAATAATTCTGGATGTTGGTCCATCATGTCTTGTTGACGCTCCCAAGTTGTCTCCTCTATGTTCCGGTTATGCCACAAGACCTTCACCAATGGAACTTCTTTGTTGCGCAACACTTTCACAGCATAGTCTAGGATCCTTACTGGCTTCTCTTCATAAGAGAGTGGGCTGAGCTTCAATACTCTGAGGTTCCATAACTTGAGATAGGTTTCTAACACACTTCCTTAGCATGGAAACATGAAACACATTATGGATTCCCTCTAAAGGGGCTGGTAACTTTAGTTGATAAGCTGACTTTCCAATCCTCTTCAAGATTAAGAAAGGTCCAATATATCTGGGGTTCAACTTGCCTCTCTTTCCAAATCTCACAAGTCCCTTGAAAGGTGACACCTTAAGAAAAACTTCATCACCTACTTCAAATTCCAGTTCTCTTCGTCTCTTGTCTGCGTAGCTTTTCTGCCGGCTTTGAGCTGTCAAGATTCTTTGTCGGATAAGAGCAATCTTCTCCACTGTCTGCTGCACAATATCAGGACCAATCAATTGTGCTTCCCCAACTTCATCCCAATATAACGGAGATCTGCACTTTTGTCCATATAATGCCTCGTAAGGTGCCATACCTATTGTTGCCTGAAAACTGTTGTTATAAGAAAATTCCACCAAGGACAAGTATTTGCTCCATGAACCTTGAAAGTCTAATACACATGCACGGAGCATATCCTCCAATGTTTGAATAGTCCTTTCGCATTGTCCATTTGTTTGAGGATGGAAAGCTGTGCTAAAACTAAGCTGTGTTCCCATAGCTTTGTGCAAACGTTTCCAAAACTTAGATGTAAATCTGGAGTCTCGGTCTGAAATTATGGTGCTTGGAACTCCATGCAGTCTAACAACTTCGTGCACATACAACTCAGCCAGTTGATCCATCGAGTATATTATCTTCATTGGTAGAAAGTGAGCAGATTTGGTTAAACGATCAACTATTACCCAGATTGCATCGTAACCCTTAGCTGTTCTAGGTAATCCTATAACAAAATTCATAGTTATTTGTTCCCATTTCCATTCAGGAACTGGTAAAGGTTGTAATGTTCCAGCAGGCCTCTGATGTTCAGCTTTGACTTACTGGCAGATCAGGCATGATTCTACATACTCCGCCACACTTCTTTTGATACCTGGCCACCAATAATGTTGCTTGAGATCTCTGTACATCTTCGTACTTCCGGGATGAACAGAAAGTCTAGAAGAATGTGCCTCAGTTAGGATTCCCTTTCTAAGTTCAGTATCAGCCGGTACAAACCATCTATTTCGAAACTTGAGAATTCCATCAACCGAGCAGTTGAAATCTGACTTGTCAGTAGAATCCATGTACATCTTGTACTTATTACATTCGGTGTCATTCATTTGAACTTCCTTTATTTTCTCTAAAATAGTTGGCCTTAAAGATATGGCCGAAAGCATGGCTGACACACTAGACACAGCTTCCAGGTTAAATCTTTGGAATTCTTTCTCTAATGCTATCGGTATGTCTAGAATCGATGTAGAGACTGAAGAAGTCACTCTACTCAAAGCATCAGCCACTACATTCGCCTTGCCAGGGTGGTACTTAATCTCAAAATCATAATCTTTGACAAACTCTAACCACCTACGTTGCCTCATATTCAGCTCTTTTTCTGCGAAAATGTATTTCAGACTCTTATGATCCGAAAATATCTCACAAGTTTGTCCATAAAAGTAGTGTCTTCAAATCTTTAATGCAAAAACCACAGCAGCTAATTCTAAGTCATGTGTAGGGTAATTCTTTTCGTGTACTTTTAACTACCTAGAAGCATAAGCTATAACCTTTCCATCTTGCATCAAAACACAACCAAGCCCGACCTTGGAAGCATCACAATAAATACTAAATTTACCATTTTCGACAGGAGAGTCAATATTGGAGCATTGGTTAGTTTCTGTTTCAAGGTCTGGAAACTGGATTCACATTCCCCTGTCCAATCATACTTTATGTTTTTCCTTGTTAGTTGAGTGAGGGGTGTGGCAATCTTTGAAAATCCTTCGATAAATTTTCTATAATATCCTGCTAATCCAAGGAAACTTTGAATATCCGTGGCATTCTTCGGTTGTGGCCACTCCTTAACTGCTTGAACTTTGGCTGGATCGACAGATATTCCATCTCCAGAGATCACGTGGCCAAGAAAGTGAACTCTATCCAACCAAAACTCACACTTGGAAAACTTAGCATAAAGCTGGTGCTGCCTTAGTAATCCTAACACCAAACCCAAATGCCTTGCATGCTCATCCTTAACTCTAGAGTAGATTAGGATGTCATCTATGAATACAATGACAAACTTGTCCAAATACTCGCGAAACACCATATTCATGAGATCCATGAAGGCTGCGGGTGCATTTGTCAAACCAAAAGACATAACCAAAAACTCATAATGTCCATACCTTGTGCGAAAGGCAGTCTTTGGGATATCTTCAGATTTAACCTTCAGCTGGTAATAACCGGATCTAAGGTCAATCTTAGAGAAAACTCTTGCACCCTTAAGCTGGTCAAATAAGTCATCAATCCTCGGCAAAGGGTACTTGTTCTTCACAATTAACTTATTCAATTCTCTATAATCGATGCACATACGCATTGATCCATCTTTCTTTTTGACAAAAGGACAGGTGCACCCCACGGTCAAAAGCTAGGGCGTATGAACCCTTTCTCCAACAAATCCTCCAACTGTTTCTTTAATTCTTTAAGTTCTGTTGGTGCTAGTCTATACGGATTTTTAGACACAGGCTCGGCGCCGGGGTAAACATCTACCACAAATTCAATTTCCCTATCTGGTGGTAAGCCAGGAAGGTCGTCTAGGAATACTTCTGGAAAATCCTGGACAACTAAAACATTTTCGGGGCTCGCTTTTCCTACTAGTTGTGTGTCTAAAACACTGGCCAAAAAGCACAAATATTCCCTGCACGGGGAGGGTCTATAATTGACAGAGGTCATCACAGTCATTTGCTTACTCTTCTTCAGAGCTCGAAAGGTATGGTTTAAACCATCAGGGGGTTGAAAACTAACAACTCCAGTCCTACAATCTCTTGTGGCATAATGTTTAAACAACCAATCCATTCCTAGGATCACATCAAATCCCATTATATCCATAACAATGAGATCAGCAGGCAAATTCATGTTTCCTACTAATACAACACTATCAGGCATCATTTGATTGGAGTGCATGCGCTCACCAGAGGGTAATGCTACGTTAAACACATGCTCAGAAGAAGTGAACTGTACATCTAACTTATCAGCAAATGCAGAGGCTATAAAAGAATGTGTTGCACCCGAATCTATCAAAGTAAAAGCAGGTATAGAGTTAATCAATATAGTACCTGACACTACAGCAGGCTGGTCCTCATCACCTGACTCCATCATGGAGAATATTCTTGGTTTAATCTTGGCAGGTCCACCCTTTAAAGCTGGGCAGTCTCTGTTGATATGGCCAACTTTGTTACAGTTGAAGTAACGGGTGATTCTAGGCTTTGGGCAATCCCTGAACGAGTGTCCGACCTCTTCACAGTTAAAACACTTATTCGTTCCAAATCTGCACTCGCCCGGGTGATTCTTCGTACACTTCGGGCATTGAGGAAACGTCTTGGTATCTGGTACTTTCTTTCCTATTCCTTGACTATACTGGCCTTCATTGTGCCTCTTCACTCCTCTCTGCGGTGGTGGTTGAACAAACTTTCTCGGGGTTTCCTTTGGTCCATCACACTTCAACTCAGCTTCTTCCACCTCCAATGTTGTGGACACAACATCACTAAAAGGAAAACCTTTAAAACCCAAAAACTTGACCCCTCTGTACATTTCTGGTTTCAGTCCATTCATGAATTGAAACACCTTATCTTCATTTCGGTGAACAAGGTGTCCAGCGAACCTGGACAGAGACTCGAATTGTCTAACGTATTCAGCCACAGACCCTGTCTGCTTCAAGTTCAAAAACTCTACCTTCTTTGCAGCCTGGACTGTGCTGTTAAAATATTTCTCATAGAAGATGTCCCTGAACTGCGACCAGGACATCGTCAAAACATCGGTGGTGGTCTCGATTGTCTCCCACCAAAGTTGAGCATTACCAGCAAAATGGAACGTGGCCAACGTGACTTTGTCTCCTTCACCAACATTGGCACACCGGAACATGCTTTTGATCCTCCTCAACCACTCTTCAGCAACAATCGGGTTTGATGATTTTCCATCAAACGTGGGCGGCTGAAGCCTCCGGAATCGGTCTCCTGAATGTTCATTGCTAGAACCCGATTTTGCACTTCCTTGTACTTCTCGGTTCAGCAACACTCCTAACTGATCGGACTGCTGACACACTAAGTCTGTTTGCTGACGTACAAAATCTGTCAGTTGTCTAATAACACTAGATTCCTCCTCACTCCTCAAATTTGGCATTTCCCTCGGTATTCTAGGTCTTCCTAGGCGTCTGGCCATTGTACTAAATTCCTGTACAGGGTTAATTACACTCTTAAGTATCTAATAGCTAAGGTTAACATAAACACTTACAGTTGTTGAAGTACTTCCATGCGACGGTTGGCACTGATGAGTAATCTTTTGAACGATTTAACTGAATGTCTCTGATACCATAATGTGACGCCCCGAGTTATCTGAACCCGGTCCGTTACACAGAAGCCCGTACATGACTAAGAAATCCCAACTGTATTAATATTACTATTATTATATTTTTTTTAAACTTTCCTCAACATTCAGCATTCGACATAAGCTAAAATCTCAAAACATTATAAAACTTGCAGCGGAAATCATTTGGACAGCAATAGAGTTAAACAAAACTATAAACGTTATTTGAAGTGTGAGAAATAATCGGCTAAAAAGAAATAGAGGTTTAAATCGTGAAATACTTGGAAAGTCGCAGAAGTCAAACGCATCTGTCGATGGATAAAGTCAACGGAAGAAGCAGAAACAGGCTTCTACCGATGACGTAGACCAGAAGATTTGGAAACAAAAGACATCTCTCGGTGGACTGCATCTACCGATGACGTCAGCCGACTAAATTACTTATTCAACATCTACCGATCGCAAAGCGACAAAACAACATAACTTTAACTCAACATCTTCCGATAAACAACATAACTTTAACTCAACATCTTCCGATAGCATTGAACCTACATCATCCGATGGCTTAACTGAAGACATCTTCCGATAGCATTGAACCTACATCATCCGATGGCTTAACTGAAGACATCTTCCGATAGCATTGAACCTACATCATCCGATGGCTTAACTGAAGACATCTTCCGATAAACAACATAACTTTAACTCAACATCTTCCGATAAACAACATAACTTTAACTCAACATCTTCCGATAAACAACATAACTTTAACTCAACATCTTCCGATAAACAACATAACTTTAACTCAACATCTTCCGATAAACAACATAACTTTAACTCAACATCTTCCGATAAACAACATAACTTTAACTCAACATCTTCCGATAAACAACATAACTTTAACTCAACATCTTCCGATAAACAACATAACTTTAACTCAACATCTTCCGATAAACAACATAACTTTAACTCAACATCTTCCGATAAACAACATAACTTTAACTCAACATCTTCCGATAAACAACATAACTTTAACTCAACATCTTCCGATAAACAACATAACTTTAACTCAACATCTTCCGATAAACAACATAACTTTAACTCAACATCTTCCGATAAACAACATAACTTTAACTCAACATCTTCCGATAAACAACATAACTTTAACTCAACATCTTCCGATAAACAACATAACTTTAACTCAACATCTTCCGATAAACAACATAACTTTAACTCAACATCTTCCGATAAACAACATAACTTTAACTCAACATCTTCCGATAGCATTGAACCTACATCATCCGATGGCTTAACTGAAGACATCTTCCGATAAACAACATAACTTTAACTCAACATCTTCCGATAAACAACATAACTTTAACTCAACATCTTCCGATAAACAACATAACTTTAACTCAACATCTTCCGATAAACAACATAACTTTAACTCAACATCTTCCGATAAACAACATAACTTTAACTCAACATCTTCCGATAAACAACATAACTTTAACTCAACATCTTCCGATAAACAACATAACTTTAACTCAACATCTTCCGATAAACAACATAACTTTAACTCAACATCTTCCGATAAACAACATAACTTTAACTCAACATCTTCCGATAAACAACATAACTTTAACTCAACATCTTCCGATAGCATTGAACCTACATCATCCGATGGCTTAACTGAAGACATCTTCCGATAAACAACATAACTTTAACTCAACATCTTCCGATAGCATTGAACCTACATCATCCGATGGCTTAACTGAAGACATCTTCCGATAAACAACATAACTTTAACTCAACATCTTCCGATAAACAACATAACTTTAACTCAACATCTTCCGATAAACAACATAACTTTAACTCAACATCTTCCGATAAACAACATAACTTTAACTCAACATCTTCCGATAAACAACATAACTTTAACTCAACATCTTCCGATAGACATCGTCTAACGATAGAAGACAGAGCGACATTTCAACTATTTCTTGCTATGCCAACACAACTTAAGTACAGAAAGAGTTTACTTATTTCATTGAGACCATTCAGAAATAACTCGAATCATTGCACCACTCAAATCCAGTAAAAACCAACATTAAAAAAAATTCAACAGAATATCATTATCTGAAAATCTCACAACGTATTCAAAGTATCAAACCTCTACTAACATGAAAACTCAACATACTTAAATTAAAACACTGTCAACTGAAACTTCACACTAACTGACATCAGTTAAATCGCCTCATCAAGTACCAGATCTGTGGCATGAATGTGCTCCTCCAACCAGCCTATCCATCAACAAGCTCAGAGAATTCACCTGCTGTTACTTCCTCACCTACATCACAAAACTCATCTATAAGCCTAATGCTAAATAAGCGAAGTGATAATGAAATGATGTGCTGAAACTTAAATCCTAATTATGCAGTTTCTACTTTCTCATCTCAGTTGTACATTCGTTCATTCACTGATCTGATCCCTCGATTCCCTTGGGAGTGGGATCAATTCTCCCTATGTTATACATCCTCTTCATCAGTTAAGTGGTGGATGAATTCCCTTAACAGCTATTCTGATCCCTCAGTTCCCTTGGGAGTGGGATCAGTTCTCCCAATGTTATAAATCCTCTTCATCAGTTAAGGGGTGGATTAGTTCCCTTAACAGCCAATGCATTTCAATCTGTACCTGCCTTTCCATAACATTACATGAAAGTTCATTTTCGTGTTCTTTAAAAAAAACATGATGCATGACATACAAGAAATACTCAAACACGCATACACCTAGTATTCTGTGATGTAGGCCCGAAAGCACACACAATACTTCACTTACCTGGCTCTCTTGGAAATGATTGGTTTCAACTACTCCAGAAGCTCGCTTACCTAGGGTCATGACAGTACATTAATCCAACTCTCACTAAAACTTACCAAAATCAATAAAATGCTTAAGGAAACCGATTGAAACTCTGCTACCCATGCATTCCCATTTATCACCAAGAACCCGAACCTACCCTTAATCACAGCATCCTCAAATCTCCACATTGTATTCTTTCAGTTATCTAATCGCTAAAAAGCAAGAAAGCAAGGAAGACTTACCTAGATTGAAGGAGAATCGGGCGAGAGAATCGCTTAGAGGGCTCTACTGCTCGAGCTGAAAACCGAAAGAGGGAAATAGGGGATAGTGGCGGCTATGGTGTATTAACACTTCCCTTAAATACGTTACCCGTTCTTAAAACCTCACTTTACATAAATGCCCTTGCTTAGTCACTCACTAACCTAATAAATAATTCCCCCTAATTCTTTCATAAAATGCACATCATATTTGATAAATTAAATTTGGTTTAGCGGAACCGGGTGCTACAGATATACTCTTTCACTGTTTTTATAATCCACTAGTTGATCCTATCATTCCCTCTTCTTTTGATCTCAATCCTCCTAGTGATGTCTAGGCAAAAAATTAGATTGTTTTGATGTCTTTAAATGTATTTTTTCATATCTACTATGGATCTTATGATGTACGGTTTTGATGCCTAGTGACTTCATTTCCAATGCATTTATGCATTTTTAACGCAATATTTTAATTAATATTTTGTTTCTCTAGTACTTGATGGCAAGATCATTTATCCTTTGTTTTTTTTCATAATTGTAACGACCCTAATTCTTTACCCTTAATTTTTCGTATAAATTTTTCTTTTTAAACCTCTAATTCAAATTAGAACGTCCTTAAAACCATTTAAAGAAAATACCTTAAAATAAATGTTGAAATTTCTTTAAAAAATTAATTAAAAACATTAAAGAAACATATTAAAACATCGGCCAAAGGAATCGGGGTGTAAAAAGGGCATTCTGCCCGTAAAAGCCTGGCCGATCGATCAGCCAATTCAGCCGATCGATCGGCTGTGTTAAAATCATGGGGGGCGATCGATCGGCACACGCTCTGGTATTTCTTCCAGAGCATGACCACAGAGGGCCGATCGATCACCCTCCCTGGCAATCGATCGGCAACCTCTCTGGAATTCGTTCCAGAGAGTTGCCTCTTTTCTTTTCTCTTCTTCTTCTTTCTTCTCCTTGCATACACGCTTAAACACTTCACCATTTTTTTTTTCTCATCAAATCACCTCTAAACATTTCATAACAACTTTCCACCCACATACAATTCACGCACCCCCAATCACTCAGAAACCGACACAAGACATATTTAAACATAATCAAATTTCATAAAAACGAACCGCGTGGTTCCATTTAAAAGTTTAATATTTTTCCCTGTTTGAAAATATCAAAAACACTATACAATATCTATCCAGATCCAAACATCCTAAAATGTTTAACTATACCATTTTCCTATCTTTCTATCCATCAATTTCCCAAAACACATACTTACGTCCCCACGGATCAAAATAAGCACCGACTGCGCCAGCACACTCCCGCGAGCATTCTTCTTCAACCTGCTTAGACATCGGGTAGAGGAACGTCGTCCTCACCTATATCGAAGTCACCTACACCATAAAATAAAATGTGAGCTAGAGGCTCAGTAAGTCTACGTGAATGTAAGTGAATGCTATGCATGTACAGTTTATAAATCATGCATCCTACCTTTTCGCTATTCATTTCATTTATGTCACCGGGGCTTCACTCTCTCTAGATAGGAGCGGCACATCCCACGATTGGATAGCCCCTCGTATCTAACCGGGGGAAAACATGCTTCATCTGACAGGCATGTCTGAACCACCACCACCGACGTGACCATCATTACATTCATTTACCTTTTCGTTATCCTTTTCATGAAATCATATGCGGAAAATTCATTTTCTATGCTTTTCGAAAACATGGTGCATGAACATGGATCGTGCAATACGAGTAAAAACATAGAATAATGCGTAAAAGATCCTAGAAAAGCATTCTAATACACAATCAACCTAAACTACCCGTCCTATCTCCCCGAAGCATCTGAGTTCACCAAAATCCTTGATCAACAACTGTTCTTACGGTGTAGGCCAATCGGCCAAACAAATCACAAAGACTTACCTCGCGTCCGTTGCAATTCAAGCTCCGTCCACGAGCGTTGTTCACCTAAGGCAATTCTCAACATTCGTCATTAAATCAAGTCTAAACTATCGAGTTTCCAAAATTACAAACTCCAAGTTAAAGAAAATCTCCTAAACTCTAATACACCTCATTGAGGCATTTTATCGAGCAATTCGTACTCAACACTTAGAAATTTCCATCAATGGAGTTTTTCAAGCTCCAAACCAACCAAAATTCCAACATAAATCAATAAATCGATTAACTACGTCCAATAAACATCAATATGTCCATTAGAGGCATAACTACGCTAAACCTATCAATTTCAAACCTCAATCCGCATTTTTAACAAAAACCCTAAACGAACCCTAACCGTTTAAACCTTAGAAATCAAAATCTAACACTCCAAAAGCTTAGAGCCTTACCTAGGGAGCGAAGACGAAAGAGAAACGTGAAGGATCGATTTGCCGGAGAAGAAGAATCGTCGCCGGAAGAGAGGAATTGCCACAGGAGGGAGAAATGTCGCACGAAGGAGGGGAAACGCAGGAGGAAGAAACCGTGTAAGTGTGAGGGAGGGAGAGATTTTGTGTTTTTGTTAAAATTTGGCTTGCGAAATTACTTAATTTCCCCTTTTGATTTCTATTTGTTTCTCCACTTATCTCGTTATTTGACTAACTATTCGATTTCTCTAAATTTTCTTATTTCACCATAAATTCCAATTTATTGTTAAGGCTCCATTATAACTCTCCATTCGCAAAACGGGTTTAATTTGACATATTCACAAAAATGCCATTATTTATTAGAATTACAAAATCCTGTAAAACAAGGTGTTACATTCCATCCACCTTAATTAAAATTTTGTCCTCAAAATTTGACTATACAAACAGTTCAGGATACTTCAACATCATATTCTGCTGCCTCTCCCAAGTAGCCTCCTCAACGTCGTGATTCTGCCACAGAACTTTTACCAGCGGGATTTCCTTATTGCGCAATAGTTTGATAGAGGACTCTAGAATTCGTACCGGCTTTTTCTTGTAGGTCAGTGTTGGTTGCACCTCGATCTCTCTTGTCTCAACGACGTGTGATGGATCACGCACGCATTTTCTGAGCATGGACATGTGAAATACGTCGTGAATGCTTTCTATGGATGCTGGAAGCTGTAACCTGTACGCCATAGTCCCGATCCTCTTCAAAATAGGAAAGGGCCCAACAAAATGAGGGTTCAACTTGCCTCTCCTTCCGAACCGCATAACACCTTTGAACGGAGAAATCTTCAAGTACACTTCGTCACCTTCCTTAAACTGCAATTCTCTTCGTCTGGTGTCAGCATAGCTCTTTTGGCGGCTCTGTGCTATCTCTATACGTTGTCTGATAATAGCGATCTTCTCCGCTGTTTGCTGTAAAATATCTGGGCCGACTATGCTAGCCTCGCTTATCTCATCCCAATATAACGGAGACCTGCATTTTCGACCACACAACGCCTCATACGGAGCCATGCCAATAGTAGCCTAGAAGTTGTTGTTGTACGAGAACTCAAGCAATGGTAAATATCGTCTCCATGAGCCCTGAAACTCCAGCACGCAAGCTCTAAGCATATCCTCAAGAATCTGATTTGTTCTTTCGGTCTGTCCGTCAGTCTGAGGATGAAACGCCGTGCTGAAATTTAACTGAGTTCCCATAGCCTTATGTAGACTCTTCCAGAATTTTGAAGTAAATCTAGCATCTCTATCAGAAACAATAGAGATGGGCACTCCGTGTAGCCTGACGACCTCCTGCACATACAGCTCAGCTAGCTGATCCATAGAATAGGTCATTTTCACTGGCAGGAAGTGGGCCATCTTTGTCAAACAGTCCACTATCACCTAGATACCATCGTGCCCCTTTGTCGTTCTCGGGAGTCCAACTATGAAATCTGTGGAGATTTGCTCCCATTTCCACTCCGGAATCGACAGTGGTTGTAAGGTTCCGGCTGGCCTTTGATGTTCTGCTTTGACCTGTTGGCAAACCAAACAGGTTTCCACGTATCTGGCAATCTCTCTCTTCATGTTCGGCCACCAGAAATGTTGTCTCAAGTCTCTATACATTTTGGTGCTCCCCGGATGCACCGAGTATGCCGAGGAGTGCGCCTCGGTTAAGATCTCTTTCTTCAGCTCATCATTGCTAGGCACGTACCACTTGTGCCAAAATTTCCATACTCCTTCATTTGTTAGGTTGAAATCAGACGAACCTTTAGATGTCATGCTCATTCGATGCCTTTCACACACCAAATCCTTCTGTTGAGCTTCTCGTATCCTGTCCAAAACTGTCAGTCTAAGAGAAATGTTGGTGAGCATGCTGGACAACTCTGCCACATCTCCACATCAAATTTCTCAATCTCAGACCTCAGCATTACCGACATCGATGCAAGTGAAGGCTGACTCGCAATAGGCATTCTGCTCAAAGCATCAGCGACTTTGTTTGCCTTCCCTGGGTGGCATTTAATTTCAAAATCATAATCATTAACGAACTCCAACCACCTTCGCTGTCGCATATTAAGTTCTTTCTGTGTGAACAGATACTTTAAACTCCTGTGATCTGAGAACACCTCACACTGCTGCCGATACAGATAGTGTCTCCAGATCTTTAATGCAAAGACAACCGCTGCAAGCTCAAGATTGTGTGTCGGATAATTTTGCTAATACAGCTTCAACTGCCAAGAAACATAAGCAATGGCTCTGCCTTCTTACATCAATACACACCCTAGTCTGATTCTTGAGGCGTCGCAGTAAATACTGAACTTATCACCCTCAACTGGCAGTGTCAGAACTGAAGCCGTAGTCAATCTCTATTTCAGCTCCACAAAACTCTTTTCACAAGGGGGCGACCATACAAACTTCTCATTTTTCCTCGTCAACCGGGATAGAGGGACTGCTATCTTTGAAAACCCCTCAATGAACTTCTTGTAATATCCAGCAAATCTGAGAAATCCTCGTACCTCTCGCACATTTTTAGGCTGTGGCCAATCCCTGACAACTTCAATCATTGTCAGATCTACCGAAATTCCCTCCTGAGATATGATATGGCTGAGAAAACTAATATGATCAAGCCAAAACTCGCACTTAGAGAACTTCGGATACAATTGATGTTGGCACAGAACCTTCAGAACAATTTGCAAATGCTCCTCGTGCTCTTCCTTTGTCTTTGAATAGATCAAGATGTCATCAATGAAGACGACGACAAACTTGTCTAAATACTCCTTAAACACACGGTTCATCAAGTCCATAAACGTTGCAGGAGCATTCGTAAATCCAAAGGACATCACAAGAAATTCATAATGTCCATATCTTGTTCGGAAGGCCATTTTCTGAACATCCTCTCTCCGGACCTTCCACTGATAATAACCCGAGCATAGGTCAATCCTCGAAAACACTCGGGCACCCTGCAGTTGATCAAACAGGTCGTCAATCCAGGGCAGTGGATACTTATTCTTCACCGTTAGCTTATTCAACTCTCTATAATCGACGCACATTCGGAGAGTTCCGTCCTTCTTTTTGACAAACAAAATTGGCGTACACCAAGGAGAGAAACTAGGTCGAATGAATCTCTTGTCTAAAAACTCTTCCAACTGAAACTTCAGCTCCTTTAATTCAACAGGTGCCAGTCTGTAAAGATTCTTTGACACAGGTGCAGAGCTTGGATACACATCAATCACAAACTCAATCTCTCTGTCCAGCGGTAATCCAGGAAGATCATCGAGAAAGATTTCAGAGAATTCTCTAACTACTGGAAGGTCCTCTAGTTTTACCTCGCTGAGCAACCCAGTATCAATCACGGTAGCCAGATAAACAGAGCATTCGCCCTTAAACCGCTCTTGAACCTTCATAGAATAAGAAATAGGTGACCCACTTGACCTATTTAATGCCTGATATGAGAACTCTTCCTTATCCAGAGGTCGAAAAGTTACCAACCTGGATCGACAGTCAATGGTGGCAAAGTGACGTGAAAGCCAATCCATCCCAAGAATTAGATCGTACCGCTCTATTATAATAACTATCAGGCAAGCATAGAGGGTATTAATCCCTACAGAGACAACGTAGCCTTGGAAGACACGATCAGACTGGATAAGAGCTCTCGAAGGCAGTATCACTCTATACTCATACTCAGCCAACTAGATACTAGCCCCAATCTAATCATGCAAGCAGTTAAAATGAAGGAGTGCGTAGCTCCCGTATCTATCAAAGAAAATACTGGTACACCCATGACTAAGATAGTACCTGCTATGACAGATGGCTGAGTCTCATCGTCGACATCTCCAGGCTCAATAAATGCGAAGATCCTTGGCATAACTCATCGCTGATCTCTGCCCTGTTGATTTCTGCCTGGCTGATTTCGGTCCAATAACGGGCAGTTCATGATATAATGGCCAACCTCTCCGCATCTATAATAGCTGTTGGTACCCATCCGACACTCGCCAAAATGTTCCTTCTGGACACTTAAGACAAATAGGCTTCTGAGTAGCCCATTGAACCTGCTTCCCTTTTCCTTGATCATTTCCTCCTTCATGAGGCCTTTTAATGCCTTTTTGCTGTTGTTGCTGTCCTCTGGGTTGCCAACCTCGGTTCCGTACCTGAGGCTGGATCTCGCGAAAGAAGCCTTTTGCAGGCTCTCTAGGCTTAACGCAGGTCAATTCCGCAGCCTCAAACTCCAAGACTCTCGATGTGATGTCCTCGTAGGGCACATCTAAAATGCCCGATACTATGATGTTCTTCCGGATCTCCCTGTTTAGTCCGTCCATAAATTGTTGAACCTTGTCTTCGTTATCGCTAACTAGGCGCGGTGCGAATTGGGATAAAGCTTCAAACTTCCTGATATACTCCGCAACTGTACTGGTCTACTTCAGCTGCGTAAACTCAACTCTCCTTGCCGCCCTCACAGTACGGCTGAAATATTTATCGAACAACACGGTCTTGAACCGTTCCCACCTCATCAGTGTCGCGTCCGTCCTCGCCTTAACAGAATCCCACCAAGATCGGGCATCCAATGCCAGGTGGAAAGTGACGCATGTGACCTTTTCCGCATTGTCCACTTTGGCATAAGCCAACATGTCCTCCATCGTTCGAATCCACTCCTCAGCAATAGAGGCGTCTATAGATTGTCCGTTGAATATCGGAGGTCGTAGCTTTTGAAACCTTTCCATGCTGTAGTTGTCTGGAATTACTATATCCCGGGCTCTCTAATTCTCTCGATTCACTAGACTCTCTATTTGTTGTGTGTAACGCCCCGAGTTATCTGAACCCGGCTCATCACACAATGCCCATATATGACTAAGATTTCTACTATATATATTTTTAAAAAAAAAAAAATTAAACTTTAAAAACATTTAAATATTTGCAGCGGAAATTATTTGAATCACAACGAAGTTATACAAAACTACGAAATGCTGTTGAATGGTTAAGAAACAATCGGCAATTTGAAAATTCTAGTTTAAACAGCGAAGTACCAGGGAAGTCGTAGTAGTCAAACACATCTGCCGATTGATAAAGTCAACGGAAGAAGCAGAAAACAACCAAAATAGGAGACTCCTGCCGATGGCGTCAGTCGAATGAGAAATAAAGGACATCTCTCAGTAGACTGCATCTACCGGTGACTAAACGACAAAACGCACTCAACATCTTCCGATGACGTCAGCACGCATCTGCCGATGAGTATACCGAGACATCATCCGATGGACTCAGACTCTACATCTTCCGATGACGTCAGCTCGTATCTGCCGATCACTAAACGTCAACGTTGTACCCACTCATACCGGTAGGGCAAATCCTACATCTTCCGATGACTATTCCTACGGCATCTTCCGATAGACAACAACAACATCCACCGATAGACATCGTCTACCGGTAGAAAACAGAATACATTTCAACTACTCCTCACTGTACTCACACAACACTAGTTACAGAAAGGAATTCGTTTGCTTTTCCGAGACCATTCAGAAATAGCTCAACCATGGCATTTACCAAAATCCAGTAATAAACATTTAAAACTCAACAGATTACAGTTAACCGAAGAAAAATCTCAAAACGTGTTCAAAGTATTGAAACCACTACTGTTATGGAGACTTAACATTTCTAAGTTTAAACACTGTCAACTAAACCTTCTCACCAACAGACATCAGTTAAGTCGCCCCATTAGCTGCCAAATTGTTACAAAGATGCACTCCACAACCAGCCTAGTCCTCGGCAGACTCAGTAAACACACCTGCTATCACTTCTTCACCTACATCACAAAACTCATCTATTAGCCTAATGCTAAGTAAGTAAAGCAATCAAGAAATGAAACAACAAAATATAAATTCCTAATATGCAATTTCTACTTTCTCAACTCAGTTGTTCATGCTTCGTTTCTGTTCAGATCCCCCTGTGAAATTGGGAGTTGGATCAACTCTCCCAAAGTGCATACATCCCTGTCTCATTAAGGGGCGGATTAATTCCCTTAACAGTGAAACTGATTCCTCTGTTCAGATCCCCGGACTGGGAGTTGGATCAACTCTCCCAAAGTGCATACATCCCTGTCTCATTAAGGGGCGGATTAGTTCCCTTAACAGTGAAACTGATTCTCATGACTGTTTCAATATGTTCAATCCTTACCATGCCAATCATGCTTTCAGATTCATTTTCGTATGTTTTTAAAAAAAACATGATGCATAGAATACAAATACACACAAATAATCATAATCCTAACGTTTTGTGATGTAGGCCCGAAGGCACAAGCAAACTTCACTTACCTGGCCTCCTGGAAAAACTTGGTTGCAAGCTACTTCGGATATTACTCAAACCTAAAACCATAGACAAAGCAAACATTAAGTTTCTTCTAATCTTCATTCTAACCACTAGAATCTAAGGGAAACTGATTTGGGAACTCTAGTCATGGTGCATTCCCGATTTCAACTCATAAACCGAAACTAGCACTCGCATACCGCATTCTCAAAACTTCATTTATCAACCCTCCTACCAACGATAGTTATAATGTAGCAAGAAATAGAAGCAAAACTCACCTAGTTCAGAGGAAATCGCTGGAAGAATCGAAGAGAATCTCCTATCGCGCTCTGCTAAGCTGAGGGGCTGAGGGTGGAAGAGGAAATAAAATGAAACAGTGGCGGCTACTTCATTAACACTTCCCTTAAATACGTTATCCATTTCTTCCAAATTGCTAATTACTCTTTTGTCCTTGCATAGTTATTAATTAACCCTATCACTTTCTTTCCAAAATTTACACAACAGCTAATACATTCTATGGGATAATTTAAATGTGGCTTAATAGAACCGAGTGTTACATTGTGTCTGCCTGTCCATGTGCTGAGCCTGACGGTCCAGCAAATCAGTCAGCCTGTCTAACGCATCGTCTCTGGCGTCTCTTCCTCGATCCATTTTTTTATAACTCCTATAAAAGTTAAAACAAATAATCCTAAGAAATTGAAATCAAATAAAGCAACTAAACATACTTACAGTCGAGGAAGGATGTCCGCGTAGTGGCTGTGCAGTCGAGCAGTCTACAGAACCGTTTTTAAAACCCGGGGGCTCTGATACCGTAACTGTAACAACCTTAATTCTTTACCCTTAATTTTCCGTATAAATTTTTTTTTTAAACCTCTAATTCAAATTAGAACGTCCTTAAAATCATTTAAAGAAAATACCTTAAAATAAATGTTGAAATTTCTTTGAAAAATTAATTAAAAACATTAAAGAAACATATTAAAACATCGGCCAAAGGAATCGGGGGGTAAAAAGGGCATTCTGCCCGTAAAAGCATGGCCGATCGATCGGCCAATTCAGCCGATCGATCGGCTGTGTTAAAATCATGGGGGGCAATCGATCGCCCCACATATCGGCGATCGATCGCCCTTTAGCAACCAAACACCCAACCGATCGATCGCCCCCCCCTTGAGCGATCGATCGGCACACGCTCTGGAATTTCTTCCAGAGCATGACCAAAGAGGGCCGATCGATCGCCCTCCCTGGCGATCGATCGACAACCTCTCTGGAATTCGTTCCAGAGAGTTGCCTCTTTTCTTTTCTCTTATTCTTCTTTCTTCTCCCTGCATACACGCTTAAACACTTCACCATTTTTTTTTCTCATCAAATCACCTCTAAACATTTCATAAAAACCTTCCACCCACATACAATTCACGCTCCCCCAATCACTCAGAAACCGACACAAGACATATTTAAACATAATCAAATTTCATAAAAACGAACTGCGTGGTTCCGTTTAAAAGTTTAACATTTTTCCCTGTTTGAAAATATCAAAAACACTATACAATATCTATCCAGATCCAAGAATCCTAAAATGTTTAACTATACAATTTTCCTATCTTTCAATCCATCAATTTCCCAAAATACATACTTACGTCCCCACGGGTAAAAATAAGCACCGACTGTGCCAGCACACTCCCGCGAGCATTTTTCTTCAACATGCTTAGACATCAGGCGGAGGAACGTCGTCCTCACCTATATCGAAGTCACCTACACCATAGAATAAAATGTGAGCTAGAGGCTCAATAAGTCTACGTGAATATACGTGAATGCTATGCATGTACAGTTTATAAATCATGTATCCTACCTTTTCGCTATTCATTTCATTTATGTCACCGAGGCTTCACTCTCGCTAGATAGGAGTGGCACATCCCACAATTAGATAGCCCCTCATATCAAAACTGGGGGAAAAACATGCTTCATCTAACAGCCATGTCTGAAGCACCGCCATTGACGTGACCATCATTACCTTCATTTACCTTTTCATTATCCTTTTCATAAAATCATATGCGGAAAATTCATTTTCTATGCTTTTTGAAAACATGGTGCATGAACATGGATTGTGCAATACGAGTAAAAACATAGAATAATGCATAAAAGATCCTAGGAAAACATTCTAATACATAATCAACCTAAACTACACGTCCTATCTCCCCGAAGCATCTGAATTCACCAAAATACTCGATCAACAACTGTTCTTATGGTGTAAGCCAATCGGCCAAACAAATCACAAAGACTTACCTCGCGTCTGTTTCAATTCAAGCTCCGTCCACGAGCGTTGTTCACCTAAGGCAATTCACAACATTCGTCATTAAATCAAGTCTAAACTATCGAGTTTCCAAAATTACAAACGCCAAGCTAAAGAAAATCTCCTAAACTCTAATATACCTTATTGAGGCATTTTATCGAGCAATTCGTGCTCAACACTTAGAAATTTGCATCAATGGAGTTTTTCAAGCTCCAAACCAACCAAAATTCCAACATAAATCAATAAATTGATTAACTACGTCCAATAAACATCAATACGTCTATTAGAGGCATAACTACGCTAAACCTATCAATTTCAAACCTTAATCCGCGTTTTCAACGAAAACCCTAAACGAGCCCTAACCGTTTAAACCTTAGAAATCAAAATCTAACACTCCAAAAGCTTAGAGTCTTACCTAAGGAGCAAAGACGAAGGAGAAACGTTAAGGATCGAGTCGCCGGAGAAGGAGAATCGTCGCCGGAAGAGAGGAATCGCCACGGGAGGGAGAAATGGTGCGCGAAGGAGGGGAAACGCAGGAGGAAGAAACCGTGTAAGTGTGAGGGAGAGAGAGATTTTGTGTTTTTATTAAAATTTGACTTGCGAAATCACTTAATTGCCCCTCCATTTGATTTCTATTTGTTTCTCCACTTATCTCGTTATTTGACTAACTATTCTATTTCTCCAAATTTCCTTATTTCACCATAAATTTCAATTTATTTTTAAGGCTCAATTAAAACTCTCCATTCGCAAAACAGGCTTAATTTGATGTAACGACTCTTACCCGTATCCTAATTTTTACCGTATAAATTTTTCGTTTTAATTTTACATTTTAAGCGGAACTTAAACTAAAATCGAAATAGTTAGCATTGTTTGGAAAATCATTTAAATCTAAGTTGTTAAACTATTTAAACAATACTTAAAACAAACTATAAACAATAGAATTAAAACAATTAAAATCATTTTAAACTATTATAAACAAAGCAGGGACGAGAATGTCACTCGGCCAAAGGAGGAGAGGGAAGATCGATCGCCCAAAACAGGCGATCGATTGCCAATACCAAAAATGGGAGGGCGAATGATCGCCCCTTCTTTTGGAGATCGATCGCCACACTCCCTGGATTTCTCTAGGGAGTGGCGACCAATCTTGGCGATCGATCCCCCCTTTGGGCGATCGATCGCCAAGTCCTCTGGAAATTTATTTCCAACGGACATGCATCACTTCCCTCTCTTTTCTTTCTTTCTCCTCTGCATACACACATAACACACGCACTAAACTAAACACTTCATCCTCATTTCATTGCAAACCTCCTACATTGTTCGTATACGTTTCTCCATTTCACAAATCACAAAACCTACTTAAAACTTAGCTGAAAACGTAGCGAAAATTTATAAAAACAAAGTGAGTGGATCCGTTTAAAACTAAACGTTTTCTCCTGTTCAAAATCATCAAGGGGTTTATAAAATAGTTTCCAAAACGTTTAAAACATCAAAACGTAAACCTATCAACTAATCAGATCCAGGCATCCTAATATGTTCAATCTATACAATTTTTCCTACGATCCAACTATCGTATCCCAAAATACCTTTACATCTTTTCCCCCAAGGGTCAGTATACGCGTCGACTGCCCAGCACGCTACCACGGGCATTCTCCTTCAATCTGTACAATCATCTGGTAGAGGGAAATCCTCCTCACCTTGCTCTATGTCACCTACACCATAAAGACACCTATGAGATAAAAATCTCAACAAGCTCTACGTAAATGCTAATGCATGATCATGTATGCTCAATGCTATGAAAACCGTCCATGTCATTCCATATATCAGTACGTGTCAGTCTATGGTTATCAGAAACGCTCGACAGATAGATAGGGCACGTCCAGCGGTTAGACAGCCCACACCATCTGAAGGGAGGGAAACCTGCTCACCATGGAACGTGTAACAGCCCCGGAGGGATCGTCACATAAACCATATCTTTCTTAATCATTTAATTCTTATTACTCACACTCTACTCATTTTCGATAATATATTTTTTTAATAATTCACTGGACATCATTCGGCAAAGGAATACTTTACGCATCTGCCGGCGGGCAGTGCATGTGTATCGGCTGATGAAGGGAAACTTAAAAACCTTTAGACGGCACCTGCCGATTGAGGAATAAAACCACATCTACCGGTCACTAGACGACAAAACCATGTTTATATCATCCGGTAAAGAGACTCTTTAGATCATCCGGTGAAATAAGGGGACATCATCCGGTGACATGTGCTTCTCACATGAATAATTAAAACATGACCCGGTCAACATAACTTAACTCAAAATGTCGTACATAATTCACTGGACATCATTCGGCAAAGGAATACTTTACGCATCTGCCGGCGGGCAGTGCAATGTGTATCGGCTGATGAAGGGAAACTTAAACCTTTAGACTGCACCTGCCGATTGAGGAATAAAACCACATCTACCGGTCACTAGACGACAAAACCATGTTTATATCATCCGGTAAAGAGACTCTTTAGATCATCCGGTGAAATAAGGGGACATCATCCGGTGACATGTGCTTCTCACATGAATAATTAAAACATGACCCGGTCACTAAACGACAAATAACATCCTCATCATCCGGTGACTTTATTACACTACATCTGTAGATCACTAGATGACAAAATAACACTCTCATCATCCGATGGCTTAAACGCTCTACATCTACCGATCGCTAGACGACAAAATAGCACTTACATCATCCGGTAACTTAAATACTCTACATCTGCCGATCGCTAGACGACAAAATAGCACTTTCATCATCCAATGGCTTAAACACTCTACATCTACCGGTCACTGGGCTATGAAATAACTCTTACATCATCCAGCAACTTAAACACTCTACATCTGCCAACGACGTCAGCCGGATGATTGCTTTATCCAGCTTCTGTCACACAGCAGAAAACACTATAATCATCTAACAACTTCATCCAATAGAAAATACCACAACTCACCCAAATCTTACCTTAGTAACTATAAATGTAACACCCGACATTTCGGCCAGGTGATTTTCTGACCATTTTCATTGTCACCCTCTTATTTAACCTTTATGATTTAAAATTTAATGTTAAGATAAATTATTACAAGTTAAGTAAAACTAGGTTGGGTGGCAGTTTTGTAAATTAAAATCGATGGATTTAGTATAAATAGGAAATGGAAACCTTAAATCTCATTTATTGCCACTGTAGCCGACATTCCCTCTCGGCGATTTCTTCTCTTCCAAGTTCTTGCTCTCGGCTACCAGAACTTTCCTCTGCCGACGACCGGTTTCGAGCTTGCTCTTCTCTGCAAATCCACACCCGAGGTATGAAATGGACAATGTAGTCATTCATTAGTAAATAGAGCTCTGTTTTCAGCTCGGCACTGAGTTCGGATATTTTTAGCAGTGGCCGAGTAGCTTTAGACTTTTAAAATCTGAGAGTAGAAATGTCATCCCGAATCGATTCTGAGCATTTTAAGTAACCAACTCGGATTTAATCAATGGTAAAACCTGTCCACCTAGTTTCGGATTTCAGACTGCAGTGTGTCAACAGAGGAATCGGAATGACTTTAGCTATTAGATCCTAGGATGGTTTATGATTAGGACTATTAGGACTTTGTTTTAACTACTGTAATGTACATGTTTTAGGTGAAGAAGTTTAAAGGAAAGAAGCTCGGATTGCTAAGGAATCCAGGTAAGTGAATGTGTTAAGATTTCCGGCCACTAGGGCCCTACACCGCAAGGGTATTAGGAAATCACTGAAATGTTAACTTGTTGACTATGATTTGTTATTTCCACGACATGAAGAAGTTGTGTAAGTAAATGTAAAGTTACAGGATGTTCTACTTGTCCTTATGGTATGACTTTTCTCTGTGAACCTCATGTCTATGCATTATGCCCACGTTTATGATTAAGTAGAGAACATGAAAAGTAAATGTAACCATAATTAAGTGCAGAACGGGGAAAAGACTATGCTATGTATGACTCGCGAATTCTCCCACTGGTGGAGGCCGAGTAATGATATGTATGACTCGCGAAATCTCCCACTGGTGGAGGCCGAGTTAATGATATGTATGGCTCGCGAATTCTCCCACTGGGGAGGCCGAGTGATGTATCATGATTGCCGCGATAGGCAAATGATTATGTACGACTGCCGCGATAGGCAAATGACTATGTACCCCAGTCTTCCTCCCTCGTTCCCTGCCTTAAACATGTTATGTAAAGGATAAAGATGAACATGAATGAAGAATGGTTTATGAACTTATGTCCCTTTAAATTGTGTACTCATGTATCTGTCAGCATGCATTCCTTACTAAGCATTAGGCTTATAGTTAAACCTTATGGTGTAGGTGAAGAAGGTTCAGGTGAGGATGTTATGTTCAAAGAGGATGCTTAAGGCTGGTTGCTGGAGGATGCTCAAGGTGACAGTGCGGGACTGGAGAGGCGATTTATGACCCCTGGTTAAGACTCTTATGTTACAGTATGTTAAAGAATATGGTAGTTTAAGTAGGATGAGATTATTTAAAACGTTGAGCTTTGAAACTGTCTAGTGGATCACTGAGTCAGGGAATGATTATATAGATTTATAAATGGTCAGTTGCTTAAGTCTTCCGCTATATGCATTTTGAATGAGTTGTGTTTTCTTTCTGTTGGAAGGAGTCATTTGATGATTTAGAGTTCTCTACCGTAAGACGGAAGCTGGAAGAGGTAGTCTTCCGGCTGACGTCATCGGCAGATGCCGAAGAATAGTTGTATGATGGTTTAGTCTTCCGGCTGACGTCATCGGCAGATGCCGAGAGTTAATTGTTTGATGGTTTAGTCTTCCGGCTGACGTCATCGGCAGATGCCGAGAGTTAATTGTTTGATGGTTTAGTCTTCCGGCTGACGTCATCGGCAGATGCCGAAGGAATAGTTGTTGATGGTTTAGTCTTCCGGCTGACGTCATCGGCAGATGCCGAAGGAATAGTTGTTGATGGTTTAGTCTTCCGGCTGACGTCATCGGCAGATGCCGAGAGTTAATTGTTTGATGGTTTAGTCTTCCGGCTGACGTCATCGGCAGATGCCGAAGGGTAGTTGTTTGTTGGTTTAGTCTTCCGGCTGACGTCATCGGCAGATGCCGAAGAATAGTTGTATGATGGTTTAGTCTTCCGGCTGACGTCATCGGCAGATGCCGAGAGTTAATTGTTTGATGGTTTAGTCTTCCGGCTGACGTCATCGCAGATGCCGAAGAATAGTTGTATGATGGTTTAGTCTTCCGGCTGACGTCATCGGCAGATGCCGAAGGAATAGTTGTTGATGGTTTAGTCTTCCGGCTGACGTCATCGGCAGATGCCGAGAGTTAATTGTTTGATGGTTTAGTCTTCCGGCTGACGTCATCGGCAGATGCCGAGAGTTAATTGTTTGATGGTTTAGTCTTCCGGCTGACGTCATCGGCAGATGCCGAAGAATAGTTGTATGATGGTTTAGTCTTCCGGCTGACGTCATCGGCAGATGCCGAGAGTTAATTGTTTGATGGTTTAGTCTTCCGGCTGACGTCATCGGCAGATGCCGAAGGAATAGTTGTTGATGGTTTAGTCTTCCGGCTGACGTCATCGGCAGATGCCGAAGAATAGTTGTATGATGGTTTAGTCTTCCGGCTGACGTCATCGCAGATGCCGAAGGAATAGTTGTTGATGGTTTAGTCTTCCGGCTGACGTCATCGGCAGATGCCGAGAGTTAATTGTTTGATGGTTTAGTCTTCCGGCTGACGTCATCGGCAGATGCCGAAGAATAGTTGTATGATGGTTTAGTCTTCCGGCTGACGTCATCGGCAGATGCCGAAGAATAGTTGTATGATGGTTTAGTCTTCCGGCTGACGTCATCGCAGATGCCGAAGAATAGTTGTATGATGGTTTAGTCTTCCGGCTGACGTCATCGGCAGATGCCGAGAGTTAATTGTTTGATGGTTTAGTCTTCCGGCTGACGTCATCGGCAGATGCCGAAGGAATAGTTGTTGATGGTTTAGTCTTCCGGCTGACGTCATCGGCAGATGCCGAAGAATAGTTGTATGATGGTTTAGTCTTCCGGCTGACGTCATCGGCAGATGCCGAAGAATAGTTGTATGATGGTTTAGTCTTCCGGCTGACGTCATCGGCAGATGCCGAGAGTTAATTGTTTGATGGTTTAGTCTTCCGGCTGACGTCATCGGCAGATGCCGAGAGTTAATTGTTTGATGGTTTAGTCTTCCGGCTGACGTCATCGGCAGATGCCGAAGGAATAGTTGTTGATGGTTTAGTCTTCCGGCTGACGTCATCGGCAGATGCCGAAGAATAGTTGTATGATGGTTTAGTCTTCCGGCTGACGTCATCGCAGATGCCGAAGAATAGTTGTATGATGGTTTAGTCTTCCGGCTGACGTCATCGCAGATGCCGAAGAATAGTTGTATGATGGTTTAGTCTTCCGGCTGACGTCATCGGCAGATGCCGAGAGTTAATTGTTTGATGGTTTAGTCTTCCGGCTGACGTCATCGGCAGATGCCGAAGAATAGTTGTATGATGGTTTAGTCTTCCGGCTGACGTCATCGGCAGATGCCGAAGAATAGTTGTATGATGGTTTAGTCTTCCGGCTGACGTCATCGGCAGATGCCGAAGGAATAGTTGTTGATGGTTTAGTCTTCCGGCTGACGTCATCGGCAGATGCCGAGAGTTAATTGTTTGATGGTTTAGTCTTCCGGCTGACGTCATCGGCAGATGCCGAGAGTTAATTGTTTGATGGTTTAGTCTTCCGGCTGACGTCATCGGCAGATGCCGAGAGTTAATTGTTTGATGGTTTAGTCTTCCGGCTGACGTCATCGGCAGATGCCGAAGAATAGTTGTATGATGGTTTAGTCTTCCGGCTGACGTCATCGGCAGATGCCGAAGAATAGTTGTATGATGGTTTAGTCTTCCGGCTGACGTCATCGGCAGATGCCGAAGAATAGTTGTATGATGGTTTAGTCTTCCGGCTGACGTCATCGGCAGATGCCGAGAGTTAATTGTTTGATGGTTTAGTCTTCCGGCTGACGTCATCGGCAGATGCCGAGAGTTAATTGTTTGATGGTTTAGTCTTCCGGCTGACGTCATCGGCAGATGCCGAGAGTTAATTGTTTGATGGTTTAGTCTTCCGGCTGACGTCATCGGCAGATGCCGAGAGTTAATTGTTTGATGGTTTAGTCTTCCGGCTGACGTCATCGGCAGATGCCGAGAGTTAATTGTTTGATGGTTTAGTCTTCCGGCTGACGTCATCGGCAGATGCCGAAGGAATAGTTGTTGATGGTTTAGTCTTCCGGCTGACGTCATCGCAGATGCCGAAGGAATAGTTGTTGATGGTTTAGTCTTCCGGCTGACGTCATCGGCAGATGCCGAAGGAATAGTTGTTGATGGTTTAGTCTTCCGGCTGACGTCATCGGCAGATGCCGAGAGTTAATTGTTTGATGGTTTAGTCTTCCGGCTGACGTCATCGGCAGATGCCGAGAGTTAATTGTTTGATGGTTTAGTCTTCCTTAATGGTTCTGCGTCTCTATTACCAGTTTAGAAAAAAATATATATGTAAAATGTGAAAGTCTGTTGAGAGATAGTAAGTGAATGTAATAATAGTAAAAGTCAAGCAAACGATTAATGAAAGGACATGAACACGTGACGGCTCCTGGCCGGGGTCGTTACAATAAACCTCAAGGAGAAAGAATCATAAACTCGTCCAAAATACGCATAGCGGAAGGCTTAAGCAAAACAACCCATTCAATAATCTTTAAAATTATCATCATACTCTTAAGTCAAATCATTCAAATCTAAATCTCATGGTTATAAGAAATTCTATTTTTCTTAGACATCTGTTTATCAAAAACTTCACCAACATACTATGAGCATAACCAGGGGTCTTAGTCGCCTGCCCAGCCTTGCATTGTCATACTGAGCATCCTCCGGCAACCAGCTTTAAACATCATCTCTGGACTGGGAATCCTCACCTGCTAACTCTTCACCTACATCATAAGGTTTAACTATAAGCCTAATGCTTAGTAAGGAATGCAACACTAACATGGATGCATGAAAGAATAATTTGGGAAATCACATGCTCATAAGTCTTTTCTTATTCATAGTCATTGATCATATTCTTCATTCATAGTCATTGATCATATTCTTCATTCATAGTCATTGATCATATTCTTCATTCATAGTCATTGATCATATTCTTCATTCATAGTCATTGATCATATTCTTCATTCATAGTCATTGATCATATTCTTCATTCATAGTCATTGATCATATTCTTCATTCATAGTCATTGATCATATTCTTCATTCATAGTCATTGATCATATTCTTCATTCATAGTCATTGATCATATTCTTCATTCATAGTCATTGATCATATTCTTCATTCATAGTCATTGATCATATTCTTCATTCATAGTCATTGATCATATTCTTCATTCATAGTCATTGATCATATTCTTCATTCATAGTCATTGATCATATTCTTCATTCATAGTCATTGATCATATTCTTCATTCATAGTCATTGATCATATTCTTCATTCATAGTCATTGATCATATTCTTCATTCATAGTCATTGATCATATTCTTCATTCATAGTCATTGATCATATTCTTCATTCATAGTCATTGATCATATTCTTCATTCATAGTCATTGATCATATTCTTCATTCATAGTCATTGATCATATTCTTCATTCATAGTCATTGATCATATTCTTCATTCATAGTCATTGATCATATTCTTCATTCATAGTCATTGATCATATTCTTCATTCATAGTCATTGATCATATTCTTCATTCATAGTCATTGATCATATTCTTCATTCATAGTCATTGATCATATTCTTCATTCATAGTCATTGATCATATTCTTCATTCATAGTCATTGATCATATTCTTCATTCATAGTCATTGATCATATTCTTCATTCATAGTCATTGATCATATTCTTCATTCATAGTCATTGATCATATTCTTCATTCATAGTCATTGATCATATTCTTCATTCATAGTCATTGATCATATTCTTCATTCATAGTCATTGATCATATTCTTCATTCATAGTCATTGATCATATTCTTCATTCATAGTCATTGATCATATTCTTCATTCATAGTCATTGATCATATTCTTCATTCATAGTCATTGATCATATTCTTCATTCATAGTCATTGATCATATTCTTCATTCATAGTCATTGATCATATTCTTCATTCATAGTCATTGATCATATTCTTCATTCATAGTCATTGATCATATTCTTCATTCATAGTCATTGATCATATTCTTCATTCATAGTCATTGATCATATTCTTCATTCATAGTCATTGATCATATTCTTCATTCATAGTCATTGATCATATTCTTCATTCATAGTCATTGATCATATTCTTCATTCATAGTCATTGATCATATTCTTCATTCATAGTCATTGATCATATTCTTCATTCATAGTCATTGATCATATTCTTCATTCATAGTCATTGATCATATTCTTCATTCATAGTCATTGATCATATTCTTCATTCATAGTCATTGATCATATTCTTCATTCATAGTCATTGATCATATTCTTCATTCATAGTCATTGATCATATTCTTCATTCATAGTCATTGATCATATTCTTCATTCATAGTCATTGATCATATTCTTCATTCATAGTCATTGATCATATTCTTCATTCAGGGGGTTTGACAGTGAGAGTGCACATAGTTCCCTTGTGGGTCGTATCATGGTCCTTCTTTTGGACAGTGACATACGCCAAACCGCCCCAACCCTCTCTTATTCACGTTGCATAAGTTTTATATTCTTATCTTGTTCATGCGAAGACATGCTCTTAAACATTTTCATATGCATAAAACATTCATGATGCATGGACATGAAAATACTTAAATCATCAAGCTACAGAACTGAGTACCATTCGACATGAAACTTTACCACTGAGCTAATCATCAGCATAAACAATAGACAGTAACATAAGGGAAACTTCTATTCATCATATGAGTTTCTACCTAGCATCCTTTGATGTAGGGTCCTAATGACCAAGAAACCTGTACATTCACTTACCTGGTCTCCTTAGCAATTTGAGCTCCTTTCTCTTCCAACTTCCTCACCTAAAACATTTACATTGCAGTAGTTAAAACAAAATCCTATTAGTTCTAATCACAAGTCATCCTAGGATCTAATAGCTATAGTCACTCCCGAATCCTTAGTATAGTCCTCTATGTAGTTTGAAACCCAAAACCCAGAACAAACAAATTCGATAAGCGATATCTCAGGGTTGTTTGTTTAATGTCCAAAATCGATTCGGAATGACATTACTACATTCAGATTTTAAATATCCTTACTAATACTCGGCCATTGAAGAATCCAGAACCTCAACACATAACTGAAACAGAGCTTAACGACTGAAAGATAGTTACATTGTCAAACTCGTACCTCGAGCACAAGGTAGCCGAGAAGCAGCAAGGAAACCGATCGTCGAAGGAGGGATTTCCAGCTGACAGAGAGCGAGAGCTTGGGAGAGAAGAAATCGCCGGGAAATGGGGATGTCGGCTACAGTGGTTTAAATGAGGTTTAAATCCTTTCCTTTTTCTTTAAATACTGGCCTCAATCCTCCATTATTACAACTTTGCCACTCGACGTAGTTTAGATTCACATGTAATTAATTAAGTTTGGCATAAAACCTTAAACCGTGAAGATTGAATATTCGTGACCGTTAATACAGTTTAGGAAGTCACCTGGTTGAAGTTGTCGGGTGTTACAGAACGCCAGGTCTGAACCTCATCCCCGATAACCCCATGTCATAGTTGTTTACTGTGATACTTGATAAGTGTGTATTTTACACACTTATTATTACTTTTTACACTTGAATGGTTAAGTTTTTCTCAAGTATACGAAGGAATTTGACGTAGTTTGTAAGTGTGCAGACAAATCATCTAAAACAGGCTTGAGGAAGAAAATAATAAGCTGAAAGAAGAAAAGAAAGATCGGGTGGTGAAGACAGCAAAGGCAGCGATCAATCGACCTGAAAAGAAAGAAGTGAAAATAGATAGAAGAGAGAAGCAGAGAAGCAGAGAACACAAACGGCAGCAAAACAATGAAAAGTTAGCGAAATTAAACAGAGAATATGGCGATCAGTCGCCAAATTACCAGCGATTAATTGCCACAAACACAGAATTTTTAGAAGAATTGTGCAAGAAAATAGAGGCTATGGAGATCGATCGCCATATGCCAGCGATCGATCACCACATGATTTCACTTTTGAAAAGTTTATTTATTTTAATCTCAGCCATTAAACTGAGAAAAAGGGGGAATCAAAGCCGTGGATCGACTAAAGAGAAAAATATTAAAAACCTAAAGAGAGCGCAGGAGAGGAGAGGATTTTGAGGAGGACGATTCGGCGTTCAGCGACTTTGAGGGCAAGAAGCAGGAGATTCATACAGCGATCTTTCCACAAAGAATAATTTTTCTTCTGGGACTCATTCGGCAATTTTGGGAATCAGAAGGCAGCTAGCAGAATTCTGGAGATTGAGAGATTGGCAACTTTCAGAGAGGAAACATCACATCAAGCACAGTTTTCTTTGTCCTTTATTTCCTTTAAGTTTTAATTATGAACTATATGAACATCTTAGTTACTTTAGTTGTTTTCTTTTCTTTTAGTATGAACTAAACTCTTTCTTCTAGGACTACGATGTAACCAGACGATGTTTGTTTTCAATTTCTTCGTTTAATTATATTTATTGAGTATTTCTTCCAATATTGTTGGCACATTTAATTTCTGTTCTTAAAGCCTGTAAATTTCTGGCCAATCTTTACTTGAATTTTGGGATGTTTTGAGACTGAGAGGTGATAAATACCCGAGCACTGAAATTAATGTCATGAATATACGTAAGCTAGAGATAGTTACGGTATTGATGTGATTATTGTGATTTCTTGATTTATTTGTATTTGATTAATGTAGGATTTGAGACTGAGAAGTGATAACCCATTAATCAGATAACCTATGCAATGCTCGAGAGAGATTGTAATAGAATTTAGTGAAATCGATCATCAACATAGGAAGAATATTTATGAATATAATTGCGAAGAATTGAAATAAATATTGTCTTGGTGAAATCGTAGTACCTAAGCTTTTATTAATTTGATTTAATCTCAGTTTATTTGTTTTGCTATTTTAATTTAGTTTATTTTAATTGTTTTAGTCATTTATTTTAACTGCAATTATTAAAAATCATAAAAACGTGTGTTCAATTTAGAATTAAAATTAGTTATTTCGATTATTAATTATAAGTCCTCGTGGGTTCGACACTCTCTTTATCATTATATTACTTGTTGCGACTCGTACACTTGCGAACATAATTTTCACAACAATACTTTACTTGTCTTTACATGCATATTCTTTTAATGAAATCCGTGCATAAATTCATTTTCATGACGTTTTTAAACCATGATGCATGAACAGTTCAATATAACATACATAAGGAGCATACCATCAAAACACTACAAATACCATCAAAACACTATAACAAACAAACTATAGAACAACCGAACCTAAACTACCCAACCGAAACAATCAGACAAAACAATGACCAACATAACAATAAAGCACCAACGTATCCTCAACATCAAACTCCGGCTTATGGTGTAGGCCAATCGGCCACAGTAAGTCACAAGAACTTACCTCACGTCCGTTGCAACTCTAGCTCCGTCCACGAGTGTTGTTCACCTAAGGCAAATTCACCACAATTGTCGTTAATACGAGTTTAAGCCGTTAAACGTCCAAATTTAACGAAATCCTTAACTAAGGAAATTCCTAAAATTCTAACTTAACCAATCGAGGCATTTTAACAACAATTAACGCTCGATACCTCAAAATCACCATTAACGAGTTTTTTTCCAAAAACTCGAAAACTCATCATACCCTAACGTTTCTCAACGAATCAATCAACTTCGTCCAATAACGCCCAATACGTCCATTATATTCACAACTACGGTAAAGCTATCGATTTCTAAGCCTAAATCACGTTTTTAACGAAACCCTAACCATTTTAATCCGTGAAAACTGAACTATAACGTTCCAAAAGCACAGATTCATACCTAGGGTTGCGAGAGGAGGAGAGAACACGAAGAAAACGAGTCAAACGGAGGACAAATCGGTCGCCGGCGTGAGGAATCGTCGGCGGGAGAAAGAGAGAGTCGCTCTCTGGTTCTTCACGTAGGAAGAGAGAAATGTGGGAGAAAGAGAGAAGTGTGGTTTTTAATTAAAATTGACTTTGCAAATTACCATTTTACCCTTCCTTTGTTTTTATATTTGTTTCATCCTTTGTTTCATTAATTGGCTAACGATTCAGTTTCTCCAAATTTCCTTAATTCACCAATAACTCTAACTTATTATCAGGGCTTTATTAAAATATTTCGTTCGCAAAACGAACCTCGTTTACTATTTTTATCAAAACGTCCTTTATATTACGAAAAATGTAAAATCCTCATAATTAGCGTTACAACTCCAAAAATCTCCATATTTTTCCTAAAATCCTTATTAACCATTAGAATTTTAATAACGCTTTCTGTTCGTAAAACGGACTTAATTTGACATATTTACAAAAATGCCATTATATATAATGAAATATAAATCCCATCGAAACCGGGCGTTACATTTGACATATTCACAAAAATACCATTATTTATTGGAATTACAAAATCCCGTAAAACAGGGTGTTACAATAATGATAAAGAGATAGAAAGAATATAATATCACATAAGTAGAAGGAAATAATTAAGAAACTATTTTGTGTTGAAACTTTTTTTTTTTTTTTTTTTTTTTTTTTTTTTTTTTTTTTTTTTTTTTTTTTTTTTTTTTTTTTTTTTTTTTTTTTTTTTTTTTTTTTTTTTTTTTTTTTTTTTTTTTTTTTTTTTTTTTTTTTTTTTTTTTTTTTTTTTTTTTTTTTTTTTTTTTTTTTTTTTTTTTTTTTTTTTTTTTTTTTTTTTTTTTTTTTTTTTTTTTTTTTTTTTTTTTTTTTTTTTTTTTTTTTTTTTTTTTTTTTTTTTTTTTTTTTTTTTTTTTTTTTTTTTTTTTTTTTTTTTTTTTTTTTTTTTTTTTTTTTTTTTTTTTTTTTTTTTTTTTTTTTTTTTTTTTTTTTTTTTTTTTTTTTTTTTTTTTTTTTTTTTTTTTTTTTTTTTTTTTTTTTTTTTTTTTTTTTTTTTTTTTTTTTTTTTTTTTTTTTTTTTTTTTTTTTTTTTTTTTTTTTTTTTTTTTTTTTTTTTTTTTTTTTTTTTTTTTTTTTTTTTTTTTTTTTTTTTTTTTTTAATAAGAGGGAGTATAAACAACTTAGAAGATTTTTTCATCATCAAAATATAAGAGATTGTTAGCTTAATAGGCATTAAGCTTAATTGTTTTAATAAAGAGTATAATTAAGTGAATATTTAATTCTAAGTTGATTATGAATTGTTTTGATGTTTAGAATACTTATTTAAATATATCTAAGTTAATAATAAATATTATCATTTGGATAATTTGATTATAATAATATATCATTGCTCTCATTGAAAATATCATCGAAAGTGGGTATTTTGAAATTGACATGTCTATTAAGTCATTGCAGTTAATTTTAAAGTTAGTAAGACTTAACGCAATTTCAATCAAGGAAAAGATGCATGAGAAGTCGACCTACCAAAGGTGAGGGGTTGCTAAGAAAAACTCCAGAGAGCAACGAATTTTTGATGATCTGTTGAAGAGGTTGACTGGAATGGTTGATTGTCTTGAAAATTTCTTGAGAGCATCAAGTTTTTGAAAAAATATTGATGAGGCCGACTAGGGAGTATATGTGGTCAACCTTGGTGATAGACTTGATGATACCAGTGGTGCACTAGGACAGTAGCCAGAGGTACCGGTGGTGGATTGTAGTTAAAAAAATATGACTGAAAGGAAAACATATAGATCGAATTGGAGATACTGGTGATCCACTGCGCCAATTCAAAAATCACATAACGGTCTTGATGAGGTCAATCAGAGTTCCAAGACTTTGAAGACATCTATAGATAAAAACACTCTCTATTGTTCAACTCACTGAATGAGATACCTATGACGAAGTGCTGCCAAAACCTAAACTTGAAGTTGTACATCTTGAGAGAGTTAGATACTTTACTAAACATTTCAAAGGTTTCATTGACACTCGCAAGTTCAATCAAGGAGAAGGGTGACACCATATAACTCTTGTAAGGTTCAATTGACACCCATTAGGCCAATCACTGGTAATTAGAAATATTATTGAGAAGAAAATCTTCAAGAAAGAGTCTCAGAGCGCGAATGTAGGCAGTTTGGTCAAACTATGTTAGTGAATTATTCCCAATCTCATTCCCTTGTCTCTTTGCTATTTTGTTTATGTTTGCATATTTGATTTAATTCGACTAACCAAAAGAGAGAAAATTTATATGCTGACATAGCCAACAAAGAGTAAATTTAATCACATTAAAAAATTTGTGAAACCTAATTCATTCCACTGTTAGAATAATTCAATCCTATAACCTTTTTTCGTTATGGTCATCTTTCCATCCTGATAGAAATTTATGGTGTCACAATTAAAACCCAATCATAAGTGTGGCTGATAGGGACGCATGGTCTTCAAGGGGAAACTATTGTTGTGGACCATTCTTTGAAGACAATGACAATCCAAGATCAAATAATTATGAGGGCCCGATACATACCAGAGGTGTGATGGCTCGGATGTGTAAGTATGTCTACGATAGCTGCACGAACCAAAACCCAGATGGCGGTACATCCGTGCGGGCGTACCGGAAGGTGACAGGTCATAAAAAGGGGGTCGTCACAAACCCACATCGCTTGGGGCAGTATGTGGAAATGAAACATATGTAAAGAGACGCTCCCATAGCAAGACGCGTTTTGGAGCACAATTGGCAACGGATCCCATAAGAACTCCGAAGTTAAAAGTGCTTCGGCGAGAGTAGTACCAAGTTGGGTGACCGATTGGAAAGTCCTTGCCAAACAAAGCCGTGAGGGGAGCATATTGTGCTACGACCCAATCCTCAGAGCGGACAATATCTTGCTGGGAAAATGGATCGTTACAAATGGTATCAGAGTCTGTACCCAACCGAAAATGTGACCAACGAGGACGCTGGGCCCCCGGGGGGGGTGATTGTGATGGCCCGGATGTGTAAGTATGTCTACGATGGCTGCACGAACCGGAACCCGGATGACGATACGTTCGCGCGGGCGTACGAGAAGGTGACGGGTCTTAAAAAGGGGGTCGTCACAATCCCACATCTCTTAGGAAAGTATGTGGAAATGAAACATATGTAAAGAGACCCTTCCAAGATAGCAAGACGCATTTTGGAGCACAATTGGCAACAGATCCCATAAGAACTCCGAATTTAAAAGTGCTTCGGCGAGAGTAGTATCAGGTTGGGTGACTGACTAGGAAGTCCTTGCCCAACAAAGCCGTGAGGGGAGGATATTGGGCTACGGCCCAATCCCCAGAGCGGAAAATATCTTGCTAAGAAAAGAGGTCGTTACAAGAGGAGTGACATTGTAACACCCGACAATTTCGGCTAGGTGATTTTCTTAACCATTTTGATTGTCACCATTTTTTTTAACCTTTATGATTTTAAATTTAATGTCAAGACATATTTATTACAAGTTGAGTGAAACTAGGTTGGGTGGCAAGTTTGTAATTAAGTTGGATTTTAGTTAATATATATAGAAAATGGAAATCCTTAAAGCTCATTAAACCCCACTGTAGCCGACATTTCCTCTCTCGGCGATTTCCCATTTTCTCCAAAGCTCTTCCTCTCTCTCTTGGCCAGCTACTCCTCCACCAACGATCGATTCTTCAGTATTCACTTCGACAATCCACGCTCTAGGTAAGACTTAGACAATGTAGTTACTGGATAGTTTCTTAGGGCTCTGTTTTCAGTTAGAACTTGGGATTTCAGATTCTTCAATGGTTGGGTTATTGTAGTAACATTTATAATCTGTGTTTATCTGCTAAGTTGAATCTAGTTACTTAGATATTTTTGGAAGCTTAATCTGTACGCATTAGGCGCTCGACTAGGAAGATTTAGAAATATATAAGTTAGAATCTAAGATGACTTTCGGTTAGAACTTTTAGGATTTTGATTTAACACTGTAATGTGAAATGTTTCTAGGTGAAAAAGCTTGAAGAGAGGTGCTCAAGTTTTGCTAAGGAAACCAGGTAAGTGACTTGGTAAGATTTCCGGCCATTAGGGCCCTACATCTCAAGGGTACTAAGTAGAGGTGTTGTTTATGATGTTAAATGTATCTGTGCTAATATCAGGTTGGTTATGGTACTCGAATTGATGTTGTGATCTTTAACGAATGAATGACTTGCTCTGTAGCCCGATGATTTTAGAATGCTCATTCTCATGCATATGAAAATGTTTTAAAAGTATGATTTTCCCTATGAACAAGAAATGAATATGAAACTTATGCAACAAGGATTAAGAGAGGGTTGGGAGCGGTTTGGCGTATGTCACTGTCCAAAAGAAGGACCATGAATACGACCCGAAAGGGACTATGTACACTCTCACTGTCAACCCCCTTTTCGGCACAAATCCTCCCTTAATCCATATGATGAAAACGATGAACATGAACATGAACAAGAACACGAAAAGATCATGAACATGTGTTTCCTTTAATTTGTGCATTCATGCATACATGTTAGCATTACACTCCTTACTAAGCATTAGGCTTATAGTTTAAACCTTATAATGTAGGTGAAGAACAATCAGGTGAGGATTTCAAATTCAATGAAGATGCCTAAGTCTGGTTGCTGGATGGTTCTCAGGGTGACAGTATGTGGCTGGAAAGGCGATTATGATCTCTAGTTGCTACCTTTAAGATATTAGTAAGGTTTATGAATATTGAAGTTTAAGTAGGAGGAATTTTTCTTAAAAATGTTGAATACTAGTAAACTTGTCTGACTGATTTCTGGGTTGTGAATGATCTGTTTATTTAAGTCTTCCGCTATGCATACTCAGAATACGTCTATGGTTTGTGTCAATACAAGTTTGTGTTAGTCGTGTTGGGAGTTGAGAAATTCAGGATGACCTCTTTAGGTAAAAGTCAGGGGTTCATGTCTGTCGATGGATGTTTCTGTTGGTAAGTTAAGGTTTCTGTCGATGGATGTTTCTTTTGGTAAGCTAAGGTTTCTGTCGATGGATGTTTCTGTTGGTAAGTTAAGGTTTCTGTAGATCGGATGATGTCTTCCATCGGATGATGTCTTATGTCGAATGATGTCTTCTATTGAATGATGTCTTCCATCGGATGATGTCTTCCATCGGATGATGTCTTCCATCGGATGATGTCTTCCATCGGATGATGTCTTCCATCGGATGATGTCTTCCATCGGATGATGTCTTCCATCGGATGATGTCTTCCATCGGATGATGTCTTCCATCGGATGATGTCTTCCATCGGATGATGTCTTCCATCGGATGATGTCTTCCATCGGATGATGTCTTCCATCGGATGATGTCTTCCATCGGATGATGTCTTCCATCGGATGATGTCTTCCATCGGATGATGTCTTCCATCGGATGATGTCTTCCATCGGATGATGTCTTCCATCGGATGATGTCTTCCATCGGATGATGTCTTCCATCGGATGATGTCTTCCATCGGATGATGTCTTCCATCGGATGATGTCTTCCATCGGATGATGTCTTCCATCGGATGATGTCTTCCATCGGATGATGTCTTCCATCGGATGATGTCTTCCATCGGATGATGTCTTCCATCGGATGATGTCTTCCATCGGATGATGTCTTCCATCGGATGATGTCTTCCATCGGATGATGTCTTCCATCGGATGATGTCTTCCATCGGATGATGTCTTCCATCGGATGATGTCTTCCATCGGATGATGTCTTCCATCGGATGATGTCTTCCATCGGATGATGTCTTCCATCGGATGATGTCTTCCATCGGATGATGTCTTCCATCGGATGATGTCTTCCATCGGATGATGTCTTCCATCGGATGATGTCTTCCATCGGATGATGTCTTCCATCGGATGATGTCTTCCATCGGATGATGTCTTCCATCGGATGATGTCTTCCATCGGATGATGTCTTCCATCGGATGATGTCTTCCATCGGATGATGTCTTCCATCGGATGATGTCTTCCATCGGATGATGTCTTCCATCGGATGATGTCTTCCATCGGATGATGTCTTCCATCGGATGATGTCTTCCATCGGATGGGTTTAGCGATCAGATGAAGTTTTAATGAGGCACGCGAGATGCACATGTCAACGGTAGATGTAGGTCTTATTTTTGGATGAAGTGTGTATAGTTTCTTTTGTTGCTTTGTGACCGGATGATGTGAGCAAAAGTGATTTGTCGTGTTTTGTGACAGGATGATGTGAGCGAAAGTGATTTGTCGCTTTCTGTGACGGATGATGTGAGCAAAAGTGATTTGTCGTTTGTGATCGATGATGTGAGTAGTGTTGTCTTGTCGTTGCGATCGGTAGATGCCTATGGGTTTCAATTCTCTCAGCCAATGTTATTATTTTATCTATTTTATGAATAGTTATTCAATGAGTTTTCCGCTGTAAAGTCGAGGGTTAAAGATGGATTTATCATCACTGAGAGAAAATTTGAAATTTTCCATAAATTCTCTTAGACCGGTTCCATGTTATGGGTAACAAAAACCGGGTCTGAAGACTCAGGGTGTTACAATTATGGTATCAAAGTAAAACCGGGTTCTAAAATCGATTCTGTAGACAGCCTTGCAGCACAGACCGTCACATTAGCACACTCCAGCAACTGTAAGTGTTTATAATTTCAGCAAATGTCCTTAAGTTATGTTTATGACTAATTGTTTAGGAATCCCAAGATGGTAAGAGGCCAACAGAGAGTTGACAATGTGGATAGCAATACTATCGCCCAACTAACAGAGTTAGTCATTCGCCAATCCCGACAGATAGAGCAACTTGTAGCCACTAGGGAGGAACAAATAAATTCTAGCACTAATGCAGCTCGAGATCATGGTGACGAGCGTTTCCCGACTCGACCACTTTCGGTCAAGTTTCGGATCCTGTTTATGCTGAGGAATGGGTCCGGAAGATGGAGGACATGTTCAAGTATGCAAAGGTGGATGAGGGAGATAAGGTCATGTGTGCTGTCTTCCACCTGGAGCTGGATGCGAGGCATTGGTGGGACTCGATCCAGAGCACCGTGAATACAGGAGCTATGACCTGGGAAATGTTTAAGACTGCCTTCTATGACAAGTATTTCAGCCGAGCTGTTCGGACTAGCAAGAAGATGGAATTTATGCAACTGCGTCAAACCGGTTCATTGGCCGATTATATATGTAAGTTTGAGGCCTTGTCCAGGTTTGTACCCCGTCTGGTGGATGATGAGGAGGACAAGATCCACCAATTTGTTCATGGACTAAAACCAAGCTTGTTTAGAGGAGTAAAGACTGCGGGAATTCACAATGTGCCATTTTCCGAGGTGGCGGCTAAGGCCTTAGAACTGGAAGAGGTTGAGGTAACATTACAAGAACAACGTGAGCAGACGAAGAAGTTTTCTAGAGAGGCTCAACCACCACAACGACAGAACAAGGGTTGGCAGCCACAGCAGAATAAGGGGCCTCAGCAACAGCAGAAAGGTGTGAAGAGACCTTTCAATCAGATTGATGACCAACGAAAAGGGAAACGACCACTGGCTCCCCTATGCCCCACCTGTCAGAAGAATCACCCCGGCGAATGCAAGTTACATTCTGGCCGCTGTTATAGATGTGATAAGGTTGGACACATTGTCAGGGACTGCCCCATGCCGCGGGACCCGAATAGAGCGAGGTGGCACCTAGAGTCTACGCCTTGATGGAAGATGAGGATGCAGTGCCACATACAGTCATAACAGGTACGATTACGATCTGTGGTATTTCTTCTTATACACTTATAGATACGGGAGCCACTCACTCGTTTGTGGCAACCTTGTTTGTACGTAAGCATAATTTAGAACCCTTGCCGGCCGAGAGGTCATTTAGTGTTATGTTACCGTCAGGGAAGTCCTTACATTCAGAACAGGTAGTAAAAGGTGATATTGCGACCCTAGGAGATAAGAAGTGGTATGTAGAATTGATCGTAATTGACATGAAGGGATATGAAGTTATACTAGGAATGGACTGGTTATTCAGACATCATGCCACGATAAATTGTAGGTCTGGATTAGTTGAGTTCCGACCACCGAATAGCGATCGGTATTTCTTCCAATCTATTCCTAAGATAAGTAAAATCCCGATTTGTATCCTCACTAGAAGCCCAGCGATTGTTGAAAGAGGGTTGTGAGAGTTTTCTAGCTAGTGTAATTGATGATCGGGTAAAAAGTAGGATAGAACTGCAAGATATTCCTATAGTCCGAGAGTTTCCAGAGGCATTCTTGGATGACTTGCCCGGGTTGCCACCGGATAGAGAAATTGAGTTTGTGATTGATACATACCCTGAGGCATTACCTGTGTCTAAGAACCCCTACCGCATGGCACCTGTTGAGTTGAAGGAATTAAAAGTCCAACTACAGGAATTAGTAGACAAGAGATTTATACGCCCTAGTAGTTCTCCCTGGGGTGCACCTATTTTATTCGTTAAGAAGAAAGATGGTTCTCTTAGAATGTGCATAGACTACAGAGAGCTAAACAAGTTGACAATTAAGAATAAATACCATTTACCTCGAATTGACGATCTGTTTGACCAACTACAAGGAGCTAAGGTGTTTTCAAAGATTGACTTACGTTCGGGTTACTACCAACTGAAGATTAAAGAGGGAGATATACCAAAGACAGCCTTCAGAACCCGCTATGGACACTATAAATTTCTTGTAATGTCGTTTGGATTGACAAATGAGCCTGCAGCTTTTATGGATTTGATGAATCGGGTGTTCCGAGAGTACTTGGACAAGTTTGTAATTATGTTCATAGACGATATCTTAATTTACTCACGGACTGAAACTGACCATGCAGAGCATTTAAGAGTTGTTCTGACGACATTAAGACAGCAGCAGCTCTATGCCAAGTTGTCCAAATGTGAGTTCTGGTTGGATAAGGTCAATTTCTTAGGACATGTCATTTCTGCCGAGGGCATATCAATAGATCCAACCAAAATTCTGGCTGTTAAGGATTGGCCACAGCCAAGGAATGTCAGTGAAGTCCGTAGTTTCCTTAGTCTGGCAGGTTATTATAGAAAGTTCATTAAGGGATTCTCTATGATAGCTAAGACTTTAACTAGTTTAACAAAGAAGGACACCAAATACTCTTGGACTAAAACTTGTGAAGATAGCTTCCAGACACTTAAGCTGAAGTTGACGACAGCCCCTCTATTGACTCTCCCATCCGAAGAAGGGAAGTTTAGTGTTTACTGTGATACATCCAAAGTTGGTCTGGGGTGTGTTTTGATGCAAGAAGGCAAGGTTGTGGTGTATGCCTCCAGACAGCTGAAGAGTTATGAGCAGAATTACCCCACTCATGATCTAGAATTGGCCGCGGTTGTCTTTGCTTTGAAGATTTGGAGACATTATTTGTATGGTCAACAGTGTGAGGTGTTTTCTGACCATAAAAGTCTGAAGTACATTTTCACTCAAAAGGAATTGAATATGAGGCAAAGACGTTGGTTGGAGTTTGTTAAGGATTATGATTGTGACGACCCTAACATTGTACCAATTTTTCCCGTATTATTATTATTTTTTTTTATTTTTTATATATACTTTAAACCTAGCGATTTAACGGAAATAAAACTTTTAATGTCGGAATCGAAATCGGAATTGAAATCGACGGAGTCTATGTTTATAAACTATTTAAAACAAAACTTAAAACAATTATAAAACAAATTTAAAACAATTAAAAACTAAATAAAAATAGGCAGAGGGCAAAAAGGGACGTTTGTCCCAAATATGAGAGGCGATCGATCGCCCATAAACAGGCGATCGATCGCCAGTTTGGAAAACAAGGGGGCGAACGTTCGCCCCTCATTGTGGCGAACGTTCGCCACGCTCCCTGGATTTTTCCAGGGAGCGGCGACTGTAAGGGGGGATCGATCGCCCCTTTATGGGTGATCGATCGCCAAGTCCTCTGGATTTTTTTCCAGAGGACTTGCGCCCCCTCTTTCTCCTTTCTCTTTTTTTCTTCTTCATTCCTTCTCTTCATTCCTTCACTTCCCTGTAAACACACTTCACTAACACCCTAAACCTTTCAATAATCCTCAACATAAACTAACTCGCAACCCCATCGATTTCTCATTTGCCAATCACCCAAATAAACGACTCGTAACACGTTAAAAGCATAACCTAAGTTCATAAAAACAATTTGCGTTGATATGTTTAAAAACTGCACATTTCCCTAATACCAAACATTCACAAAACCAGTTTCTAAAACGTTTAAAAACATTAAAATGTAAACTTATCAACTAATCAGAACCAAACACCCTAAAATGTTTCTATACGACTATTAGCCCGACAATTTCCAAAAATCCTCAAAACACCTAACCATGAGTCCCACGAGTCGAAATGCACCTCGATTGTGCCAGCACACTCCTGCAACCATCCTCCGTCAACTGCATCACTCCTCAGGTGGAGGGATCTCGTCCTCACCTATGTCGAAGTCACCTACACCATACAGACACACTATAAGATAAAAATCTCAGTAAGCTCTACGTAAATGCAATGCGTGCTATGCATATGAGTTCGTAAATCATGCATCATTTTCATTATCTTTACTCTGGTTGTCACCGAGATCTCAACCCCCTAACCGGAGAGGGCACATCTAGCGGTCGGACTACCCTTTCCGGCTAGAGGAGGGGGGTACACGCTTACAACACGTACAGTCGTGCCTGAGCCCCATCTCGCATGACCTATAACTGTATGAGTACATATTAGATGCGGTATTGTGACAGACCCCTTCGTGCCTACACAATAGATCAATAGCCCCTCTCTAGGCCGCATTGCCATTTTCTTTAAAACATTGTGCGGAAATTCATTTTCTATGCATAATTTAAAACCGTGATGCATGAACAATTACGTACTTAAAGTAAACAAACAACATACATACCATCAAGACAATAAAAGCTACTAAAAGCATATCTTATCTAACTACCTAACCAAAACAATTTAAACTAAAAGCGTCACCAAAATTCCTCGAGACGACCTCGACGTACGGTGTAAGCCAATCGGCCAGAGAAGATCACGAGAACTTACCTCGTGTGCGTTGCAATCCAAGCTCCGTCCACGAGCTTTGTTTACCTAAGCAATTCCACCAATTTGTCGTTAAAACGAGTTTAAACAATTAAATGCTCAAACTAGCAAAATCTTTAACTAAGGAATTTCTCCTAGCGCTATAACTCAACTAATCGAGGCGTTTCAACAACCAATCCGCGCTCGATACCACGAAACATCATTTAAGAGTTTTCCCCAAATTCTCAAATTTTAACATTTCTCACAATTCGATCTAACTTCGTCCAATAACGTTCAATACGTCTTTTATATCTATAAACTCGATAAACCTATCGATTTCTAACCTTAAATCACGTTTTTCACAAACCCTAAACAAAACCCTAATCGTTTTTAACTCCGTAAAAACCGAACAATAAGCTTCCAAAGCTTTAGAGTCATACCTAGAGCGTTGATTGAAAGAGAAAACACGAAGAACGGGTCACCAGAAATGGGAGAATCGCCGGCGTTGAAGGAGATCGCCGTCGAGAGGAGACAAATCGCCGTGAGAGGGAGAGAGAGAGAAGAAGAAATCGCAGAAGTGTTCTGGAGGAGAGAAAAGGCTTTTGCCTTTTAATAAAAATTGACTTGTAAAATGACCAATTTGCCCTTCCTTTGTTTTCTATTCGTTTCGTCCTTCGTTTCGTTAATTGTCTAACGATTTAGTTTCCCCAAACATCCTTATTTCACCAATAATTCCAACTTATTAAAAGGGCTCTATTAAAACTGTCCGTTCACAATTCGGACCTCGTTTACTATTTTTACCAAAGTATCCTTTATAATACGATAAACGTAATTCTCGTAAAATTAGCGTTACGACTCCTAAAATTTCTAAAATATTCTTAAAATCCTTATTAATTATTAGGATCGTAATGACGCTTTCTTTTCGCAAAACCGACTTAATTCGACATATTTACAAAAATGCCATTTATATCATTTATTTACAAATTCCCGAAAAATCCGGGTGTTACATTCCATACACCTTATTTAAAATTTTGTCCTCAAAATTTGATTATATAAACAACTCGGGATACTTAGCCATCATATCCTGTTGTCATTCCCAAGTCGCGTCTTCAATCTCGTGGTTCCGCCATAGAACTTTAACTAGTGGAATCTCTTTGTTGCGCAAAACTTTGATTGAAGATTCCAAAATACGTACTGGCTTCTCCTCGTAAGTCAAGGTAGGCTGTACCTCGACGTCTCTCGCCTCTACAATATACGATGGATCACGGAAACACTTCCGAAGCATAGATACGTGAAATACGTCGTGGATGCTTTCCATTGAAGTCGGAAACTCTAATCTGTACGCCATCTTCCCGATCCTCTTCAGAATAGGAAAGGGCCCCACATAACGAGGGTTTAACTTGCCCCTCCTTCCAAATCTCACGACGCCTTTAAACGGAGATACTTTAAGATAAACCTCGTCACCTTCTTCGAACTCTAGCTCTCTCCATCTCGTGTCAGCATAGCTCTTCTGTCTGCTCTGAGCTACCTCTATACGCTGTCGGATAACGGCAATCTTCTCTGCCGTTTGCTATAGAATCTCAGGACCAACTATGCTGGCCTCGCCAACCTCGTCCCAATATAACGAAGACCTACACTTCCGTCCATACAGTGCCTCATACGGAGCCATGCCAATCGTAGCCTGGAAGCTGTTGTTGTACGAGAACTCAATCAGAGGTAAATATCGGCCCCACGAGCCCTGAAACTCCAGCACGCAAGCTCTGAGCATATCCTCCAATATCTGATTCGTACTTTCAGTCTATCCATCAGTCTGAGGATGAAATGCCGTGCTGAAATTAAGCTAAGTCTCCATAGCTTTGTGGAGACTCTTCCAGAACTTCGATGTAAATCTCGGATCTCTGTCTGAGACGATCGAAACTGGTACACCGTGCAATCTCATAATCTCCTGCACATAAAGCTCTGCGAGCTGATCCATCGAAGACGTCATCTTCACAGATAAGAAGTGGGCCGACTTTTCAATCGGTCCACAATTACCCAGATGCCATCATGACCTTTCGTCATCCTCAGGAGTCCTACAATAAAATCCATGGAGATCTGCTCTCATTTCCACTCCGGAATAGGCAGTGGCTGCAATGTTCCGGCCGGCCTCTGGTGTTCTGCCTTAACCTATTGACAAACTAAACAGGTTTCAACGTACTTGGCGACCTCTCTCTTCATGTTCGGCTACCAGAAGTGTTTCTTTAAATCCCGATACATCTTGGTACTTCTCGGGTGCACAGAATAAACTGAAGAATGTGCTTCGGCCAAAATCTCTTTCTTCAACTCGTCATCGTTAGGCACGTACCACCTATGCCTGAACTTCAGAATACCGTCATCTGACAAGTTGAATTCAGACACGTCTCCAAATGTCAAACTCAATCGAAGCTCCTTACACTCCATATCATTCTGCTGAGCTTCACGTATCTTATCTAGAATAGTCGGCCTGAGAGAAATTGTAACAACCCCAGTTGGAGTCGCCACGTAATTCATAACTTAACCTCTTAATCAATCGGTTCTTACTTCATGCACCTTGTTCATTATTAGTGTTATAAATTTTTTTTCTTCACAAACATCTCCTAAACTGCATCTACCGATAGAGTCATAGACTCACATCGACCGATGGTCACGTGCGTCTCACGTGATTCGCAGACATCATCCGGTAGAAGAAATATTCACTTCTGCCGATCGCTGGGCGACAAAGAGTATCACTTACATCGACCAGTAGCAAACGACAAATATTATGCTACTTCTACCGATGGTAAAACATCTACCGGTCACTAGACGACAACACAACACTTACATCATCCGGTATTTGAGATACACAGCATCTACCGATAGACATGTGCAATCCACGTGCTCTTTTAAGACATCTTCCGATAGAGAACATTTATCGGTGGATGCAAGCTCATACATCTTCCGATAGGGGATATCTATCGGTTGATGCAAACTCATACTTCTTCCGATAGAGAACATCTATCGGTGGATGCAAATTCCTAACATCATCCGATGGAGTACAGCTATCGGTGGACATAGATATGCACAGACTTCTAATTTCATTGACTAATCACTCTTATAAATGAAAATAAGAGACTCATCCAGAATACATATAGCGGAAGACTTAACAACAGATCATTTAATAATCCTTATAATCATTCCCAGACTCATTAGTCAACCAGACAATTTCAAAACTCAATGTTATAAAAATAAACTCATCCTACTTAAACTACCATATTCTTAATCATAACAAAATCATAGAGCATTAACCAGGGGTCTCAATCGCCATCCAGCCACAGAATTACACCCTGATCACCTTCCAGCAACAAGACTTAGACATCTTCATTAGCTTTGGAATCCTCACCTGATATCTCGTCACCTACATCATAAGGTTTAAACTATAAACCTAATGTTTAGTAAGGAATGCAATACTAACATGTATACGTGAATGCATAGTTATAAGAAAATCATGCCTATGTTCGTTTCATGCTCTTTTCTTGTTCTTATTCGTGTTCTTGTTCATCACTTTCATCATATGGATTAAGGGAGGATTTGTGCCGTAAAGGGGGGATGACAGTGCAAGTGTACATAGTCCCTTTCAGGCCGTATTCATGGTCCTTCTCTTTGGACAGTGACATACGCCAAACCGCCCCCAACCCTCACTTAATCCGGTTGCATAAGTTTCATATTCATTCTCATATCTTGCTCATGGGAAAAAACAAGCTCATAAATCATTTTCATATGCTTGAGAAGTAAATCATGATGCATGACATGAATGCTCTTAATCATCAAGCTATGGAAATTATCATTCTAGACAGTTGATTTCATAGGCTCAACAGAACATCACATTATATAGTTCTCAAACATCCGTAAATCATCCAAGTACAACCATCTTACTAACTTAAAACAAACATCAAGCACATAACTAATTTAGTACTCTTAAGATGTAGGGCTCTAGTGGCCGGAAGTCTTAATACATTCACTTACCTGGTGTCCTTTGCAAATGGAATACTCCTTTCAAATCTTCTTCACCTAAATCATTTCACATTACCAAGTTAAAATAAAATCCTAATAGTGTTAACCAAAAATCATTCTAATGCTTAACCTACTTGTATTTCTATATTCTTCTGCCGAGCAGCTTGTGTGCGTGGATTAAATTTCTACAATCTAAATAACCAGATTCAGCCCAGTAACTAATCGCATACAGCTATCTAAATGTTCAGAATCAACTCGGAAATGCCTTTCCTAAACGCATAATAGAAATGATCCTATTATTACTCTGCCATTAAAGAATCTGAAACCTCGGGTTCTAACTGAAAACAGAGCTCAAAGTATCTACCAGTAACTACATTCATTAAGTCTTACCTAGTAAGCTGAGTATCGACGAGAACGAAGGAGAATCGGTTGTTGATGAAGAAGGCTACCTGCTGCGAGAGAGAGAGTTCTGGGAGGATGGGAATTGCCGAGAGAGAATGTCGGCTACAGTGGGGTTTTTTGTGAGGTTTAAGAGTTTCCATTTTCTACTTATACCAAATAAGTTCCTCCTTAATTACAATTCTGCCACTACAATAGAAATCCAATAAGCTTTGGCATATAATTATTAAATAAAAGGACAAATAAAGAGGTGACCGTTAATTCCGTAAAGAAAATCACCTGACTGAGAATGTCGGGTGTTACAGAAATGTTGGTGAGCATACTGGACAACTCTGCCACTATCTCCACATCGAACCTCTTAATCTCAGACCGCAGTGTAACTGACAACGCTGCAAGTGAAGGCTGACTCGCAGAAGGCACTCAGCTCAGAGCATCAGCGATCTTGTTCGCCTTTCCTGGATGGTAATTGATTTCAAACTCATAATCTGTAACAAATTCCAGCCATCTCCGCTGCCTCATGTTAAGCTCCTTCTGCGTAAATAAATACTTCAAACTTTTGTGGTCGGAAAAAATCTCGCACTGCTGCCCATATAAGTAATGCCTCCATATCTTCAGTGCAAAGACCACAGCTGCTAACTCAAGGTCGTGCGTAGGATAATTCTGCTCGTACGGCTTCAATTGCCGAGAAGTATAAGCAATAACTCTCCCCTCCTGCATCAATACACAACCGAGTCCGACTCCAGACGCATCACAATATATACTAAACTTGTCACCTTCAACAGGTAGCGCCAATACTTGAGCCGTAGTCAATCTTTGCTTTAACTCCATAAAACTGTGGTCACAAGCAGCCGACCATATAAATTTCTCGTTCTTCTGAGTCAAACGTGAAAGAGGAACTGCAATCTTCGAAAATCCCTCTATAAACTTACGATAATAACCAGCTAATCCAAGAAATCCACGCACCTCACGTACGTTCTTCGGCTGCTGCCAATCTCTGACCACCTGAATTTTACTCGGATCCACAGAAACTCCATCCTGTGATATGATATGGCCAAGAAAACCGACTTTGTCCAGCCAGAATTCGCACTTAGAAAACTTTGGATACAGCTGTTTTTGACTCAGAATCCTTAAAACAATTCTCAAATGCTCCTCGTGTTCTTCCTTCGTCTTAGAGTAGATCAGGATGTCGTCGATGAAAACCATAACGAACTTGTCCAGATACTCCTTGAAGACACGGTTCATCAAATCCATAAACGCTGCAGGAGCATTAGTGAGTCCAAAAGACATGACAAGGAACTCGTAATGCCCGTACCTCGTTCGGAATGTCATTTTCGGTACATCTTCCTTCCGGACCTTCAACTGATTGTAACCCGAGCGTAGATCAATCCTCGAAAACACTCGGGCACCCTGTAGTTGATCAAACAAATCATCGATATGCGGCAGTGGTGTGACGACCCTAATACTGTACCCAATTTTCCCATACTATTTTTTTTTATACTTATCATTATAAACTTTAGACCTAACCTTAAGCAGTTATTAAATCGAAATCAGAGTTCGTTTAAAACAAATAATAAAACAATTAAAACAAATATGTAAAACAATTAAAAATATTTAAAAACAATTAAGCATCGGCCAAGGGACAAAAAAGGATTTTCATCCCAAATATGCAGGGGCGATTGATCGCCCATAAAGGAGCGATCAATCGCCCGTAGGCGATCGCAACAGGCGAACAATCGCCTGTTGCCAAATCGCCAGTGGCGATCAATCGCCACAGTTTGTGGCGATTGGTCGCCACACTCCCTGGAATTCCAAGGAGTGGCGATCCAAGAGGGGCGATTGATCCCCTCCTCAGGCGATCAATCGCCACCCTCACTGCCTCCCTCCCTCTTTCGTTCCATTTCTTTCCTCTTTCTTTCTTTCTTTTTCTCCTACGCCAACTACACAAATACAACTTATACATAACCCTAACGAACACAATAACATCAAATATAAACTCACTCATATCCTCATCTTTTTCACATTCACTGAATCACCCTAAATAACGACTCAAAACGTATTTAAAATGCGATCAATTTTCATGAAAACGAACTGCGTTGGTATGTTTGAAACCTAAACAAACCCACCTGTTTTGAAATCAAACGAAAGGTTATAAAATCGATTTCCAAAACATTTCCAAACATCAATACATAACCTATCCAGATCCAAACATTCTATAATGTTCTATCTATACAATTAAACTATCTACTCTACCGTTAACCCGACAATTCCCAATAACCCTCAAAACATCTAACCATGACTCCCACGGGTCAAAATGCGCCTCGACTGCGCCAGCACACTCCCGCGACCATCCTCCGCCAACCGCATCACTCTTCTGGTGGAGGGATCTCGTCCTCACCTATGTCGAAATCACCTACACCATACAGACACCTACGAGATAAAAATCTCAGCAAGTTCTAGTAAATGTAGATACATACTATGCATATGAGTTCAGAAATCATGCAGCATTTTCTTTATATTTACTCTGTGGGTGTCACCGAGATCTCAGCCTCCTAACCAGAGAGAGCACATCCAGCGGTCGAATTACTCTTTCTAGCTAGACCGGGGGGGTACACGCTTACAACACGTACAGCCATGCCTGAGCCCCATCTCGCATGACCTGTAACTGTATAACTGTATGAGTATGCAATAGATGTGGTATTGTGACAAACCCGTAATCAGTCTCCACAATAGGTCGTGCCCCTTTCCAGGCCACATCGCCGTTTTCTTTAAAACATCATGCGGAAATTCATTTTCTATGTTCTTTTAAAACATGTGATGCGTGAACAGTTCAATACGACAGAAAGTAAACATACATACAGAGCATACCATCAAAACACAACAATCAACCTATAAGACAATCGAACCCTAACTACCCAACCAAAACGAGAAACTAAACACGTCACCAAAACTCCTTGAGACGACCTCGACGTACGGTGTAGGCCAATCGGCCAGAGAAGATCACGAGAACTTACCTCGTGTCTGATGCAGCTCAAGCTCCGTCCACGAGCGTTGTTTGTCTGAGACAGAACACAACATCGACGTTAAAACTAATTTAAGCTTCTAAACGTCAAAATTAACAAAACCTTAACTAAAGAAATTCCTAAAAGTTCTAACTTAACTAATCGAAGCATTTAAACCACCAATTAGTGTTCGATAGTTCAAAATCACAATTAACGAGTTTTCCTAAAAACCCAAAAATTCACCAATTTTAACTTTTTTCAAAAATCAATTTAACTTCGTCCAATAACGTCCAATATGTTCACTATATCCTTAATTACGACAAATCTATAAATTTCGAACCCTAAATCGCATTTTTAAACGAAACCCTAATTATTCAAACTTCGTAAAAATCGAAGTAAACGCTCTAAGATCGTAGATTCATACCTAGGGCGTCGATTGGGGAAGGAAACGTGAAGGAGCGGCGTTGATCGGAGGAGGAATCGGCGTCGGTCGAGGGAGAACCGCCGGCGTGCGTGAGGGAGAAATCGCCAGAGAGCCTCTGTGGTTTGTGGAGCAGAGAAGAAATGAGGGAGGAGAGAAAAGAAATCTGTTTTTATTAATTTGATTTGCAAATTTACCTTTTTGCCCTTTTTACTTATTTTCTATTTGTTTCGTTCTTTATTTCGTTAATTTGCTAAGAATTTGGGTTCTCCAAATTTCCTTATTTCACCAATAACTCCGACTTATTATTTGGGTTCTATTAAAACTGTCTGTTCACAAAACGGACATCGTTTACTATTTTTACTAAAACGTCCTTTATATTTTGAGAAACTTAATTACTCGAAATATAACGTTATTACTCCGAAAATTCTCGTAAATTTCTTAAAATTCCTATTAATCGTTAGGATTGTAATGAAGCTCTCTTTTTGCAAAACAGACTTGATTTGGCATATTCACAAAAATGCCATAGTATAATATAATATTAATATCCCGTAAAACCGGGTATTACAAGTGGATACTTATTCTTCACTGTAAGCTTATTCAGCTCTCTGTAATCCACGCACATCCTGAGGGTTCCGTCTTTCTTCTTGACGAATAGAATGGGCGCACCTCAGGGTGAAACACTGGGTCGAATAAAACCCTTCTCCAATAACTCGTCAAGCTGAGTCTTCAGCTCTTTCAACTCGGCTGGTGCCAACCGGTACGGATTCTTAAACCTTGGCGCGGTATTCGGATAAACATTAATGGTAAATTCAATCTCCCGATCTGGTGGTAAACCAGGGAGATCATCAAGGAATATCTCAGAGAATTCTCTGACTATAGGAATGTCAGTCGGCTTTACTCCGCTGAGTAACTGAATATCAAATACTGCGGCCAAATAAATAGAGCACTCACCTTTAAACTGCTCGTTGACCTTCATGGAATAAGAAATAGGCAATCCACTCAATCGGTTCATCGCCTGATAAGAAAACTCGGCTTTACCCGAAGGTCGAAAGGTCACAATTCTGGATCAACAGTCGATGGTGGCGAAGTGCTACGATAGCCAGTCCATCCCTAAAATAAGATCATACAGCTCTATGCTCATAACTATCAAACGAGCATAAAGGGTATTATCCCCCACTGAGATGACATTGCCCTGGAGGATACGTTCTGACTGCATAAGCTCTCCTGAAGGCAGCATCACACTATACTCGACCCCAGCTAACTCAGACTCTAATCCCAATCTAGTCATGTATGCAGTCAATATGAAGGAGTGCGTAGCTCCCGTATCCATCAAAGTAAAAACAGTTGTGCCCATAATCAGAATAGTACCTGCTATCACAGAGGGATGGGCCTCGTCGTCGACATCACCAGGCTCAATAAATGCAAAAATCCTCGGCATAATCCTCCTCTGATCACTGCTTTACTGATCTCGACCCGGCTTTGGGCAGTCTTGAACAAAATGGCCCACTTCTCCACATCGATAGCACATATTAATGCCCACTCTGCATTGGCCACTGTGCTCCCTCTGGCATTTAGGGCAAAGAGGTAACTGAGAAGCCCCTTGTACCTGTTTGCCTTTCCCTCGGTCGTTGCCTCCTTCCAAAGGTCTTTTAACTCCCCCTGTTGTTATTGCTGAGGCTGTGCTCTCGGTTGCCAGCCCTTATTCCTGATCTGAGGGTGAATCTCTCGAAAGAAGCCCTTAGCTGGCTCCCTCGGTTTGACAGAATCCCTATCAACTGCCTCAATCTCTAGGGCTCTGGCCACAATCTCGTCATAGGATACGCACCCCTGATATGGTAAGACGCATCCGAAATTCCTAACCAAGTTCCTATAAAAATCTGCGTACCTTGTCCTCATTAACGCTGACTTGACGTGGCGCGAATCGGGAAAGTGCTTCAAACTTCCTCACATACTCGGCAATAGAACTAACCTGCCGCAACTGCATAAACTCAACCATCTTCACCTCCCGTATTGTATGGCTGAAATACTTATCATAAAATACTTCTTTGAATCGCTCCCAGCCCATAACAGTCACGTCCGTGGTAACCTTGATGGAATCCCACCAAAATCGAGCATCCAATGCTAGGTGGTAGGTCACCAACGCAACCTTCTCTCCGTCCTCAATGCTAGCATAGGCCAGCATGTCCTCCATAGTTCGAATCCACTCCTCGGCTGAAGAGCGGTCCGTATACTGTCCGTTGAATATAGGAGGTTGGAGCTTCTGGAATCTCTCCATCCCCTTATTGCTAGGAGTTGCCGCCTCCCGAGCTCTAATGCCCTCGCGGTCAATCAGGATACCCAATTGCTGAGACTGTCTCTCCATCTGTTGGGCTTGTCGCTCCATGTGTTGGGACTGTTGGGCAATAAAGTCCTTAAGGGTGTCTATCGTATCGTCTCGGTCATCTCGGTCATTTCCTCGACGCACCATGATTTTATAACTCCTATATAGGTTAAAAACACATAACCCTAAGAAACCGAAATCAAACAAAGCAATTTAAACATACTTACAGTTGATGAAGAATGTCCGCGTAGTGGCTGTGCAGTCGAGTAGTCTACAGAACCGATTTTAAAATCTGGGGGCTCTGATACCATAAATTGTGACGACCTTAACACTGTACCCATTTTTCCCGTATTATTATTATTATTATTATTATTTATTTTTTTTATATATACTTTAAACCTAGCTATTTATCGGAAATAAAACTTCTAATGTCGGAATCGAAATCGGAATTGAAATCGACGGAGTCTATGTTTATAAACTATTTAAAACAAAACTTAAAACATTTATAAAACAAATTTAAAACAATTAAAAACTAAATAAAAATAGGCAGAGGGCAAAAAGGGACGTTTGTCCCAAATATGAGGGGCGATCGATCGCCCATAAACAGGCGATCGATCACCAATTTGGAAAACAAGGGGGCGAACGTTCGCCCCTCATTGTGGCGAACGTTCGCCACGATTTTCCAGGGGGCGGTGACCTATAAGGGGCGATCGATCGCCCCTTTATGGGCAATCGATCGCCAAGTCCTCTGGATTTTTTTCGGACTTGCGCCCCCTATTTCTCCTTTCTCTTTTTTTCTTCCTCTTTCCTTCACTTCCCTGTAAACACACTTCACTAACACCCTAAACCTTTCAATAATCCTCAACAAAAACTAACTCACAACCCCATCGATTTCTCATTTGTCAATCACCCAAATAAACGACTCGTAACACGTTAAAAGCATAACCTAAGTTCGTAAAAACAATTTGCGTGGATATGTTTAAAAACCGCACATTTCCCTAATACCAAACATTCACAAAAACCAGTTTCTAAAAACGTTTAAAAACATTAAAATGTAAACCTATCACTAATATTATTATATTATTATTTTTTTTATATATACTTTAAACCTAGCTATTTATCGGAAATAAAACTTCTAATGTCGGAATCGAAATCGGAATTGAAATCGACGGAGTCTATGTTTATAAACTATTTAAAACAAAACTTAAAACATTTATAAAACAAATTTAAAACAATTAAAAACTAAATAAAAATAGGCAGAGGGCAAAAAGGGACGTTTGTCCCAAATATGAGGGGCGATCGATCGCCCATAAACAGGCGATCGATCACCAATTTGGAAAACAAGGGGGCGAACGTTCGCCCCTCATTGTGGCGAACGTTCGCCACACTCCTTGGATTTTTCCAGGGGGCGGTGACTATAAGGGGCGATCGATCGCCCCTTTATGGGCAATCGATCGCCAAGTCCTCTGGATTTTTTTCGGACTTGCGCCCCCTATTTCTCCTTTCTCTTTTTTTCTTCCTTTCTCTTTCCTTCACTTCCCTGTAAACACACTTCACTAACACCCTAAACCTTTCAATAATCCTCAACAAAAACTAACTCACAACCCCATCGATTTCTCATTTGTCAATCACCCAAATAAACGACTCGTAACACGTTAAAAGCATAACCTAAGTTCGTAAAAACAATTTGCGTGGATATGTTTAAAAACCGCACATTTCCCTAATACCAAACATTCACAAAACCAGTTTCTAAAACGTTTAAAAACATTAAAATGTAAACCTATCAACTAATCAGAACCAAACACCCTAAAATGTTTCTATACAACCATTAGCCCGACAATTCCCAAAAATCCTCAAAACACCTAACCATGAGTCCCACGGGTCAAAATGCACCTCGACTGCGCCAGCACACTCCCGCAACCATCCTCCGTCAACTGCATCACTCCTCAGGTGGAGGGATCTCGTCCTCACCTATGTCGAAGTCACCTACACCATACAGACACACTATGAGATAAAAATCTCAGTAAGCTCTACGTAAATGCAATGCGTGCTATGCATATGAGTTCGTAAATCATGCATCATTTTCATTATCTTTACTCTTGTTGTCACCGAGATCTCAACCCCCTAATCAGAGAGGGCACATCCAGCGGTCGGACTACCCTTTCTAGCTAGAGGAGGGGGTACACGCTTACAACACGTACAGTCGTGCCTGAGCCCCATCTCACATGACCTATAACTGTATGAGTACATATTAGATGCGGTATTGTGACAGACCCCTTCGTGCCTACACAATAGATCAATAGCCCCTCTCCAGGCCGCATTGCCATTTTCTTTAAAACATTGTGCAGAAATTCATTTTCTATGCATAATTTAAAACCGTGATGCATGAATAGTTACGTACTTAAAGTAAACAAACAACATACATACCATCAAGACAATAAAAGCTACTGAAAGCATATCTTATCTAACTACCCAACCAAAATAATTTAAACTAAAAGCGTCACCAAAATTCCTCGAGACGACCTCGACGTACGGTGTAGGCCTATCGGCCAGAGAAGATCACGAGAACTTACCTCGTGTCCCTTGCAATCCAAGCTCCGTCCACGAGCTTTGTTTACCTAAGCAATTCCACCAATTTGTCGTTAAAACAAGCTTAAACAATTAAATGCTCAAACTAGCAAAATCTTTAACTAAAGAATTTCTCCTAGCGCTATAACTCAACTAATCGAGGCATTTCAACAACCAATCCGCGCTCGATACCACGAAACATCATTTAAGAGTTTTCCCCAAATTCTCAAATATTAACATTTCTCACAATTTGATCTAACTTCGTCCAATAACATTCAATATGTCTTTTATATCTATAAACTCGATAAACCTATCGATTTCTAACCCTAAATCACGTTTTTCACAAAACCCTAATCGTTTTTAACTCCGTAAAAACCGAACAATAAGCTTCCAAAGCTTTAGAATCATACCTAGAGCGTTGATTGGAAGAGAAAACACGAAGAACGGGTCACCGGAAATGGGAGAATCGCCGGCGTTGAAGGAGATCGCCGTCGAGAGGAGAGAAATCGCCGTGAGAGGGAGAGAGTGAGAAGAAGAAATCGCAGAAGTGTTCTGGAGGAGAGAAAAGGCTTTTGCCTTTTAATAAAAATTGACTTGTAAAATGACCAATTTGCCCTTCCTTTGTTTTCTATTTGTTTCGTCCTTCGTTTCGTTAATTGTCTAACGATTTAGTTTCCCCAAACTTCCTTATTTCACCAATAATTCCAACTTATTAAAATGGCTCTATTAAAACACTCTGTTTGCAATTCGGACCTCGTTTACTATTTTTACCAAAGTATCCTTTATATTGCGATAAACGTAATTCTCGTAAAACTAGCGTTACGACTTCTAAAATTTCTAAAATATTCTTAAAATCTTTATTAATTATTAGGAACGTAATGACGCTTTATTTTCGCAAAACTGACTTAATTCAATATATTTACAAAAATACCATTTATATCATTTATTTACAAATTACCGAAAATTTCGGGTGTTACAATGACTTTGAGATCAAGTATCACCTGGGTAAGGCTAATGCTGTAGCTGACGCATTGAGTAAGATGTCGATGACAATGCAGCCATCAATGTCAACCATGTCTATGCCTTTGAGGGCAGAAGTTCAGAAGTTCGAGTTGGAGATGGTTTCGAAGTTGTCAACCTTACTTGCTAATGTTACTATTAGACCAACTATCATGGAAATAATCAAAGAGACACAACAAAAGGATTCAAAGGAAAATAACAGCATGATGAGTGAGTTGAAGGACGCCTCCTCTGAGTTTAGTCTCTCCCAGGATGGTATTCTAAGATTTAGAAATCGATGGTACATTCCGAATGATGAGGAATTGCGTAAGATGATTTTGACCGAGGCACACTCGTCCTCATTTTCTGTACATCCTAGTAGCACCAAGATGTATCGAGACTTGAAGTTAGTTTACCGGTGGCCATACTTGAAGAGGGATTTTGTCAAATATGTGGAATCATGTTTGGTTTTCCAACAAGTTAAAGCAGAGCATCAACGTCCAGGGGGTACCCTTCAACCCTTACCGATCCTCGAATGGAAGTGGGAACACATTGCCATGGATTTTTTTGTGGGACTGCCTAAGACAACTAAAGGTCATGATAGCATTTGGGTTATAATTGACAGGATGACAAAATCAGCTCATTTCCTACCAGTAAGGATAACCTACACGATGGACCAGCTAACTAATCTTTATGTTCAGGAAATCATCAGGTTACATGGTATTCCAGTGTCTATTGTCTCCGACCATGATCCCAGGTTCACCTCACGCTTTTGGAAAAGTTTACAAGGCACGCTAGGTACAAAGTTATCCTTTAGCACTGCTTTCCACCCGCAGACTGGTGGACAATCTGAGAGGACCATTCAGATACTCGAGGATATGTTGAGAGCATGTGTGCTAGATTTCCAGACATCTTGGAGCCGACATCTGCCATTGGTTGAATTCTCTTACAACAATAGCTACCAGTCCACCATCGGTATGGCACCGTATGAAGCACTGTATGGCAGAAAATGTAGATCACCTTTATATTGGGACGAAGTTGGTGAAGCAAAACTCTTAGGACCCGAGATTTTGCAGCAGATGTCAGATAAGATTGTCACAATTAGGAAGAGGATAATAACTGCTCAAAGTCGACAGAAGAGTTATGCAAACCAAAGAAGAAGAGATCTTGAGTTTGCCGTTGGAGATGAAGTGTTCCTAATAATTTCACCGTTTAAGGGAGTTTTAAGATTTGGCAAGAAGGGAAAGCTTAATCCACAGTTCATTGGACCATTCCCCGTCCTGGCCAGAATTGGCAGTACAGCTTATAGATTACAATTACCTCCAACATTGGATAAGGTTCATAATGTCTTTCATGTGTCAATGTTAAGGAAATGCATACATGATCCGACACATGTTGTTGAACCAACTGAAATCGATATCGAGCCGACACTGACGTATGAAGAGAAACCTGTCCGAATAATGGAAGCTGCAGTTAAGACTCTACGGAATAAAGAAATTCCTCTTGTAAAAGTCTTGTGGACGAATCATGGCATTGAAGAAGCCACTTGGGAGCGACAGCAGGACATGTTGGACAAATATCCAGAGCTCTTTGTGTGATCAATTTTTGAGGACGAAAATTTTGTTTAAGGAGGGGTGGATGTAATACCCGACAATTTCGGCCAGGTGATTTTCTTAACCATTTTGATTGTCACCATTTTTTTTAACCTTTATGATTTTAAATTTAATGTCAAGACATATTTATTACAAGTTGAGTGAAACTAGGTTGGGTAGCAAGTTTGTAATTAAGTTGGATTTTAGTTAATATATATAGAAAATAGAAATCCTTAAACCTCATTAAACCCAACTGTAGCCGACATTTCCTCTCTCGGCGATTTCCCATTTTCTCCAAAGCTCTTCCTCTCTCTCTTGGCCAGCTACTCCTCCACCAACGATCGATTCTTCAGTATTCACTTCGACAATCCACGCTCTAGGTAAGACTTAGACAATGTAGTTACTGGATAGTTTCTTAGGGCTCTGTTTTCAGTTAGAACTTGGGATTTCAGATTCTTCAATGGTTGGGTTATTGTAGTAACATTTATAATCTGTGTTTATCTGCTAAGTTGAATCTAGTTACTTAGATATTTTTGGAAGCTTAATCTGTACGCATTAGGCGCTCGACTAGGAAGATTTAGAAATATATAAGTTAGAATCTAATATGACTTTTGGTTAGAACTTTTAGGATTTTGATTTAACACTGTAATGTGAAATGTTTCTAGGTGAAAAAGCTTGAAGAGAGGTGCTCAAGTTTTGCTAAGGAAACCAGGTAAGTGACTTGGTAAGATTTCCGGCCATTAGGGCCCTACATCTCAAGGGTACTAAGTAGAGGTGTTGTTTATGATGTTAAATGTATCTGTGCTAATATCTGGTTGGTTATGGTACTCGATATGATGAAAACGATGAACATGAACAAGAACAAGAACACGAAAAGATCATGAACATGTGTTTCCTTTAATTTATGCATTCATGCATACATGTTAGCATTACACTCCTTACTAAGCATTAGGCTTATAGTTTAAACCTTATGATGTAGGTGAAGAACAATCAGGTGAGGATTTCAAATTCAGTGAAGATGCCTAAGTCTGGTTGCTGGATGGTGCTCAGGGTGACAATATGTGCTGGAAAGGCGATTATGATCTCTGGTTGCTACCTTTATGATATTAGTAAGGTTTATGAATATTGAAGTTTAAGTAGGAGGGATTTTTCTTAAAAATGTTGAATACTAGTAAACTTGTCTGACTGATTTCTGGGTTGTGAATGATCTGTTTATTTAAGTCTTCCGCTATGCATACTCAGAATACGTCTATGATTTGTGTCAATACAAGTTTGTGTTAGTCGTGTTGGGAGTTGATAAATTCAAGATGACCTCTGTAGGTAAAAGTCAGGGGTTCATGTCTATTGATGGATGTTTCTGTTGGTAAGTTAAGGTTTCTGTCGATGGATGTTTCTGTTGGTAAGTTAAGGTTTCTGACGATGGATGTTTATGTTGGTAAGTTAAGGTTTCTGTCGATCGGATGATGTCTTCCACCGGATGATGTCTTCTGTCGGATGATGTCTTCTGTCGGATGATGTCTTCCATCGGATGATGTTGTTTATTTTATTGGATTGAGTGCGTATAAGTTCTGTCGTTTAGCGATCGGATGAAGTTTTAATGAGGCACGCGAGATGCACATGTCAATCGGTAGATGTAGGTCTTGTTTTCGGATGAAGTGTGTATAGTTTCTTTTATCGCTTTGTGACCGGATGATGTGAGCAAAAGTGATTTGTCGTTTGTGACCGGATGATGTGAGCAAAAGTGATTTGTCGCTTTGTGACCGGATGATGTGAGCAAAAGTGATTTGTCGTTTGTGATCGGATGATGTGAGTAGTGTTGTTTTGTCGTTTGCGATCGTTAGATGCCTATTGGGTTTCAATTCTCTCAGCCAATGTTTATTATTTTATCTATTTTATGAATGATAGTTATTCAATGAGTTTTCTGCTGTAAAATCGAGGGTTAAAGATGGATTTATCATCACCGAGAGAAAATTTGAAATTTTTCGTAAATTCTCTTAGACCGGTTCCATGTTATGGGTAACAAAAACCGGGTCTGAAGACTCGGGGTGTGATGACCCGAATGTGAACGTATGTGTACGATTGCGGGGCAAACCTCGGATTGCGGGCAACATTGGGTCATTACAAATGGTATCAGAAAGCCTGTACCCAACTGGAAATGTGGCCAACGAGGACGTTGGGCCCCCGAGGGGTATGATTGTGATGACCCGAATATGCACGTATGGTACGATGGCTGCACGAACTGGAACCCGGATGGCGTGCTTCCGCGCGGGCGAACCGGAAGGTGACAGGTCGTAAAAAGGGGGTCGTCACAATCCACATCGCTTGGAGAAGTATGTGGAAATGAAACATATTAAAGAGACACTTCCAACTAGCAAGATAAGTTTCTCTACTCTAATTAATACATCTTACACAATGCCCCTAGGATTGCGGGGCAAACCTCGGATTGCGGGGCAAACCTCGGATTGCGGGGCAAACCTCGGATTGCGGGGCAAACCTCGGATTGCGGGGCAAACCTCGGATTGCGGGGCAAACCTCGGATTGCGGGGCAAACCTCGGATTGCGGGGCAAACCTCGGATTGCGGGGCAAACCTCGGATTGCGGGGCAAACCTCGGATTGCGGGGCAAACCTCGGATTGCGGGGCAAACCTCGGATTGCGGGGCAAACCTCGGATTGCGGGGCAAACCTCGGATTGCGGGGCAAACCTCGGATTGCGGGGCAAACCTCGGATTGCGGGGCAAACCTCGGATTGCGGGGCAAACCTCGGATTGCGGGGCAAACCTCGGATTGCGGGGCAAACCTCGGATTGCGGGGCAAACCTCGGATTGCGGGGCAAACCTCGGATTGCGGGGCAAACCTCGGATTGCGGGGCAAACCTCGGATTGCGGGGCAAACCTCGGATTGCGGGGCAAACCTCGGATTGCGGGGCAAACCTCGGATTGCGGGGCAAACCTCGGATTGCGGGGCAAACCTCGGATTGCGGGGCAAACCTCGGATTGCGGGGCAAACCTCGGATTGCGGGGCAAACCTCGGATTGCGGGGCAAACCTCGGATTGCGGGGCAAACCTCGGATTGCGGGGCAAACCTCGGATTGCGGGGCAAACCTCGGATTGCGGGGCAAACCTCGGATTGCGGGGCAAACCTCGGATTGCGGGGCAAACCTCGGATTGCGGGGCAAACCTCGGATTGCGGGGCAAACCTCGGATTGCGGGGCAAACCTCGGATTGCGGGGCAAACCTCGGATTGCGGGGCAAACCTCGGATTGCGGGGCAAACCTCGGATTGCGGGGCAAACCTCGGATTGCGGGGCAAACCTCGGATTGCGGGGCAAACCTCGGATTGCGGGGCAAACCTCGGATTGCGGGGCAAACCTCGGATTGCGGGGCAAACCTCGGATTGCGGGGCAAACCTCGGATTGCGGGGCAAACCTCGGATTGCGGGGCAAACCTCGGATTGCGGGGCAAACCTCGGATTGCGGGGCAAACCTCGGATTGCGGGGCAAACCTCGGATTGCGGGGCAAACCTCGGATTGCGGGGCAAACCTCGGATTGCGGGGCAAACCTCGGATTGCGGGGCAAACCTCGGATTGCGGGGCAAACCTCGGATTGCGGGGCAAACCTCGGATTGCGGGGCAAACCTCGGATTGCGGGGCAAACCTCGGATTGCGGGGCAAACCTCGGATTGCGGGGCAAACCTCGGATTGCGGGGCAAACCTCGGATTGCGGGGCAAACCTCGGATTGCGGGGCAAACCTCGGATTGCGGGGCAAACCTCGGATTGCGGGGCAAACCTCGGATTGCGGGGCAAACCTCGGATTGCGGGGCAAACCTCGGATTGCGGGGCAAACCTCGGATTGCGGGGCAAACCTCGGATTGCGGGGCAAACCTCGGATTGCGGGGCAAACCTCGGATTGCGGGGCAAACCTCGGACTCGAGTATAGGCGAATCCCGGGTCGTAAAGAGGGGGTTGTCACAATCCCACATCGCTTGGGGAAGTACATGGAAATGAAACATATGTAAGAGATCCCTCCCAAGATAGCAAGACGCGTTTTGGAGCACGATTGGCAACGGATCCCATAAGAACTCTGAAGTTAAAAGTGTTTCGGCGAGAGTAATTCTAGGTTGGGTGACCTTCCGGGAAGTTCTCACCAAACAAAGCCGTGAGGGGAGGATATTGGGCTGTGGCCCAATCCCCAGAGCGGACAATATCTTGCTGGAAAAATTGGGTCATTACAAATGGTATCAGAGCCTGTACCCAACTGGAAATGTGGCCAACGAGGACGTTGGGCCCCCGAGGGGGATGATTGTGATGACCCGAATATGCACGTATGGGTACGATGGCTGCACGAACTGGAACCCGGATGGCGGTGCGTCCGCGCGGGCGAACCGGAAGGTGACAGGTCGTAAAAAGGGGGTCGTCACAATCCCACATCGCTTGGAGAAGTATGTGGAAATGAAACATATGTAAAGAGACCCTTCCAACATAGCAAGATAAGTTTCTCTACTCTAATTAATACATCTTACACAATGCCCCTAGGAAGGGTAAGTCATCTATCAGCAATTGTAGAGGGAATGCATTGGGTTTTGCCTCCCCAAACGAAAATGATGATAAATAGATAATGACATTGAACTATTACTTACAATCTAATCACATAATGCCTTTTTGGCCATATAGTTTCCAACGATACTAGAATGGTGATGACTCTACCATAGCTTCTAAGAAGAGTGATGACTCCACAAAATAGAGTTGTTATGAGAGGATTTATATGCAAAAAGGATTCCATTATTCATATTGTTTATTCGCCATTGAGTGACCATATGAATCTAAATAATATTATTCTAATATACTAGAGAGCAATTGAAATCAATAATAATATTGAATAGTGCACGTTGAGTTAGTTTTAGGAATAAAACTAGCTATTTTTCGTAAGTTATTAAAAATATAAACTTGTATCACGACTTATACAAAACATGAAGTTATATTGATATTATATCTTCACTTAGAAATACAACAAGAACTATAAAAGAAAATGGCACATGTGTGCAAGCCAAAGTTTAATGTTGGCTTATTTGTGATGTTGTAGTAACGGTACAACATACAAACACAAGTTATAAAATAAGAGATATTGACTCTCGATTATTCATAACATTTGATTAAATTTCAATTTCTTTATTTGTAGACATTTGCTTCGTAGCTAAAACTATTTATTTGTGCCAATAAATCAGTTATTACATGAAATAATTATTTGCTTAATTAGGAGTAAACATTAATACTTTGATGGATTAACAATAAGTTGAAATTTTTTTAATTATTTTTTTTTAATATAGTTATCTTAGTAATTGACTCTCAATATGATTGAAAATTACTATGCGTGTTAAGTCTTTATTGAGAAATTCAAGTTACTTTCGGGTTCAAGTCAATTCGATCGATCAAAATTAGACAAAAGATGATCGGAGTTTAAATAGACAGCAATATATTTTTTAAAGACGTGTATGCGGTCAACCAGGTTACAAAAACAATTGGAGTCCAGACATAATTTAATACAGATTTGAGGGTGATCTCGCGATCGAACAAACTACAGACCCAATCGACCAAGCCAAAGACAAATTTTATAACATTTTAGAAGGACTGGTTGTGGTTGATCGGTTCAATCAATATAGTTTCAATGACAAAATGTCGGGCGATTAGAGTTGTGAGCGACTAACTGCAAATTGGCAAAATGTCTCCAAACTAAGACTCTTTGTCGACCTGAGCATAACATCGTTCGACTTCTCGAGCTATTTCAGTCGTCCAAATCAAGTGAGAAGCAAACCATCTTTTTGAATTTAAATTGTAACGGTTACACAATGGTCGATCGGAGACCACCATCAATATTAATACCCACTACTTTGCTTTTAATGAGGTTTAATTTTAGGGTTAAACGTAATCCAAAAACTTTTATAACATCCATAATATTTTGTAACTTGGTTATCGTCAACAAAGAAAAAATCATACATCCAACATATTAAAGATGAGAGATATGTATAATATTTTGATCCATGAGGACTTGATCACTCTCCAACATCATCCCTAGAACATCGTTGAGATGGACGAGTAAAAAGATGAAAGTAGATTTTCTTGTGTGAGACTTTTAGTAGCTTGGAATTTACAACTCGAGTGATCATTAATAAGAACTTCAAATTTTGAAATACAGGAGCAACTAGAGATCCACCTTCTCCAATGAGCGTCAAGCCTTTTCATTGTAATAGTCTTCTCAAATTTTAAAGAAATTCAAGTTCACAAGATTATAGGCTTTCCAGAAGTCAATTTTAAAGACAACCTCTTTCTTTTTCTTCAACCTATAGTCTTCCAAATTTCATCATCGATTAAGGAAAAATCTAAAATGCTTCTACTTGTTGGTGAAGACCCATTGTTCTTTTGAAATCTTGTTTCTAATAACTCCCTTATTTCAAAAGGACCACACCTTTGTGAGAATTTTGTATAAATTTATTGTTCTATAGTCCTTTTAACTTTATGGGTTACATTTCTTGACTGAATAGAATTAATTTGTCTTAACAATTGCAACCTGATCTCATTGAAATTTATCAAAATCCATAAACAAGTCTTTGTCTACTTCCAAAATTTGATTGTCACGCAAAAACTTTTATCATGTCTAATGAATCAAATTTTAGTGCGGATTTTGTTCGAGTAAGTTCTATCTGCAATAAAATCGAATGAATTCAAAATTATAACATTCTTCTTTACATGAAGTGTAGAGTTATGCATAAATTAGCCATACAATTAATTGAGAATTATGTCAATAATTTTGATTAGTTGTTTAGGAAGTAGTAAATAACTATATTGATAATGATATTGTTCATGTCTACGTTATAATATATTTTTTATTTGTTTAATACATATTGTTGTGCTTTTTTTTTTATTGATTAAATTTAATATATTTTCGTCAAATTTTAGTACTAAATCATAAATATTCCAACAAAATTAATAACTTGAAAAGAAATCACCATAAATAAGAAAATTCAACAATTTTATTCCAATTAATTTAATAACTAAAAGAAACAGTCCCGTGAGAATCACAGCACAACCAAAACAGGACGAAATACGAGAAGCCGGTCAAAACTCTAAACTCTAACTAACCCAAGAACTACGGCCACGGCGACGATGACAAGGGAGAAATCAGAAGCGAGAGAGTGGGCAGCGTTTGGTGGTGGTGGAGGAGGAGGAGGCGTGGCAGAGGAGGACGGACCGTTAGTGGTGCTCGGAGGAGGAGGAGGAGGAGAAGGAGAAGACGACGGCGAGGAGGGTTTGACGTCGGTGATAGCCAGTTTCTGTCCTCTGGAGCAGTGAGTGCCAAAGGTGCAGATGAAGTAGTAGTCGGAGGTATCGTTGATGAGAAAAGAGAAAGGAGAATTTAACTGGGTGAAGTTCGGCGAATTCAGATTGCATGAATCATAATCTGCCTCTGATACTCCAGCGACGTCGTGTGCTCCTTGAGCGAAATTGAACACTGCATCGAAGAAAAATGGGAAATTTCAGAAAAAACTCGAGTAAATATGATTCAGAAATTTCAAAGATTGGGAACAAACCAAGTGTGTCGCCGACAGTAATATTCTGGGTATCCTCCCAAGTATCGTAAAATTCAGTGTTCGGAGGAACGGTCCAGCCGGTGGTGCCTCCTACAGTGATCGTCGCGGCATCTCCAATGGCAGCAGCCATAGCCAGGAACGCAAGAAAAAAGAGCTTCGTCATTCTCTCTCCGGCACTGTGTGTTCTCTGGGTCAGATCGCCCCCGAATCTGAACCTGTTAGCTAGGGTGGTATCGTTGATCTTAGATTAACAATGGAGGCTCTAGCTCTAATAGATAGGCTTTTAAAGACGCCAATGTCAAGGTCTGCTTTCTTCTTCGTTTTTGCTGCAAGTCTTGAGAGGGTAGTTGTTGAATGGTCTTCGCCTAAGCTAGTCAATGGAAACACCTGCTCTTCTTCCTTTTTTGTTTATTGTTTGCTGACAGAGAAGCAAAAATAATGAATAAATTAAGTGGGAAATGGTTCCAGATTCAAAGTTAAGATAACAACCCAGCAATTATAGAATTAACAAGTAGACCTAGCTCTAGCCTCTTTTGACTTTGAAGTTTCAAAAGAAACATGGCTGCGGCCGGAAGAGATTATTGAGCTTTGGCTGAAGAAAGTTAACCACGACGAGTGAAGTAATTGGGTGGACAAAGTAAAACCAAACCCAAGTCCTTAGAATCGGATGGAATCATGGAGTTTGGTCCTAATTCTGTTATTACTGTTAGCTCCGACTAGTTGCTCACCCTATTTATTGTTCAGTTTTAATTCTTAGATGCACTTAATATTCAGACTAAAATTGACCATGACTCGATCCAAGCCCAAATCTAACTGTTCTTTCAACCCAAACTTGCCTTTAGACACGTGTATATAATGTTCCATCTATATAAACTAGGTGTAAGACCCTAAATATAGTTTTTCCGGGTGACACTAGGGATGATTGCGATTAGGGGTAGAATCGGTTCAGTTCGGTTCGACCCCGAATTGAAACTAAGTTATGTTTCAAATTTTTGAAACAAAAATTGAACTGATCGGCCTTCGGAACTAAACCCGAACCGAACCATTAAACTCGGTTTTAGGTTGGTTTTGTCTGATTTTAACTCGGTTTAAGCTAGTTTTAACCCGTTTAATTCTACAATTTTTAATTTTCAATTTAAAAATTTTAAAAAAAATTATATAAATATTATAAATTCTGTTCGGTTCGGTTTTGATTGATATTTGAAAGAAGGAACCAAGAACCGAACCATTTTCGTTTCCAAAATTGAAACTGAACAAAACTGAGATTTCTGGTTCGGTTCTTGGTTTTAATCGAACCAATTTCCACTCCTAATTGTTATTTTCATAAAAAATTATATTTGTCCTCTTATCAATAATTTTGTTCGATTAAAGATCTTGTGAATCAAAATGAAACCACTGTAATTGAAGAAACGCTAGACAATGGTTTGGAATTGTTTTGGATATGTCGGTCTATTTGTCTCTACTTTTATATCACCACGGTTATCCTTCATATTCTTCTTCTTCTTCATAATTATCAAGTAAAAGTAATCCAAATCTAAATATTTTGCCCCAACGCTGGTCCAATCCCAAATCTAAAACAACAAAGCTTGAAATTGAGCTCGAATGGGAGTTTTTGGAACAAACAGGTAGGCATGTCTAGGGGTGTGCAAACCGAACTGGAACCGGTGAATCGAACCGGAACCGGTTAATTAGGTTCGGTTTTCACCGGTTTTGAGTATAGGTACGGTTCGAATCGGTTTTATTTTATAGGAATCGGTGAATTAGGTTCGGTTTTTGGTTTGGATCGGCCAAAATTGATCAAAACCGAACCGAACCGAACCTTAACTAAAAAACAAAAAACAAAAACAAAATTGAAGAGTGAAGCCAGAAGCCCTAAATCGTCGGGTCTTCAGTCTTCACTCTTCACTTCACTCTTCATCTCAGAATCTCTCCTCCAGAGACGACACACTGCACATGCAGTCGTAGACGAAGGTGATCCGGCGACGGCGAGGCGACGACGACAGACACAGCAGACGACGACAGCTCACAGGTGACGACGACAACTCACAGCAGCACCGACGACAGCAGCACCAAGCAGGCTTCAGAATAACTGGGTATGTTCTATTCTTTCATTCGTTGCTTGATTTTGTGTTTGACAGGCTTCAAAATCAATGATTTTACTCTCTGTGAACTGTAAAGTGTGAACAAACGACAGAGAGCAAAACTTGTGTTGATTTTGCTCTCTGTGAACACACGACAGAGAGCAAATTTGCTCTATGTCGTGTTTTTTCTCTCTGTAAAAACACGACAGAGAGCTGATTTTGCTATTTGTCGTTTGTTCACACTTCACAGAGAGCAAAAATCACATGTTTGTTTTATTAATTTTTAGATTTTTCACTATATAGTTAGTTAGTTACATAATTTTTCTGTTTTAGGAGACTCTTCGGACGTGACCGAGAGCAATTTATTTTATTTCTTTATTTGTTATGTGCTGTTTTATTAATATTTCTGTTTTGGGAGACTCTTCGGGCGTGACCGAGAGCAATTTATTTCATTTCTTTGTTTGTTTTGTGATATTCAATCATGACTGAGAGCATTAGATTAGAGCAACATGTGTAGTATTTTGATGTAGTCATTGATTTTGATTGATTAAATTTGTTTTAGGATGGAAATCATTAATGATAGTGTAAAGGGTCTTGCACGTAGTCAAACGAAAAGGAAAAAATCAGAAGTTTGGAATCATTTTACGAAGATTGACAGTTCTGATAGTAGCAATCCTAGAACAAAATGTAATCATTGCTCACAATCATATGCATGTCATCCATCGAAGAATGGGACAACAAACTTGTAAAAACACATTCTTAATTACAACAAATTGTTGGCAAGTGTTGATAGGAAGCAAAAGACATTAAACTTTCAGAATATGGGAGGGGAATCGAGTGTAACTTGTTTTAGTCTTGAAACTTGTCGAGAATTGCTTGCAAAGATGATTATTGTTGATGAATTGCCTTTAAAATTCGTTGAAGGAGAGGGTTTTAGAACATATTAGCAATATGTTCAACCTAAGTTTTTCATACCTTCTAGAACTACCATTGGACGAAATATTATGAGTATTTATGAGAAAGAAAAATTGAAATTGAAAGATTATTTTAGAAATACATCTCAACGAGTATGCTTGACTATAGATACATGGACTTCTATGCAAAATTTGAATTATATGGTATTAACTGTGACGACCCCGACCCCACGTCGATGCCGCCACGACCTGTGTCGTGCGTGCATACCTACATATATACGTGTTACCCTCGCCCGTTCTCACTTAACTTTTTTTTTCCTTTTCTTTTATCCTTTCCATTTCCTTTTCATTCATTCATTTTCCTTCACTTACTTTCGTTCGTTCGTTGGAGAACAGACTCAGGCATATAATCTACATCAATCGACATTTTGGCTCTAACTTAAAACATACCCAAAATGACTCGTCTAGGGTCGGGAATCATCAAAAGAGGCTTTAACAAGTTGGGCATAAAATTCGTCAACATTTAATTCACTAAACGAGATTAAAACCATTCTTTGGAAATTTGTCGACTCAGTTTTCGGGTCCTTAAAATCCTCTAAAATACTTGGGGATCACTCGTAAAATACGTTCAAAAAGTATCGTAAAAGGTCGGGCTAAAACGTGTTTTGAAAAGTCGAAATTTAAAAAAATCCATGTTGGAGTCAAGTGGGGCGCGCTGGGCTCAGCGCTGGGCGCCGCGCGCTCGCCCGGCAGCACGCCCAGCAGCGCGCCAAGCGCGCGCCGCGCGCCCCATGCGTGTCCGGCAGCGATCGATCGGGCACGCTCGGGTTTTCTTCGTCCAAAAACACCCTGACTGAGACCGATCGCGCCCCGGGCCGGATCGATCGGTCCGGCTCGGGTTTTTTCTCGACCAAAAACACCTAAAAACACTCATTTTGACCCTTTTTGACTTTTCCCCATATTTCTTCATATTTTCCCGAACCAAATACCTCCAAATCACTTGAAAATTTACCCACACATTCCCGACACCCTCAACTTTACCTCCCGTAAAAATCTTTAAAAACCGACTTAAAACGGAGCCCAAAACGTATCTGAACACATATCTAAAATTCACGAAAACCAACCACGTGGATCACTCTAAAACCGAACATTCCACCTAACATCATCCAAACCCAACACCAAACATCAATTCTAACTTAAATCCTCAAACTACCTTCAAAACATCAAAACTCATCCAATTTACAACCTTCATTTCTATTTCACCCAAAATTCATTCTAAACATCAAAATCATTCTATTTCATCAACATTCACTATACGTAGCGGAAACTAATCAAAATCATCAAAATACATCAAATTGCCCATCATCCAGATACCAAGCATCCTAATAAGTTTTTTTTATATATTTCATTCTATTCTATCACCCATCAACCCGTGTAAACCCAAAACACTTAACCTATGCTACCACGGGTCGTATACGTGTCGACTACACCATCCACTCCCGAGCATCCTCCTTCAAGCTGTAGGTCCGTCAGGCAAAGGGACATCGTCCTCACCTTGCTCGTAGTCATCTACACCACAAAGACACCTATGAGATAAAAATCTCAGCAAGTTCTACGTAAATGTATATGCATGATCATGTATGCAATGAAAACCGTCCATGTCATTTCATTTATCAATACGTATCAGTCTATGGTTATCGGAAATGCTCGACAGATGGATAGGGCGCATCAAGCGGTTAGACAGCCCACACCATCTGAAGGGAGGAAAACCCGCTCACCACGGAACGCCAGGTCTGAACCTCATCCCCGATAACCCCATTTCATGGTTGTTTACTGTGATACTTTACTTGCCTTTACATGCATTTCCTTTTTCATAAAAACGATGCGAAATCCATTTTCATGCCATTTTAATAAACGTGATGCATGAGCAATTCAATGAATAACAAAACATACGTGACGAACATACCATCAAAACCGTACAATCACTCTCAAAACATCATAATACTTAACCTATAAAATAACTAAATCCTAACTACCCAACCAAAGCAATTAAACAAACAATGGACCAAACAATCCTCAACGCAAATTCCGACTTAGGGTGTAGGACAATCGGCCACAGTAGATCACGAAAACTTACCTCGCGTCTTGTGCACACCGAGCTCCTCGTCTCGAGCTTGATCACCTAAATCAATCCATAGCGTCTTTCGTTAAAAATCGAGCTCAAACATAAAGTCTTTCGGAAAATTTACGAAACTCCTAACTAAAGGAAATTTCCTAAAATTCTAATAAATTTCTCTCTCGGGCATTTTGTCGAGCAACTTGTGCTCACAATTAACATCCCTCAATTAATGGAGGTTTCTAGAGCTCCAAAACCGATTTTTCAAATCAAAACGCCAAACATATCATTATTTCTCCCAATAACGCTTAATAATCGTAAATGCAATAATATCTAACCTTTTCTAACATAACCCGCTCATTTTCACGAAAATCTAACGAAACCCTAAACGTTTGATGATCTAGAAATCAAAAACTAACGCCGAAAAACACTAGAAATCTAACCTAGAATGCCGCTTGGAGAAGGAATCGTGAAGAACTCGGGTCGATTGGTGGAGGAATCGTTGAAGAAGAGAAGAATCACCATTGGAGAAGAAAAATCGCCAGGGAGGAGTGCTCTGCGATTTTCGTTAAGGGCTGGAGAAAAAATGAGGGGTTTTGCCATTTTAATTGACTTGGATTGGTAAATTACAAGCTCGTCCCTCATTTCAACTTTTCGTTTATCCTATTGATCGACTATCGATTTGGTTTCTCTAAAAATTTTTTATTTCACCAATAATTTCAACTTACTATTAGAGCTCTAATAAAACCTTCCGTTCATCAAACGGATTTATTTTACTATTTCTACGAATTAAATCATTATAGGGTCAAAGCTGGAAACTTAAGCATTATATTTCGGTTTGATTTCCTTAAATTTCCATAATTCTCTCAATATTCATATTAATTATGAGGGTTCCATTAAAAGTCTCGATTCGCAAAACAGACATATTTTGATTATTTACAAAAATGCTATCGCGCGCAAAATTCAAAAACCCGTAAAATCGGATGTTACATTAACTGCTCATTACATTGATAGTGATTGGATATTGAGTAAAAGAATTATCAATTTTTGCTTGATTTCGAATCATAAAGGCGAAACGATTGGTAAAAAAATAGAAAGATGTTTGTTTGAATGGGGGAATTGAAAATGTTTTGACGATTACAGTTGACAATGCTTCATCGAATGAAGTTGCAATTTCGTATTTGGTCAAAAGTATTAGAAATTGGAATGGATTAGTTTTGAATGGAGAACACATGCATGTGAGATGTTTTGCACATATTTTGAATTTGATTGTGTGTGATGGTTTAAAAGATCATCAAGAGTCTATTGCAAGAGTTCGTAGAATGCTGAAATATGTTCGATCTTCTCCTCCAAGGCTACAGCAATTTAGAAATTGTGTTGAAAATGTAAAGATCACTTGCAAAAGTAATGTTTGTCTTGACGTACCTAATAGATGGAATTCTACATATTTAATGTTAGAAAGCGCCGAAAAGTATGAAAGAGCTTTTGCAAAGTTAATTGAAAGTGATAGTCATTATTTTCTTGATTTAGGCGGGGAAAGTGAAAGACCACCCACAATAGAAGACTTAACTAATATTAGAGAGCTTGTCAAGTTTTTGAAGATCTTTTATGATAAAACTGTTTCCGTTTCGGCCTCCTCACATGTCACCTCCAATATTTATATTAGTGAAGTGTGTAATTTGAAAATGATTATCTATGAGCACTTTCAATGTGATAATCCATTGTTGACAAGAATGGCTATTGACATGTAAAGAAAGTTTGACAAATATTGGGGGAGTTGTGATAAATTCAATATGTTGATGTGTGTAGCAATTGTACTAGACCCTATATATAAAATGAAGTTTTTGAAACATTGTCTCACCATGTTGTTTGATAGTGACAAGGCAAATGATTTAGTGAGACAAATAGAAATTGTGATGGAAAGATTATATCTCCATTATAAATCTGATTTTGATACTTCAGAAGACAATTCTAGTATGATGGTTGGAACGACTTCTACCGTAACGAGACAAAGTAGCACTTCAACCAAGAATAAGTGCATGAGATGTTTTTTAATGATCAAGATGAGGATGGCGATTCAAATAATCAGACTGAAGTTCATCAATATTTATCTGAACGATTAACAAAGTTTTCAGATAAAATTGATATTCTAGCATGGTGGAAAGTGAATTCATTTAAATTTCCACTATTGAGTAAAGTAGAAAGGGATGTATTAGTTATCTCCATTTCAACAGTTGCTTCAGAATCAGCCTTTAGTAACAGAGGACGTGTGCTCGATTCATTTCGTAGTTCTTTGTCCCCAAAGACTGTCGAGACGCTTATTTGTACTCAAAGTTGGATTCGGACGGCAAAACATCAATCTACCAACTTTAATTCTTCAGTGGCAAATATTGATAAAATTGAACAAGGTATGTACTGTTTTATTTTATATTTTTGTTTTCTTTTCGTTTCATACTTCTAATTCATTTATGTAATTAATTTATCAACTATATTTTGTAGATTTCACATCAACTAATGGAGAAGAAGATATTCTTCCAATATTGGTGGAATAGTTGAAGGCTTTGAGCAAATATTCTGTTTGATATTTTGTTTGTTTCTCTATTGTGGCCGTTGATAAATTGATATTATTTCTTTTGTTATGATATTACTTTTATTTCCTAAAAGGATTTATTGTTATTTTGATTTTTGACTTTACTTTTCGTTTTTTATTCTTCTAATACATTTTTATTTATTTATATTTGACTATATATCTAATTGTTTTTTATCTCTCCCAATTTAAATTTAATTTTTTTTTATTTTTTGGAAAATAGGTTGTAAAATCGAAAGCGAACCGAAAGTTTAGGTTTGGTTTAGGTTCGGTTTTGGTATGCTGCAAAACCGGTTTCGATTTTATAAGTCCGAAACCGAAACTGATCGGTTCGGTTCGGTTTCTCTCCAAAACCGAACCGAAACCAGTTTTGCAGACCCCTAGGCATGTCTACCAAGGTTGGACCGACTCGGATGATGCTTGAAAGTAGGAACGGGCAGGAAGCCGCGTGGCCAGTGAAAGTTTATTAAATGACAGAAATAGCCTTAATCATTTAAGAAATGACTGGATAGGATAACACTATACTAAACCTTATCTTCAAAAATGTGGCATCCTTCCAGCTAAAGTAACGGCCTTTGATGGAAGCAAGGAACCTAAAAACTGTGAAATGGCGGCCTCTTTTCTCTCTACTGCAAATACCTTCCACTGTTCTTCTTCTTCTTCTTCCTCTCGTTACTCGTCTCCAGTGACGAAACTTTTATACCCACAAAGTCAGAATGTCAGGTTACGGCTTCCTCTTAATGCAGTCCAAGAGGCAGAATCAAGTTCCCTAGTTTTTAGCAAAAGAAGCATTTTTTGGGGCTCCATTTCCAGTTTTATCTTCTTCTTCGCTGATATACGGTTTTCCGCGGTCAATGCTGCCATTTTAGAACCTGATGATGATGAAGAGCTTCTGGAGAGAGTTAAGATGGATAGAAAAAAGAGGCTTGAAAAGCAAGGGGTTATCAGTTCGTCCAGCAAAGAGACAGGTTTGCTCAGAACCAGCATTTCCTATGATAAATGAATTTTCCGGCGAAGTTCCCGATCACCTATTTCTTTAATTGAAGAAATCTGGCTCTTCGGTTAACAAAATGCTATCATTCATAAGTTCATTTGTGTATGAAGGGTTAATCTGACACAGTTAGTTAATGGAGACAGTTTATTCTTAATACTTTTATAAATCGCAGTTGATTGTGCAATTCTCTGAACCCTAGACATTTTCATTGCCCACTCAAACTTTACAGTCTGATTTGCGCCTAGTTTTTCAATTTATGATCCTCATTCAGTTATTTTGACTGAATTAAAGCTCTGTAAAGTGAAAAGTGCTTATGAATTTTATAGGGTATTTACAGGAGCTGGTGTACAAGCTAAGTAGAATAGGTCAGGCAATTGACGATAACGATCTTTCAGGAGCTAGTTCAGTTCTTGGAAAAAGCGTTGATACAGATTGGATTCAGAAGGCGAATTTAGCTTTCACCAAGGTTGCTTTTCTCGCTCTACTTTTTTAAAACTGTTTTTTTTTTTTTTTCAGTGATTGATTTCTGTGAAATTTTCTCAAGTTGTGATTTTTGAGCAGCTGAGCTCCAGGCCCGAAGAGAAATCTGAAGTGGACTCATTCAATTCTTCCTTAGCTTCGTTGATTTTATCAGGTGGGTATTTTCCACCGACCAGATTTAGGACTGTAATTTGATTATTTTTCAAAAGATTTCTAGCCTTCTTGCTGACCTGAATTTTATGGCTTTGCAGTAACACGCAACGACGTTGAATCATCCAAGGCTGCATTTGTATCATCCGCCACTGCATTCGAGAAATGGACGGCCTTGACCGGACTTGTAGGACAGCTCAAGGGACTCTAAAATGGAGATTTCTTTCAGTTTCTGCCATTTTTTTTTGGTTGAGAAAACTTCTGGGTTTGCTCCTGTATTCTTCTTTCTTATCCACAACATCCTTCCACAGTCAATCCACACATTCCAACTTCTTTGGGCAAATACAACAACTATGAAAATTCATTCTAGCTGCTAAGTTCCCTTCAACTCCTTCCAGACTTGAAAAAACATAACATCTTACAAACAAATCCGGCACATAAAACGTGCCGCCACGAATTTATTTAATCACAAAACTACATTACAGTTTTAATACACATGCTACAACAAGACAAGGCCTAATCTAAGACTACATATGTAGACATTTCAATCAATCGTTAGATTATTAACATCAAAAAATTAAAACTAGACATTCCTTCAGTCATCTAAATGATATTCTCAACGCGCTAGACTTCATCCACTTTCAGCCCACGGCTTCCATTCTCGACAGTGATGTCTCCTTCAACACCACTCTGTTTCTCATCCACTGCATCTTCTTCTCCCCTGTGTTGTCCTGATTCATCTTTCTTAACATTTTCTCTCTCTTCATCCTTCTCTCCTTCGATTTCTTTCCCATCATTTACAGTGTTGGATTTCCCAGTTTCCTTCTCTTCAATTCCCTCCTCTATTTCACTAGTTTTTAGAGAGTGAATTTGTTCATCCTCTTTGGGATCTTCATTAGGAGCTCCTTTCTCGTCTTTACTTTCCTCCAAATCATTCTCCTTTATCTCAGAATCTGCGTTATTTTCATCTTTAGGAGCAGCATCTGTCTCCCTTACAGTCCTTGGGGCGGATAATTTTGTCCTTCGCTTCTTTGTTGGCCCGCGCTCGGGTGGTGAGTATACTTTGGTCTTTTCACTAATTCTCGATGATCTCCGAGGAGCCTCACCAGTCCCCCAATCAAATTCAGAAGCTGCCGGATTACCAGGGTGTGCTTTTAGGTAGCGTTCTAATTGTCTTCTGTTGTTCATCTCCTCCCCTGTCGGAGATAAAAAGACTATTTCCCTCTTCTTCGGAGTTCCACCGCCTTCTGTTGGAAAGAACTGGAACAACACGAAATTGTTATGCACATCAAACGCGAAAGGCTAATTAATCAGAATCTCTTCTTCGCTTTGCTCATCAAAACTGTTTTATTTCTTAGAAAAAAAAACAAATTATGAAAAAGCCTTGCTAATTATTTATTTTCTTCCATTAACATTAGTCAACATAATATTTATCACATTTAAAAGCGATCATAAAAGCTCGCAATGACATGGTTAAAACATTCATAGCTGCAACTGAATATCGAATAATTGTTGGAGCTTCGATAATTCAAGTTGAAAAGTGTAGTTTACCCATGAATAAGAAAGACAAATATGTAGCCAAACCCACTCTCTCTCTCTTGCAAATAATCACCAGATTCAGTACTTCAGGATTCTAGATTTGGACATACTACAGTCCCAAATTAGAGAACGAAGCTAAGTCAGAAAAATCCAATAATTAAGACGAAAGAAAAACCTTACTTACATTTCTGAAGTATGCCACTTCAATATTAAGCTAAATTTAGAATAATTACCCACAAGCCCTAGCTTTGAGAACAATACACGGGAACATCAAATTCCATCACTAAACCAAAAACAGAACCTACCCTAATTAAAATTCAACACAAAAAATAAAAAATAAACACAAATTCCAGCCAAAAAAAGAAAATTAAAGCAAGAAACTTCCATAGGAAAGGAACAAAGCACAAAAGTCACCTTTTTCTTCCAACCAGGAGGAGCAGGAAGTTCTAAGGAGAAAACCTCCTGTTTTGCATCATCATCCACCGCGCTCGACATAATTACCTACCCAAATAAACTAATTATCAAAAGATTCATCAAAACTAACCAAAGGAAAGAAAGCACAAATACCCAGAAGCTAGATCAACAAAAAACACAGAGATATGTTTCGATTTCTCCTGCAGGCTCTGAAATCTTTGCTGAAAAGTAAACTCACATGGATGTACAAGAAAAACCCCAAATATTTGAGCGCGAAAAGGGGGAAGAGATCAGCTGAGCAGAATCGGAGAAGAGAGATTGCTCATTTTCCACTTGTGTAGCCAAACTCGAAGACTTTAACGGTGCCATCCACAATAGACACGTGTCTTTCTCATTCTCAGACAAGCTTTAAAATTGCTGATTTAATTATGACAACATAATTTTATCCAAGGGTAAAGGACAATTTTGCCTTTGCAACTAGATGAAATGAACAATTTATACCATAAACTTAGGTAAAGTGTAATTTGACCCCTACAACTAGGTGAAATGAGCAATTTACACCGTAAACTTAAATAATAGGCAAGAACAACCTCAATGTTTTGATAATGGGTAATATGACCCCTACCGTCATATTTTCAATCAAAAAGTAATATTTTTTCACTTGTTCATTTTTTTTTCTCGAAATGCCCCTCACTGGACCGAACCAAACCGAACCGGTTTGACTAATTGCACTTTGGTTTTTTATTTTTTTTAATTCTATTCATCTGTTTTCTCTTTTCTGAGAAATTGGATTTAAAAAAAATAAATAAATAAGAGTGGAATTAGCTGAACGGGTCTGGTCCGGTTCGGTCCAGTGAGGGGCATTTCGAAAAAAAAATAAATAAGTGAAAAAATGTTATTTTTTGATAGAAAATATGACGGTAGGGACCATATTGTCCATTATCAATACATTAAGGTTGTTCTTGCCTATTATTCAAGTTTACGGTGTAAATTGTCAATTTCACCTAGTTGTAGGGGCCAAATTATACTTTACCCAAGTTTACGGTGTAAATTGCCCATTTCAGCTAGTTATAGGGGCCAAATTGCACTTTATCCTTTTATTTAATTAGTGATTAAGGGATTTAATAAAGATAATCATTCATTATTTGATATTTCAATATCCTTGTATTAGTATATTTTACTCTAATTTTATCTTTTAATTTTTACTTAAAGTAATATTCATTCATTGCTAAGTAGTTTTGATAAATAGAAAGTAGTGCAAATAATAAACTACCTGTAATATACACATATCACTATCTACAAATGTTTTATTAATGTAAAAATATATTATGGGAATTGATATACTTGGCGCTACTCAAAAAGGTTAAAAAAAGTGCTTAATCTAGTTTTTCAACATGGTGCTCTTTTAGTCCTTTTAAGATGAAATGTAATTTATGTAATACCCAGCTTGTACGGATTTCGGATATAATATATTATATTGTTATTTTATTATATAATGACATTTTTGGTAAATATGTCAAATCAGGTCCGTTTCACGAAAAGAAAGCGTCATTACGATCCTAACGATTAATAGGAATTTTAAGGAAATTATGAGAATTTTTGAAGATTAAACACTATATTCCGAGTAAATACACTTTTCGTAATGTAAAAGACGTTCTCGTAAAAATAGTAAACGAGGTCCGAATTGCGAACGGACAGTTTTAATTAATCCCAAATAATAAGTTGGACTTATTGACGAAATATGGAGATTTGGAGAAACCGAATCGTTAGACAATTAACGAAACAAAGGACGAAACAAATAGAAATTAGTGCGAAGGGCAAATTGGTAATTTGTAAGGTAAATTTTAATTAAAATCACTCTTCTCCTTCCTCCTCCACCATTTTCACGCCAGGAAAGTGTAGGATCGGAATTGTCTAAGAGGGGGGTGAATTAGACTTTTTAATTTTAATTTCAATTTAATCTAATTTCTCTTCTTGATTAAACTTAGTTACAGCACTAGTAATCAAATAATGTAAAGAGAGAGAAAGAGAAATTAGACACCAGAGTTTTTACGTGGTTCGGCCAAACTGCCTACGTCCACGCTCCAAGGCTCTCCCTTGAAGATCTCTTACTTCTCCTCAACGAGAAAATCTGATCGACCTTATGGGCTTCGATCCACAGCCTTTCACAATCCTGGATTGAACTTAGCGGGCGTCAATCCACTGCCTTACAGGATATTCAAGTTTGAAATACAAAATACAATGATCTACAAGCTCTCAAAACAGAATCTCAAGTTTTGAAGTAGAGAGGTGTAGATTGAGAATTCAGAGTAATAATTTTCGCAGCTAGGGCTCAGAATTCAAAAAGGCAAAAGTTGGGACTTCGTGCTCTAAGCTCAGCTTATATACTCTGTCTTCATTAAAGCTTGGCTTCAATGCTCCTTATCCAATAATAGAAGTTTAGTTACCGTTGGAGCAGCTTCCGTACAAGATCAGGTAGCCGTTGCCGTTTGTAGTTGCAAATCGTCGTCGCCATTAATGTTCTGGAGTTATGGCTGAAAACGACGTCACTGTAGCTTCGCGGCTAATTTGAATTCTGGCGGAAGACAAAGCTGACTTAGTCTTGAACCGCCAACAGAAGATGAAGCTTTAAACCCTTGAACCGGCGTCGGATGATGAAGCTTAAAACGCTTGAACCGGCGTCGGATGATTGATTTGTAGTTGTCTTCCACCTCTGTCGTTTAGTGACCGGAAGAGTAATTTTTGTGGCTGGAAGAGCATTTTGTTGAAGTCTTCCGCCTTTGTCGTTTTGTGGCCGGAAGAGCATTTTGTTGAAGTCTTCCGCCTTTGTCGTTTTGTGGCCGGAAGAGCATTTTGTTGAAGTCTTCCGCCTTTGTCGTTTTGTGAGCGGTGGACTGATTCTTTTCGCTCATCCGTCTTTGTCTTTTAGCGAGCGGTGGACTGATTCTTTTCGAACATCCGCCTTTGTCATTTAGCGAGCGGTGGGGTATTTTCTTTTAGCTCATCCGCCTTGTCTTTTAGTGAGCGGTGGACTAATTCCATTTAGTCATCCGCCTTGTCGTTTAGTGACCGGTGGACTGACCCTTTTAAACGACTCCGCTCTTGTCGTTTTGTGACAGGTGGACTGATTCTTTTGCTTAACACATTTCAGCCCTGTACACTTAATCATATGCATTAAAAACTAAAATACCCTTTTTAAGGGTATCTCCAACAAATCTAACTCAAATGCATTTCATTAAATTCAATTAATAGACATAATCAAATTACAATATTAAGCAGACAAATTCATCATCAAAAAAACAAATTAAGACTTAAACATTATTTAAGTCAACAAAAAGCTCCAATTTGCGATCTCCTTCTCTGCCATCGACGAGTTCTCCACTTCCGACCTCCGTTCTGACCTCCGATCGTTCCGTTTTCTTCGTGCTTTCTTCTCCAATCGACGCTCTAGGTAAGATTCTAAAGTTTTAGAGCGTTAAACTTCGAGTTACGTAGCGTTTTACGTTTAGAGTTTTCGTTAGGTTTTCGATTTAAAACGAGATTTAGGGTTTGTAATTAATAGGTTTGCCGTAATAAAGTATATATTGGACGTATTGAACGTTATTGGACGAATTCGATTGATTTAGGACGAATGTTAAAATTTGAGAATTTTCGAGTTTTGGGGGAAAAAAAAACTCGTAAATTGTAGTTTTGAGGTATCAATCGTAAATTGTTCATCGATATGCTTCGAATAATTAAGTTGGACGTTTCAAGAAATTCTTTAGTTAAGGTTTTATTTATTTGGACGTTAAGTACCTTAAATTAGTTTTAACGGCGAATATTGTGTTTTGCTTCAGACAAACAACGCTCGTGGACGGAGCTTGAGCTGCTTTGGACACGAGGTAAGTTCTCGTGATCTTCTCTGGCCGATTGGCCTACACCGTACGTCGAATGTCGTCTCGAGGATTTTGGTGACGCATATGTTTATTTAATTTGGTCGGGTAGACATGTCTAGTTGTTTTATAGGTTATAGGTTATGTTTTACAGTCTTGATGGTATACGTTATTGCTTGTTTACTTTAATATATGAACTGTTCACGCATCACGTGTTTTAAAGAAAAGCATGAAAATGAATTTCCATACATTGTTTAAGGATAACGTATAGTTTAAATTGGGCCGTAAGGCATATAGTTAAAAATGGGCCGTAAGGCATACAGTTTAAATGGGCCATAAGGCATATAGGCCGAAAGGCATACAGGCCGAAAGGCATACAGTTTACAGGTCGCGCGAGGTGGGGCTCAGGCACGACACGTGATGTAAGCGTGTACCCCCCGCCTCTAGCTGGAAAGAGTAGTCTACCTGCTGGATGAGCTCTCTCCGGTTAGAGGGATAGGATCTCGGTGACACCTACAGTGCATAGCATAGCATAGCATGACATAGCATACCATAGCATAGCATTTGTATTTACGAGTCTTACTGGGATTTCATCTCATAGTGTGTATGTATGGTGTAGGTGATCTAGATATCGAGGAACCAGGTGAGGATGAGATTCCTCTTCCTGAGGCTTGAGTCCAGTTGACGGAGGATGGCTGGGGTGGTGTGCTGGCGCAGTCGAGGCTTACCTGACCCGTGGGGACTGTATGTACAGATTTTGAGGGTTTGGGACTTTTTGGGCTGATGTTTATATAGAAATACGTTAGGTTGTTTGATTCTGGATAGTTGATAGGTAAATATGTATATGTTGATGTTTTGGAAACTGTTTTATAATAGTTTGAAAAGTCTTTCATTGAATGTATTTTGGAACTGCGTGGTGATTTGAAACAGGAGGATTTGTTGAGGTTTTAAACGGATCCATGCAGTTCGTTTTCATAAAAATGTTCTTAGTTTTAAAATGTATTTCGAGTCGTTTATTAGGTGAATGGTTAAGTGTGAAAAGAATGAAAATTATAGTGAGTTTTATTTGATAGTTATGTGTTAAAGAAATTGATGGAAAGGAACGAAGGAGGAGCAGGGGCAGTGGGGTTGGCGAATAGTCGCCAACCCTGGCGATTGAATCGCCTCCCTCTGGAAAAATCCAGAGGGAGTGGCGATTGCTCGCCATAAACCGTGGCGAGCAATCGCCACAGGCGATGCAACAGGCGATTACTCGCCTGTTGCAATCGCCTCAGGGGCGATTATTCGCCCCAGCGAATAATCGCCTCTTTATTTTTATTTATTATTTAAATTGTTTTTAATTTAATTAAATTAAGTTTTAATTAAATGGTTTTAAAGTTTCAATTGTTTTAAAAGTTATAATTCAATTCTGATTTCGATTTCGGGTTAGTTTCTGTTTAGAGTTTATAAAAAGTAGAAAAAAAAAAATAGTACGGGAAATACGGGCACAATATTAGGGTCTTGACATTTATGGTATCAGAGCCCCTGGGTTTTAAAATCGGTTCTGTAGACTGCTCGACTGCACAGCCACTACGCAGACATTCTTCATCAACTGTAAGTATGTTTATAGCTTTATTTGATTTCTAGTTTCTTAGAGTATTGTGTTTTAATTTTTGGTATAGGAATTTTATAAACATGGTTCGTCCACGAAACGATCGAGATGACCGCGACGATACGATTGACACCCTTAAAGACTTTATTGCCCAGCAGTCTCAGCATATGGAGAGACAGGCTCAGCAGATGGAGAGGCAGTCTCAGCAGCTGGGTACCTTGATAGACCGAGAGGGCATTAGAGCTCGAGAGACAGCTGTTTCGGGTAACCGGGGGATGGAGAGATTTCAGAAGCTTCAGCCCCCTATATTCAGTGGACAGTCTACGGATCCCTCTTCAGCCGAGGAGTGGGTTCGCACTATGGAGGACATGCTGGCGTATGCTAGCATAGAGGATGGAGAGAAGGTTGCACTGGTGACCTACCATTTGGCGTTGGACGCCCGGTTTTGGTGGGATTCCATCAAGACGACCACGGACGTTACGATTATGGGATGGGGGAGATTCCGAGAGTTGTTCTATGACAAGTATTTCAGCCATACCGTACGGGAGGCGAAGATGGTTGAGTTTATGCAGTTGCGGCAGATTGGTTCGATTGCCGAGTACGTGAGGAGGTTTGAGGCATTGTCCCGATTCGCGCCACGTCAGGTCAGCGTAAACGAGGACAAGGTACGCCGATTCTTAGCAAGACTTTATTGCCCAGCAGTCTCAGCATATGGAGAGACAGGCTCAGCAGATGGAGAGGCAGTCTCAGCAGCTGGGTACCTTGATAGACCGAGGAGGGCATTAGAGCTCGAGAGACAGCTGTTTCGGGTAACCGGGGGATGGAGAGATTTCAGAGCTTCAGCCCCCTATATTCAGTGGACAGTCTACGGATCCCTCTTCAGCCGAGGAGTGGGTTCGCACTATGGAGGACATGCTGGCGTATGCTAGCATAGAGGATGGAGAGAAGGTTGCACTGGTGACCTACCATTTGGCGTTGGACGCCCGGTTTTGGTGGGATTCCATCAAGACGACCACGGACGTTACGATTATGGGATGGGGGAGATTCCGAGAGTTGTTCTATGACAAGTATTTCAGCCATACCGTACGGGAGGCGAAGATGGTTGAGTTTATGCAGTTGCGGCAGATTGGTTCGATTGCCGAGTACGTGAGGAGGTTTGAGGCATTGTCCCGATTCGCGCCACGTCAGGTCAGCGTAAACGAGGACAAGGTACGCCGATTCTTACAGGGACTTAGCCAGGAGTTCCGGATGTGCCTTACTATATCTGGGGTACGGAATGTATCCTACGACGATATTGTGGCTAGAGCTCTTGATATTGAGGCAGTAGATCAGAGTTCTGTCAAGCCGAGGGAGCCAGCTAAGGGCTTCTTCCGAGAGATACGTCCTCAGTCTCTGAACCGAGGTTGGCAGCCTAGAGCGCAGCCACAGCCACAGGAGCAGAGAGGCGTCAAAAGGCCTCTTGAGGGAGGTAATGATCGGAGTAAGGGGAAGCAAGTTCAAGTGGCTTTTCAGATACCTGTTTGCTCTAAGTGTCAGAGGGAGCACAGTGGCCAGTGTAGATTGGGCACGGGTGTGTGTTATCGATGTTGAGACCCGGGCCATTTCGCTAGAGATTGCCCGAAGCCCGGCCGAGATCAGTCAGGCGGTGATCAGAGGAGAGTTATGCTGAGGATCTTCGCATTTATAGAGCCTGGCGACGTTGATGATGAGGCTCAGCCTGCCGTGATAGCAGGTACTATATTGGTTACTGGTGTTCCTGTATTTTCTTTATTAGACACGGGGGCTACGCATTCTTTTATTTCCACCGCTTGTGTATCGAGATTGAGGCTTGCACTTGAGTTAGCAGAATGCGAGTATAGTGTGATGCTACCTTCAGGAGGGCGTATGCAGTCAAACCGTGTAGTCTGGGGCAACGTTATCTCGATTGGAGACCGTACTCTCTATGCTTGCCTTATTGTTATGGGCATCTAGCACTATGATCTGATTTTAGGGATGGATTGGCTATCGCAGCACTTCGCCACCATCGACTGTCGATCCGGGATTGTCACCTTTCGACCCCCGGGTAAAGCTGAGTTTTCTTATCAGGCGATGAGCAGATTGAGTAGCTCGCCTATTTCTTATTCCATGATGGTCAACGAGCAGTTTAAAGGTGCATGCTCTATCTATTTGGCCTCTGTATTTGATTGTCAGTTGCTCAGCGGATTGAAGCCGAGCGACATTCCTATCGTCAGAGAGTTCTCTGGGATCTTTCTTGATGATCTTCACGGGTTACCACCAGACCGGGAGATCGAGTTCACTATCGATGTCTATCCAAACTCCGCGCCGAGGTTTAAAAACCCGTATCGGTTGGCACCAGCTGAGTTGAGAGAGTTAAGGACTCAGCTTGACGAGTTATTAGAGAAGGGGTTTATCCGACCCAGTGTTTCACCCTGGGGTGCGCCCGTTCTATTTGTCAAGAAGAAAGACGGGAACCTCAGGATGTGCATTGATTACAGGGAGCTGAATAAGCTCACAGTGAAGAATAAGTATCCACTGCCGCGGATTGACGATTTGTTCGATCAGCTGCAAGGTGCCCGAGTATTTTCGAGGATTGATCTACGCTCGGGTTACAATCAGTTGAAGGTCCGGATGGATGATGTACCGAAGACGGCTTTCCGAACGAGGTATGGGCATTATGAGTTCCTTGTCATGTCGTTTGGACTTACTAATGCCCCTGCAGCGTTTATGGATCTGATGAATCGTGTCTTTAAGGAGTATCTGGACAAGTTCGTGGTGGTTTTCATTGACGACATCTTGATTTACTCTAAGACGAAGGAAGAACACGAGGAGCATCTGAGGATTGTTCTGAGAACCCTATGTCAGCACCAGCTGTATCCAAAGTTTTCGAAGTGCGAGTTCTGGCTTGAAAGAGTGAGCTTCCTTGGCCATATCATATCACAGGACGGAGGTTTTGTTGATCCGGGCAAAGTTCAGGCGGTCAGAGATTGGCCACAGCCGAAGAACGTACGTGAGGTGTGTGGATTTCTTGGATTAGATGGCTATTATCAGAAATTTATAGAGGGATTCTCGAAGATCGCACTTCCCCTCTCACGATTGACTCGGAAGAACGAGAGGTTTATATGGTCGTCTGCTTGTGATGATAGTTTTATGGAGTTAAAGCAGAGATTGACCACCGCTCAAGTATTGGCATTACCTGTTGAAGGTGACAAGTTCAGTATATATTGTGACGCGTCTGGAGTGGGACTCGGTTGTGTATTGATGCAGGAAGGGAGAGTTATTGCATATGCTTCTCGGCAGTTGAAGCCGTATGAGCGGAATTACCCTACGCACGACCTGGAGTTAGCCGCTGTGGTCTTCGCACTGAAGATATGAAGACATTATTTATATGGGCAGCGGTGCGAGATATTTTCCGACCACAGGAGCCTGAAGTATCTATTTACGCAGAAGGAGCTGAATATGCGTCAGAGACGATGGCTTGAGTTCGTCAAGGATTACGATTTTGATATAAAGTACCACCCAGGAAAGGCCAACAAGGTAGCTGATGCTTTGAGTAGAGTGCCTTCTGCGAGTCAGCCTTCATTAGCAGCGATGTCAGTTACGCTGCGGTCTGAGATTGAGAGGTTCGACGTTGAGATAGTGGCAGAGTTGTCCAGTATGCTCACCAACATTTCACTCAGGCCGACTATTCTGGATCGGATACGTGAGGCTCAACAGAATGATACGGAGTGTGAGGAGTTTTGATCCAGCATGACATTGGGAGACTCGTCGGATTTCCATTTATCAGAGGATGGAATTCTGAAGTTCAGGCATAGGTGGTACGTGCCTAACGATGAGGATCTGAAGAAGGATATATTGGCCGAGGCACATTCTTCGGCGTATTCTGTGCACCCGAGAAGTACTAAGATGTACCGGGATTTGAAACAATACTTCTGGTGGCCAAACATGAAGAGAGAGGTTGCCAAGTACGTTGAGACCTGTTTAGTGTGTCAACAGGTGAAGGCAGAGCACCAGAGACCAGCCGGAACGTTATTGCCATTGCCGATTCCGGAGTGGAAGTGGGAGCAGATCTCCATGGATTTCATTGTGGGGCTCCCGAGGACGACGAAGGGCCATGACGGCATATGGGTTAGTGTGGACCGATTGACAAAGTCGGCCCACTTCTTATCTGTGAGGATGGCATCGTCTATGGATCAGCTCGCAGAGCTTTATGTGCAGGAGATTGTCAGACTGCATGGCGTGCCAGTTTCCATAGTCTCAGATCGTGATCCGAGATTTACATCGAAGTTCTGGAAGAGTCTGCACAAGGCTATGGGGACTCAGCTTAATTTCAGCACAGCGTTTCATCCTCAGACTGATGGACAGACAAAGAGGACGAATCAGATTCTTGAGGATATGCTCAGAGCATGTGTGCTGGAGTTTCAGGGATCGTGGAGCAGATATTTGCCACTGATCGAGTTCTCGTACAACAACAGCTTCCAGGCTACCATCGGCATGGCACCGTACGAGGCTTTATATGGTCGGAAATGTAGATCTCCGTTATATTGGGACGAGGTTGGCGAGGCCAGCATCGTTGGTCCTGAGATTCTACAGCAGACGGCAGAGAAGATTGCCATTATCCAACAGCGTATCGAGGTAGCTCAGAGCCGACAGAAGAGCTATGCTGACACTAGACGGAGAGAGCTAGAGTTCGAAGAAGGTGATGAGGTGTATCTCAAAGTTTCTCCGTTCAAGGGCATTGCGAGATTTGGAAGGAGGGGTAAGCTAAACCCTCGTTATGTGGGGCCCTTTCCTATTCTGAAGAGGATTGGGAAGTTGGCGTACAGATTGCAGCTTCCGGCTTCTATGGAGGGTATCCACGACGTATTTCATGTATCTATGCTTCGGAAGTGCTTGCGCGATCCGTCGCATATCGTGGAGGCTACAGAGATCGAAGTACAGCCTACCTTGAGCTATGAGGTGAGACCGGTACGTATTTTGGAGTATTCCATCAAGGTTCTACGCAACAAAGAGATACCACTGGTCAAAGTCCTATGGCGGAACCACGAGGTAGAAGAAGCGACGTGGGAACGACAGCAGGATATGATGACTAGATATCCTGAGTTATTTGTATGATTTAATTTTGTGGACAAAATTCTGAATAAGGAGGGTGGAATGTAATACCCAGCTTGTACGGATTTCGGATATAATATATTATATTGTTATTTTATTATATAATGGTATTTTTGGTAAATATGTCAAATCAGGTCCATTTCACAAAAAAAAAGCGTCATTACGATCATAACAATTAATAGGAATTTTAAGAAAATTATGGGAATTTTTGGAGATTAAACACTATATTCCGAGTAAATACACTTTTCGTAATGTAAAAGACGTTCTCGTAAAAATAGTAAACGAGGTCCGAATTGCAAACAGACAGTTTTAATAAATCCCAAATAATAAGTTGGACTTATTGGCGAAATATGGAGATTTGGAGAAACCGAATCGTTAGACAATTAACGAAACAAAGGACAAAACAAATAGAAATTAGTGGGAAGGGCAAATTGGTAATTTGTAAGGTAAATTTTAATTAAAATCACTCTTCTCCTTCCTCCTCCACCATTTTCACGCCAGGGAAGCTCCAATTTGCGATCTCCTTCTCTGCCATCGACGAGTTCTCCACTTCCGACCTCCGTTCTGACCTCCGATTTTTCCGTTTTCTTCGTGCTTTCTCCTCCAATCGACGCTCTAGGTAAGATTCTAAAGTTTTAGAGCGTTAAACTTCGAGTTTCGTAGAGTTTTACGTTTAGGGTTTTCGTTAGGTTTTCGATTTAAAACGAGATTTAGGGTTTGTAATTAATAGGTTTGCCGTAATAAAGTATATATTGGACGTATTGAACGTTATTGGACGAATTCGATTGATTTAGGACGAATGTTAAAATTTGAGGATTTTCGAGTTTTGGGGAAAAAAAAAACTCGTAAATCGTAGTTTTGAGGTATCAATCGTAAATTGTTCATCGATATGCTTCGAATAATTAAGTTGGACGTTTCAAGAAATTCTTTAGTTAAGGTTTTATTTATTTGGACGTTAAGTACCTTAAATTAGTTTTAACGGCGAATATTGTGTTTTGCTTCAGACAAACAACGCTCGTGGACGGAGCTTGAGCTGCTTTGGACATGAGGTAAGTTCTCGTGATCTTCTCTGGCCGATTGGCCTACACCGTACGTCGAATGTCGTCTCGAGGATTTTGGTGACGCATATGTTTATTTAATTTGGTTGGGTAGACAGGTCTAGTTGTTTTATAGGTTATAGGTTATGTTTTACAGTCTTGATGGTATACGTTATTGCTTGTTTACTTTAAGATATGAACTGTTCACGCATCACGTGTTTTAAAGAAAAGCATGAAAATGAATTTCCATACATTGTTTAAGGATAACGTACAGTTTAAATTGGGCCGTAAGGCATATAGTTAAAAATGGGCCGTAAGACATACAGTTTAAATGGGCTGTAAGGCATATAGGCCGAAAGGCATACAGGCCGAAAGACATACAGTTTACAGGTCGCGCGAGGTGGGGCTCAGGCCCGGCTGTACGTGATGTAAGCGTGTACCCCCCCCCCCCCCCGCCTCTAGCTGGAAAGAGTAGTCCGCCCGCTGGATGAGCTCTCTCCGGTTAGAGGGATAGGATCTCGGTGACACCTACAGTGCATAGCATAGCATAGCATGACATAGCATACCATAGCATAGCATTTACATTTACGAGTCTTACTGGGATTTCATCTCATAGTGTGTATGTATGGTGTAGGTGATCTAGATATCGAGGAACCAGGTGAGGATGAGATTCCTCCTCCTGAGGCTTGAGTCCAGTTGACGGAGGATGGCTGCGGTGGTGTGCTAGCGCAGTCGAGGCTTACCTGACCCGTGGGGACTGTATGTACAGATTTTGAGGGTTTGGGACTTTTTGGGCTGATGTTTGTATAGAAATACATTAGGTTGTTTGATTCTGGATAGTTGATAGGTAAATATGTATATGTTGATGTTTTGGAAACTGTTTTATAATAGTTTGAAAAGTCTTTCATTGAATGTATTTTGGAACTGCGTGGTGATTTGAAACAGGAGGATTTGTTGAGGTTTTAAACGGATCCATGCAGTTCGTTTTCATAAAAATGTTCTTAGTTTTAAAATGTATTTCGAGTCGTTTATTAGGTGAATGGTTAAGTGTGAAAAGAATGAAAATTATAGTGAGTTTTATTTGATAGTTATGTGTTAAAGAAATTGATGGAAAGGAACGAAGGAGGAGCAGGGGCAGTGGGGTTGGCGAATAGTCGCCAACCCTGGCGATTGAATCGCCTCCCTCTGGAAAAATCCAGAGGGAGTGGCGATTGCTCGCCACAAACCGTGGCGAGCAATTGCCACAGGCGATGCAACAGGCGATTACTCGCCTGTTGCAATCGCCTCAGGGGCGATTATTCGCCCCAGCGAATAATCGCCTCTTTATTTTTATTTATTATTTAAATTGTTTTTAATTTAATTAAATTAAGTTTTAATTAAATGGTTTTAAAGTTTCAATTGTTTTAAAAGTTATAATTCAATTCCGATTTCGATTTCGGGTTAGTTTCCGCTTAGAGTTTATAAAAAGTAAAAAAAAAAAAAAAATAGTACGGGAAATACGGGCACAGTATTAGGGTCTTGACAATTTAGATCTTAATATTTGATGTTATTTAAATATTAAACTTTAATTATTTTTTTGGATAAATAGAATCTTTATCTTCCAAGTACTAGTAATTTGGAATGTTCGTCTATTTATTCGTTAAATTCAACATGTGTATAGTACGTTCCAGATTTCTAATCAAATTTCAAACTTTATCGATATCTAGTCATAGTTCAAAATCACCAGAACGCAGATTGACAAGACGAAAAAGTTAGAAATTGAGTTAAAACACTGAATTAAATAAAAAAGAAGATATACCCAGCTAAAGTTAATGGATAAATTAACGACAAGATCTAAATTGTCGATAGTTGAAAGGTGGAAGCTTGATTTATAAAAAAAATAATTTTGTATAATATCAAATGATCCCAAATATTAGGGGTGTAAATTGCAAGTTACCCAATTTAATTCTTAACTCTCTTGATAACATCAAAACTAAGAAAATCTACCTCAAATGCAATGAATGATGCACCACGTGATGAACATTCGAGAAAAGTTCATTTTTCCATCACTTTCGCTATTTAAGGAACATTAACTCTTTCCACTATTTAAGCTTCTTGTAAGATTTTCTCAAAATAAAGTTGAAAGAAGTTTCCCAAAAAAATTGAAAAAAAAAAAACTATAGTGGAAAACTTGTCTACTCAAAGACCTCAAAAATGATAAAAGAGCATGAAAACCACATGTATAAAGAAGAAAATATTCTCACATGTCACAAGTTTTCAAGTTAGTTTGACTGGTCATTGAATTGAGAAAGAAAGAATTTGAGCCTTCAAGTTCAAGTTGCAAGTTCAACAAGTGCTCAAACTTGGTATGAATTGTGTTAGAAAAAGATAAACAAAGAATGAAAGAAATTGTAAATGCTAGTAAACACTATCATGACTATTTTTCATTTTCATAGAAGTAAGAAAAGATAGAAATGAATACCCACAAATGAAAAACATAGAAATCTAGTCTAGAAATATTTCACCATGAAAACTAAGATTGTAACATCTTTTTTGCAATGATAATTTGTAGAACAAAAAAAATCATGATACTCTTAAACATTGCATAGATAAGTTGTTATACAAAACTTTTATTTATATATTTGTAAAAAGTGGTATTTTTATTCTTTATAAAATTTCATGTGTTGAATTTACGTTATTGACTGACAACGTGCCATTAGTTTTGTCGTTTTGTGACAACGATGAATATTTTAGTCAATTGATCAAAATTGCTAATTTAGAAAATCATCATGTGATTAAATTTAAGCAAATTAATGTTAGATAATTTGAAATTTAAGCTGGAGCAAATTTAAGAGAATATTCGGATGTTTAATCTATTAAGAATTTAAGGATTTATATTTAATATATAAAATATTAATTTATATTTTATACATTAATTTTTTAATAAAAAAATTAAATTATTTAGAAAAAGAAGAAACCTTGCTTATCTCATTTGTGCGCTGCAAGAAGCAGAGAAGGAAAGAGAGAGAGAGAGAGTAAGGTGGAAGTGTGCAATCGTCGCGATCGAAGGTCGAAATCACGTTCATGGAACTGCTAGCATCAATCTTTGTGAAGACGCTTCGAGCTTAAGTGGTCATAACCTCTCTGTTTTTAGGTTGAAAGCTTATGGTTTTGTTAGATTCAAATTTGAGTTTAGAAACTCGAATCCATGGAATATTTGTGGTATATTTGAGTAGATGTAAGTTTCATTTAAGTTGTTTGGTTGATTGGAGGTGAGAAACGATGAATGTTGGCAATTTTCATGACTTTTCATCACTAGAATCGCCAAAGTGTCCATCGATATGTGTGACCAGTCGACACTTCGAAAACTGCTATTAGAAATAGAGCCATCGAGGTGTCAAGCTCTTTCAGAGGTCGGTCAAAACCTGGATGTGTCAACCGCTTTGATAAGGTGTCAACCGCTGCCAAGATCTGAGAGGTTTAAGAGTCGACTCTTGCTTGAAGGTGTTGACCCCTGCGTATAAGTGTCTACCGATGGGTTGACACTTGCTTACAAGTGTCAACTTCTAATATAAAGAATCAACTCTTGCTGGTCCAGATGCTGCGCAGTGTTATATTTTAGGAAAAACTTTTGCCTACAATTTTGCCACCATTTTTAGTGTTTTCGAATTGGGTTCTTAGTCCTGGTAAAGAACCGATCCATGTCTTCCATTAATATTGAGTGAAATATTCATGACTTTGGTTTTCTTTTAGGCTTGGACGAGTTCGCAGATTTTGAGCCAATGCCAGAAGTTTTCCCTCTTGTGCGTAAGAGGAGCAATCATCATCGAGGTAGAGATTTCATACTTCTTGCACTACATTGCACGGTCTTTCGATAAATATTATTTTGGTGGGTTGCCATCTATAAAATTATGACGAGGTCTGGTAACTAGTACGTCAGTTTTATACGTATATATACATATGATTTTCTCACGTTTAGTTTAAGCATACATGATACATGATTTTGTTGTGATTTTTTGAGAGGATAAACCCTTTTGATGCTTTGGGCAGTTTCAGTATCAAAGCATCACGAGATTATCCTGTTATACTTTTTGTTGTGTGAGCGTTGTATTGTTTGCATGTACTGAAAATGGAAGTAGGGTAGTGATAACACCCTCCTTGGTAAACCTGATCAGGTTGATGATTGTGCAAGTGGTTTCGTTGCTGACAGTTGATCGCTGACGTGCTTGATCTTGATATCGCAGTCACAGTTTCTTTCAGTCTTATGAGGCATTGTTGGGTCTTTGAATTACCATCTTTCACAGTTTCTTTCTTCCTTACCTTGTGTGACCCTTTTTTTTCATTGATGATGTTTTTTGTGTAAAACAATGAGGTTTATTTTCGATGTATAGCAACCTCTGCTGTGGTAGTGTTTTGTAAATTACCTCATTGAGGCCTCATGGAGCTGATGTTTGAATAAAATGATGGAAAGAAGTTTTTAGACATTGTTTATTAAACTCATGCATGGTTTGAATTTAAACAACAATTTTGAAATTGAGCAATGATTCGAAAAAGGAAAATAATCTGATTTTCACTTGGCATGCATTTAGTATACTATTTCTACTGAGTTAGTCACTTACTCCAACGACCTCTCTCCCAATCCAGGTAAGAAGAAGAACAGTTAGCTTCATGGGAGATCTTGGAGAGATTGCTAGATATTTACTTTATATTTGAATTCTATTTGTTTCCCATGGTAAGGATTTAGTTGTTTAATTTGGAACGGTAAACCTAGTTGGTGGATTAGATTTCCTTTCATTCTTGTACAGTTGAATGCTGTTAAATATTTATTGTATTGCACTATCTGTTTGAGATTTTAATATGTGGTTATTAGCCTTTTTATGTGTGGGCTTTGGCTTTGCATTTATTTAAGAGACTTTTATTGTAAACCTTGCCTTGGGTTGAGTGATTAGATTTCCCTCCCAAAAATCGGGTCGCCCAACCCAACGTCTCTGCTCTGGCCCGTCCCCGGGTCGTTACACTATTTGTAAAGTGTGCTAAAAGTGAGTGCGTGGGTGTGCCAGTTAAGAAATAAGAGAGGGAGAAGGAGAAGGAGAAGGAGAACGATCGAAGAGAAGGAAGAAAGTAGGATAGAAAGGAGGGAGATTTTTTGAAAACTAATGTTTTTTGGACGTACTAGTGAACAAAAAAATTAACTTTCAAGGTAAAATATAATTTATACCCTAACATATTTGGTATACAACTGACAAACAAACTATATTTTTAGACTGCATCATATGGGTTGTGAGCAATCTAGCCCCTACCATTATTTTTTGTCTTTATATCATTCATGTTCAACACACAAATGAATTTCTTCTATTTGTAAATTTAAGCAACGTTGGATTTACATTATCTTTTTTACTTTTCACGCTTTTAATCTAATCGTCCACACATATAACAATGCATGCTTTTTTTAGCCATTTCACCATGATCATTTTTCAACCATTTATATTTCAATTTAATCACATTAAATTGTCATGCAGCTCTTCAAATGTCCACAAACTTAACATGTATTAAGCCTATATGTTTTGATAATTGACGTAATTAGTTGCGTAATAATTCTAAGTTCATGAAAATTGTAATGTTATTGAATTTCGTTTTATATGCTTTCACTCTTATTAACAATATCCTTTTAAATAGGTATTTTGAGTTTTGAATGATTTTACTTGAGTCTATGCAGAAATAGTTTAAATTCACATGTAGGACTCAATTGAAAATGGCTCAAAAAAGTCCAAGTATGGACTGTGTAGGTGCTTTGACATGAGATGCGGAACCCAATCCCGAACCATGGGAAAAATGGAAGATTTAACGGATGTCAAGTTTGGAGAATTATTTTGACCGCAAACCCCCACAGTGGAAGCACAATGGAATCCATAGAAGCATGGTTCAAAGTGTCAAACCATTTGAGAATAGAAGTGTGGATGACTGGACCTCAAATGTGAACACCCGCAAGAGATGCCTAGAATGAGCTGCGGAAGCCTAGTCCAAAGCTAATGTTTTTCGGAGGTCAAATTGCAAAAGCTCGGGGATACACACGTACACCCGGAGTGGGCACCCAAAGAGCACTGCATAAGTCCTACTTATAGACGTTGTATCTCTCAACTTAAGCTTTGGAAGTCCATCACCTCATTGATGTCTCTAACTAGAACATCATGGATGCCCGATGACAACTAGAGGACGCTCGCAACTCGAGAAATTTGAATAGGACTATAAATAAAAAATTCACTTTGCTGTGCAACTTGTAGGATCGAAATAATCTAAGAGGGGAGGGGGTAACTTAGGTTGTAATCTTTTTCGCAATTGAAAACAATATTAGTTTGCACGAGTAAAATAAATTATACTTCTCAATTAATTAGGCAAATCTAAACTTAACAGTTATCACACACAACAAATTAAGAGAGAAGTGTAAGAGTGTGCAAACAAATTTGTTATCCTAGTAAGGTTGCAGGTCATTCCCTCTCAAAGGGTCGTTGGAGTGCCTCTTCCTTGAAGAGAGACAAATCTAGACCAACTTTGATTACCACTTGTCCGACCAGCAGCTGCTTCCATCTGCATAACTTTTCATCCACGACTATTCTGACCTTGGAATTTTAAGGGTCTCCCTTCCCCTAATCAAGTAATTTCCATCTAAAATTTTCTATAATTTCGAGTTGCCTAGCCAAAGTTATACTGCCTAGAAGTTGGACCATTCTCGAGTCTGGTGGCAGAATCAAACCTAGCAGTTTTTACATTTTTTTTTGGTGCATTACTTTTTATCCATAACGAATTTGGGGCTGAAATTTTAGGAGCATTTCATATATATTGTTGGCAAGGTTATGTTAAATGTTCAGCTTATTTGGATTCTATTTGAAGAAGATATTTTGTTTGGAATTGGAGTCTCCTTCGGCCATTTTATTGGTGTAAATCTGAGGAGAATTTTCTGCTTTTGGTTGTGTTTATGTTTGAGTGTTTTTTCATATCAGCCTCAAGCGTATTGATGTGCCATGGAGGCCGTTGACCAATCACAAACCAAGGTATGTATGTCAACTGATCTTTCATCTAATCAGTGTGTGAGTTCCAGATAAAGACCTTTTGACAACTTGGATTGGAAGCATTGAAGAGGGAATTTGTCTTCCCAACGACAAAGCTTGTAACCAATTTTATTGTAATTTTGTAGGCAAACATTGGCCCTCATGTATGTTGGCAAACATTTAGCCATTTTATATTGCATGCATGCATTAGATTGTGTGGTTAAGATAGATGAATGCTAGGTTAGATGGTGGCCAAGGTTAGAACCGAAAGACTCACTCTTAGTGCATGGCTCGGTTAGACCAAACCATGGAATAAAACTTCTCACGGGTTTCCAGCAAGGAGAACCTGGATTAGAAGCCTTGAAGTGCTGGTTGGCTTAAAGAGAGAAATGCCTGGGTCGCTGTCATGGCAAAAAAGGGAATGCTAAATCTTTCTCGTACGGACTCCATCAGCGCCTTTGAGCAAAGCTCGCACGGAGAGCTCCTCGGCTGCAAGATCGATGCTGTATCAATGACTTTTCTCTACTTTGAATTCAAGTTTTAACCTAGCCACCCTAGGGCTTATAAAAGCATGGGTTTAGTGTTTGTACGCAGATTAACTTGGTGAAATAGAAAATTCATTTTCCTTCTAGAACTTGGTGGTTTAGTCAACCGGAAGAACTTGGTGGTTCAGCATCCGAAACGGTAAGCCTCGGTTTGCATTACCGAGAGGAGAAAGCCTCCATTGCTCTCAAGCCCGTGGTTGCTTGTAGAGTTCTCTTCCCATCATTCTCTCAATGTCTCCTAGAGGCTAGAAACTAGTAGAAGGTGGTCATAACCTTTTCCCCAAAAGCTGTATTTCTTTCCTTGGAAAAAAGTAATTTCTAAGAGCTTCAAAACATTGCTCATTGGACAGCCCCGAGTCAGTCTTTTTATTTTCTTCACTCTTAAAGTCATGTCCGCGTCTAATATCTCTTCCATCTGAGTGCATTTTGATATATTTCTGCCTACATCATTTGGGTGTTATCTGGTATACTGATAACAGAGCACTGTTTTCTGTTTGTGGGTTCTAACTTGGACATTTCAAGTGAATTTCTGCATCACGTATCATTTGATATCAGAGCCTTGTTCCGTCCTTGTGATTTTTGCTGAGTTTTTGTTGTATTTTGTTGAGGTTAAATGATGTCAAGAAGTGGTGCTAATTTTAGCCAACCGAGAAATGCATTTGTTGATAATTCTTCACCAACCGAGAGAGAGTTATGGGATAAGGATTGAGCTGAGTTTCTTGAATTCAATAACACCTATAATTGGTTTTCCAACTTGTATGAAGAGTACACCCGTGATATGAAAATAAAGAACACAATAGATATTGATCTTATGGAGAAAATTGTTGAAGATAGTTGTGAGTTGTTGGAAGTAGAACTTGTAGAACTGACACCACCAAATTTTTATTGTGATTCCTTTTGTGATTTGGATGACTTAGATAATAGCTCTCATATTGTGGAAATAGCCCCGTCCAAAGATGATCAAGTAGCTCTCTCTTAAGAGGAAGAGCCCTTGAAACTCGAGGAGCTACAAGTGTATGTGGTCGAAGAAGACAAAACCGGTTTTAAAGAATCACCTATACCAATCGGCTTTGATAAAGTTTTTGTAGTTTTTGAGCTTTTTTTAGAACCTTTTTCTTGAGGAGGAAAGTAAGGACATTCTCTTAGTAGGATGCAATGAAGAGGACGTGAATAGCAAAATCATTTTTGCTCAAACGAATTGGAGTTTCAAATGGTTAAGTTAGCCGATACTATGGCAATGAGGAATGTTGAGGCCTTCAAAATGAACATCCAAAAGAAGGAGCATCACTTCCACTTGATGATTCAAGACCCTCCAAACCTAAGGAATCAAGAGGAGAGGTTATTCATGGTGCAACATGACTACATTGCAAGTTGGCCCGAGGTTGATGATCCTTTTTATTTCATCAAGGAAGGGAATCTATCTTGTGGGAAGTGGATGAACTCACAAGGAAGGAATAATGTTTTCAAATTAAGGGAAACCTTGGATTTGAGGATAAATCATTTTCAACGCGGAGAGTATGATGTGCCAAGGAAGTATAATACAAAACGAATACCACGGAGGCTAACATTATATTTTATTTTTCTTTATGTTTGTAGGTTAAGAAGCTTGCTAAGGAGCAAAGGAAAGCCTCCACCACGAAATGGAGGAGGTGATGAGTCAATCCAAGGAGGAAGGATCTGAGCACCACTTGGCCACTCCAAGCTCAAAGATAGAAACGACCCTCGGCCACCCCGAGCTAGACTCAAGAGTTGAGAATCCTCCCAAAAGCCATTGAGGATGAGGCTTGGAATTCAAGACATGAAGGAGCAAGGCCCAATTGCTCAAATGGAGAAGAAGCCTCGGCCACTCAAGCTTGAAGAAGGAAGCTTGTTTCCTTGGATCAAATTTATGTAACCTTAATACTAGTTTTATGTTCCTTCAAACTTTAGAACTTTTTAATTTGGTACGTAACATTTAATGGCTGAACTTGGGGCATTTGAAATGACCCACGTGGCTGTGGTTTTGGAGGGAGAAACAAGCTGAAAATAGGGACATTTAGAGAGAGAAGATCATTGCTAAAAATGGCAAAACATGGTTTGTCATTGTTTGCTTCATTTAGCTGAACCTCCCCTCTTTAATCTCCCTCTCTTTTCTAATTTTTGAAGCCCTCAAGGCTGAAAGGAGGAAGTGTATTTAAACCTCTCTTCCAGCTCTATAAACCCTAACTTTGATAAATTGAAAACCCCTTTTGCTGCTGCAAAAATCGAAGCTCAATGGAGCCTCAAAACCAGCCACCAAGGTGAGTGACATCTGAGGTGAGTTATTGAGCTCACTTTGTGAAAGTCAAATTGTTGCTATGATTGTTGCAGCCTTCCTCCCACCTTCATAGCCGTGGAGACTACCTAGTAAGGTTGCAGATCATTCCCTCTCAAGGGCTCGTTGGAGTGTCTCTTCCTTGAAGAGAGCCGAATCCGGACCAAGTGTGATTACCACTTGTCCGACCAGCAGCTACTTCCATCTGCGTAACTTTCCATCCACAATGATTCTGACCTTGACATTTTTAGGGTCTCCCTTCCCCTCATCAAGTAAGTTCTATTTAAAATTTTATATCATTTGGAGTTGTTTAGCAAAAGTTACACTGCCTAGAAGTTGGACCATTCTTGGGTCTGGTGGCAGAATCAAACCTAGCAGTTTTTACGTTTTTTTTGTGCATTACTTTTTATCCACAATGAATTTGGGGCTGACATTTTAGGAGCATTTCATATATATTTTTGGAAAGGTTGTTAAATGTTCAGCTTATTTGGATTCCATTTGAAGAAGATATTCTGTTTGAAATTAGAATCTCCTTCGGCCATTTTATTGGTGTAAATCTAAAAAGCATTTTCTACTTTTGGTTGTGTTTATGTTTGAGTGTTTTTCCATACCAACCTCAAGTGTATCACGGTTCGACCAACCTTGTCTATGTCCACGCTTCAAGGATCATCCTTGAAATTGTTATGCCAAATCAACTCCTCTAGTTTACTATATTAAACTTCTTAGCGTCAATCCAAAACTTTACACAACTCCTTCTCAGAGCGTCACCTTTTACTTGTTCACCAAAGTACAAGAGTAGAAGCTTGAGCACAAATGAATAAAATCTCACACTTTTATAGTGATTAAAATCTCAAGCTGGGTAAGTTTGCACAAAGTTGCCATCTTCTATTTATAGATGTCTTCAAAAAAATAGCGTACCGGTCGACACTTCATCTACTCGGTTGATACTGGTGTGATCATTGTGTGATTTTTTCAAAGTTTTCAACAACTCGATCGACACTGTGGTCGACCCAACCGATGGGCACTTGGCCTGAGCGGTCGACACGTTAAGCTCTCTAGAATTTCTTCAACATGCTAGCAGTTGACACTTTGTTTGGGCCGTCAACACCTTAAGCTCTCTGTAATTTTTGAAGTTGTTCATATGGTAAATACTTTGTGTGGGTGGTCGACACTTTGAGCTCTTTGTAATTTTTTGAAATTGCTCATGCAATAGACGCCTTGCTGGTTTTGTCGACACTTTGAGCTCTCGGGTTAAAAGTTTCTTCAAACAAACATTTTGTATAACCGCTTTACTTTCATCATTCAATTTCTATAAAACTTTGCCATCACTGAAAAAGACTTAAACAAACATTAGTACAATCAAATACTCCTCATCAAGGGTTAAACAAGATAAAAATTTAACCTTTATGCATAAATATCTATTCAGACCAAACTTAGAATTACTTATCTAATTTAGCATACTCACCATCAAAAGACAAAGTAAGCTTAATTATCTTTAAGATAACAATCTCCATTTTTTTAATGATGACAAAATATAGATTATTCTAAGTTGTTTATATGAAATCTCCCTCTTAACATATGCTATATATTTGTTTTAAAATTTCATTTGATTTCAACAATAGCTCTATATGTATGATATTCATTTGAAAAAGGTTTTCTCAACCTTAATATGTGCTTCCATTCTTGTAATTTTTCTTCTCCCCCTTTGTCATTATCAAAAAAATTTGGCAAAGTAACATTTGTTTTAGTCTCCCTTTTAGCCAAAGAAAAGATGACAAATACACCGAAATTAGATTATAACCAAACAGAAGCATAATATACCATTAATCCAAAACAAGACAGAATATCAAATAAGTTCAGATGTGTAGTTATAAATAGAAAAAGAAATTCAATAACATAGAACAAAATAAAGAGTTCGAATCAAGATCTTACATCCAAAATGTCCAAAGTAATAAACTAAAAACTCTAAGAGAATAGGTTAAGCATCAGAGGAAGAAATGTCGGAAGGAGGATCAACAGAGGAAGGAGGGGCTTAAATGAAAGTGTTAGTCTAGTAAGAGTTGGAGAACTCCTCGAACCAACGATCAATCATATCAAAACGCAATGATACCTGAGCCTTAAAGTCGATAAAGGATGTAGAAAAGCTAGAGAGACACATAGTCTTGTGATCAATCTTCCTCTTAAGTCTTGAGAGACGACCTCATGGATAATCTAAGCGAGGAGGAGATTGAAGAGGAGGAGCATCTGTCATTTCATAATCAGTCTGCTCAGCGATTGGCTCAGAAGGACCAACAGATGAGGAATCTTGAGAAAAAAAATTTAGAACATCCAGACACCATCCTCGCCACGCACTCTGCCTATCCTAGCAAGTGCAGAAGGGTATCCATGGTTTTCAACTTCTTAGGGATTTCATTATGAGGAATCAACACTACATTCAATTGGAAAATCTTCATCAGAATAAGGTTGAATGGAAGAGACTTGGCAAAATTGCTGAAAACGTCCAACATATAATGAAGAGTAAAGTAACCTAACCTTGAAACATTCTCATCTAAAAAACTAGAAGAGAACATATAAATCCATGAGCTAAAGTGATCTTGTAGCGCCCCGGGTTGTCCGAACCCGATTCGCTACTCTATTGCATACTGACTCATACCAAATCGAGTAATCTAAACCCAGACCGCTACTGGACTCTGTACTCTGTACTCGTACCATTAAACCATACTAGAAAATTTTGTAAAAATTTAAAAATTTACCCATTGACTTAAATGACATCTTTTAAAACGTTAAACCTTGGGGGAAAACATTCATGCGTGGAAGACTCGTTATAAGGTAAAGCTAAACAAAATCCTAAGTTTGAAAACAATAAAAAGAATCCCGGTCGACCTCCAAAATTTTTGGTCGACACTTGGTTCCAGTTCTATAGAAACCGGTCGACACTTGTAGGAATCGGTCGACACCCATTTCGCCTCTATTTGCGTCGGTCAATTCCCTGGGTCGACACTTTTGCTTGTTGCACAGTGACCGGTCGACACCTGTCGGCGCGGTCGACACCTTGTTCGTCTCAGGTTGCAACACCTTAGCAACCCGGTCGACACTTCGAGAAACCGATCGACACCCTACACGACTTAACACCCTTAAAGGTCGACACCCACACACTCGGGTTTACACCTCCAACCGATTATACACTAATCGATTGACACCTCAGCATATCGGTCGACACTTTCGACCATTTTGACACTGACTGGTCGACACCCCTGTACTTCGGTCGACACTTCCTTCACTAATTGCTATAAATCCTTAAGTAAAAGCTTAACTGTTTTGACGGAAAACAGACGACATAACGCTTAAAATCATAGGACCCGAAAACCTACATTTTCAAACAAGTTTTTCCCAAATAACCCAAAATATGTTCATACATTAAAAACAACCACTATCGTTTAAATCTTTAACTATACATCAAAAGACCAATATAGTTTAAGAAAATCTAACTATACAACAAACGACTCAAAAGACAACCCAAGAGACTACATACGCTCCATGGTTAAATCGCCCCAACAGATAGTCAGGCCGTCGCACGAGCGCACTTCTCAAACTGCCTCCTAGTCCTTGATATGCTCTGAGAACTCACAGACTATCGTCTCGTTACCTACATCACAGAACTTACCTATTAGCCTAATGCTAAATAAGTAGAATAATGAATGAAATGCAATGAAAATAATACTCATACGGTTTCTACTTTCACGTTTCATTTTTATTTGCGTTCTATTCACATGCCTGTTGCCAATGATCCTCATACTAGATGGGAAGCGGATCACTTTTCACAAATCATACACTACTCAAATCCTCATATGCCATTGGAGGGTGGATTAGTTCCCCCAAGGCCACACGTTGATCCTCATACGAGATGGGAAGCAGATATATTTTTCCAAATCCTCAATCCTCTATTTCATTTGAGGGGCATATTAATTGTGACGACCCCGACCCCGCGTCGGTGCCGCCACGAACTGTGTCGTGCGTGCATACATACATATCTGTGTGCTACCCTCGCCCGTTCTCACTTTAATTTTTTTTTCTCTTTTCTTTTCTTTCATTGCATTTTTCGTTTCGTTTCCTTTTCATTCGTTTAATCATTAGAGAACGGACTCGGGCTTTCAATCCATATCTAGACATTTGGGCTCTAACCTAACCTCAAAGTTCGTCGACGTTTATATCACTAAAACGAGGTTAAAACCATTTTTTCAGAAGAGTTTTGACTCGCTTTTTGGGTCTTTAAACTCCTTTAAAATACTTGGAGATCGCTCGTAAAATACGTTTAAAAGTATTGTAAAAGGTCGGCTTAAAACGTGTTTTGAAAAGTCAATTTTTAAAAAATCACGTTGGGGTCAAGTGTAAAGCCGATCGATCGGGCCCAAAGGCAGATCGATCGGGCCTGCTCTGGATTCTCAACTAAAAACAACTTTAAACGCCGATCAATCGGGCCCAAAGGCCGATCGATCGGGCCCTCTCTGGATTCCCGACTAAAAACAACTTTAAACGCCAATCGATCGGCCCTCGGGCGCGATCGATCGGGCGAGCACATCCTGGGCGCGTGCACAGCACGCCCAACGAGCGCCCCACGCATGCGCACACGCACGGCCAGCGCGCCACCGCGCCCTCTTGCCCCTTTTTCTACCCCTTTGCAGTTTTTCTTCAAATTTTCACCTAATACACACTTCAAATTTCATCATCAAAATATCCATCAATAATCCAACTAAATTACTCATCCAAAAACCAAACGCCCTACCTAAAACCATCAACTCCCGACACTAAACATCCGTTTCAACTTAAAACCTCAACCTACTTTAAAAACATCCATGTAACACCTGACAATTTTGGCCAGGTGACTCTCTTAACGGAATTAACTGTCACCTTTATTGTCGTTCTTTTAATTTAAATTAAATGCCAAAGCTTATTAGATTTCTATTTGTGTGGTGGCAGGATTGTAATTAAGGAGGAATTTATGTAATATAAATTGAAAATGGAAATCGTTAAACCTCGCTAAAACCCCACTGTAGCCGACATTTCCATTCTGTGACTTCTTACCCTTCCGAGCTCTCTCCCTGCCAGCGACTCCCTCCTCGGCGATCGATCCTTGAGTTTCCACCCGACTATCCACGCTTTTAGGTAAGACTTAAGCAATGTAGTTAACGGTTAACTACTTTGAACTCTGTTTTCAGCTAGAACTCGGGACTTCATATTCTTTAATGGCAGAGAAATAATAGGAACATTTTAATCTGAGTTTAGTAATGGCATTTTTCTTTTCTGATTCGATTCTGGATATTAAGGAAAACCGACTACATTCAGTTTCTAGGTTGAATCCGACTATGTTAGATTCTAGGATGACATTTAGATAAGGTTTTCTAGCCTCGATTTTAGAACATTTAAGACCTTTTTTAACTTTGTAATGTGAAATGCTTTAGTTGGGAAAGATTTCAAGTAAGGACAACACTGCTATGGAATTCAGGTAAGTGAATGTGTAGGATTTCCAGTCATTAGGGCCCTACATCATAAGGATGCTAGGTAGAAACTGATACGATGATTAGAAGTTATTTTAGCTATTGTCTGTTACTTATGTTGATGTTTATTTTAAGTTAGTAAGATGGTTTGTACTTGGATGATTTACGGATGTTTGAGAACTATGTTATGTGATGTTCTGTTTGAGTTCATGAAGTCAACTGTCTAGTATGATAATTTCCATAGTCTGATGATTTAAGAACATTCATGTCATGCATCATGATTTACTCCTCAAGCATATGAAAATGATTTGTGAGCATGTTTTTCCCATGAACAAGGTATGAAAATGAATATAAAAACGATCTCATACAACATGATTAAGTGAGGGTTGGGGGCGGGTTAACGCATGCCACAGTCCAAAGAGGGACCATGAAAATGACCCAAAAGGGAATATGATCAAAATCACCCCCTTTTTACGGCACAAATCCTCCCTTAATCCATATGATGAAAGCAATGAATAGAAACAAGAATGATAAATGATCAAGAACATGTTTTTATCAACTGTACATTCATGAATACATGTTAGTTTGCATTCCTTACTAAGCATTAGGCTTATGGTTTAAACCTCATAATGTAGGTGACGAGTTTTCAGGTGAGGATCTCAAAGTTAATGAGGATGTTTAAGCTCGGTTGCTGGAAGGTGCTCAGGGTGGAGATTTATGGCTGGCAGGTGATATTGACCCGCAGTTATGCTCACATTAAGTCAGTAAGGTTTATGAAAGACTGAAGTATGTGTAGGATGAGATTCCTTTTCATAACATTGGGATGTTGGGATTTTTCTATTTGATCTCTGAGTTCGAGGAATGATTTAAGTTTATAGAATGATCTGCTTAATTAAGTTTTTCGCTTCACGTATCCTGAATGAGTCTGTGATTTTATTCGTTTAAAGTTTATGCCTACCAAGTTGAAATCTATGAGAGTCAGGATGTTTTTCTGTTTGTTGAATTTGCTTGATGATTGTCGTGTTTTACTACTGAGTGATAGGAGTCGGATGAGTGTATCATCCGGCTGACGTCATCGGCGGATGTCTAATGATAGAAGTTGAACGATTGAGTCTTCCGGCTGACCTCATCGGATGATGTCGAGTGTTTACTCACCGGATGATATAAATGTTGCTTTGTCGTCTAGCGATCGGTAGATGTAAGGTATTTCAAATATCGGATGATATAAGTGTTGTTTTGTCGTCTAGCGATCGGTAGATGTAAGGTATTTCAAATATTGGATGATATAAATGTTGTTTGTGTCTAGCGATCGGAATATCGGATGATATAAGTGTTGTTTTGTCGTCTAGCGATCGGTAGATGTAAGGTATTTCAAATATCGGATGATATAAGTGTTGTTTTGTCGTCTAGCGATCGGTAGATGTAAGGTATTTCAAATATCGGATGATATAAGTGTTGTTTTGTCGTCTAGCGATCGGTAGATGTAAGGTATTTCAAATATCGGATGATATAAGTGTTGTTTTGTCGTCTAGCGATCGGTAGATGTAAGGTATTTCAAATATCGGATGATATAAGTGTTGTTTTGTCGTCTAGCGATCGGTAGATGTAAGGTATTTCAAATATCGGATGATATAAGTGTTGTTTTGTCGTCTAGCGATCGGTAGATGTAAGGTATTTCAAATATCGGATGATATAAGTGTTGTTTTGTCGTCTAGCGATCGGTAGATGTAAGGTATTTCAAATATCGGATGATATAAGTGTTGTTTTGTCGTCTAGCGATCGGTAGATGTAAGGTATTTCAAATATCGGATGATATAAGTGTTGTTTTGTCGTCTAGCGATCGGTAGATGTAAGGTATTTCAAATATCGGATGATATAAGTGTTGTTTTGTCGTCTAGCGATCGGTAGATGTAAGGTATTTCAAATATCGGATGATATAAGTGTTGTTTTGTCGTCTAGCGATCGGTAGATGTAAGGTATTTCAAATATCGGATGATATAAGTGTTGTTTTGTCGTCTAGCGATCGGTAGATGTAAGGTATTTCAAATATCGGATGATATAAGTGTTGTTTTGTCGTCTAGCGATCGGTAGATGTAAGGTATTTCAAATATCGGATGATATAAGTGTTGTTTTGTCGTCTAGCGATCGGTAGATGTAAGGTATTTCAAATATCGGATGATATAAGTGTTGTTTTGTCGTCTAGCGATCGGTAGATGTAAGGTATTTCAAATATCGGATGATATAAGTGTTGTTTTGTCGTCTAGCGATCGGTAGATGTAAGGTATTTCAAATATCGGATGATATAAGTGTTGTAGTAGTGGTTTCAAATAACGGAGATATAATTGATGGTTTGTCATTTAGTGATCGGGCGGTGTTTAATAAGTCACGTGAGATGCACGTGATGACCGGATGATGTAGATTTTCACTACCGGCAGAAGCGAACTCTGTGCTTGCCGTTTAGCGACCGGCAAGAGCAAGTGAATAAGTAATGAGTTCTGTCGTTTTATGATCGGCAGATATGGGTTTATTTCTTTATCGGTAGATGCAGTTAAGAGTTGAAGTTCCTGCTCATCGGCTGAAGCATTTAGCATTGCTCGCCGGCAGATGTGTAATGTATTTCATTGCTGAGCGATGTTTAATGAATCGCATGTGACATCTTGAGCCAAGCTATGTTTTTTTTTTTTTAAAAAAAAATATAAAGGGTTATAACTTAAAATAAGGTAACTTAAATAGTAAGGATATGTGGACAAGTCTGAAAGAGTCATGGTTTGGTCTCGGCCCTACTGGGGTCGTTACAATTATGGTATCAGAGCAAAATCGGGTTCTAAAATCGATTCTGTAGACTGCCTCCCAGCACAGATTGCCACCTGAGTACACTCCAACAACTGTAAGTGTTTATGATTTTATTAATGTCATTATGTTAAGATATGTTATGATTATTTTCTTAGGAATCCCAAAATGGTGAGGAGACAACAGAGAGAAGACAATGTGGATATTACCACTATTGCTCAGTTAACGGAGTTGGTTATACGCCAATCACGCCAAATCGAGCAGCTTATGACCACCAGGGATGAGCATGAGAACTCTAGTTCTAATGCAAACCATGATCATGGTGGCGAACGCTTCCATAGACTTAGACCCCCAACATTTAATGGCCAAGTTTCGGATCTGTTTATGCTGAGGAGTGGATTCGGAAAATGGAGGACATGTTCAAGTACGCCAAGGTCGATGAAGGAGATAGGGTCACTTATGCTGTTTTTCATTTGGAACTGAGTGCAAGGCATTGGTGGGACTCAATCTAGAGCACCATTAATGCAGGAGGTATGACCTGGGAAATGTTTAAGACTGCTTTCTTTGATAAATATTTCAATAGGACCGTTCGGACCAGCAAGAAGAAGGAGTTCATGAATTTGTGTCAAACTAGCTCTGTGGCGGATTACATATGTAGGTTTGAGGCTTTATCACAGTTTGCTCCCCGATTGGTCGAGGATGATGAGGACAAGATCCACCAGTTCGTTCAAGGATTGAAGCCGAGTTTGTATATGAGAGTAAAGACTGCTGGAATACATGATATACCATATGGTGAAGTGACGGCTAAGGCCTTGGAACTGGAAGAAGCCGAGATAACGACATATGCACAGCGTGAACAGCCAAGGAAGTTCATTAAGGAGGCTCAGCCGCCACCACGTCAGAACAAAGGATGGCAACCGCAACAGAACAGAGGACCACAACAACAACAACAAGGTATAAAGAGACCCTTCAATCCAAATGATGATCAAGGAAAAGGAAAACGACCATTAGCCCCTCTATGCTCCAACTGCCAGAAGAACCACCATGGCGAGTGCAAGCTACACTCTGGCCGTTGCTACAGATGTGACAAGGTCGGACATGTAGTCAGAGACTGCCCCATGCCACCAGACCCCAATCGAGCAAGAATAGCACCCAGAGTCTTTGCTATGATGGAGGACGAAGATGCTGTGCAGCATACGGTCATAACAGGTACAATTATAATCTGTGGTATTTCTGCTTACACACTTATAGACACGGAGGCCACCCACTCATTTATAGCAACCCTGTTTGTCTGTAAGCATAAGTTAGGATACTTACCAGCTGATAGGCCATATAGTGTCATGTCACCGTCAGGGAAATCCTTACATTCTGAACAGATAGTGAAGGGTGACATTGTATCCTTAGGAGATAAGAAGTTATATGTAGAGCTGATTGTAATTAACATGAAGGGGTATGAAGTTATACTAGGGATGGATTGGTTATTCAGACACCATGCCACGATAAGTTGTAGGTCTGGATTAGTTGAGTTTCGAACCCTGAACGGAGATCGGTATACATTCCAAGCTATCCCAAAAATAAGTAAAATACCAATTATATCCTCTCTAAAGACTCAACAGTTATTGAAAGGTGGCTGTGAGAGTTATCTAGCTAGTGTAGTTGATGTTCGGGTGAAGGATAAAGTAAAAGTACAAGACATTCCTATAGTCCGAGAGTTCCCTGAAGCATTCTTGGATGATTTGCCAAGATTACCGCCTGATAGAGAAATAGAGTTTGTGATTGATACATATCCCGAGGCATTGCCTGTATCTAAGAACCCTTACCGTATGGCACCTGTTGAATTAAAGGAATTAAAAGTTCAACTACAGGAACTAGTAGACAAGAGATTTATACGCCCTAGTAGTTCTCCCTGGGGTGCACCTATCCTATTCGTTAAGAAGAAAGATGGTTCTCTTAGAATGTGTATTGACTACAGAGAGCTAAACAAGTTGACAATTAAGAACAAGTACCCCTTGCCCCGGATTGATGACCTGTTTGACCAATTACAAGGAGCTAAAGTATTTTCAAAGATTGACTTACGTTCGGGCTACTACAAATTAAAGGTTAAGGAGAGCGATATACCTAAGACAGCCTTCAGGACCTGTTATGGACATTATGAATTCCTTGTAATGTCGTTTGGGTTGACCAATGCACTTGCAACTTTTATGGACCTGATGAATCGAGTGTTTCGTGAGTACTTGGACAAGTTTGTAATTGTGTTTATAGATGACATCCTTATATACTCACGTATTGAGGCTGACCATGCAGAACATCTAAGAATAGTTTTGACGACATTAAAACAGCAACAACTTTATGCCAAGTTGCCTAAGTGTGAGTTCAGGTTGGATAAGGTCAACTTTTTAGGTCATGTCATTTCTGGTGAGGGCATATCAGTAGATCCAACCAAGATTCAGGCTGTTAAGGACTGGCCACAGCCAAAGAATGTCAGTGAAGTCCGTAGTTTCCTTGGTCTGGCAGGTTATTATAGAAAGTTCATTAAGGGATTATCTATGATAGCTAAGCCTTTAACTAATTTAACAAAGAAGGACACCAAGTACTCTTGGACTGAAGCTTGTGAAGATGGCTTCCAGACACTCAAGCTGAAGTTGACGACAGCCCCGCTACTGACTTTACCAACCGAAGAAGGAATGTTTAGTGTTTACTGTGATGCATCCAAAGTTGGACTGCGGTGTGTTTTGATGCAAGAAGGAAAGGTTGTGGCGTATGCCTCTAGGCAGCTGAAGAGTTATGAACAGAATTACCCCACTCACGATTTAGAGTTAGCCGCAGTTGTTTTTGCATTAAAAATTTGAAGGCACTATTTATATGGTCAACAGTGTGAGGTGTTTTCTGACCATGAAAGCCTGAAGTACCTTTTCACCCAAAAGGAATTAAACATGAGACAAAGACGTTGGTTGGAATTTGTTAAAGATTATGACTTTGAAATTAAGTACCACCCGGGAAAGGCCAACGCTGTAGCCGATGCTTTAAGCAGAATGTCAAAGACAATGCAGCCCACGGTATCAACCATGTCTGTACCATTATGGAAGGAAGTTCAGAAATTCGAGTTGGAAATAGTTCCTAAGTTGTCAACCTTACTTGCTGATTTAACCATTCGATCAACTATTTTGGTCAAGATCAAAGAGGCACAACAGAAGGATTCAAAGGAGAACAATAGTACGATGAGTAAGTTAAAAGACGCCTCCTCTGAGTTCAGTCTCTCCAGCGATGGTATTTTGAAATTTAGGAATCGATGGTACATTCCAAGTGACAAGGAGTTGTGTGAGTTGAACTTAGCTGAGGCTCACTCATCTTCTTTCTCTGTACACCCTGGTAACACCAAGATGTATCGGGATTTAAGGTTACATTATTGGTGGCCAAATATGAAGAGGGATGTTGCCAAGTATGTGGAGTCATGTCTTGTATGCCAACAAGTTAAAGCAGAACACCAACGCCCAGGAGGTACTCTTCAACCCTTACCGATCCCTGAATGGAAGTGGGAGAACATTGCCATGGATTTTGTGGTAGGATTACCAAAGACAATCAAGGGACTTGATAGTATTTGGGTTGTGGTTGACAGAATGACAAAATCAGCACACTTTATACCAGTAAGAATGACTTTTACAATGGAACAACTTGCTAACATGTACATTAAGGAAATTATCAGACTGCATGGGATCCCCTTGTCTATTGTCTCCGATCGTGATCTTAGATTCACCTCAAGATTTTGGCAAAGTTTGCAAGGCACATTAGGAACAAAATTGTCTTTCAGCACTGCTTTTCACCCTCAAACCGATGGTCAATCTGAGAGGACCATTCAGATACTAGAAGATATGTTGAGAGCGTGTGTACTGGATTTCCAGACAACTTGGAGTCGATACTTACCCTTGGTAGAATTCTCCTACAATAATAGCTACCAGTCCACCATTGGTATGGCACCTTATGAGGCACTGTATGGCAGGAAATGTAGATCACCTTTGTACTGGGATGAGGTCGGTGAAGCAAAACTCCTAGGTCTCGAGATCTTGCAACAGATGTCAGACAAGATTACCATTATCAGGAAAAGAATGATTACTGCACAAAGCCGACAGAAAAGTTATGCAGACCAAAAGAGGAGAGATCTGTTGTTCTCTATTGGAGATGAAGTTTTTCTAAAGATTTCACCATTTAAGGGAGTACTGAGATTTGGTAAGAAGGGAAAGCTCAATCCACGATTCATTGGACCATTCCCTGTCTTAGAGAGGATTGGCAGTACAGCTTATAAATTACAATTGCCTCTATCGCTGGAAAAGGTTCATAATGTCTTTCATGTGTCAATGCTAAGGAAATGCATACGGGATCCTACGCAAGTTGTTAAGCCAGTGGATATTGAAATCGAGCCAACATTAATGTACGAAGAGAAACCTGTTCGAATTATGGAATCTGCAATTAAGACCCTACGGAATAAAGAAATTCCATTGTTTAAGGTCGTGTGGACAAATCATGGCCTTGAAGAAGCCACATGGGAGAGACAAGAAGACATGTTGGACAAATATCCAGAACTCTTCATTTGAGCAATTTTCGGGGACGAAAATTTTGTTAAGGAGGGGTGGATGTAACACCCGACAATTTTGGCCAGGTGACTCTCTTAACGGAATTAACTGTCATCCTTATTGTCGTTCTTTTAATTTAAATTAAATGCCAAAGCTTATTAGATTTCTATTTGTGTGGTGGCAGGATTGTAATTAAGGAGGAATTTATGTAATATAAATTGAAAATGGAAATCGTTAAACCTCGCTAAAACCCCACTGTAGCCGACATTTCCATTCTGCGACTTCTTACCCTTTCGAGCTCTCTCCCTGCCAGCGACTCCCTCGTCGGCTATCGATCCTTCAGTTTCCACCCGACTATCCACGCTTTTAGGTAAGACTTAAGCAATGTAGTTACCGGTTAACTACTTTGAACTCTATTTTCAGCTAGAACTCGGGACTTCAGATTCTTTAATGGCAAAGAAATAATAGGAACATTTTAATCTGAGTTTAGTAATGACATTTTTTTTTCCGATTCGATTCTGGATATTAAGGAAAACCGACTGTATTTAGTTTCTAGGTTGAATCCGGCTATGTTAGATTCTAGGATGACATTTAGCTAAGGTTTTCTAGCCTTGATTTTAGAACATTTAGGACCTGTTTTAACTTTGTAATGTGAAATGCTTTAGGTGGGAAAGATTTCAAGTAAGGACAACACTGCTAAGGAATTCAAGTAAGTGAATGTGTAGGATTTCCGGCCATTAGGGCCCTACATCATAAGGATGCTAGGTAGAAACTGATACGATGATTAGAAGTTATTTTAGCTATTGTCTGTTACTTATGTTGATGTTTATTTTAAGTTAGTAAGATGGTTTGTACTTGGATGATTTACGGATGTTTGAGAACTATGTTATGTGATGTTCTGTTAGAGTCCATGAAGTCAACTATCTAGTATGATAATTTCTATAGTCTGATGATTTAAGAACATTCATGTCATGCATCATGATTTACTCCTCAAGCATATGAAAATGATTTGTGAGCATGTTTTCCCCATGAACAAGGTATGAAAATGAATATGAAAACGATCTCATACAACATGATTAAGTGAGGGTTGGGGGCGGGTTGACGCATACCACAGTCCAAAGAGGGACCATGAAAATGACCCGAAAGGGAATATGATCAAAATCATTGTCAACCCCCCTTTTATGGCACAAATCCTCCCTTAATCCATATGATGAAAACGATGAACAGAAACAAGAATGATAAATGATCAAGAACATGTTTTTCTCAACTGTACATTCATGAATACATGTTAGTTTGCATTCCTTACTAAGCATTAGGCTTATAGTTTAAACCTCATGATGTAGGTGACGAGTTTTCAGGTGGGGATCTCAAAGTTAATGGGGGATGTTTAAGCTCGGTTGCTGGAAGGTGCTCGGGGTGGAGATTTGTGGCTGGCAGGCGATATTGACTCGCAGTTATGCTCACATTAAGTCAGTAAGGTTTATGAAAGACTGAAGTCTGTGTAGGATGAGATTCCTTTTTATAATATTGGGATGTTGGGATTTGTCTATTTGATCTCTGAGTTCGAGGAATGATTTAAGTTTATAGAATGATCTGCTTAATTCAGTCTTCCACTTCACGTATCCTGAATGAGTCTGTGATTTTATTCGTTTAAAGTTTATGCCTACCAAGTTGAAATCTATGAGAGTCGGGGTGTTTTTCTGTTGGTTGAAGTTGCTTGATGATTGTCGTGTTTTACTACTGAGTGATAGGAGTCGGATGAGTGTATCATCCGGCTGACGTCATTGGCGGATGTCTAATGATAGAAGTTGAACGATTGAGTCTTCCGGCTGACCTCATCGGATGATGTCGAGTGTTTAATCACCGGATGATATAAATGTTGTTTTGTCGTCTAGCGATCGGTAGATATATGGTATTTCAAATATCGGATGATATAAGTGTTGGATCGGTAGATCGGATGATATAAATGTTGTTTTGTCGTCTAGCGATCGGTAGATATATGGTATTTCAAATATCGGATGATATAAGTGTTGTTTTGTCGTCTAGCGATCGGTAGATGTAAGGTATTTCAAATATCGGATGATATAAATGTTGTTTTGTCGTCTAGCGATCGGTAGATATATGGTATTTCAAATATCGGATGATATAAATGTTGTTTTGTCGTCTAGCGATCGGTAGATATATGGTATTTCAAATATCGGATGATATAAATGTTGTTTTGTCGTCTAGCGATCGGTAGATATATGGTATTTCAAATATCGGATGATATAAGTGTTGTTTTGTCGTCTAGCGATCGGTAGATGTAAGGTATTTCAAATATCGGATGATATAAATGTTGTTTTGTTGTCTAGCGATTGGTAGATGTAGTGTGTTTCAAATACCAGATGATATAATTGATGTGTTTGTCGTTTAGTGATCGAGCGGTGTCTAATGAGTCACGTGAGATGCACGTGATGACCGGATGATGTAGATTTTCACTACCGGCAGAAGCGAACTCTGTGCTTGCCGTTTAGCGACCGGCAGGAGCAAGTGAATAAATAATGAGTTCTGTCGTTTTATGATCGGCAGATATGAGTTTATTTCTTTATCGGTAGATGCAGTTAAGAGTTGAAGTTCCTGCTCATCGGCTGAAGCATTTAGCATTGCTCGCCGGCAGATGTGTAATGTATTTAATTGCTGAGCGATGTTTAATGAATCGCATGTGACGTCTTGAGCCAAGTTATGTTTTTATTTTTTTAAAAATAATATAAAGGGTTATAACTTAAATAGAAATAGTAAGGATATGTGGACAAGTCTGAAAGAGTCATGGTTTGGTCTCGGCCCTACTGGGGTCGTTACAATCCCAAACATCAACATCCTATCTATTTCATCAACAACCGTCCATACATAGCGGAAGCTATCCAAAATCATCAAAACAACAGTTTATAACCTATCCAGATACTAAGCATCCTAAAATGATTTCTATACATTTCATCCTATTCTATCACCCATCAGCCCGTGTAAACTCAAAAAAACCCAAAACACTTAACCAATGCAACCACGGGTCGTGTTCGCATCGACTACGCCAGCGCACTCCCACGGGCATCCTCCATCAACATGCAGACTCGTCAGGTGGAGGAAAGTCGTCCTCACCTTGCTCAAAGTCACCTACACCATAAAGACACCTATGAGATAAAATCTCAGTAAGTTCTACATAAATGTCTATGCATGATCATGTATGCAATGAAAGCCGTCCATATCATTTCATTTCAGTACGTGTCAGTCTTGGTTACCGGGGCCTTTCTCAGTCAGATGGATAGGGCACATCAAGCGGGTAGATAGCCCATACCATCTAAAAGGAGGGAGACCCGCTTACCACGGAACGCCAGGTCTGAACCTCTCCCCGAATAACCACCATATGTTATTTACTATGTTACTTTACTTGCCACATGCATACAATTCTTTTTCTTTGAAATCAATGCGTAAATTCGTTTTTCATGGCATTTTAAAAACTATGATGCATGAACAGTTCAATACGTAATATAAACATAGATAACGAGAATACCATCAAAACATCACAATATATAACCTATGAAACGACTAAACCTACACTACCCAACCAAAGCATTTAAACACGCAAATCACCAAGTATCCTCAACACATTTTTGACGTATGGCGTAGGCCAATCGGCCACAGTAAGTCACGAGAACTTACTTGTCGTCCTCAGCACACCGAGCTCCTCATTTTGAGCTTTTTCACCTAGAACAATCCATAACATTCATTATCAAAACTAGGCCTAAATATTCAAACTTCGGAAATTTACGAAACTCCTAACTAAAGGAAATTTCCTAAAACTCTAATAAACCTCTCTCGGGCATTTCATCGAGCAACTTACGCTCACAAACAACAATCCTCTATTAATGGAGGTTTTCCAAAGCTCCATACCCAATTTTTCCAAACAAACGCCCAAATCATCCATTATTTCGACTAATAAACGTTAATAAGGTAATTTCTAACGTCCTAACAAAACCCAACTATTTTCGATAAAACCTAACGAAACCCTAACCGTTGAACAACCTAGAAATCGAGAACTAATGCCCGAAAACACTAGAAACTCACCTAGAATCACGAGGGGAAGAGAAAACGTGAAGAACCTTCACCTCGATGAATGGAAGAGGAATCAGTGAAGAGATGGAGAATCGCCGTTGGAGGAGAGGCGTCGCAGAGAAGGAGAAGAAAGGGGGAAGAAAACGTTAAGTGTGAATGAAATTGGGGGTTTTGGCATTTTAATTAAAATTAGTTTGTCAAATTACAAGTTTACCCTTTGGTTTAAATTCTCGTTTAACCTATGGTTCGACTATCGGTTTGGTTTCTTCAAAATTTTCTTATCTTACCAATAATTCTAATTTATTTCTAGGACTCTAATAAAACTTTCTGTTCATCAAACAGATTTATTTTGCTATTTCTACGAATTAAGTCTCCATAGGGTCAAAACTGGAAATTCGAGCGTTATACTTTCGGCTTTGATTTTCAAATCTCCATATTTCTCCTAAAATTCATATAAATCATAAGGATTCCATTAAAACTCTCGATTCGCAAAATGGACATATTTCGATTATTTACAAAAAATGCCATTACGCGCAAAATCCAAAAACCCGTGAAACCGGGTGTTACATTAATCCCTCCAAGGTTTATACTCGTTTCGTTTCGTTCATACCATATCGTTTCTACTACATGAAAATTCATTTTTGTATTCCTTTCAAAACACTATGCATGACACACCAAAAACATGCAATAACATGCACATACCCTACTATTCTGTGATGTAGGCCCGAAGGCAACACGCATACTCCACTTACCTAGTCTCCTGAACAACCGTAAGCCACGTCAGGAAATCGTTCGGACCTAAAAATCATAACACATAACATTAATTTAACCTCCACCAAATTCCATTCATCAAACTCTCAAAAGTAAACTAATGGTATACCCAAAACTCATTAAACCCGAAATCCCTCATTTTTGGTCCGACTTTAACTTCGCGTAACTACTCCCACGCTTATCCGTTTTGGACAATTCAAGGCTATACAGATTCCTTAGAATGTCTACTTTCTAAAAGGTTGAGACCATTTAACCAAATAATGCAATTGGCTTGGTTGTTTTTCACAAAAACCAAAACTGCCCATGCAAATTCCAAAATTTTTGGTTTTTGCTCAAAACCCACTATCACCTCATTTTATGTCTACCCAATCTACTAACATGTTATATACATACACAGAACAAGGAAAACTAGCTAGAAGCCTATATTTTTGTACAACACTCAAGTTCCCACAAAACAAAAACCCTAATTTAAACTCTCCCAAAACACAATCTAACCCACCCTCTAACTCTTTCTCAACTAAGAACCAAAAACTCATAACTAAGTGTGTTAGAAGTTACCTTGGATGAAGGATTTGAAGGAAGAAATCGGAGAGGGGGAAGGGAGAAGTCGTCTGCTGCTCGCTGAAGGGAGGGAAATGAAAAGGAAAGGGAGAGAATAAGGGTTTTCTACCCCTTTCACGTGGAAACCACTTTTTCCACTTTTCCTTTTTCTATTTTTCCTTTATTTATTTATTTTCTTTCACCCAATTTATTCCTTCTCTTTCCATCTCATTTAATTTAATGCCTCACTTAACTATTATTTCAATTCCAATAACATGAAATTCCCGTATATTCATAAAAGTTGAGCCGCTAAATTCTCGGGTGTTACAGATCTTGATGACCTTCCCTTGGAAATATGTTGTACATGAGAATGTGGGGAAGAACCCTTGCTAAAATATTTAAATCTTTGGCCTTCAGTTTAAGAGGGATAGGACTGTCGGGGTTTTTCAAAATCGATCTCAAGAAATTCCCATCACATTTAGTTTTAACAAAATCAAGATCCTTGGATGCATTATATTACGTTTCTGTTTCCTCATCCACAAAATATTCCAACATCTCATTCATAGATTAGGCAGTCAATGTATATTATTTTCATAAACATAGCTATGAATCCTTAATAGACGAGGGTTATATTCCATATTTGGGTAAAACATCCTAATGAGCATCTCCAAATAGGGGCCCTCTAATCTGCATAATCTGTATAATCCCATATATTTACAAGTATTTTCCAAATTCAAACATAAGAGACTGAAAAACGAAAAACCCGTCGAGATACAATCAAAGTCTTATATTTAGAATCGTCATCATATCTAATCTTGGAATCAACATTTTTGAATAATTTGGGATGGCCACTCTGAGGAAGGGGGTTTGTTTAGTGGTTTTCGTGAATACCCATTTTTGCGTTTGACATTTTGAGGAGCCTTTTGTGAGATAGATGCCATTTGACGAGTAGAAATGAAGGAATATCGAAAATAGTTTTTTGGGCTAAGAAACAGCGAGAAGGGTGAAAAAGCACAAGAGAGCTTCCAATCGACAACAATGCTCCCTTCGTGCAATTTTTCTTTAGTTTGGACTATTGTGGGTGCACTTAGATTGACCGCGATAAGTCCTTTCAATGATCTTTCTCGGGTATAGACTACCGTAGGTTTTATATGTCAGTTTTATTCCAAGAAATTTAGTAGTTTCAATCATGAGTTTTATCTTTCATTGAAAATGTCAAAAAGCAATAGCTCAACTTTTTTGCACTCTTCTTGGGAGCGACAATAGTCTTGCAAAAATTTATAAAATGTAAAGAGGCACTACAACATTGTGTTAGAGCACTATAGCACTTTTCATCAGATAACACAGAGTAGAAGTGCTTATAAACGAGCTTTACAATGTCTGTGGAGAATATAGGTCAATCGAGTCGTTTTAATGATTATCTATAAATAATAAACATAGAACAATAAGAAAACCTCGATAGTCGAGAATTTGATAGAAAATGTGTAATGCCCTGTCGCACATCGTTTGTACTTTGCTTTTTTTTTTTTTTAAAGAGTTCACTTAAAATTTCAAAATTACTACATTGAAAATGTACAACGTAAGTCTTAAAATCTATAAGTATTCATTAAAAATCAAATCAACGATCTCAAATAATCGTTTGAAAAAAATACTTAACAAATTCATTCATAAAAAAAAATGAAATAGCAAGTGATATAAAATTTCTTTTTACTCAAATAGAAATAAAAGGCAAGTTTTTCTCTTCATAGCCACTGAATCATTATTTGCAATTAACACCGATAACCTTGCCATGAGAGCACCTCTCCCACTGCATCTTGTAGGATTGTTTTTACCTAAGATGGAGGGTGAATTAGGTTTATCGCTTCCTATAATCCTTATTAATTGTGATCACAATCAAATTAATTATTTACTCTAAAGTGTGTAAACTTAATGATATCAAATTAAGTTGACGAGATGGGTGCAATCATAAACAAGTAAAGAGTTAAGGAAAAAGAGTAATTGACACCAGGATTGTTTACGCTGTTCGATCAACCTTGCCTACGTCCGCGCTCCAAGGGCTCCCCTTGAAGATTCTTATCTTCTCTTCCACGAGAATCTTTGATTGAACTTCACGGGCGTCAATCAACTGCCTTTATAATCTCACTCGAAGAGATTCACCCTTTTACAACTTCCAAGTAAAGTTTTAAGTAAAGCTAAAGACACACTGTAACATCCAAAAAATTGTCCTATAACGTACACAACCTTAGATTAGAGGATTACAGGTGTTTAGCATTAATCCTAGAGTTTTCCTAAGTTTTAAGTGAGATGTGAAAAATTGAATAGGAAATTGAGAGAAAATCCTAGGGTTTGAGTGGTAGAAGTTTGTGTTGAGTTGAAATTATTTAAAGATAAATTTGAGTGATCAAAGGAGGGATAAAGTGAGAGCCTTCACGTTGATAATGAGGAAAAGAAAGAGGAGAGGGTTGTTTTAGAAATTTCAAAAGATTGGTGGTAAGAATCAAAAGAAGAAAAATTGAAATTTATAAATTTGGTAAAGTGGTGGGAAACATTACCTTTTTGCTTCTTTTCTTCTCCTCTTCTACGAAGAACCCTAGGCTCCTCCATTGTTGCATTTTCAAGCTCTCTTTTGGTGAAGAAACTAGCAAGGTTGGTGAATTAATTGGTTGGGTTTTGTTATTTATGCATTTTAGGGTTAGTTTTAGTGTTTTTGAGGTATTTTTGTGGGATTTGGTTAGGGTTTGGGAAACCCTAATTGAGGGGTCCGATTTTTTGGTTTAATTGGCTAATTCTCTTCCTATTTTTGATGGTTTAGATGTTAGATAGATTAGTTTAGATTGTTTTTAGAGAAAGATTAGAGTTTTGGTGTGAATTTGTGAAAAATCAGTTTTGTGACTATTGTGCACCGGTTCTGTTTTTGTGGTTTCGAATTGGTCATGGTGTTTGATTGTTGAATTTGATTGTTTCAATGGATTGTAGACGTGTAGAGGTTTACGGAATGAAGTGGAACATCTAAATCCGTTGAACAACGAGTAAGTTATGGCCGATTGAAGTTGGACACTAACTGTAACACCCGAGTTTTTCGGGTTTCCGCTCCGAGGGTAATTCCGTAAATAGTAAATTAGGTCTGATTTGCAAACGAAGAGTTTTGTTAGAACCCTAGGAATAAGTGTGAATATTTGGAGAAATAAGGAAATTTCTGAGTAGCCAAATCGATAGACGAAATGTTAAATTAAGCAAAAAATTGAGGGAAGGGCATTTAAGTAAATTGCAATGTTAAAAATGAGATAAAAATCAAAATCCCCCCCTTTCCATTTCATTTTTTCAGTACGTGTTTCCTTCCCCCATTGGCGACGATTTCTCCCTCCTCCTCTCCATTTCTCTTCAACGATCGTTCAACGCTCCAAACTCCGGCAATCTTCCTTCGAGTTTTCTTCCCTAAATCGATACTCTAGGTAAGTTCTATACTTTGGCATAGTTTAGTTGTTGTTTTAGGGTTGGTTTTGATTTAGAGTTTTGTGTAAAATTTATGGATTTGTGAGAAATCGATAGGATAGCGATTTTATGGCTCATGGATGATGTTTTGGTTGTTATTTAGGTAGGTAAAGGGAATTAATGGTGTGGGTGAATAATTATGGTTAAGTTTTGGTGGTTGGAAGGTTGTTGGAAGCCATTAATGGGGTTTTGAAGTTTTTCAGCGTGTAATGCTCGATGAAATGTCCAAATGAAGTGAATATGCATTTTAGGAAAAATTGTCTTAGCTCGGGTTTTCGTTTAGTTTTGAAATTGACGCAATTTAGAGTTGATACTAATGATTTGTTATGAAAATGCCTTAGGTAACCCAAGCTCTCAAATGAAGGTACTCGGCATAGCTAGGACTCCAGGTAAGTGGTGTTAGGTTTCCGGCCCTTATGGCCCTACTTGGTGTAGGTTTCCGGCCCTTATGGCCCTACGTCATATCGTTGTTAGGAATTGAAAGTCTTAATGATGTTTTCATGATTTCGGGGTTCTAAAGAGTCGGGTAAACTAGGACGTTTCCTATTAGTGGTCGGTTAGACTCGTTTATGTACGATATGTATGTTTGGATGATTGTTGGAGCCCTCTCTTCATGCATTATGTCTTTTCTTTTAAGATTTAATGAAATGTTCTTATATGCATGTTTTCAAGTAAATGAGGTAAAGTATATAATGTTAAGTGAAGTTGGAGGATGAGTAGGGCACAGGGCACGTTAATGGCAACTCAGGGCACGATAATATGTAATGGTATCTCAGGGCATGATAATATGTAATGGCAACTCAGGGCAAGTGGTTGGTCTACAGGGTACACGGGGTGGTGCCTGTGCCTACTCATCCCTAAAGATATATTTATGTATATGTTATGTGAAGTGAATAAACGAATAACGTACATGTTTTGAAAAACCATGCATTATGTATACTCATGTGTTAGTGCACCTCTTTACTAAGCATTAGGCTTAATGTGTTCATTGTATGATGTAGGTGACGATAACAAAGGTGAAGAATTTCCTCCTGATGATCGGGCTTAGTTGGTCGATGGACGGAGCTCGTGGCGACGGGATGTGTTTTGGCTAGGCGTGATGATCCGTGGGTGTGCTCCGAGTCATTTTGTGGTAATTAGATGTAAGTTAGATGAACATTGGGTGTTTGAAGGATTTTAGGGTGTAAGTAGAAGTTTAATATGTTAGAAATTTCGTACTGAATATGTGATGACCCGAATATGCACGTATGGGTACGATTGCTGCACGAACCGGAAACCGGATGGCGGTACGTCCGCGCGGGCGAACCGGAAGGTGACAGGTCGTAAAGAGGGGGTCGTCACAATTCCACATCGCTTGGGGAAGTATGTGGATATGAAACATATGTAAAGAGACCCTCCCAACATAGCAAGACGCGTTTTGGAGCACAATTGGCAACGGATTCCATAAGAACTCCGAAGTTAAAAGTTCTTCGGCGAGAGCAATTTCAGGTTGGGTGACCTTCCGGGAAGTTCTCGCCAAACAAAGCCGTGAGGGGAGGATATTGGGCTACGGTCCAATCTCCAGAGCGGACAATATCTTGCTGGGAAATGGGGTCGTTACAAATGGTATCAGAGCCTGTACCCAATCGAAAATGTGGCCAACGAGGACGTTGAGCCCCTGAGGGGGGGGGGGGGGGGTGATTGTGATGACCCGAATATGCACGTATGGGTACGATGGCTGCACGAACCGGAACCCGGATGGCGGTACGTCCGCGCAGGCGAACCGGAAGGTGACAGGTCGTAAAGAGGGGGTCGTCACAATCCCACATCGTTTGGGGAAGTATGTGGAAATGAAACATATGTAAAGAGACCCTCCCAACATAGCAAGACACGTTTTGGAGCACAATTGACAACGGATCCCATAAGAACTCCGAAGTTAAAAGTTCTTCGGCGAGAGTAATTTCAGGTTGGGTGACCTTCCGGGAAGTTCTCGCCAAACAAAGCCGTGAGGGTAGGATATTGAGCTACGGCCCAATCACCAGAGCGGACAATATCTTACTGGGAAATGGGGTCGTTACAGAATATCGGTTTGAAGTTATGTATTTTGGATAGATTATAAACAAATGTTTTGATGATTTTGATAGCTTCCGCTATGTATGGACGGCTGTTGATGAAATAGATAGGATAGTGATGTTTGATGTGCATTTTGATAAATGTGGATGCTTGTTAATATTTTGATGAAATAGAATAGAGTTTTGGATGAGTTTTGGTGATTTGGAAGTAGGTTTGCGATTTTAAATCGAAATGGGTGTTTTTTGTCGAGATTTGATGAGCTTGAATGTTCGGTTATGGATGGTGATGGAATTGATATCGAATAGGTAGAGTTGATTAAATTTGGAATTGGAGGTGTTGATTATGTACAAAATGTAAAAACTGTTTTTGCACTGTAGCTCACTTGGAATAGGGGTCGACCGCTATTGCAAGGTGTCGACCGAACTTACAAAGGAATGCAACCCGAGAGCAAAAACTATTTTTGCACTGTAGCTCACTTAGAATAGGGGTCGACCGCTATTGCAAGGTGTCGACCGAACTTACAAAGGAATGCAACCCGAGAACAAAAACTATTTTTGCACTGTAGCTCACTTAGAATAGGGGTCGACTGCTATTGCATGGTGTCGACCGGTTTCAGTACAACCAAAAACCAGAACCTTTTTAGGGGTCGACCACTGTTATGAAGTGTCGACCGAAAGCTCCGGGGGTCGACCAAAGTGCTTTTTATAGTGTTAAACTTGAGATTTAGGTTGAGTTTATCTTGTAACGAATCTTCCACGTACAGTAGTCTTCCGTTCTCTAACGAGCGAAAAAAAAAGAAGGAAATTTTACGTGAACTATTCGAGGGTTTAAAGTTAAGATTACGTCATGGTTTGTCCGTGGCAGCCTTGACCGGGTTTGGGTCATCACACTAACATTGTGGGAATTTTGGGTTTTAAGTCTTATGTTGTAAAGTTGGTTAAATGTTGAGGGTTGCTAAGTTATTTTCCTATATTTGTTAGGTTGACGAGCGATCATTTAGAGTAGTCAAAGTGAAAAAACACGTGCAGAGCAACAGGTAAGTAGTGGATTGCATTTGTTTTGCCTTCGGGCCTACACCACGGAACGGTAGGGTTTAGTGTTTGATAGTTGTTTGTTGTGTGTTTGAATATGGTGTGAGTGTCATGCATCATATTTTAAGTTACGAAAATGAGTTTTGTGCATTATTTGAATGGTGAGCATGAAACGTGTAAGAAAAAGCACTAGAGGGTTAAACGCTTCGTCGTTAACGTGCAAGAAGAACTAGAGGGTTGAACGTCTCGTCGTTAACGTGCAAAAACATGCACTAGAGAGTTAAACGCCTCGTCGTTAAGGTGCAAGAGTAAGCACTAGAGGGTTGAACGTCTCGTCGTTAACGTGCATGAGTAAACCTTTGAAAGGCAATGAAAATGAAACGAAAGCAATAGAGCGAGTAGAAATCGCATGTGTTAGGTTTGTGTGAATGCATTGTGCATGTTTACATTCATTATTCCCTACTTGCTAAGCATTAGGCTTACGTGTTTTGTTCTGTGCTGTAGGTGACGACGTATTTACAGGTGACATTGGTGAGGGAGACCAAGATTAGGGAGCAGTCGGCGAGGTACGGAGCACGCCAGTACGGGCAGTTGTCGAGGCGCCTCGACCATGGTCTTCCAGGAGTAGTGTGTGGGATCGGTATTTTGACTGTATATAGGTTTGTGTTGGGATTTATTTTGTAAATGATAATGGTTTTGAAAACTTTGGTAAATGTTGTTTTGTATAAAAGTTTGACTTCCAGGGATTGGGTTTAAAAAATTTAGCTGTTATGCTGCTCGATTTTTTGTATAATAAACGACATTTGTTTTCACCTATTTTCACGTTTTCGCTAAAGCTAGAGAGTCGTGTTTTTCAGGATTTTCATGTGTCGAGAAGTGGGAAATGTTGGGAAAGGTTTTAGAAAATTTTTTGGGGTTTTGGTTAGGTGTGGTGTGAAGAAAATGAAGAGAAAAGAAAAATGTAGTGCTGTGGCCGTGTGTGGTGCACATCAGGCGATGGTGGGTGCCGGGCGAGGCGCGCTCAGCAGGCACACGCGAAGCGCTGCTTGGGAGTGCAGCGCCTGGGGCTGAAAGATCGGCGCTTTACTATTGCTAGCGATCGCGCACTCGAGAGGGTGCCGATCGATCGACACCTGATCACTCGCTGCAGTGCGCGCGGGGCGCGTTGCTGCGCAGTGCACGCTCAATTGTGGCGCGTGCGTGGTGCCCCTTTGGGCCTCTCTGAATTTTTTTAAAAATTTTAGTTTTTCAAATATGTTTTAACCCGATCTTTTTCGACACGTTTGACACGTATTTTACACACGTTTTCCAACCATTTTCGAGGGTTCGAAAAACTCAAAAAACGAGTCAAATTTTTTTAAAAAATTATTTTAAATTTCGTTTTAAACGTGGTAAGTGTGAGCAAAGTAGCGCACCAAGCCGAGCGGGTTCGGGGGAGTTACAAATTGGTATTAGAGCAAAATGGTTGAGTCGTTCAAAGGATTACCCGACAATGCCGGCCGCCATGCAACGTGCTTCACCGACTGTAAGTATTTCGTTACTCTGAGTTAATTTATAGCTAAGATTAGATTGTTTTAACATTGTACAAGACTAGATCAAAATGTCGAGAAACGAAAGACAACCAGAAAAACCTAGAAATCCGCTTGAGGAGTCAGTAAAACAGCTTGCGTAGATAATTGGGAGGCAAGCTGAATTATTTGGATCACTTTTAGGTCAGGGAGGACCGAGAAATATCAGAGCTAGTTCAAGTGGAGACAAGTTTCAGAGGTTGAAGCCTCCGATGTTTTAAGGTCTTTTGACAGATTCGACAGTTGCGGAGAGATGGATATACACTATCGAGAATATGTTCAAGTACGCCGATGTGGAAGAGGGGAATAAAGTGAAATGTGCCACTTTCCACTTGATTAACGACGCCCAAAGCTGGTGGGAGACGGTGGAGGCTACCACCAGTGCTCAGGGTTTGACTTGGAAGGAATTTAAATATTTGTTTTTTGACAAATACTACAACTGGACGGTTCAAGCTGCAAAGAGGTTGGAATTCTTACAGTTAAAGCAGACTGGATCAGTTGGAAAGTATATCAGACAGTTCGTGTCTCTTTCTCAGTTTGCCAGCCACATGATGGCCAGGGAAGAAGACAAAGTACTCCAGTTTGTGCAGGGCCTAAAATCAGAAATCTACAAGTTAGTGAAGACTTTTGGAATTGAAGGAGTATCGTTTACAAGAGTGGTGGCTAAAGCCTTGGAAGTGGAAGAAGCTGATGATAAATGTGTTAAGCCAACTGAAGCCCCAAAGAGAATATATAAAGAGATTACAGGCCAGTTGAGTAGAGGCGGATCTTCTTCGCAGTTTCAGGGAACAAAGAGGCCAGGTGACAACTTGAACGATCAGAGAGGAGGGAAGAAGCCACCACAACAACAAAAACGGAGAAGATTTCCGTAATGTCCAAAGTGCTTGAAGTTTCATCCTGGTGAATGTGGACAGTATGCAAAGAAATGTTTCAATTATTTGGAACCTGGTCATATAGCCTGTGATTGTACGAAGCCTCGTGTTACTAGATGCTACAAGTGCAATGAGCCTGGGAACTTAGCGAGGGATTGTCCTGTAGTGAAGAAGGGACCAGTCAAGGCTACACTCAGGATTTTTGCTATGATCGAGCCTGATGGTGAAGACCATTCAGCCATCATCTCAGGTACTGTGTTTGTTAATTCAGTGCCTGCATTTACGTTGATATATTCGGGTGCATCCCATTTCTTCGTAGCAACGGCTTTTGTGGTAAAATTGAACCTGGAGGTGAAACCTGCGGGGTGTATGTTTGTTGTGAAGCTACCGTCTGGCGAATGTCTACATTTCGATCCTGTGGTGCAGAATGGTCTGATATCGGTTGGAAGGAAGCAATTGCCAGCTACTTTGATTGTGTTGGGGATAACCGGGTATGATGTGATACTCGGTATGGATTGGTTATTCCGTCATCATGCTACAATTGATTGCCGAGCAGGAGCAGTTACTTTTCAACCTCCGAACGGTGAGAAGCTTTCATTGCAGTCTCTGAGGAGTGTAAAGAAGCTTTCAGTTATGGCGCCGATGGATGCTCGGGGATCTATTATGGGTGAGTTCATTTACTTTATTGCAACCATTGTAGATTCCCATTATGTGGTAGAAGTTAAACCTCAGGATATATCTATTGTTCGTGATTTTTCCGAGGTATTCTTGGATGGTTTGCTTGGTCTACCTCCGGACTGAGAAATTGAGTTCGTAATTGACACCTATCCTGGAGCAGAGCCTGTGTCGAAGAATTCTTATAGATTGGCTCCGCCAGAATTAAAGGAATTGAAGAAACAATTGGAGGAATTGGTTGATAAAGGGTTTATACGCCCTAGTTTTTCACCGTGGGGAGCGCCCGTTTTGTTTGTAAAGAAGAAGGATGGGTCGCTTTGGATGTGCATTGATTACCGGGAGTTGAACAAGCTGACTATTAAGAACAAGTATCCGTTGCCGAGAATTGATGATTTGTTTGATCAACTCTAAGGAGCTCAAATTTTCTCTAAAATTGATTTGAGATCGGGGTATTACCAGTTGAACGTCAGATCGCAAGATATCCCGAAGACGGCTTTCCGGACGAGATACAGGCATTATGAGTTTTTGGTTATGTCGTTCGGACTGACAAATGCTCCAGCTGCGTTCATGGACTTGATGAATCGGGTGTTTCAGGAGTATCTCGATAAATTCATGATTGTGTTTATCGATGATATTCTGGTTTATTCCTGTGATGAAGACAAGTATAAGGAGCATCTGAAGATAGTTTTAGAGATTTTGAAGCGACATCAGCTGTATGCAAAATTTTCAAAGTGTGAGTTTTGGGTGGATAAGGTGCATTTTCTTGGTCATGTCATATCCAGTGGAGGGATATCGGTGGATCCAGCTAAAATTCAGTCGATTAGAGAATGGCCTTAGCCGCTGAATGTCGGTGAAATTCGAAGTTTTCTGGGATTGGCTGGCTATTATAGGAAATTTATTGTGGGATTTTCTAAGATAGCAGCACCCTTGACCCGGCTGACTAGAAAAGATGTCAAGTATGATTGGTTTGAAGAGTGCGAGCTGAGTTTTCAGATGTTGAAGCAGAAGTTGACTACAGCTCCAGTGTTGACTTTACCAGTGGCTGAGGAGAAGTTTAGCATTTATTGCGATGCCTCTCGAATTGGATTGGGTTGTGTGCTGATGCAGAATGATAAGGTGATATAGCATATGCTTCCAGACAGCTGAAGTTTTATGAGAAGAATTATCCAACCCATCACTTGGAGTTAGTAGTAGTGGTCTTTGCCTTGAAGATCTAGAGGCATTACCTGTATGGTCAGCAGTGTGAGATATATTCAGATCATAAAAGTCTGAAGTATATCTTCACTAAAAAAGAGTTAAATATGAGGCAGCGGCAGTGGTTAGAGTTCGTGCGATTTAGAGATCAAATACCACCTTGGTAAGGCCAATGTTATGGCGGATGCATTAAGCCGTGTGTCGACCTCAGTGTCTGCGATGGAAGTTGAGATGTCCATGGAGTTGAGTAAGGATTTTTAGAGATTTGATTTGGAGTTGGTTTCAGACGTGACGACAACTATTTTGGAGAAGATTAGAGAAGCTCAGTAAGAGGATTTTGAGTGCAACAAATTCAAGCTGAGTATGGTATCAGATGACAGGACTAAGTTCAACTACTCAGAAGAGGGAATTCGGAAGTTTCGAAATCAGTGGTATATTCCGAACAGTGAGCAGCTTCAGAAGGAGATATTAGCTGAATGCATTCTTTGAGGTTTTCTATTCATCCTAGCAGTACTAAGATGTACCGAGACCTCAAGTAGCATTATTGGTGGCCTAGCATGAAGAAGGCTGTAGTGGAGTATGTGGAATCATGCTTGGTCTGTCAGCAGGTGAAAGCAGAATATCAAAGACCTGCAGGAAAGTTACAACCATTGCCGGTTTCAGAGTGGAAGTGGGACCAGATCTCAATGGATTTTGTTGTTGGATTGCCCCGGACAATGAGAGGATTTGATAGAATATGGGTGATTGTGGATCGCTTAACAAAGTCAGCCCATTTTCTATCGGTGAAGATGACATATAATATGGATCAGTTTGCAGAGCTGTACATTCAAGAGATTTTGAGGTTGCACGGTGTACCGACTTCCATTGTATCGGATAGGGACCCAAGATTTACGTCAAAGTTTTGGAAGAGTCTGCATAAAGTGATGAGGACTCGGTTGAACTTCAGTACCGTATTTCATCCTAAGACGGACGGACAATCTGAACGGACCATTTAGATTCTTGAGGATATGCTTCGAGCTTGTGTGCTGGAGTTTCAGGGTTCTTGGAGCAGATACTTACCTTTGGTGGAGTTCTCATATAATAATAGTTATTAGAATACTATTGGTATGGCTCCATACGACGCTCTATACGGGAGGAAATGCAGATCACCTCTTTACTGGGATGAAGTCTGGGAAGTTAGTTTGATTGGACGTGAGATTTTGCAGCAAAATACAAATAAATGTTAGGTTTTGTATAAAAGTTTGGTAAATGGTTTTGAAAACTTTGGTAAATGTTGTTTTGGAAGTTTTGAATAAAAGTTTGACTTCAAGGATTTGGGTTTAGAAAATTTAGCTGTTATGTTGCTCGATTTTTTGTATATAAACGACGTTTGTTTTCACCAATTTTCAAGTTTTCGCTAAAGCTTGAGAGTCGTGTTTTCTGAGATTTTCACATGTCGGGAAGTGGAAAATGTCGGGAAAGGTTTTATAAAAGTTTTGGGTGTTTTGGTTATGTGTGGTGTGAAGAAAATGAAGAGAAAAGAAAAATGTGGTGCTGTGGCCGTGTGTGGCGCGCATCAAGCGATGGTGGGCGCCGGGCGAGGCGCTCAGTAGGCACATGCGAAGCGCTACTGGGGCATGCAGTGCCCAGCGCCGATCGATCGGGGCTTTTCTATTGCTAGCGATCGCGCACCCGAGAGGGTGCCGATCGATCGGCACCTGATCGCTCGCTGCAGCGCGCACTCAACTGTGGCGCGCGTGGCGCCCCTTTGGGCCACTCTGAATTTTTTAAAAAATTTTAGTTTTTCAAATATGTTTTAGCCCGATCTTTTTCGACCTATTTTGAGGGTTCGAAAAAAAAATCGAGTCAAAATTTTATCAAAAATTATTTTAAACTTCATTTTAAACATGGTAAGTGTAAGCAAATTAGCGCACCGAGCCGGGCAGATTCGGGGGCGTTACACACACTCTCTCAATAAAGAAACATCAAGTGTTTGATCTTTGAGAGAAGTGGAGGATTGAAGAATAGTTGCAAATGTACGCACTTGAAAGTTGAGAGAAAACTTTTTCATCGGCTTGCTTGTTTTTTCCAAAAACTTCATTATTCAATTTATACTCCTTTTGAATTCTGTCATTAAGTGGTCAACGTGTCTTGAAATTGGTCGACACCTTGTTACCGTTGAGCGTAGAAAAAAGACCATTGTGAATAGTTCTGGTCAACACCTTGGAACATAGGTCGACACTTTGTTATCGTTGGAGTTAGCTGATTTATCTGTTGAAATATGTTTAAGTTGAAATCTTCTAATATGTGGTCGACACTTCAGTCTTCTTTGTATTCCAGTGTCGACACCTGTAAAATCAGGTCGACACTTGATTAGCCTGTTTGCACTCGGGTTGACACTCAATTCTTCTCTGTCTCCATTTCTTTACAAGTTCGGTCGACACTTGAATTTTGCGATCGACACTTGATTTGCTTCTGTTTGCGCTTGGGGTCGACACTCACATTTGGGGTCGACACTTGAATTTCCTCTGTATCCATTCCTTCACAAGTTTGGTCGACACTTGCATTTATCGGTCGACACTTGTTTTGCTTCCATTTGCGCTTGGGGTCGACACTCGAATTTCCTCTGTCTCCATTCCTTCAGAAGTTTGTTCGACACTTTAATTTCTTGGTTGACACTTGAAGCATTTCGAACTAGTTTTTTTTTTTCTTTTAGCTATTACAAACTTGATAAACTTCATTAGTACTAAATTCCCTTCTTCAAGGGCATTCTCAATTTAGGTATTTGTAAAAATATTTATTCCTTAAGTTTCATCATCCATCATTATAAAAAATATATATTTTTGTTAAACACATTATAATTAAACATCATCAAAAACTCATAATCTTAAACTCATTTTAAGTTAACAATCTCCCCCTTTTTGATGATGAAAAATTATAAATTGATTACTCACTCCCCCGTACTTATATCAATTGAATCTCCCCCACAATAGATGCACTGAATCCCCTTTTTGATGATGACAAATTATAAATTGATTACTCATTCCTCCATACTTATATCAATTGAATCTCCCCCACAATAGATGCACTAAATAGATTTTAGCATTACACACTCCTTTCAATTTTGTCTCCCTCTTTGACATTATCAAAAACAAATATGTCACAGTCAACTATCATAACACACTATAATATTCTATAGGCCATTCAACACAAATAAGATAGTATTTCTAAAATTTTAGAAGTTAGTCCAACAAAACATAGATAAATACCAGCGGGAAAAACATATATATCAATATCCTACTATTAAAAACTCCAAATCCATATAAAATCAAATTAAGATACTAGCAAACTAAGAGAATCACACAAACAAAAATATCATTCTGATGGGGAGGAACATGGATTGTCTAAAGGATCGGTGAGAGGATCGACTGGAGAATCGGCTGGAGAAATATCTAACTCGTCCCAATAATCTTGAAGATAGTCAAGATGCTTGTGAACCTCAAGGATATCTTGATGGAGATCTGCAGTCTTCGCTTCCATCTGATCAAAGCGATCGAGAAGCACATTCTGAAAGGAGTCAAAAGTAGTGCCAAAATAGTGAACCTTTCTTCAAAGTTAGAGAAATTGCCTCTATATGCATTGGAGGGGGGTATTGGAGGGGGGTTCCGGAGTGTGTTCAGGCTCGTGACCACCTTCATCTACTTCCATGTGGGATGGTCCAGCATCGGATACTCCAACTTGGTCTCCTTTAAAAATCCAATTACCTTCAGCATTGAGACCAAACCCAATCCGAGTTAGAGTGGATGTGGTGTATGTGTCAGTTTTCTTTAAAGGTAATGGGATTTTGGTCCTTGGAATTTGTACCCCATTTTCTTTAAAAATTTTCAATAAAAGAAGATTAAATGGTAGAGACTTTGCTGCGTTGCTGAAAACTTGCATCATCCGTTTCAAAATCATATAACCCATATTGAATGATTCTTGTCAAAAGATTTTATATAAAACATAGAGATCCATACCACTTATGTAATCTCTATGTCCATCTCTAGGTGATGAGCTCCAACCTGCAAAATAGGACTCAAGAACTCGAATAAAACCGTTAGTTCCCAGGTGACACAAAACTGACAAAGTCTAGAAGGAAAATGCAAATGCAATATCAAATGTGCTCGGAACGAAATGAAAATTTTAGTGCATGTACAAAGGTGAATGAGATGTGTGCTGGTGAATGGTGTGGTCCAGATTCGTTGATTTGAAGATTTTATCGAATGTTTCTGAGAATCGGCCAATAATCGCTATTTGAAGCGTTTTGGCATGAGTTTTCTTCCAAGGAAGAGAACTCGATTCAAGGAATCGGTTAGGCCACTTCTTGCCGTTTTCCGATCTCAAAAGAAAGGATAAGTAGATGGCAAACGAGGGCGCAACCCCTCGGTTGTTGTCAACCGAGCTTACCTTTGAATCTCCTTGCTCCAAGCTTCTTCTATTGAGAGAAGACAAACCTGTGGATGCTCATAAAATCAACCCAAAAAGTTACAAACACCAATGCCATGAATATATATTGACCTAATGGTGGGCTTGGGCTTGGACTTGGGCTTGGGCTTGGAGGGGGATGATGGGCCATCATGTGGGCTTGAGCCATGTCTTCAACTTCAAATGGGCCAAGCATAAACCAAGCCACCAACTAATCCTAATATTCATCTAATCCTAACATTCATCTAATCCTAACATACATATAATAAAGTTTAAACAAGAATGCGAACGTTTGCCAATAAGTTCAAAATTTCAAAAAAGCTACAAATCAAAGCTCGGGAAAACAAATTCCCATGTGAGCATTAAGGTGCCTCTTTAATCTTTCCACATGATGAGATGCTTTGTTTGGTCAACGTCCCCAGCTTTAATCTCTCACTTCAAGTCATTCACGGTGTCTTCCAAGTCTTCATACGAACCATGACCTACAAAAGAGACAAGTGTGCTAGTTAAATTATGGGCTCGGGTCTGGGATCGTGTAATGGGCCTACGGGGTACAACACTAGGTAGAAGATTTTACGTGATCATATGGTGGATGAGCCTTGCACGTACATTTAAGTCATTCGCCTTAGGCTTCAATGGAAGGGAACGATTTGGATCCTTAACTATCATTCTTATAAAATTAGTCCCTTCACTGGTTCCCATAAATTCAGGGTCCCTAGATGCCTCATAATACCTTTTAGCCTCATTGTAAATTCACAGTTTAAAATTATGTTTAGTGAACGAGCGGATAACTCAATGTGTTTTCAATACACATAACTAATTATTTTAAGAGGCCTTAGAGAATGTTCTAAATTGGCATAGAACATTCTCACTGGTATTTCATAATATGGGCCATCACAGTCAAATAGATCAAATAACCCAAAATTCTTCAATGGCAGAACAAAAATTTAAACTACTTAACTCATCGAATTCCACTTTTCTACTCAGAATCAGGGGCTTGAATTGAAAGTCGTCCTCATACCTTCTCATCGAGTCAGCACTCTTAAATAATGGAGATGACTAAGTTGTTGGTTCTTCAACTTCATTCGTTGAAGTAGGATTATTTGACCTCCTCTTGCGAACGACGAGCTTGTTGCGGGAGGATGATGCCATTTGAAGTTTAGAGAGAAGAGAAGAGATACTGATCTGAGGAAAACAGACGAAGATTTGGAAAGGAGCAGAAAATCACAGAAGAAATTGAGGGAGAAATCGTGTGGTTAGGGTTTCGGGCGACACTTTATTTTATAAAACAATTTAGGTGTCGACCGATGATAGTAGGGGTCGACACTTCCTTCATAAAAGAGATTGATTCTCTCGACTTACAAAATGAAAAGAAGGTGAGGTGTCGACTGATTATTGTATGGGTCGACACTTCCTGAACAAAATCCAAGTTTCATGATTTCTCAATCTTGATCAGACCTAACTGTACTCGAATATTATTGAAGGTCTTCTCATCTAAGGGTTTTGTGAAGATATCAGCTAATTAATCGGAAGAATTTACGAAATCCAAAGTGATATCTCCTTTTTGTTCATGATCTATTAAAAAATGATATCGGATTTAAATATGTTTGGTTCTTGAGTGTTGGATAGGATTCTTTGAAATGTTAATGACACTAGTATTATCACATCTAATAGGTATCTTTTCATAGAATAGATTGCAGTCTTCTAAAGTTTGCTTCATCCAAAGCATTTAAGCACAACAACTTCCTGCGGCAATATATTTGCTTTCGGTCGTTGAGAGTGCTACAGAATTTTGTTTCTTTGAGAACCAAGACACAAGAGACTAACCTAGAAATTGGCACATTCCACTAGTGCTTTTTCTATCTACAAGACTTCCGGCATAATCTGTAATACCCGACTGTACGGAATACTAATATTTTAATATAAAAGGCATTTTTGTATATATGTCGAATCAAGTTGGTTTTGTAAAATGAAAGCGTCATTACGATCCTAATAATTAATATGGATTTTGGGAAAATTTTGGGAATTTTAGGAGTCGTAACGCTAATTTTACGAGAATTACGTTTATCGCAATATAAAGGATACTTCGGTAAAAATAGTAAACGAGGTTTGAATTTCAAACGGACAGTTTTAATAGAACCCTAGTAATAAGTAGGATTTATTGGTGAAATAAGGAGATTTGAAGAAACCGAATCGTTAGTTAATTAACGAAACGAAGGACGAAACAAATAGAAAATCAAAGGAAGGACAAAATAGTAATTTTCCATGTGAATATTATAAAAATATTGAAAACTTTCTTCTTCTTCACGGCTTCATTTTCTTCTCCCTGCGATTCTCCTCCCTCCGGCATTCCCTCAACGGCGTTCTCCTCTTCAACGACGATTCGTTTTCCGATCGTCTTGTTTTCTTCGCGATTTCTTCCCTGAGCTCGACCCTAGGTACAATTCTAAGGTTTTAGGGAAGTTTATTTTGAGTTTTACGGAGTTTAAACGATTAGGTTTCGTTTAGGGTTTCGTTAAAAATGCGATTTAGGGTTCGAGATTCATAGTTTATCTTGGTTGTGAATATAATGAACGTATTGAATGTTCTTGGACTAAGTTAATCAATTTAAGGACGAATATTAGAGATTGAAGAATTTTCGAGTTTTGGGGAGACTCGTTAATGGAAGTTTTGAGGTTTCGAGCATGAATTACTCGATAAAATGTCTCGATTAGTTAAGTTAGAACTTTAAGGAATTTCCTTAGTTAAGGTTTCGTTAAATTTGGACGTTTAATAGTTTAAACTCGTTTTAACGACAAAATTGCGAAATTACCTTAGATAAACAACACTCGTGGATGGAACTTGGATTGCAACGGACACGAGGTAATTTCTCGTGACTTACTCTGGCCGATAGGCCTACACCGTACGTCGATGTCGTCTCGAGGAGTTTTGATGACGTGTTTGTTTAAATTGCTTTGATTGGATAGTTAGGTTTAGTTGTTTATAGGTTATGTCTTTAATTGCTTTTATTGTCTTGATGGTACGTATGATGCATCTTTAAATTATGTTATAAATTGTTCATGCATCACGTATTTTAAAAGAGCATGAAAATGAGTTTCTGCACTATGTTTTAAAGAAAATGGTGATGTGACCTGAAAGGGGGCTATTGATCTATTGTGTGGATCGATTACGGGTCTGTCACAATACCACATCTAATATCAATCGGTGTATGTTTATGGTCATGCGAGGTGGGGCTCAGGCACGGCTGTGCGTGTTGCAAGCGTGTACCCCCCTTCTATAGGTGGAAAGGGTAGTCCAACCGCAGGATATGCCCTCTCCATTTAGGGGGTTGAGATCTCGATGACAACCTATGTAAAGATAAGAAAACGTTGCATGATTTACGAACTCATATGCACAGCATGCATTTACATTTACGAAGCTTGCTGAGATTTTTATCTCATAGATTGTCTGTATGGTGTAGGTGATCTTGACTTAGATGAGGACGAGATCCCTCCACCCGAGGAGTGAAGCAGTTGGCGGAGGATGGCTCGCGGGAGTGTGCTGCGCAGTCGATGCTTAAATCCGACCCGTGGGAGTGTATGTATGTGTTTTGAGGATTTTGGGATAGTTTGGGTTAATGGTGCATTAGATAGGTTAATTGTACAGCTAGACCCATTTTAGGTTGTTTGGATCTGGATAACGGATTGATGTTTATGAAATGTTTTGTTAAAAACTGTCGTTTGATGAACTGCTGGATTATTGAATTTTATAGGGTTTTGTTTAGGTTTTAAACATATCCATGCAGTTCGTTTTCATGAAAATATATTTCATTTTTAATGTGTTTTGAGTTGTTTATTTGGTCGATGAAATGAGAAGTAAGTAAGGTTATAAATGAGGAGATGTTAGAATGTTTTTAGTTTTGTGATTTGAGTTTAAATAGGTGATTATGTTGTGTGCAATGGAGAAGAGAAGGAAAGAAGTAGAAGGAATGAAGTGAAAAGAAAAAAAAAAGAAGAACAAGAGAGAAGAGAAGAAGGGAGGGGCAGAGAGCTTGGCGACTGATCACCAAGAGGGGCGATCAGTCACCAAGGGATCGCCACGCTCTGGAAATTTCCAGAGCGTGAAGGTGGGCGATCGATCGCCTGGGGAACGATCGCGGGGCGATCGATCGGCTGGTGAACGATCGCGGGGCGATCGTTCACCAAAGCGAGGGGCGATCGCCCCTCCATTTTACAACTGGCGATCGATCGCCCCTCATTTTTTGGGACAAACGTCCCATTTTTCCCTTCGCCGATTGTTATTTAGTTTTTATTGTTTTAAATTATTTTATAATTGTTTTAAGTTTTGTTTTAAATAGTTTATAAACATAGACTCCATCGATTTCAATTCCGATTTCGATTCTGACATTTAAAGTTTTATTTCCGCTAAAACGCTAGGTTTAAAGTTTTAAGTATATAAAAAAATAATACGGAAAAATTAGAAATAGTGTAAGGGTCGTCACAAGTTATAGTATCAGAGCCCCCGAGTTTTAAAAACGATTCTGTAGACTGCTCGACTGCACAGCGACTATGCAGACATCCTTCATCAACTGTAAGTATGTTTATATGTTTTCTTTAAGTTCGGTTTCTTAGAATTGTGAGCTTTTAACCTTTATAGGAATTATATAAATATGGTGCGTCAAGGAAACGACCGAGACGATAGAGACGATACGATAGACACCCTTAAGGACTTTATTGCCCAACAATCCCAACATATGGAGCGTCAGGCCCAACAAATGGAGAGGCAATCCCAGCAGTTAGGCACCTTAATCGACCGTGAAGGTGCTAGAGCCCGAGAGACAGTGACACAGGGTAACCGAGGGATGGAAAGATTTCAGAGGCTCCAACCTCCTGTGTTCAACGGACAGTCTACGGATCCCTCTTCAGCCGAGGAGTGGATTCGAACTATGGAAGATATGCTAGCCTATGGAAGCATCGAGGATGGGGAGAAGGTTGCATTGGTTAGCTACCATTTAGCGTTGGATTCCCGATTTTGGTGGGATTCGATCAAGACGACCACCGACACGACGATTATGAGTTGGGAGTGCTTCAAGATGATATTTTATGACAAATACTTCAGCCATACAGTACGAGAGGTGAAGATGGTGGAGTTTATGCAGTTGCGGCAAGTTGGTTCGATTGCCGAGTACGTGAGAAGGTTTGAGGCACTGTCACGATTCACACTACGTCAAGTTAGTGTCAATGAGGACAAGGTTCGCCGATTTGTACAGGGACTTGGTCAAGAGATTCGAAAGAGCCTTACCATATCAGGGGTACGAAATGTATCCTATGACGAGATTGAGGCCGTTGACCAGAGTTCAGTTAAACCGAGGGAGCCAGCTAGGGGCTTCTTTCGAGAGATCCACCCTCAGGTCAGAAATAAGGGCTGGCAACCGAGAGGACAGCCACAACAACAACAACGAGGCGTTAAGAGGCCTTTAGAGGGAGGTAACGATCGAGGCAAAAGAAAGCAGGTACCAGGGGCTTCTCAAATGCCGTGGTGCCCTATGTGCCAGAAAGAACACAGTGGCGAGTGCCAGATGGGCACGAATAAATGCTTTAGATGTGGAGAAGTTGGCCACTACATTAAAGACTGCCCGAAGCAGGGCCGTGAGCAGCCAGGCACAGACCAGAGGAGGATTATGCCGAGGATTTTTGCATTTATCGAGCCTGGTGACGTAGATGACGAGGCTCAGCCTTCCATGATAGCAGGTACTATTTTAATTATGGGGGTGGCGGTGTTTTCTTCGATAGACACGGGGGCTACGCATTCTTTTGTTTCCACTGCCTGCGTGTCTAGATTGAGGCTTGTACCTGAGTTAGCAGAATGTGAATATAGTGTGATGCTACCTTCAGGAGAGCGTATGCAGTCATGTCAGGTCGTTCAGGGCAATATTGTCTCAGTTGGGAATAGTACCCTCTATGCTCGCTTGATTGTTATGGGCATAGAGATCTACGATCTGATCTTAGAGATGGACTGCCTATCACAGCACTACGCCACCATCGATTGTCGATCTGGGATTGTGACCCTTCGACCCCCAGGTAAAATCGAGTTTTCTTATCAGGCGATGAAAAGATAGAGTGGACCGCCTGTTTCTTATTACATGAAGGTCAACGAGCAGTTTAAAGGTGAGTGCTCTATTTATTTGGCCACAGTTATTGATATTCAGTTGCTCAGTGAAGTAAAGCCGAGCGACATTCCTATAGTCAGAGAATTCTCTGAGATATTCCTTGATGATCTCCCCGGACTACCGCCGGACAGGGAGATTGAATTTGTTATTGATGTATATCCTAGCTCCGTGCCAGTGTCTAAGAATCCGTACAGATTGGCGACCGTTGAATTGAGAGAGTTAAAAACACAGCTAGAGGAGTTATTGGACAAGGGTTTCATACGACACAGTTTTTCACCCTGGGGTGTGCCCGTTCTATTCGTCAAGAAGAAAGACGGGACTCTCAGGATGTGCGTGGATTATAGGGAGCTGAATAAGCTCACAGTGAAAAATAAGGGTGCCTGAGTGTTCTCCAGGATTGACCTACGCTCGGGTTATTATCAGTTGAAGGTCCGGAAGGAAGATATTTAGAAAACAACATTACGAACGAGGTATGGGCATTATGAGTTCCTAGTTATGTCATTTGGACTTACTAATGCCCCCTGCAGCGTTTGTGGACCCGATGAACCGTGTATTTAAGGATTTTCTGGACAAGTTCGTTGTGGTGTTCATTGACGATATATTGATTTATTCTAAGACGAAGGAAGAGCATGATGAGAAATTGAGGATTGTTCTTGGAATTTTACAACGACACCAACTATATCCAAAGTTCTCCAAAATTGAGTTTTGGCTAGATCGGGTCAGTTTTCTTGGCCACATTATATCAGAAGAAGGGGTTTCTGTAGATCCGAGCAAGATTCAGGTGGTCAGATATTGGCCACAACCTAAAAACGTGCGTGAAGTACGTGGATTTCCTGGGATGGCTGGTTATTATCGGAAGTTCATAGAGGGATTTTCGAAGATTGCAGTTCCTCTTTCGCGCTTGACTCGGAAGAATGAGAAATTTATATGGTTGGCTGCTTGTGATGACAGTTTTATGGAGTTGAAGCAGAAGTTGACCACAGCTCCAGTACTGACACTACCTGTTGAAGGTGACAAATTTAGTATTTATTGTGATGCGTCTGCAGTTGGACTCGGTTGTGTATTGATGCAGGAAGGAAAGGTTATCGCATATGCTTCTCGACAGTTGAAGCAGTATGAGCAGAATTATCCTACGCATGATCTGGAGTTAGCAGCGGTGGTCTTCGCACTGAAGATATGGAGACATTATTTATATGGGTAGCAGTGCGAGATATTTTCTGACCACAAAAGCTTGAAGTATTTATTTACACAGAAGGAGCTTAATATGCAACAAAGAAGGTGGCTAGAGTTCATAAAGGATTATGATTTCGATATTAAATACCACCCAAGAAAGGCGAATAAGGTCGCTGATGCTCTGAGCCGAGTGCCTTCTGCGAGTTAGCCTTCACTTGCAGCATTCAGTTACACTGTGGTCTGAGATTGAGAGGTTCGATGTGGAGATAGTGGAAGAGTTGTCCAGTATGCTCACCAATATTTCTCTCAGGCCGACTATTTTGGACAAGATACGTGAAGCTCAGCAGAATGATATAGAGTGTGAGGAGCTTCGATTGAGTTTGATATCTGGAGACGTATCTGAGTTTAACTTGTCAGATGATGGTATTCTAAAGTTCACGCATAGGTGGTACGTGCCTAACGATGAGGAGCTAAAGAAAGAGATATTGGCCAAAACACACTCTTCAGCTTATTCTGTGCACCCGGGAAGTACCAAGATGTACCGGGATTTAAAACAACATTTCTAGTGGCCGAACATGAAGAGAGAGGTTGCAAAATATGTTGAAACCTGTTTAGTTTGTCAACAGGTTAAGGCGGAACACTACAGCCACTGCCAATTCCGGAGTGGAAGTGGGAGCAGATCTCCATGGATTTTATTGTGGGGCTCCCGAGGACGACGAAGGGCCATGATGGCATCTGGGTGATAGTTGACCGATTGACAAAGTCGGCCCACTTATTATCTGTAAAGATGACGTCTTCGATGGACCAGCTCGCCGAGCTTTATGTGCAGGAGGTTGTTAGATTACATGGAGTACCAGTTTCGATTGTCTCATACAGAGATCCGAGATTTACATCGAAGTTCTGGAAGAGTCTGCACAAATCTATGGGGACTCAGCTTAATTTCAGCACGACATTTCATCCTCAGACTGATGGACAGACAGAGAGGACAAATCTGATTCTGAAGGATATGCTTAGGGCTTGTGTGCTGGAATTTCAGGGCTCGTGAGCAGATATTTGCCACTAGTAGAGTTCTCTTACAACAACAACTTCCAGGCTACCATTGGTATGGCTCCATATGAAGCTTTGTATGGTCGAAAGTGTAGGTCTCTGTTATAGTGGAACGAGGTTTGTGAAGCCAGTGTTGTTGGTCCCGAGATTCTACAGCAAACGGCAAAGAAGATTGCCATTATCCGACAGCGTATCGAGGTAGCTCAGAGTCGACAGAAGAGCTATGCTGACACAAGACGGAGAGAACTTGAATTCGAAGAGGGCGATGAGGTTTATCTGAAGGTTTCTCCGTTTAAAGGTGTTATGAGATTCGGAAGGAAGGGTAAGCTAAACCCTCGATATGTGGGGCCCTTTCCTATTTTGAAGAAGATCGGGAAGATGGCGTATAGACTACAGCTTCCGGCTTCAATGGAAGGCATCCACGACGTATTTCATGTGTCTATGCTTCGGAAGTGTTTGCGCGATTCATCGCATATTGTGGAGGCAAGAGACATTGAGGTACAGCCTACTTTGACTTATGTGGAGAGGTCTGTACATATTCTGGAGTCTTCAATCAAAGTATTGCACAACAAAGAAATTCCGCTAGTCAAAGTCCTATGACGGAACCACGAGGTTGAAGAAGCGACTTGGGAGCGACAACAAGATATGATGATTAAGTATCCCGAGTTGTTTGTATAGTCAAATTTTGAGGACAAAATTTAAATAAGGTGGATGAATTGTAATACCCGACTGTACGGAATACTAATACTTTAATGTAAATGACATTTTTGTATATATGTCGAATCAAGTCGGTTTTGTAAAAAGAAAGCGTCATTACGATCTTAATAATTAATAAGGATTTTGGAAAAATTTCAGGACTTTTAGGAGTCGTAACGCTAATTTTACGAGAATTACGTTTATTGTAATATAAAGGATACTTCGGTAAAAATAGTAAACGAGGTTCGAACTTCGAACGGACAGTTTTAATAGAACCCTAGTAATAAGTAGGATTTATTGGCGAAATAAGGAGATTTGAAGAAACCGAATTGTTAGTTAATTAACGAAACGAAGGACGAAACAAATTGAAAATCAAAGGAAGGGCAAAATAGTAATTTGCCATGTCAATATTATAAAAATATTGAAAACTTTCTTCTCCCTGCGATTCTCCTCCCTCCGGCGTTCCCTCAACGGCGTTCTCCTCTTCAACGACGATTCGTCTTCCGATCGTCTAGTTTTCTTCACGATTTCTTCCCTGAGCTCGACCCTAGGTACAATTCTAAGGTTTTAGGGAAGTTTATTTCGAGTTTTACGGAGTTTAAACGATTAGGTTTTGTTTAGGGTTTCGTTAAAAACGCGATTTAGGGTTCGAGATTAATAGGTTTATCATGGTTGTGAATATAATGAACGTATTGAATGTTCTTGGACTAAGTTAATCAATTTAAGGACAAATATTAGAGATTGAAGAATTTTCGAGTTTGGGGAGACTCGTTAATGCAAGTTTTGAGGTGTCGAGCGTGAATTACACGATAAAACGTCTCGATTAGTTAAGTTAGAACTTTAAGGAATTTCCTTAGTTACGGTTTCGTTAAATTTAGACGTTTAACAGTTTAAACTCGTTTTAATGACAAAATTGTGAAATTGCGTTAGCTAAACAACGCTCGTGGATGGAGCTTGGATTGCAACGGACACGAGGTAAGTTCTCGTGACTTACTCTGGCCGATAGGCCAACACCGTACGTCGATGTCGTCTCGAGCAGTTTTAGTGACGTGTTTGTTTAAATTGCTTTTGTTGGGTAGTTAGGTTTAGTTGTTTATAGGTTATGTCTTTATTTGCTTTTATTGCTTTTATTATCTTGAAGGTACGTATGATGCATGTTTAAATTATGTTATAAATTGTTCACGCATCACGTATTTTAAAAGAGCATGAAAATGAATTTCCGCACTATGTTTTAAAGAAAATGGCGATGTGGCCTAAAAGGGGGCTATTGATCTATTGTGTGGATCGATTACGGGTCTGTCACAATACCACATCTAATATGGATCGATGTATGTTTATGGTCATGCGAGGTGGGGCTCAGGTACGGCTGTCCATGTTGCAAGCGTGTACCCCCCTCCTCTTGGTGGAAAGGGTAGTCCAACCGCAGGATATGCCCTCTCCATTTAGGGGGTTGAGATCTCGATGACAACCTATGTAAAGATAAGAAAATGTTGCATGATTTACGAACTCATATGCACAGCATGCATTTACATTTACGAAGCTTGCTGAGATTTTTATCTAATAGATTGTCTGTATGGTGTAGGTGATCTTGACTTAGGTGAGGACGAGATCCCTCTACCCGAGGAGTGATGCAGTTGGCGGAGGATGGCTCGTGGGAGTGTTTTAACGCCCCGAGTTACCAAAACCCGGTTCGTCACACAAAAGCCCGTACACGACTACGAAATTTCAACCATATTTTAAAACTTCTCTCAACATTCAAGATTTGACATTTGCTAAAATCTCAATACAATTAAAAATTTGCAGCGGAAATCATTTGAGCAACAATAGGCTTTAAACAAAACTGCGAAACATTGTTTGAAATGCTAAGAAACAATCATCAATTTGGAAATAAAGGTTTAAACCGTGGAATACTTGAGAAGTTGCAGAAGTCAAATGCATCTGCCGATGAAATAAGTCAATCAAAAGAAGCAGAAACAGAAAATAGAAGGCTTCTACCGATGACGTCAACCAGAAGAGTTGGAAACAAAAGACATCTCTCGGTGGACTGCATCTACCGATGACGTCAGCCGGATAAATCAATTATCCAACATCAACCGATCGCAAAACGACAAGTTTTACGACTCCCATCTACCGACCGCAAAACGACAAAAATCTCTCATTTCCTTCTTCCGATAGAATAAACTGCATACACCGATCACTAAACGAGAAAGCATAATACCCACTCATACCGATAGTGTAAAATCTGCATCTTCCGATAGAATTTAACCTACATCATCCGATTGAATAAATTTCATGTACCGATGACTTTACTGAGACATCATCCGATGGCTTTACTGAAGACATCTTCCGAGGACAGAACGACATTTCAACTATTTCTTGCTATGCAAACACAAAATCTAAGTACAGAAGGATTTACTACTCCACTGAAACCATTCAGAAATAATTCGAACATTGCATTACCGACAACATAACTATAACTCAACATCTACCGATAGACATCATTTACTGATAGAGGACAGAACGACCATTTCAACTATTTCTTGCTATGCAAACACAATCTAAGTACAGAAAGGAATTTACACTCCACTGAAACCATTCAGAATAATTCGAAACCAAATCTAGTAAAAACCAACATTTAAAAACTCAATAGCATATCTTTATCAGGAAATCTCAGAACGTATTCAAAATATTAAAAACCACTACTGTCATGAAAACTCAGCATACTTAAATTGAAACATTGTCAACTAAACCTTCACACCAACTAACACCAGTTAAACCGCCCCATCAACTGCCAGAATGTTACATAGATGCACTCCTCCAACCAGACTAGTCCTCGGCAAACTCAGTAAACACACCTGCTGTAACTTCTTCACCTACATCACAAAACTCATCTATTAGCCTAATGCTAAGTAAGTAAAGCAGTAATGCAATGAAATGCTGATGACTGAATCTTAAACATGCAATTTCTACTTTCTCATCTCAGTTGTCATTCATCGTTTCTGTTCAGATCCCCCTGTGAAATTGGGAGTTGGATCAACTCTCCCAAAGTATAAATATCCACTGTCTCATTAAGGGGCGGATTACTTCCCTTAACAGTAATCTGATTCACATAGCTGTTTCGATCCCCCTGTGAAATTGGGAGTTGGATCAACTCTGCCAAAGTATAAATATCCACTGTCTCATTAAGGGGCGGATTATTTCCCTTAACAGTAAATCTGTTTCGCGTAGCTGTTTCATTATGTTCATTCCTTACCATGCAAACATGCATTCAAATTCATTTTCGTATACTTTTAAAACATGATGCATAGCATACAGACACATTCAAATAAACATGTTTCTAATGTTTTGTGATATAGGCCTGAAGGCGCAAGCAAACTTCACTTACCTGGTCTCCTGGAAATCGCTCGGTTTCAACCACCTTGGAAGCCCTGTTCACCTAATGTCATAAATAAATTACCATTCAGATCTTTACTAAACCTCATCCTACACCATTCACAAACCTAAGGAGCTAGTTTAGAAGTTCGGATCATCACACATTCATGATTCATCACTAACCCGAACTCAACTCACTCACAGCATTCTAAAAAATACACTCATTGCACTTTCTCTGCTATCTAGCCACTAAATCTCGAGAAAACGAAAGGAAAACTTACCCAATTTGAGGAAATGGACATCGGAGGGGAAAAATCGCCTGGAACTCTGTTGAGCTCGAGCTGAATACTGAGAAAGGAAAAATGAGGGAATAGCGGCGGCTAAACCTCATTAAACCCTCCCTTAAATACTTTATCCACAATAAAATTACAATTTACCATTTTGTCCTCACTCATTCACTTATTAACCTAATCACTAAATCACTCAATTTCAATTATAAAACATCCTCTATAAATGGAAAAAGGTAAATCGGTTAATAGAAACCGGGTGTTACAATCTACCCCCCCTTAAAAGAATTTTGTCCTCAAAATTCAGTACCTGAATAATTCTTGATGTTGGTCCACCATGTCTTGCTGGCGATCCTAAGTCGTCTGCTCAAAGTTCTGGTTACGCCATAATACTTTCACTAGTGGAACCTCTTTGTTGCGCAATACCTTCACTGCATAGTCTAAGATCCTTACTGGTTTCTCTTCATATGTAAGGGTAGGATGAACTTCAATACTCTGCTGTTCTACAATCTGAGATAGATCTCGTACACATTTCTTCAACATGGAAACATGGAACACATTATGGACTCCTTCCATAGAGGTTGGTAGCTGTAACTGGTAGGCTGTCTTCCTAATCCTTTTCAGGATTAAGAGTGGTCTAATAAACCTGGGGTTCAACTTTCCTCTCTTCTCGAATCTCACAACTCCTTTGAATGGTGACACCTTGAGAAAAACTTCATCACCTATCACAAATTCCAATTCTCTGCGTCTGCAATCTGTATAGCTTTTCTGTCGACTCTGAGCTACTAAAATTTTCTATTGGTTGAGGGCAACCTTCTCAACAGTTTGTTGCACAATATCAGGACCGAGTAACTGTGCTTCACCAACTTCATCCCAGTACAAAGGTGATCTGCATTTTCGTCCATATAATGCCTCGTATGGTGCCATTCCTATGGTGGCCTGAAAACTGTTGTTATAAGAGAATTCTACTAAGGATAGATATTTTCTCCAAGAGCCTTGAAAATCCAATGTGCATGCACGAAGCATATCCTCTAAAGTTTGAATGGTTCTTTCAGACTGTCCATCTGTTTGAGGGTGAAAAGCTGTGCTAAAACTAAGCTGCGTACCCATAGCCTTGCGCAAACTCTTCCAAAACTTAGATGTAAATCTAGAGTCTCGGTCTGAAACTATAAAACTTGGAACTCCATGAAGTCTAACAACTTCATGCACATATAACTCAGCAAGCTGATCCATCGGGTAAGTCACCTTTATTGGTAGGAAGTGAGCTGATTTGGTTAGGCGGTCAACTATCACCCAAATTGCATCATGTCCCTTTGCTGTTTTAGGCAATCCCATAACAAAGTCCATCGCTATTTGTTCCCATTTCCATTCGGGAACTAGTAATGGCTGTAAGCTTCCTGCAGGCCTCTGATGTTCAGCTTTAACCTGTTGGCAAATCAAACACAATCCTACATATTCTGCCACACATTGTTTCATACCTGGCCACCAATAATGTTGTCTGAGATCCCTGTACATCTTTGTACTTCCAGGGTGAACAGAGAACCTGGAAGAATGTGCTTCTAAAAGAATCTCATCTCGAAGTTCTTTAACGTCAGGAACAAACCACCTATCTCTAAATTTAAGGATTCCATCGACTGAATAGTTGAAATCCGAATTAACAGTAGATCCTATGCTTAATTTGTATTTGTTGCATTCCACATCATTTGCCTGAGCTTCCTTTATTTTCTCCAGAATAGTAGGCTTTAAGGTTATGGCTGAGAATATAGTTGATACACTAGATACTGCTTCTAGATTAAACCTCTGGAATTCTGACTCTAAGGCTAATGACATATTGAAAACCATGGATGGGGTTGATGTTGTTACTCTACTCAAAGCGTCTGCCACAACATTTGCTTTACCGGGATGGTATTTTATCTCAAAATCATAATCCTTGACAAATTCCAACCATCGACGCTGCCTCATGTTTAGTTCCTTTTGTGCGAAAATATACTTCAGGCTCTTATGATCTGAAAATATCTCACAAGATTGTCCATACAAGTAATGCCTCCAAATTTTAAGTGCAAATACCACTGCAGCTAATTCTAAGTCACGTGTAGGATAGTTCTTCTCATGTGTTTTCAACTGTCTAGAGGCATAAGCTATCACTTTTCCATTCTGCATTAACACAACCAAGACCAATTTTGGAAGCATAACAATAAATACTAAATTTACCATCTTCGACTGGAAGGTTTAAAATTGGAGCATTGGTTAGTTTCTGTTTCAAGATCTGGAAACTATGCTCATATTCCTCAGTCCATATATACTTCACATTCTTCCTTGTTAGCTTAGTAAGAGGTGTGGCAATCTTCGAAAATCCTTCAATGAACTTTCTATAATACCCTGCAAGTCCAAGAAAAGTCCTGATATCTGTGGCATTCTTTAGTTGGGGCCATTCCTTAACTGCCTGAATCTTAGCTGGATCAACAGATATCCCATCCCCAGAGATAACATGTCCTAAAAAGTGAACTTGGTCCAACCAAAATTCACACTTAGAAAACTTGGCGTAAAGTTGTGATGAGCTCCGACCTGCAAATAGGACTCAAGAACTCGAAGAAGATCGTTAGCTCCGGGTGACACAAATCTGAGAAAACCGAGAGTGGAAAATGTAAAAGAAATATCAAACGTGCTCGAAATTTAATGAAATTTTAGGTGAATCTTGTGAAGTGAGTGAGGTGTGTGCTGGTGAAAATCGTGGTCCAGATTCGTTAAGATGAAGGATTTATATAATGTTTTTCGAGAATCGGCCGGTGAGTGCCTCAATGGAGCTTCCGGCAAGAGTTTCTTCCAAGGAAGATAACTCGATTCAAGGAATCGGTTAAGGCCACTCCTTGCTGTTTTCCGCTCTCAAAAGAGTGGAGAAGGAGGTGGTAAAATCCACTCCAACTAGCTACCAAGCTAGAAGAATGGTTCGGGGGCGCAACCCCTCGGTTGTTGTCAACCGAGCTTACCTTGGAAGCTCTTTGCCCCAAGCTTCTTCTTCTATTGAGAGAGAAATCCGTGGGTGCTCATAAATCAACCAAAAAAGTTACAAACACCAATGCCATGAATATATAGACCTAATGGTGGGCTTGGGCTTGGGCTTGGGCTTGGGCTTTAGCTTGGGCATGTCTTCAACTTCAATGGGCCAAACCAAGCCACCAACTAATCCTATCATTCATCTAATCCTAACATGCATCTAATCCTAGCATGCATCTAATAAAGTTTAAACAAGAAGGCCAACGTTTGCCAATAAGTTTGAAATTTCAAAAAAGCAACAAATATTAAAGCTCGGGAAGACAAATTCCCATGTGAGCATTAAAGGGCCTTTAGTCTTTCCACATGAGGAGATGCTTCGGTTGGTCAACGTCTCCAGCTTTAATCTTCCACTTCAAGTCGTCCACGGTGTCCTCCAAGTCTTCACACGAACCATGACCTACAAAAGAGACAAGTGTGCTAGTCAAATTGTGAACTCGGGTCTGGGATCGTGTAATGGGCCTACGGGGCACATCAAGTTGGTGCTGTTTTAATACTTCCAACACCAAGGTCAGGTGCCTAGCATGCTCATCTTTAGTACGGGAATAGATCAGAATATCATCAATGAACACTATGACAAATTTATCTTGGTATTCATGAAACACCCTATTCATAAGATCCATAAAGGCAGCTGTGGCATTTGTCAACCCAAAGGACATAACCAAAAACTCATAATGTCCATACCTTGTGCGAAAGGCAGTCTTTGGGATATCTTCAGATTTAACCTTCAATTGATAATAACCGGACCTAAGGTCAATCTTAGAGAAAACTCTTGCACCATTAAGTTGGTCAAATAAATCATCAATTCTTGGTAAAGGATACTTGTTCTTGGCAGTTAACTTATTCAATTCTCTATAATCAATGCACATACGCATTGATCCATCATTCTTTTTGACAAAAAGGACAGGTGCACCCAACGGTGAAAAGCTAGGGCGTATGAACCCTTTTTACAATAAATCCTCCAACTATTTCTTCAATTCATTAAATTCTGTAGGTGCTAGTCTATATGGATTTTTAGACACAGGTTCGGCGCCGGGGTAAACATCTACAACAAATTCAATTTCCCTATCTGGTGGTAAACCGGGAAGGTCATCAAAAAACACTTCGGGGAAGTCTTGGACAATTAAGACATTTTTGAGGATTTGCTTTTCCTACAAGCTGTGTGTCTAAAATGCTAGCTAAGAAGCACGAATACTCTCCACACAGGGAAGATCTAGTGTTAATAGAAGTCATCACAGACATTTCCTTACTCTTCCTTGAAGTTTGAAATGTATGTTTCAAATTACCAGGGGGTTGAAAGCTAACTATTCCAGTTCTACAATCAATTGTGGCGTGGTGTTTAAACAACCAGTCCATACCTAGGATTACATCAAATCCTAATATATCCATAATTATAAGATCAGCAGGTAGACTTACGTTCCCTACTAACACGACACTGTCAAGCATCACCTGGTTAGAGTGCATGCGTTCACCGGAAGGTAATGCAACACTGAACACATGCATGGAAGGGGTAAACTGTAAACCTAACTTAACAGCAAACGCAGATGCTATGAATGAATTCGTCGCACCAGAATCTATTAAAGTAAAAGCAGGCACATAGTTAATCAATATAATACCTGACACAACAGCGGGCTGTTCCTCACCCGACTCCGTCATGGAGAATATTCTTGGTTTAATCACAGCAGGACCATTCTTAGGAACTGGACAGTCTCTGCTAATGTGGCCGACCTTGTTACAATTGTAGCATCTGGTGATTCTTGGCTTCGAGCATTCCTTGAACGTGTGTCCAACCTCCTCACAGTTAAAGCACTTCCCAAAGCCCAGTGTGTATTCCCCCGGGTGGTTTTTCAAACACTTAGGACACTGGGGAAATTTCCTGACATTCTGTACCTTTCCTCCTGCTCCTTGGCTATTTTGGCCTTCACTTGGCCTCTTTGTTCCTCTTAGTTGGTGTGGCTGGTTAACCCTTTGCGGGACCTCCTTTGGTCCAGCACATTTCCTTTCAGCTTCTTCCACTTCCAGAACAATGGACACGACCTCGCTGAATGTCAAGCCTTTAATACCAAAAAATTTAACCCCTCGGTAGATTTCTGGCTTCAGTCCATGTATAAATTTAAACACTTTATCCTCTTCCTTGTGAGCAAAATGTCCAGCAAACCTGGACAAGGACTCAAATTGTCTACTGTACTCGGCCACAGACCTTGTCTGCTTCAAGTTTAGAAACTCCAATTTCTTCGCGGTTTGGACTGTGCTGTTAAAATACTTCTCATAGAAGACGTCCTTGAACTGTGACCAAGGCATCGCCATAACATCAATGGTGGTCTCTATTGTTTCCCACCAGAGTTGAGCTTCACCAGCCAAGTGGAATGTTGCCAACGTGACCTTGTCTCCTTCTCCAATGTTGGCACACCTAAACATACTCTCAATCTTTCTAAGCCATCCATCAGCAACAACTGGATCAGATGACTGTCCATCAAACGTGGGTGGTCTTAGTCTCCGAAATCTATCTCCAGAATGTTCATTGCTAGAACCCGAGTTGGCACTTCCTTGTACCTCTCAGTTCAACAGTACTCCTAGTTGGTCAGACTGTTGGCGCACTAGGTCAGTTTGCTGACGCACTAAATCCGTCAGCTGCATAATCACACTAGGCTCCTCTTCCTCTCTCACATTTGGCATTTCTCTTGGCACTCTAGGTCTCCCTGGGCGTCTGGCCATTGTACTAAATTCCTGAATAGGGTTAATTACACTCTTAAATATCTATTAACTAAGGTTAACATAAACACTTACAGTTGTTGAAGTACTTCCATGCAACGATTGACATTGATGAGTAATCTTTTGAACGGTTTAACTGAATGTCTCTGATACCATACTGTAACGCCCCGAGTTACGAAAACCCGGTTCGTCACACAAAAGCCCGTACATGACTAAGAAATTTCAACCATATTTTAAAACTTCTCTCAACATTCAAGATTTGACATTTGCTAAAATCTCAATACAGTTAAAAATTTGCAGCGGAAATCATTTGAGCAACAATAGGGTTTAAACAAAACTGCGAAACATTGTTTGAAATGCTAAGAAACAATCATCAATTTGGAAATCATCAATTTGGAAATAAAGGTTTAAACCGTGGAATACTTGAGAAGTTGCTGAAGTCAAACGCATCTACCGATGAAATAAGTCAATCGGAAGAAGCAGAAACAGAAAATAGAAGGCTTCTACCGATGACGTCAACCAGAAGAGTTGGAAACAAAAGACATCTCTCAGTGGACTGCATCTACCGATGACGTCAGCCGGATAAATCAATTATCCAACATCAACCGATCGCAAAACGACAAGTTTTACGACTCACATCTACCGACGGCAAAACGACAAAAATCTCTCATTTCCTTCTTCCGATAGAATAAACTGCAAACACCGATCACTAAACGACAAAGCATAATACCCACTCATACCGATAGTGTAAAATCTACATCTTCCGATAGAATTTAACCTACATCATCCGATTTAATAAATTTCATGTACCGATGACTTTACTGAGACATCATCTGATGGCTTTACTGAAGACATCTTCCGATAGACAACATAACTATAACTCAACACCTACCGATAGACATCATCTACCGATAGAGGACAGAACGACATTTCAACTATTTCTTGCTATGCAAACACAACTCTAAGTACAGAAAGGAATTTACTACTCCACTGAAACCATTCAGAAATAATTCGAAACATTGCATTACCCAAATCTAGTAAAAACCAACATTTAAAAACTCAACAGCATATCTTTATCAGGAAATCTCAGAACGTATTCAAAATATTAAAAACCACTACTGTCATGAAAACTCAGCATACTTAAATTGAAACATTGTCAACTAAACCTTCACACCAACTAACACCAGTTAGACCGCCCCATCAACTGCCAGAATGTTACATAGATGCACTCCTCCAACCAGACTAGTCCTCGGCAAACTCAGTAAACACACCTGTTGTAACTTCTTCACCTACATCACAAAACTCATCTATTAGCTTAATGCTAAGTAAGTAAAGCAGTAATGCAATGAAATGCTGATGTCTGAATCTTAAACATGCAATTTCTACTTTCTCATCTCAGTTGTCATTCATCGTTTCTGTTCAGATCCCCCTGTGAAATTGGGAGTTGGATCAACTCTCCCAAAGTATAAATATCCACTGTCTCATTAAGGGGCGGATTACTTCCCTTAACAGTAATCTGATTCACATAGCTGTTTTCGATCCCCCTGTGAAATTGGGAGTTGGATCAACTCTCCCAAAGTATAAATATCCACTGTCTCATTAAGGGGCGGATTATTTCCCTTAACAGTAAATCTATTTCGCGTAGCTGTTTCATTATGTTCATTCCTTACCATGCCAACATGCATTCAAATTCATTTTCGTATACTTTTAAAACATGATGCATAGCATACAGACACATTCAAATAAACATGTTTCTAATGTTTTGTGATGTAGGCCCGAAGGCGCAAGCAAACTTCACTTACCTGGTCTCTTGGAAATCGCTCGGTTTCAACTACCTTGGAAGCCCTATTAACCTAATGTCATAAACAAAATACCATTCAGATCTTCACTAAACCTTATCCTACACCATTCACAAACCTAAGGAGCTAGTTTAGAAGTTCGGATCATCGCACATTCATGATTCATCACTAACCCAAACTCAACTCACTCACTCACAGCATTCTCAAAAATACACTCATTGCACTCTCTCTGCTATCTAGCCACTAAATCTCGAGAAAACGAAAGGAAAACTTACATAGTTTGAGAAAATGGAGATCGGAGGGGAAAAATCGCCTGGAACTCTGTTGAGCTCGAGCTGAATACCGAGAAAGGAAAAATGAGGGAATAGCGACGGCTAAACCTCATTAAACCCTCCCTTAAATATTTTATCCACAATAAAATTACAATTTACCATTTTGTACTCACTCATTCACTTATTAACCTAATCACTAAATCACTCAATTTCAATTATATAACATCCTCTATAAATGGAAAAAGGTAAATCGGTTAATAGAAACCGGGTGTTACAGGTGTGCTGTGCAGTCGATGCTTAAATCCGACCCGTGGGGGTGTATGTATTTGTTTTGAGAATTTAGGGATATTTTGGGTTAACGGTGGATTAGATAGATTAATTGTACAGCTAGACCCATTTTAGGTTGTTTGGATCTGGATAACGGATTGATGTTTATGAAATGTTTTGTTAAAAACTGTCATTTGATGAACTGCTGGATTATTGAATTTTATAGGGTTTTGTTTAGGTTTTAAACATATCTATGTTGTTCGTTTTCATGAAAATATATTTCGTTTTTAATGTGTTTTGAGTTGTTTATTTGGTCAATGAAATGAGAAGTAAGCAAGGTTATAAATGAGAAGATGTTAGAATGTTTTTAGTTTTGTGATTTGAGTTTAAATAGGTGATTATGTTGTGTGCAACGGAGAAGAGAAGGAAAGAAGTAGAAGGAATGAAGTGAAAAGAAAAAAAAAAGAAGAAGAGAAAAGAGAAGAAGGGAGGGGCAGAGAGCTTGGTGACTGATCGCCAAGAGGGGCGATCAGTCACCAAGGGATCGCCATGCTCTGGAAATTTCCAGAGCGTGTGGCGATCGATCGCCCAAAGGTGGGCGATCGATCGCCTTGTGAACGATCGCGAGGGCCCTTCCATTTTACAACTAGCGATCGATCGCCTGAAATGGGCAATCGATCGCCCCTCATTTTTTGGGACAAACGTCTCATTTTACCCTCCGCCGATTGTTATTTAGTTTTTATTGTTTTAAATTATTTTATAATTGTTTAAAGTTTTGTTTTAAATAGTTTATAAACATAGACTCTATCGATTTCAATTCCGATTTCGATTCTGACATTTAAAGTTTTATTTCTACTAAAACGCTAGGTTTAAAGTATTAAGTATATAAAAAAATAATACGGAAAAATTAGGAATAGTGTAAGGGTTGTCACATAATCAGAATCGGAATATCTTATTAGATCGAAAGAAGTACTTTTTGGATACCATAATCCTAAATCATAGGTGCCATTTAGAAATTTGAATATCCTCTTAACCGCATTTAAGTGACTTTCCTTAGGAGAAACTTGAAACCTAACACATAAGCACACACTAAATTGGATATCCAGCCTACTAGCTATTAGGTATAATAGAGAACAAATGATACCTCTATATTTTTTAATATCTACATTTATCCCATTTTCATCTATATCTAATTTTGTAGCTGTGCTCATAGAAGTTCTGGATGGTTTGGAAGAATTCAATCCAAATTTCTTTAAGAGATCTTCGATATACTTTTCTTGATTAAAAAATATACCATTGGTAGTTTGCTTTATTTGTAATCTTAAAAACAATTTTAACTCCCCTATTATACTCATTTCAAATTTACTTTGCATTAGATATGCAAATTCATCACAAAGCGAGACATTTGTTGATCCAAATATGATATCATTCACATATACTTGCACAATGAGCAAATCATCCCCTTTTTGCATGATAAACAATGTTTAATCAATATTACCCATTTTAAAATTCCTTTACATAAGAAAATTCTTCAACCTATCATACTAATCTCTAGGGGCTTGCTTAAGTTCATATAAAACTTTCTTGATTTTGTATATGTAACGCCCGGGTTTTCGGATTTTAGGATTTTCTAATTTCTTAGATAATTTCGTAAATGGCAAATTAAAGTATTTTCTTGAGTGAGATGTTTCCTTAGAGCCCTAGGAATTTATGAGAATTTTAGAGGAATAAGTGAAATTTTAGAAACCCAAATCGAAAAGAGTAATGCTAGAGTTCCCGTTTTACCCTTTTAGTATGTTAATTCGTAAAAATAGCAAAATAAGTCCGTTTTGGGAACGGTGAGTTTTGTTAGAACTCTAAGATTAAATTGGAATATTTGGAGAAATAAGGAAATTGCAGAGAAACCGAATTGATAGACTAATTAAAGAATTAAGCATAAAATTGATGGAGGGGCATTTAAGTAATTTGGTAAGTAAAAATTATAATTTTATTTATAATTTTTATACAAAATGGAATGGCTTCACGAGGAAGCCATTCCCCTGCTGAGCCCCGACGCCGAAGAGAGAGGGAGAGCCCCGACGACAGTGAGCAGCGACCACGCGATTCCGGCCACCGTTCAGACGAGCAGACTCCGGCAAGCTGAAGCCAGGGCTCAGTTCAGCCTTTCCGCGCCAGACTGGATCGAAAACCGGTGAGTTCTCCCCTGTCTCTTGCTCGGTTTGTGGCCAGGAATGGCGAGCTCTGTTGAGCTCCGATCGCCGGCCCTTTCTAGCTGTTCTCGGCGTCGTCTTGCCGAGCTTCATGTCGGCAATGATTGCCGAACAGCTGGGTGCTCAATTTGAGCGAAAATTCAGAATGCCCTATTTTGGCATTTCGGTTTTTATGGTGTGTAGCTCGGGATTTTGATTAGATTATGTCAATGAGGTATGAGAGGGATTAATTGGTGAAGAATCGGAGGAGAATTGATGAAAAATCGAAAAAGGGGATTTTCGGTTTAAAGGGGCAGTTCGGGTTTTTGGATAATTGACCTAGCTACGGTCATTTGTTTTAAAATTTATTTTGGCAGGTTAAAATAGGTTGTTAGAGGAGCGCGTGGCCGCTGGAATCGTTTGATTTCGATAACCGACGTGAAAGTTATGCACGTTCGAAGTTTCGGGTTGGTTTTAATCGGACCAAGTTAGTGACCCGTTTAGTTAGATGTGAGTTGGGTTAAGATAGAAATGTTAGTTTTAGAATGAACGGACAAGTTTAAGCCTAGGTGCTAACGAGGATTTTGGATTGTGCTAGGTGAAGCCGTAGGTGGCGCGACGTACCTAAACCAGCAAACTACAGAAGACAGGTAAGTTCTCGTGATTTGCTGTGGCCGATAGGCCTACACCATATGTCGTGTTTCGTTGTCGAGGATATTTAGAGTTATGTGTGTTTATTAGCTTTGGTTGGGTAGTTTAGGGTTAGGCCCTTTTATAGGTTATGCTTGTATTGTTTGATGGTATGCACCCTGTATGTTTATGTTACATTTGTATTGTCATGCATCATTGTTTTATAAACGTCATGAAAACGAATTTATGCATGAGTTCATGAAAAGAAATGAATGAAAGTAAAGTGAAAGTAAAGTGAAAGAAATGAATGAAAGTAAAGTGAAATGTAAACAAAATGAGACGACTAAGATGACAAAAATGAAATGATTATGACGACTAAATGAGACGATTATGATGACTTATATGAATGAAAGTAAAGTGAAAGTAAGTGAAGAATGAATGAAAGTAAAGTGAAAGTAAAGTGAAAGAAATGAATGAAAGTAAAGTGAAAGTAAAGTGAAAGAAATGAATGAAAGTAAAGTGAAAGTAAAGTGAAAGAAATGAATGAAAGTAAAGTGAAAGAAATGAATGAAAGTAAAGTGAAAGAAATGAATGAAAGTAAAGTGAAAGAAATGAATGAAAGTAAAGTGAAAGAAATGAATGAAAGTAAAGTGAAAGAAATGAATGAAAGTAAAGTGAAAGAAATGAATGAAAGTAAAGTGAAAGAAATGAATGAAAGTAAAGTGAAAGAAATGAATGAAAGTAAAGTGAAAGTAAAGTGAAAGAAATGAATGAAAGTAAAGTGAAAGTAAAGTGAAAGAAATGAATGAAAGTAAAGTGAAAGTAAAGTGAAAGTAAAGTGAAAGAAATGAATGAAAGTAAAGTGAAAGAAATGAATGAAAGTAAAGTGAAAGTAAAGTGAAAGTAAAGTGAAAGAAATGAATGAAAGTAAAGTGAAAGAAATGAATGAAAGTAAAGTGAAAGTAAAGTGAAAGTAAAGTGAAAGTAAAGTGAAAGAAATGAATGAAAGTAAAGTGAAAGTAAAGTGAAAGAAATGAATGAAAGTAAAGTGAAAGAAATGAATGAAAGTAAAGTGAAAGAAATGAATGAAAGTAAAGTGAAAGTAAAGTGAAAGAAATGAATGAAAGTAAAGTGAAAGTAAAGTGAAAGAAATGAATGAAAGTAAAGTGAAAGTAAAGTGAAAGTAAAGTGAAAGAAATGAATGAAAGTAAAGTGAAAGTAAAGTGAAAGAAATGAATGAAAGTAAAGTGAAAGAAATGAATGAAAGTAAAGTGAAAGTAAAGTGAAAGTAAAGTGAAAGTAAAGTGAAAGTAAAGTGAAAGTAAAGTGAAAGTAAAGTGAAAGTAAAGTGAAAGAAATGAATGAAAGTAAAGTGAAAGAAATGAATGAAAGTAAAGTGAAAGTAAAGTGAAAGAAATGAATGAAAGTAAAGTGAAAGTAAAGTGAAATGTAACGAAATGAGACGACTAAGATGACAAAAATGAAATGATTATGACGACTAAATGAGACGATTATGATGACTTATATGAGATGACTATGACGACTAACGTGAGATGACTGAGACGACTAATACGAGATGACTATGATGACTTACATGAGACGACTATATGATAAAGGAAATGAATGCATGATAAGACAAATGAAAAGAATGTATGATATGATAAATGAAAAGAATGTATGATATGATAAATGGAATGAATGCACGATATGATAAATGAAGGTATGATATAATTAATGAAATGAATGTATGGGAACTTATGAAAAATTGTACATACATATTCATGCATTGACATTTACGTAGAATTTACTGAGATTTATTCTCATAGGCGTCCTTATGGTGTAGGTGAACCTGAAACAGGTGAGAAAGACGTTCCTCTGTTAGATGATCACGCTGGTTGAAGAAGGATGCCCGTGGGAGTGCGCTGGCGCAGTTGGTGCGATTTTGACCCGTGGGGACGTAGGTAAATGTTTTGGGAAGAATGGATAGATATGAAAATTGTACAGATAGAACATATTAGGCTGTTTGGAATCTGGATAGTTGATAGGATTATGTATTGACGGTTTTGAAACTTATTTTATAAACTGCTTTTGGAAAGTCTTTTATTTGAAACATACTGAACTGCCTGGAGTTTTATTTTAAACAGGAGGGATTGTTTAGTTTTTAAATGGATCCATGCAGTTTGTTTTTACGAAACCTTACTCCTTTTCAAATACGTTCTAGGGTATGTTTCGAGTCATTTATTTGGTGATTAAGGAAGGGAGCAGTGAATGATACTATAAATTGTTTTATTAAATTTCTATAAACGATTCTAAAACAGTTTTCAACTCTTGAACGATTTTAACGATTTAAATTCCGCTTAACGTTATTAAGTTCACTTAGGTTATAAAAAAAAATGTTAAACTTTACACGTGAATTAAGGGTATAGTGTTAGGGATGTTACAGTATACATGGTCAAGTTTGTCATAGGTTTCAAATCCTAAAAGTTGCTCTACATAAACTTCTTCCAAGATATAACCATTTAAAAATACACTTTTAACATCTATTTGGAAGAGAGTAAAATTTTTGTAGCAAGCAAATGCTAAGAGCATTTTAATAGATTCTAGTCTAGCTACGGGAGCAAAGGTTTATTCAAAGTCTATTCCTTCTTCTTGGTTGTACCCCTTGGCAACCAATCTAGCCTTATTCCTTACGATAATTCTATTTTATCCATCTTGTTTTTAAACATCAATTTTGTTCCTATAATGGGATGGTCTTTGGGTCTTAGAACAAGTTCTCATACATTGCTTCGTTCAAATTGGTTTAGCTCTTCTTGCATGGCTACAATCCAATTTTCGTCTTATTCGGCTTCCTTAAATTTCTTTCGTAGCGACCCTTACATTATTCCTAATTTTCCCGTATTATTTTTTTTATCCTAATAGACTTTGATTGCATTTAAGCGGAATTAAAACTTGTGAAGTCGAAATTGAAATCGGAATAGAAATTGTTAACGACGTTTGAATCTATTTTGAAAACCATTTAATAAAACTTTAAAACAATTAAATGAAAATATAATAAAAACTTAAAAACAATTGAAGCAGTGGAAACCGACAAAAACAGGGGCAGAAGGGGCAATCGCCCCTTAAAATGAAGGGGCGATCGATCGCCCATTGGCGATCGCTTGGTTTTGCCAGCGATCGCCTCACCAGGCGATCACAGATCGCGCGACCAAAGAGGGGCAATCGATCGCCAAGTCCTCTGGAATTTTTTTTTCCAAAGGACGCCTCCTTCTTTTCCTTTTCTTTTCTCTTCTTTCCTTCTACTTCTTTCCTTCTCTTCTTGCATAACCCTACAATTATAAACACAACTTAACTAATTCCTTAACACAATTTCAATGTACACCGCAACCATACATTTCAACATCAAACCACTCGATACTCATGCATCTCTATACTCTCGCTCAAAACTGACTCGAGATGCATTTAACACGAAATACGTTTTCACGAAAACGAACTGCATGGATGTGTTTAAAAACTGAACATATCCCTATAAAATAGGTTACCAAGCAGTTACAAAATACATTTCCAAAACGTTTAACAACTCAAAACATAAATCTATCCACTATCTAGAACCAAACATCCTAAAATGTTTCTAATTATACAGTAATCCACAATTGACCCAATTCGCCCAAAAACCCTCAAAATACCTAACCGTTACCCCAACGGGTCAAAATACGCGTCGACTGCCCATGCACACCACTGTAGCCGTTCTTCTTCAACCATCCTGTACATCGGGTGGAGGAACGTCGTCCGCACCTGCTTCGATATCACCTATACCATACAGACACACTATAAGTTAAAGGCTCAACAAGTTTCGTAAATGCAATGCATGCTATGCGTATGAGTTTCAGAAATCATGCAACATTTTCTTTTCATTACGTCGCAGACAGAATGTCCCCGAGGTCTCAGCCTATTAGATGGAGAGGACACATCCCGTGGTCGGACTGCCCTCTTCACCTAACATGGGGGGAGGGGGGGTACATGCTCACATCCGTAAACAGCTGTGCCTGAGCCCCACCTCGCGTAACCAGATAACAGATTACATAATTTCATTTCGTTGATTAGTTTCATTTTCTTAAACACGTGCAGAAATCCATTTTCATGCTATTTTGAAATACGTGATGCATGAACAGTTACAGACATAAAGTAAACAAACATATTAAGTACCATCAAGACAATAAAAGCAATTAAAAACATATCCTATAAAAGAACTAATCCTAACTACCCAACCTCAGCATTTAAACAAATGATTCTCCAAAGATGCTCGATGCGACATCGACGTACGGTGTAGGCCTCTCGGCCAAGTAAGTCACGAGAACTTACCTCGTGCGTGCTGAACTTCGAGCTCTGTCCACGAGCGTTGTTTGTCTGAGGCAAAACACAACAGTTGTCGTTAAAACGAGATTTAAACCGTTAAACGTCCAAATTTAACGAAACCTTAACTAAGAAAATTTTCCTAAAATTCTAACTTAACTTTTTGAGACATTTTATCGAGCAATTCATGCTCGTGAACTTCTAAACTCCATTGAATGAAATTTCCCAAACCTCAAATATCCGTTTTTCAACCTAAACGCCGTATACACTCTAGATTTCGTCCAATAACGTTTAATACGTTCAATATACTCACCAATAAAATAAACCTATGAATTTCAAACCTTAATTCGCATTTTTCACAAAACCCTAAACGAAACCCTAACCGTTAAACTTCGTGAAAACCAAAATATCACGCTCTAAAACCATAGATTCATACCTAGGGTTGCAAGAGGAGGAGAAAACACGAAGAACGGATGACGAACGGAGGAAGAATGATCGTCGAAAATTGAGTCGCCGTGGGGAGCAAATGGAAAATCGCAGGGGAGAAGAAAAATTGCGTGGAGAAGAAGAAGAAGACAAGTGATTTTAATTAAATTTTGGCTTGGTAAATTACTATAACGTCCTTTGCTCTTATTTCTATTTGTTTCGTCCTTTGTTTCGTTAATCAGCTAAAGATTCAGTTTCTCCAAATCTCCTTATTTCACCAATAAATCCAATTTATTATTAGTGTTCTATTGAAACTGTCCGTTCGTAATTCAGACTCAGTTTACTATTTTTACTAAAGTATCCTTTATATTACGATAAACGTAATTCTCGTTAAATTAGCGTTAAACTCTTAAAATTCCCGAAATTTTCTTAAAATCCTTATAAATCATTAGGATCATAATAACGCTTTCCTTTCACAAAATGGACTTGATTTGACATAATTACAAAAATGTCATTATATTATTTATTTACAAAATCCAATCCGGGTGTTACATCTTTGGTTCTATTTGAGAGATAAAAGCTACATTTGCACATAGATTTCTAAGGGAGGTTCTAGTTTTGACTCATAAGGAAGGATCACCTAGAACTTCATCGAAGGGATGACTTTTGACAAATTTCCAATCTCTAGGAAGAGTATCATTTGCATCCTTGATTGGAACAATTTCTAGAGATTTTGATGGAGGATTTAGGGAGTTTTCTCCTTGAATGGTTTCAACTTGATCACCTAGAGAGAGATAATATATTTGCATTTCTAAACCATCATCCCTTTCCACATGTATTGTGGGTTGAGGGGTCTCCTAAAAAATGACATGCATGGATTCTTCTACAACTAGTTTCCTTTTGTTGAAAACTCTATATGCTTTACTAGATAATGAATATCCAAGGAATATTCCAAGACCCGTCTTTGCCAAATTGTCCTTGGTGTTGAAAATGAAACATTTACAACCAAAGGCTATAAAATACTTAATATTAGGAATTTTATCATTCTAAAGTTCATAGGGGGTTTTCTCAAGGATAGGACTTATGGAGACCCGATTTTGCACATAGCAAGTCGTAGCTACGGCTTCCGCCCAAAAATATTTTGGAAGAGAGTTTTCATTGAGTATGGTCCTAGCGAGCTCTTGAAGAGACATATTTTTCCTCTTAACAACTCCATTTTGTTGAGGGGTTCTAGGAGAAGAGAAATTATGCTCAATTCCATGTTTGAGACATAAAAGTTCAAATTTCTCATTTTCAAATTCTCCACCATGATAACTACGAATAACAACAATAGCAAGATCCTTTTCATTTTAAACATTCTTCCTAAAGCTAGAGAAGATGTCAAAAGTTTATCTTTTGTTTTTAGAAAGAATACCCAAGTAAATCTAGAGAAATCATCTACAATGACAAATGCATAATGTTTTCCTCCTAGACTAGCAATGTTTGAAGGACCGAAATGGTCCATGTGAAGTAGTTGTAGAGGCTTGGAAGATGTGACAATGTTCTTTGAAGCAAAATAGCTTTTGGTTTGCTTGCCCATTTGACAAGCATCACAAACTCTATTCTTCTCAAAGAATATTTTTAGAAGTCCCCTAACTAGATTATTCTTCGAAATCTTAGCTAAGGTATCCATACTTACATGTCCTAATCTTCTATGCCAAGACCAAGTATCATTCAAAGAATTTATAGCAAAGCATTTTTCATCAAAATATTCAATATTATCTAAATCAATTGTGTACACATTTTCTTCTCTATAGCCAACAAACAGAATTTTACTACTTGAGCTATCTTTAATTACACATGATTTAGATTTAAAAACAACTTTATATCCTTTATCACAAAATTGACTAATGCTTAGCAAATTATGTTTTAAACCTTCAACTAATAAAACATTCTCAATTATAGGATTAGTGTCAATACCTATGTTGCAAATGCCAACTATTTTACCTTTTTTATTTCCACCAAAAGTGATGTTTCCTTTCTTTTGTTGACATAGGCAAACTTTGAGGAGTCCCTCGTCATATGTCTTGAGCATCCACTATCAGGATACCATAAGTTCTTCATGGGTGAGCTCACAACCTACAAGAAAGATAATCATGAAACCATCTTTGGTACCTAAATTTTTTAGGTCTTAGTGTTAGGTTTGATTCCCTTAGGAACACATTGTAGCTTAACAAATGATTTAAGATTGTTAAATTTTAATGGACATACAAGTGATTTATGGCCAACTTCATTACATGTATGACATGTGGATGGTTTGACGAAAAAGTTCTTGTATACTTTCTTTTTATTAGATTTTTCGTAACCTAGTCCGGCCTTATCAAATGCTACTCTTTGATTTCCTAGGAGCATATTCAAGTTCTTGCTTCTATTAGTGAATTTCAAGACTATATCATTCAACATATCATTTTTAGTCTTGAGTTTACCAATTTTCTTTTCATGCAAGTTACTCTCCTTAGCATGCTTTTCGATCAAGTTTGTATTTTCCTTCTTTAACAAGTTGTATTTAGACTTAAGCATGCTATATTGTTTAACTGAGTCATTGAAAGTGTAACACCCGACATTTCGGCCAGGTGATTTTCTGACCATTTCATTGTCACCCTCTTATTTAACCTTTATGATTTAAAATTTAATGTTAAGATAAATTATTACAAGTTAAGTAAAACTAGGTTGGGCGGCAGTTTTGTAAATTAAAATCGATGGATTTAGTATAAATAGGAAATGGAAACCTTAAATCTCATTTATTGCCACTGTAGCCGACATTCCCTCTCGGCGATTTCTTCTCTTCTATGTTCTTGCTCTCGGCTACCAGAACTTTCCTCTGCCGACGACCGGTTTCGAGCTTGCTTTTCTCTGCAAATCCACACCCGAGGTATGAAATGGACAATGTAGTCATTCATTAGTAAATAGAGCTCTGTTTTCAGCTCGGCACTGAGTTCGGATTTTTAGCAGTGGCCGAGCAGGTTGTGATTTTCTTAATCTGAGAGTAGAAATGTCATCCCGAATCGATTCTGAGTATTTAAGTAACCAACTCGGATTTAATCAATGGTAAAACCTGTCCACCTAGTTTCGGATTTCAGACTGCAGTGTGTCAAACAGAGGAATCAGAATGACTTTAGCTATTAGATCCTAGGATGGTTTATGATTAGGACTACTAGGACTTTGTTTTAACTACTGTAATGTACATGTTTTAGGTGAAGAAGTTAAAGAAAGGAAGTTCGGATTGCTAAGGAATCCAGGTAAGTGAATGTGTTAAGATTTCCGGCCACTAGGGCCCTACACCGCAAGGGTATTAGGAAATCACTGAAATGTTAACTTGTCGACTATGATTTGTTATTTCCACGACATGAAGAAGTTGTGTAAGTAAATGTAAAGTTACAGGATGTTCTACTTGTCCTTATGGTATGACTTTTCTCTGTGAACCTCATGTCTATGCATTATGCCCACGTTTATGATTAAGTAGAGAACATGAAAAGTAAATGTAACCATAATTAAGTGCAGAACGGGGAAAAGACTATGCTATGTATGACTCGCGAATTCTCCCACTGGTGGAGGCCGAGTAATGATATGTATGACTCGCGAAATCTCCCACTGGTGGAGGCCGAGTAATGATATGTATGGCTCGCGAATTTTCCCACTCAATGATTATGCATGACTACCGCGATAGGCAAATGACTATGTACCCCTGTCTTCCTCCTCGTTCCCATGCCTTAATACATGTTATGTAAATGATAAAGATGAACATGAATGAAGAATGGTTTACGAATTATGTCTCTTTAAATTGTATATTCATGTATATCTGTCAGCATGCATTCCTTACTAAGCATTAGGCTTATAGTTAAACCTTATGGTGTAGGTGAAGAAGGTTCAGGTGAGGATGTTATGTGCAAAGAGGACGCTTAAGGCTGGTTGCTGAGGATGCTCAAGGTGACAGTGCGGGGCTGGAGAGGCGATTTATGACCCCTGGTTTAAACTCTCATGTTACAGTAAGTTAAAGGATATGGTGGAGGCCGAGTAATGATATGTATGACTCGCGAATTCTCCCACTGGTGGAGGCCGAGTAATGATATGTATGACTCGCGAATTCTCCCACTGGTGGAGGCCGAGTAATGATATGTATGACTCGCGAATTCTCCCACTGGTGGAGGCCGAGTAATGATATGTATGACTCGCGAATTCTCCCACTGGTGGAGGCCGAGTAATGATATGTATGACTCGCGAATTCTCCCACTGGTGGAGGCCGAGTAATGATATGTATGACTCGCGAATTCTCCCACTGGTGGAGGCCGAGTAATGATATGTATGACTCGCGAATTCTCCCACTGGTGGAGGCCGAGTAATGATATGTATGACTCGCGAATTCTCCCACTGGTGGAGGCCGAGTAATGATATGTATGACTCGCGAATTCTCCCACTGGTGGAGGCCGAGTAATGATATGTATGACTCGCGAATTCTCCCACTGGTGGAGGCCGAGTAATGATATGTATGACTCGCGAATTCTCCCCGGAGGCCGAGTGATGTATCATGGTTGCCGCGATAGGCAAATGATATGCATGACTGCCGCGATAGGCAAATGACTATGTACCCTGTCTTCCTCCCTCGTTCCCTGCCTTAATACATGTTATGTAAATGATAAAGATGAACATGAATGAAGAATGGTTACGAATTATGTCTCTTTAAATTGTATATTCATGTATATCTGTCAGCATGCATTCCTTACTAAGCATTAGGCTTATAGTTAAATTATGGTGTAGGTGAAGAAGGTTCAGGTGAGGATGTTATGTGCAAAGAGGACGCTTAAGGCTGGTTGCTGGAGGATGCTCAAGGTGACAGTGCGGGGCTGGAGAGGCGATTTATGACCCCTGGTTTAAACTCTCATGTTACAGTAAGTTAAGGATATGGTAGATTAAGTAGGATGAGATTATTTTAAAACGTTGAGTTTGAAACCGTCTAGTGGATCACTGAGTCAGGGAATGGTTATATAGATTTATGAATGATCTGTTGCTTAAGTCTTCAGCTATATGCATTTGGACGAGTGTGTTTTCTTCCAGTGAAAGGAGTCCTTTGATGTTTTAGTGTTCTCTACCGTAAGACGGAAGCTGGATGAGGCAATCTTCCGGTCCGGCTGACGTCATCGGCAAATGCCGAATGTTAGAGTTTGATGGTTTAGTCTTCCGGCTGACGTCATCGGCAGATGCCGAAGGATAATTGTTTGATGGTTTAGTCTTCCAATTGTCAAGAAACCAATGACCGAGTCTAGTCGCTCGACTCTGTGAAAGTTTGAGCCGACGAGGCGTGGGAAGTCGGGCACGAGAGGGTTCGTTTTCCTTAATGGTTCTGCGTCTCTATTACCAGTTTAAAAAAATATATATGTATAATGTGGAAGTTTGTTGTGAGAGAGTAAGTGAATGTAATAATAGTAAAAGTCAGGCAACGGTTAATGAAAGTATATGAGTACGTGACGGCTCCTGGCCGGGGTCGTTATAGAAAGCATCAATTAGATCACCATCATCATTATCACTATCACCAGAATAATTACATACCTCATTTTCCTTGGCCATGAAGCACAAGTTAGCCACTTCCTCGTCTTCGGAGGAGGTGTCACTTTCACTATCTCGATTAGCGACCGGATGATGTTTTTAATTTAGCACGTGAGACCCACGTGTTCACGGAAGAAGATGAAGAAAATGTGTTTTGTCGATTAGCGACCGGATGATGATGTTTTAATTCGCACGCGAGACCCAGTGTCACCGGAAGATGTCTCCTTTTAGGTGACGTTAAGCGAGTCACGCGTAATGCACGTGATGACCGGACGACTAAATTTCTGAGGGCTGTCAACGATGCAACCCATGCAAACACGAGTGGTATTATGTTAAGAGAATTGAGGATACCTCCTCTTTTCCGGAATGTCAAGAAACCAATGACCGAGTCTAGTCGCTCGACTCTGTGAAAGTTGAGCGACGAGGCGTGGGAAGTCGGGCAATGCCGAATGTTAGAGTTTGATGGTTTAGTCTTCCGGCTGACGTCATCGGCAAATGCCGAATGTTAGAGTTTGATGGTTTAGTCTTCCGGCTGACGTCATCGGCAAATGCCGAATGTTAGAGTTTGATGGTTTAGTCTTCCGGCTGACGTCATCGGCAAATGCCGAATGTTAGAGTTTGATGGTTTAGTCTTCCGGCTGACGTCATCGGCAAATGCCGAATGTTAGAGTTTGATGGTTTAGTCTTCCGGCTGACGTCATCGGCAAATGCCGAATGTTAGAGTTTGATGGTTTAGTCTTCCGGCTGACGTCATCGGCAAATGCCGAATGTTAGAGTTTGATGGTTTAGTCTTCCGGCTGACGTCATCGGCAAATGCCGAATGTTAGAGTTTGATGGTTTAGTCTTCCGGCTGACGTCATCGGCAAATGCCGAATGTTAGAGTTTGATGGTTTAGTCTTCCGGCTGACGTCATCGGCAAATGCCGAATGTTAGAGTTTGATGTGTCCCAGCTTCCCGCACTCAAAGCAAGTGATCTCCTTATCCTTTTGAGGTTTGTTTCCCTTTGAGAATCTCCTACCTTGCATCTTTTTCCGTTGGAGAAATTTGCTGAATTTTCTTGTTATGAATGCAATCTCCTCATCATCCTCTTCTTGTTCGAACTCTTCGGGTTTGCTTGATGTGGCCTTGAGAGCAATGTCTTTTCTCTTGGAGACTTCATTTTCTTTGAGATTTTCCTTCTCATTGGCTCTCATCGTTATATCATGTGTCATGAGAGAGCCAATAATTTCTTCCAGCTTGAGGACTTTGAGATCCCTAGTTTCTTGAATGGCTGTCACCTTGGGTTGCCATCCTCTTAGTAGACACCTAAGAATCTTTCTTACCAATTTTTCATTTGGATACGTTCTACCAAACACTTTCAAACTATTAGTAATGTCAGTAAAATGAGTAAACATTGAACTAATAGATTCATTCTTTTCCATAGAGAATAATTCACACCAAAATACTCATTTTACTTTCCTTTACTTGATTTATTCCTTCATGAGTTATTTCAAGTAACCGCCAAATCTCAAATGTACTATCACACCCTTGTACTCTATTAAATTCATCTCTATTTAGAGCACAATATAAAGTATTGATTGCCTTAGGATTCAAACTCAAATTCTTTTTATCAGAATCATTTAGTTCATGTGATGCTTTAGGAGTACTAACACCATTTCTAGTTTTTACAGCTATGTATGGACCATTCTCAATAATATTCCATAAATCATAATCCATGGTTTGAACAAAAATTCTCATCCTAGACTTGTAACACCCGACATTCTCAGTCTGGTGATTTTCTTAACGGAATTAACGGTCACCTCTTTATTTGACCTTTTATCTAATAATTATATGCCAAAGCTTATTGGATTTCTATTGTAGTGGCAGAATTGCAATTAGGGAGGGACTTATCTGGTATAAGTAGAAAGTGGAAACCTTAAACCCCAATTAAACCTCACTATAGCCGACACATTTACTCTCGGCGATTTCTCTCTTCTCTGGAGCTCTCTCTCTCAGCCAGTTACAGCTCCTTTCGGCGACAGACTGTTAAGTCTCTTTTTCGACGATCCACGCCCTAGGTAAGACTCGAACAATGTAGTTACGGGTTATCTATTAGAGCTCTGTTTTCAGTTAGAACTCGAGGTTTTAGATTCTTTGATGGCAGAGTAATAATAGGATCATTTCTATTATGCGTTTAGTAAAGGCATTTCCGAGTTGATTTTGGACATTTAGATAGCTGTATGCGATTAGTCACTGGGCTGAATTTGGTTATTTAGATTGTAGAAATTTAATCCACGCACACAAGGTGCTCGGCTGATCAATATAGAAAATACAAGTAGGATAAGCATTAGGATGTTTTTTGGTTAGCATTATTAGGATTTTATTTTTAACTTGGAAATGTGAAATGATTCAGGTGAAGAAGATTTGAAAGGAGTATTCCATTTACAAAGGACACTAGGTAAGTGAATGTATTAAGACTTCCGGCCAATAGGGCCCTATATCACAAGGACATTAAGTTAGTTTCAGTTGTCTGATGTTTGTTCTGTGTTAGTAAGATTTCTTGTATTTGGATGATTTATGGATGCTGAGAATTTTGTTATGTGACGTTCTGGTAGAGTCTATGAAGTCGACTGTTCTGGATGATACTTTCTATAGTCTGATGATTCAAGAGCATCCATGTCATGCATCATGATTTACTTCTCAAGCATATGAAAATGTTTTATGAGCATGTTTTTCTCATGAACAAGATATGACAACGAATATGAAACTTATGCAACCGGATTAAGTGACGGTTGGGGGCGGTTTGGCGTATGTCACTGTCCAAAGAGAAGGACCATGAATACGGCCCGAAAGGGACTATGTATACTTGCACTGTCATTCCCCCTTTACGGAACAAGTCCTCTCTTAATCCATATGATGAAAGTGATGAACAAGAACACGAATAAGAACAGGAAAAGAGCAGGAAACGAACATGATCATGATTTTATTGCAATTATGGATTCATGTATACATGTTAGCATTGCATTCCTTACTAAGCATTAGGCTTATAGTTTGAACCTTATGATGTAGGTGACGAAGTATCAGATGAAGATTTCAAAGTTAATGAAGATGTCTAAGTTTAGTTGCTAGAAGGTGATCAGGGTGCGATTCTGTGGCTGGATGGCGATTGAGACCCCTGGTTAATGCTCTATGATTTATTTATGATTAGGAATATGGTAGTTTAAGCAGGATGAGTTTATTTTTATAATATTGAGTTTTGAAATTATCTGGTTGACTACTGAGTCTGGAAATGATTATAAGGATTATTAGATTATCTGTTGTTAAGTCTTCCGCTACATGTATTCTGGATGAGCATCTGATTTCCATTTATAAGAGTGATTATTCAATGAAGTTAGAAGTCTGTGCATATCTATGCCCACTGATAACTGTACTCCATCGGATGATGTTAGGAATTTGCATCCACCGATAGATGTTCTCTATTGGAAGATGTATGAATTTGTATCCACCGATAGATGTTCTCTATCGGAAGATGTATGAGTTTGCACCAACCGATAGATACCCCCTATCGGAAGATGTGTGTGCTTGCATCCACCGATAGATGTTCTCTATCGGAAGAGGTCTTAAATGAACACGTGGATTGCACAAGTCTATCGGTAGATGTAAGTAAAATGTCTTGTCGTTTTGCTATTGGTCGATGTGAGTAAAACCTTGTCGCCTAGTAATCGGCAGAAGCAAATAAGTCTTCTGCCGGGTGATGTCTAAAGAATCACATGTATGGCATGTGCCCATCGGTAGATGTCTTCTACTGAGCGATGCCTAACGAGTCAATATCGGATGTGCTTTCTATCGGTAGCTGTCTGCAATCCCATGCATCCCAAGAACGATAAAGTCGTGTGATCTGTGGGCATTTTTCATTCTGCCCTATTATGTCGTAGATTAATGTCTGAATCTAGTCGCTCTATTCTGTGATGATGTATGCGAACAACTTTACGGGGAGTCGAGTTCTTGAAGGTAGAGTTCTGTCAGATATGCTAATGGTTTAAAAAAAAATAATGTACAGAGTGTAATTTAAAGTTAGTGTTCTACGAAAGTTATGAATTACGTGGCGACTCCAACTGGGGTCGTTACAATTATGGTATCAGAGCAAAACCAGGTTCTAAAATAGATTCTGCAGACTGCCTCCCAGCACAGATTGCCACCTGAGTACACCTCAGCAATTGTAAGTGTTTATGATTTTAGCAATGTCATTAAGTTAAGATATGCTATGATTATTGTTTAGGAATCCCAAAATGGTGAGAGGTCAACAGAGAGAAGACAATGTGGATAGTAACACTATTGCTCAGCTGACAGAATTGGTTATTCGTCAATTACGCCAGATAGAATAGCTTGTGACCACTAGAGAGGAACAAGGCAACTCCAGTACTAATGCAACTCATAATAATGGGGGTGATCGTTTCCACCGGCTCCGACCCCTGGTGTTTAATGGACATGTTTCGGATCCTATTTATGCGGAGGAATGGATTCGAAAGATAGAGGATATGTTTAAGTATGCGAAGGTTGACGAAGGGGATAAGGTTGCATATGCTGTCTTTCATTTGGAATTGAGTGCAAGACATTGGTGGGATTCAATCCAGAGCACCGCTAATGCAGGAGCTATGACCTTGGAAATGTTTAAGACTGCCTTCTTTGACAAATACTTCAATAGGACTGTTCGGGCCAACAAGAAGAAGGAGTTCATGAATTTGGACAAACTGGCTCTGTGACGGATTATATATGCAAATTTGATGCTTTATCACGGTTTGCTCCTCGATTGGTTGAGGATGATGAGGACACGATTTACCAATTTGTTCAAGCACTTCAGCCGAGTTTGTATATGAGAGTAAAGACTGCTGGAATACACAATGTACCTTATGGCAAACTGACGGCTAAGGCCTTGGAGTTGGAAGAGGCTGAGATGACAGCATATGCACAGCGTGAGCAGCTAAGGAAGTTCACGAAGGAAACTCAGCCACCACCACATTAGAACAAAGGATGGCAGCCGCAACAGAACAGGGGACCGTAAAAACAACAGCAGGCATAAAGAGACCCTTCAATCCAAATAATGACCAAGGGAAGGGAAAACGACCATTAGCCCCTTTATGCTCCAATTGCCAGAAGAACCACCATGGCGAATGCAAGTTGCATTCTGGCCGTTGCTTCAGATGTGATAAAGTTGGACATATAGTCAGAGACTGCCCCATGCCACCTGATCCAAATCAAGCAAGAGTAATGCCCCGAGTCTTTGCTATGATGGAAGATGAAGATACCATGCTGCATACGATCATCACAGGTACAATTATGATCTGCGGTATTTCTGCTTATACACTTATAGACACGGGAGCCACACACTCATTTATTGCAACCTTATTTGCCTGTAAGCATAAGTTTGATTACTTACCAGCTGATAGGCCATATAGTGTGATGTTACCATCAGGAAAGTCCTTGTATTCTGAGCAGATATTGAGAGGTGATATTATGTCCTTAGGAGATAAGAAGTTATATGCAGAATTAATAGTAATTGACATGGAGGGGTATGAAGTTATACTGGGAATGGATTGTTTATTCAGACACCATGCCACGATAAGTTGTAGGTCTTGTTTGGTTGAATTCAGACCCCCGAATGGAGATCGGTATACCTTTCAAGCTATCCCAAAGATAAGTAAAATACCGATTATATCCTCACTAGAGACTCAACAGATATTGAATGGCAGCTGTGAGAGTTACCTAGCTAGTATAATGGATGTTCGGGTGAAGAATAAGATAGAATTACAAGATATTCCTATTGTCCAAGAGTTCCCTGAGGCATTTTTGGATGATTTTCCAGGACTACCACCTGATAGAGAAATAGAGTTTGTAATTGATACATATCCCCAGGCATTACCCGTATCTAAGAACCCTTATCGCATGGCACCTGTTGAGCAAAAGGAATTAAAAGTTCAACTACAGGAATTAGTAGACAAGGGATTTATACGCTCTAGTAGTTCTCCCTAGGGTGCACCTGTGTTATTCGTTAAGAAGAAAGATGGTTCCCTAAGGATGTGCATAGATTACCGAGAACTAAACAAGTTGACAATTAAGAATAAGTACCCCTTGCCCCGAATTGACGACTTGTTTGACCAATTACAATGAGCTAAAGTGTTTTCAAAGATTGACTTGCGTTGGGGGTACTACCAACTGAAAGTTAAAGAAGAAGATGTACCTAAGACAGCTTTTAGGACCCGTTATGGACATTATGAATTCCTTGTGATGTCGTTTGGATTAACCAATGCACCTGCAGCTTTTATGGATTTGATAAACCGAGTATTTCGTGAATATTTGGACAAGTTTGTGATTGTATTCATAGATGATATTCTTATATACTCACAGACTGAAGCTGACCACGAAGAACACTTAAAAGTAGTTTTGACAACCCTGAAACAGCAACAACTTTATGCTAAGTTGTCCAAGTGTGAATTCTGGCTGGATAAGGTTAACTTCTTAGGCCATGTCATCTCTGCTGAGGGCATATCAGTAGATCCAACCAAGATTCAAGCTGTTAATGACTGGCCACAGCCAAGAAATGCCAGTGAAGTCTGTTGTTTTCTTGGTTTGGCAGGCTATTATAGGAAGTTTATTAAGGGATTTTCGATGATAGCTAAGCCTTAAACTAATTTAACAAAGAAGGACACCAAGTACTCTTGGACTGAGGCTTGTGAAGATGGCTTCCAGACACTTAAACTGAAGTTGACATCAGCCCCGCTTTTGACTCTTCCAACCGAAGAAGGTAAGTTTAGTGTTTACTGTGATGCATCAAAAATTGGTTTGGGGGGTGTTTTGATGCAAGATGGTAAGGTTGTTGCGTATGCCTCTAGGCAGCTGAAGAGTTATGTGCAGAACTACGCCACTCACGATTGGAATTAGCTGCTGTTGTGTTTGCACTGAAGGTTTGGAGGCACTACTTGTATGGTCGGCAGTGTGATGTGTTTTCAGACCACAAGAGCCTGAAATACCTATTTACTCAAAAGGAATTAAACATGAGACATAGACGTTGGTTAGAATTTGTTAAAGAATATGACTTTGAAATTAAGTATCATCCCGGTAAGGCCAATGTCGTGGCTGATGCACTAAGCAGAATGTCAAAGACAATGCAGCCCACAGTATCAACCATATCAGTACCTCTGAGGCAGGAAGTTCAAAAGATCGAATTGGAGTTAGTTCATGAGTTGTCGAGCCTACTTGCTACTCTAACCATTCAACTAACCATTTTGGATAAGATCAAAGAGGCACAGCAGATGGAATCAAAGGAGAATGATAGTATGATGAGTAAGTTAAAGGACGCCTCCTTTGAGTTCAGCCTCTCTAATGATGGTATTTTGAAATTTAGGAATCGATGGTACATTCCGAGTGTTACGGAGTTGCGTGAGTTGATCTTGGCTGAAGCTCATTCTTCTCCCTTTTCTGTGCATCCGGGTAGCACCAAGATGTATCGGGACTTGAAGCTACATTATTGGTGGCCAAATTTAAAGAGGGATGTGGCTAAGTTTGTATAGTCATGCTTGATTTGCCAACAAGTTAAAGCAGAACACCAACGCCCAGTAGGTACTTTTCAACCCTTACCAATCCCTGAATGGAAGTGGGAAAACATTGCCATGGATTTTGTAGTAGGATTACCAAAGACAATCAAATGACATGATGGTGTTTAGGTTGTGGTAGCCCAAATGACAAAATCAGCACATTTTATATCAGTAAGAATGACCTTTTCAATGGACCAGCTTGCTAACCTGTACATTCAAGAAATTATCAGATTGCATGGGATTCCCTTATCTATTGTTTCCGATCGTGATCCTCGATTCACCTCAAGATTTTGGCAAAGTTTTCAAGGCACATTAGGAACAAAGTTATCCTTCAGCACCGCCTTCCACCCTCAAACCGATGGTCAATCTGAGAGGATTATTCAGATACTTGAAGATATGTTAAGGGCTTGTGTGTTAGAGTTTCAGGCATCGTGGAGTCGATACCTGCCCTTGATTGAGTTTGCTTACAACAATAGTTACCAGTCCACCATAGGTATAGCACCTTATGAAGCACTTTATGGCAGAAAGTGCAGGTCACCTTTGTACTAGGATGAGGTCGGTGAAGGAAAACTCCTAGATCCCGAGATCTTGCAACTGATGTCTGACAAGATTGCCATTATTAGGAAAAGAATGATTACTGCACAAAGCCGACAGAAAAGTTATGCAGACCAAAGGAGGACAGATCTGGTGTTCTCCGTCGGAGATGATGTATTTTTAAAGATTTCACCATTTAAGGGAGTACTTAGATTTTGCAAGAAGGGAAAGTTTAATCCGCGATTCGTTGGACCATTCCCTGTCTTGGAAAGGATTGGCAGCACAGCTTATAGACTGCAATTGACTCTTTCACTGGAGAAAGTTCACAATGTTTTTCATGTGTCTATGTTGAGAAAATGCATACGGGATCCTACACATGTTGTTAAGCCAGTGGATATCAAAATTGAGCCAACATTAATGTATGAAGAGAAGCCAGTGCAAATTTTGGAATCTGCAGTAAAGACTCTAAAGAATAAGGAAATTCCTTTGGTTAAGGTCTTATGGACAAACCATGGAGTTGAAGAAGCAACATGGGAACGACAGCAAGATATGTTGGATAAATATCCGGACCTCTTTGTTTGATCAATTTTCGGGGACGAAAAATTTATTTAAGGAGGGGTGGATGTAACACCCGACATTCTCAGTCAGGTGATTTTCTTAACGGAATTAACGGTCACCTCTTTATTTGACCTTTTATCTAATAATTATATGCCAAAGCTTATTGGATTTCTATTGTAGTGGCAGAATTGTAATTAGGGAGGGACTTATCTGGTATAAGTAGAAAGTGGAAATCTTAAACCCCAATTAAACCTCACTGTAGCTGACACATTTACTCTCGGCGATTTCTCTCTTCTCTGGAGCTCTCTCTCTCAGCCAGTTACAGCTCCTTTCGGCGACAGACTGTTAAGTCTCTTTTCCGACGATCCACGCCCTAGGTAAAACTCGAACAATGTAGTTACGGGTTATCTATTTGAGCTCTGTTTTCAGTTAGAACCCGAGGTTTCAGATTCTTTGATGGCAGAGTAATAATAGGATCATTTCTATTATGCGTTTAGTAAAGGCATTTCTGAGTTGATTCTGGACATTTAGATAGCTGTATGTGATTAGTCACTAGGCTGAATCTGGTTATTTAGATTGTAGAAATTTAATCCACGCACACAAGGTGCTCGACTGATGAATATAGAAAATACAAGTAGGATAAGCATTAGGATGATTTTTGGTTAGCATTATTAGGATTTTATTTTTTACTTGGTAATGTAAAATGATTCAGGTGAAGAAGATTTGAAAGGAGTATTCCATTTGCAAAGGACACCAGGTAAGTGAATGTATTAAGACTTCCGGCCAATAGGGCCCTACATCACAAGGACATTAAGTTAGTTTCAGTTGTCTGATGTTTGTTCTGTGTTAGTAAGATTTCTTGTATTTGGATGATTTATGGATGCTGAGAATTTTGTTATGTGACGTTCTGGTAGAGTCTATGAAGTCGACTGTTCTGGTATGATACTTTCTATAGTCTGATGATTCAAGAGCATCCATGTCATGCATCATGATTTACTTCTCAAGCATATGAAAATGTTTTATGGGCATGTTTTTTCCATGAACAAGATATGACAACGAATATGAAACTTATGCAACCGGATTAAGTGAGGGTTGGGGGCGGTTTGGCGTATGTCACTGTCTAAAGAGAAGGACCATGAATACGGCCCGAAAGGGACTATGTACACTTGCACTGTCATTCCCCCTTTACGGCACAAATCTTCTCTTAATCCATATGATGAAAGTGATGAACAAGAACACGAATAAGAACAGGAAAAGAGCATGAAACGAACATGATCATGATTTTCTTGTAATCATGCATTCATGTATACATGTTAGCATTGCATTCCTTACTAAGCATTAGGCTTATTATTTGAACCTTATGATGTAGGTGACGAAGTATCAGGTGAAGATTTCAAAGTTAATGAAGATGTCTAAGTTTAGTTGCTGGAAGGTGTTCAGGGTGCGATTCTGTGGCTGGATGGCGATTGAGACCCCTGGTTAATGCTCTATGATTTATTTATGATTAGGAATATGGTAGTTTAAGCAGGATGAGTTTATTTTTATAATATTGAGTTTTGAAATTGTCTGGTTGACTACTGAGTCTGGAAATGATTATAAGGATTATTAGATTATCTGTTGTTAAGTCTTCCGCTACATGTATTCTGGATGAGCATCTGATTTCCATTTATAAGAGTGATTATTCAATGAAGTTAGAAGTCTGTGCATATCTATGCCCACTGATAACTGTACTCCATCGGATGATGTTAGGAATTTGCATCCACCGATAGATGTTCTCTATTGGAAGATGTATGAATTTGCATCCACCGATAGATGTTCTCTATCGGAAGATGTATGAGTTTGCACCAACCGATAGATACCCCCTCGGAGATGTATGAGTTTGCACCAACCGATAGATACCCCCCTATCAGAAGATGTGTGGGCTTGCATCCACCGATAGATGTTCTCTATCGGAAGAGGTCTTAAATGAACACGTGGATTGCACAAGTCTATCGGTAGATGTTGTGTGTTTCTCATCGGTAGATGTAAGTAAAATGTCTTGTCGTTTTGCTATCGGTCGATGTGAGTAAAACTTTGTCGCCTAGTAATCGGCAGAAGCGAATAAGTCTTATGCCAGGTGATGTCTAAAGAATCACACATATGGCACGTGCCCATCATTAGATGTCTTCTACTGAGCGATGCCTAACGAGTCATGCGTAGAGCACGTGACGATCGGATGATGTGCTTTCTATCGGTAGCTATCTGCAATCCCATGCAGCCCGAGAACGATAAAGTCTTGTGATCTGTGGGCATTTTTCCTTCTGCCCGATTATGTCATAGATTAATGTCTGAATCTAGTCGCTCTATTCTGTGATGATGTATGCTAACAACTTTACGGGGAGTCGAGTTCTTGAAGGTAGAGTTCTGTCAGATATGCTAATGGTTTAAAAAAAAAATAATGTACAGAGTGTAATTTAGAGTTAGTGTTCTACGAAAGTTATGAATTACGTGGCGACTCCAACTGGGGTCGTTACAAGACTTCCAATAAACATAATCATTTCCATAAAAAAATAGAGGTCTAGTAATAGATTGCCCTTCTATATGTGAGGTATTTGTGTTGAATGCCATTTCTAAATATGTAATAATTCTTTTAATCACAATTAAGAGGATTTTACACTTGCTCTAATACCAATTGTAGGATCGTTTTTACCTAAGAGGGGGGTGAATTAGGTTTATTGCTTCCTATAATCCTTATTAATTGTGATCACAATCAAATTAATTATTTACTCTAAAGTCTGTAAATTTAATAATATCAAATTAAGTTGACGAGATGGATGCAATCATAAACAAGTAAAGAGTTAAAGGAAAAGAGTAATTGACACCAGGATTGTTTACGCGGTTCAGTCAACCTGCCTACGTCCGCGCTCCAAGGGCTCCCCTTGAAGATTCTTATCTTCTCTTCCACGAGAATCTTTGATTAAACTTCCCGGGTGTCGATCAACTGCCTTTACACTCTTGGTTGAACTTCACGGGCATCAATCAACTGCCTGTACAATCTCACTCGAAGAGATTCACCCTTTTACAACTTTCAAATAAAGTTTTGAGTAAAGCTAAAGACACACTCTCTCAATAAAGAAATCTCAAGTGTTTGATCTTTGAGAGAAGTGGAGGATTGAAGAATAGTCATAAATGTACGCACTTGAAATGTAACACCCGGTTTTACGAGATTTTAATATTCCAATATATAATGGCATTTTTGTAAATATGTCAGATTAAGTCTGTTTTGTTAAAAGAAAGCGTTATTAAGATCCTAATAACTAATATGGATTTTAGGAGAAGTTCGAGAATTTTTGGAATTGTAACGCTAAATTACGAGTTTTGTGTTTCTTGTAATATAAAGGATATTGTAGTAAATATATTAAACGAGGTCCGATTTGCGAACGGAGAGTTTTGATGAAACCCTAGTGAAAAATACAAATTATTAGTGAAATAAGAAAATTTTGGAGAAAATGAATGGTTAGCTAAATAACGAAACAAAGGATGAAACAAATATAAAATCAAAAGGAAGGGCAAAAAGGTAATTTGCCAAGACAATTGATTAAAATCACAATTTCCCTCTTCCTCCAGAACACTTCACGCGATTCCTTCTCTGCGAAACACCTCTAGGCGATTTTCTCCTTCTTCCTCGTGCAATCTCTTCTTCTGGTGATTCCTCCTCCAATCAACCCTCGTTCTTCACGTTTTCTCCTCCGATCAACGTTCTAGGTAAGATTCTATAGTTTTTGGACGTTAGAGTTTGATTTCTAGAGTTTAAACGATTAGGGTTTGTTTAGGGTTTTTGTTAAAAACATGATTTAGAGTTTAAAATCGATAGATCTACTGTATTTGTGAGTGCAATGGGCGTATTGGGTGTTATTGGACGAAGTTAAATAGTTTATTGAGGAATGTTAGGGTTTCAAAAAGTTGGAGCTTTGGAAAACTCCATTAATGGAGATTTTGAGGTGTCGAGCGTGAATTGCTCGATAAAATGCCTTAATGAGTTAAATTAGAGTTTTAGAAAATTTCTTTAGTTAAGGGTTTGTTAGTTTGGACGTTTAATGATTTAAACGCGCTTTAACGACGATTGTTATTAATTTGCCTTAGGTGAACAGCGCTCGTGGACGGAGCTTGAATTTGCAACGGACGCGAGGTAAGTTCTCGTGACTTACTATGGCCGATTGGCCTACACTGTACGTCGAAGTCGCGTTGAGGATTATTGGATCTTGTTGTTTAATTGCTTTGGTCGGGTAGTTAGGATTAGTTGTTTACGTAGTTAGGCTTGTTATCGTCTTGATGATATATATGTTGTATGTTTATTTTATGCATTTAACTATTTATGCATCACGTATTTTAAAATAACATGAAAATGGATTTCTGCATGAGTTTACGAAAATGAAATGAATTAATGAAACGAATCTACGTAATCTGTTATCTGGTCATGGCGAGGTGGGGTTCAGGCATGGCTGTTTACGGATGTAAGCATGTCTTCCCCCCGGTAGATGGAAAGAGCTGTCCAATCGTCGGATGTGCCCTTTCTATCTGGTGAGAGTAGACCTCAGTGACATCTCTGTTGTCTGTAATGATCTGTTCTGTTAAGTAATCTGCATGATTTCTGAAACTCATATGCACAGCATACATCTGCATTTACGAAGATTACGGAGCCTTTAGCTCATAGTTGTCTGTATGGTGTCGGTGATTTTGATACAGGTGAGGACAAGATCCCTCCACCCGTGGAGTGAGCAGTTGAAGAAAGATGGCCCATGGGAGTGTGCTGGGCAGTCGGTGCGCTTTTTGACCCGTGGGGACGTAAGTAAATGTTTTGACAATTGTATAGATAGAACATTTTAAGATGTTGGTATCTGGATAGTTAATTGATAAATGTATTGATGTTTTCAACGTTTTGGTAAACCGTTTTATAAAGCGTTTTGTTAAGCTTGTAATTCAATGTTACCGAACTGCTTGGTTATCAAATTTTATAGGGGTTTTATTTGGTTTTTTTAAACGAACCCACACAGTTTGTTTTTATGAAATTTGGTTATGTTTTAAATAAGTCTTAAGTCGGTTTTGGGGTGATTGGCGAAGTGAGGATTGAGTGAGGTTGAGAGTATTTGTTATGTTGAAGTTTTAGGAGGAGATGAGGAAGTAAAAATTGTTAAGTGTGCAGGGGGAAGAAAATGAGAAAAGGGAGAAGTATGCTCTCTGGAATTTTCAGATTCCAGAGAGCATGCCGATCGATCGCCTAAGGAGGTGATCGATCGGCAAGAAGAGTCAGCACTCTCTGGAAAATCCAGAGATTGTGCCGATCGATCGCCCCCATGTTTTACAACACAACCGATCGATTGGTTGAAATGGCTGATCGATCGGCCATGCTTTTTACGGGCAGAATGCCCATTCTGCCCATTTGTTCTGTGCCTTTAAGATTTTAATTTTTATTAATTGTTTCCCTATGTTTTCTTAAATGTTTTTAAACCCATTTCAATTATTTATACTTTGATTTAACGATTTAACGAAAATGTTAACTTGAAAATGTTTAAGGTTTAAAAAGGAAAATTTTATATGGGAAATTAAGGGAATAGTTAAGGGACGTTACATGAAAGTTGAGAGAAAACTTTTTGATCGGCTTGCTTTTTTTTTCCAAAAACTTCATTCTTCAATTTATACTCCTTTTGAATTCTGTCATTAAGTGGTCGACACCTTGTTACGTTGAGTGTAGAGAAAAGACCATTGTGAATAGTTCTGGTCAACACCTTGGAACATGGGTCGACACTTTGTTACCGTTGGAGTTAGCTGATTTATCTGTTGAAATATGTTTCAGTTGAAATCTTCTAATATGTGGTCGACACTTCAGTCTTCTTTGTATTCCAGTGTCGACACCTGTAAAATCAGGTCGACACTTGATTAGCCTGTTTGCACTCGGGTCGACACTCGATTCTTCTCTGTCTCTATTTCTTCACAAGTTCGGTCGACACTTCAATTTCGCGGTCGACACTTGATTTGCTTCTGTTTGCGCTTGGGGTCGACACTCACATTTGGGGTCGACACTCGAATTTCCTCTGTCTCCATTCCTTCACAAGTTTGGTCGACACTTGCATTTATCGTTCGACACTTATTTTGCTTCCATTTGCGCTTGGGGTCGACACTCGAATTTCCTCTGTCTCCATACCTTCAGAAGTTTGGTCGACACTTGAAGCACTCCGAACTGGTTTTTCTTTCTTTTAGCTATTACACACTTGATAAACTACTAAATACCCTTTTTCAAGGGCATTCTCAATTTAGGTATTTGCAAAAATATTTATTCCTTAAGTTTCATCATCCATCATTATAAAAAAATATATTTTTGTTAAACGCATTATAATTAAACATCATCAAAAACTCATAATCTTAAACTCATTTTAAGTTAACACATCCTTCATTCTTTTCATGAATTGTGTACATCATAAAGTTCCTTACCTATATCATAAAGTTCAAACTATGAGGCTAATGCTCAATAAGAGATGCATAAACTATCATGAACATGGATACATAAGCAATTTTCTTAAAAATAGTCTTATTGCGGTTCTTTCTTACTAGGTGTCTTTTACTTGCTTTAGTTTTGATATATCAATCTAGGGAAGCGAAAAGGCACCTCATGATCTCGTCTTATGTGACAACCAACTCATAATACATAATCATAAACCCCTCTTTATTCATTGGAAGGCCTCTTGATTCCTCTTGTGTGCGTTTGTCCCTTTTTCTTTTGTTGAGGTTGATTCTCCTTTAGGTATTTTCTCCTTACCTCAATTTGTTTGGCGAATTGGAACTCCATCTCTTTCTAATTTGAGTGCCTTAGACACAATCTTTGCATAGGGCACATCTTGAGTGCCATAAATATTCACGCTTAGATTAATTTCCACTTTCATTCCTTGCACGAATTGATAAACTTTCAGATCATTAGTTGACACAAGATGTGTTATGAAACGTGATAGAGCTTTGAACTTTCACACATATTCGAAAACGAGTGTAATCTGACAAAGTTGAACAAACTCCACCAGTTTTCATGTCCTAGAGGCATGACTAAAGTACCTGCCATAGAAGATCTCCTTAAATTCCTCCCATGAAATTGCCTTCACATTATGAGTAGTTTTGATTGAGTCCCATCGAAACCTTGCATCTTGGACTAGAAGATATGTCATGCAGGAAACTCTCTTATTGTCCTTGATCTTAGCAAACTCAAACATATCTTCCAATCCTCGAATCCATTCTTCAGCTTTGATTGGATTCGAAGAACCTCCATCAAGTCTTGGTGGTATTAGATGATGAAACTTCTCCCATCCAGATTGCATATGGGGCAACACGCGGGTTCCCTTGTCTTTCTCTTTCCATGGATCTTTCTATATATTGGATCTGCATTTCCACATGGTCAGTTAATCGTCCAATAACTGCATCTCTGTCATCCATGTTTTTTCTAGCTTCTCTAACCATAGTCTCCCCTCTAAATAACCTAATATAATAACGTAAAATGGAAAACAATTCAAAACTAAATTTAACAAAGCGAACATACTTACAATTGAAGAAGCATTCTCATGAGAAGCCTAGTGCGTCAATGCAAAAACCGCTCTGATACCATGTTTATACGTCCCGTAGCGCACTATTTCTACTTTATTTTTTCTTTAAAAGAATTTAGTTAAAATTTTAAAATCACTTCATTGAATAGAATTTGAATTTTTGAAAAGAACATACCTCTTCAAGGGTTGGCCTATCTGTTCAAGGGTCGAAACTTGCTAGACTAAACTTCAATTTTTATTCATTATAATTAGCCCTAAACACATCCTAATGCTATTGAAGGTTTCATCCAAATGGCTTAGTGAAAATATCGTCTAATTGATCAACAAAATTAAAGAACTCAAGCATAATATCTCCGTTTTGCACATGTTATCGAATGAAATTATAATAGATTTTTATACGTTTGATTCTAGAGTTTTGAATAGGATTCTTGGAAATGTTTATAGCATTAGTATTAGCACATTTAATCAAAATTTTCTCCTAGAAGAGACTATAGTCCTCTAAGGTTTGTTTTATCCAAAACATTTAAGCACAACTCCCTGTGACAACATATTGATTTTCGGCCGTAGAAATTTCAACAAAGTTTTTTTTCTTAGAGAATTAAGATACTAAAGATTCTCCAAGAAATTGATAAGTATCACTTGTACTCTTTTTATCTACTAAACTACTAGCATAATCGAAATCAAAATATCCCAGTAAATTGAAAGAAGTTTCCTTGGGATACCATAGCCCTAAATAGGATGTCTCACTTAAATATTTAAATATCTTTTTAACCGCATGTAAGTGAGATTCCTTAGGAGAATCTTTAAACCTAGCACACAAACATATAATAAAATAATATTAGGTATACTTGTCGTTAGATACAACAAAGCCTAATCATGCCATGATATTTCTTTAAATCCACATCTTTATCTTTTTCATTCTTATCTAACTTGGTGGAAGTGCTCATAAGACTATAAGAAGATTTGGATGAGTTCTTACCGAATCTTTTTAGAAGCTCTTTAACATGCCTCTCTTGATTCAAGAAAATTCCATCATGAGATTGCGATGGATCCCATAAGAACTCCGAAGTTAAAAGTATTTCGGCGAGAGTAGTACCAGGTTGGGTGATCGACTGGAAAGTCCTCGCCAAACAAAGCCGTGTGGGGAGGATATTGGTTACGACCCAATCTCCAAAGCGGAAAATATCTTACTGGAAAAAAGAGTAGTTACAAATAGTATCAGAGCTTGTACCCAATCAAAAATTTGTACGTATGAGTACGACTGCAGGGCAAACCTCGTGTTGCGGTGTGGATCCTAGACTCGAGTATAGGAGAATCCCGGGTCGTAAAAATGGGGTCTTCATAATCCCACATTGCTTGGAAAAGTATATGAAAATGAAACATATGTAAGGAAACCCTCCCAAGATTGTAAGACGCTTTTTGAAGCACAATTGGCAACGGATCCCATAAGAACTCCGAAGTTAAAAGTACTTCAGCGAGAGTAGTACCAGGTTGGGTGACTGATTGGGAAGTCCTTGCCAAACAAAGCTGCGAGGGGAGGATTGGATTACGACCCAATCCTCAGAGCGGACAATATCTTACTGGGAAAAGAGGTCGTTACAAAATGTGTGTGAGAACATAAGCTAGGGATCGTGTGACGGGCCTATGGGGCACATCACATAAGATAAATGTGTAAAACATACATACATATATGTAAAAACTGAAGTGTTTGCAACTAGGACTCGTCAAGGGTTTCATAAGTGCATATACACCAATTTTTTTTTTTGAAAACCATGTTATGCAAAGTAGTACAATATAGAAAATCCTACCTCAATTACGACCACGACCTTACTGACTAGTCAACCTATGCTATCGGGAATAGGCATCGGGAAACAAGGTATCGAGTCCAAGATGCCAGAAATAGGGACACTACCAAAACCTATAACAAACTGACATCAAAAACCCAATTCAAAACACAAAAGATATCACTAGAGGAGTCCTAAAACAGAACTAAAAACTCACACGAAAGGATTGACATTCACACTCTAACCTTACCGAGGTATGAAACATGAGGTGATAAAGTTTCCCTAAATAAAAATCAGTGCAGGGTGCAAAATGAACTTCAGGGGTCAATTGCTCCAAGCAAGGGTAGACCCTTGCTCCACCCAAGACACAACATGGGTTAACACCTTGTGCAAATGGTTGGCTCTTGCTTCACACAAGACATAACATGGGTAGACACCTTATGCAAAGGGTCAACACTTGCTTCACAAAAGACACATCATGGGTAGACACCTAGTGCAAAGCATCGACCCTTGTCTCACACAAAAAAAAAAGTAGGGGTCGACACCTTAAGTAAAGGGTCGACCCTTGTTGCTCTCAGGTTAGAAGGGGATAAGCTTATGCATAAAATGCTCCTCATTAGTACAAGAAAATACTCCTCATTAAGAGTATTTTTAAACACATCAAAATTCAACCTTTATGTATAAATATCCTTGAAAACCAAACTTAAAATTACTTATCTAATTTAGCATACTCATCATCAAAACATAAAATAAGCTTATTTATCTTTAAGGTAACACAACTTACATAGAGACATACATGCTGAAGTGGTGACATTTTCTCTTGCAAAAATATAGTTTCTATTCTCGAGTGTTAAACAACCTCTCGTATTTCAAAACTTGAGCTTACATATTTGTGAGAGTTAGGATTTTGAACTTAAACCTTCAAAATACTTCTACACTTGTTATTTGTGGAACCATTAAAGAGAAAAATCTGTGAAGAGTCATTGTAAGGATTGATTGACATGCTCAAACTCAATCAAGGAGAAGAGTGACACTAGTGAAGAGTCATTGTAAGATTTGATTGACGTCTATAAGCTTAATAATTTATGATTAGAAGGGTTATAGTGGAAAGGAAACTTCAAGGAGGAGCCTTGAAGCTGACGTAGACAAAATTGGTTGAATTGCATTAAGAAATCGTTTGCAATCTCCTTTCTTTTTCTCTTTACTATATTGTTTGTGCTTTCATATTAAACTAAGTGAATGAAATTAAGAGAGATAATTTTAACTTGAGATAGCAAACACTAAAAATTAATCACACTACAAAATTTTAAATAACTTGTTTCACCATCCCCAAGGTTATTACCGCGGCTTTACATATTAATGGCTCACATGTTAAAGGTCAATCGATCTTAGTCCTCCATTCTTTAATGACAATAATTGTGCTTATTGAAAGTCTAGGATGAAATTTTATATCCATCTTTAGATCATGACTTGTGGTATATCATTGAAATTGGTCTCGATTAAACAAGAAAATGGTTTAAATATGTCTAAATTGTTATTAGAGTTTGAAGACAATGATAAACGTAAATTAAGTTTAAATGCTAAGGTAGTGAACACCTTGTATGAAAAAATTAATAGGATGCAAGAATGTAATAATGCACAAGAAATTTTGAAACTACATGAGATCACACACGAAGGCACGAACCATGAAAAAGAAAGTAAATTGAATATGTTTGTACATATATATGAATTATTGTTATGGATAAAGATGAAACGATTGGGAAAATGTTCACATGTTTTACTAATATTAGTAATGGTGATGTAAATCAAGGTGCAACCAACTTCAAGTCCAAAGTTAAAGATCCATGTCAAGATATTGGAGGCCTAATGATAATATCAAGAACCAAGAAAATAAATGAAGGCTTACATGGATTGATTCTAGAAATCCAAGAAAAAGATTTTTTTTCAACAAGAGCTGAAATTAATAAATTTGCTAAGTATTGAAGAGCATGTTTGGGAGGAAAGGAAGACCGAAGATATTTGAAAAATATCTAAAGATGTAATGGCAAGTGGGATAGAAGCACAACAACAAAACAGGCACATGCAAAATCCATGTAGAGTTTCATTTTCTCTATCAAATTGGCAACCACTTTTTCCTAATTCTTATAGGAAGGTGCGACACGAAATTAGGAAGGAGAGCCACGAATCTCATCAATTAAATTTGTCAAAGTTTTCTTTTATTATGTGGTCAAAGTTTCCTTTTGTTTGGTTACCTGATTTCCCTTTGTTTTTAGTCTAGTTTCCTTTTATTAATTTGTTAAGTTTCCTAATATTTATATGTTTCTTTATTACTTTCTTATTAGATTAGGATATTTTGTAGCCGATTTAAAGGCATAAACCCTACAACATTATATAATCAATATACAAGATTTTGAGTTACTGTTAGTGAGAATTTTCTCTTTGGTTCTTTGTAAAGAACTAGATCTTCTTCAAGTCAAAACTTGAAATATCAACTTAATAGGTTTGGTTCTAACCACAAGTTTAGTTACAAGTCAAGCTCATTGTTTGATAACTTTTGTTCCGTCGGCAAGGTTCGATTGGGGTCAAGTTCTTTATACTTGGTTTCAAAGGCATTCCTGTGTTTCTATCCCGCGTTGTTGAAGGATCTCGAGTTTGATATACCCGTGGTTCTCATCATTTGGTATCAGAACTTTGGCTCATAGATTCAAGTCTCTATATTTATTTTTATCTTATTCTTCTTGAATTTATTCCTTTGAAATTTTAAAACAAATTGAAAGTTTAAAAATTTGAAAATTCGAAAAAAAATTTCAAGCAAAGATTGTTTGCTTATCAAGTTTTCTTTTTTTTTTTACAAAAAAAATTCTCAATATCTCGATCATCAATTTCTTTTTCTTCATTCTAAACATCAATATTTGTTTTTTTGTGTGCTTATTCAAATTTTTTCTTTGATTGTCTCAATTAATTCCAAGTTATTGATTCTACTTTCTTGGAGACTTTGAAGTTCTTGATTAATCTTACTTGCTCTCATAATATTCGAGTATCATTCATTATTCTATGAGATATCAAAGGTTCTCTTTGTTAAAAAGTTTCCTTTATTAAAATCCTATTTCTTATTCTAAATTGTTGATTCTAACTGATTTTGAAAATTAAAATTTTGAGTTAAAAAGTTTGATCTTGCTTGTTGAATTTTTTTCTCTTGATTATGTTTTTATATAAAGAGCTAAAAGAAAAAATTGAGAGGTAAAAGGTAAGAGAGTGAGATTATCATATAAAAACCATTATTTAAGAGAAATACGAGTGGAGAGACATAAATCGAGTGTAAACACGTGAGAGAGTTAGTGAGTTCTGTTTACTTACTTAATTTGTTCACTAGCAATTTTTAATTTCCTTTCTTAAAATTATGAGTAGTGAGGAAAGACGTATTAACTTTGATCCAGAGATGTACATGAGGGCTATACAAGATCAAATTAAGGCTTTAGATATGAGGTATGAAAGAACAAAGTCTCCTTCTAATAGCCGTGTACGGAGGGACAAATCAGCAATGGAGCATTGCTATGAGAAATCCTACTACAAGGATGACAATTACAAAAGAGAGAGGTATGCTAGAACAAACCATGAGGATGGAAATCTAAGCGACATCAAAACGATTATCCCTCCTTTTCAAGGTAAGAGTGATCCCGAACTTTATATAGAATGGGAAAGAAAAGTTGAATATATATTTGAATATCATAATTACATCGAGGAGAAAAAGATCAAATTAGTCTCGATGGAATTCACGGATTATGCGAGCATATGGTGGGATCAATTTGTGAAAATCCAAAAAAGGTATGGAGAATAACCCATACGCACATGGGACGATATGAAGGTACAAATGGGTAAAAGATTTTATGACGAACTCAGACCCGATCGGGGCCCGATGAGCCATCACTCCGGGACATTTAACAGAGAACGGAACATATATTTTTTTTTTGAACCAAACAGACTGAATTTTTAAGAGCAAACCCTTAAAAGCATAACAGAGAGAGAGAACTTTCTATTGATTTGAAAACTGGGAGCTAATTTAAAACTGGATTACAGGGGAGATTGACAGAAGGAAATTAGGAAAAACAGAAAACAGAAATGGACAGCTGAAATAAAGAAGCAGAATAAAATAGGATAACAGAGAGAATGAAAAACAACTGGAGGAGGGCAGAAGTAAAACAAGGAGAGATAAAAATGATGAAGATAGAATATTGAAACAGAATCAGAAGACATATTAATTTTTGAACCACAGAAATAAAAGACTGAAGAAAACAGGGAGACAGAACACTTTGAACGTTTAAATAAAGGGTTGGGTGGGCGACGGGCATGCAGAAGGAAACATGATAAAATACATGCAGTGAAAATAAATGAGAAATATAAACTGAAAGGCATATTAAAAGAAAGGCTACAGTGAATACCGAAATCGGGTGATCTATGGCAGAAGAAGTAAATAAAACGGGGCGGAAGAATTAGGCAGATGACGTCAAGCGGAAGATGTAGCTAAACTGGGCGGAAGATGTGGATGAATGACGAAGCAGAAAATGTAAGTAAACTGGGCGGGCGATATAGACTAGCGGTAGATGTGAATAAAACAAAAGTGAACAGCAAACAGCGGCAGATGTGAATAAGACAAAAGTGAACAGTAAACAGCGGCAGATGTGAATAAGACAAAAGTGAACAGTGACAGCGGCAGATGTGAATTAAATAGAAGCAACAGAAACAGTGGTAGAAGTAAAGCAGATGACGTCAGGAGGAAGAGGTGGATGCAAGCAGAAATACACTGTTCACCGGTGGAAGTGAACTACAGGAAGAAGGGGATTGTTCACCAGTAAAAGTGATTTTGAAGGCAGCAGTGGATGTGATTTTTAAAGCAGCGGTGGATGTAACCGGAAGATGTAGTTTTAAAGGCAGATTTGACAACTTTTGACACGAAGACGTATAAGCAAGGAACATAAAACAGAAGGCATAAAAGTTTCAGACCTTCAAAACCCGATTGAAAACAAGGTTGTAAAACATGCTTTACAAATGACCGATATTCAAGAAAACGAATTGCATGGATAGCTCTAAAGTTCGAGACCATCCATGCACAACCTCAAAAGGAAGAACCCAAGCAGTTCCAGAATGTTTTCACAATAGAGATACAACTGTCAAACAGAGGTTTTAAATACTTGGACACCAAACCTATACATTATTCAAATTTCCAACAGGGTTTTAAAAACAAAACAACAGAATCCCAGTAGAGCTTACAGACATGAACTTTACTTTAAAAACTTAAACCTCGGGACATAAATATATCTGGCTGTCGCAACCACCCCCGAAAGCTCGAGCCACAAGCAACCTATTCGTCGGACTAAGGCACAAAGTCCTTATCCACTGGTTCCGTACCTACAATAGGGAGTTCAACTATGAGCATAGAGCTCAGTAAGAACATATAAAAATGCAGTGATGCACATGCCATGCATGAATTTTCAGAATACAGTGACAGTGCAGAACATTACTTTTTATATGTCAGAAAGTGGGGCTGTAACACCCGGTTTCCATTAACCGATTTACCTTTTTTCCATTTATAGAGAATGTTTTATAATTGAAATATGGGTGATTTAGTGATTAGGTTAACAAGTGATTGAGCAAGGACAAAATGGTAAATTGCAATTTATTGTGGATAACGCATTTAAGGGAGGGTTTAATGAGGTTTAGCCGCCACTGTTCCCTTATTTTCCTCTTTGGGTTTTCAGCTCAAGCAGTCGAGCTCTCTAGGCGATTTTCCCTCTCCCGATTCTCCTTCAAACTAGGTAAGTTTTCCGTTCGTTATCTTGAGATTTTAGTGACTATATAGCAGAGAGAGTACAATGCGTGTATTTTAATGAGGCTGCGAGTGTGTTGAGTTTGGGTTTAGTGTTGAGAATGTTCGATAACCAGAGTTCCAAAACTAGCTCCTTAGGTTTCTGAACGATATAAGGTTAAGGTTAGTGATGATCTAATCGGTATTCTGCTTATGACATTAGGTGTACAGAGCTTCCCGAGTAGTTTGAAACCGAGCATTTCCAGGAGAGCCAGGTAAGTAAAGTATTGCTTGCGCCTTCGGGCCTACATCACAAGACAGTAGGGTTTGTGCGTGTTTGTGAACATTTATTTTCAGCATGATATGCATCATATTTTAAAGGTACACGAAAATGAATTTGAATGCATGTTGGTATGGTAAGGATTGAACATAATGAAACAGCTAAACGAATAAGCTTTACTGTTAAGGGAACTAATCCAACCCTGAGACAGTGGATATTTATACTTTGGGAGAGTTGATTCAACTCCCAATTTCACAGGGGGATCTGAACAGTGAATCAGCTTACTGTTAAGGGAACTAATCAAACCCTTAATGAGACAGTGGATATTTATACTTTGGGAGAGTTGATCCAACTCCCAATTTCACAGGGGGATCTGAACAGAAACGACGCATGAACAACTGAGAGGAGAAAGTAGAAATTGCATGTTTAGGAATTCATGTTTCAGCATTTCATTCCTTTTTCATTATTGCTTTGCTTACTTAGCATTAGGCTAATAGATGAGTTTTGTGATGTAGGTGAAGAAGTAACCGTAGGTGATTTCTCTGAGTTCATTGAGGAGTAGGCTGGTTGGAGGAGTACATCCATGTTTCGGCCTGGTAAACTGATGAGGCGGGTTAACTGGTGTCATTGGTCTGAAGGTTTAGTTGGAACTGTTTCAATTTGAGCATGTTGAGTTTTCATAACAGTAGTGATTTCAACAGTAGTGATTTCAATGTTCTGAATACTTTTTCGAGATTTTTCAGTTACTAGTATTCTGTCGGGATTAATGTTGGTGCTCACTGGAATTTTAGTAATGTAATGGTTTGAAATGTTTTTGAATGGTCTCAAGGAAGTGAATAAGATTCCTTCCTGTAGTTAGGATTGTGTGTGTATACCAAGGAGTAGACGAAATGTGGTTCTGTCCTCTCTCGGCAGATGTTGTGTTGGTGTTCTGTCGCCTATCGAAAGATGCCTTCAGTGGAAGCCATCGGATGATATGGCAAGAAATTTGTCGTCCAGTAATCGGCATATGTAGCTTGTTTCATCGGAAGGGTAATGTTTTGCCCATTATCGGTAGATGTCGGGTTATAGTTGTGCTGTCTATCGGATGATGTCTCTGTAAACTCATCGGCAGATGCATGCTGACGTCATCGGAAGGTGTAGGTTTAAGTCTATCGGATGATGTCTTAGTAAACTCATCGGCAGATGCGTGCTGACGTCATCGGAAGGTGTAGGTTTAAGTCTATCGGATTATGTTTTAGTAAACTCATCGGCAGATGCGTGCTGACGTCATCAGAAGGTGAAGAGAGTATTTTTGTCGTTTAGTCATCGGTGGATGTAGAACAAAGTAGATCGGATGAAGGAAATCATCTGGCTGATGTCATCGGAAGATGTAGAGTGCATTTTGTCGTTTTGCCACCTGATGATGTCTTCCATTTTCTGTTTCAGCCCTTTTTTGTTGACTTTGTTCATCAGGCGATGTGTTTGACTTTTGAAACTTACGAAGTGTTTTGCGATTTAATCCTTTATTCCTTTTGCCGATTATCCCCAAAATTCTAACTGAGTATTCAGGCATTGTACATTAGGCTTGTTTAACTTGATTTTTACTTAAACGATTTCCGCTGCAAGTTTTCAAAAAAAAAAAAATATGATTTAAATTTTTAGTCATGTACGGGCATGGTGTGACGAACCGGGTTCAGATAACTCGGGGCGTGACAGTGTGGTATCAGAGACATTCAGTTAAACCGTTCAAAAGATTACTCATCAGTGCCAATCGTTGCATGGAAGTACTCCAACAACTGTAAGTGTTTATGTTGGTTCAGTTATTAGATGTTTATGAAAATAGTTAACCCTGTACAGGAATATAGCAAAAATGTCCAGACGACCGGGAAGGCCAAGAGTGCAGAGAGAGACACCAACTCCGGGAAGCGCAGAAGAATCTAGTGTAATCGGACAGTTGACAGATCTAGTGCGACAGCAGACAGAATTAATGCGCCAGCAATCCGATCAACTAGGAGTACTGCTGAACCGAGAAGTACAAGGAAGTGCCAACTCGGGTTCTAGCAATGAGCATTCCGGGGAAAGATTCTGGAGACTAAGGCCACCCACGTTTGATGGTCAGTCATCTGATCTTGTTGTGGCTGAAGGGTGGCTTAGGAAGATAGAGAGTATATTTAGGTGTGCCAGCATAGGAGAAGGAGATAAGGTCACGTTGGCAACATTTCACTTTGCTGGAGAAGCTCAACTCTGGTGGGAGACAATAGAGACCACCACCGACGTTTTAGCAATGCCCTGGTCACGATTCAAGGACATTTTCTATGAGAAGTATTTCAACAGCACGGTCCAGACCGCGAAGAAGTTAGAGTTTCTGAACCTGAAGCAGACCGGGTCTGTGGCCGAGTATAGTAGGCAGTTCGAGTCCCTTTCTAGGTTTGCTGGGCATTTTGCTCACAAGGACGAGGATAAGGTGTTCAAATTTATGCATGGGCTGAAGCCAGAAATTTACCGAGGGGTTAAATTCTGTGGTATTAAGGGCTTGACCTTCAGCGAGGTTGTGTCCACTGCCCTGGAAGTGGAAGAAGCTGAAGGAAAGTGTGCTAGAACAAAGGAGATCCCACAAAGGTTTAACCAGCCACACCAACAAAGAGGAACGAAGAGGCCAAGTGAAGGCCAAAATAGCCAAGGAGTAGGGGGAAGGTACAGAATGTCAGGAAATTTCCCCAGTGCCATAAGTGTTTGAAGAACCATCCGGGGGAATGCAGACTGGGCCTTGGTAAGTGTTTCAACTGTGAGGAGGTTGGACACACGTTCAAGGAGTGCTCGAAGCCTAGAATCACCAGATGCTACAATTGTAACAAGGTCGGCCACATTAGCAGAGATTGTCCGGTTCCTAAGAATGGCCCTACTATGATCAAACCAAGAATATTCTCCATGACGGAGTCGGGTGAGGAACAGCCTGCTGTGGTGTCAGGTACTATATTGATCAACTCGGTGCCTGCTTTTACTTTAATAGATTCTGGTGCCACACATTCATTTATAGCATCTGCTTTTGCTGTTAAGTTAGACGTACAGTTTACCCCTTCCATGCATGTGTTTAATGTTGCATTGCCTTCTGGTGAACGCATGCGCTCTAACCAAGTGATGCTTTGCAGTGAAGTGTTAGTAGGGAATGTAAGTCTACCTCCTGATCTTATAATTATGGATATAATTAGGATTTGATGTAATCCTAGGAATGGACTGGTTGTTTAAACATCATGCCACGATAGATTGTAGGACTGGAATAGTTAGCTTCCAACCCCCTGGTAGTTTGAAACACACCTTTCAAGCGTCAAAGAAAAGTAAGGAAATGTCTGTGATGACTTCTATTAACACAAGACCTTCCCTGTGTGGAGAGTATTTGTGCTTCTTAGCTAGCGTTTTAGACACACAGCTGGTAGGAAAAGCAAATCCTCAGAGTGTCCTAATTGTCCAAGACTTTCCCGAGGTATTCTTAGATGACCTTCCTGGTTTGCCGCCAGATAGAGAGATTGAATCTGTTGTAGATATTTACCCCGGCGCCGAGCCTGTATCAAAAAATCCATATAGATTGGCACCTACAGAACTTAAGGAATTGAAGAAACAGTTGGAGGATTTATTGCAGAAAGGGTTCATACGTCCAAGTTTTTCACCATGGGGTGCACCTGTCCTTTTTGTCAAAAAGAAGGATGGATCAATGCGCATGTGCATTGATTATAGAGAACTAAATAAGTTAACTGTTAAGAACAAGTATCCGTTGCCAAGGATTGATGACTTGTTAGATCAGCTTAATGGTGCGAGAGTTTTCTCTAAGATTGACCTTAGGTCCGGTTATTACCAGTTGAAGGTTAAATCTGAAGATATCCCAAAGACTGCCTTTTGCACAAGGTATGGACATTATGAGTTTTTGGTTATGTCCTTTGGATTAACAAATGCACCAGCAGCTTTCATGGATCTCATGAATAGGGTGTTTTACGAGTATTTGGACAAGTTTTTTATTGTATTCATAGATGACATTTTAATCTATTCTAGAACTAAGGAGGAGCATGCAGGACACCTAAGCTTGGTGTTAGGATTGCTGAGGCAAGCACCAACTTTATGCCAAATTTTCTAAGTGTGAGTTTTGGTTGGACAAAGTTCACTTTCTTGGTCATGTGATCTCTGGAGATGGGATATCTGTTGATCCAGCCAAGGTTCAAGCTGTTAAGGAATGGCCCCAACCGAAGAATGCCACTGATATCCGAAGTTTCCTTGGATTAGCAGGGTATTATAGAAAATTCATCGAGGGATTTTCAAAGATTGCCACACCCTTTACTATGTTAACAAGGAAAAATGTGAAGTATAATTGGACTGATAAATGTGAATCCAGTTTCCAGACCTTGAAGCAGAAATTGACCAATGCCCCAATTTCAACTCTTCCTGTCGAAAATGGTAAATTCAGTATTTATTGTGATGCTTCCAAGGTTGGACTTGGTGGTGTATTGATGCAAGATGGAAAGGTTATAGCTTATGCCTCTAGGCAGTTAAAAACACATGAGAAGAACTATCCTACACATGACTTAGAACTAGCTGCTGTGGTCTTTGCATTAAAGATTTGGAGGCACTACCTGTATGGACAAACCTGTGAGATATTTTCGGATAATAAAAGTCTGAAATACATTTTCACGCAAAAAAAACTGAATATGAGGCAACGTAGGTGGTTAGAGTTTTTCAAAGACTATGATTTTGAGATTAAGTACCACCCTGGCAAGGCAAATGTTGTGGCTGATGCTTTGAGTAGAGTGACCCCTTTAGTTTCTGCATTGACCCTAGACATACCGATAGCTTTAGAGACAGAATTCCAAAGATTTAACCTGGAAGCTGTGTCTAGTGTGTCAGCCATGCTTTCGGCCATATCTTTGAGGCCAACTATTTTGGAGAAAATAAAGGAAGTTCAAATGAATGACACTGAGTGTAATAAGTATAAGTTGTGCATAGATTCTACTGACAAGTCAGATTTCAACTGCTCAGCTGATGGAATTCTCAAGTTTCAAAATAGATGGTTTGTTCCGGCTGATACCGAACTTAGAAAGGAAATCCTATCTGAGGCACATTCCTCCAGACTTTCTGTTCATCCTGGTAGTACGAAAATGTACAGAGATCTCAAGCAACATTATTGGTGGCCAGGGATGAAGAGAAGTGTGGCGGAGTATGTGGCATCATGTCTGGTCTGCCAGCAAGTCAAAGCTGAACATCAGAGGCCTGCTGGAACATTGCAACCCTTGCCAGTTCCCGAATGGAAATGGGAACAAATAACTATGGATTTTGTTATAGGATTACCTAGAACAGTAAAAGGTCACGATGCAATTTGGGTAATAGTTGATCGTTTAACCAAATCAGCTCACTTTCTGCCAATGAAGATAACATAACTCGATGGATCAATTGGCTGAGTTGTATGTGCACGAGGTTGTTAGACTGCATGGAGTTCCAAGCACCATAGTTTCAGACCGAGACTCCAGATTTACATCTAAGTTTTGGAAAAGTTTGCACAAGGCAATGGGAACACAGCTTAGTTTTAGCACAGCCTTTCATCCTCAAACTGATGGACAATCCGAGAGAACTATCCAAACGTTGGAGGATATGCTTCGTGCATGTGTACTGGAATTTCAAGGTTCTTGGAGTAGGTATTTACCATTGGTTGAATTCTCTTATAATAACAGTTTTCAAGCAACAATAGGCATGGCACCTTACGAGGCATTATATGGACGAAAGTGCAGATCTCCATTATATTGGGATGAGGTTGGAGAAGCACAATTGTTTGGTCCTGACATCGTGCAGCAGACAGTGGAGAAGATTGCTCTTATCCGACAAAGAATCTTAACAGCTCAAAGCCGGCAGAAAAGCTATGCAGACAAAAGACGAAGAGAATTAGAATTTGATGTTGGTAATGAAGTTTTCCTTAAGGTGTCACCTTTCAAAGGAGTTGTGAGATTTGGGAAAAGAGGCAAGTTGAACCCAAGATATATTGGACCTTTCCAAATCGTGAAGAGAATTGGGAAGTCAGCATATCAACTTCAGTTACCAGCCTCTCTGGAGGGAGTTCATAATGTGTTTCATGTTTCCATGCTAAAGAAATGTGTTAGAGATCCTTCACAGATTATAGAACAGCAGAACATTGAAGTCCTTCCTACTCTTGCATTTGAGGAGAAACCAGTAAAAATCTTAGACTATGCAGTAAAGGTATTACGCAACAAAGAAGTTCCACTGGTAAAAGTCTTATGGCATAACCAGAACGTTGAGGAGACAACTTGGGAACGCCAAGAGGACATGATGGACCAATATCCAGAATTTTTCAGGTACTGAATTTTGAGGACAAAATTCTTTTAAGGAGGGTAGATTGTAACACCCAGTTTCCATTAACCGATTTACCTTTTTTTCCATTTATAGAGAATGTTTTATAATTGAAATATGGGTGATTTAGTGATTAGGTTAACAAGTGATTGAGCAAGGACAAAATGGTAAATTGCAATTTATTGTGGATAACGCATTTAAGGGAGGGTTTAATGAGGTTTAGCCGCCACTGTTCCCTTATTTTCCTCTTTGGGTTTTCAGCTCAAGCAGTCGAGCTCTCTAGGCGATTTTCCCTCGCCCGATTCTCCTTCAAACTAGGTAAGTTTTCCGTTCGTTATCTTGAGATTTTAGTGGCTATATAGCAAAGAGAGTACAATGCGTGTATTTTAATGAGGCTGCGAGTGTGTTGAGTTTGGGTTTAGTGTTGAGAATGTTCGATAACCAGAGTTCCCAAACTAGCTCCTTAGGTTTCTGAACGATATAAGGTTAAGGTTAGTGATGATCTAATCGGTATTCTGCTTATGACATTAGGTGTACAGAGCTTCCCGAGTAGTTTGAAACCGAGCATTTCCAGGAGAGCCAAGTAAGTAAAGTATTGCTTGCGCCTTCGGGCCTACATCATAAGACAGTAAGGTTTGTGCGTGTTTGTGAACATTTATTTTCAGAATGATATGCATCATATTTTAAAGGTACACGAAAATGAATTTGAATGCATGTTGGTATGGTAAGGATTGAACATAAGTGGATATTTATACTTTGGGAGAGTTGATCCAACTCCCAATTTCACAGGGGGATCTGAACAGTGAATCAGCTTACTGTTAAGGGAACTAATCCAACCCTTAATGAGACAGTGGATATTTATACTTTGGGAGAGTTGATCCAACTCCCAATTTCACAGGGGGATCTGAACAGAAACGACACATGAACAACTGAGAGGAGAAAGTAGAAATTGGATGTTTAGGAATTCATGTTTCAGCATTTCATTCCTTTTTCATTATTACTTTGTTTACTTAGCATTAGGCTAATAGATGAGTTTTATGATGTAGGTGAAGAAGTAACTGTAGGTGATTTCTCTGAGTTCATTGACGAATAGGCTGGTTGGAGGAGTACATCCATGTTTCGGCCTGGTAAACTGATGAGGCGGGTTAACTGGTGTCATTGGTCTGAAGGTTTAGTTGGAACTGTTTCAATTTAAGCATGTTGAGTTTTCATAACAGTAGTGATTTCAATGTTCTGAATACTTTTTCGACATTTTTCAGTTACTAGTATTCTGTCGGGATTAATGTTGGTGCTCACTGGATTTTTAGTAATGTAATGGTTTGAAATGTTTTTGAATGGTCTCAATGAAGTGAATAAGATTCCTTCCTGTAGTTAGGATTGTGTGTGTATACCAAGGAGTAGACGAAATGTGGTTCTGTCCTCTATCGGCAGATGTTGTGTTGGTGTTCTGTCGCCAATCAGAAGATGCCTTCAGTGGAAGCCATTGGATGATATAGCAAGAAATTTGTTGTCCAGTAATTGGCATATGTAGCTTGTTTCATCGGAAGGGTAATGTTTTGCCCATTATCGGTAGATGTCGGGTTATAGTTGTGCTGTCTATCGGATGATGTCTCAGTAAACTCATCGGCAGATGCGTGCTGACGTCATCAGAAGGTGTAGGTTTAAGCCTATCGGATGATGTCTCAGTAAACTCATCGGCAGATGCGTGCTGACGTCATCGGAAGGTGTAGGTTTAAGTTTATCGAATGATGTTTCAGTAAACTCATCGGCAGATGCGTGCTGACGTCATCAGAAGGTGAAGAAAGTATTTTTGTCGTTTAGTCATCGGTAGATGTAGAACAAAGTAGATCGCATGAAGGAAATCATCTGGCTGATGTCATCGGAAGATGTAGAGTGCATTTTGTCGTTTTGCCACTGGATGATGTCTTCCATTTTCTGTTTCAGCCCCTTTTTGTTGACTTTGTTCAGCGGGCGATGTGTTTGACTTTTGAAACTTACGAAGTGTTTTGCGATTTAATCCTTTATTCCTTTTGCCGACTATCCTCAAAATTCTAACTGAGTATTCAAGCATTGTACATTAGGCTTGTTTAACTTGATTTTTACTTAAACGATTTCCGCTGCAAGTTTTCAAAAAAAAAATATGATTGAAATTTTTAGTCATGTACGGGCATGGTGTGACGAACCGGGTTCAGATAACTCGGGGCGTGACAGGAGCTTATAGGGAAACAGGCGTAATAGAAGTGCTCTATCAGGCACTAGTAATTTAGGGCAGAACACCAGTCCCCGTCTAACTTCAAAACGTGTACAGAAAAAATTTTCATGGCTTTCGGGAAAGACGTGTATGCATGAACTTTTACAGTGCTTAAACTTAATACAACAGACAACAGAAATAACACGGCAGGACGTGAAGAGAAATACAGATAACTTACCTACCCAAAACAACCCGACAGAAATGAAAACCTAGTACCTCCGTGATGTAAGGCCTTAAGGGCCAACCTACGGATATGAACTTACTTGTTGCTGTAGAGTTTAAAGCTTCGCACGTAAGTCCTTGGCGATCCACGGATCTTAGGCAGAGAAACTGAGGAGATCAGAGGAGCTTCGCTGGTCGTTTGTCATCTAGAAGAGGGAGAATGCAGAGAAGAGAATAGAGAGAACAGAGAAGAGAAGTGAATAGCGTTTCACGTAGGAGGAAGAGTATATCTTGTTCAACAAGTTGAACACATGGCAGCCATTCATTACCTTCCTTCCACCTACCTTAATTCCTACCTAAACAACTCCTCCATTGATTTTCTAACTAAATGAATGATTTGGTTACACTTTGGTTTAGTTTTCCACTAAATATCCTAACAAATTTCACCAAAACATACATTATATTAATATAAACCTAATCCCATCGGATAATTCGAGGGATAATTTCCCGCCAAAAATGCCGGTTGTTACAGATTTATTCATAACCACTATTATCGAGATGCGTGTAGGAAACTACAAGGATTGACTCAAGGAATCCAAAGTGTGGTGGGTTATTGCAAAGAGTTGGAAGTAGTCATGGTAAGGGATAGAGTGGATGAGGACGATGAAGCTACAATGGCGCGATTCATTGGGGGTTTAAATAAAGAAATCACAGACATTGTGAATTTGCATAATTATATGGACTTAAAAGAATTGTTGCACAAGTCCATCAAAGTTGAGAGACAATTGAAATCGAGGAACTCTAAGAACGGATCAACCTCAAACTCTTCATGGAAATCTAATTGGAGGAATGATAAGTCTAATTCAAAACCAAAAGAGGAGTTCAAAGGAAAAGCCACGACATTGAATACCACCCCCTTAAAGGTAAAACTGATACTTCCACACCTATTAAGTTTCGAGAGTTTAAGTGTTTTAGATGTCAAGATTTAGGTCATGTTACTTCTAATTGTCTGAATAAAAGAGCTATGATTATTTTGGATAATGATGATATAACAAGTGTAAGTTCAAGTGATGATGAAATGCCACCATTAGAAAATTGTAGCGATGTGGATATAGAGGAAACCGTGAGGGGAGAGAAATTAGTCACTAGACGTGTACTCAACGTTCAAGCCAAGGAGGATGGAGATAAAGTACAAAGGGAGCACATATTTCACACTAGATGACACGTGAATAACAAGGTATGTAGTTTGATAATTGATAGTTGGAGTTGTACTAACGTTGTTAGTACTTTGTTGGTAGAAAAATTGAGCATTGAAACCGTGAAGCATTCTAGGCCTTACATGCTACAATAGTTGAGTGATTGTGGAGAAATAAAAGTGACTAGGCAAGTGAAAGTTGCACTCGCAATTAGTAAGTATAAAGATGAGATTCTTTGTGATCTAGTACCAATGCAAGCTACACATATTCTTTTGGGAAGACCATGACAATTTGATAGAAACGTTAAACACAATGGTTTCAAGCGCGAGTAATCCTTTGATCAAAATGGTAGGAAGATAATTCTCAAACCACTAAAATCGTGGGAGGTTAGTAAGGATCAAAAGAGGATTGCAAAAGAATTCAAAAAGAGAGAAAAACCATTGAGTGAGCAAAAACAAAACAAGAGAATAAAGTGAGTGAAAAGAAGAGTGAAAGAGAGAAAAAAGAGTGCAAGGAGAGAAAAGTCAAGAGTGAGAGAAAACAAGAGGGAGTAGAATGACAAGAAAAAGTGAGGTTAAAAGTGTGACGATAGCGAGGCAAGAAGTACTTGTACTGTTATACAAAGATTTTATCTCGCAACTAATAAACTAACTTATTCTCTTCCGAGTGTTGTTTCTTCCCTTTTGCAGGAATTTGAGGATGTGTTTCCCGAAGAATTACTGAGAGGGTTACTTCCTTTGATAGAGATTGAACATCAAATAGATTTCATACCGGGAGCATCAATTCCTAATCAGCCGGCATACCGAGCTAATCCTAAAGAAACCAAGGAAATCTAAAGGCAAGTTGATGAACTAGTGGAGAAGGGATTTGTAAAAGAAAGCCTTAGTCCATGCTCGGTTCTCGTTATCTTAGTTTCAAAAAAACATGCAACTTGGCGAATCTGTGTTGATTGTCGAGCTATCAACAAGATCACGATAAAGTATTGACACACTATTCCTCAATTAGATGATATGCTTGATGAGTTACATGGTGCATGCTTATTTTGGAAAATTGATCTAAAGAATGAATATTACCAAATTCTCATTAAAGAGGAAGATAAATGGAAAACGCCTTTAAAACTAAATATGGTCTTTATGAGTGGTTAGTAATATTATTTGGTTTGTCTAATGTACCAAGTACTTTTATGATATTGATGAATCATGTGTTGAGATATTTTATTGGAAAGTTTGTTATTGTGTGCTTTGATGATATCTTAGTTTATAGTAAAATTCAAAGTGCACATGTTGAACACTTAAATTCAGTTTTTAATGCTTTAAGAGAAAATCAATTATACTCTACCTTAAAGAAGTGCACTTTTTGCATAGATTTGGTAGTGTTTTTTAGTTTTGTATTTAGTTCAAGTGGAGTATCAGTGGATGAAGAAAAAGTTAAGGCAATTAGGGAATGGCCGAGACCAAAGAACGCCAACGAGGTAAGCAATTTTCATGGATTAACAAGGAGGTTTGTTAAATATTTTAGCACCATTGCAGCTCCCTTAAATGATCGTGTAAAAAAGAATGTTGAATTTAAGTGGAGTGAAATATATGAACAAACATTTAATCTCCTAAAAAATAAACTTACTAATGCACCATTACTTGTTTTACCTAATTTTAATAAAGCTTTTGAGATTGAATGTTATGCGTCGAAAAAAAGTATTGGTGGTGTTTTCATGCAAGATTCCAAGTCTATTGCTTACTTTAGCGAGAAACTTAATGGAGTGGCTTTGAACTACCCCACATACGATAAGGAATTATATGCCTTAGTTCGAACACTTAAAACATGGGAACATTATTCACTTCGATCATGAGAGTTTGAAACACTTGATGTCATAAGAAAAACTACACAAAAGGCATATAAAATGGATGGAATTCATTGAAACATTTCCATATGTGATCAAATATAAGAAAGGTAAAGAAAATGTAGTAACCGATGCATTGTCTCGAAGGTATGTACTTCTAACTTCCTTACAATCTAAATTGCTTGGATTTGAACTTGTTAAGGAATTATATGAAATAGATTCAGTTATTCAGTTTTTTAGTGAAATTTAGAAATTATGTGAAAAAGGATGCATATGGTGACTATTATAGACATGATAGTTATCTATTTAAGAAAGTTAGACTTTGTATTCCTAAGTGTTCCTTGAGAGAATTGTTTGTTAGAGAAAGTCATTGAGGTGGATTAATGGGACATTTTGGAGTAAGCAAAACTTTGGATGTTTTATGTGAGCATTTTTATTGGCCTAAGATGAGACATGATGTATAATTAATTTGTAATAAATGTATCAAGTGTAGAAAAGCTAAATCGAAGATCAAACCACACAGAATGTATACTCCTCTCTCAATACCTTTTCAACATTGGATTGATATTGTAACACCCATAAAATTTCTATAACGCGCATAGCCTTAGATTAGTTATGAGAGGGGAGTTTAAATTCATTTAAGGTTGATGCTATGTATATAAAGGAAAGAGTGATATGAGGAGTGGTATTAGAAGTGAAATTTGAGAGAAAACTTTAGAATTTTAGTAGGTTAGAAATTTTGTTAAGTTGAATTGACTTAAACATGAAATAAAAGTGAAATTAGAGGGTTGGAAGGAAGATTCAATGTAGGAGTAAAGAAGAAGGAAGGTGAGTGGCCATTTTATAAAATTAGAAATCTTAGTGGAAGATTTTTTAAAGGAGGGAAAAGTAAGTTTTATAAAAAGGTGGTAAAGTGGAGGAGAAAAGTCAAATTTACTCTTTCTTCTTCCTTTCTCCTTCGTGGAAACCAGCAGCCATTTAGGGTTCTCCTCTCAATTTCATCAAGTTTTTTTCAAGGTTTTAAAGGTATGTTTAAGTGGGTTTTATGTTATATGCACCTATATGAAGATTTTGATGGTTTTTGTTGAGTTTTAAGTGAATTTGGTTGGGGTTTGAAAACCCTCGTTGGTGAACTCCAAAAATTTTGTTTCCCTTACTGGTTTTCTTCCTAATTGATGGTTTAAATTCTTAAGTATGTTAGTTTAGGTTGTTTTTAGGAAGAGATTTAGGATTGGGTGTGAGTTGTGAGAAAACCAGTTTTGAGAAGTTTTTGCATCGGTTCTGTTTTGTGAATTTCGAATTGGCCATTGATTTAGTTGTTGAATTTGATTATTTCAATGGATAGTAGACATGTAGAGGTTTATGGAATGGGGTGGCACGTCGAAATCCGTTGAAAAACGAATATATTATGGCCGTTTGAAGTTGGACGCCAAAAATTGTGGGAAATTCGGGTTTTAAGAGTTGTGTTCTAAATATGTAAGACCCTTAATCCCATACCCTAATTGCCCGTAAAAAATTTTCATTTTATTGACCGTAATTATATTTTATCTTCTCATACTTTAAATCGAAGTCAAATTCATTTAAAACATCCTGAAAACTATTTAATGAAAACATGCTAAATGACAGAAAACCATCGGCCAAACTTAACGAGGGCAAAAATGGGCAACTGCCCAAAATTTTCATGGCCGATCGATCGGCCATTTCAGCCGATTGATCGGCTGTTACAAAAATAAGGGGGGCGATAGATCGCCCCGACACTAGGCGATCGATCGCCCCTCGCGATCGATCCCCAGCCGATCGATCGCTCTTTTACAGGTGATCGATCGACAGACTCTCTGGAATTTCCAGAGAGTCACCTCTCTTCTGCCGATCGATCGCCCCTCCTGGCGATCGATCGGCAGACTCTCTAGATTTTGAAATCCAGAGAGCTACTCCTCTTCTCCTCTTCCTCTTCCCTTTTCTTTCTCCCTTCGTTACCCTGAACACCACACTTACACACACTTCACAATTTCTCATTTCTACTCCACACCTTCATCACTTCTTCTAAATACATTTCATAAAAACACTACTACCCACATAAAATCCACACTCCACCAATTACCCAAAAACTGACTCAAAATATATTTAAAACGTAACCAAATTTCATAAAAACAAACTGCGTGGATCCTTTTAAAAACTGAACATTTTTCCTCTGTTTGAAATTATCAAAAATACAACAAAATACTATATATTATCTATCCAGTTACCAAACATCCTAAAATGAGTCATCTATACAATTTTCTCATCCTTTTATCTATCAAAATCCCCAAAACATTTACTTACACCCCCACGGGTCAAAATAGCGTCGACTGCGCCAACATACTCCCACGGGCCATCCTCCATCAACATGCTTATACTTTGGGTGGAGGAACGTCGTCCTCACCTGTCTCGAAATCACCTACACCATAGAATTAAACTATGAGCTAAAGGGCTCAGTAAACCTACGTAAATGCAGATGAATGCTATGCGTATGCAATACTTAAAATCATGCAGTCATCCTACATTTTCGCTATTAATTTCATTTAAGACGTCACCGGGGCTTCGCTCTCAGTAGATAGAAGCGGCACATCTGACGATTGGATAGCCCCTCGTATCTACCCGAGGGGAAAACATGCTTCATCTGACAGCCATGTCTGAACCACCAACTCGACGTGACCGTTATTACGTATATTTATACCTTTTCGTTACCCTTTTTATGAAAAATATACTTGAAAATTCATTTTGCAAGCTTATTCAGAAAACATAATGCATGGACGTGCATAATACAATAATGAAAACAAACATAAAACAAACAACAAACGCTAAACGTTCTATAGCTTAAAGTAACCTAACTACCCAATCTAATTACCCGAAACACGCTACATCTCCAATTCCTCAATTTCACATACTTTCTTATGGTGTAGGCCAAACCGGCCAAACAAATCACGAAGACTTACCTCGCGTCCATTGCAATTCAAGCTCCGTCCACGAGCATTGTTCACCTATGGCAATTCACAACATTCGTCATTAAATCGAGTATAAACTATCGAGTTTCAAAAACTACAAAACTCCTAGCTAAAGAAAATTTCCTAAAATTCTATTCTCACTCATTGAGACATTTTATCGAGCAATTCATGTTCGTGAATTTCTAACCTCCAATAATGGAGTTTCTAAGTTATCCAACAACCAAAAACTCCAATATTCATCAATAAACCTACTAACTACGTCCAATAATCGCTAATACATCCATTAGAGACGTAATCACGGTAAACCTATCGATTTCAAATCTAAATCCACATTTTTAACAAAACCCTAACCATATAACTCTGCGAAAACCGAAATCTAACGTTCCAAAACAGTATATTCTTACCTAGGGTCGGGATTGGAGAAGAAAACGTGGAGAACAGAAGTCGATCGGAGGAGGAATCTCCGCTGGAGAGAGCCACACAAGAGAGAAGCAAAAATCTCCAGGGAGAGAAAGAAAATCGTGAAAGTGGAGGAGGGGAAGAGGTTTTTATGTTTTCATTATAATTTGACTTGTCAAATTACTTTATTGCCCCTCCATTTGATTTTTATATTAGTTCCATCCTTTGTTTCGTTATTTAGCTAACGGGTTGGTTTCTATAAATTTTCTTAATTCACCATAAATGTTAATTTATTATTAAGGCTCCATTAAAATTTTCTGTTCGCAAAACGGACTTAATTTAACATAATTACAAAAATGCTATTATATATTGGAATAATAAAATCTCGTAAAACCGGGTGTTACATTCCATCTACCTTAATTAAAATTTTATCCTCAAAATTTGATTATACAAACAGTTTAGGATACTTCGACATCATATCCTTCTACCTCTCCCAAGTAGCTTCCTCTACATCATGATTCCGCCATAGGACCTTTACCAGCGGGATCTCCTTATTACGCAACACCTTAATAGAGGATTCCAGAATTCACACCGGCCTCTGCACATAGGTTAGCGTTGGCTGCACGTCGATCTCTCTTGTCTCAACGACGTGTGATGGATCACGCACGCATTTTCTGAGTATGAACACATGAAACACATCGTGAATACGTTCTATGGATGCCGGAAGCTGTAACCTGTACGCCATAGTCCCGATCCTCTTCAAAATAAGAAAGGGCCCCACATAACGAGGGTTCAACTTGCCTCTTCTTCTGAACCACATAACGCCCTTAAACGGAGAAATTTTAAGATAACTCTCATCAGCCTCATCGAACTCCAAGTTCCTCCGTCTAGTGTTGGCATAGCTCTTTTGGCGGCTCTGTGATACCTCGATACGTTGTCTGATAACAGCGATCTTCTCCGCTGTTTGCTGCAAAATATCTGGGCTGATTATACTAGCTTCGCCAACCGCATCCCAGTATAGTGGAGACCTACACTTTCGACCATACAATGCCTCATACGGAGCCATGCCAATCGTAGCCTGGAAGCTGTTGTTGTACGAGAACTCAATCAAGGACAAATATCGACTCCATGAGCCCTGAAACTCCAGCACGGAAGCTCCAAGGATATCCTTAAGAATCTGATTTGTTCTTTCTGTCTGCCTGTCAGCTTGAGGATGAAACGCTGTGCTAAAATTCAACTGAGTTCCCATAGCCTTATGTAGACTCTTCCAGAATTTTGAATTAAACCTGGCATCTCTATCGGAGACCATTGAAATGTGCACCCCGTGCAATCTGACAATCTCCTGCACATACAGCTCGACAAGATGATCCATAGAATAGGTCATCTTCACTGATAGAAAGTGGGCCGTCTATGTCAAACGGTCCACTATCACCCAGATGCTATCGTGCCCTTTCGTCGGTCTAGGGAGTCCAACAATGAAATCCATAGAGATTTGCTCCCATTTCCACTCTAGAATCGGCAGTGGCTGTAAGGTTCCGGCTGGCCTTTCGTGTTCCGCCTTAACCTGTTGACAAACCAGGCAGGTTTCTACGTACCTAGCAATCTCTCTCTTCATGTTCGGCCACCAGAAATGTTGTCTCAGGTCTTTGTACATTTTTGTGCTCCCTAGATGCACTAAGTATGCCGAGGAGTGTACCTCAGTTAAGATCTCTCTCTTCAGCTCCTCATCGTTAGGCACGTACCACTTATGCCTGAATCTCAATATGCTATCATCCGACAAGCTGAATTCGGATGGGTTCTCAGATGTCATGCTCAATCGATATCTCTCACACTCCAAATCTTCCTTCTGAGCTTCTCGAAGTTTGTCAATTATTGTCGGCCTAAGAGAAATGTTCGTGAGCATAGTGGACAACTCAGCCACAATCTCCACATCAAACCTCTCGATCTTAGACCTTAGCTGTAATACCCGGCTGTACGAATATTAAAATTTTAATGTAAATGAGATTTTATTAATATGTCAAATTAAGTCAGTTTTGCAAAAAGAAAGCGTCATTACGATCCTAATAATTAATATAGATTTTAAGAATATTTTGGAAATTTTAGGAGTCGTAACGCTAATTTTACGAGAATTACGTTTATCGTAATAAAAGGATACTTCGGTAAAAATAGTAAACGGGGTCCGTTTTGTGAACGGACAGTTTTAAAAGAACCATGGTATTGAGTTGGACATATTGTTGAAATAAGGAAACTTGGAGAAACCGAATCGACGGTTAATTAACGAAACGAAAGATGAAACAAATAGAAAATCAAAGGAAAGGCAAAATGGTAATTTGCCAAGTAAAATTTTAATTAAAAACATCAACCCTTTCTTCTCTAGCACTCCACACTCATGATTCTTCTTTCTCTCCTTCGACAGTTCCCTCTCCCTCGCACGCGATTCTCACCTCCGTCGACGATTCATCCTCCGTTCTCCGAAGTTTCTTCGTGTTTTCTTCTCTATTCACGATTCTAAGTAAGTCTCTAACATTTCTCGGCTTTAGTTCTTGGTTTTGCGGAGTTAAAAAAATGGTTTGGGTTTCGTTGGGGTTTGTGAAAAATGAGATTTAGGGTTAGAAATCAGTAAAGTTATCGTAGTTGTGAATATAAATGACGTATTGAACGTTATTGGACGAAGTTAAATCGATTTAGGACGAATATTAGGAATTGATGAATTTTCGAGTTTTGGGGAAAAATCGTTAATGGTTGTTCTGAGATAACGAGCATTAATTGGTTGTTAAAATTCCTCGATTAGTTAGGTTAGAACGTTAGGAATTTCCTTAGTTAAGAATTTCGTTAAATTTTGACGTTTAGTAGTTAAACTCGTTTTAACGACAATATTGTGAAATTGCCTTAGGTAAACAACGCTCGTGGATGGAGCTTCGAGTTCAACGCGCACGAGGTAAGTTCTCGTGACTTACTCTGGCCGATAGGCCTACACCGTACGTCGAAGTCGTCTCGAAAAGTTTTGGTGACAGGTTTATTTAATTATTTCGGTTGGGTAGTTAGGTTCGGTTGTTCTATAGGATGTTTGATATAGTGTTTTGATGGTATTCGTAGAGTTTTAATGGTATGCTCTTTATGTACGTTTATGTTTATATTGAATTGTTCATGCATCATGGTTTTAAAAATGTCATGAAAATGAATTTATGCACGGATTTCATGAAAAGAACATGCATCGTAAAGGCAAGTAAAGTATCACAGTAAACAACCATGACATGGGGTCATCGGGGATGATGTTCAGACCTGGCGTTCCGTGGTGAGCGGGTTTTCCTCCCTTCAGATGGTGTGGGCTGTCTAACCGCTGGATGTGCCCTATCCATCTGTCGAGCGTTTCCGATAACCATAGACTGACACGTACTGACATATGCATTGACATGGACGGTTTTCACAGCATTGAGCATACATGATCATGCATTAGCATTTACATAGAGCTTACTGAGATTTTTATCTCATAGGTGTCTTTATGGTGTAGTTGACATAGATCCAGGTGAGGAGGAATTCCCTCTAACAGATGATCGTACAAATTGATGAAGGATGGCCTGTGGGAGTGCGCTGGGCAGTCGGTGCGTTTTGACCCGTGGGGAATCATGTAAAGGTATTTTGGGACATGATAGTTAGATGGTAGGAAAATTGTATAGCTAGAACATTTTAGGATGTTTGGTTCTGACTAGTTGATAGGTTTACGTTTTAAAGTTTTTAAACGTTTTAGAAACTTGTTTTGCAAAATGTTTGATAATAGGGATATGTTTGGTTTTTAAACATACCCATGCAGTTCGTTTTCATTTCGTTTTAAACATGTTTCGAGTCGGTTTAAATGGGGCTATGGAGGAGATACGAGTATTTGGGGTTTTATGTTAAATTGTACTTGAAAATGTATGGGGTGTAGTGATAATTGGAGAAGAGAAGAGAAGATGTAAAGGAAAAGAAAGAAGAAGAAGAGAAAGGAAAAGAAAGAAGGAAAGAAGAGGAAGAAGAAGAAATGGCGAGGGAGGCAGTGAGGGTGGCGATCGATTGCTAGGGAGGGCGATCGATCGCCCCTTGTCATTGGGTGATCGCCTATGGAGGCGATCGAGTCGCCTATTGGGTCGCCGCTCTCTGGAGAAATCCAGAGAGTGTGGCGATCGATCGCCACTGGCGTTTTGCAACAGGCGAATGTTCGCCTGTTTCGATCGCCCCTGTATATTGGGGCGAAACTCCCTTTTTGTCCCCAGCGATTGATTTTAATTGTTTTAATTAATTATTTTAAGTTTTAATTAAATTGTTTTAAGTTTATTTAAAAGGTTTATAAACATAGACTTCACAGATTTCAATTCCGATCTCGATTCGATTTTAAAAGTTTTATTTCCGTACGAACCTTAGGTTTAAAGTTTTAAGTATAAAAAAAAATAATACGAGAAAATTAGGAATGGTTAAAGGGTCGTCACATTAGCATTACCGACATCGATGCAAGCAAAGGCTGACTAGTAGAAGGCATCCTGCTCAAGGCGTCTACGACCTTATTTGCCTTCCCGGGGTGGTATTTAATTTTAAAATCATAATCTTTAACGAATTCCAACCACCTTCGCTGTCGCATATTAAGTTTTTTCGGCTTAAACAAATATTTTAAGCTCCTGTGATCTGAGAACACCTCACACTGATGCCCATACAGATAGTGTCTCCAGATTTTTAACGCAAAGACAACCGCTGCAAGCTCAAGATCGTGTCGGATAATTATGCTCATACGGCTTCAACTGTCAAGAAGTATAAGCAATAACTCTGCCCTCCTGCATCAATACACACCCTAGTCCGATCTTTGAAGCATCACAATAAATACTAAACTTATCGCCTTCAACAGGCAATGTTAACACTGGTGCTGTCGTTAACTTTTGTTTCAGCTCATTGAAGCTCTTTTCACATGCAGCAGACCATACAAACTTTTCATTTTTCCTGGTCAAACACGAAAGAGGGACAGCGATCTTTGAAAACCCTTCGATAAACTTCCTGTAATACCCGGCCAATCTGAGAAATCCTCGTACTTCTCGCACATTTTTAGGTTGTGGCCAATCCCTAACAACTTCAATCTTAGTTGGATCCACTAAGATTCCCTCCTGAGATATGATATGGCCGAGAAAGTTTATCCTGTCCAGCCAACACTCGCACTTAGAGAACTTCGGATACAATTGGTGCTGATATAAAATCCTAAGAACAATCCGCAAATGCTCCTCGTGCTCCTCCTTCTTCTTTGAATAGATCAAGATGTCATCAATGAAGATGACGACAAACTTGTCTAAATACTCCTTAAAAACACGATTCATCAAATCCATAAACGCTGCAGGAGCATTCGTAAGTCCAAAAGACATCACAAGAAATTCGTAATGTCGATACCTCGTTCGGAAAGCCATTTTCTGAACATCTTCCCTTCGGACCTTCAACTGATAATAACCCGAGCATAGGTCAATCCTCGAAAACACTCGAGCACCCTGTAGTTGGTCAAACAGGCCATCAATTTGGGGCAGTGGATACTTATTCTTCACCGTTAGCTTATTCAACTCTCTGTAATCGACGCACAATCGGAGAGTTCCATCATTCTTCTTAACAAACAAAACTGGCGCACCCCAAGGAGAGAAACTGGGTCGAATGAACCCCTTGTCTAACAACTTTTCCAACTGAGTCTTCAACTCCTTTAGTTCAGCAGGTGCCAGTCTGTATGGATTCTTTGATACAGGCCCTGAGCTTGGATAAACATCAATGGTGAACTCGATCTCTCTATCCGGCGGTAATACGGGAAGATTGTCGAGGAAGATCTCAGAAAATTCTCTAACCACCGGAAGGTCTTCTGGCTTTACCCCGTTAAGCAACTGAGTATTAACTACTGTAGCCAGAAAAACTGAGCATTCGCCCTTAAACTGCTCTCGACCTTCATGGAATAGGAAATAGGCGACCCACGCGACCTATTTATTGCCTGATATGAAAACACTTCCTCATCTGGAGGCCGAAAAGTTACCAACCCAGATCGGCAGTCAATGATAGCGAAATGGCATGACAGCCAGTCCATTCCAAAAATCAGATCATACCGCTCTTGTGATGACCCTTTAACCATTCCTAATTTTCCCGTATTTTTTTTTATACTTAAAACTTTAAACCTAAGGTTCGTGTGGAAATAAAACTTTTAAAATCGAATCGAGATCGGAATTGAAATCTGTGAAGTCTATGTTTATAAACCTTTTAAATAAACTTAAAATAATTTAATTAAAACTTAAAATAATTAATTAAAACAATTAAAATCAATCGCCGGGGAGCAAAAGGGAGTTTTGCCCTAATATACAGGGGCGATCGATCGCCCATATAGGGGCGAACATTCGCCTATTGCAAAACGCCAGTGGCGATCGATCGCCACACTCTCTGGATTTCTCCAGAGAGCGGCGACCCAATAGGCGACGCGATCGCCTCCATAGGCGATCACCCAATGACAAGGGGCGATCGATCGCCCTCCCTTGCGATCGATCGCCACCCTCACTGCCTCCCTCGCCATTTCTTCTTCTTCCTCTTCTTTCTTTCTTTCTTTTCCTTTCTCTTCTTCTTCTTTCTTTTCCTCTACATCTTCTCTTCTCTTCTCCAATTATCACTACACCCCATACATTTTCAAGTACAATTCAACATAAAACCCCAAATACTCGTATCTCCTCAATAGCCCCATTTAAACGGACTCGAAACATGTTTAAAACGAAATGAAAACGAACTGCATAGGTATGTTTAAAAACCGAACATATCCCTATTATCAAACAGTTTGAAAAACAAGTTTCTAAAACGTTTAAAAACTTTAAAACGTAAACCTATCAACTAGTCAGAACCAAACATCCGAAAATGTTCTAGCTATACAATTTTCCTACCATCTAACTATCATGTCCCAAAATACCTTTACATGATTCCCCACGGGTCAAAACGCACCGACTGCCCAGCGCACTCCCACAGGCCATCCTCCATCAATATGTACGATAATCTGTTAGAGGGAATTCTTCCTCACCTGGATCTATGTCACCTACACCATAAAGACACCTATGAGATAAAAATCTCAGTAAGCTCTACGTAAATGCTAATGCATGATCATGTATGCTCAATGCTGTGAAAACTGTCCATGTCAATGCATATATCAGTACGTCTCAGTCTATGGTTATCGGAAACGCTCGACAGATGGATAGGGCACGTCCAGCGGTTAGACAGCCCACACCATCTGAAGGGAGGAAAACCCGCTCACCACGGAACGCCAGGTCTGAACCTCATCCCCGATAACCCCATGTCATGGTTGTTTACTGTGATATTTTACTTGCCTTTACGATGCATGTTCTTTTCATGAAATCCGTGCATAAATTCATTTTCATGACATTTTTAAAATCATGATGCATGAACAGTTCCATATAAACATAAACGTACATAAAGAGCATACCATTAAAACTCTACGAATAGCATCAAAACACTATATCAAACATTCTATAGAACAACCGAACCTAACTACCCAACTGAAACAATTAAATAAACACGTCACCAAAACTCCTCTAGACAACTTCGACGTACGGTGTAGGCCTATCGGCCAGAGTAAGTCACGAGAACTTACCTCGTGCGCGTTGAACTCGAAGCTCCGTCCACGAGGGTTGTTTACCTAAGGCAATTTAACAATATTGTCGTTAAAACGAGTTTAACTACTAAACGTCAAAATTTAACGAAATTCTTAACTAAGGAAATTCCTAACGTTCTAACCTAACTAATCGAGGCATTTTAAAAACCAATTAATGCTTGTTATCTCAAACCCACCATTAACGAGTTTTCCCCAAAACTCGAAAATTCATCAATTCCTAATATTCGCCCTAAATCAATTTAATTTCGTCCAATAACGTTCAATACGTCATTTATATTCACAACTACGATAACTTTACTGATTTCTAACCCTAAATCTCGATTTTCACAAACCCTAACGAAACCCAAACCGTTTTTTTAACTCCGCAAAACCAAGAACTAAAGCCGGGAAACGTTAGAGACTTACTTAGAATCGTGAATAGAGAAGAAAACACGTAGAAACTTTGAAGAACGGAGGATGAATCGTCGACGGAGGTGAGAATCGCGTGCGAGGGAGATGGAACTGTCGAAGGAGAGAAAGAAGAATCGTGAGTGTGGAGTGCTGGAGAAGAAAGGGTTGATGTTTTTAATTAAAATTTTACTTGGCAAATTACCATTTTGCCATTCCTTTGATTTTCTATTTGTTTCGTCTTTCGTTTCGTTAATTAACCATTGATTCGGTTTCTCCAAGTTTCCTTATTTCAACAATATGTCCAACTCATTACCAGGGTTCTTTTAAAACTGTCCGTTTGTAAAACGGACCCCGTTTACTATTTTTACCGAAGTATCTTTTTTATTACGATAAACGTAATTCTCGTAAAATTAGCGTTACGACTCCTAAATTTCTAAAATATTCTTAAAATCCATATTAATTATTAGGATCGTAATGACGCTTTCTTTTCACAAAACCAACTTAATTTGACATATTAATAAAATGCCATTTACATTAAAATATAAATATTCGTACAGACGGGTATTACACTCCATCCACCTTATTTAAATTTTGTCCTCAAAATTTGACTATACAAACAACTCGGGATACTTAGCCATCATATCTTGTTGTCGCTCCCAAGTCGCTTCTTTAACTTCGTGGTTCCACCATAGGACTTTAACTAGCGGAATTTCTTTGTTGCGCAATACTTTGATCGAAGACTCCAAAATACGTACAGGCCTCTCCACATAAGTCAAAGTAGGCTGTACCTCGATGTCTCTCGCCTCCACGATATGCGATGGATCATGCAAACACTTCCGAAGCATAGACACGTGGAATACATCATGGATACCTTCCATTGAAGCCGGAAGCTGTAGTCGATACGCCATCTTCCCGACCTTCTTCAAAATAGGAAAGGGCCCCACACATCGAGGGTTCAGCTTGCCCTTCCTTCTGAATCTCATAACACCTTTAAATGGAGAAACCTTCAGATAAACCTCGTCACCTTCTTCAAATTACAGTTCTCTCCGCCTCGTGTCAGCATAGCTCTTCTGTCGACTCTGAGCTATCTCAATACGCTGTCTGATAACGGCAATCTTCTCTGCCGTTTGTTGTAGGATCTCGGGACCAACAATGCTGGCTTCACCAACCTCGTCTCAATATAACGGAGACCTACACTTTCGACCATATAGAGCTTCATAAGGAGCCATACCTATGGTAGCATGGAAGCTGTTGTTGTAAGAGAACTTGACTAGTGGCAAATATCTGCTCCATGAGCCCTGAAATTTCAGCACACAAGCTCTGAGCATATCCTCAAGAATCTGATTTGTCCTCTCTGTCTGACCATCAGTCTGATGATGAAAGGCTGTGCTGAAATTCAGCTGAGTCCCCATAGCTTTGTGCAGACTCTTCCAGAACTTCGATGTAAATGTCGTATCTCTGTCTGAGACTATCGAAACTGGCACTCCATGCAGTCTAACAATCTCCTGCACATATAACTCGGCGAGCTGATCCATCGAAGCGAAGATGTCATTTTCACAGATAAGAAGTGGGCCGACTTTGTCAATCGGTCCACAATCACCCAGATGCCATCATGGCCCTTCGTCGTCCTCGGGAGCCCCACAACAAAATCTATGGAGATCTGCTCCAATTTCCACTCCGGAATAAGCAGTGGCTGTAATGTTCCGGTCGGCCTCTGGTGTTCTGCTTTCACATGTTGACAAACTAGACAGGTTTCGACATATTTGGCGACCTCTCTCTTCATGTTCGGCCACCATAAATGTTGCTTTAAATCTCTGTACATTTTAGTGCTTCCTGGATGCACAGAGTAAGCTGAAGAATGTGCTTCGGCCAGTATCTCCTTCTTTAGCTCCTCATCGTTAGACACGTACCACCTATGCCTGAACTTCAGAATACCATCATCTGACAAATTGAATTCAGATACATCTCTAGATGTCAAACTCAATTGAAGCTCCTCACACTCCATATCACTCTGCTGAGCCTCGCGTATCTTATCCAGAATAGTTGGTCTGAGAGAAATGTTGGTGAGTATACTGGACAACTCTGCCACTATCTCCACATCGAACCTTTCAATCTCAGACCGCAATGTAACTGACAACGTTGCAAGTGAAGGCTGACTCGCAGAAGGCACTCGAGTCAGAGCATCAGCGACCTTGTTCGCCTTTCCTGGGTGGTACTTAATATCGAAATCATAGTCTTTTACGAAATCTAGCCATCTTCTTTGTCGCATATTAAGCTCCTTCTGCGTAAATAAATACTTCAAGCTTTTGTGGTCAGAAAATATCTCGCACTGCTGCCCATATAAATAATGCCTCCATATCTTCAGTGTGAAAACCACCGCTGCTAACTCCAGATCATGCGTAGGATAAGTCTGCTCATACGGCTTCAACTGCCGAGAAGCATACGCGATAACCTTTCCTTCCTGCATCAACACACAACCGAGTCCAACCCCAGATGCATCACAATAAATACTAAATTTGTCACCTTCAACAGGTAGTGTCAGTACTGGAGCTGTGATCAAATTCTGCTTCAACTCCATAAAATTGTCATTACAAGCAGTCGACCATACAAACTTTTTCGTTCTTCCGAGTCAAGCGCGAAAGAGGAACCGCAATCTTCGAAAATCCCTCTATGAACTTCCGATAATAACCAGCCAACCCGAGAAACCCACATACTTAACGCACGTTCTTAGGCTGTGGCCAATCTCCTACCACCAGAATCTTGCTCGGATCCACAGAAACCCCTTCTTCTGATATAATGTGGCCAAGAAAACTGACTCTATCCAGCCACAATTCACATTTAGAGAACTTCGGATAAAGCTGGTGTCGTTGTAAAATTCCGAGAACAATCCTCAATTGCTCTTCATGCTCCTCTTTTGTCTTAGAATATACAGAATATCGTCGATGAAAACCACCACGAATTTGTCCAGGTACTCCATGAAGACTCGGTTCATCAAATCCATAAACGCTGCAGGGGCATTAGTAGTCCAAAAGACATAACTAGGAACTCATAATGCCCATACCTCGCTCGGAACGTTGTTTTCTGAATATCCTCCTTCCGGACCTTCAGCTGATAATAACCCGAGCGTAGGTCAATCCTGAAAAACACTCGAGCACCTTGCAGCTGATCAAACAAATCATCTATCCGAGGCAGTGGATACTTATTTTTCACTGTGAGCTTATTCAGCTCCCTATAATCCACGCACATCCTGAGAGTCCCGTCTTTCTTCTTGACGAATAGAACGGGCGCACCCCAGGGTGAAAAGCTGGGTCGGATGAAACCCTTATCCAGTAACTCCTCTAGCTGAGTTTTCAACTCTCTCAATTCAGCGGGCGCCAATCTGTATGGATTCTTAGACACTGGCGCGAAGCTAGGATATTCATCTATAATGAATTCGATCTCTCTGTCCGGCGGTAATCTGGGAACATCGTCAAGGAATATCTCAGAGAATTCTCTGACTATGGGAATGTCGCTCGGCTTTACTTCACTGAGAAACTGAGTATCAAATACAGTGGCCAAATAAATAGAGCACTTACGTTTAAACTGCTCGTTGACCTTCATGGAATAGAAAATAGGCGATCTACTCAATATGTTCATTGCTTGATAAGAAAACTCGGCTTTACCCAGGGGTCGAAATGTCACAATCTCGGATTGACAATCGATGGTGGCGTAGTGGTGTGATAGCCAGTCCATCCCTAAGATCAGATCGTAGATTTCTATGCCCATAACAATCAAGCGAGCATATAGGGTACTGTTCCCGACTGAGACAATATTACCCTGGACAACCTGACCTGACTGCATACGCTCTCTTGAGGGTAGCATCACACTGTATTCGCATTCTGCTAACTCAGGCACAAGCTTCAATCTAGATACGCAAGCAGTAGAAACAAAAGAATGCGTAGCTCCCGTGTCTATCAAAGAAAACACTGCCACCCCCATCATTAAAATAGTACCTGCTATCACGGAAGGCTGAGCCTCGTCATCGACGTCACCAGGCTCGATAAATGCAAAGATCCTGGGCATAACTGTTCTCTAATCGGTAGCTGCCCTCGGACAGTTCTGAGCAAAATGACCAACCTCTCCACATCTGTAACAACTGTTTGTGCCCAATAGACAAGCGTCGTAGTGCTCTTTCTGACACTTAGGACAAACGGGCTTCTGAGTAGCCCCTTGGACCTGTTTCCCTTTGCTCTGCTCGCCTTTACCATTGTAGGGCCTCTTTGTACCTCTCTGTTGTTGTTGTTGTGGCTGTCCTCTCGGTTTCCAGCCTTCATTCTGAGGCCGTGGGTGGATCTCACGAAAGAAGCCTCTAGCTGCCTCCCTTGCTTTAATAGAACTCTGGTCTACAGCCTCAATCTCAAGTGCCCTGGCCACAATCTCATCATAGGACACATTCTGTACTCTTGATATAGTGAAGCTTTTCCGAATTTCCTGACCAAGCTCCTGTACAAATCTGCGTACCTTGTCCTCATTGACACTGACCTGTCGTGGCGCGAATCGTGACAGTGCCTCAAACCTCCTCACGTACTCGGCAATCGAACCAACTTGCCGCAACTGCATAAATTCAACCATCTTCGCCTCTCGTACTGTATGGCTGAAGTATTTGTCATAAAATATCATCTTGAAGCGCTCCTAACCCATAATCGTCGTGTCGGTGGTTGTCTTGATCGTATCCCATTAAAATCGGGCATCCAGCGCTAAGTGGTAGCTAACCAATGCAACCTTCTCCCCATCCTCAATGCTTGCATAGGCCAGCATGTCCTCCATGGTTCGAATCCACTCCTCAGTTGAAGAGGGATCCGTAGACTAACCATTGAATACCGGAGGCTGGAGACTCTGAAATCTCTCCATACCACGATTACTAGAAGTCGCAGTCTCCCGAGCTCTTGCGCGCTCGCGGTCAATCAGGGTACCCAATTGCTGAGACTGTCTCTCCATCTGTTGGGCCTGACGTTCCATGTGTTGGGACTGTTGGGCAATGAAGTCTTTAAGGGTGTCTATTGTATCGTCTCTATCGTCTCGGTCGTTTCCTCGACGCACCATGTTTATATACTTCCTATATCAAAGTTAAAACAAGCATCCTAAGAAATAGAACTTAAAGAAAACAAATAAACATACTTACAGTTGAGGAAGGATGTCCGCGTAGTGGCTGTGCAGTCGAGTAGTCTACAGAACCGTTTTTAAAACCCGGGGGCTCTGATACCATAAGTTGTGACGACCCTTTAACCATTCCTAATTTTCCCGTATTATTTTTTTTATACTTAAAACTTTAAACCTAAGGTTCGTGCGGAAATAAAACTTTTAAAATCGAATCGAGATCGGAATTGAAATCTGTGAAGTCTATGTTTATAAACCTTTTAAATAAACTTAAAACAATTTAATTAAAACTTAAAATAATTAATTAAAACAATTAAAATCAATCGCCTGAGACAAAAAGGAAGTTTCGCCCCAATATACAGGGGCGATCGATCGCCCATAAAGGGGCGATCCATCGCCCATCGGCGATCGCAACAGGCGAACATTCCCTTGTTGCAAAACGCCAGTGGCGATCGATCGCCACAATCTCTAGATTTCTCCAGAGAGCGGCGACCCAATAGGCGACGCGATCGCCTCCATAGGGGATAACCCAATGACAAGGGGCGATCGATCGCCCTCCCTTGCGATCGATCGCCACCCTCACTGCCTCCCTCGCCATTTCTTCTTCTTCCTCTTCTTTCTTTCTTTCTTTTCTTTCTCTCTTCTTCAATCGCCTGAGACAAAAAGGAAGTTTCGCCCCAATATACAGGGGCGATCGATCGCCACCCTCACTGCCTCCCTCGCCATTTCTTCTTCTTCCTCTTCTTTCTTTCTTTCTTTCTTTCTTTCTTTCTTTCTTTCTTTCTTTCTTTCTTTCTTTCTTTCTTTCTTTCTTTCTTTCTTTCTTTCTTTCTTTCTTTCTTTCTTTCTTTCTTTCTTTCTTTCTTTCTTTCTTTCTTTCTTTCTTTCTTTCTTTCTTTCTTTCTTTCTTTCTTTCTTTCTTTCTTTCTTTCTTTCTTTCTTTCTTTCTTTCTTTCTTTCTTTCTTTCTTTCTTTCTTTCTTTCTTTTCTTTTCTCTTCTTCTTCTTTCTTTTCCTCTACATCTTCTCTTCTTTCTTTCTTTCTTTCTTTCTTTCTTTCTTTCTTTCTTTCTTTCTTTCTTTCTTTCTTTCTTTCTTTCTTTCTTTCTTTCTTTCTTTCTTTCTTTCTTTCTTTTCCTCTACATCTTCTCTTCTCTTCTCCAATTATCACTACACCCCATACATTTTCAAGTACAATTCAACATAAAACCCCAAATACTCGTATCTCCTCCATAGCCCCATTTAAACGGACTCGAAAGATGTTTAAAACGAAATGAAAACAAACTGCATGGGTATGTTTAAAAACCGAACATATCCCTATTATCAAACATTTTGCAAAACAAGTTTCTAAAACGTTTAAAAACTTTAAAACGTAAACCTATCAACTAGTCAGAACCAAATATCCTAAAATGTTCTAGCTATACAATTTTCCTACCATCTAACTATCATGTCCCAAAATACCTTTACATGATTCCCCACCGGTCAAAATGCACCGACTGCCCAGCGCACTCCCACAGGCCATCCTCCATCAATCTGTACGATCATCTGTTAGAGGGAATTCCTCCTCACCTGGATCTATGTCACCTACACCATACAGACACCTATGAGATAAAAATCTCAGTAAGCTCTACGTAAATGCTAATGCATGATCATGTATGCTCAATGCTGTGAAAACCGTCCATGTCAATGCATATATCAGTACATGTCAGTCTATGGTTATCGAAAACGCTCGACAGATGGATAGGGCACGTCCAGCGGTTAGACAGCCCACACCATCTGAAGGGAGGAAAACCCGCTCACCACGGAATGCCAGGTCTGAACCTCATCCCCGATAACCCCATGTCATGGTTGTTTACTGTGATACTTTACTTGCCTTTACGATGCATGTTCTTTTCATGAAATCCATGCATAAATTCATTTTCATGACATTTTTAAAACCATGATGCAAGAACAGTTCAATATAAACATAAACGTACATAAAGAGCATACCATTAAAACTATATGAATACCATCAAAACACTATATCAAACATCCTATAGAACAATCGACCTAACTACCCAACCGAAACAATTAAATAAACACGTCACCAAAACTCCTCGAGATGACTTCGACGTACGGTGTAGGCCTATCGGCCAGAGTAAGTCACGAGAACTTACCTCGTGCGCGTTGAACTCGAAGCTCCGTCCACGAGCATTTTTTACCTAAGGCAATTTCACAATATTGTCGTTAAAACGAGTTTAACTACTAAACGTCAAAATTTAACGAAATTCTTAACGGAAATTCCTAACGTTCTAACCTAACTAATCAAGGCATTTTAACAACCAATTAATGCTCGTTATCTCAGAACCACCATTAACGAGTTTTCCCCAAAACTCAAAAATTCATCAATTCCTAATATTCATCCTAAATCTATTTAACTTCGTCCAATAACGTTCAATACGTCATTTATATTCACAACTACGATAACTTTACTGATTTCTAACCCTAAATCTCGTTTTTCACAAATCCTAATGAAACCCAAACCGTTTTTTAACTCCGGAAAACCAAGAACTAAAGCCGGGAAACGTTAAAGACTTACTTAGAATCGTGACTAGAGAAGAAAACACGAAGAAACTTCGAAGAATGGAGGATGAATCGTCGACGGAGGTGAGAATCGCGTGCGTGGGAGAGGAAACTGTCGAAGGAGAGAAAGAAGAATCGTGAGTGTGGAGTGCTGGAGAAGAATGGGTTGATGTTTTTAATTAAAATTTTACTTGGCAAATTACCATTTGCCCTTCCTTAGATTTTCTATTTGTTTCGTTTTTCGTTTCGTTAATTAACCGTCGATTCGGTTTCTCCAAGTTTCCTTATTTCAACAATATGTCCAACTCATTACCAGGGTTCTTTTAAAACTGTCCGTTCGCAAAACGGACCTTGTTTACTATTTTTACCGAATTATCCTTTTTATTAAGATAAACGTAATTCTTGTAAAATTAGCGTTGCGACTCCTAAAATTTCCAAAATATTCTCAAAATCCATATTAATTATTAGGATCGTAATGACGCTTTCTTTTCACAAAACCAACTTAATTTGACATATTAATAAAATGTCATTTATATTAAAATATTAATATTCGTACAGCTGAGTATTACAGCTCTATACCCATAACTATCAACCGGGCGTAGAGTGTGTTGTTCCCCACCGAGACGACATTGCCCTTGAAAACATGATTAGACTGCATATTTGCTCCCGAAGGCAGCATTACCCTATACTCATACTCTGCTAACTCAGACGCTAACCCCAATGTAGTCATGTAAGCAGTAGAAATGAAGCAGTGTGTAGCTCCCGTGTCTATCAAAGAAAATACTGGTACACCCATGACTAAGATAGTACCTACTATAACAGACGGCTGTGCCTCGTCGTCAACGTCACCAGGCTCGATGAAAGCAAAGATCCTTGGCATAACTCTCCTCTGGTCTCTGCCTTGTTGATCTTTGCCTGGTTGATTTCGGTTCAATAATGGGCAGTTCATGATAAAATGGCCAATCTCTCCGCATCGATAACACCTGTTGGTACCCATCCGACAGTCTCTGTAATGTTCTTTTTGGCACTTAGGACAAATAGGCTTTTGAATAGCCCCTTGAACCTGCTTCCCCTTGTCCTGATCTTTTCCTCCCTCATAAGGCCTTTTAACGCCTCTTTGCTGTTGTTGTTGTGGTTGTTGTCCTCTAGGTTGCCAATCTCGATTTCGTAACTGAGGCTGGATCTCACGAAAGAAGCCCTTAGCAGGCTCCCTTGACTTAACACAGGTCAATTCTGCAGCCTCAAACTCCAAGGCCCTAGCCGTGATGTCCTTGTAGGGCACATCCACAATGCCAGATACTATGATATTTTTTCGAATCTCTGGATTTAGTCCATCCATAAATTGTTGCACCTTATCTTCATTATCACTGACTAAACGCGGTGCAAACCGTGATAAGGCTTCGAACTTCCTAATATATTCCGCAACTGTACTGGTCTGCTTCAGCTGCCTGAACTCTGCCTTTTTTGCCGCCCTTACAGTACGGCTGAAGTATTTATCAAAGAACACGGTCTTAAACCGTTCCCACCTCATCAGTGTCACGTTCGTAGTCACCTTAATTGAATCCCACCAAAATTGGGCATCCAATGCTAGGTGGAAAGTGACGCACGTGACCTTCTCAGCATTCTCCACTTTGGCGTAAGCCAACATGTCCTCCATCGTTCGAACCCACTCCTCAGCAATAGTGGGGACCGTTGATTGTCCGTTGAATACTAGAGGCCGTAGCTTTTGGAACCTTTCCATGCTGTGATTGTTTGGAACGACTATATCCCGGGCTCTCTTGTAACACCTAGTTTTATCGGGATTTTAATATTCTAAAATATAATGGCATTTTTGTAAATATATCAAATTAAGTCTATTTTGCGAGCAGAGAGCATTATTAGAATCCTAATTATTAATAAGAAAATTTGGAGAAAACGGATCGTTAGCTAAATAGCTAGTCGAAGGACGAAATGGTAATTTGCAAAGTTAAAATTTAATTAAAAACATACTTTTCTCTTCTTCTCCAACACTCCACGCGCGAAACTCCTTTCCGCATTTTCTCTCCAAGCGATTTTTCATCGCCTCTCACGCGGTTTCCTTGTCTGACAACAATTTCTCCTCCAATCGACTTCCGTTCTTCGCGATTTCTTCCTCAAACGACATTCTAGGTAAGGTTCTACAGTTTTGGAAAGTTTATTCATAATTTTTGGGTCGTTTAACGGTTAGGGTTTTGTTTAGTGTTTTCGCGAAATAGTTGAGTTATGCTAGAAATGGCTAGGGTTGCCTTATTTATGACTTTGGTGAACGTATTTATGGGCATTGGAAGTAGTTGGACGAATTAATGGTCATTAATGTGGATTTTGGGTTGTTGGAAAACTTAGAAATATCCATTAATGGAGTTTTGGTTATTGGTGAGCATAAGTTGCTCGATGAAATGCCCGAGAGAGTTAAATTAGAGTTTTTGGAGATTTCCTTAGTTAAGGTTTCGTTAGTTTGGACGTTTAACGGTTTAAACTCGTTTTACCAACAATTGTTGTTAAATTGCCTTAGGTAAACAACGCTCGTGGACGGAGCTTGAGTTTGCAACGGACGCGAGGTAAGTTTCCGTGATTTATTATGGCCGATTGGCCTACCGTAGTCGAAGTTACGTCGAGGATCATTGGTGAACTGCTTGTTTAAATGTTTTGGTTGGGTAGTTAGGATTAGTTCTTTTATAGGATATGCTTTTATAGTCTCGATGGTATGTATGACGTATGTTTACTTCCTGCACGTAATTGTCCATGCATCATGATTTTCAATTATGCATAGAAAATGAATTTTTGCACTAAGTTTTCATGAAAAGAGATGTGGCCGAAATGGGGCTATTGATCTATTATGTAGGCCAAAAGGGGTCTGTCACAATACCACATCGCCTAAAACGAAATGAACCTACGTAATCTGTTATCTGGTCATGCGAGGTGGGGCTCAGGCACGGCTGTATACGGATGTAAGCGTGTACCCCCCGTTAGGTGGAAAGGGTTGTCCAATTGCGAGACGTGTCCTCTCCATCTAATAGGCTGAGACCTCAGTGATATTCTGTCTGCGACGTAATGATAAGAAAATGTTGCATGATTTCTGAACTTTATATGCACAGCATGCATCTGCATTTACGAAACTTGCTGAGCCTTTAGCTCATGGTTGTCTGTATGGTGTAGGTGATCTAGAAACAGGTGAGGATGAGATCCCTCCGCCCGAGGAATGAACAGTTGACGAAAGATGGCCCGTGGGAGTGTGCTGAGCAGTTAGTGCGCTTTTGACCCGTGGGGATGTAAGTAAACATCTTGGGAACATTTTGGGATGTTTAGGACTGATGGTGGATTAGATAATATTTGTATAGTTAGAAACATTTTAGGATGCTTGGTTTCTGGATAGTTAATATTTGATGTTTGGATGTGTTTAATTGATGTAAGCAGTAGATTTTGTCATTTTGTGATCGGCAGAAGTTTATATAAGTGTTTGGTCAAAGTCAATCGGTAGATATGTGTAACACCCAGCAATTTTCCCTTAGCATGCATAACCTTCGTTAGGGTATGATATGAGTAGTTCTAGAGTCCTTATAAGTAATTGATTTGGAAGGTGTTATTTGAAGTAAATTTTGGAAGAGAAATTTAAGTGAAAACCTTACACTTGGAGTGGTTAATGGGTGTTGTAATTTAAGTTAATGTAAATGAAGTTAAGAAATGAAAGAAAAGTAATTAAATGGGGAAAGAATCACGTTGGTTTAAAAGGTGAAGAGAAAGTGGAGTGATTAAAAAGTAAATTTGAAAAGTCAAAGTAAAAAGGAAAAAAAAAATGGTTGAAAAGTCAAATAAGGTAAAAGTGAATGAAATGGGTTTTGAGGGATGGCATTCACGTTGGAACATGAGGAAGAGAAAATGTGGGGTTGCTTTTCAATTTTGATGAAATTTGTGGTAGATTTTAAAAGTTGGAAAAACTTGGTTTTAAATATTTGGTAAAGTAATGTGTTAAAAGGGTAAAAAACCTTATTTCTTCTCATCTTCTTCCACGATCAAGAGCAGCCACCATTGGAGGAGTTCCTCTTCATTTTTCTCAAGCTTCTTCAAGGATTTAAGGTTAGTTTTGGATGGGTTTTTAGTTCTATGCATGTAAGTAGTAAAATTTGGTGTTTTTGATGAGTTTTGTGGAGATTTAGCAAGGGTTTGGAAACCCTAATGGGAGGGCTCCGAATTTTCTTTTACCTTGCTGATTTTCTTGCTAAATTTGGTTGTTTAAATCTTGGATAGAATGGTTTAGGTTGATTTTAGGGAGAGATTTGAAAAGTGGTGAGTTTTGGTGAAAAACCGATTATGGGATCAATGTTGTCGTCGGTTCTGTTTTGCAGAATTCGAACAGTTCTGCTCTGTTATTTGCTAAAATGGATTATTTTAATGTAAAGTAGACATGGAGAGGTTTACAGAATGGGGTGATTCGTCGAAATCCGTTGAAAAATGAGGGAGTTATGGCCGATTGAAGTTTGGGCTGTGAAAATGGGTGAATTTCGGGTTTTGAAGTTTAAAAGCTTAAGATTACTTAGTTGTTGCTTCTTTAGGGTTAATTATGGTTAATTATATGTTTATTAAGTGATTCATCATTTATATGCTAGGTTAGCGAGCGAGGGATTTGTGTACTCGGAGTAAGCAACTACGATACGGGCAGGGAGTTCAGGTAAGTAGTGGACTTGTGTTTGTTGCCTTCGGGCCTACACCACAAAACGGTAGGATTTATTGTTTGATAGTGTATTGTTAGTGTTTGGATTGTTGCTTTGTTCTGATTTGGTTGCTTGAATGTTTGGTTAAGAATGGTTTTAAACGTTTGGTTATGGTTAAGAGTGGTTTTAAATGTTTGGTTGTGGTTAAGCATGTTTTGAATGTTTTGTGTTGGTTAAGCATTAGTGGCATATGCATGGTTTTGAAAGTGGTCTGTTGGCGGTGGCTCCTCGTCGCGAAGTAGTGTCTGAAATATGGCAAGCTTCGGGAGGTTTCCACAAAAGCTGTGTAGTGGCTCCTCGTCGCGAAGTAGTGTCTGAAATATGGCAAGCTTCGGGAGGTTTCCACAAAAGCTGTGTAGTGGCTCCTCGTCGCGAAGTAGTGTCTGAAATATGGCAAGCTTCGGGAGGTTTCCACAAAAGCTGTGTAGTGGCTCCTCGTCGCGAAGTAGTGTCTGAAATATGGCAAGCTTCGGGAGGTTTCCACAAAAGCTGTGTAGTGGCTCCTCGTCGCGAAGTAGTGTCTGAAATATGGCAAGCTTCGGGAGGTTTCCACAAAAGCTGTGTAGTGGCTCTTCGTCGCGAAGTAGTGTCTGAAATATGGCAAGCTTCGGGAGGTTCTGCAAGAGGCACCTAACTGTGTATACATAAGACGTTGTGTGATAGTTTGTTATAGTGTAAGGCACTTCGGTGCGGGCAACTAAGGCACTTCGGTGCGGGCAGCTAAGGCACCCTTTCGGGTGCGGGCAACTAGCATTGTGTGGTCGTGTTGTTGTGTTGTTGTGGTGATTGCCTTGGAGTGTGGTGTTACGTTGTCGTGTTGGGTAATGTTGTGTTGCGTTGTAGTGCCGAGTGGTGTTGTGTTGTTATGTTAGGGTTGTGTGTGCATTGTGCTTGTTTATATTTGTTATCCCTACTTGCTAAGCGTAAGCTTGCGTGTGTGTGTGTGTTCTGTGGTGTAGGTGACGACTGGTGTACAGGTTAGAGCTACGAGAAAAGCTGGGATTGGTACGCAGTCGTTGATGTACGCGTTGTGTTGTTGTGTTGTTGTGTTGTTGTGTTGTTGTGTTGTTGTGTTGTTGTGTTGTTGTGTTGTTGTGTTGTTGTGTTGTTGTGTTGTTGTGTTGTTGTGTTGTTGTGTTGTTGTGTTGTTGTGTTGTTGTGTTGTTGTGTTGTTGTGTTGTTGTGTTGTTGTGTTGTTGTGTTGTTGTGTTGTTGTGTTGTTGTGTTGTTGTGTTGTTGTGTTGTTGTGTTGTTGTGTTGTTGTGTTGTTGTGTTGTTGTGTTGTTGTGTTGTTGTGTTGTTGTGTTGTTGTGTTGTTGTGTTGTTGTGTTGTTGTGTTGTTGTGTTGTTGTGTTGTTGTGTTGTTGTGTTGTTGTGTTGTTGTGTTGTTGTGTTGTTGTGTTGTTGTGTTGTTGTGTTGTTGTGTTGTTGTGTTGTTGTGTTGTTGTGTTGTTGTGTTGTTGTGTTGTTGTGTTGTTGTGTTGTTGTGTTGTTGTGTTGTTGTGTTGTTGTGTTGTTGTGTTGTTGTGTCCCTACTTGCTAAGCGTAAGCTTGCGTGTGTGTGTGTGTTCTGTGGTGTAGGTGACGACTGGTGTACAGGTTAGAGCTACGAGAAAAGCTGGGATTGGGACGCAGTCGTTGATGTACGCTGTATGTGTAACGACCCCGTTCCCAGCAAGATATTGTCCGCTCTGGGGATTGGGCCGCAGCCCAATATCATCCCCTCACGGCTTTGTTTGGCGAGAGCACTTCCCGAAAGGTCACCCAACCTGGAATTTCTCTCGCCGAAGCACTCTTAACTTCGGAGTTCTTATGGATCCGTTGCCAATTGAGCTCCAAACGCGTCTTGCTATCTTGGGAGGGATCTCTCTACATATGTTTCATTTCCACATACTTCCCCAAGCGCTGTGGGATTAAGGGGATTGTGACGACCCCCTCTTTACGACCTGTCACCTTCCGGCTCGCCCGCGCGGACGTACCGCCATTCGGGTTCCGGTTCGTGCAGCCATCGTACCAGTACAGATTCGGGACTTACAGATTCTGGTCATCACAATCACCCCCCCTTGGGGGCCCAACGTCCTCGTTGGCCACAATTCCGGTTGGGTACAGGCTCTGATACCATTTGTAACGACCCCGTTCCCAGCAAGATATTGTCCGCTCTGGGGATTGGGCCGCAGCCCAATATCATCCCCTCACGGCTTTGTTTGGCGAGAGAACTTCCCGAAAGGTCACCCAACCTGGAATTACTCTCGCCGAAGCCCTCTTAACTTCGGAGTTCTTATGGGATCCGTTGCCAATTGAGCTCCAAAACGCGTCTTGCTATCTTGGGAGGGATCTCTTACATATGTTTCATTTCCACATACTTCCCCAAGCGCTGTGGGATTGTGACGACCCCCTCTTTACGACCTGTCACCTTCCGGCTCGCCCGCGCGGACGTACCGCCATCCGGGTTCCGGTTCGTGCAGCCATCGTACCAGTACAGATTCGGGACTTACAGATTCGGGTCATCACAGTATGCCTGTGCGGGCAGTTGTCGGGGCACCTCGACCATGGTCTTCGGGAGTGTGGGCTTTGTATTTTAATAGTATTGTAAATGTCTGTTTGTGGAATTGTTGGAAATGCGTAATGTTTTTGGTTGACAGTTATGAGATAGCTATGTGTGAGGGTGATGTTTTGCTAGTTAGAAATGTTAGTATTTTATAGTTTCCTATTTACTGTTGTTTGGAGGTTGTTATATGTAGGATTGTTGAGTGGATAGTTGAGGAAGAATATTCTGGTTGGGAATTGGTTTGTGTGCAGGTACCTAGCATTTTGGAGGCGCCATTTTCAGGCGTTACTTTGCCGAAATTTTCGGGAAGGACGCCGTGGTGCTGAAAGGTTAGGGGTAAGGGAATTGATGTGTCTAGGCAGCTAGGTATGAAGTAAGAGAGTTTCAGGAGTTTAGTTTTAAATTTAGCTGTGTAAGTTTCTTTTATGTTTGGGAGTTTTATTTTTCATTATGATTTACCGAGGGATTGGTTAGCTAAGTAGCGCACCGAGCCAAGGTGGGTTCGGGGGCGTTACAAGATGGTATCAGAGCAAAATGGTCGATTCGTTCAAAGGATTACCCGACAATGCCGGCCGCCATGCAACGTTCTTCACCGACTGTAAGTATTCTTTCCTTTAGCTAGTTTTATATCTAAGTTAGTTTTTTTGAATTGTATACAGGATTAAGTTACAATGTATAACCCTAGACGACCCGGGAGACCTAGGCATGAACCCGAACCGCCCAGAAATCCACTTGAGGACTCTGTTAAGCAGCTAGCAGACATGGTTACCCGGCAAGCAGAGTTAGTTGGAACTTTGATTGGGCATGGAGGATTTGGAAATGTTGGAGTCGGTGCTAGTGGAAATAGATTTCGGGGGCTGAATCCTCCGGCGTTCGAGGGCCGATTAACGGATCCTACAGCTGCAGATAGGTGGATTCATACCATAGAGAATATGTTTAAAGTTGCCGAGGTTGAAGAAGTAAACAAAGTGAAATGTGCTACTTTTCATCTGGCCAATAATGCTCAAAGTTGGTGGGAGTCGGTGGAGGGTACCATCGGTCCTCAGGGCTTAACCTGGCAAGACTTTAAAGACTTGTTCTTCGACAAATACTACAACCAGACGGCCCAGGGTGCAAAGAGGATGGAGTTTATGGCACTTAAGCAAACGGGATCAGTGGGAGACTATATTCAGCAATTTGAACTGTTGTCTCGGTTTGCCAGCCACATGGTAAGTCGGGAAGAAGATAAGATCTTTCAGTTTGTGCAGGGCTTGAAACCCGAGATTTATATGCTGGTGAAGACCTTTGGGATTACGAAAAGTTCATTTTCTGAGGTAGTAGCGAAGGCATTAGAAGTTGAGGAAGCTGCTGGTAAGTTGATTAAACCAGCAGAAGTTTTGGGTCAAATGTTCACGGGAATTACAACTCAGATGGGTGATGATGGATCTTCTTCACAGCTTCAGGAACCTAAAAGGCCGGGAGATACTTTAAGTGACCAAAGAGAAGGAAAGAAACCACGACAAAAGCAAAGAAGAAGTTTTCCGAAATGTTTTAAGTGTTTGAAATTTCATCCAGGAGAGTGCGGTCAATACGAGGGAAAATGTTTTAACTGTTTTAAAGCTGGCCATGCTGCCCGAGATTGTCCAAAGCCAAAGACCAATCAGTGTTTCAATTGCAATAAGCCTGGGCATATAGCCAAGAATTGTCCTATAGAAAAGAAGGGTCAGGCTAAAGCAACACGCAGGATTTAACAGTGATCTCAGGTATGGTATTTGTAGTTCAACGGCTGTTTTATTTATTTTGATAGACTGAGGTATGTTGTATTATTTTGGTGGTAGCGGTTTGTGATTGGTAAGGTACTGTTAGGACTAAAAGGAAGTTTAAGTTAGATAATTTTATAAGTTAAGTGATAGTTAGGTATTGTGAAGTCAATAATTGGAGGGATTATTGAGCATTGAGGTATATAGTTAGAATGACCCTAAATTAGAGTCATAGAGAGTTGACAACCCTCGATGAATGATCGAGAGTATAGTGGATGAGATTCAGAGCAGTGAGTGTAGCTATGAGGATTAGTTGGAGAGAATGGATAAAGAAATCCTCATTGAATAGGAATTGTGAGCAAAATGAATTTTGGGAATATTGATTTATAAAGTGTTGAGTAGTGGACATGGGCTAGAGTCGAAGTGGGAATACACCGAAACTAAGACTTTGAGAGTGTGTGGTTATGAATGAAATAGAAGTGAGATAAATTGAGTGTAGTAAGGTAATTATGAGCACTCTAGTACTTCGAGAGCATAGTAGATTGGTTTAGGTAGTGAGAGTTCAGAATGCGTGGATGATGTTAAAATGACTAACGAAAAGGTGCAAGATGCGATAGTATTTTAGAGGGGAATTTTGAACTGAGAATTTAGGGTAAGAAGTTATTTACTAAGGTTTTAGAGTTATATAAGGAAGGTTGAGAGTTGAAATTAAAGTGGTGGTACACCATTTAATATATTGGGTGAATAGTGAGAACGAATTAGTTTAGACCTAAGAATTTGAAAGTGTTTGGTGATAACTATAGTCAAAGTTGGACAAATCGAGCATAAATTCATTTTATACTTTGAAAGAATAAGGGATAGATTATGTATTGGGAGCTTTGAGTGCGAAGGAATAAAAGGTTATAATTGTTCAAGGTAAATAGATGCGTAGTTGATTGATAGACTCGAAATCAGAAAGTAAAGTGAGTATGCAATTAGCTCAAAGAAACGTTAGAGTTGAAATTCAGATAGATGAGTTTGAGAGTATGGTGATGAGTGCTTAGGCTATGTAAATATTTATTGGATGTTTGAGTACTTGGGTTAGGGAAAGATGAGTTAAATAAAGCGAATAGATGTAGAAATTATCATTACCCAAGAAATGATTAAGGGCCGATATATGAGTAAAGTTGTCGCATGGTTGGGAGTCGAATGATAACCTAAGAGCCAAGGAGGTAGAGTTAGAGTGAGTAAGTTGAAAAAGAATAAGGTACGTCAAATTTTGAGGACAAAATTTTCGTAAGGAGGGTGGATTATAACACCCAGCAATTTTCCCTTAGCATGCATAACCTTCGTTAGGGTATGATATGAGTAGTTCTAGAGTCCTTATAAGTAATTGATTTGGAAGGTGTTATTTGAAGTAAATTTTGGAAGAGAAATTTAAGTGAAAACCTTACACTTGGAGTGGTTAATGGGTGTTGTAATTTAAGTTAATGTAAATGAAGTTAAGAAATGAAAGAAAAGTAATTAAATGGGGAAAGAATCACGTTGGTTTAAAAGGTGAAGAGAAAGTGGAGTGATTAAAAAGTAAATTTGAAAAGTCAAAGTAAAAAGGAAAAAAAAAATGGTTGAAAAGTCAAATGAGGTAAAAGTGAATGAAATGGGTTTTGAGGGATGGCATTCACGTTGGAACATGAGGAAGAGAAAATGTGGGGTTGCTTTTCAATTTTGATGAAATTTGTGGTAGATTTTAAAAGTGGGAAAAACTTGGTTTTAAATATTTGGTAAAGTAATGTGTTAAAAGGGAAAAAACCTTATTTCTTCTCATCTTCTTCCACGATCAAGAGCAGCCACCATTGGAGGAGTTCCTCGTCATTTTTCTCAAGCTTCTTCAAGGATTTAAGGTTAGTTTTGGATGGGTTTTTAGTTCTATGCATGTAAGTAGTAAAATTTGGTGTTTTTGATGAGTTTTGTGGAGATTTAGCAAGGGTTTGGAAACCCTAATGGGAGGGCTCCGAATTTTCTTTTACCTTGCTGATTTTCTTGCTAAATTTGGTTGTTTAAATCTTGGATAGAATGGTTTAGGTTGATTTTAGGGAGAGATTTGAAAAGTGGTGTGTAACGCCCGACATTTCGGCCAGGTGATTTTCTGACCATTCTCATTGTTACCCTTTATTTAACCTTTATGATTAAATTTAATATTGAGGCAAATTCATTACAAGTTGAGTAAAACTAGGTTGAGTGGCAATTTTGTAATAAAGATTGAAGGATTAGGTATAAATAGAAAATGGGAACCTTAAATCTCATTTAAACCTCACTGCAGCCGACATTTCCTCTCGGCGACTCCCTTCTTCTCTGGAACTTTCTTCCTCCCCAGCAACTGGTTTTTCAGCCTCCACTCCGATAACCCGCATTCTAGGTAAGATTTTGACAATGTAGATGCCGGGTAGTCATTTAGAACTCTGTTTTCAGTTGAACTTGTACTTTCGGGCTCTTCAATGGCTGAGTCAGTTGGTTATCGTTCTTTATCTCCATTTGGTAATGCCACCTTTAAATCGATTCTGGACCTTTTATATAACCGACCCCGTTTAATCGATAGCTATATCTAGCTGTTTCGGTTTTGGATTTCAGACTGTACAGAGAACCTTAGCTGTTAGATTCTAGGATGACTTTCGATTAGAACTTTTAGGACTTTATTTTAACTACTGTAATGTGAAATGTGTTAGGTGAAGAAGTTGAAGAGAAGGTGATTCAAGTTGCTAAGGAATCCAGGTAAGTGAATGTATTAAGTTTCCGGCCAATAGGGCCCTACATCAAAGGATTAAGTTAGATTTAGTGAACATTGTCTGCTATATGTTTGATGAAATGTCGATGGATATGGTTCTGTTATTCTCAAGTACTCCCCTGTCTTAGTTCGATGATTAAGTGCATTTATGTTATGCATCATGTTTTACTTCTCAAGCATATGAAAATATTTTGAAATATGTTTTCTCATGAATAAGGTAAGAAGATAAAACTTATGCAACGTGGTTAAGTGAGGGTTGGGGGTGGTTCGGCGTATGTCACAGTCCGCAGTAGGACATATGAATACGACCCGCAGTAGGGACCATGATCAAACTCACTGTCGAACCCCCTTTACCGGCACAAATCCTCCCTTAAACCACATAATGTAATGAAGAATATGAATGATGAAAGGAATGATGAATATGAGCATATCTACGAATGATGATTATGAACAATGAATACGAGATACGATTATGAATGATGATTAAGAACAAGTACGTGAAAAGAAAAGACTTATGAGCATGTTTTTCTCCAAGATATGCATTCATGAACTCATAATAGTTTGCATTCCTTACTAAGCCTTAGGCTTACAGTTACACCTTACGATGTAGGTGAAGAAATACCAGGTGAGGAATACAAAGTTGAGGATGAAGTTTAAGCTGGTTGCTGGAAGGTGCTCAGGGTGGAAAGTCTGTGGCTGGATGGCGATTATGACCCTCTGGTTTTACTCTTAAGGTTTTAATGATAACTATGAACATAAAAGTTTAAGTAGGATGATATTACTTATGATTATGGAGCTTGAACTTGTCTAGCTTGAATACTGATTATGAGTATATTATAAGAATATAGAATGAGTGATTTTAACTAAGTCTTCCGCTGTATGAGTTTTAATAAATCTGTGGTTTATTCTGTTGGTGTCCCGGTATTAAGTTTGAAGTTATGATGTTTGTGCTGCCGGTAGACGAAATGTATTTGTCTATCGGAAGGTGTGAGTGTTATTATGGAGTTTAGAAATCGGTAGATGAAGTTTGCTTGTCTACCGGAAGAAGAAGATGTTATGTTAATGTTTAGTAGTCGGTAGATGAGAGTACTTGTCTATCGGCAGGAGATGTGTTATTTTGAAGTGTAGAAATCGACAGGAGGATTGTGATGGGAGGTCGGGTAAGTCTGTCTTCCGGAGGACGTCATCGAAGAGGAAAAGTATTTGTCTCCGGCTGACGTCATCAGCAGACGATATGCCTAGAGATCGGCATGTTAGTAGGTCAAGTTACCGGAAGATGGAAATGTCATTCCGCCTGACCGGAAGATGTAGTGCCACGTCATCGGCAGCTGATGTGAGTTAATCTACCAGAAGATGTAGTGCCAGTCATCGGCAGATGATGTGAGTTAATCTACCAGAAGATGTAGTGCACGTCATCGGCAGAGATGTGAGTTATCTATACGGAAGATGTGATGTAGTGCCACGTCATCGGCAGATGATGTGAGTTAATCTACCAGAAGATGTAGTGCCACGTCATCGGCAGATGATGTGAGTTAATCTACCAGAAGATGTAGTGCCACGTCATCGGCAGATGATGTGAGTTAATCTACCAGAAGATGTAGTGCCACGTCATCGGCAGATGATGTGAGTTAATCTACCAGAAGATGTAGTGCCACGTCATCGGCAGATGATGTGAGTTAATCTACCAGAAGATGTAGTGCCACGTCATCGGCAGATGATGTGAGTTAATCTACCAGAAGATGTAGTGCCACGTCATCGGCAGATGATGTGAGTTAATCTACCAGAAGATGTAGTGCCACGTCATCGGCAGATGATGTGAGTTAATCTACCAGAAGATGTAGTGCCACGTCATCGGCAGATGATGTGAGTTAATCTACCAGAAGATGTAGTGCCACGTCATCGGCAGATGATGTGAGTTAATCTACCAGAAGATGTAGTGCCACGTCATCGGCAGATGATGTGAGTTAATCTACCAGAAGATGTAGTGCCACGTCATCGGCAGATGATGTGAGTTAATCTACCAGAAGATGTAGTGCCACGTCATCGGCAGATGATGTGAGTTAATCTACCAGAAGATGTAGTGCCACGTCATCGGCAGATGATGTGAGTTAATCTACCAGAAGATGTAGTGCCACGTCATCGGCAGATGATGTGAGTTAATCTACCAGAAGATGTAGTGCCACGTCATCGGCAGATGATGTGAGTTAATCTACCAGAAGATGTAGTGCCACGTCATCGGCAGATGATGTGAGTTAATCTACCAGAAGATGTAGTGCCACGTCATCGGCAGATGATGTGAGTTAATCTACCAGAAGATGTAGTGCCACGTCATCGGCAGATGATGTGAGTTAATCTACCAGAAGATGTAGTGCCACGTCATCGGCAGATGATGTGAGTTAATCTACCAGAAGATGTAGTGCCACGTCATCGGCAGATGATGTGAGTTAATCTACCAGAAGATGTAGTGCCACGTCATCGGCAGATGATGTGAGTTAATCTACCAGAAGATGTAGTGCCACGTCATCGGCAGATGATGTGAGTTAATCTACCAGAAGATGTAGTGCCACGTCATCGGCAGATGATGTGAGTTAATCTACCAGAAGATGTAGTGCCACGTCATCGGCAGATGATGTGAGTTAATCTACCAGAAGATGTAGTGCCACGTCATCGGCAGATGATGTGAGTTAATCTACCAGAAGATGTAGTGCCACGTCATCGGCAGATGATGTGAGTTAATCTACCAGAAGATGTAGTGCCACGTCATCGGCAGATGATGTGAGTTAATCTACCAGAAGATGTAGTGCCACGTCATCGGCAGATGATGTGAGTTAATCTACCAGAAGATGTAGTGCCACGTCATCGGCAGATGATGTGAGTTAATCTACCAGAAGATGTAGTGCCACGTCATCGGCAGATGATGTGAGTTAATCTACCAGAAGATGTAGTGCCATAATGCCATCCGGCAGATGTTGTGTGCCATCGGCAGATGGAGTGCCTTGTCATCGGTAGATAAGTCAGTCTTTTGTCGTTGTAATTGAGTGATGATTTAATTGGTCACGCGTGATGCACGTGACCGTCGGCAGATGCAAATATGTGTGCCTGCTGATAGATGTCTAATGAATCATGTGAGATGCACGTGCAGGCCGGTAGAACAACTGGATGTTTGTCGTTTAGCGACCGGCAGGAGTGAAAGCTAAATGTGGTTGTTCAGCGAACTTAAGTTAAGTTAGAATGAGATTTGATATATATATATAAAAAATATATACACCGATTACAGAGGTATAAAAGTACGGATAAGTTTAAAGGAAAGTCATGACACGTGACGATCCTCCTCGGGTCGTTTACAATTATGGTATCAAAGCTAAACCAGGTTCTAAAATCGGTTCTGTAGACTGCCTTCCAGCACAGATTGCCACCTGAGTACTCTCCAACAACTGTAAGTGTTTACGATTCTAGTGATGTCATTATGTTAAGATGTGTTTCTATTATTGTTTAGGAATCTCAAGATGGTAAGAGGTCAACAGAGGGAAGACAACGTGGATAGTACCACCGTTGCTCAGCTAATAGAATTAGTTAATCGCCAATCACGACAAATAGAGCAACTAGTGATTACTAGAGAAGAGCTTGGGAACTCCAGCTCTAATGTAACTCATGATCATGGGGGTGAGCGCTTCCACAGGCTCAGACCCCCGACATTCAATGGCCAAGTTTCTGACCCTATTTATGCTGAGGAATGGATCCGAAAAGTAGAGGACATGTTTAAGTATGCGAAAGTTGATGAAGGAGATAGAGTCACCTATGCTGTCTATCATTTGGAGCTGAATGCAAGGCATTGGTGGGATTCTCTTCAGAGCACTGTTAATGCAGAGACTATGACTTGGGATATGTTTAAGACTGCCTTCTTTGACAAGTACTTCAATAGGACCGTTCAGGCCAGCAAGAAGAAAGAATTCATGAACCTGCGGCAAACTGGCTCTGTGACGGATTATATATGCAAATTCGATGCCTTGTCACGGTTTGCTCCCCGACTGGTTGAGAATGATGAAGACAAGATTTACCAATTTGTTCAAGGACTGAAGCCGAGTTTGTATGTGAAGGTAAAGACTTCTGGGATACACAATATACCTTATGGCGAAGTGACGGCTAAGGCCCTGGAATTGGAGGAGGCTGAGATGACAGCTTATGCACAGCGTGAACAGCCAAGGAAGTTCACTAAGGAGACTCAACCACCACCACGGCAGAACAAGGGATGGCAACCCCAGCAGAACAGAAACCAGCAACAACAACAGCAAGGTGTTAAGAGATCCTTCAATCCAAGTGATGACCAAGGAAGAGGAAAGCGACCTTCGGCTCCCCTATGTTCCAACTGTCAGAAGAATCACCATGGGGAGTGCAAGCTGCACTCTGGCCGTTGCTATAGATGCGACAAGGTTGGACACATAGCCAGAGACTGCCCGATGCCATCAGACCCGAATCGAATTAGAGTTGCACCAAGAGTCTATGCTATGATGGAGGATGAAGATGTTGAACCACACACGGTCATATCAGGTACCATTATGGTTTGTGGTTTTTCTGCTTATACACTTATTGATACGGGAGCCACACACTCATTCATAGCAACCCTGTTTGTGTGTAAACATAAGTTAGAACTTTCGCCAGTTGATAAACCGTATAGAGTTATGTTACCATCAGGGAAGTCTTTACATTCTGAGCAAATGTTGAAGGGTGATGTTTTGTCCTTAGGAGATAAGGAGCTATATGTAGAACTGATTATGATTGACATGAAAGGATATGAGATTATTTTAGGAATGGATTGGTTATTTAGGCATTATGCCACGATTAGTTGTAGGTCTGGCCTAGTTGATTTCCGACCCCCAAATGGAGATCGGTATACCTTCCAAGCTATTCCAAAGATGAGTAAGATACCAATCATATCCTCACTAGTGACTCAACGGTTACTGAAGAGTGGTTGCTTGAGTTACCTAGCTAACATAATGGATGTCCGAGTAAAGAATAAAGTGGAATTACAAGGTATTCCTACCGTACGAGAGTTTCCTGAAGCATTCTTGGACGACTTACCGGGACTACCACCCGATAGAGAGATAGAATTTGTGATTGATACATACCCCGAGGCATTACCTATATCTAAGAATCCTTACCGAATGGCACCTGTTGAGTTAAAAGAATTAAAGGTCCAACTACAAGAATTAGTTGACAAGGGATTTATACGTTCTAGTAGTTCTCCCTGGGGTGCACCTGTCCTTTTCGTTAAAAAGAAAGATGGTTCTCTTAGAATGTGTATAGACTACAGAGAACTGAATAAGTTGACAGTCAAGAATAAATATCCTTTACCCCGGATAGATGACCTGTTTGACCAACTACAAGGAGCTAAGGTATTCTCAAAGATTGACTTACGTTCGGGTTATTACCAACTGAAGGTTAAGGAAGGAGATATACCAAAGACAGCCTTCAGAACCCGCTACGGACATTATGAATTTCTTGTGATGTCATTTGGACTGACTAACGCGCCTGCAGCTTTCATGGACTTGATGAACCGAGTATTTCGTGAATACCTGGATAAGTTTGTGATTGTGTTTATAGATGACATTTTAGTATACTCACAGACTGAAGCCGACCATGCTGAACATTTGAGAATAGTGTTATCAACCTTAAAACAGCAACAACTCTATGCCAAACTGTCCAAATGTGAATTTTGGCTGGATAAAGTCAACTTTTTAGGTCATGTCATTTCTGCTGAGGGCATATCAGTAGACCCAACTAAGGTTCAGGCCGTTAAGGACTGGCCGCAGCCAAAGAATGTCAGTGAAGTTCGAAGTTTCCTTGGTCTGGCTGGTTATTATAGGAAGTTCATTAAGGGATTTTCTATGATAGCTAAACCTTTAACCAACTTAACCAAGAAGGACCTCAAGTACTCTTGGACCGAAGCTTGTGAAGACAGCTTCCAATCACTGAAACAGAAGTTAACGACAGCCCCATTATTGACTCTCCCAACTGAAGAAGGAAAATTTAGTGTTTATTGTGACGCATCCAAGATTGGTTTGGGGTGTGTTTTGATGCAAGAGGGTAAAGTTGTGGCGTATGCCTCTAGGCAGCTAAAAGGTTATGAATAGAATTACCCCACTCATGATTTAGAGCTAGCTGCAGTTGTTTTTGCTTTAAAAATTTGGAGGCACTATTTGTATGGACACCAGTGCGATGTGTTTTCTGACCACAAGAGTTTAAGGTATCTTTTCACCCAAAAGGAATTAAACATGAGACAAAGACGTTGGTTAGAATTTGTTAAGGACTATGACTTTGAAATCAAGTACCACCCGGGTAAGGCTAATGCTGTAGCCGATGCTTTGAGCAGAATGTCAAAAACAATGCAACCCGCAGTGTCAGTTTTGTCTGCACCCTTGAGGACTGAAGTTCAGAAGTTTGAATTGGAACTAGTTCCAGGGTTGTCAGCCTTACTTACCGATTTGACCATTCAACCAACGGTTTTGGAAAAGATCAAAGAGTCACAACAGAAGGATTCCGAGGAGAATAACAGTATGATGAATAAGTTGAAGGACGCCACCTCCGAGTTTAGTCTTTCCAATGATGGAATCCTGAGATTTAGGAATCGATGGTATGTCCCTTGTGATGAAGAATTACGTAAGTTGATTTTGGCCGAGGCTCACTCGTCTTCCTTTTCTATACATCCCGGTAGCACCAAGATGTATCGAGACTTGAAGTTACTTTATTGGTGGCCTAATATGAAGAGGGATGTCGCCAAGTACGTAGAATCATGCTTGGTATGCCAGCAAGTTAAAGCCGAGCACCAACGACCAGGAGGTACCCTTCAACCTCTACCTATTCCCGAATGGAAGTGGGAAAACATTGCCATGGATTTTGTTGTAGGCTTACCTAAAACAACTAAAGGACATGACAGTATTTGGGTTGTGATTGATAGGATGACAAAGTCAGCTCATTTCTTACCTGTAAAGACAACCTACACGATGGACCAACTTGCTAATCTTTACGTTCAAGAAATTATCAGATTGCATGGGATTCCCGTATCCATAGTCTCTGATCGTGACCCTAGATTCACCTCCCGATTCTGGAAAAGTTTACAAGGTACCTTAGGCACAAAGTTATCCTTCAGCACCGCTTTTCACCCGCAGACGGATGGACAATCCGAGAGGACCATTCAGATACTCGAGGATATGTTGAGAGCATGTGTGCTTGACTTTCAGACTACATGGAGTAGACACCTACCTCTGATTGAGTTTTCTTACAACAATAGTTACCAGTCCACCATTGGTATGGCACCCTATGAAGCTTTGTATGGCAGGAAATGTAGGTCACCTTTGTACTGGGATGAGGTTGGTGAAGCGAAGTTATTGGGCCCAGAGATTTTACAACAGATGTCAGACAAGATTACAGTCATTAGGAAAAGGATGTTAACTGCACAAAGCCGGCAGAAGAGTTATGCGGACCAAAGAAGAAGAGATCTTGAATTTTCTGTTGGCGATGAAGTTTTCCTGAAGATTTCACCATTTAGAGGAGTCTTAAGATTTGGTAAGAAGGGAAAGCTTAACCCACGGTTCATTGGACCATTCCCTGTCTTAGCTAAGATTGGTAGCACAGCCTATAGATTACTTTTGCCTCCATCTTTGGAAAAGGTTCACAATGTCTTTCATGTGTCTATGCTAAGGAAATGCATACGTGATCCGACTCAGGTTGTTGAACCAACAGAAATCGAAGTTGAACCTAATTTGGTGTATGAAGAGAAACCAGTACAAATTTTGGATTCTGCAGTGAAGACTCTAAGGAATAAGGAAATCTTGTTGGTTAAGGTTTTGTGGAAGAATCATGGTATTGAAGAAGCTACATGGGAACTGCAGCAGGATATGTTGGACAAGTATCCAAAACTCTTTGCTTGACCAATTTTCGGGGACGAAAATTTTGTTTAAGGAGGGGTGGATGTAACGCCCGACATTTCGGCCAGGTGATTTTCTGACCATTCTCATTGTTACCCTTTATTTAACCTTTATGATTAAATTTAATATTGAGGCAAATTCATTACAAGTTGAGTAAAACTAGGTTGAGTGGCAATTTTGTAATAAAGATTGAAGGATTAGGTATAAATAGAAAATGGGAACCTTAAATCTCATTTAAACCTCACTGCAGCCGACATTTCCTCTCGGCGACTCCCTTCTTCTCTGGAACTTTCTTCCTCCCCAGCAACTGGTTTTTCAGCCTCCACTCCGATAACCCGCATTCTAGGTAAGATTTTGACAATGTAGATGCCGGGTAGTCATTTAGAACTCTGTTTTCAGTTGAACTTGTACTTTCGGGCTCTTCAATGGCTGAGTCAGTTGGTTATCGTTCTTTATCTCCATTTGGTAATGCCACCTTTAAATCGATTCTGGACCTTTTATATAACCGACCCCGTTTAATCGATAGCTATATCTAGCTGTTTCGGTTTTGGATTTCAGACTGTACAGAGAACCTTAGCTGTTAGATTCTAGGATGACTTTCGATTAGAACTTTTAGGACTTTATTTTAACTACTGTAATGTGAAATGTGTTAGGTGAAGAAGTTGAAGAGAAGGTGATTCAAGTTGCTAAGGAATCCAGGTAAGTGAATGTATTAAGTTTCCGGCCAATAGGGCCCTACATCAAAGGATTAAGTTAGATTTAGTGAACATTGTCTGCTATATGTTTGATGAAATGTCGATGGATATGGTTCTGTTATTCTCATGTACTCCCCTGTCTTAGTTCGATGATTAAGTGCATTTATGTTATGCATCATGTTTTACTTCTCAAGTATATGAAAATGTTTTGAAATATGTTTTCTCATGAATAAGGTAAGAAGATAAAACTTATGCAACGTGGTTAAGTGAGGGTTGGGGGTGGTTCGGGCGTATGTCACAGTCCGCAGTAGGACATATGAATACGACCCGCAGTAGGGACCATGATCAAACTCACTGTCGAACCCCCTTTACCACCGGCACAAATCCTCCCTTAAACCACATTAATGTAATGAAAATATGAATATGAATGATGATTAAGAACAAGTACGTGAAAAGAAAAGACTTATGAGCATGTTTTTCTCCAAGATATGCATTCATGAACTCATAATAGTTTGCATTCCTTACTAAGCCTTAGGCTTACAGTTACACCTTACGATGTAGGTGAAGAAATACCAGGTGAGGAATACAAAGTTGAGGACGAAGTTTAAGCTGGTTGCTGGAAGGTGCTCAGGGTGGAAAGTCTGTGGCTGGATGGCGATTATGACCCTCTGGTTTTACTCTTAAGGTTTTAATGATAACTATGAACATAAAAGTTTAAGTAGGAGATGTTACTTATGATTATGGAGCTTGAACTTGTCTAGCTTGAATACTGATTATGAGTATATTATAAGAAGATAAAACTTATGCAACGTGGTTAAGTGAGGGTTGGGGGTGGTTCGGCGTATGTCACAGTCCGCAGTAGGACCATGATCAAACTCACTGTCGAACCCCCTTTACCGGCACAAATCCTCCCTTAAACCACATAATGTAATGAAGAATATGAATGATGATTAAGAACAAGTACGTGAAAAGAAAAGACTTATGAGCATGTTTTTCTCCAAGATATGCATTCATGAACTCATAATAGTTTGCATTCCTTACTAAGCCTTAGGCTTACAGTTACACCTTACGATGTAGGTGAAGAAATACCAGGTGAGGAATACAAAGTTGAGGACGAAGTTTAAGCTGGTTGCTGGAAGGTGCTCAGGGTGGAAAGTCTGTGGCTGGATGGCGATTATGACCCTCTGGTTTTACTCTTAAGGTTTTAATGATAACTATGAACATAAAAGTTTAAGTAGGAGATGTTACTTATGATTATGGAGCTTGAACTTGTCTAGCTTGAATACTGATTATGAGTATATTATAAGAAGATAAAACTTATGCAACGTGGTTAAGTGAGGGTTGGGGGTGGTTCGGCGTATGTCACAGTCCGCAGTAGGACCATGATCAAACTCACTGTCGAACCCCCTTTACCGGCACAAACCAAAGTTGAGGACGAAGTTTAAGCTGGTTGCTGGAAGGTGCTCAGGGTGGAAAGTCTGTGGCTGGATGGCGATTATGACCCCCTTGGTTTTACTCTTAAGGTTTTAATGATAACTATGACATAAAAGTTAAGTAGGATGATGTTACTTATGATTATGGAGCTTGAACTTGTCTAGCTTGAATACTGATATGAGTATATATAAGAATATAGAATGAGTGATTTAACTAGTCTTCCGCTGTATGAGTTTTAATAAATCTGGGTTTATTCTGTTGGTGTCCCGGTATTAAGTGTGAAGTTATGATGTTTGTGCTGCCGGTAGACGAAATGTATTTGTCTATCGGAAGGTGTGAGTGTTATTATGGAGTTTAGAAATCGGTAGATGAAGTTTGCTTGTCTACCGGAAGAAGAAGATGTTAGGTTAATGTTTAGTAGTCGGTAGATGAGAGTACTTGTCTACGGCAGGAGATGTGTTATTTTGAAGTGTAGAAATCGACAGGAGGATTGTGATGGGAGTCGGGTAAGTCTGTCTTCCGGAGGACGTCATCGGAAGAGGAAAAGTATTTGTCTTCCGGCTGACGTCATCAGCAGACGATATACCTAGAGATCCGCATGTGTAGTAGGTCAAGTTACCGGAAGATGGAAATGTCATTCCGCCTTACCGGAAGATGTAGTGCCACGTCATCGGCAGATGATGTGAGTTAATCTACCAGAAGATGTAGTGCCACGTCATCGGCAGATGATGTGAGTTAATCTACCAGAAGATGTAGTGCCACGTCATCGGCAGATGATGTGAGTTAATCTACCAGAAGATGTAGTGCCACGTCATCGGCAGATGATGTGAGTTAATCTACCAGAAGATGTAGTGCCACGTCATCGGCAGATGATGTGAGTTAATCTACCAGAAGATGTAGTGCCACGTCATCGGCAGATGATGTGAGTTAATCTACCAGAAGATGTAGTGCCACGTCATCGGCAGATGATGTGAGTTAATCTACCAGAAGATGTAGTGCCACGTCATCGGCAGATGATGTGAGTTAATCTACCAGAAGATGTAGTGCCACGTCATCGGCAGATGATGTGAGTTAATCTACCAGAAGATGTAGTGCCACGTCATCGGCAGATGATGTGAGTTAATCTACCAGAAGATGTAGTGCCACGTCATCGGCAGATGATGTGAGTTAATCTACCAGAAGATGTAGTGCCACGTCATCGGCAGATGATGTGAGTTAATCTACCAGAAGATGTAGTGCCACGTCATCGGCAGATGATGTGAGTTAATCTACCAGAAGATGTAGTGCCACGTCATCGGCAGATGATGTGAGTTAATCTACCAGAAGATGTAGTGCCACGTCATCGGCAGATGATGTGAGTTAATCTACCAGAAGATGTAGTGCCACGTCATCGGCAGATGATGTGAGTTAATCTACCAGAAGATGTAGTGCCACGTCATCGGCAGATGATGTGAGTTAATCTACCAGAAGATGTAGTGCCACGTCATCGGCAGATGATGTGAGTTAATCTACCAGAAGATGTAGTGCCACGTCATCGGCAGATGATGTGAGTTAATCTACCAGAAGATGTAGTGCCACGTCATCGGCAGATGATGTGAGTTAATCTACCAGAAGATGTAGTGCCACGTCATCGGCAGATGATGTGAGTTAATCTACCAGAAGATGTAGTGCCACGTCATCGGCAGATGATGTGAGTTAATCTACCAGAAGATGTAGTGCCACGTCATCGGCAGATGATGTGAGTTAATCTACCAGAAGATGTAGTGCCACGTCATCGGCAGATGATGTGAGTTAATCTACCAGAAGATGTAGTGCCACGTCATCGGCAGATGATGTGAGTTAATCTACCAGAAGATGTAGTGCCACGTCATCGGCAGATGATGTGAGTTAATCTACCAGAAGATGTAGTGCCACGTCATCGGCAGATGATGTGAGTTAATCTACCAGAAGATGTAGTGCCACGTCATCGGCAGATGATGTGAGTTAATCTACCAGAAGATGTAGTGCCACGTCATCGGCAGATGATGTGAGTTAATCTACCAGAAGATGTAGTGCCACGTCATCGGCAGATGATGTGAGTTAATCTACCAGAAGATGTAGTGCCACGTCATCGGCAGATGATGTGAGTTAATCTACCAGAAGATGTAGTGCCACGTCATCGGCAGATGATGTGAGTTAATCTACCAGAAGATGTAGTGCCACGTCATCGGCAGATGATGTGAGTTAATCTACCAGAAGATGTAGTGCCACGTCATCGGCAGATGATGTGAGTTAATCTACCAGAAGATGTAGTGCCACGTCATCGGCAGATGATGTGAGTTAATCTACCAGAAGATGTAGTGCCACGTCATCGGCAGATGATGTGAGTTAATCTACCAGAAGATGTAGTGCCACGTCATCGGCAGATGATGTGAGTTAATCTACCAGAAGATGTAGTGCCACGTCATCGGCAGATGATGTGAGTTAATCTACCAGAAGATGTAGTGCCACGTCATCGGCAGATGATGTGAGTTAATCTACCAGAAGATGTAGTGCCACGTCATCGGCAGATGATGTGAGTTAATCTACCAGAAGATGTAGTGCCACGTCATCGGCAGATGATGTGAGTTAATCTACCAGAAGATGTAGTGCCACGTCATCGGCAGATGATGTGAGTTAATCTACCAGAAGATGTAGTGCCACGTCATCGGCAGATGATGTGAGTTAATCTACCAGAAGATGTAGTGCCACGTCATCGGCAGATGATGTGAGTTAATCTACCAGAAGATGTAGTGCCACGTCATCGGCAGATGATGTGAGTTAATCTACCAGAAGATGTAGTGCCACGTCATCGGCAGATGATGTGAGTTAATCTACCAGAAGATGTAGTGCCACGTCATCGGCAGATGATGTGAGTTAATCTACCAGAAGATGTAGTGCCACGTCATCGGCAGATGATGTGAGTTAATCTACCAGAAGATGTAGTGCCACGTCATCGGCAGATGATGTGAGTTAATCTACCAGAAGATGTAGTGCCACGTCATCGGCAGATGATGTGAGTTAATCTACCAGAAGATGTAGTGCCACGTCATCGGCAGATGATGTGAGTTAATCTACCAGAAGATGTAGTGCCACGTCATCGGCAGATGATGTGAGTTAATCTACCAGAAGATGTAGTGCCACGTCATCGGCAGATGATGTGAGTTAATCTACCAGAAGATGTAGTGCCACGTCATCGGCAGATGATGTGAGTTAATCTACCAGAAGATGTAGTGCCACGTCATCGGCAGATGATGTGAGTTAATCTACCAGAAGATGTAGTGGCTCCTCGTCGCGAAGTAGTGTCTGAAATATGGCAAGCTTCGGGAGGTTTCCACAAAAGCTGTGTAGTGGCTCCTCGTCGCGAAGTAGTGTCTGAAATATGGCAAGCTTCGGGAGGTTTCCACAAAAGCTGTGTAGTGGCTCCTCGTCGCGAAGTAGTGTCTGAAATATGGCAAGCTTCGGGAGGTTTCCACAAAAGCTGTGTAGTGGCTCCTCGTCGCGAAGTAGTGTCTGAAATATGGCAAGCTTCGGGAGGTTTCCACAAAAGCTGTGTAGTGGCTCCTCGTCGCGAAGTAGTGTCTGAAATATGGCAAGCTTCGGGAGGTTTCCACAAAAGCTGTGTAGTGGCTCCTCGTCGCGAAGTAGTGTCTGAAATATGGCAAGCTTCGGGAGGTTTCCACAAAAGCTGTGTAGTGGCTCCTCGTCGCGAAGTAGTGTCTGAAATATGGCAAGCTTCGGAGGTTTCCACAAAAGCTGTGTAGTGGCTCCTCGTCGCGAAGTAGTGTCTGAAATATGGCAAGCTTCGGGAGGTTTCCACAAAAGCTGTGTAGTGGCTCCTCGTCGCGAAGTAGTGTCTGAAATATGGCAAGCTTCGGGAGGTTTCCACAAAAGCTGTGTAGTGGCTCCTCGTCGCGAAGTAGTGTCTGAAATATGGCAAGCTTCGGGAGGTTTCCACAAAAGCTGTGTAGTGGCTCCTCGTCGCGAAGTAGTGTCTGAAATATGGCAAGCTTCGGGAGGTTTCCACAAAAGCTGTGTAGTGGCTCCTCGTCGCGAAGTAGTGTCTGAAATATGGCAAGCTTCGGGAGGTTTCCACAAAAGCTGTGTAGTGGCTCCTCGTCGCGAAGTAGTGTCTGAAATATGGCAAGCTTCGGGAGGTTTCCACAAAAGCTGTGTAGTGGCTCCTCGTCGCGAAGTAGTGTCTGAAATATGGCAAGCTTCGGAGGTTTCCACAAAAGCTGTGTAGTGGCTCCTCGTCGCGAAGTAGTGTCTGAAATATGGCAAGCTTCGGGAGGTTTCCACAAAAGCTGTGTAGTGGCTCCTCGTCGCGAAGTAGTGTCTGAAATATGGCAAGCTTCGGGAGGTTTCCACAAAAGCTGTGTAGTGGCTCCTCGTCGCGAAGTAGTGTCTGAAATATGGCAAGCTTCGGGAGGTTTCCACAAAAGCTGTGTAGTGGCTCCTCGTCGCGAAGTAGTGTCTGAAATATGGCAAGCTTCGGGAGGTTTCCACAAAAGCTGTGTAGTGGCTCCTCGTCGCGAAGTAGTGTCTGAAATATGGCAAGCTTCGGGAGGTTTCCACAAAAGCTGTGTAGTGGCTCCTCGTCGCGAAGTAGTGTCTGAAATATGGCAAGCTTCGGGAGGTTTCCACAAAAGCTGTGTAGTGGCTCCTCGTCGCGAAGTAGTGTCTGAAATATGGCAAGCTTCGGGAGGTTTCCACAAAAGCTGTGTAGTGGCTCCTCGTCGCGAAGTAGTGTCTGAAATATGGCAAGCTTCGGGCGGTTCCACAAAGCTGTGTAGTGGCTCCTCGTCGCGAAGTAGTGTCTGAAATATGGCAAGCTTTCGGGAGGTTTCCACAAAAGCTGTGTAGTGGCTCCTCGTCGCAAGTAGTGTCTGAAATAGTGCAAGCTTCGGAGTTCACAAAGCTGTGTAGTGGCTCCTCGTCGCGAAGTAGTGTCCTGAAATATGGCAAGCTTCGGGAGGTTTCCACAAAAGCTGTGTAGTGGCTCTTCGTCGCGAAGTAGTGTCTGAATATAGCAAGCTTCGGAGGTTCTGCAAGAGGCACCTAACTGTGTATACATAAGACGTTGTGTGATAGTTTGTTATAGTGTAAGGCACTTCGGTGCGGGCAACTAAGGCACTTCGGTGTGGGCAGCTAAGGCACCCTTTCGGGTGCGGGCAACTAGCATTGTATGGTCGTGTTGTTGTGTTGTGTTGAGTCGGTTTGTTGAGTTGCCTTGGAGTGTGGTGTTACGTTGTTCGTGTTGGGTAATGTTGTTTTTGCGTTGTAGTGCCGAGTGGTGTTGTGTTGTTATGTTAGGGTTGTGTGTGCATTGTGCTTGTTTATATTTGTTATCCCTACTTGCTAAGCGTAAGCTTGCGTGTGTGTGTGTGTTCTGTGGTGTAGGTGACGACTGGTGTACAGGTTAGAGCTACGAGAAAAGCTGGGATTGGGACGCAGTCGTTGATGTACGCTGTATGCCGGTGCGGGCAGTTGTCGGGGCACCTCGACCATGGTCTTCGGGAGTGTGGGCTTTGTATTTTAATAGTATTGTAAATGTCTGTTTGTGGAATTGTTGGAAATGCGTAATGTTTTTGGTTGACAGTTATGAGATAGCTATGTGTGAGGGTGATGTTTTGCTAGTTAGAAATGTTAGTATTTTATAGTTTCCTATTTACTGTTGTTTGGAGGTTGTTATATGTAGGATTGTTGAGTGGATAGTTGAGGAAGAATATTCTGGTTGGGAATTGGTTTGTGTGCAGGTACCTAGCATTTTGGAGGCGCCATTTTTAGGCGTTACTTTGCCGAAATTTTCGGGAAGGACGCCGTGGTGCTGAAAGGTTAGGGGTAAGGGAATTGATGTGTCTAGGCAGCTAGGTATGAAGTAAGAGAGTTTCAAGAGTTTAGTTTTAAATTTAGCTGTGTAAGTTTCTTTTATGTTTGGGAGTTTTATTTTTCATTATGATTTACCAAGGGATTGGTTAGCTAAGTAGCGCACCGAGCCAAGGTGGGTTCGGGGGCGTTACAATATGTTAGGTTACTATTGAGCGGTGGATGTGTTTAATTGATGTAAGCAGTAGATTCTGTCGTTTTGTGATCGGCAGAAGTTTATATAAGTGTTTGGTCAAAGTCAATCGGCAGATGTGTTCGGTTACTATTAAGCGGTGGATGTGAGCGGTAGAAGTGTTGAGCGGTGGATGTGATCAGCGGTGTATGTTGCTTGGTAGAAGTTGGAAGTGTTGAGCGGTGGATGTGATCAGCGGTAAAATTGTGTACAGGGAATGTGAGCGGTAGAAGTGAACAGTGGAGGTGAGTGGTAGATGTAAACAGGAAAAAATTTGGGCTTAGGCCCTCTTTGCCCTCTGTTCAATTGGCTGATTCCTCTTTTGTTTTTCAAGGTTTTATTTAAATGATTTTCTTTTAAATATGTTTCAACAGGTATATTTAATTTATTGATTTAACGAAGGGGGTTCACTTGAGAATGTTTAAAAAGAAAAATTTCACGGGACTTTAAGGGTTAAGTTTAAGGGTCGCTACACATTTAGGTTTATAAAAATTTAAATTTGTACAGTAAAATCGGGAATAGTTTAAGGGACGTTACAGATATGGTATCAAAGCCCCCGGGTTTTAAAAACGGTTCTGTAGACTGCCCGACTGCACAGCCACTACGCGGACATCCTTCATCAACTGTAAGTATGTTTAATGCTTTATTTGATTTCAATTTCTTAGGGTTATTTGTTTTAACTTTTATATGAGATATATAAAATGGTTCGAGGAAAAGATCCTAGAGACGAAGCCCTAGATCGACTTACGGATTTGTTGGACCGTCAGGCCTAGCATATGGATAGGCAAGCACAACAAATCGAGCGTTTAGTAAATCGAGAGGATCGTCAAGCCGAGAGGTGGTCATTCCAAACCATCGGGGTATGGAGAGATTTCAAAAACTACAACCTCCGGTATTCAACGGACAATCATTGGACACCACTTTGGCCGAAGAGTGGATCCGAACCATGGAGGACATGCTTGGGTATGCAGAGGTAGAGAACGGGAGTAAGGTGGCCTATGTCACCTTCCATTTGGCATTGGATGCCCGTTTTTGGTAGGATTCGATCAAGTCAACGACGGACGTGTCAGTCATGATGTGGGAGCGGTTTAAGACCGTGTTCTTCGACAAATATTTCAGCCGCACTGTGAGGGTAGTGAAGAGGAATGAGTTTACTCAGCTGAAGCAGACAGGTTCAGTTGCAGAGTACATACGGAAGTTTGAAGCCCTATCAAGATTTGCACCACGTCTGGTTAGCGACAATGAAGACAAGGTGCACCAGTTTATGGAGGGGCTGAATCCGGAGATACGGATGCATGTTATAGTGTCGGGGATTATAGATGTGCCCTATTCAGACATTGCAGCAAGAGCCTTGGATTTTGAGGCTGCGCGGGCTACTTGCGTCAATCCGAGGGAGCCAGCTAAGGGCTTCTTCCATGAGATCCATCCTCAGTCACGGAACCGTGGTTGGCAACCCAGAGCACAACAACCCCAACAACAACAGAGAGGCGTAAAGAGGCCTTCTGAGGGAGGTAATGATCAAAGTAAAGGGAAACAGGTACAAGAGGCTCCTCAGATACCATGGTGCCCTAAGTGTCAGAGAGAGCACAGTGGAGAGTGCCGGGTGGGCACTAATAAATGTTATAGATGTAGAGATTGCCTAAAGCCGGGCCGAGATCAGTTGGACAGAGATCAGAGGAGAGTCATGCCCAGAATCTTTGCCTTTATTGAGCCTTGTGATATTAACGACGAGGCTCAGCCCTCAGTGATAGCAGGTACTATTTTGATTATGGGCATAGCTGTATTTTCTTTGATAGACACGGGAGCTACACACTCTTTTATATCTCAACTGCTTGCATGACTAGAATGAGATTAGAATCTGAGTTAGCAGAGTACGAGTATAGAGTGATGTTGCCTTCGGAAGAGCATATGCAGTCGGATCGTATTTTCCAAGGTGATGTCGTCTCAGTGGGGAATTACACCCTTTATGGTTGTCTATTAGTTATGAGCATAGAGCGGTACGATCTTAACTTAGGGATGGACTGGCTGTCACAGCACTTCGCCACCATCGATTGTCGATCCGGGATAGTAACTTTTCGACCCCTGGGTAAAGCCGAGTTTGCTTATCAGGCGATGAACAGATTGAGTGGATCGCCTGCTTCTTATTCCATGAAGGTCAACAAGCAGTTTAAAGGTGGATGCTCGATTTATCTGGCCATAGTAGTTGACACTCAGTTGCTCAGTGGAGTAAAGCCGAGTGACCTTCCTATAGTCAGAGAATTCTCTGAGATCTTCCTTGACGATCTTCCTAGATTACTGCCGGACAGGGAGATCGAGTTCACCATTGATGTCTATCCGAGCTCTGCACCAGTGTCTAAGAACCCATATAGATTGGCGCCTGCGGAATTGAGAGAGTTGAAAATCCAACTTGAGGAGTTGCTGGAAAAGGGTTTCATCCGACCCAATTTTTCTCCTTGGGGTGCGCTCGTTCTTTTCGTCAAGAAGAAAGACGGGACTCTTAGGATGTGCGTGGATTACAGAGATCTGAATAAGCTTATAGTGAAGAATAAGTATCCACTGCCCCGGATAGATGATTTATTTGATCAACTGCAGGGTGCCCGAGTGTTTTCCAGGATTTACTTGCGCTCGGATTATTACCAGTTGAAGGTCCGAAGAGAAGATATTCAGAAAACGGCATTTCGAACGAGGCATGGGCATTATGAGTTCCTTGTTATGTCTTTTGGACTTACTAATGCCCCTGCAGCGTTTATGAACTTGATGAACCGTGTTTTCAAGGAGTATTTGGACAAGTTCATCGTTGTTTTCATTGACGACATTTTGATCTATTCTAAAACAAAGGAAGAGCACGAGGAGCATCTAAGGATTGTTTTAAGAATTCTGAGTCAACACCGTCTATATCCAAAGTTTTCTAAATGCGAGTTCTGGTTGGACAAGGTCGGTTTTCTTGGCCATATCATATCACAGGAAGGAGTTTCTGTGGATCTGAGTAAAATTCAGGTGGTCAGGGATTGGCCGCAGCCTAAAAACGTGCGTGAGGTACGTGGATTTCTTGGGTTGGCTGGCTATTATCGGAAGTTCATAGAGGGATTTTCGAAGATTGCAGTTCCTCTCTCACGCTTGACTCGGAAAAATGAGAAGTTTATATGGTCGGCTGCTTGTGACGGAAGTTTTATGGAATTGAAGCAGAAGTTGACCACAGCTCCAGTTCTGTAACGTCCCTAATACTGTACCCAATTTCCCGTACATATTTATATTTTTTTTATCCCTTATAATTTAAATAAACTCTAGGTTGAATTTAAATTGAAATTGAAATTGAAATCTAAGTTCGTTTAAAGCATATCTCAAATCAATTTATTAAAATTTAAAACAATTAAGAAAACAATTAAAATACAACTGAAACAAGTGGGAGGGCAAAACAGTCCATTCGTGACAGAAAAGGAGGGGCGATCGATCTCCAACTTCAGGAGATCGATCGCTGATGCACCAAACAGCAGGGGCGATCAGTCGCGGCATCAAAACAAGGAGGGGCGACCAGTCGCCCCTCACTCCCGCACCCTGTCGCCTTTCCCTTCTTCTTTCTTCTCTTCACTTTTTAACAAATACTCTCTGGAATCCGTCATTCTAGAGAGCAAAACACTCTATAAAAACAAATGCTCTCTGGAATGAAAATTCCAGAGAGCAAAACACCAACATACTTTCCATCCAATTTCTCATCCATGCACATCACACTTCTATACATTCTCATTTCCTCAACATTAAAGCACTGAAACATACATTTCACACCGCCTATCACCAAAACCGACTCAAAATACTTGTAACGCATAACCAAATTTCATAAAACAAACTGTGTGGATATGTTTAAAACTATACTTTCCAAGCAGCTTATAAAAACAGTTATAACAGATTTCAAAACGTTTAAAACATGAAAACATAAATCTATCAACTATCAGATCTCAAACATCCTAAAATGTTCTAACTGTACAATTACTTTATCTAATCTACCATTAGCCCAAAACTCCCCAATACCCTCAAAACACGTACATACTTCCCCATGGGTCAGGTCAAGCATCGACTGCGCAACACACCACCGCAAGCCATCCTCTGTCAACTGGATTACTCCTCAGGTGGAGGGATCTCATCCTCACCTATGTCGAGGTCACCTACACCATACAGACACACTATGAGATAAAAATCTCAGTAAGTTCTACGTAAATGCCTATGCATGATCATGTATGCTTGATACTATGAAAACAGTCCATGTCAGTACGTGTCAATCTATGGTTATCGAAAACGCTCGACAGATAGATAGGGCACGTCTAGCGGTTAGACAGCCCACACCATCTAAAGGGAGGGAAACCCGCTCACCACAGAACTCCAGGTCTGAACCTCATCCCCGATAACCCCATGTCATGGTTGTTTACTATGATACTTTACTTGCTTTTACATGCATGTTCTTTTCATGAAATCCGTGCGTAAATTCATTTTCATGACGTTTTAAAACCATGATGCATGAACAGTTCAATATAACATAAAGTAAACAATCACATGTGTACCATCAAGACGATAAACAATCACATGTGTACCATCAAGACGATAAACAAACACATATGTACCATCAAGACGATAAACAAACAACATATAAAAATAGCTAATCCTAACTACCCAAACCAAAACGATTTAAACAAACAAATCCTCAAGGTTCCTCGAGATGACTTCGATGTACGGTGTAGGCCAATCGCTAGAGAAAATCACGAGAACTTACCTCGTGTCCAAAGCAGCTCAAGCTCCGTCCACGAGCGTTGTTTGTCTGAGGCAAAACCCAACTATTGTCAATACCACGCGTTTAAACTTCTAATCGTCCGAATTCAACAAAACCTTAACTAAGGAAATTTCCTAAAGCTTTATCTTAACTAATCGAAGTATTTAAACAACGATTAACGCTCGATAGTTTAAAATCACAATTAACGAGTTTTTTCTAAAAACCAAAAATCCTTCAATTTTAACATTTTTCACAAATTAATCTAACTTCGTCTAATAACGCTTAATACGTTCAATACATTCATAAACTATGACAACTTATCGATTTCGAACCCTAAATCTAGATTTTTACGATAACCCTAAACAAAAATCTAAATGTATAACTTTCTAAAAATCGAAAACTAACGCTCTAAAACTATAGATTCATACCTAGAGCGTCGATTGGAGGAGGAAGCACGAAGAAAACGAGATGATTGGAGGACGAATCGGTCGCCGGCGTGAGGGATCGTCGGCTGGAGGAGAGGAGTCGCGAAAGGGGTTCTCTGGAGAACGATTTTCAGAATGAAAATCGTTTAAGGCATTTTTTTCTTAAATAAAAATTAAATGCTTAAATGACAATTTTGCCCTTCCACTTATTTTCTATTTGTTTCGTTCTTCGTTTCATTAATTGACTAGCGATTCGGTTTCTCCAAATCTCCTTATTTCACCAATAAATCCATCTTATTATTTGGGTTCTATTAAAACTGTTCGTTCGCAAAACAGACCTCGTTTACTATTTTTACCAAAACGTCCTTTATATTACGAGAAACTTAATTACTCGAAATATAGCGTTATTACTCCGAAAATTCTCGTAAATTCCTTAAAATTCCCATTAATTGTTAGGATCCCATTAACGTTTTCTTTTTGTAAAACGAGCTTGATTTGACATATTTACAAAAATGCCATCAAATATTATAATATAAAAATCCCGTAAAGCTGGGTATTACAAGTTCTAACGCTGCCTGTTGAAGGTAATAAATTTAGTATTTACTGTGATGCGTCTGGAGTTGGACTTGGTTGTGTATTAATGCAGGAGGGTGGAGTTATTGCTTATGCTTCTCGGCAGTTGAAGCCGTATGAGCGGAACTGTCCTACACATGACCTGGAGTTAGCAGCTGTGGTTTTCGCACTGAAGATTTGGAGAAATTATTTATATGGGCAGCAGTGCGAGATATATTCAGACCACAAGAGCTTGAAGTATTTGTTTACGCAGAATGAGCTAAACATGCGACAGAGAAGATGGCTAGAGTTCGTCAAAGATTATGAGTTTGAAATTAAGTACCATCAGGGAAATGCGAACAAGGTCGCTGATGCTTTGAGCCGAATGCCTACTGTGGGTCAGCCTTCACTTGCAGCGATGTCGGTTACGTTGCGGTCTGAGATTGAGAAGTTTGATGTGGAGATTGTGGCAGAGTTGTCCAGTATTCTCACTAATATTTCTCTCAGGCCGACTATTCTGGATAAGATACGTGAAGCTCAGCAGAAAGATATGGAGTGTGAAGAGCTTCGATTGAGCATGACATCTGGAGACTTGTCTGATTTTAACTTGTCAGATGATGGTATTCTAAAGTTCAGGCATAGATGGTACGTGTCTAATGACGAAGAATTGAAGAAGGAGATTTTGGCCGAAGCACATTCTTCAGCTTATTCTGTGCACCCGGGAAGTACCAAGATGTACCGGAATTTAAAACAACACTTTTGGTGGCCGAACATGAATAGGGAAGTTGCTAAGTATGTTGAAACCTGTCTGATTTGTCAACAAGTTAAGGCGGAACACCAAAGGCCGGCTGGAACATTACGGCCACTGCCGATTCTGGAGTGGAAATGGGAGCAGATTTTCATGGATTTTATTGTGGGGCTCCGGAGGACGACGAAAGGGCATGATGGCATCTGGGTGATTGTGGACCGATTGACAACATCGGCTCACTTCTTATCTGTGAAGATGACATTTTCTATGGATCAGCTCGCCGAGTTTTATGTGCAGGAGATTGTTAGACTGCATGGAGTACCAGTTTCGATTGTCTCAAATCGAGATCCGAGGTCTACATCAAAGTTCTGGAAGAGTCTGCACAAAGCTATGGGAACTGAGCTAAATTTCAGCACGGCATTTCATCCTCAGACTGATGGTCAGATGGAGAGAACGAATCAGATTCTGGAGGATATGGTAAGAGCTTGTGTGTTGGAATTTCAGGGATCGTGGAGCAGGTATTTGCCACTGATCGAGTTCTCTTACAACAATAGCTCCCAAGCTACCATCGGTATGGCTCCGTACGAGGCATTGTATGGTCGAAAGTGTAGATCTCTGTTATATTGGGACGAGGTTGGCGAAGCTAGTATTGTTAGTCCCAAGATTCTACAGTAAACGGCAGAGAAGATTGCTATTATCAGACAGCGTATCGAGATAGCTCAGAGTCAACAGAAGAGCTATGCTGACACAAGACGGAGGGAACTGGAATTCAAAGAAGGTGATGAGGTTTATTTGAAGATTTCTCCGTTCAAGGGAGTTATGCGATTCGGAAGAAAGGGCAAGCTAAGCTCTCGTTATGTGGGGTCCTTCCCTATTTTGAAGAAGATCGGGAAGATGGCGTATCGATTGCAGCTTCTGGCTTCAATGGAAGGTATTCACAATGTATTTCACGTGTCTATGCTTCGAAGGTGTTTGCGCGATCCATCCCACGTCGTTGAGGCAAGAAAGATCGAGGTACAGCCTACCTTGACTTATGTGGAGAAGCCGGTACGTATTTTGGAGTCTTCCATCAAGGTGTTGCGAAACAAAGAAATTCCGCTAGTTAAAGTCTTATGGTGGAACCACGACGTGGAAGAGGCTATGTGAGAACGACAGCAGGATATGATGTCCAAATATCCTGAGTTATTTGTGTAATCAAAATTTGAGGACAAAATTTTAAATAAGGTGGGTGGAATGTAACACCTGGTTTTATCGAGATTTTAATATTCCAAAATATAATGGCATTTTTGTAAATATGTCAAATTAAGTTTGTTTTGCAAGCAGAGAGCGTTATTAGAATCCTAATTATTAATAAGAAAATTTGGAGAAAACGGATCGTTAGCTAAATAGCGAGTCGAAGGACGACATAGTAATTTACAAAGTCAAAATTTAATTAAAAACATACTTTTCTCTTCTTCTCCAACACTCCACGCGAAACTCCTTTCTGCATTTTCTCTCCAAGCGATTTTTCATCGCCTCTCACGCGGTTTCCTTGTCCGACAACGATTTCTCCTCCGATCGACTTCCGTTCTTCGTGATTTCTTCCTCAAATGACATTCTAGGTAAGGTTCTACGGTTTTGGAAAGTTTATTCATAATTTTCGAGTCGTTTAACGGTTAGGGTTTCGTTTAGGGTTTTCGCGAAATAGTTGAGTTATGCTAGAAATGGCTAGGGTTGCCTTATTTATGACCTTGGTGAACGTATTTATGGGCATTGGAAGTAGTTAGACGAATTAATGGTCATTAATGTGGATTTTAGGTTGTTGGAAAACTTAGAAATCTCCATTTGTAACACCCGGATTTATGAAATTTTTGTAATATACGTGAATATTGGCATTTTTTGTAATTATGCCGAATTAAGCCGGTTTCGTGAAAAGAAAGCGTTCTTATGATCCTATTAATTAATATAGATTTTAAGAAAATTTTGAAAATTTTAGGAGTTGTAACGCTAATTTTATGGAAATTACATTTCTCGTAATTTAATGGACGTTATGGTAAAAATAGTAAATGAGGTTCGATTTGCGAACGGACAGTTTTAATTGAACCCTAATAATAAGTAGGAGTTATTGGCGAAATAAGAAAATTTGGAGAAACTGAATCATCAGCTAATTAACGAAACAAAGGACAAAACAAATAGAAAATCAAAGGAACGACAAAATGGTAAATTGCCAAGTAAAAATTTAATAAAAACCATAAGTCTTCTTCTGTTCTCCCTCATTCACGATTTCCCTCCTCTGCGATTTTTCTACCAGGCGATCTCCCCTCACGGCGACTCCCATTCCGACATCCGTTCTTCCTCCGATCAACCTCCGTTCTTCACGTTTTCTTCTCCAATGCCGACCCTAGGTACGATTCTAAGATTTTAAGAAAGTTTATTACGATTTTTATAGAGTTTAAACGATTAGGTTTGTTTAGGGTTTTGTGAAAAACGTGATTTAGGGTTTGAAATCGATAGGTTTACCGTAGTTGTGAATATAACGGACGTATCGAGCGTTATTGGACGAAGTTAAATTGATTGGTGAGAAAGGTTAGGGTTTGAGAAATTTTTGGTTTTTGGAAAAACTCGTTAATGGCGGTTTCGAGGTATCGAGCATTAATTGTTGTTAAAGTGCCTCGATTAGTTAATTTAGAAGTTTGGAAATTTCCTTAGTTAAGGATTTTGTAAATTTGGATGTTTAATGTTTAAACGCATTTTAACGACAAATATTGTGAATTTGCTTAGGTGAACAACGCTCGTGGACAGAGCTTGAAGTTCAATGCGCACGAGGTAAGTTCTTGTGACTTACTGTGGCCGATTAGCCTACACCATAAGCCGAGTTTGTTGTTGAGAATACGTTAGTGCTTTATTGTTCATGTTGGACATTGTTTCGTTTAATCGTTTTGGTTGGGTAGTTTAGGTTCGGTTGCTTTATAGGTTGATTGCTGTGACGGTATTTGTAGTGTTTTGATGGTGTGCACTTTATGTATGTTATATTGAACTATTCATGCATCATGGTTTCAAAACGTCATGAAAATGAATTTACGCATTGATTTTATGACAAGAACATGCATTGTAAAGGCAGGTAAAGTATCACAGTAAACAACCATGACATGGGGTTATCGGGGATGAGGTTTAGATCTGGCGTTCTGTGGTGAGTAGGTTTTCTTCCCTTCAGATGGTGTGGGTTGTCTATTCGCTTGACGTGCCCTATCTATCTGTCGAGTGTTTTCGATAACCATAGACTGACACGTACGGATATATGAAATAACATGGACGGTTTTCATAGCATTGAGCATACATGATCATGTATAGGCATTTACGTAGAATTTACTGAGATTTTTATCTCATAGGTGTCTTTATGGTGTAGGTGATATTGAGCAAGGTGAGGACGAGATCCCTCCACCTGAGGATTGATGCAGTTGATGGAGGATGGCCCGGGGGAGTGTGCTGGGAAGTCGAGGCGCCTTTTGACCCGTGGGGAAGTAAATGTATGTAAGTATTTTGGGGATACGATAGATAGATCGTAGGAGAAATTGTATAGATTAAACATATTAGGATGTTTGAGATCTGATTAGTTGATAGGTTTATGTTTTGAAGTTTTTAAACGTTTTGGAAACTATTTTATAAACCACTTGGTGATTTTGAACAGGTGAAAATGTTTAGTTTTTAAACAGACCTACGCGGTTCATTTTTATGAAATCGGGTTATGTTTTAAATGTGTTTTGAGTCGGTAAAAAAGGGAAAAGGGTTGTTATATTGAAGGTGGTTATGAAATGTTTAGAGGATTGATGAAAGAAAATTAGTTAAGTGTTTAAGCTTTTGTGCAGGGAAAGAGGAAAAAGGAAAGAGGGAGAGGCGGCTCTCTGGAAATTTTGATTTCCAGAGAGCGTGCCGATCGGTCGCCAAGGAGGGCGTTCGATCGGCCCTCTTTGGTCACGCTCTGGAAGAAATTCCAGAGCGTGTGCCGATTGTTCGCCTGGGGAAGGCGAACGATCGGCCATGGTTGATCGCCGAAGGGCGATCGATCGCCTGCATGAGGGGCGATCATCGCCCCTCAGTTTTTCTTCACTGGCGATCAATCGCCCCTACATTTCGTGGGGCAATTGCCCCTGTTTTTGTCTTTTTCACTGGTTGTTTGTTTATAAGTTTTAATTGTTTTACTTAATTGAATTTAGAATTTATTTAAACGATTTTCTTACAATGTTAACGATTTAGATTTCAATTTAAATTCCGCTTACACCTTAGGTTTAAAGTTTGTAACGTAAAAAAATAAATAATACAGAAAAATTAGGATATGGGTAAGGGTCGCTACACCATTAATGGAGTTTTGGTTATTGGTGAGCATAAGTTGCTCGATGAAATGCCCGAGAGAGTTAAATTAGAGTTTTAGGAGATTTCCTTAGCTAAGGTTTCGTTAGTTTGGATGTTTAACGGTTTAAACTCGTTTTAACGATAATTGTTGTAAAATTGCCTTGGGTAAACAACGCTCGTGGATGGAGCTTGAATTTGCAACGGACACGAGGTGAGTTCTCATGACTTATTATTGCAGATTGGCCTACACCGTACGTCGAAGTTGCGTTGAGGATCATTGGTGAACTGCTTGTTTAAATGTTTTGGTTGGGTAGTTCGGATTAGTTCTTTTATAGGATATGCTTTTATAGTCTCGATGGTATGTATGACTTATGTTTACTTCCCGCACGTAATTGTCCATGCATCATGATTTTCAATTATGCATAGAAAATGAATTTCCGCACTAAAATTTTCATGAAAAGAGATGTGGCCCGAAAGGGAGCTATTGATATATTGTGTAGGCCAAAAGGGGTTTGTCACAATACCACATCGCCTAAAACGAAATGAACCTACGTAATCTGTTATCTGGTCATGCGATGTGGGGCTCAGGCACGGCTGTATACGGATGTAAGCGTGTACCCCCCCCCCCCCCCCCGGTTAGGTGGAGAGGGTTGTCCAATCGCGGGACGTGTCCTCTCCATCTAATAGGCTGAGACCTCGGTGATATTCTGTCTGCGACGTAATGATAAGAAAATGTTGCATGATTTCTGAACTTCATATGCACAGCATGCATCTACATTTACGAAACTTGCTGAGCCTTTAGCTCATGGTTGTCTGTATGGTGTAGGTGATCTAGATACAGGTGAGGATGAGATCCCTCCGCCCGAGGAATGATTAGTTGATGAAAGATGGCCCGTGGGAGCGTGCTGGACAGTCGGTGCGCTTTTGACCCGTGGGGATGTAAGTAAACGACTTGGGAACATTTCGGGATATTTAGGACTGATGGTGGATTAGATAATATTTGTATAGTTAAAAACATTTTAGGATGCTTGGTTTCTGGATAGTTAATATTGGATGTGTTTAATTGATGTAAGCAGTAGATTCTATCGTTTTGTGATCAGCAGAAGTTTATATAAGTGTTTGGTGAAAGTCAATCGGTAGATATTTTAGGTTACTGTTGAGCGGTGGATGTGTTTAATTGATGTAAGCAGTAGATTCTGTCGCTTTGTGATTGGCAGAAGTTTATATAAGTGTTTAGTCAAAGTAAATCGGTAGATATGTTATGTTATTGTTGAGCGGTGGATGTGTTTATGTAACGACCCTTAGAACTATTCCTAACTTTTCCATATTATATTATTATATTATTTTTTTTTTTAACTTTCTAGTAAACCCTTTCGTTAAATTAAATTATTGAAACATATTTAAAAGTTAACTAAATAAAACCATTAAAACAGAAGAGGAATCGGCCCAGCAGAATAGAGGGCAAAAAGGGCCCAAGCCCAAAATTTTTCCTGTTCACGTCCGCCGCTCACTTCTGCTAAGCTACATCCAACGCTCAACTTACATTCACCGCTCAACAGTAAACTAATACATCTGCCGATTGACTTTGACCAGGCAACATCCACTGCTGATCACGTCCAACGCTCAACACTTCTATCGCTCATCCCTACAAAATATGCTACATCCACCGGTGACGTCAGCCGGATGACTTAATCACCCAGCATCCACCGGTGAATAGTAACCGAACACTTAACCGAACCCATACAAAATAAGCTACATCCACCGGTGACATCAGCCGGGTGATTGACAGCCCACACCATCTGAAGGGAGGAAAACCCGCTCACCACGGAACGCCAGGTCTGAACCTCATCTCCGATAACCCCATGCCATGGTTGTTTACTGTGATACTTTACTTGCCTTTACATGCATGTTCATTTCATGAAACCCGTATGTAAATTCATTTTCATGACGTTTTGAAACCATGATGTATGAATATTTCAATATGCACAATATCACATAAATACCATCAAAACATCACAAGCACATACTATAAAGTAATTAACCCTAACTACCCCAACCAAAGCAATTAAACGGACAAAGCACCAACATTCACAAACAATCCTCAAGAGACAGAGCTTGACATATGGTGTAGGCCAATCGGCCATAGTAAGTCACGAGAACTTACCTCAAGTCCTCAGCACACCAAGCACTATCCGAGAGCTTGTTCACCTAAGACAATTTATAACACACGACATTAGAACTGAGTCTAACCCAATTGGACTACATTAATTCCACTTAACTATCCTCCATAATCATAAATGCCTTATTATCATTCAACATTCCAACAGCTAACGATTTCTAACTTCCATCGGCAATTTCTAACGAAACCCTATTTAAATAACATCTCTAAAATCGAAAGCTAACATTCCAGAACATTAAAACCTTACCTAGGGTCGCGATTTAGGAATGAATCGTGAAGGAAATCGATCAATTGGGGAGCCGTTGAATTATGGAGCGTAGGGGTGGAGAGAATTTTTGTGGCTGTGAAGATTAAAGGAGAGAAAGAGTGAAATTGAATGTGGTTTCTCGTAAGGGAGGGAAAAGGAAGGTGTTGCCTTTGCCAAGCTTCTCCTACAAGTTTTGACACTTGTCACACTCTCACTTGGTGTTCCCAACTACCCCCATTTACTTCCTAATTTGCCCCTCCATCCAATTACTTGTTTGGTTGAACTTAGTTTGGTTTCTCCAACTTATATCGTTATTTGACAACTATTCATTTTCTCCAAATTTTCTTATTTCACCATAAATTCCAATTTATTATTTAGGTCCCAATAAAACCTTCCGTTCGCAAAAAAGATTTAATTTGACATATTTACAAAAATGCCAATATTTAATGGAATTATAAAATTCCGTAAATTTTGACCTCAAAATTTGGCTATACAAACAGTTCAGGATACTTCGACATCATATCTTGCTGCCTCTCCCAAGTAGCCTCCTCAACATCATGATTCCTCCACAAAACCTTTACCAGAGGGATTTCCTTATTGCGCAACACCTTTATAGAGGTCTCTAGAATCCGCACTAGCCTCTCCACATAGGTCAGTGTTGGTTGCACCTCGATCTCCCTTGCCTCTATGACGTGTGACGGATCATGCATGTATTTTCTGAGCATGGACACGTGAAATACATCGTGAATACCTTCAATATATGCCGGGAGCTGCAACTTGTACGCCAAAGTCCCGATTCTCTTCAAAATAGAAAAAGGCCCCACGTATCGAGGGTTCAACTTGCCTCTTCTTCCGAACCGCATAACGCCCTTAAACGGAGAAATCTTTAAATATACTTTCCTCCTTGAATTGCAATTCCCTCCGTCTAGTGTCTGCATAACTCTTTTGGCGGCTTTGTGCTATATCCATACGTTGTCTGATAACAGCAATCTTCTCTGCTATTTGCTGCAAAATATCTGGGCCAATTATACTAGCTTCGCCAACTTCGTCCCAGTATAGCAGAGATCTGCATTTTCGACCATACAATGCCTCGTTCGGAGCCATGTCAATCGTAGCCTGGAAGCTATTGATGTACGAGAACTCAATTAAGGGCAAATATCGGCTCCACGAGCCCTGAAACTCCATCACGCAAGCTATAAGCATATCCTCAAGAATCTGATTTGTTCTGTCTGTTTGTCCGTCAGTCTGAGGATGAAACGCAGTGGTAAAATTCAACTGAGTTCCGATGGCCTTATGTAAACTCTTCCAGAACCTTGAAGTAAACCTGACATCTCTATCGGAGACAATCAAAATAGGCACTCCGTGTAACCTGACGATCTCCTGTACATACAGCTCGGCGAGCTAATCCATAGAATAGGTCATCTTCACCGATAGAAAGTGGGTCGTTTTTGTCAAACGATCCACAATTACCCAGATGCCATCGTGCCCCTTTGTCGTTCTCGGGAGTCCAACAATGAAATCCATAGAGATTTGCTCCCATTTCCACTCCAGAATCGACAGTGGTTGTAAGGTTCCGGCTGGCTTTTGGTGTTCCGCCTTAACCTGTTTGCAAACCAGGCAGGTTTCCACATACCTTGCAATCTCTCTCTTCATGTTCGGCCATCAGAAATGTTGTCTCAGGTTTTTGTACATTTTCGTGCTTCCTGGATGCACCGAATAGGCCGAAGAGTGTGCCTCAGTTAAGATCTCTCTTTTCAGCTCCCCATCATTAGGCACGTACCACCTATGGCTGAATCTCAATATTCCATCATCCGACAAGCTGAAATCGGACGGGTTGTCAGATGTCGCGCTCAATTGATATCTCTCACATTCCAAGTCTTCTTTCTGAGCTTCTCGAAGTCTGTCAATTATTGTCGGCCTGAGGGAAATGTTCGTGAGAGTGGACAACTCGGCCACAATTTCTACATCAAACCTCTCGATCTCAGACCTTAGCATTCCCGACATCGATGCAAGCATAGACTGACTAGTACTAGGAATCCTGCTCAAAGCGTTTGTGACTTTATTTGCCTTCCCTGGGTGATATTTAATTTTAAAATCATAATCTTTAACAAACTCTAACCACCTTCTCTGTCGCATATTAAGTTCTTTTTGCAAAAACAAATACTTTAAGCTTCTGTGATCAGAGAACACCTCATACTACTGCCCGTACAGATAGTGTCTCCAGATTTTTAAAGCAGTCGTGTGTCGAATAATTTTGCTCGTACGGCTTTAACTGCCTAGAAGCATAAGCAATGACTCTGCCCTCCTGCATTAACACACACCCAAGTCCAATCTCTGAAGCATCGCAGTATATACTAAACTTATCGCCTTCTACAGGCAACGTCAACACTGGTGCTGTAGTCAGTGTTTGTTTCAGTTCGTTGAAGCTCTTTTCACATGTAGCAGACCATACAAACTTTTCATTCTTTCTCGTCAATCGGGATAGAGGGACTGCTATTTTTGAAAATCCCTCAATGAACTTCCTGTAGTATCCTGCCAATCCGAGAAACCCGCGTACCTCACGCACGTTCTTAGGCTGTGGCCAATCCTTGACAACCTCAATCTTAGCTGGATCCACCAAGATTCCCTCCTGAGATATGATATGGCCGAGAAAGCTTATTCTGTCCAGCCAAAATTCGCACTTAGAGAACTTTGGGTAGAGCTGGTGTTGTTACAAAACTTCCAAAACTATCCGTAGGTGTTCTTCTTATTCCTCTTTCGTCTTTGAACAGATCAATATATCATCAATGAATACAACCACAAATTTGTCCAAATACTCCTTGAAGACATAGTTCATTAAGTCCATAAATGCTGCCGGGGCATTCGTAAGTCCGAAAGACATAACGAGAAACTCGTAATGCCCGTACCTTGTTTGGAAGGCCGTTTTCTGTATATCTTCCCTCCGGACCTTCAACTGATAGTAACCTGAGCATAGGTCAATCCTCGAAAACACTCGGGCACCCTGTAGTTGGTCAAACAAATCATCAATCCAGGGCAGTGGGTACTTATTCTTCACCGTTAGCTTATTCAACTCTCTGTAATCGATGCACAGTCGGAGAGTTCCGTCCTTCTTCTTAACGAACAAAACTGGCGCAACCCAAGGAGAGAAACATGGTCGAATAAACCCCTTGTCTAACAACTCTTCTAACTGAGTCTTCAACTCCTTTAGTTCAGCAGGTGCCTGTCTATATGGATTCTTCGATACAGGCCCTGAGCCTAGATAAACATCAATAACAAACTCGATCTCTCTATCCGGTGGTAATCCGGGAAGATCGTCAAGAAAGATGTCAGAGAATTCTCTAACCACTGGAAGGTCCTCTTTGTCACGACCCCAACCCCGTAGGGCCGTCACAGGACTTGACTTTACATTGACCTAACCTTTACCTAAGCCCTTGTGTTGTCGAATAATAAAATTTTTCTTTTTCACTCGACACTATAAAATAAATCGAACCTAGACAATTGACCCATCCCTAACAAACTTTAGGGTCTAACTTTGACTTAAGCATTTTGAGCGTAAAACATTTCGACTTTTAAAACATTTAAAGCTAGACTAAAACCATTAATAACTTAAAACCATTAACAATTAAAGTAAGATCAATTTAAAACAAAACACTCATTCGACGATCATCAAAACACGACACTAAGATAACCTATACTTTCGGGAAGAACTCGAGAAAACGAACTGCATGGATTGCTCTAAAAATCGAGCGTATCCTTACCTGTTTTAAAAATGACCAAACAGTTCAAAATAACCAAACAGTTCCAGTATATTTCTCCAAAATAAAGACTTCACATTTTAGACATTCTACTACCACATCATACACATCAAAAACTCTACTCTCAGACGTTTTTCTATCAAAACTAATCGATCCACATACGTAACATTTTCATACTTTCGTTCATCAAATCTCTATACACATACATAAAACTTCCATTCTCTTTCTTAATCAAAACGACACATAAACATACCCAAAACAGACACGTCCACATACTAACCACAGACACCTACTAACCACGGTCGGAATCGCCCTAACAATATTGCCGGGTTGCCACCATGGTCGTACTCCTCCAACTGCGTCCATGATCCTAGCATGCTCATGAAATCTCACCGTACCTGTTCTTCTGCACCTACATCACAGAACTCAATCTATAAGCCTAATGCTTAGCAAGTAGTGACAATATGAATTAAAAACATTTTACTTAACATATGCAGTTTCTACAGTTTCATCGTACATAATCGTTTCGTTTCGTTTCATCGTTCATATTCGTTTCGTTTCGTTTCGTCATACATATTCATTCCATTTCTATCGTACATACATGTAATCCTCTACCAATGGAGGGCGGATTAGTTTCTCCATCTCTAGACGTTCCACATATAAATATTTATCTGAAGGGTGAACCACTTCCCTCAGATATCATACATTTTCTGGACGTTCCACAATTTACATCTGAAGGGTGAACCACTTCCCTCAGACACTTTACATTTTCGTTTTACATCGTTGTCATTTCTAGGTTCAAATCGTGAAAACATATGCTAAAACATTTTCGTACTTTTTCTAAAACATGATGCGTGAGAAAGCTAAACATACATAAAACATGCAACATAACCTAGCGTTCCGTGATGTAGGCCCGAAGGCAACACGCATGCAACACTACTTACCTGGCGTCCTTAGTAATTGCCTCGATTTTGACTCTTAATCGTGGAACCTGAAAAACCTAACATATCAAAACATTGCATTAGAACTCGCTCGACATAACTAAACTCTTATTTTCATGAAAACATCTTAAACTACTATTTCTAGCCTAATCTAATAAAAATCTAACTAAATGGGCCACTATTTTGGGTTCGGTAAAAACCGACCCGAAACTCAAACGTGCATAACTTTTGCGTCGGTGGTCGGAATCGAACGATTCCAGCGGCCACGTACTCCTCTAATAACCTATTTTAATTTGCCAAAACGAATTTCAAAACAAACAACCGTAGCTAGGTCAATTTAAGCAAAACCCGATTCTGCCCTTTCTCGGAATTTTCCCCCTTTCCAATTTTTCATCAAATTCCACCTATTTCCTCACCAATCGACCACATATACCCTCAATTAGAATAATCTAATCAAAAATCAAAGTTTCAAATTAAGAAAACCCTAGGCCCTAATTTCGGGTCCCCTGTTTCCAGCTCAACCCGTGCACCACGCTGCTCGGCGATCTACGCCGGCGTTAAGCTCGGCAATGCAACGCTAAAAGCAACCAAAACGGCCGGCGATCGGAGTTCAATCGAGCTCGCCACGCACAGCACAAACCAAGCAAGAACAGGGAGCTTACCGTTCGGTTTGCGCGCGAAGACGGTCGGAAATGGTAGCCCTGGAGTCGCCGACGTCTTCTGGCCGGAAAAAGGTCGAGGTTGGACGTCGGAGGAGAGCCGTCGCTCGGCTCTCTGTCGTCGGGGCTCTCTCTGGCGTCGGGGCTCGGCAGCGATAATGGCTTCATCGTGAAGCCATTATCCTTTTAATTAAAAAAAACTATAATTCTTAATTACTAAATTACTTAAATGCCCTTCCCTCAATTCTATGCTTAATTCTTTAATTAGTCTATCGATTCGGTTTCTCTGCAATTTTCTTATTTCTCCAAATATTCCAATTTAATCTTAGAGTTCTAACAAAACTCACCGTTCACAAAACGGACTTATTTTGCTATTTTTACGAATTAACATACTAAAAGGGTAAAACGGGAACTCTAGCATTACTCTTCTCGATTTGGGTTTCTAAAATCTCACTTATTCCTCTAAAAATTCCCATAAATTTATAGGGCTCTAAAGAAACATCCCGCTCAAGAAAATACTTTAATTTGCCATTTACGAAAATTATCTAAGAAATTAGAAAATCCTAAAATCCGAAAACCCGGGCGTTACACTCTTAGTTTACCCTGTTAAGTAACCGAGTGTCAACCATAGTGACCATAAAAACCGAGCATTCACTTTTAAAATGTTCACTAACCTTCATGGAATAGGAGGTTGGTAGGCTACTCAATCTTTTCATTGCTTGATAGGCAAACTCCTCCATACCTGGGGGCCGAAAAGTCATCACCCCCGATCGACAGTCAATGGTAGCGAAATGACAAGATAGTCAATCCATTCCCAAGATAAGATCATACTGCTCTATGTCCATAACTATCAATCGAGCATAAAGGGTATTGCTTCCTACAGAGACAATGTTGCCCTGGAAGATGTGATCTGATTGCATAAACTCCCCTGAAGGTAGCATAACTCTATACTCGCACTCTGCTAACTCAGGCACTATCTTCAGTCTAGCTACGCATGCAGTGGAAATAAACGAATGCGTAGCACCCGTATCTATCAATGAAAATACAGCTACTCCCGTTACAAAATAGTACCTGCAATAACTGAGGGCTGAGCCTCATCGTCAACATCGCCGGGCTCGATAAACGCAAATATTCTCGGGGCCACCCTCCTTTGATCTGTATCCACCCTTGGACAGTTCTGAGCAAAATGGCCTACCTTTCCACATCTGTAACAACTGTTCGTGCCCAATCGACAAGGGCCGTAATGTTCCTTCTGGCATTTAGGACAAATGGGCTTTTGAGTAGCCCCTTGGACTTGCTTCCCCTTGCCTTGGTCACCTTTACCATCATAGGGTCTCTTTGCACCCCTCCGTTGTTGTTGTGGCTGTCCCCTTGGTTGCCAGCCCTTGTTCTGAGGCCGTGGCTGTATCTCCCAAAAAACCCTCTAGTTGGCTCCCTTGGTTTGTCAAAAGTCTGTTCGGCGGCCTCAATGTCCAGCGCTCTTGCTACAATCTCAGTATAGGGCACATTCCGCAGCCCTGATATAATGACATTCTTTCTAATCCCCTGACTTAGCCCTTGTATAAATCGACGCACCTTGTCCTCATCAACACTGACCTAGCGTGGTGCAAACCGGGATAGGGCCTCAAACCTTCTGACGTACTCGGCAACTGAGCCAGCCTGTCTCAATTGCATGAACTCCATCATTTTTGCCTCCCTTACCGTATGGCTAAAATATTTGTCATAAAATATGATTTTAAACCGCTCCCAGCTCATCGCGGTCACATCTGTGGTCGTCTTGATCGTATCCCACAAAAAACGGGCATCTAGTGCCAAGTGATAGGCAACGAACGCGACTTTCTCCCCATCCCTTATGCTCGCGTATGCCATCATATCCTCCATAGTCCGAATTCACTCCTCAGCTAAAGAGGGATCCGACGATTGTCCGTTGAACATAGGGGGTTGTAATTTCTGAAATCTCTCCATTCCCCAATTACTAGGAGTTGCCACCTCCTGAGCTCTATTGCCCTCTCGGTTAATCAGTGTATCGAGCTATTGAGACTGTCTTTCCATATGTTGAGCCTGTCGTTCTAAGTGTTGGGACTGTTGGGCAAGGTTTTGAGACTACTGGGCAATAATTTCCTTGAGTTGGTCTATGGTGTCGTCTCTCAAGTCTTTATCATTTCATTTTCGCACCATTTTGCTAATCTATAACAATTAAAGACTACAATTCTAAGAAATCAAAACAAAGAAAGCATGTAACGTACTTACAGTTGAAGAAGCATGTCCGTGAAGTGGCTTGCGCAGTCGAGCAGTCTACAGAACCGTTTTTAAAACCCGGGAGCTTTGATACTATAACTGTAACGACCCTTAGAACTATTCCTAACTTTTTCATATTATATTATTATATATATATTTTTTTTATAACTTTCTAGTTAACCCTTTCGTTAAATTAAATTGTTGAAACATATTTAAAAGTCAACTAAATAAAACCATTAAAATAGAAAGGAATCGGCCCAGCAGAACAGAGGGCAAAAAGGGCCCAAGCTCAAAATTTTTCCTATTCACGTCCGCCGCTCACTTCTGCTAAGCTACATCCACCGCTCAACTCACATCCACTGCTCAACAGTAACCTAATACATCTGCCGATTGACTTTGACCAGGCAACATCCACTGCTGATCACCACCGCTCAACACTTCTATCGCTCACCCTTACAAAATTTGATATATCCACCGGTGACGTCAGCCGGATGACTTAATCACCCAACATCCACTGGTGAACAGTAACCAAACACTTAACTGAACCCATACAAAATAAGCTACATCCACTGGTGACGTCAGCCGGATGACTTAATCACCCAGCATCCACCGGTGAAAAGTAACCGAACACTTAACCGAAACTATACAAAATAAGCTACATCCACCGGTGACGTCAGCCGGATTACTTAATCACCCAGCATCCACCGGTGAACAGTAACAGAACACTTAACCGAAACTCATACAATTTCTCCCTGTACTTACACACCATTCACTCGGAACTTCCAAAACATTTAAACATAGCCTTCATTAATATTCATCCAAATCCATATTCTCAAAGCATCAAAATCTATATCTAATTCATCAAAACATAATTTTCAACCTATCCAGAAACTAAGCATCCTAATAAGAGTTTCTATACATTTCATCAAAATATCATCACCCAAAACATTTAACTTATGCTCCCACGGGTCATGCTCGCATCGACTACGCCAGCCGCTTCAACGAACATCCTCCTTCAAGCTGCAGGCTCGTCTGAGAGAGGAAAATCCTCTTCACCTTGCTCTATATCACCTACACCATAAAGACACCTGTGAGATAAAAATCTCAGTAAATTCTACGTAAATGCCAATGCATGATCATGTATGCTCAATGCTACGAAAACCGTCCATTTATTTCATATATCGGTACGTGTCAGTCTATGGTTATCAAAAATGCTCGACAGATGGATAGGGTACGTCAAGCGTATCCATCCGAGTCTCGCTCCCAAGACGGCCCTAACCAAATCACCTATTACACATCTGAGTCTCGCTCCCAAGATACGTATCCATCCGAGTCTCGCTCCCAAGATGGCCCTAACCAAATCACCTATTACACATCTGAGTCTCGCTCCCAAGATGCGTATCCATCCGAGTCTCGCTCACAAGATGGCCCTAACCCTCCGAGTCTCGCTCCCAAAAGGGCACTACCCAATCACATCTGAGTATCGCTCCCAAGATGCGTCTCCATCCGAGTCTCGGTCCCAGGATGGCACTACCCTATTCCCCTTACCTTTCAAGTTCACACTTCCACGTTTTCAGTTCAACTCACCGCCACACAAACCAAATACAAGACAAAGCAATCACACAAACAAAATACAATACAAAGCAACTATACAAACAAACAAACAATTTCCTACCGTTCCATGGTGTAGGCCCGAAGGTAAAACACACACATCCACTACTTACCTGGCGTCCTAGCTCGCTGAGGATACTCGGTTACCTGTCCACCTACTGCTCGACTTACGACAAATATTCAAACTTCATTAAAAGTAAGCTTACATTCACCAATTACTCTTAAACTACTATTTCTAGTCTAATCCAACTAAAACCTAACTAAACAGGCCACTAATTTGGGTTCGGTAAAAACCGACCTGAAACTTCGAACGCGCGTAACTTTCGCGTCGATTATCAGAATTGAACGATTCTAGTGGCCACGTACTCCTCTAATAACCTATTTTAACCTGTCAAAATGAATTTTAAAACAAACGGCCGTAGCTAGGTCAAATATCAAAAAACTCGAATCTGCCCTAAATCGGGAATTTCATCCCTTTCGGTTTTCCATCAATTTTCACCAAATTCCTCACCAATCGACCACCTACACCTTCAATTAGCATAATCTAACCAAAATCCCGAGGCTACACACACAAAACCCAAAACGCCCAAATTGGAGTTCACTGTTTTTCGCTCAAATTGAGCTCCATGTTGCTCGGCAATCTTTGCCGGCATTAAGCTCGGCAATACGACGCCGAGAACAGCCAAAAAGGGCCGGTGATCGGAGCTCAACATTGCTCGTCACCCTCGGCCACAAACCGAGGAAGAACAGGGCAAAAAAATCGAGCCTTACTTGTCGGTTCCTGTGCGGAGAGAGCCGGAACTTGCTTGGCGCCGTTGTCTGGCTAGAGAGTGTCGGAAGACCTCGGTGATTGTCGTCGGAGGGACGTCGCTGGACTCTCCCCTCTCCGTTCTGCTCTCGGTCGTCGGGCTCGAACAACAGAATGGCATTCGAGCCATTCTGTTGTTTTATTTTATTATTAATAATAATAATAATAATAATTCCTATTAAACATTAATAAATCATTATTTATCGTTTTGCCCTCTCGTGTTTTCGACCATTTCGAATGTCGTTAAATCTTGTTCTTAAATTATAACCCACGGCATAATTTCACTGGAAATACTCGAACCTAAATTAAGAAACCATTTAGTTCCACCAAATTTATTCACTTTTCTTTTAAATTAATTAAATCTAAATTCACGGGTGTTACAGAACATCACTCTTAAAGCCTCGTCAAGTAAACAAGTTTAATCCAAAGAAGATGACGAGGAGATTGTCTTCATTACTAGGAGATTCAACAAGTTAACCCAATAAAGTAAATGGCAAGGGAAAAGGTTTAGAAAAGAAAATGACCTCAGAAAGAGGAGGCCAATTATTTTGAGTGTGAAAAGTCACGGCATTGTAAAGCAGATTGCTCTTAAGTTAAGTAGATACTAAAGGCCTTAAAAAAAGAAAGGTATGAAAGCAACATGAGTTGATAACTAAGAAAACACATAATTAGAAGATGAAAAGTTGTAAATACGTGCTTCATGGCTAACGAGAATGAGTTACATGATTCATTTAGCGATATTTGATCTTAATTAAAAAAATTAGTGAGAATGAATTCTTGGTTGCCTTTGATGAGCTGTAAATTCAACATAAAAATGGAGGAGAAACACTTACCGACTCTCAAAGTCCTTTCACAAAAGTTGGTGCACCACAAACAATTTCCTGGCCATAACACGCGACGAATCGCTCAAAGAGAGAATCACCTCTTTTCCTCTCGTCACTCTCGTTGCAGCGCCAATAAAAAAAATAGAAAATAGGGTTTCTCTCACCCCATTTATCAAACTTTTACATAATTACATTTTAACTCTAGAATTTTATGAATTCATTCAATATACTCATACTCTAAATTAGACAAAAATACTTCACATTCCATCCTTCACAACTCCGAACGTACTCTAAACTCCATATCAAACTTTATTTCAATTATTACTAATAACAAAATCTGACACGTGGAATTCAATAAATTATAAAAATACTAGCTTTTACAATTTTGACATTTTGCAACCATAAACTGTAGAAAGAGGATCGTTTATTTCCAACCTCCACATGGTGAAGGATATACTTTCTTAGGCGTAAAGGACAAAAACCAATTACTGGTGGTCTCAGTAATTAATTTGTGTCTTCAAGGACTATCTAGATAAGTTCATAATTGTATGCATCGATGATATCTTGATCTACTTTCATTGAAAGTAAGAGCACATAGAGCATTTAAAGATCACGTTTGAAATCTTAAAGGTGCACCAGTTATATGCAAAGTTCTCCAAGTGTGAGTTTTGGCTAGATATATTCATTTTTTTGGGCCATATCATTTCTAAGGATGATGTTACGGTAGACCCAGCTAAAATACACGTAGTTTTTAATTGGCCCAAACCAAGAAGTACGAAGTTTTCTTTGCCTGGCAAGATACTACAGAAGATTCATTAAAAAATTTTCAAAGATTGCTTTGCCGTTGACTAGCCTACAAGAAAGAATGTCAGATTTTGGTGGTACAATGAGTGTGAAGAAATTTTTGAAGAACTAAAGCGAAAGTTGACTACAGTCCTAATATTAACACTTCCATTGGAGAATGGTAAGTATACTATTTATTGTGATGCCTCAAAAAATAAAATGGGATGTGTACTATGCAGGAGGGTAATGTAATAGCATATGCTTCCAGGAAGTTAAAAGAGTATGAACGTAATTACTCGACGCATGACCTAGAATTAGTGGCAGTGATGTTTGCCCTAAAAATATAGAGACATTATTTATTTGGTCTACAATGTGAAATCTTTGCAGATAAAAAAAATTGAAATATATCTTTACTCTAAAGGAGCTAAACATGAAGCAAATCGATTGTTGGAGTTTGTCAAAGGATTATGATTGTGAGATTAAATATCACCAGGGAAAAGTTAGTGTGGTGAAAGATGCATTAAGTAGAAAGAATATCTCGATACACTCTTTATTTTTAGAGTTACCGTTGACTATTCAATCCAAGATTCATAAAAGTGGACTGGGCCTAATCACTTCACAATTAGCATCTAAATTTTCAGCTATGACGTTGATGCCTACCATATTGGAAAAGATTAAGGAAGCACTAGTAAGTGATCCTAAGTGTTTAAGCTTTAAGATGGAGTAGACCCTTATTGACCAGTTAGATTATTCTCTTTCTAAAGAGGAGATATTGAAACTCAAAGATAGATGGTACATCCCAAAGAATAAGAAGCTACATCGGGAAATATTGATGGAAGCTCATTCCTTAACTTTTTCTGCTCACCCAGGAAGTACGAAGATGTACAGAGACCTGAAGCAATATTATTGGTGGCCCAATTTCAAAGAAGATGTCGCTAAATATGTGGAATTATACTTGAATTGTCAATAAGTTAAAGCTAAACATCAGAGGTCGACAGAGACATTATAGTCTTTAACAATACCAAAGTCGAAATGGGAGAAAATCGCAATGAATTTTATTGTTGGTTTGCCAAGAACATTGAAAGAATATGATGTGATATGAGTGATCGTGGATAGGTTAACAAACTTGGCTTACTTTTTACCAGTGAAGATTACTTATTCAATGAACTAATATGCAAAATTGTATATTCAAGAAAACGTACAACTGCTTGGACTACCGATCTCGATTGTATCATATCCTGATTCATGTTTACCTTCGGCTTTTGGAAGAGTTTACATAAGGCTATAGGTAATAAATTGAGCTTCAACACAGCTTTTCACCCTATGGGCAAAGCGAGAGGACAATTCAAATATTGTAAAATATCCTCTGAGCTTGTGTGCTCGAGTTTCAGGTTAATTGGAGGAAAATAATACCTTTGGTTGAATTTGCCTACAACAATAGCTATCAGCTAATATTGGGATTGTGTTGTACGAAGCTCTATATGGAAGGAAATACAAATCTATGCTATATTGGAACTAGGTAGGAGAAGCTAAACTGCTTGGCCCTAAAATTGTGTAGCAAACAACAAATATAGTTTCCCTTATCAACAAAATTATATTAACTGGTCAAAATTCGACAGAAGAGTTATGTTCATTGTAGACTAAGGGAGTTAGAGTTCGAGGTTCTACAAAGTTTCACCATTAAAAGGAGTTATGAGGTTTGGTAATAAAGGAAAGTTCAGTTCGAGATATATTGGACCTTTTCCTGTTGTGGAGAAAATAGGAAAGACAGCTTATAAGCTAGAGTTGCCATCTTCAATTGAGAAAATTCATAATGTTTTCCATGTGTCGATGCTTAGGAAATGCATCGGTGATTCATCTAAGATTGTGGTGCAGGAAAATATTGAAGTCCAATAGACGTTAAGTTACGAGGAAAAATCGATATAGTTTCTAGATTCAAAGGTCAATGAGCTTCGGTACAAACAAATTCTATTAATGAAATTGTAGCAGAATCACACATCAGAAGAAACAACGTGCGAAAGGGAACAAAATAGGGAGGCAAGATATCCTGAACGTTCCATGAAGCAAATTTTGAGGAAAAAATTTCATGTAATAGGGAAGAATGTAATACCCAAAAAATTCATTAAACATAATTTTAAATATAGTGATGAGAACTATGAGTATATCAAACGTGATAGTCTTCAACAATACACAATAGAAACTCATAAATGCCTTTGAATCAAGTATAAAGAACTTGACCCTAATCAAAACTTGCCAACAAAATCAAAGTTATCAAATAAAAAGCTTGACCCGTAATCGAAGCTATCAAGTTTTGACTTGAAGAATATTTAGTTTTTCATAAAGAACCAAACAAAAAATTCCTTAAAACTTAGTTTATTTCATTATAATTCTCTAAAACTACAATGTTTAAATAGAATACAAACAAATCCTAAAAATAGTAGTAAATAACCAAAAATATCACTAAAATTATAGTAACCCCTAAAAAGTGTTAAAATACAAAAATGAAAACTCTAAAACATACAAAAAATTCCTCCAAACTCAGTTTATTTCATTATAATTCTTCAAAACTATTAGAAACTTGATGTTTATTAGAATACAAACAAACACTAAAAATAGTAGTAAGTAACACAAAATGTCACTAAAAATATAGTAAACCCTAAAAAGTGTTGAAATACAAAAATGGAAACTCTAAAACATCAAAAAATAAAAATAAAAAATAAAATTTGGCAATTTCAGATGCTGCCGCATGACCTCCTACGTCTGAAATCTCTTTTATCACACTAGAAAAGGAATTAAAATTGTTAGAAAAAAATTAAATATTTAGAACAAGTAACAAATGCTTGCTCCCTTGCCAACATGTAATGCCCCAAATCTTTTTAAAATCAATTTTCCCAAATTTGAAAATCCTAAAATTCTCCCTAAATTTATTTATCAACTGAAGTTTGAAATCGAACGTTGAAAACCCTAATTTTCAGAATTTTGAAACCTTTTTGATTATTAACGAAAACATTAAATGTGAAGAAGCTTTTAAAATAAAAATTTAAACATTAAATAGTTTTTTTAGAAATCAAAATAATTGCGGAATCAACACAATATTACATAAATTATAAAACAATTCAGAAATCTTTATTAATGAAACGTCAACATCATTTATTAAAATTCCAACAGAAAAAATAATATGAAATATCCTCGAATAAACTAAAACATACGAAATTAGATTCTTTTTTCTAACCCAAAAATATTTTCTTCTTCTGTATGCTTGTCTGTCTCTTGAAGGTTCTGAATCAAAGTTATATTATCCTCAGAAAAATTCACCTACATCACAAAATTACAAACCATGAGATAAACTCAGTATGCGAAAACACATGCAAGTACAAATTAACATCATACGTTACTTACACCAGACTTTACAGTTATATATTGGTTAGAACTCATTTTTCAACATTCGTTCTGGCTTTCATTAGCCATCTCATTCATTTAGTCTCTTATTAGCCATCACATATTTTCTATCAATTCCATCAGATTCATACATTCATACTCGAATACCATATGTCCTAGTATGTCAATGCTTAAATATCCGTGTTCAATTCAAATATTGGAATCAAATAATAAAATAATTACAAATAAAATGACATAGAATTTGTGATGTAGGGCTGTAACCAAAACAGTGAAAACTTGGTATTTTAACTTACTTGGATTCCGAGAGGGTAGGATCATCGAGATTTTCCAAGATTTTAAATAATTTTGTACCTAAACAAATTAATTGATATTAAATTCCTACTTACATAAATCCATTTCAGAAGAATTTAGGCAAAAAATTCTTACTGGTATACTCTTAGATCAATTAGGGTCAGATTCTGATCGATTCGCACAGCTTTCGAGTCAAATCGGGTCAAAATCAGTGGTCCAAAAGCGATCTGGTTTGGTCTGGATCGATTCTGGTTCAATTTGGATCTAGTTTGATTCAGCTTGACTGGATATAGTTTGGTTGGACTAATTCAGTTTTGTAGGGCTGGTTCGGTTCAATTAGAACAACTTAAGCGAATTGGAAAAACTGTGAAGCTTTTGTTTGTGAAGAACCATGACCCATTAAATGAACTTCTAAATTTATGATATTTTACTATATTATATTAGTCATCTTAATGAAACTATAGGCTCTAGAATCAATGTAATTGGTTAAGAGGATTGCAAGTTATGAATTTTGGAATTTGGACAAAAACTGTGAATAACAAATCTGCACATGGTTCAATTTTAGTAGCACCCACTTACCTTAATTATTTTTAATGGCTAAGCTATTTTGGTGGAAGTTAATAAACATGTTATAAATTGTTGGGCCTTGGAATTACGATGATTGGAATAGTATACTGAAAGTTGTGAATTGTTAAAGTTGGAAGAAAACAACAAAGAAAATAATGAGATTTTCATGCACAGGAGAATTAATTGACGTGTTTATCATGGACATGAAAGATGCCTTGCTCTAAATGGATTTCATATTTTAATATAAACCTTTTAAGGAACCATGGGTTCTAAAATCACTTGACAATGGTCAAGTACATGAAGTGTTATGCATATTTAAGTATAATGAATGATAACATGGAATTTGGTTGGTTTTAGGGTTATCTTATTAATGGGATAACCAAATAGTTGCTGTGAATTGCTCTAAAAACCCTAGATAAGTGACGTTAAATGTGTTTTGTCTTACGACCTACATCACAAGTTGCTAGGGTTATGTTTGTTGATTTATATGTGTGATGCCATGGATTTAGTAAATAATGAGATATAGATATACATGCAGTAATCAAGGATATGTTGTCATATAGAATTAAGTAATGTATGCATGCGAGTTACCTAACGGCTTATGTCACAAGATGCTAGGATTATATTTATGGATTAATTTTGATTAGACATTATTGGAGTTTGGTGACTCGATTATATTTAGATTGAGTTCATGCACTTGTATTATGGATTTCAAGTTATATTATAAATATGTACTTGACTCCTAAAACTCAATTGTAATTGATTTTCAATTAGTGAATTTATTTTCTACTAGTTATTATGTCATAAAATAGTTTTACACGTTAAAACTTGGTGTCTAAATTTTGTATTTTTTTTAATTTTATGTTTGAGTTTAATAATAACAAAATCTAAACAATTTCTGTAATCCATTAAGACGGTCCAGAGGGCCTTCTATTGCATATGAAGTCCTAAGTAGCAATCAAGAACATATTTCTTTAGACCTTAACGTGAAAAATACTCATTAGATTCTTCTCTCACTCTAAGCTTTGCCCAACAAGTGTCATGTTCCAAGAATCTTTGAGAAACTTGATCAATGTCTATTTAATCCTTTTAGCTCTAACTTGTGTCATTCATTCCCCTTGAATGGTCTAAGAATCTTTTGAATTAGTGTTTTCCTTGATCTCCATCAATTGCTCTTTTTTCTACTGTTATTCATTGGTGAGATGGGAGGGATAAAGATCGAGAGTTAAATAAATGAAATGGAGAAAGAGCATGGCAGGTAGGCAGATGAGTGGGGGATGGTATTACCAAGAGGGTCAGCCTTGGCCCGTGGCCCACGTGTGGGACCAAGACTTGGCTGCAAACTGAGTCTAAAAAACATTTTTTGGTATTAGGTCTGGTCGAGGTCAGGTCTAACTTGAGCTTAGTTTCATGCAGCTGGACTGAATTGCCGACTTTATATAACAAGCCTATCGGCGAGCTTCTATTGGATTTCGATGGAAACCTAACAAATTCTAGCAAATTCTAATGGGAATCCGCCGTTCCAACCAGCCTGATGTTCCAAAGCTCGCAACTCGACCTTGGGCTCCTATTGGTGGGGTTGTTCTGATCGTGCCAAATCTTGTTCATCCCCAAAGCAGTTTCGAGGCCGACGAGAGTGTTGTTGAGTAGCTCTCTTGTTCTAGACTACGAATTTCTAGAAGAGAACATTACGTACTTTGGTGATCTATTTCTTTTTTCTTTTTCTATTTATTTCTTTTCTGTTGTTGATTTTTCCTATATGACTTGGTTCACTTAGTATATTTTTTTGAATCGTTGTCACTAACTATGTAATTTTGTTGTTAATGAATGAAAAGCTCTTTACATACATATTGTCTTTGCTCATTATTTTCAATGGCGTTTGATTGATCTCACTCACACTTTACTCGATCATTAGACATAAATTTGGCTCTAACATCATAGACAACTGATGCTGTTGGCATGAATTGCAAGTTGAATCGTTGCATTCATGCGATAATAAGTGTCGTATAGTCCCTTTTTAGTCCATTAAAAAAAGTAAGACCGTAACAGTTGGTATCAGATCCAAGTTGACTCAAACTATAAGAAAAAATATCAAGAAAGATTTTGTCATAAAACTCGAATTTGTTGCAAGACAATCTTGAGCTAGAATTTGTCATAAAACTTGAATTCATTGCAAGACAATCTTGAGCGCCTAGTCGATCTAGAAGAACAGACCCTCTGATAACATTAAATATCAAGAGAATTAAATTAAGAAACGTCTGAATTTCCTACTGGGATTACCACTATGCACAATAGAATAGACACCATCTCAATTCGAGAGCTGATGGATTGGGAGAGAACCTCAAATCTTGACAAGAGAAGGATATGAGGGTAAAGATTCGAGAGACTCCATGAGTGCTATAATCAAGGTCTTGGAGCATGTTGACAAGATAGACAAGGCTCATACCTGATTGTTAGGACTTGTGACTTATCTGACTGAAGATTTTAAAGCAATGTTCAACTCTCTAATAGTCGAGATTACTAATATAAACTTTAAATTAAACCTCACTATGAGAGACAAGGGGAGTCAAGGTCAAGTTTCAATTGTAGCCAAATTTAATCAGGCAAAAATACTATAGCCAAAATCCTTTGGAGGAGCTTGTGATATCAAAGAAATAGAAAATTTCATTTTATGGAACAATATTCCAAAAAAGGCTAAGTGAATACGCATGACCCAAAAAAAGATACCCTGAGGATAGATAAATACGTACTTGAGGCGACAAAACTAGTATAACCACAACCAAAACTAATAAAGAATCAAATGTGACCTTTGTTAGCTTAATAATAACCTGAATTGTTTTGATTAATGACGTAATTAGTTGAATAATAATTCTGAAGTTAATGAAAATTATAATGTTATGGACTTTTTTTTCTTATATGCTTTGACTCTTATTGAGAATATTCTATAAATGAGTATTTAGAGTTTTTAATGTTTTTATTTGAATCTACGCATGAATGCTTTAAATTCATATGTAAGACTCCACCAAAAAAGGCTCGAAAAAGTTAAGTATAGATTATGCGGATGCCGTGAGATGAGAGGCAGAAGCTTGGTCTCAAATCATGGGGAAAATGAAAGATTTCGCAAACGCCTAGTCCCTAAGGCTGTTTTGGCCAAGTACACCCATAGAGGAGGACTAGGGGGAGGAAATCTATCGGGATCCATGCAAGCCTAGTCCAGATCACCAAACCATTGGAGAATAAAAGTGCAGATGCATAGACCTTTGATGGAGATACCCGTAGGGAATGACCAGAGTGAGCTGCGAAAGCCTAGTCCTGAGGTACTGTTATTTGAAGTTTGGATTGCGGAAGCCTAAAGACATATGTGGAAACCCACAGTAGGAACCTGAAGAGCCTCACATAAGTTCTACTTAGAGATAAGAAATTAAAATTAATGCTTTTACGGATGCCCGATCACGATTTGTAGACACCCAGTGTGGTAGATCCCAAATTAAGTTGCGAAAGTCCATCGCCTCATTGATGTCCCTAACAAACATATCACAAATGCCATGTTACAACTAGAGGATGGTCATAACTCAAAAAATTTGAAGAGAACTATAAATAGAACCTCACTCCATTGTGCAACACACTTAGAGACTTATATGTTAAGTGCTATCATTTTCTCTTGTGAAATTATAGCCTCTATTCTCGAGTGTTAATCCAACTTTCATTCCAAAACTTGAGGTTACGTATTTGTAAGAGTTAGGGTCTTTGAGCTAAAACCTTTAAAATACTTCTACACTTATTTGTTGAACAATTATGGGTGATGCTAGTGAAGAGTAATTGTAAGGTTTGATTGTCACTCACAAGCTCAATCAAGGAAAAGGGTGATACCCATGAAGAGTCCTTGTGAAAAAATTTTGACCCGGAAAGGTTAATCATTTGTAATCGAAAGAATTATAGTGAAAAATAATCTTCAAGGAGGAGCCTTGGAGTGTGAATGTATGTATGATTGGCCTAACCGCGTTAACAAACCATTTGCAATCTTTTTCCTTTCTCTCTGTACTATATTGTTTATGCCTGCATATTCAACTTAGTGAATCTTTTTAACAGTGATATTTACAACTTGAGATAGTAAACCACTAAAACTTAATTACACAAACCACCCCTCCCCCCCCCCCCCCCTCTCAAATTATTACCGATCACACAACCTTTGCCACAACGCATCTTACTGGTAATGCAAAATCCTAGTGGACATCTAAATACAATGATATTTATAATAGTGACTATGTGATCGATACGTGGGATAATCTCAAGAGACAACAAAAGGATCAGTTCTTTCCTAAAAATGTTGAAGTCAATGATCAACGTTTACTATGCGAACTAAAGCAGATTAGTAGTATTCGGGATTATGTTAAACAATTCTCAAGCTTGATTATGTTAAACAATTCTCAAGCTTCATGTCTAATATATGAGACATTTGAAAAAGACGAGATCTTCACTTTTATTGAAGGGCCAAAATCATGGGCCTAGACAAAACTATTTAAACAGAGAGTGTAGAGTCTCTTAAGTGCCTTTGCAACAACAGAACGACCATTTGACTATGCTAGCAAGAGTCCTAGCCAGAAGAAGAATCCATCCAATGATTCGAACAATACAAAGTCACATAAACCAAATGCAGGCACTACTAAAAGCCATATGTCCTAAGGGAAGGCCAAGAGACATCAAAAGGGGCTAGTAGAGAGACCAATGAATAGATGTTATGGTCTAGCCCAGCAAAAGTCACTAGAACACAAAGGGAAGATCGTTATCCCTCTTGGTGCTTGGCCAAACCGAGGTGAGCTCAAAAGATGCTAGAAAATAAACAAGCAAATGATCTTTAAAGGAACCAAAAATTAATGTGAGTCTTGTGTTGTGAGTGAGGTGCGTGATTATGAAAGGCATGGTCCAAATGACTTAAAGAAAAGAAATTGTGCAAACAAACCTAAAGTCGGCCGATAAGCTAGAGTTTGTTGCTTTTGACAAAACAATCTTTCATTGGAAAGAATGTCGACTTTGAGGAATCGATTTGGAAACTCCCTACTTGTTTCCAACTCTCAAAAGAGTGGAGAGGAAAGGTGGAAAGATGAGATCCTTGCAAGCAACCGTGCTTGAAGGAAGTGGAGGCGCAACTCCTTCGGTTTAGCAACCGAAACTTACCTTGGTAGCTTCTTGCTCCACTCGATTTTCTCCTAAAGTTTCATTTCATTTCATCAACAACCAAAATACAAGCACCAATAGCCATGATTTATAGCCCTAAGGATGGTTGGAGATTAGGTTAATTTTTGGTCCTCAAAGAGCAGTTGGAAAGGAGCTTAAAAGTGGTCTTCATGCTTCCTCTGATGGCCTAGATTTGGTTGCTCCATTTGATCCAAGGGGTGAGGGCAGCCATGTCACCAGTCCATGTTATTGATTAGAAAGGGAAAGTTCAACAAGAACCTTCATTTAGCAGCACTTGGCTCGGCCAGAAGGGGTAATGGTCCCCACTCTAAAATTGGCGCCAAAAGGGAAGAGTTTTCTTCATGGCCGAAACTTCTTCCATGCATTCCATGCATATGTGATTTAAACCAACTCCAAACTATAATCTAACCTATCATACATCTAATCCTAATGCCTATAGATACATGCCATTAATAAAATTACAATAAAGCTAATGTTTGCCAAATCAATGTTCAAAATAAAAGGTTACATAATTTCATACTCGGAAAGACAAATTCCCATGTGAGCTTCTTGATCTTCAGTCCTTGTCTTCCATTCAATGACGTGTCTTGGTTGGTCCTTATCTTTAGCTTCAACCTCCCACTTTAAGTCTGCAAAAATGTGCTCCAAGCCTTCACATAATTCATTTCTTGCAAAAGAGAAAATTGTGTGAGAACATAAGTTAGATAAATTGTATGCTCGAGCTAGGGATCGTGTGACGGGCCTATGAGTCACTTTATCCTCCCTAGGTGATTGAGGATTTGACCACAAATCTTTTGATTCGGGCCCCTCGGAGTTATCTTCATCGCTTATATAGGGGGATAGATCCATGACATTGAAAGTTGTCGATACTCCATAATCACCCGACAATTTTATCTTATAAGCATTGTTGTTAATTCTCTCCAACACCTTAAATGGTCCATCCGCTCTAGGGAGAAGCTTATATTTCCTTTTGTTGGGGAACCTATTCTTGCGCAAGTGTAACCAGACTAAATCTTCTTTATTAAAAATAACTTCCTTACGTCCTTTGTTCACTTGCTTAGCCACGCTATTATTTCTCTTCTCGATGACTTTGTGTACGGTCTCATGCAATTTCTTAATTCGTTCGGCCTTGTCTATTCATGATGGATTAGCTAAGTCTTTAAAGGATAAAGACACAACGTCTAACGGTGTAGATGGATTAAACCCATAGGCAACCTCAAAGGGAGTTTGTTGGGTAGTGGAATGAAATCGGCGATTATAGGCAAATTCTAATCCCGGAAGGACTATATCCCAATTGGATAACTTCTTACCTACAATACTGCATAAGAGGGTGTAACACCTGACATTTTCGATCATGTAATCATCCCTTAAATTTGTTTGAACGAGAGAAATTCACTATAAATGCAGTGTATATTTTATTAGAATTTGGACGCCAAAAATTTAAGAGTTTAATAAAATATAGCAAAAAAGAGGGAGTTGAAACGTACGAGATTTTAAGCAGAAATCACATCAAATAACGAAACTTCTCAAAGAAGTCTCCCCTATCCCAATTGCCAAACACACCCTATGTTCTCTCTCTCTCTCTCTTTCTCACGCAAAGCCTTCAGTAGAAGGCTTCTCCTTCATTTTTCTCTATCTCATCTCTTCTCTTTTCTTCTCCATGCAAACCAGGCGACTCCTTCACGCCGACGACAAAACTGTCCCTCCTCTTTGTTTTTTCCGATTTCTTTATAAAAGGTAAGCCTATACGTTAGTTTATGAATTTTAGCTATTTAGGTATTGATTTTTTTGGATATTTTTAGGGTTAGGGTTTTAGAAATTCTTCGTATTTGATGCTAATGTGTGATAGAACGTTGTTTAAGGGTTTGAAAGGATAAACCAAAGGAAAACTAAACACGTTCAATGAAAAATGGATTTACGGGTTTAAAAATTGCCACTAACTGGGCAACCTATGAAATTTGGAATTTTGCTATCATTTCTGGTCTTCATTTTATAAATTGAAAATTCCATGTTAATCTTGACGTAATAAGCTTTCCGAAACATGTTGAATCAATGAAAACGGATAAGAATCGAGGAAGTTACGACCGTTTAAAATTGGACCTAGAACGGTTGTGAAATTCGATTTTCGGTTTGTGTTCATCGAGTTTTCCTAATGTGAAATAGGTTTAAGCTATTTGAATTGGGTATGAATTGTGTTTTGCTTAGTTTGTTTGTATGAACCTACGTGAAGTAAATAACGGTTTGAATACGCATGTTATGGGTTTGTAAGGTACCAAGGAAAAACGCTCAAGGTTTGCTAACGTTCGACGGACCACAGGTAAGTTCGTATGTATGTGTTTGGCCCTTAAGGCCTACATCACAGAGGTACTAGGCTTTTATGTTTTATGGGGTATGTTGATTGGTAGATAGGTTATCGAATGCTTCTTAGGTTAAGAATGTTTGTTTTATGTTATCGTCGTGATGAACTGTAACACCTGGTTCTATCGAACCAGCTATTTTATTATTAATTGTATACACCTGATTAATCAATAATTTAAGTAGGGTTATTAAAAGACTAGACAAGGGCACTAGAGTAAATTTACAATTTTCAAAAGTGGATAACGTATTTAAGGAAAGAGGGTTGGGTTTAATGCACTGTAGCCGCCACCAATTTCATACTTTTCCTCTTCGGGTTTTTAGCTCAAGCAGCCGAGCTCTCTAGGCGATTTTCCTCGCCCGATTCTCCTTCAACTTAGGTAATTTTTCCTAATTTCTCTTAAGATATAGTGGTTAGTTACCTGAGGGAGTACAATGTGAGGATTTTGAAGGTGCTGAGATTGAGCGTAGGTTCAGGTTCTTAGAGATAAAAGGGATTACACGGGTAGCAGAGTTTCAAATCGGTTTCCTCAATCTTATTATTGATTTTTGGTAAGGTCTAGTGAGAGTTGGATTAATGTATTGCCATAAACTTATGTAAGCGAGCTTTTGGAGTAGTTGAAACCAAGCATCACCATGAGAGCCAGGTAAGTAAAGTTTGCTTGTGCCTTCGGGCCTACATCACAAAACGTTAGGGTTTGTTTGCTAGAATGTGTTGGTATGTCATGCATCATGTTTTAAAAATAAACGAAAATGAATTTGAATGCATGTCAGCATGGTGAGGATTGAACATATTGAAACAATTATGTGAATCAGATTTACTGTTAAGAGAACTAATCCACCCCTTAATAAGATAGTGGATATTTATACTTTGGGAGAATTGATCCAACTTCCAATTTCACAAGGGGATCTGAACATGTGAATCAGATTTACTGTTAAGGGAACTAATCCGCCCCTTAATGAGACAGTGGATATTTATACTTTGGGAGAATTGATCCAACTTCCAATTTCACAAGGAGATCTGAACATGTGAATCAGATTTACTGTTAAGGGAACTAATCCACCCCTTAATTAGATAGTGGATATTTATACTTTGGGATGATCCGACTCCCAACTTCACAGGGGGATCTGAACAGAAACGAAGCATGAACAACTGAGTTGAGAAAGTAGAAATTGCATGTTTAGAAATTTATATTTCAGTGTTACATTTCATTACTGCTTTACTTACTTAGCATTAGGCTAATAGATGAGTTTTGTGATGTAGGTGAAGAAGTGATAGCAGGTGTGTTTTCCGAGTCTACTGAGGACTAGACTGGTTTTGGAGTGCATCTTTGTAACCATCTGGCAGCTGATGGAGCGGTTTAACTGATGTCAGTTGGTGTGAAGGTTCAGTTGACAGTGTTTCAATTTTTGTGTGTTGAGTTTTCATGACAGTAGTGGTTTTCAATATTTCGAATATGTTCTTTTTGAGCTTTCTGATAATGGTATTTGGTTAGGCTTAAATGCGATTTTACTGAATTCGAGTAATGTAAGGATTTTGAACTGTTCTAATGGTTTTAGTGAAGTAAACTCGTCCTTCTCGCAGCTAGAGATGTTTTTGTATGGAATTTGAGTAGTTAAGATATTGTCCTACTTTCTGTTGAGTTTTCTGGAGTTACTTAGGGTCAGGGGTTTTTGAATGTCTTGAGTGAGTTTGCAAGTTCAACCTTCGGCGAATGGGTTCGCCAGTGGATGCTGGGTGTTTGTTCGCTGATAGACATTGGCGGATCAAATCATCCGGCTGACGTCACCAGATGATGTGGAGTATTCTACTTATCGGTGGATGTCGTGTGAAAACCCGACGGATGATGTAGAGAGTCTCTTGTCGTTTAGTGACCGGTGGATGTCGTGTGTTAATCCACCGGAAGATGTAGGAAGTGTTTTGTCGTTTAGTGATCGGTGGATGTCGTGTGTTAATCCACCAGAAGTGTAACGCCCGACATTTCGGCCAGGTGATTTTCTGACCATTCTCATTGTTACCCTTTATTTAACCTTTATGATTAAATTTAATGTTGAGGCAAATTCATTACAAGTTGAGTAAAACTAGGTTGAGTGGCAATTTTGTAATAAAGATTGAAGGATTAGGTATAAATAGAAAATGGAAACCTTAAATCTCATTTAAACCTCACTGCAGCCGACATTTCCTCTCGGCGACTCCCTTCTTCTCTGGAACTTTCTTCCTCCCCAGCAACTGGTTTTTCAGCCTCTACTCCGGTAACCCGCATTCTAGGTAAGATTTTGACAATGTAGATGCCGGGTAGTCATTTAGAACTCTGTTTTCAGTTGAACTTGTACTTTCGGGTCCTTCAATGGCTAAGTCAGTTGGTTATCGTTCCTTATCTTCATTTGGTAATGCCACCTTTAAATCGATTCTGGACCTTTTATATAACCGACCCCGTTTAATCGATAGCTATATCTAGCTGTTTCGGTTTTGGATTTCAGACTGCACAGAGAACCTTAGCTGCTAGATTCTAGGATGACTTTCGATTAGAACTTTTAGGACTTGATTTTAACTACTATAATGTGGAATGTTTTAGGTGAAGAAGTTGAAGAGAAAGTGATTCAAGTTGCTAAGGATCCAGGTAAGTGAATGTACTAAGTTTCCGGCCAATAGGGCCCTACATCAAAGGACTATGTTAGATTTAGTAAACGTTGTCTGCTATATGTTTGATGAAATGTCGATGGATATGGTTCTGTTATTCTGATGTTCTCCCCTGTCTTAGTTCGATGATTAAGTGCATTTATGTTATGCATCATGTTTTACTTCTCAAGCATATGAAAATGTTTTGAAACATGTTTTCTCATGAATAAAATAAGAAGATAAAACTTATACAACGTGGTTAAGTGAGGGTTGGGGGTGGTTCGGCGTATGTCACAGTCCGCAGTAGGACATATGAATACGACCCGCAGTAGGGACCATGATCAAACTCACTGTCGAACCCCCTTTACCGGCACAAATCCTCCCTTAAACCACATAATGTAATGAAGAATATGAATGATGAAAGGAATGATGAATATGAGCATGTCTACGAACGATGATTATGAACAATGAATACGAGATACGATTATGAATGATGATTAAGAACAAGTACGTGAAAAGAAAAGACTTATGAGCATGTTTTTCTCCAAGTTATGCATTCATGAACTCATAATAGTTTGCATTCCTTACTAAGCCTTAGCCTTACAGTTACACCTTACGATGTAGGTGAAGAAATATCAGGTGAGGAATACAAAGTTGAGGATGAAGTTTAAGCTGGTTGCTGGAAGGTGCTCAGGGTGGAAAGTCTGTGGCTGGATGGCGATTATGACCCTCTGGTTTTACTCTTAAGGTTTTAATGATAACTATGAACATAAAAGTTTAAGTAGGATGATGTTATTTATGATTATGGAGCTTGAACTTGTCTAGCTTGAATACTGATTATGAGTATATTATAAGAATATAGAATGAGTGATTTTAACTAAGTCTTCCGCTGTATGAGTTTTAATGAATCTGTGGTTTATTCTGTTGGTGTCCCAGTATTAAGTTTGAAGTTATGATGTTTGTGCTGCCGGTAGACGAAATGTATTTGTCTATCGGAAGGTGTGAGTGTTATTATGGAGTTTAGAAATCGGTAGATGAAGTTTGCTTGTCTACCGGAAGAAGAAGATGTTAGGTTAATGTTTAGTAGTCGGTAGATGAAAGTACTTGTCTATCGGCAGGAGATGTGTTATTTTGAAGTGTAGAAATCGACAGGAGGATTGTGATGGGAGTCGGGTAAGTCTGTCTTCCGGAGGACGTCATCGGAAGAGGAAAAGTATTTGTCTTCCGGCTGACGTCATCAGCAGACGATATGCCTAGTGATCGGCATGTGTAGTAGGTCAAGATACCGGAAGATGGAAATGTCATTCCGCCTTACCAGAAGATGTAGTGCCACGTCATCGGCAGATGATGCGAGTTAATCTACCAGAAGATGTAGTGCCACGTCATCGGCAGATGATGTGAGTTAATCTATCGGAAGATGTAGTATAAATGCCATTGGCAGATGTTGTGTGTTGCCATCGGCAGATGGAGTGCCTTGTCATCGGTAGATAAGTCAGTCTTTTGTCGTTGTAATTGAGTGATGATTTAATTGGTCACGCGTGATGCACGTGACCGTCGGCAGATGCAAATATGTGTGCCTGCCGATAGATGTCTAATGAATCATGTGAGATGCACGTGCAGGCCGGTAGAACAACTGGATGTTTGTCGTTTAGCGACCGGCAGGAGTGAAAGCTAAATGTGGTTGTTCAGCGAACTTAAGTTAAGTTAGAATGAGATTTGATATATGTATAAAAAAAAAATATACACCGATTACAGAGGTATAAAAGTACGGATAAGTTTAAAGGAAAGTCATGACACGTGACGATCCTCCTCGGGTCGTTACAAGAAGATGTAGGAAGTGTTTTGTCGTTTAGTGACCGGTGGATGTTGTGTGTTAATCCACCGGAAGATATAAGAAATGTTTTGTCGTTTAGTGACCGATGGATGTCGTGTGATAATCCACCAGAAGATGTAAGAAGCGTTTTGTCGTCTAGTCACCGGTGGATGCAGTATAACGTCGATCATCCGGCTGACGTCACCGGTAGGTGTAGAGAATATTTTGTCGTTTTGTCACCGGATGATGTCTTCTATTTTCTGCTTCAACCCCTTTTTGTTGACTTTGTTCAGCGGGCGACGCGTTTGACTTTTTAAGACTCTTGGAGTATTTTGCAATTTAAACTTTTATTCTTTTTGCTGATTATTCCTCAACATTTCAACTGATTAATCAAGCATCGTACAATAGCTTTGTTTAATTTTTTTTTACTTAAATGATTTCTGCTATAAGTTCTTGAATGTTTGAAGTTTTAGAAAACATCAAATTTTGACTTTTGAGTAGACCTCTAAGTTTGGTTCAAAATTTTTTCGAGTTTCGTGCAAGATTGTGTAACGAACCGGGTTCTGAAAGTTCGAGTCGTTACATGAACTGTCAATATTTATGCTTCGAGGGCCTGTCTATCATTTATGTAATGTTTTATGCACAATGTATGTTCATGCATCATGTTTTCAAGAAAGTCATGAAAAATGTTTTATGCACATATTTTGAAGTAAGAAAGATAAAAATATAAATGTAAAGTACAGTTAAGTGTGGGACGGGGACTGACATATATGTTCTTGTCCTTCTCTGGGACTTATGTAAAATCGTCCTCACCGCGAACAATATGTTATTTTATCCCTCCATAGGACAAGGCAAAATTACTAACCCACGTCATGTACGTAATGTCTCTCACTCCCTTATAAGCCTCACTTAACCAACATGTTCACTTTAACGTAAATGTAATGTATGTACATGTTTTGAAACGTTCATGCATAGCACGTGCATTTTATTGCATTTATATGACCTTACTGAGTGTTAGGCACATTACTGAAAATGATTTTAGTCTTCGATTTAGAGTTTTAAAAATCAAAAAATTTTACGTCGAAAATGTCTTAAGTGAAAGTGCATGTCACATCAGGTCACGTGGCAGCCCTCGTTATAAGGGGTCACTACAGAGGGTGCCTAAGGTTCTGTTAACAACTTCTGTTTGCTTACCAGTCTAGGGATGAAAACAGGTGATGAAACACAACTTTGTCCCCAATTTCTTCCACAAAGTGGTCCAGCAGGCGCTCAAGAATTTAGTGTGTGACGACCCTGACCCCACGTCGGTGCCGCCACGACCTGTGTCGTGCATGCATACATACGTACATGTGTATCTACCTCGCCTGTTCTCACTTAATTTTTTTCTTTAATTTCATTTTCTTTCATTGCATTTTTCATTTAATCATTAGAGAATGGACTCGGTCTTCCAATCCATATCTAGACATTTGGGTTCTAACTTAATCTTAAGTTCGTCAACGTCTAAATCACTAAAATGGGGTTAAGACCATTTTTTGGGAAAATGTTGACTCGGTTTTTGGGTTCTTAAAATCCTCTTCGATACTTGGCGATCGCTCGTAAAATACATTTAAAAAGTATCATAAAAAGTGGGTTAAAACATGTTTGAAAAGTCAATTTTTGAAAAAAAAATCGTGTTGGGGTCAAGTGTGGCGCCGATCGATCGGGACCAAGGCCCGATCGATCGAGCCAGCTCTGGTTTCCCCGGTTAAAATAACCATAAGCGCCAATCGATCGGGACATAGGGTTGATCTATCGGGCCCTCTCTGGACTCCGACTTAAAATCATTTATAAACCCCTTTGATCGGCACTTGGGCGCGATCGATCGGGAGGGCACATTTGGGCGTGCAGCCAGCGCGCCTAGCGCCCGGTCAGCGCGCCTCTCCCGCACCCTCTCGCCCATTTTTCTACCACTTTGCCATTTTTCTTCAATTTTTCACCTAATACACATTTCAATTTCCATCATCAAAACATCCATCAACAATCCTACTAAATTACACCTCCCAAAACAAGAACATCAAATCTAAATCATCAATTCCCGACACAAAACTACAATTTCGATTTAACACCACAAACCTATTTTTCCAATCACCAAAACTCATCCAAAACCTATTATATTTCATCAAAACGTTCCACAATCATCAATATTCACCCAGTACACATCAACATCAATATCCTATCTATTTTCATCGAAACTATCCATACATAGCGGAAGCTATCAAAATAAAAATCATCAAAACATAAATTTTCAACCTATCCAGATATCAAACATCCTAATATGTCTTTCTATACATTTCATCAAATAATCCCAAAACATATAACCTATGCTCCCCACGGGTCGTGCTCGCGTTGACTACGCCTGCCGCTCCCGCGAACATCCTCCTTCAAGCTGTAGGCTCGTCGGGTGGAGGGACATCGTCCTCACCTTGCTCGTAGTCACCTACACCTACACCATAAAGACACCTATGAGATAAAAATCTCAGCAAGTTCTACGTAAATGTATATGCATGATCATGTATGCAATGAAAGCTGTCCATGTCAATTCATTTATCAGTACATGTCAGTCTATGGTTATCGGAAACGCTTGACAGATGGATAAGGCATGTCAAGCGGTTAGACAGCCCACACTATCTGAAGGGAGGAAAACCCGCTCACCACGAAACGCCAGGTCTGAACCTCATCCCCGATAACCTCATGCCATGGTTGTTTACTGTGATACTTTACTTGCCTTTACATGCATGTTTTTTTCATGAAATCCATGCGTAAATTCATTTTCATGACGTTTTAAAAAAAAACCGTGATTCATGAGCAATTCAATGAACAGTAAAGCATACATGACAAGCATACCATCAAACCCTCACAAATACTAACAAGGCATCACAATACTCAACCTATAAAATAACTAAATCCTAACTACCCAACCAAGCAATTAAACAAACAATGCACCAAACAATCCACAACACAAATTCTGATATATGGTGTAGGCTAATCAGCTAGAGTAAGTCACGAGAACTTACCTCTCGTCCTGTGCACACTGAGCTCCTCGTCTCGAACTTAGTCACCTAAATCAATCCATAGTGTCCTTTGTTAAAACCGAGCTTAAACATAAAATCTCAGAAATTTACGAAACTCCTAACTAAAGGAAATTACCTAAAACTCTAATAACTCTCTCTTGGGCATTTCATCGAGTAACTTATGCTCACAAACAACAATCCTCCATTAATGGAGATTTTTCCAAAGCTCCATACCCGACTTTTCAATCAAATGTGAAATACACTCGGACGTTTCACCTAATAACATTCAATAATCACCAATAAGGCAATAACTGACCATTCCTAACCTAACCCGGTTGTTTTCAACAAAATTCGACAAAACCCTAACAACTTACAATGCTAGAAATCGAGAATAACTACCGGAAAACTATAGATTCTTACCAAGAATCGCGAGGGGAGAAAAAATCTTGAAGGAACCTTGAAGATTGGAGGAGGAATCGATGAAGATGGTAAAGAATCGTGGAAGAGAAGCAAAAATCACCGTGGGAGGGAAAATTTGGAGAAAAATGTTAAGTGTGGGGAAGAAGAAAGGGTTTATGTATTTAATTAACCTTGACTTGTCAAATGACAAGTTTGCCCCTCCGTTTGATTCTCTATTTACCTCATTGTTTGTCTCTCGGTTCGTTTTCTCCAAATTTTCTTATTTCTCCAATATATCTCATTTATTCCTAGGGCTCTAATAAAACTTTCCGTGCGTCAAATGGCTTTATTTTACTATTTCTACGAATTAAATCTCTATAGGGTCAAAACCAAAAACTTAAGCATTATATTTCGGTTTGCTTCCATAAATTCTCATAATTCTCTCAAAATTCATATTAATTATAAGGGTTCCATTAAAACTCTCGGTTTGCAAAACGGACATATTTCAATTATTTACAAAATTACCCTTGCGCACATAAATTAAAAACCCGTAAAATCGGGTGTTATATAGTGTCTCTGTCCGACACTATCGAATGTGGTATACCATGTAGGCGAACGATTTCTTTAAAAAAAGAGGTCAGTTATCAAGACGGAGTCATCGTTCTTGGCACAAGAAATGAAGTGTGCCATCTTAGAAAACTGATCCACGACTACCATGATTGAATCCTTACTTCGGGCAGTTAGTGGTAACTCTAAGACAAAGACCAGTCTGACCTAAACCTAAGGGAATGATGGAACTGGTAAGGGCATGTACAGAACTTGAGGCAGAACCCTTCTCTTGGCTTTCTTGCAAGCAACGTACATTTCCACCAAGCGGTGCACGTCTCTCTTCATATGGGGCCAATAGAAGTGCTCCTTGAGCATATCAAGGGTTTTCTTTTCCCCGCCCCCACAATGAGCTTCTTTTACAAGGCACCGCCTTAAACTTCCTTGGAAAATGCATAATTTTCCCGCTTTCACTAAGTTGCCATCCATAAGGCGATATTCTCCTTCAGCCTTGTCTGTGCATTTGGTGTAATAGGAACCAAAGTCATGGTTGGATTCATAGTTTTCCTTTATCCATTCAAATCCAAAAAATCTAGTCCCTAACTCGGTAAGGAGAATGTGTTTCCTAGAGAGTGCATCGGCGACTACATTATTCTCTACTTTCAAGTATTTTAGGGTGTATGGAAACCTCTCCAAGAATTCCACCCTCTTTGCATGCCTTTTGTTCAACTTGTGCTGACTCTTGATGTGCCTTAAGGATTGATGGTCAGTGTTGATAACAAACTCTTTTGACAAGAGGTAGTGTTGCCAGTGCTCTAATGCTCGTATAACAACATAAAATTCTCTATCATAAGTAGAATAATTGAGTATGGCTCCTTTCAACTTCTCACTAAAATATGCAATGAGTTTCCCCTCTTGCATGAGTACAGCTCCAATGCCGACTCCAGAAGCATCACTCTTGACTTTAAATACCTTATTAAAGCCAGAGAGTGTAAGTACATGCAAGTGGCATAACTTGTTTTTAATTAGCTCTAAGCTCTTCTGGCAAGCTGGGGTCCAAGTGAATTCTTTCCCCTTATTGGTGCAATCGGTAAGTTGTGCAACTATTGAGCTAAAGTCCTTGATAAACCTCCTATAAAATGAGGCTAGTCCATGGAAGCTACGTACTTCAAATATGAAATTTGGTGTAGGCTAGTCCTCAATGGCCTTGATCTTGTCCACGTCAGCTTCCATCCATCCTTGGAAATCACAAACCCTAGAAAATATACCTTATCCTGTGCAAATGAACATTTGCTTAAGTTTCCAAATAACTTAGCTTTTCTGAGGGTTTGGAAGAGTGTACTAAGATGGTGTGTTGTAGAAGGTCCATGCTATACACCAGTATGTCGTCAAAATAGACAACAATGAATTTCCCTAAGAAATCCTTGAGCATATGGTGCATAAGTCTTATGAATGTACTCGGGGAGTTAGACAATCCGAGGGGCATGACCATCCACTCAAACAGCTCATATTTTGTCTTGAAAATCGTCTTCCACTCATCACCTTCCTTCATTCTTATTTGGTGGTAACCATTCTTTAGGTCCACCTTTGAAAATATTGACGCTACACTGAGCTCGTCCAACTTGTCCTCGAGCTTAGGGATGGGAAACCTGTACTTCACGGTAATTTGGTTCACAGCTCGGCTATCGACACACATCCTCATTGTGCAATCTTTCTTGGGAACTAATAGTGAGGGAACTGCACAGGGGCTCATGGACTCTCTTATGAAGCCCTTGTCCAACAATTCTTGCACTTGGTCCTGCAGTTTCTTAGTTTCTTCAGGGTTTATTCGATAAGCTGGTCGATTAGGTAGCATGGCCCTGGGTTGGAGATCAATCTGATGTTCTATACCACGCAATGGTGGTAAGCCTTGGGATAATTCATCTAGGAAGACATCTTGGAACTGGTCGAGTAAAGTCTTAACGGTGTCAGGGATGACTCCTAGTTCCATAACTCTATCTTGAAAGAGTGTCATGATCATAGGATCTCTTCTAAGCACATATGCTTCTATCTCCGTCTTAGTCATGAAAAGGCTAACTTTGTTCTTAGCTTCCTTTCTCGCAGCATGATCCTTAGATTTGCTATGGGGTCATAGGTGCTAACTTAAAGGTCTTTCCTTCAAACTTAAGGGAGTAATAGTTAGAATACCTATCGTGTTTTTCTTTTTGATTAAAATGCAATGGTCGGCCTAGAAGCAAGTGGCTTGCACTCATAGGTACAACATCGCAAAGGACAGAATCTTTGTACTTGCCTAAAGAAAACTCTACTTTCACTTGTTGAGAGACCTTGACATCATCCCTATCATCTAGCAATCTCATCTTGTAGGGGTAGGAATGTGTACTCGTCTTTAATCCTAACTTGTTAACAAATTTATCGGAGGCCACATTTGCATAACTTCCTCCGTCTATTGTCAATGAACACAATTTTATCTTGATGAGACATCTACTATGAAAGATGTTCTAAAACACCCAGTTTTACGGGTTTTTGAATTGTGTGAATGACAATTTTGTAAATAATCGAAATATGTCCGTTTTTCGAACCGAGAATTTTAATGGAATCTTTATAATTAATATGAATTTTGGGAGAATTATGGGAATTTAAGGAATTCAAACCGAAATATTATACATGAGTTTTCGATTTTGACCTTAGAGAGCTTTAATTCGTAGAAATAGTAAAATAAATCTGTTTGACGAACGGAAAGTTTTATTAGAGCCCTAGGAATAAAACATGATTATTGGAGAAATAAGAAAATTTTAGAGAAACCGAACCGATAGTCGAACAATAGGATAAACGGAAGATGGAATAAAAGGGCAAACTTGTAAATTGCCAAGCCAAGTTTGATTAAAACCCAAATACCCCCATTTTCTCCTACACTTGGACGATTTTTCCAGAGGAGAAGGGCTTGGCGATTTCTTCTTCCCCTCCACGGTTTCTTCACCATTTCTCCACGGTTTGCCCTCCGATCTTCGGGTTTCCTTCACGTTTTCTCTTCCCCTCGTGATTCTAGGTGAGTTTCTAGCGTTTTCTGGCCGTTATTCTTGATTTCTAAGTTGATAAACCGTTAGGGTTTTGTTGGATTTTGTCGAAAATAACCGGGTTAGGTTATGAATGGTTAGTTGTTGCTTTATTGGTGATTATTAAACGTTATTAAGTGAAACGTTTGAGTGTATTTTTGCGTTTGATTGAAAAATCGGGTATAGAGCTTTGGAAAACCTCCATTAATTGAGGATTCTTGTTTGTGAGCGTAAGTTGCTCGATGAAATGCCCGAGAGAGGATTATTGGAATTTTAGTACGAAATTTCATTTTTAGGCTCGATTTTAACGATGAACATTATGAATTGACTAAGGTGACAAAGCTAGGGACAAAGTGCTAGGTGTGCTAAGGACCCGAGGTAAGTTCTCGTGACTTACTGTGGCCGATTGGCCTACACCATATGTTGGAATTTGTGTTGAGGATTGTTGGTGCTTGGTTTGTTTAATTATTTTGGTTGGGTAGTTTAAGTTTGGTGGTTTTTATAGGTTAAGTATTGTTATGTTTTGATGGTATTGGTAGCGTTTTGATGGTATTCACGTTATATATGTTATATTGAACTGTTCACGCTTCATGGTTTCCAAAACGTCATGAAAAACGAATTTACGCATGGATTTCAAAAAGAAAGAATTGCATGCATGAAATGGCAAGTAAAGTATCATAGTAAACAACACATGGCATAGGGTTATCGGGGATGAGGTTCAGACCTGGCGTTCCGTGGTGAGTGGGTTTTCCTCCCTTCAGATGGTGTGGGCTGTCTAATCGCTTGACGTGCCCTATCTATCCGTCGAGCATTTACGATAACCATAGACTGACACGTACTGATATATGAAATGACATGGAAGGTTTTCATAGCATTGAGCATACATGATCATGCATTGGCATTTACGTAGAATTTACTAAGATTTTTATCTCATAGATGTCTTTATGGTGTAGGTGACTACGAGCAAGGTGATGACGATGTCCCTCCACCTGACGAGCCTGCAGCTTGAAGGGGGATGTTCGTGGGAGTGGCTGGCGTAGTCGATGCGAGCACCACTCGTGGGGAGCATAGGTTATGTATTTTTGGATTTTGGGATGAAATGGGTTGATGGGTGACATTATTTGATGAAATGTATAGAAACCTTTATAGGATGCTTGGTATCTGGATAGGTTGATATTTTGATGGCCATGTTAGCTTCCGCCGCGTATTGACGAATTTTATGAATTAGATATAGATTTTGATGTTTTGAGGATAGGATGTTGATTGTTTAGATATGGATGGGGATGAACATTTATGAATGTGATGTTTTGGTGAAATAAAATAGATTTTGGTTGAGTTTGGATGTTTTTGTAAAGTAGGTTGAGGTTTTAAGTTGAAACGAATGTTTCGTGTCGGGAATTGATGGTTTTAGGTAGGGTGTTCGGTTATTGGATGAGTAATTTAGTTGGATTATTGATGGATGTTTTGATAATGAAATTGGAAGTGAGTATTAGGTGAAAATTTGAAGAGAAATGGCAAAATGGTAGAAAAAGGGGCAAGAGGGCGCGGGAGGCGCGCTGGCCGTGTGCGCGCACTCGCGGGGCGCGCTGGGCGTGCTGTGTGCGTGCCCAGGAGGTGTCTGCCCGATCGATCGCACCCGATGCCCAATCGATCGGCGTTTATGGACGTTTTTAAGTCAGAATCCAGAGAGGGCCCTGATCGATCGGCCTTATGTCCCGATCGATCGACGTTGATGGTTGTTTTTAATCGGGAATCCAGAGAGGGCCCAATTGATCGGCCTTGTCCCGATTGATCGGCGCCACACTTGACCCCAACATGATTTATTTCCGAAAATTGACTTTTCAAAACACGTTTTAACCCGACCTTTTACGATACTTTTTAAACGTATTTTACGAGCAATCCCCAAGTATTGTAAAGGATTTTAAGGACCCAAAAGTGAGTCAATTCATTTTCGAAAAAATGGTTTTAACCTCATTTTAGTGATGTAAGCGTTGACGTACTTTAAGGTTAGGTTAGAACCCAAATGTCTAGATATGGATTGAAAGCCCGAGTCCGTTCTCCATTGATTAAACTAACGAAAAGGAAAGGAAACGAAAAATGAAATGAAAGAAAAAAAAAAGTTTAAGTGAGAACGGACGAGGGTAATACACATGTACGTATGTATGCACGAACGACACAGGTCGTGGCAGCACCGACGCGAAGTCGGGGTCATCACAACCGTTGGTATCAGAGCTCCCGGGTTTTAAAATCGGTTCTGCAGACTTCTTGACTACACAAGCCACTTCACAGACATGCTTCTTCAAACTGTGAGTACGTTACATGCTTTATTTGTTTTCTTGTTTCTTAGAATTATTGCTCAAACTTGTATAGGATTATAAAAATGGTGCATCGAGGGAATGATCGAGACGATAGAGATGACACCATAGATCAACTCAAGGAATTTATTGCCCAACAGTCCCAACACTTAGAACGACTGGCTCAACATATGGAAAGACAGTCCCAATAGCTCGATACGCTGATTAACCGAGAGGGCAATAGAGCTCAGGAGGTGGCAACTCCTAGTAATCGAGGAATGAAGTGGTTTCAGAAATTACAACCCCCAGTGTTCAACGGAAAATTGTCGGATCCCTCTTTAGCCGAGGAGTGGATTCGAACTATGGAGGATATGCTGGCATACGCGAACATAGGGGATGGGGAGAAAGTCGTGTTCGTTGCCTATCACTTGGCACTTGATGCCCGTTTCTGGTGGGATACGATCAAGGCGACCACAAATGTGACCGCGATGAGCTGGGAGCGGTTTAAAGCTATATCTTATAACAAGTATTTTAGCCATACGGTACGGGAGGCAAAAATGATGGAGTTCATGCAATTGAGACAGGTTGGCTTAGTTGCCAAATATATCAGGAGGTTTGAGACCCTATCCCGGTTTGCACCACGCCAGGTCAGTGTTGATAAGGACAAGGTGCGTTGGTTTATGCAATGGCTAAGTCAAGGGATCAGAAAAAGTGTCGTTATATCAAGGGTGCAGGGTGTGCCCTATACTGAGATTGTAGCGATAGCGCTAGACATTGATGACGCTGAACAGACCTTCGACAAATCTAGGGAGCCAGCTAGAGGGTTCTTTCAGGAGATACAACCACGGCCTCAGAGTAAGGGCTGGTAACCGAAGGGACAGCCACAACAACAACAGAGAGGTGCAAAGAGGCCCTATGATGGTAAGGGCGACTAAGACAAAGGGAAGCAAGTCCAAGGGGCTACTCAAAAGCCTATTTGTCCTAAATGCCAAAAAGAACACTACGGCCCTTGTCGATTAGGCACAAACAGTTGTTACAGATGTGGAGAGGTAGGCCATTTTGCTCAGAATTGTCCAAGGGCGGCTACTGATCAAAGAAAGGTGGCCCTGAGAATATTTGCATTTATTGAGCCCGGCGATGTTGACAACGAGGCCCAGCCCTCAGTTATAGCAGATACTATTTTGGTCATAGGAGTAGCCGTGTTTTCATTAATAGACACGGGTGCTACGCACTTGTTTATTTCCACTGCATGCATAGCTAGACTTAAGATAGTGCCTGAGTTAGCAGAGTACGAGTATAGAGTTATGCTGCCTTCAAGAGAGCTTATGCAGTTATATCACATTTTCCAGGGCAACGTTGTCTATGTGGGGAGTAATACCTTTTATGCTCGGTTGATAGTTATGGGCATAAAGCGGTATGATCTTATCTTGGGAATGGATTGACTATCTCGCCATTTTGCTACCATTGACTGCCGGTCAGGAGTGGTGACTTTTCTGCCCCCGGGTAAAGAGGAGTTTGCCTATCAGGCAATGAAGAGATTGAGCAGCCTACCAACCTTCTATTCCATGAAGGTTAGTGAACAGTTTAAAAGTGAATGCTCGGTTTTTATGGTCACTGTGGTCGACACTCAGCTACTTGATGGGGTAAGACCAGGTGACATTCCGATTGTCAGGGAGTTCGCGGAGATTTTTCGCGATGATATTCCTGGATTGCCACCGCATCGGGAGATAGAGTTTATAATTGATGTCTATCCTAGTTCTGAACCAGTTTCTAAGAACCCGTACAGATTGGCGCCCGCTGAGCTAAATGAGTTGAAATCTCAGCTAGAAGAGTTGTTGGATAAGGGATTCATCCGACCTAGCTTTTCTCCTTGGGGTGCGTCGATTTTTTTCGTTAAGAAGAAAGACGTAACTCTCCAGATGTGCATCGACTATCGAGAGTTGTATAAGTTGACAGTGAAAATCAAGTACCAGTTGTCCCGAATAGATGATTTGATTGACTAACTACAGGGTGCCCGAGTATTCTCCAGGATTGATTTACGCTCGGGTTACTATCAGTTGAAGGTAAGACGGAAAGATATTCCAAAGACAGTATTCTGAACGAGGTACGGGCATTATGAATTCCTCATAATGTCTTTTGAACTTACGAATGCCCCCGCAGCATTTATGGATTTAATGATTCGCGTCTTCAAAGAGTATTTAGACAAGTTTGTTGTTGTGTTTGTTGACGACATCTTGGTCTTGAGGAATTTGAAGAAACACCAACTTTACCCGAAGTTCTCCAAATGCGAGTTTTGGCTGGATCGGATTAACTTCCTTGGCCACGTTATATCTCAAGAGGGGATTTCCGTAGACCCGAGTAAGATTCAAGTTGTAAAAGATTGGCCGCAGCCTAAGAATGTGCGGGAGATACTCAGATTTCTCGGATTGGTCGGGTATTACTGTAAGTTTATTGAGGGGTTTTCAAAGATCGCAGTTCTCCTATCACGATTGACAAGAAAGAATGAAAAATTTATTTGGTTTGCTGCATGTGAAAGGAGCTTTGAGGAGCTGAAGCAGAAATTGACCACGGCACCAGTTTTGACACTACCTGTCGAAGGCGACAAGTTCAGCATCTATTGTGACGCATCAAAAGTTGGACTTGGTTGTGTGCTTATGCAGGAGGGAAGAGTTATTGCGTATGCTTCTCGACAATTGAAGCCGTACGAGCAGAATTACCCAACGCATGACTTGGAATTAGCAGCAGTTGTCTTTGCGTTGAAAATCTGGAGACACTACTTGTATGGGCAGCAATGTGAAGTGTTCTCAGATCACCAGAGTTTAAAGTATCTGTTTATGCAAAAGGAATTGAATATGCGGCAACGAAGGTGGTTGGAGTTCGTTAAGGATTATGACTTTGAAATTGAATACCACCCAGGGAAAGCAAACAAGGTCGCAGATGCATTGAGCAGAATGCCTTCTACGAGTCAGCCTTCCCTTGCAGCGATGTTGGTGATGTTGAAGTCTGAGATTGAGAGGTTTGATGTGGAGATTGTGGCTGAGTTGTCCACGATGCTTACCAATATTTCTCTCCGGCCAACGATACTTGACAAATTACGTGAAGCTCAACGGGAAGACTTAGAATGTGACAAGCACCGTTTGAGCATGACATCCGAGAACACATCCGATTTCAGCTTGTTGGATGATGGTATTTTGAAATTCAGGCATAGGTGGTACGTTCCTGATAATGAGGAGTTGAAGAAAGAAATCTTGGCCAAGGCACACTCTTCGGCCTATTCGGTGCATCCAGGAAGCACCAAGATGTATCGAGATCTAAAGCAGCATTTCTAGTGGCCTAACATAAAGAGAGAGGTGGCCAGGTATGTAGAAACCTGTCTGGTTTGTCAGCAAGTCAAGGCAGAACATCAGAGGCCGGCAGGAACTTTGCAACCCCTGCCGATCCCGGAGTGGAAATGGGACCAGATTTCAATAGATTTTATTGTTGGACTCCCAAGAACAACGAAGGGGCATGATAGCATATGGGTGATAGTGGATCGTTTGACGAAATCAGCCCACTTTCTTCAAGTTAAAACAACATTCTCCATGGATCAGCTCACCAAACTCTATGTGTAGGAGATTGTTAGACTTCACGGGGTGCCTGTTTCCATAGTTTCAGACCGAGATCCGAGCTTTACTTCGAAATTTTGGAAGAGTCTGCACAAAGCCATGGGAACTCAGTTAAACTTTAGCACGGCATTTCATCCTCAGACCGATGGTCAGACAAAGCGAATGAATCAAATTCTTGAGGATATCCTTAGAGCCTGCGTGTTAGAGTTTCAAGGCTCGTGGAGCAGGTACTTGCCATTAATTGAGTTTTCATATAACAATAGCTTCCAAGCTACCATTGGCATGGCTCCGTATGAAGCGCTGTATGGAAAAAAATGTTGATCGCCGCTATATTGGGACGAGGTCGGTGAAGCTAGCATCATTGGCCCTGATATTTTACAGCAAACGGCGGAGAAGATTGCCGTTATTAGGTAGCGCATTAAGATAGCTCAGAGCCATCAGAAAAGCTACGCTGACAATAGACGAAGGGAGTTGGATTTTAGTGAAGGTGATGAGGTCCATTTGAAGATTTCTCCATTCAAAGGCATCATGAGGTTTGGGAGACGGGGCAAGCTAAATCCTCATTACGTTGGGCCCTTTCCTATTTTGAAGAGAATTGGGAAGACGGCTTATCGACTACAGCTATCGACATCAATGGAGAGCATCCATAATGTCTTTCACGTATCCATGCTCAAGAAGTGTGTGCGTGACCCATCACATGTCGTAGAAGCACAGGAGATTGAGGTACAGCCAACAATAATGTAACACCCGACAATCTCTGCCAGGTGATTTTCTTAACGGAATTAACTGTCACCTTTATTATTAATACTTGAATTTAATTTTAATGCCAAATTTTATTTGATTTCTAATTTTGGGGTGGCAAAATGGTAATTAGGAAGGATCTTATTAATATAAATAGAAAATGGAAACCTTAAACCTCACTAAAACCCCACTGTAGCCGACATTCTCTCTCGGTGATTCCCGTGCTTCCAGAGCTTTTTCTCTGCCGACGATTCCCTCTTTGGCGATCGATTTCTCTAGCCTCCACTCTGATAACCTACATTTGAGGTAAGATTTAGTCAATGTAGTTGTCGTGTAGTTGTTTGGAACTCTGTTTTCAACTAGAACCCAATGTTTCAAGATTCTTCAAAGGTCAGATAATAGGAACATTTTTATCGGTGATTGGTAGTGGCATTTCCGAATCGATTCTGGACATTTAATATAACCGACCTTGATTAATCGTTAGTTGAACCTAGCTGTTTTGATTTTGGATTTCAGACTACACACAGATAACTAGACTAAAGGATTCGGGAATGACTTTAGTTATTAGATTCTAAGATGATTTGTGATTAGGATTATTAGGAATGTTATTTTAACTACAATGTAATGTTTTAGGTGAAGAAGTCCGAAGAAAAGGAGCTCAAGTTGCTAAGGAAACCAGGTAAGTGGATGTGTAGGATTTCCGGCCATTAGGGCCCTACATCATAAGGATGCTAGGTAGAAACTGATACGATGATTAGAAGTTATTTTAGCTATTGTCTGTTATTTATGTTGATGTTTGTTTTAAGTTAGTAAAATGGTTTGTACTTGGATGATTTCCGCATATTTGAGAATTATGTTATGTGATGTTCTGTTAGAGTCCATGAAGTCAACTGTCTAGTATGATGATTTCCATAGTCGGATGATTTAAGAACATTCATGTCATGCATCATGATTTACTCCTTAAGCATATGAAAATGATTTATGAGCATGTTTTCCCCATGAACAACGTATGAAAATGAATATGAAAACGATCTCATACAACGTGATTAAGTGAGGGTTGGGGGCGGGTTGACGTATGACACAGTCCAAATAGGGACCATGAAAATGACCCGAAAGGGAATATGATCAAAATCACTGTCAACCCCCCTTTTACGGCACAAATCCTCCCTTAATCCATATGAAGAAAATGATGAACATAAACAAGAATGATAAATGATCAAGAACATGTTTTTCTCAACTGTACATCCATGAATACATGTTAGTTTGCATTCCTTACTAAGCATTAGGCTTATAGTTTAAACCTCATGATGTAGGTGACGAGTTTTCAAGTAAGGATCTCAAAGTTAATGAGGATGTTTAAGCTCGGTTGCTGGAAGGTGCTCAGGGTGGAGATTTGTGGCTGGTAGGCGATATTGACCCGCGGTTATGCTCACATTAAGTCAGTAAGGTTTATGAAAGACTGAAGTCTGTGTAGGATGAGATTTATTTTTATAACATTGGGATGTTGGGATTTGTCTATTTGATCTCTGAGTTCGAGGAATGATTTAAGTTTATAGAATGATCTGCTTAATTAAGTCTTCCGCTTCACGTATCCTGAATGAGTCTATGATTTTTACTCGTTTAAAGTTTATGCCTATCAAGTTGAAATCTATGAGAGTCGGGGTATTTTTCTATTGGTTGAAGTTGCTTGATGATTATCGTGTTTGACTGCAGAGTGATAGGAGTCAAATGAGTGTATCATCCGACTGACGTCATCGGCGGATGTCGAATGATAGAAGTTGAATGATTGAGTCTTCCGGATGACGTCATCGGATGATGTCGAGTGTTTACTCACCGGATGATGTAGGTAAAGTATTTAGTCGTCTGTCCACCGGATGATGCCTCTGTTGGATGAAGACATCATCCAGCTGACGTCATTGGTGGATGGTGAATGATTGTTGATGACCGGGCGATGTAGGTGTTTTCTTTACCGGATGATATAAGTAATGTTTTGTCATTTAGTGACCGGGCAATGTAGGTGTTTTCTTTACCGGATGATATAAGTAATGTTTTGTCGTTTAGTGACAGGGAGATGTAGGTGTTTTCTTTACCAGATGATATAAGTAATGTTTTGTCGTTTAGTGACCGAGCGATGTTTTAATTAGACAAATGAAACGCCTGTGTCTGCCGGCAGATGTGTAATGTATTTCGTTGTTGGGCGATACCTAATGAATCACATGTGATGTCATGAACTAAGTTATGATTTAAAAGAAAAATATAGAAAAAAAAAGAACAAAGGAATGTAAGGATATATGGTCAATTCTAAAAGAGTCATGATTTGGTTTCGGCCCTACTGGGGTCGTTACAATTATGGTATCAGAGCAAAACCGAGTTTTAAAATCGATTCTGCGAACTGCCTCTCAGCACAGATTGCCACCTGAGTACACTCCAACAATTGTAAGTGTTTATGATTTTAGTAATGTCATTAAGTTAAGATATGTTATGATTATTTTCTTAGGAATCCCAAAATGGTGAGGGGACAACAGAGAGATGACAATGTGGATAGTACCACTATTGCTCAGCTAACGGAGTTGGTTATACACCAATCACGCCAAATCGAGCAGCTTATGACCACCAGGGAAGAGCATGGGAACTCTAGCTCTAATGCAAACCATGATCATGGTGGCGAACGCTTCCATAGACTTAGACCCCCAACATTTAATGGCCAAGTTTCGGATCCTGTTTATGCTGAGGAGTGGATTCGGAAAATGGAGGACATGTTCAAGTACGCCAAGGTCGATGATGGAGATAGGGTCACTTATGCTGTTTTTCATTTGGAACTGAGTGCAAGGCATTGGTGGGACTCAATCCAGAGCACCATTAATGTAGAAGCTATGACCTGGGAAATGTTTAAGACTGCTATCTTAGATAAATATTTCAATAGGACCGTTCGGGCCAGCAAGAAGAAGGAGTTCATGAATTTGCGTCAAACTGGCTCTGTGGCGGATTACATATGTAGGTTTGAGGCTTTATCACGGTTTGCTCCCCGATTGGTCGAGGATGATGAGGACAAGATCCACCAGTTCGTTCAAGGATTGAAGCCGAGTTTGTATATGAGAGTAAAGACTGCTGGAATACATGATATACCATATGGTGAAGTGATGGCTAAGGCCTTGGAACTGGAAGAACCCGAGATAACGACATATGCACAGCGTGAACAGCCAAGGAAGTTCATTAAGGAGGCTCAGCCGCCACCACGTCAGAACAAAGGATGGCAACCGCAACAGAACAGAGGACCACAACAACAACAGTAAGGTATAAAGAGACCCTTCAATCCAAATGATGATCAAGGAAAAGGAAAACGACCATTAGCCCCTCTATGCTCCAAATGCCAGAAGAACTACCATGGCGAGTGCAAGCTACACTCTGGCCGTTGCTACAGATGTGACAAGGTCGGACATGTAGTCAGAGACTGCCCTATGCCACCAGACCCCAATCGAGCAAGTATAGCACCCAGAGTCTTTACTATGATGGAGGACGAAGATACTGTGCAGCATACGGTCATAAAAGGTACAATTATGATCTGTGGTATTTCTGCTTACACACTTATAGACACAGGGGCCACCCACTCATTTATAGCAACCATGTTTGTCTGTAAGCTTAAGTTAGGATACTTACCAACTGATAGGCCATATAATGTCATGTTACCGTCAGGGAAATCCTTACATTCTGAACAGATAGTGAAGGGTGACATTGTGTCCTTAGGAGATAAGAAGTTATATGTAGAGCTTATTGTAATTGACATGAAGGGGTATGAAGTTATACTAGAGATGGATTGGTTATTCAGACACCATGCCACGATAAGTTATAGGTCTTGATTAGTTGAGTTCCGACCCCTGAATGGAGATCGGTTTACATTCCAAGCTATCCCAAAAATAAGTAAAATACCAATTATATCCTCTCTAGAGACTAAACAGTTATTGAAAGGTGGCTGTGAGAGTTATCTAGCTAGTGTAGTTGATGTTCGGGTGACGAATAAAGTAAAAGTACAAGACATTCCTATAGTCTAAGAGTTCCCTGAAGCATTCTTGGATGATTTTCCAGGATTACCACCTGATAGAGAAATAGAGTTTGTGATTGATACATATCCCAAGGCATTACCTGTATCTAAGAATCCTTACCGTATGGCACCTGTTGAATTAAAGGAATTAAAAGTCCAACTACAGGACTTAGTAGACAAAGGATTTATACGCTCTAGTAGTTCTCCCTGTGGTGCACCTGTTTTATTCGTTAAGAAGAAAGATGGTTCTCTTAGAATGTGCATTGACTATAGAGAGCTAAACAAGTTGACAATTAAGAATAAATATCCTTTACCCCGAATTGATGATTTGTTTGACCAATTACAAGGAGCTAAGGTATTTTTAAAGATTGACTTACGCTCGGGTTACTACCAACTGAAGGTTAAGGAGAGTGATATACCAAAGACAGCCTTCAGGACCCGCTATGGACATTATGAAATTCTTGTAATGTCGTTTGGTTTGACAAATGCACCCGCAGCTTTTATGGACTTGATGAATCGAGTGTTTCGTGAGTACTTGGACAAGTTTGTAATTGTGTTTATAGATGACATCCTTATATACTCACAGACTGAGGCTGACCATGCAGAGCATCTAAGAATAGTTTTGACGACATTAAAACAGCAACAACTTTATGCCAAGTTGTCTAAGTGTGAGTTCTGGCTGGATAAGGTCAACTTTTTAGGTCATGTCATTTCTGCTGAGGGCATATCAGTAGATCCAACCAAGATTCAAGCTGTTAAGGACTGGCCACAGCCAAAGAATGTCAGTGAAGTCCGTAGTTTCCTTGGTTTGGCAGGTTATTATAGAAAGTTCATTAAGGGATTCTCTATGATAGCTAAGCCCTTAACTAATTTAACAAAGAAGGACACCAAATACTCTTGGACTGAAGCTTGTGAAGAAGGCTTCCAAACACTTAAGCTGAAGTTGACGACAGCCCCGCTACTGACTTTACCAACCGAAGAAGGAAAGTTTAGTGTTTACTGTGATGCATCTAAAGTTGGACTGAGGTGTGTTTTGATGCAAGAAGGAAAGGTCGTGGCGTATGCCTCTAGGCAGCTGAAGAGTTATGAACAAAATTACTCCACTCATGATTTAGAGTTAGCCGCAGTTGTTTTTGCACTAAAGATTTGGAGACACTATTTATATGGTCAGCAGTGTGAGGTGTTTTCTGACCATAAGAGCCTGAAGTACCTATTCACCCAAAAGGAATTAAACATGAGGCAAAGACGTTGGTTGGAATTTGTTAAGGATTATGACTTTGAAATCAAGTATCACCCGGGTAAGGCTAATGCTGTAGCCGATACTTTAAGCAGAATGTCGACAACAATGCAACCTATGTTATCAACCATGTCTGTACCTTTAAGGTCGGAGGTTCAGAAATTTGAATTGGAGATGGTTTCTGAGTTGTCAGCCTTACTTGCCAATGTTACAATTAGACCAACTATTTTGGACAAGATCAAGGAGACACAACAAAAGGATTCGAAGAAAAATAATAGCATGATGAGTAAGTTGCAGGATGCCTCTTCTGAATTCAGTCTCTCCAATAATGGTATTTTGAAATTTAGGAATCGATGGTACATTCCAAGTGACAAGGAGTTGCGTGAGTTGATCTTGGCTGAGGCTCACTCATCTTCTTTCTCTGTACACCCTTGTAACACCAAGATGTATCGGGATTTAAGGTTACATTATTCGTGGCCAAATATGAAGAGAGATGTTGCCAAGTATGTGGAGTCATGTCTTGTATGCCAACAAGTTAAAGCAGAGCACCAACGCCCAGGAGGTACCCTTCAACCCTTACCGATCCCCGAATGGAAATGGGAAAACATTGCAATGGATTTTTTTGTTGGACTACCTAAGACAACTAAAGGTCGTGACAGCATCTGGGTTGTGGTTGACAGATTGACAAAGTCAGCTCACTTCCTACCCGTGAAGACAACATACACGATGGACCAGCTTGCTGATCTGTATGTTCAGGAAATTATCAGACTGCATGGGATTCCGATATCTATAGTCTCTGACCGTGATCCCAGATTCACCTCAAGATTCTGGCAGAGTCTTCAGAGCACATTAGGATCGAAGTTATCTTTCAGCACTGCTTTTCACCCACAAACTGATGGACAAATTGAGCGGACAATTTAGATACTCGAGGATATGTTGAGAGCATGTGTGCTAGACTTCCAGACATCTTGGAGTCGACATTTGCCCTTAATTGAATTCTCCTACAACAATAGTTACCAGTCCACTATTGGTATCACCCTACGAGGCGTTGTATGATAGGAAATATATATCACCCTTATACTGGGATGAAGTTGGTGAAGCAAAACTCCTTGGACCCGAGATTTTACAACAGATGTCAGATAAGGTTGTCATTATTAGGAGGAGAATGATGACTGCACAAAGCCGACAGAAGAGTTATGCAGACCAAAGAAGGAGAGATCTTGAATTTGCTGTTGGAGATGAAGTTTTTCTAAAGATTTCACCCTTTAAGGGAGTTTTAAGATTTGGTAAGAAGGGAAAGCTTAATCCATGATTTATTGGACCATTCCCCGTCTCAGCTAGGATTGGCAGTACAGCTTACAAACTGCAATTGCCTCCATCACTAGAAAAGGTACATAATGTCTTCCATGTGTCAATGTTAAGGAAATGCATACGTGATCCAGCACATGTTGTTGAACCAACTGGAATCGATATAGAGCCGACCCTAGAGTATGAAGAGAAACCAGTAAGGATTATGGAATCTGTGGTAAGGGCTCTTCGAAATAAAGAAATTCCAATGGTGAAAGTCTTATGGATGAATCATGGTATTGAAAAAGCCACTTAGGAGCGACAGCAGGACATGTTTGACAAGTATCCAGAACTCTTTACTTGATCAATTTTCGGGGACGAAAATTTTGTTTAAGGAGGGGTGAATGTAACACCCGACAATCTCTGCCAGGTTATTTTCTTAACGAAATTAACTGTCACATTTATTATTAATACTTGAATTTAATTTTAATGCCAAAGTTTATTTGATTTCTAATTTTGGAGTGGCAAAATGGTAATTAGGAATGATCTTATTAATATAAATAGAAAATGGAAACCTTAAACCACACTAAAACCCCACTGTAGCCGACATTCTCTCTCAGCGATTCCCGTGCTTCCAGAGCTTTTTCTCTGCCAGCGATTCCCTCTTTGGTGATCGATTTCTCCAGCCTCCACTCTGATAACCTACATTCGAGGTAAGATTTAGTCAATGTAGTTGCCGTGTAGTTGTTTGGAACTCTGTTTTCAACTAGAACCCAATGTTTCAAGATTCTTCAATGGCCGGATAATAGGAACATTTTTATCGGTGATTGGTAGTGGCATTTCCGAATCGATTCTGGACATTTAATATAACCGACTCTGATTAATCGTTAGTTGAACCTAGCTGTTTTGGTTTTGGATTTTAGACTGCACACAGAGAACTAGACTAAGAGATTCGGGGATGACTTTAGTTATTAGATTCTAGGATGATTTATGATTAGGATTATTAGGAATGTTATTTTAACTACAATGTAATGTTTTAGGTGAAGAAGTCCGAAGAAAAGGAGCTCAAGTTGCTAAGGAAACTAGGTAAGTGGATGTGTAGGATTCCCGGCCATTAAGGCCCTACATCATAAGGATGCTAGGTAGAAACTGATACGATGATTATAAGTTATTTTAGCTATTGTCTGTTACTTATGTTGATGTTTGTTTTAAGTTAGTAAAATGGTTTGTACTTGGATGATTTACGGATGCTTGAGAATTATGTTATGTGATGTTCTGTTAGAGTGCATGAAGTCAACTGTCTAGTATGATAATTTCTATAGTCTGATGATTTAAGATCATTCATGTCATGCATCATGATTTACTCCTCAAGCATATGAAAATGATTTATGAGCATGTTTTCTCCATGAACAAGGTATGAAAATGAATATGAAAACGATCTCATACAACATGATTAAGATAGGGTTAGGGGCGGGTTGAAGTATGACACAGTCCAAAGAGGGACCATGAAAATGACCCGAAAGGGAATATGATCAAAATCACTGTCAACCCCCCTTTTACGGCACAAATCCTCCCTTAATCCATATGATGAAAACGATGAACAGAAACAAGAATGATAAATGATCAAGAACATGTTTTTCTCAACTGTACATTCATGAATACATGTTAGTTTGTATTCCTTACTAAGCATTAGGCTTATAGTTTAAACCTCATGATGTAGGTGACGAGTTTACAGGTGAGGATCTCAAAGTTAATGAGGATGTTTAAGCTCGGTTGCTGGAAGGTGCTCAGGGTGGAGATTTGTGGCTGGCAGGCGATATTGACCTGCGGTTATGCTCACATTAAGTCAGTAAGGTTTATGAAAGACTGAAGTCTGTGTAGGATGAGATTTCTTTTTATAACATTGGGATGTTGGGATTTGTCTATTTGATCTCTGATTTCGAGGAATGATTTAAGTTTATAGAATGATCTGCTTAATTAAGTCTTCTGCTTCACGTATCCTGAATGAGTCTATGATTTTTACTCGTTTAAAGTTTATGCCTATCAAGTTGAAATCTAAATGAGTCGGGGTATTTTTTTGTCGGTTGAAGTTGCTTGATGATTATCGTGTTTTACTGTTGAGTGATTGGAGTCGGATGAGTGTATCATCCGGCTGACGTTATCGGCGGATGTCGAATGATAAAAGTTGAACGATTGAGTCTTCCGGCTGACGTCATCGGATGATGTCGAGTGTTTACTCACCGGATGATGTAGGTAAAGTATTTAGTCGTCTGTCCACCGGATGATGCCTCTGTTGGATGAAGAAATCATCCGGCCGACGTCATCGGTGGATGGTGAATGATTGTTGATGACGAGGCGATGTAGGTGTTTTCTTTACCGAATGATATAAGTAATGTTTTGTCGTTTAGTGACCGGGCGATGTAGGTGTTTTCTTTACCGGATTATATAAGTAATGTTTTGTCGTTTAGTGACCGGGCGATGTAGGTGTTTTCTTTACCGGATGATATAAGTAATGTTTTATCGTTTAGTGACCGAGCGATGTTTTAATTAGACACGTGAAATGCCCATGTCTGCCGGCAGATGTGTAATGTATTTCGTTGCTGGGCGATGCCTAATGAATCACGTGTGATGTCATGAACTAAGTTATGATTTAAAAGAAAAATATAGAAAAAAAAAAAGAACAAAGGAATGTAAGGATATGGTCAATTCTAAAAGAGTCATGGTTTGGTTTCGGCCCTACTGGGGTCGTTACAGCTAACCTATGTGAAATGCCCGATACAAATTCTGGAATCCTCTTTTAAAGTATTGAGAAACAAGAAAATCCCACTTGTCAAAGTGTTATGGCGGAATCACGGAGTAGAGGAAGCTACCTGGGAGAGGCAGCAAGCTATGATGGCTAAGTATCCAGAATTATTTGTGTAATCAATTTTGAAGACAAAATTTCTGTTAAGGTGGATGGAATGTAACACCCGGTTTTACCGGTTTTTGAATTGTGCACGCAATGGAAATTTTGTAAATAATCGAAATATGTCTGTTTTGTGAACCGAGAATTTTAATAGAATCTTTATAATTAATATGAATTTTGAGAGAATTATGGGAATTTAAGGAATTCAAACCAAATATTATACTTGAGTTTTCGATTTTGACCTTAGAGAGATTTAATTCGTAGAAATAGTAAAATAAATCAGTTTGACGAACAGAAAGTTTTATTAGAGCCCTATGAATAAAACGAGATTATTAGAGAAATAAGGAAATTTTAGAGAAACCGAACCGATAGTCGAACAATAGGATAAACGGAAGATGGAATAAAAGGGCAAACTTGTAAACTGCCAAGCCAAGTTTAATTAAAACCCAAATGCCCCCATTTTCTCCCACACTTGGACGATTTTTCCATAGGAGAAGGGCTTGGCGATTTCTTCTTCCCCTCCACGGTTTCTTCACCGTTTCTCCACGATTTGCCCTCCGATCTTCGGGTTTCCTTCACGTTTTCTCTTCCCCTCGTGATTCTAGGTGGGTTTCTAGCATTTCTGGCCGTTATTCTTGATTTCTAAGTTGATAAACCGTTAGGGTTTTGTTGGATTTTGTCAAAAATAACCGGGTTAGGTTAGGAATGGTTAGTTGTTGCTTTATTGGTGATTATTGAATGTTATTAAGTGAAACGTTTGAGTGTATTTTTGCGTTTGATTGAAAAATCTGGTATGGAGCTTTGGAAAACCTCCATTAATGGAGGATTGTTGTTGTGAACGTAAGTTGCTCGATGAAATGCCCGAGAGAGAATTATTAGAATTTTAGGAAATTTTCTTTAGTTAGGAGTTTCGTTAGTTTACGAAATTTCATTTTTAGGCTCGATTTTAACGATGAACATTATGAATTGACTTAGGTGAGCAAGCTAGGGGCAAAGTGCTCGGTGTGCTAAGGACCCGAGGTAAGTTCTCGTGACTTACTGTGGCCGATTGGTCTACACCATATGTCAGAATTTGTGTTGAGGATTGTTGGTGCTTGGTTTGTTTAATTGTTTTGGTTGGGTAGTTTAAGTTTGGTTGTTTTATAGGTTAAGTATTGTTATGTTTTGATGCTATTGGTAGTGTTTTGATGGTATTCATGTTATATATGTTATATTGAACTGTTCACGCATCATGGTTTCCAAAACGTCATGAAAAATGAATTTATGCATGGATTTCAAAGAGAAAGAATTGCATGCATGAAATCAGGGATGAGGTTCAGACCTGGCATTCAGTGGTGAGCGGGTTTTCCTCCCTTCAGATAGTGTGGGCTGTCTAACTGCTTGACGTGCCCTATGTATCTGTCGAGCATTTCCGATAACCAGACTGACACGTACTGATATATGAAATGACATGGATGGTTTTCATAGCATTTAGCATACATGATCATACATTGTTATTTACGTAGAATTTACTGAGATTTTTATCCCATAGGTGTCTTTATGGTGTAGGTTACTACGAGCAAGGTGAGGACAATGTCCCTCCACCTGACGAGCCTGCAGCTTGAAGGGGAATGTTCGTGGGAGCGGCTGGCATAGTCGATGTGAGCACGACCCGTGGGGAGCATAAGTTATATATTTTGGGATTTTGGGATGAAATGGGTTGATGGGTGACATTATTTGATGAAATGTATAGAAACCTTTATAGGATGCTTGGTATCTGGATAGGTTGATATTTTGATGACCATGTTAGGTTCCGCCGCGTATTGACGAATTTTGATGAATTAGATATAGATTTTGATGTTTTGAGGATAGGATGTTGATTGTTTAGATATGAATGGGGATGAACATTTATGAATGTGATGTTTTGGTGAAATAGAATGGATTTTGGTTGAGTTTGGATGTTTTTTTAAAGTAGGTTGAGGTTTTAAGTTGAAACGAATGTTTCGTGTCGGGAATTGATGGTTTTAGGTAGGGTGTTTGGTTATTGGATGAGTAATTTAGTTGGATTATTGATGGATGTTTTGATGATGAAATTTGAAGTGAGTATTAGGTGAAAATTTGAAGAAAAACGGCAAAATGGTAGAAAAAGGGGCAAGAGGGCGCGGGAGGCGCACTGGCCATGCGCGCGCATGCACTGGGCGTGCTGTGTGCATGCCCAAGAGGTATCTGCCTGATCGATCGGCGTTTATGGACATTTTTAAGTCGGAATCTAGAGAGGGCCCGATCGATCGGCCTTATGTCCCGATCGATCGGCGTTGTTGGTTGTTTTTAATCGGGAATCCAGAGAGGGCTCGATTGATCGGCCTTATGTCCCGATCGATCGGCTCCACACTTGACCCCAACATGATTTATTTCCGAAAATTGACTTTTCAAAACACGTTTTAACCCGACCTTTTACGATACTTTTTAAACGTAGTTTACGAGCGATCCCCAAGTATTGTAAAGGATTTTAAGGACCCAAAAGTGAGTCAATACATTTCCAAAAAATGGTTTTAACCTCGTTTTATTGATGTAAGCATTGACAAACTTTAAGGTTAGGTTAGCACCCAAATGTCTAGATATGGATTGAAAGCCCGAGTCCGTTCTCTAATGATTAAACGAACGAAAAGGAAAGGAAACAAAAATAAAATGAAAGAAAAGAAAAAAAAAAGTTTAAGTGAGAACGGGCGAAGGTAATACACATGTACGTATGTATGCACGCACGACACAGGTAGTCGCGGCACCGACGCGGAGTCGGGGTTGTCACATGTTCTCATGCTGGAAATCCTCTCCTGAACTCTTAGATAAGAGGACTCATCTTCTGACCATAAGTAGGGATCCTTAGTGTCACTCTCCGCGTCATCCTCTTCCTCTATTTCTACTTCTTGTTCATCGTCGCTCTCAATTTCTCCCATGTCTCATGATGCGTCGGTTTGGGCATGAGCCATGTAATACCGTGACACTTGTAGTACTTGATTTCTCTAGCTCTTGGTACGTTGGAATATCCACTAGGGTTTTACTACTTGACTCTTTGGGTGGCCAATTACGAGTGAAAGACTTCTTTCCTTCAGCCTTGGTAGAGGTCTTGTTTGGCTCGGGTTGCTTAGGTGTGATCTTGGAGGTGACCCTTGGGGTAAATTTTAAAGTATAGCTAACTTTTCTCTTCCTACTAAGTTGGCGCTTAACTGTCAAAGCCATTTGTACTACTGTGTCAAGGGACTCTACTGGTTGCAACTCCACTATATCTCATATGTTCTGGTTCAGACCTCGGATAAACCTTGCAATGACCTGCTCCTCTGGTTCTTCCATGTCTCCACGTATCCTAAGAGTCTCAAATTTTGTGAGGTACTCTTCAACGGACTGACTGCCTTGCCGTAATTTTGGATTTACAGGTGTAACAACCCATAAATTTACCCTTGTTACTATTCCAAAAATCCCATAAAATTTTTCGAACTTTTCTCTTTACACATAAAAATAAACTAAATTTAAATGTAAGAGCTAAAACTGTTGGACATTGGGTTTGGTTGGCGTCATAAAATCGGTTGATGTTTAATTCTCCTCGGGCTATGACTCGTTAAAGCAGTAAGGTATAGTATTTTTCCTCTCGGGTCTCTTCAATTGAACAATAGGGGTATCTAATTCTATCTATCGGGTTTGGACGAATGGTACAGTAGCGGTCGACGTGGCTTCTGTAAAGAAATTGGTCGATGACTATAAAGCAGGCAGGAATGAATTTCCTCTCGGGTTTCTTCCCAATCGTCCACGAAAAGGGACGACATTATCGTCCACAGAATTGTCCCGAATAGACTACGGTTCTCGCCCACAGACTTTGTTCGTCCACGGAACTTATTTGTCCACAGGAGTTATTCGTCCACGGGACTTTGGACGACAGTCATATTTTGGACGACATCATACTTGGGACGATGTCATGCTTTGGACGACGTCTTGCTTTGGACAACGTCTTACTTTAGACGACGTCATACTTTAGACGACGTCATACTTTGGACGACTGCTTTCCTGGCCAACACACTTAACCAAAACTTTATCGTCCACAAACTTTGGATGATGCATTACCCGATCGATCGCCCCTTCCTGGCAATCAATCGGCTAGCTCTCTGGATTTTGTCTAGAGAGCTGCCTTCATATTCTTTCCCCTGTACATACACACCACGCACCCAGAAATTCCAGAATACACCAAATAACACTTCATCTCTATACATTCAATTTCCATAAAAATTCCAAATAAAGGCTTAGCAAAACATTTTATAAATTGAGTTTACCAAAACATCAATTTATCTACTATCCAGATACCAAACATCCTAAAATGAAAGTCTATACATTTTTCCTAACTAACACCCTTTAGCCTGAACACATCCCAAAATACCCAATATACTTATTCTTGGCTCCCACGGGTCAAAATGGCACCAACTGCACAGCGCACTCCCACAGGTACACCTCTTCAACCAGCTTATGCGCCGGATGGATGAATCTCATCCTCACTTGTCTCAAAGTCACCTACACCATAGAATTAACTATGAGCTAAAGGACTCAGTAAACCTACGTAAATGTAGATGAATGCTATGCGTATGCAATACTTAAAATTATGCAGTCATCCTACCTTTTCGCTATTCATTTCGTTTTAGATGTCACTGGGGCTTCGCTCTCAGTAGATAGAAGCGGCACATCCGACCATTGGATAGCCCCTCGTATCTACCCGAGGGGAAAACATGCTTCATCTGACAGCCATGTCTGAACCACCACCCCAACGTGACCGTTATTACATACATTTATACCTTTTATTATCCTTTTCATGAAAAACATACTTGAAAGTTCATTTTGCATGCTTATTAAAAAAAAACATAATGCATGGACGTGCATAATACAATAATGAAAACAAACATAAAACAACAACGAATGTTAAACGCTCTATAGCTTAAAGTAGCCTAACTACCCAATCTAATTACCCGAAACACACTACATCTCTAATTCCTCAATTTCATATACTTTCTTATGGTGTAGGCCAAACTGTCCAAACAAATCACGAAGACTTATCTCACGTCCGTTGCAATTCAAGCTTCGTCCACGAGTGTTGTTCACCTATGGCAATTCCAAACACTCGTCATTAAAACCGAGTTTAAACCGTTAAACTTCCAAACTAATGAAAGCATTAACTATAGAAATCTCCTAAAACTCTAATTTAACTCATTGAGGCATTTCGTCGAGCAATTCACGCTCACAAATCCTAAACCTCCATTAATGGAGTTTTCCAAAACTTCACATACCCGATTTTCAACCAAACGCTAAATACATCTATTATTTCGCCCAATAATGCTCAATAATCACAAATAGGGCGATATCCAACCATTTCTAACATAACCCGGGTAATTCGTCGAAAACCTAACAAAACCCTAACCATATTTAACCTTTAAAATTGAGAACTAACAGACTAAAACTGAAGAATCGTACCTAGGAAGCAAAGATGGAGAAGAAACGTGAAGAATCAGAGTCGATCGGAGGAAGAATCGCCAGCGTTGAGGAGGGCGTCGTCTGAAGATGGAGAATCGCCAGTGAGGGAGAGGGAGAGAAACTTCTCTCTGGAGAAGTTTCTTCACGAATGAATAAACTGATAGAGGGAGGATTTAATATGTTTTAAATTTTAACTTGGCAATTTACTCTTTTGCCCTTTTCACTTAGTTTTCCATTTATTTCATTATTTAACTATCGATTTGGTTTCTTCGAACTTTCCTTATTTCTCCATATATTCCAATTTGCTCATTGGGTTCCAATAAAACTTTCCGTTAGTAAAACGGACTTAATTTGCTATTTTTACGAATTAAAATGCCATAGGGTTAAAACAGAAACTAAGTTTCCATGTTTCTCCTAAAATCCATATAAATCATCGGGGTTCTAGTAAAGCTCTCCATTCACAAAATGAACTTATTTTACTTATTTACAAAAACGCCATCGTGTATCGAAAATTCAAAAACCCGTAAAATCGGGTGTTACAACAAGAATAGCTCTTTGGCGATAATGACTAGATATGAATCTCTTGGTCATGAGTGCTTTCATCACCCTCCATGTGGCAATGGGATCATCTCCAATCTTTCATCTTTGGGACTTAACGTTGGACCACCAAAGGGCCGTGTATCCCGTGAGTTCTACAGACACTAGTTGGATTTTTACTTTGTCGGAGTATTCATAGTAATCGAAGACTTTTCTATTTTGTCAATCCAATCTAGGACTGTATTCTCGTAACTTGTTCCATCGAATGGTGGAATATGTAACTTAACACTCCTAAGATCATCATAGTCCTTTAGACAACTAGGGCAGAAATTTTCTGCCTCATCTAAGGTCCATTCATCCTCGTCATGGTAATCAAGTTTTGGAACCCCCTTCTAGAGTTCTCGAGTCTTTCTTCATCTAAGGAGGGGTCTTGGTCTTGGGATCTTCTCCTAGAACTCTCAGGTCTCACCCTAGGTGTGGTCTCTCGAGAGGATTCTCTTGGGTTTCTCTTGTTAAGGGTCTCCATAATGTGCTTCATGCCAAGGGTTAGGTCTCAGAATTGTTGGCCTAGACTATTGACTTCTCCACTAAGGCAATTAATTGTCCTTGCATGTTTGACACTCCCTCTTGATGGGCGTGATTCTTGAATTAGGGAATGTCCTTGCCCCGATTTGGTTCTTGGCCTAGGTCTAAGGTGGGTTCTCGTGTGATTCCACTCCTAGTTTTCATTTTTTTAAACTAAGTTTTAGAAGGAAATTAATTAGATTAAAGTAATCCTAAGGTGATGTGCCCCAGAGGGCCGTCACTCGATCGTAAACCAAGGCCCAAGCATTATCTAATCTATTTACTAAAAAGCCCAATTCTTTTGCAGGACTTGAAGGCCTCTTCACAGATTTGGATTGGGTGCCGAGCACAAAGGACCTGGATCAACCCGTGCACTTGCTAACTTGGGAAACAACGACCGGAGGTTAGCAGAATTATCCTACACATGACCTGGAGTTAGCAGCCGTAGTTTTCGCACTAAAGTTTGGAGACAGTATTTTTATGGGCAGCAGGTGGCGAGGATATATTCAGACCTGACAAGAGCTGGCCAATATTTCTTACGCAGCCGGAGGCTCCTATGCGACCGCGACGGTGCTGTTGCACTCCGTGGTGGCTGCTGAGGGGCCGACCCAGATTCACCAGTTTGTTTATGGACTGAAGCCGAGCCTCTTTCAGGGAGGTAAAGACTATAGGGATCCATAACATACCTTATTCCGAAGTGGCAGCTAAGACTTTAGAATTGGAAGAAGTTTAGTTAACAGTGCAAGGGCAACGTGAACCACCAAGGAAGTTCATTAAGGAGACTCAGCTACCACCGCGCGAAGGCAGAGGTTGGCAGTCACAACCGAATAGAGGACCGCAGCAACAGCAGAAGGGTGTGAAGAGACCTTTCAATCCAAATGATGACCAAGGAAAAGGAAAGCAACCTCTAGCTCCTCTATGTTCCACCTGCCAGAAGGACCACCATGGCGAATGCAATTATATTCTGGCCGTTGCTATAGGTGTGACAAGGTTGGACACATGGTCAGAGATTGCCCCATGTCGCCAGACCCAAACTGAGCAAGAGTAGCACCTCGAGTCTATGGTTTAATGGAAGATGAGGATGCAGTGCAGCATACGGTCATAACAGGTACAATTATGATCTGTGGTATTTCTGCTTATACACTTATAGATACGGGAGCCACACACTCGTTTGTATCAACCTTGTTTGTATGTAAGCATAGGTTAGAACTCTTGCCAGCGGAGAGGTCATATAGTGTTATGTTACCGTCAGGGAAGTCCTTACATGCAGAGCAGATAGTGAAAGTTGATATTGTATCTTTAGGAGATAAGAAGTTATATGTAGAGCTAATCGTAATTGATATGAAGGGATACAAAGCAATACTAGGAATGGATTGGTTATGCAGATATTATGCCACGATAAGTTGTAGGTCTGGATTGGTTGAGTTCTGACCCCCGAACGGAGATCGCTATTCCTTCCAAGCTATTCCAAAAATAAGTAAAATACCAATTATATCCTCACTAGTGACTCAACGGCTACTGAAGGGTGGTGTGAGAGTTTTCTAGCTAGCATAATTGATGTCCGGGTAAAAATAAGGAAGAACTTCAAGATATTCCTACAGTCCGAGAGTTTCCAGAAGCATTTTTGGATGACTTGCCCGGGTTACCATCTGATAAAGAAATTGAGTTTGTAATAGAGACATATCCCGAGACATTACCTGTGTCTAAGAACCCTTACCGCATGGCACTTGTCGAGCTGAAGGAATTAAAAGTCCAACTACAAGAACTAGTTGACAAGGGATTTATACGCCCGAGTTGTTCACCCTGGGGTGCACCTGTCCTATTTGTTAAGAAGAAAGACGGTTCTCTTAGAATGTGCATAGATTACAGAGAATTGAACAAGTTAACAATCAAGAATAAATATCCCTTACCCCGAATTGACGACTTGTTTGACCAACTACAAAGAGCGAAGGTATTTTCAAAAATTGACTTATGTTCGGGTTATTACCACCTGAAGGTTAATGAGAATGATATACCAAAGACAGCATTCAGAACCCGATATGGATACTATGAATTTCTTGTGATGTCGTTTGGATTGACAAATGCACCTGCAGCTTTTATAGACTTGATGAAACCGTGTGTTTCGTGAGTATTTGGACAAGTTTGTGATTGTGTTTATAGATGATATCCTAATTTATTCACAGACTAAAGCTGACAATGAGAAACACTTAAGAGTAGTTTGACGAAATTAAAATAGCAGCAACTCTATGCCAAGTTGTCTAAATGTGAGATCTGGTTGGATAAGGTCAACTTTCTAGGCCATGTCATTTCTGCTGAAGGCATATCCGTAGATCCAACCAAAATTCAGGCAGTAAAAGACTGGCCACAGCCGAGGAACGCTAGTAAAGTCCGTAGTTTCCTTTGTTTAGCAGGCTATTACAGAAAGTTCATTTAGAGATTTTCTATAATTGTCAAGCCTTTAACTAGTTTAAAAAAGAAGGACACCAAATACTCTTGGAATGGAGCTTGTGAAGATAGCTTCCAGGCACTAAAATTGAAGTTGAGGACAGCCCCTCTTTTGACACTCCCAACTGAGGATGGGAGATTTTGTAATATCCGGCTTGTACGGATTTTTGGATATATTGTGTTATATTATTATTTCATTATTTAATGACATTTTTGGTAAATATGTCAAATCAGGTCCGTTTTACAAAAAGAAAGCGTCATTACGATTCTAACGAATAATAAGAATTTTAAGGAATTTACGGGAATTTTCAGAGATCAAACACTATATTCCGAGTAAATACGCTTTTCGTAAAGTAAAAGACGTTCTCGTAAAAATAGTAAACGAGGTCCGAATCGCAAACGGACAGTTAATAAATCCCTGGCAATGAATAGAAGTTATTGGCAAAATATGGAACTTTGGAGAAACCGAATAGTTAGAAGATTAACGAACCGAAGGACGAAACAAAAATAGAATTTAGTGTAAGGGCAAAGTGGTCATTTAGCTATTTTAATTTATAAATAAGGCAACATGCCTTAATCGATTTTCACTTTGTGAAAAACGATTTCCAGAAGCTCAACTCTCTCGGCTTCTCTTCTCTGCCGCGAGGGTTTCCTTCAATCCGATTCCGATTCGAGCTCCGTTTGTCTCGTTTCTTCCGTCATTTCTCCTTCTCTCGCTACCCTCGGTAAGTAGCTTCGGTCTTTGAGCGTTAAATTCCAAGTTTTAGGTCGATTTAACGTTAGGGTTTCGATAAAAATGTCGAATTAGGGCTCGTAATTAATAGGTTAGCCGTGATTAAGTATGTATTGAACGTATTTGACGTTATTGGACGAAGAAAAATCAATTTGTGAAAAAGTTAAAAATTGGTAAATTTCTGGGTTTTTGAGAAAAACTCGTTAATTGAGATTTCGGATTATCGAGCCTTAATTGACATTCTAAATGCTTTGATTAGCTAAGTTGGAATTTAGGAAATTCATTAGTTAAGGATTTTATAATTTGAACGTTTATAATTCAAATTGGTTTTAACGGTGGATATCGTGTTTTCCTCAGACACACGACTCCCGTGGACGAAGCTTGAGATCCAGCGCGCTCAAGGTAAGTTCTCGTGACTTGCTTGACCGAAAGGTCTACACCATACCTCGTCGTCGTATCAAGGATCCTTGAGGGTTCCTTGTTTTACGTTGTTTAGGTTGGGTAGTTAGGTTGGTTGTTTATAGGTTATGTTGTATTGTCTTGTTGATATGTATGCTGTTTGTTTACTTTCCGCTGATTAACTGTTCATGCATCACGTATTTCAAATGTCATAGAAAATGGATTTCCGCACGTGTTTTAAGGAAAGAAATGAACCTCTGTAATTAATGTACGTAATCTGTATCTGTATCTGTATCTGGTTACGCGAGGTGGGGCTCAGGCATGGCTGTAGGGTTTGTGAGCATGTACCCCCCTCCTCTAGGTGGAAAGTGGTAGTTCGACCGCGGAATGTATCCTTTCCATTTAGAGGGCTGATATCTCGGTAACAATCTGTCTGTGACGTAATGAAAAGAATGAAAATGTATCTGAATATGAATCTGTAATCTGCACGTTTTATGAATGGCATACGCACGCATGCATCTGCATTTACGTAGCTTACTGAGATTTCAATATCTCATATGTGTCTGTATGGTGTAGGTGACGTTATAGGTTACATTGACCCAGGTGAGGATGATATTCCTCCTCCTGACGTAGGAGCAGCTGATGGATGATGGCCGTGGGAGTGCGCTGAGCAGTCGAGGCGCGATATGACCCGTGGGGATGTATGTATGGACTCTGGGGTTATTTTGGGATGTTTGATCTGATAATTGTATAGAATATTTAGGTTGTTTGGATCTGGATAGGGGTTAGATAACGTTTTGGTAATTGTATGTAAAACGCTTTGGTATAAACAGTTTTGATAAACGTTATGAAATGTTTTGGGTTAAATGTTTAAGTTAAATGAAAATGTTTTGAAACATTGTTTGTAGGTTGTTACGGATAGCTCGGTTTTTAGAGCTATCCACGCAGTTGGACTTCGCAAAGTCCGTCGCGAGTCGGTTGAATTAAGTTGTAAACGTTTGTGATAAAGGTGAGGAATTGAGTAACAAAAGAAAGAGCAAAATGCTCTCTGGAATCAGATCCCAGAGAGGGATGTTGAGAGATCTGCTCTCTGGAGTTTGAGATTCCAGAGAGCCTAAGTGTAGAAAAGAAAAAAAAAAACGAAGTAAGGAAGAAGTGAGGAGCTGCAGCGATCGGGCGCTGTGCGCTGATCGCTGCCAGCGATCGCTGAATGAAGGGTCGGCGACTGGGCGCCGTGGGGGATCGCTGCAGCAGCAAATGATCGCTGCAGTGCAGCGATCAGGCGCTGCACAATGCAGCGATCGTGCGCTGCATTGTGCAGCGCATGCAGCGATCGTGCGCTGCAATTAGCACCGCCCGATCGCTGCTACTTTTCTGAGGGCAGATTTCCGATTCTGCCCTCCCCTTTTCTGAATGATTTTAAATGTTTTTTTTATTAAATGTTTAAATGATTTAAGTTTTATTAATAGTTTTAGTTTATATTTTAAATGATTTACCAAACGAACTTCGATTTCAATTCCGCTTTAACGTTAGGTTTTTAAAGTTTTGTTTAAAAGGTAAAAATAAAAAAAAATGAAAAATTTATACGGGTAAATAGGTACAGTATTAGGGGTGTTACAGATTTAGTGTTTATTGTGACGCATCCAAAGTTGGTCTGGGATGTGTTCTAATGCAGGAAGGCAATGTTGTGGCATATGCTTTCAGACAGCTAAAGAGTTATGAGCAGAATTACCCCATTCACGATTTAGAATTAACCGCGGTTGTCTTTGCACTAAAGATTTGGAGACACTATTTGTATGGTCAGCAGTGTGAAGTGTTTTCTGACCATAAGAGCCTGAAGTATCTCTTTACTCAAAAGAAATTAAACATGAGACAAAGACGTTGGTTGGAGTTCGTTAAGGATTACGATTTCGAAATTAAGTATCATCCGGGTAAGGCTAATGCTGTAGCCGATGCATTAAACAGAATGTCAAAGACAATTCAACCTGCGGTGTCAACCATGTCAATACCCTTGAAGGTTGAGATTCAGAAATTCGAGTTTGAGATAGTTCCGGAGTTATCAGCATTGCTTTCGGCATTATCTATTCGGCCAACTATTTTGGATAAGATCAAGGAGGCACAACAAAAAGAATCAAAGGAAAATAATAACATGATGAGTAAGTTGAAGGACGCCTCTTCTGAGTTCAGTCTTTCGGAGGATGGTATTTTGAGATTTAGAAATCGATGGTATGTTCCAAGTGATGAAGACTTACATAGGTTGATCTTGGCTGAGGCGCACTCGCCTCCTTTTTCGGTACACCTCGGCAATACCAAGATGTATCGGGACTTAAAGTTACTTTACTGGTGGCCAAATTTGAAGAAGGATGTTGACAAGTATGTGGAGTCGTGATTGGTATGCCAACAAGTTAAGGCAGAACATCAACGTCCAAGAGGTACCCTTCAACCCTTACCGATTCCCGAATGAAAGTGAGAAAACATTGCCATGGATTTTGTTGTAGGATTACCTAAGACAACTAAAGGTCATGATAGCATTTGGCTTGTAATTGACAGATTGTCGAAATCAGCTCACTTCCTACCTGTAAAAATGACTAACACGATGGACCAGCTTGCTAACCTGTATGTTCAGGAAATTATTAGATTGCATGGGATTCCGATATCCATTGTCTCAAATCGTGATCAAGGCGCGTTGGGAACAAAGTTGACCTTCAGCACTGCTTTTCACCCTGAGACTGATGGACAATCCGAATGGACAATTCAAACACTCGAGAATATGTTAAGGGCGTGTGTGCTGGATTTCTAGGCATCTTGGAGTCGATGCCTGCCATTGGTTGAATTCTCCTACAACAATAGTTTCCAGTCCACCAATGGTATGGCACCATACGAAGCACTGTATGGCAGGAAATGCAGATCACCCTTATATTGGGACGAAGTTGGCGAAGCAAAACTTCTAGGCCCTGAAATCTTGCATCAGATGTCGGACAAGAACGTCATTATTAGGAAAAGAATGATGATAGCACAAAGCCGACAGAAGAGTTATGCTGACCAAAGAAGGAGAGATCTTGAGTTTGCAGTCGATGATGAAGTTTTCCTTAAGATTTCACCGTTTAAGGGAGCTTTAAGATTCGGCAAGAAGGGAAAGCTCAGTCCACGATTCGTTGGACCATTCCCTGTCTTGGCAAAGATTGGCAGTACAGCTTACAAATTGCAGTTGCCTCCGTCACTGGAAAAGGTTCATAATGTCTTTCATGTGTCAATGTTAAGAAAATGCATGCGTGGTCCGACGCAGGTTGTTAAGCCAATAGAGATCGAAATTGAGCTAACACTAACGTATGAAGAGAAACTTGTTCGAATTTTTGAATCTGCAGTTAAGACTCTACGGAATAAACAGATCCTACTAGTGAAAGTTCTGTGGACGAATCATGGCATTGAAGAAGCCACATGGGAGCGACAGCAGGACATGATTGTCAAATATCCAGAGCTTTTTGCTTGATCAATTTTCGAGGACGAAAATTTTGTTTAAGGAGGGGTGGATGTAACCCCGGACAATTTTGGCCAGGTGATTTTCTTATCTGATTTAACTGTCACCTCTATTAATGATCTTTTCGATTTATAAGTTAACGCCAAAGCTTATTCAATTTCTATTTGTGTGGTGGCAGAACTATAATAAAGGAGGATTTTATTTAGTATATATAGAAAATGGAAATCCTTAAACCTCATTAAAACCTCACTGTAGTCGACATTCCTCTCTTGGTGATTTTCCCTTTTTCTCCAAAGCTCTCTCTCTCTCTCTCTCGGCCAGCTACTCCTCCATCGACTATCGATTCTTCAGCCTCCACCCCGACGATCCACGCTCTAGGTAAGACTTAGACAATGTAGTTGCTGATTAGTTACTTAGAGCTCTGTTTTCAGCTAAGAGTTGAAGTTTTGGATTCTTCTATGGCAGAGTAATAGTAGTGACACTTGTATTCTGTGGTTAGTTACTAGGTTGAATCTAGTTATTTTAGGTTCTGGAAGTTAATCTGTGCACACTAGGTGCTCGACTAAGAAGATTTAGAAGTATATACATATATGCTAGATTCTAGGATGAGTTTTGGTTAGAACTTTTAGGATTTTGATTTAACACTCTAATGTGAAATGTTTTTAGGTGAAGAAGTCTGAAGAGAAGTGCTCAAGTTTGCCAAGTAAACCAGGTAAGTGAGTGAGTAGGATTCCCGACCATTAGGGCTCTACATCACAAGGATACTAAGTTAAAGTTGATTATGATGTCTGAAAGCTGCTTGTGTTATTGTCTGTATGGTTATGATATGTGAGTTAGCAATATGATTTATGGTTGAATGATTGATCTGTCCTTTTAGTCCGATGGAATAAGAAGTACTCATACTCATGCTTCATGATTGTTTTCTTTTCAAGCATATGAAAATGTTTTAAGTGCATGTTTTCCTTCACGATCAAAATATGAACATGAAACTTATGTAACATAGGAGAGGGTTGGGGGCGGTTTGGCGTATGTCACTGTCCAAAAGGAGGACCATGAATACGGCCCGCAAGAGACTATGTACACTTTCACTGTCAACCCCCTTTTTGGCACAAATCATCCCTTAATCCACATGATGTAAATGATGAACAAGAACGTGATGTAAACGATGAACAAGAACATGAACAAGAATGTGACGAGAAATGATTATGAAAATGTGTTCTTTTCAACTGTGCATTCATGCATACATGTTAGTATTGCACTCCTTACAAAGCATTAGGCTTATAGTTTAAACCTTATGATGTAGGTGACGAATTATCATGTGAGGATTTCAAACCCAATGAAGATGTCTAGGACTGGTTGCTGGATGGTGCTCAGGGTGACAGATTTGTGGCTGGAAAGGCGATTTCAACCCCTGGTTATTACTTTTGATGTTAGTAAGGATTATGATTACTGAGGTCTAAATAGGATGGGTTTTTCTTAAAACTATGGATTTTGGAAATTGTCTGGTTCAATTCCTAAGTTTGAGGATAATAATGAGGATATAGAATGACCTGTTTTATTTAAGTTTTCCGCTACGCGTATTTTGGATGAGTTTATGGTTCAACTGTGTGTTAGTTCATCTCGGTCAAGTTGAAGTCTGTGAAAGTCTGAATGTTTTCTATCAGAAGACGTTAAAAGTGCTTGTCCATCGATAGATGTTTCTACCGGTAGAAATTTAGCTATTGTGTTAAGAGTCCCCATTCACCAGTAGAAGTCTTCTATCGGGTGATGTTTAAAGAGTCATGTGGGATGCACATGTCAATCGGTAGAAGTGAGTTTTACGCCTTGTCGTTTTGTGATCGGCAGATGTTGTTTATTTCTATCGATAGATGTTGTTTACTATTATCAGTAGAAGTCTTCTGTCAGGTAATATTTAATGAGTCACGTGGGATGCACATGTCAATCGGTAGAAGTGAGTTTTACGTCTTGTCGTTTTGTGATCGGCAGATGTTGTTTATTTCTATCGATAGATGCTGTTTACTATTATCGGTAGAAGTCTTCTGTCAGGTAATATTTAATGGGTCGCGTGGGATGCACATGTCAATCGGTAGATGTTGTTGTTATACTATCGGTAGAAGTGGGAACTATATTTTGTTGTTTTGCGATCGGCAGATGCGAGAAGGAAATCTTGTCGTTGCGATCGGTAGATGTTGTTGTTTATACTATCGGTAGAAGTGAGAATTATGTTTTGTCGTTTTGCAATCGGCAGATGCGAGAAGGAAATCTTGTCGTTTGCGATCGGTAGATGTTCTTTGATTTCCAATTCCCTCAGCCAAATGTTTCAATGTTTTGTCTAATTATAAATGTCGTTTATTTATTGTGTTTTCCGCTGTATAGTCGATGATTAAAGATAAAATTTTTATTATTGAGAGTAATGTCAAAATTTTTCGTAAGATTTCTTAGTCCAGTCCTATGTCATGGGTAAAAAAATCGGGTTTGGGAGACTCGGGGTGTTACAAGAATATTTTGAAGTTCCACCTCACCTTGCCTTTGAACATCAACTACGTGGGCAAGAAATCCGACGCATCCTGACCTCATCAGCTGTTGAGCTTTCAAGAAGGATATAACAGGCATACTGTGTTTCTTTGGTATTGTATGATAGGAGAACTCCACCTCATTCGGGCGCTTAAAAGACACGAGCCCGGACTTGCAGTTGATGGTGGCGTGATGTCTAAACAACCAGTCCATCCCCTGAATTACCTTGTATCCTTTCATACCGATGATGATAAGATTGGCATACACTTTCTGGTCTCCGCCTGACACTATATTACCCTGCTTTGCCTGCTCGGAGTGCATAAACTCCCTGGATGGTAGCATGACACTGTAGGGTTGATCTGACAGCACAATACAAAGTTCTCCCTACCCACAAAGTCCATTGGCACAAACGAATGTGTGGCCCCCGTGTCCAACAAAGTATAAGGAGGTGCATTACAAATCAATATTGTACATGTGATCGCTGTGTGTTGGGCGTCATCATCTTCCTCTATCATTACAAAAACCCTCGACACGGCACGATTCGACCTCGCGTCAGGCATCAGACAATCCCGGACTTGATGGCCCTCCTTGTCGCATCAGAAGCATCGGCCAATAAAGAGCCTGCATTCCCCCGTATGATTCCTCTGGCAACGCGGGCATACAGGAAGCTGAGGAGCTCCCATTGGTCTTTTCCCACTATCTTGATAAACAGCAATCTCACTGGGCCTCTTAACACCCATGTTCTGTTGCTGTCGTGGTTGCCTAAACTGACCCCTTTGTTGTGGCTGTTGAGGGGCATCAGGTAGAATTCTCTTTGATGTATCTCTATATCTCTGAGACTTCGCCTCTAAGGCTTCCAACTGATAAGCCTTGGCCACTACCTTCGTATACGGCGCCTCGTCAAATCCCCTGATTGTAATCCCCCGTAAGAGGTCCAGCTTCAAACCCTGAATAAATTGGTGTACCTTGTTCTCGACGATGGTCACTAGATGAGGTGCATAACGGGATAGTGACTCCTCGAACTTCTAAACATATTCGGCCACTGATCCAAATTGACGCAGTCGAGAGAACTCAATCATCTTTTCTTTCCTCACATTGCGGTCCAAATACTTCTCATAGAATAGCTTCTTGAACCCTTCCCAGCTCAATGCCACCGTAGTTGATTGTATGGTGTCCCACCAAAATCCAGCACTTTTGGTGAGATAAATTGAGGCACATATCACCTTCTTGTTTTCCTCCACTTCTACATAGTTGAACATACGTTCGATCTGCCGGATCCATTCTTCAGCGTGAGTAGGATCTGTTGATAATCCATAAACATAGGCGGTTGAAGTCGTCGAAATCTCTCTCCACTAGGGTCACATGGAGCATTAGCACGGTTATTGTTCCCGTTATCAGCCATCATGCGCTCCATCATGCAAGACTGAACGCCAACCAGCTTGGTTAAACAGTCAAGGGCATTGCCCCTATCGTTTGGCTCATCGTGGTGTCCTCTCACCATATTTAAGAAAACCCTATAAACAGAATAACCAGATTTAACAAACAGAAACTTTTACGTGAACTTAAACACTTATAGTTGGTGGACTGATCTCACGTGGCGGATTGCGCGGTCAGACAGTTTACAGAATCGCTTTTAAAACTCAGTTTTGCATTGATACCATAACTGTGACGACCCCCGACCCGATCGGGGCCGGCGAGCCTCACTCCGGACATTTAAAATGTGACATTTTTTTTTTGAACTTTTAAAACTTTACACAGAGTAAACCTTCTCTGGAATTGAAGACTTGAAGACATATTTAAAATCGGATTACAGAAATAATTGACAGAAGAAAAACAAGAAGACATGAACAGCAGAAGTGCAAAAGCTGTGGACAGCAGAAATGCAGAAGCTTTGGACAACTGAACTGCACAAGCTGTAGACAACTGAAGTGCAGAAGCTGCGGACGACTGAAATGCAGAAGCTGTGGATGACTGAAGTGCAGGAACTGTGGACGACTGAAGTGCAGAAGCTGTAGACGACCGAAGTGCAGAAGCTGTGGACGACTGAAGTACAGAAGCTGTGGATGACTGCAATGCAGAAACTGTGGACGACTGAAATGCAGAAGCTGTGGACGATTGAAGTGAAAAAGCTGTGGACGACTGGAGTGCAGAAACTGTGGACGACTGAAGTGCAGAAGCTGTGGATGACTGAAATGCAGAAACTGTGGACGACTGAAGTGCAGAAGCTATGGACGACTGAAGTGTAGAAGTTGTGGACGACTAGGGTGCAGAAACTGTGGACGACTGTGGACAACAGAAATGAGTAGAAACTGTGGACGACTGTTCAAAAGGAAAAATGGACAACTATTTTTAAAGGGCAGCGTGGACGACTGTTTTAAAGGCAAAATGGACAACTGTTTTTGAAGGGCAACGTGGACGACTGCTTTAAAGGCAAAATGGACAACTGTTTTTGAAGGGCAGCGTGGACGACTGTTTTAAAGGCAAAATGGACAATATTTAACAAGAAGACATAAAAACAGAAGGCATGAAAACAGAAGGCATAAAAGCTTCAGACTAAAAAAAAACAGATTCAAAACATAATTTTAGACATATCAGAAAACATGACAGAAGTTTAGAAATCAAACTGCATGGATAACTCTAAAACCAGAGATATTCCATGCACAATCCTAAAAGAGAAAATCCCAAGTAATTCCAGAATATTTCAAAACATACATACATTCAACTGTCAAAACAGAGGTTTTAAAACATCAACACAAATTCTATACGTCGGTTTTAAAATTTCAAAAGCTATACAGGACTTGACATAACTTTCAAAAAAACATTATCACAGGAATAACATTTGTCTGACTATAGCAACCACCCCATGAGCTCGATCCGCCAACTTCATCTACTCATCAGCTTGAGGCACAAAGTCCTCATCTAGAGGATCCATACCTACAACAAGGAGTTCAACTATGAGCCTAGAGCTCAGTAAGAACATGAAATGCAATGATGCATATGCTGTGCATGAACATTTTCAAATACATGAACATTACATTATGTTTCACTGGACAAGAAGGTATAAGTGGGAAGAAGAGCTGGCGCAACAGGAGTACATGACAGGATGCCAGTCCTCATCCACACTTAACCATACATTACTTCACAATTTAATTTTCATAACTTCAAATTTGGTGCTGAAAAGTATTTACATGGTTTTCCAAAAAACGTGTATGCCTGAACAGATACGATGCTTAAACTTAACATATACAGGCGATAGGATAAAAGCAAACATGAAACAGAACAAGTTTTACTCAAAACATAACCTACGACCTAACTACCTGAACCAAAACCTAGTATCTCCGTGCTGTAGGGCCTTAAGGGCCAAACCTATACGTATGAACTTACCTGTTGTCCGAAACGCAGTATGCTTTGTTCGTGAAACTTCGGTGATGCACGAACCTTTAACGGAGGAAACAAAAGAAAACAGAAGAAACAAAGTTTTGGAAATGGCCACAGTCGCCTGGAAGAGAGGAAACAGAGAGTGTTTTTCGTAGGAGTGAAGAGAAGAAAGGAAGAAGGGAAGAGAAAAGGGCATTGGCTTCTTCAACAAGTTTGCCAAGGGTCAATTATTAATTTCTTTCCTCCCACCAACCTTAATTCCTTTCTAATTTGCCCCTCCATTGATTTCTAACTAAAACATTATTTATTTAATCGATTCAGTCTCACGAATCACCCTCGTTCGATCAAACACGTCGACAATTTCCTTAAAAACAGTCATTGCATTAATATCAGAGTAATTCCGCTTAATTATTTGGGAAATAATTACATAGGCAAAATACTGGGTGTTACAACCTCTCCCCGTACCTACACATCCATGGGTAGAAATTAGCATAGACTTCATTTTAGGACCCCCTCGCACCAGTAGAGCTAAGGATTCCATTATGGTAATCGTGGATCGTTTCTCCAAGATGGCACATTTCATTGTCTGTGCTAAAACTGATGACGCCATCATTATAGCTGAACTCTTCTTTAAGGAAGTAGTTAGACTCCATGAGTACCACAGTCTATAGTGTCTGATAGAGACACTAAATTCTTAAGCACATTCTGGAAGACATTATGGAAGAATATTGGGACAATGCTTTTATTCAATACATCTTTTGACCCACAAACTGATGGTCAGACTGAAGTAGTCAACAAGACTCTAGGAACTCTTCTAAGGAGTGTCGTGGGAAAAAAGTTAACAGATTGGGATGTCCAGCTCCCATATTTGTAGTTTGCTTACAACAAGAGTGTCCATTCCTCTACTCAGCAGACACCTTTTGAGGTAGTATATGGCTTCAACCTCCTTACATAATTAGACCTTGTGCCACTCCTTGTGATGAATCTTGCAAACCCAATAGGGACCAACAAAGTTGAACAAGTCAAACAACTGCATGAGGCGGCTCAAAAAGCCATATAGAAGAAGAATTAGACATATGCAAAATAGGCTAACGAGGGGCGTAAGGAAGTGATATTCAACGAAGGAGATTTAGTGTGCTCCACCTAAGGAAGGAATGTTTTCCCAAGCAATGTCGATCTAAACTCCTTCCACGAGCCGATGGACCCTTTAAGATTTTTGAGCGCATTAACAACAATGCTTATAAATTGGAATTATCATGGGACTGTGGAGTATCAGCCACCTTTAACGTGCAAGATCACTCACCGTATGTTGGGGAGGAAGATGATGTTGAGAAGAACGAACCCCTAGATTTGAGGTCAAATCCTCACTCACCCGGGGAGGATGATATGCCTCAGAGGCCTATGACTCGTTAGCAAACCAAGGTACGATCACCAATTAATCTTTATTCTAACAAGTTTGTTAGTTTTGCATGTGAAGCTCTTTTAATAGCTTGGAGTTGGAGCAAAATTCTCAAGACATGGATAAACCTACATATGTTCTCTCTTGGGAATCACTTCTCAAAACATCTCACATTGAAGAGGGAATCTGTCTTCGTGAAGGTAAATCCTTGTAATCAAGTGTTTTGTGTAACTTTTTATTCATGGCAAACATTGGCCTTTATTTTGGTTAGCATGCTTGCGCGAAGGTAAATCCTTGTAATCAAGTGTTTTGTGTAACTTTTTATTCATGGCAAACATTGGCTTTTTCTTATATTTTATGGCAAACATTAGCCTTTATTTTGTTTAGCATGCTTGTATAGTAGCATTTAGGTTAGCATGAGTGGCCGAGGTTTGGCGCGAACATTGTTGTCTCACATACATAGCTGAGAGAAGGCACGAGAGGTTGGATGGCGAGCACAAAAGGAGCTGAGGTTGATCGCGCACGTATGGGTGACCTGGTCCATAGGGAAAAGCACTGGCAAGCACACGCACAGATGGCTGACCTGGCCAGCGCCGTGGGTCGTTGATCAGCGCACGCAAGAATAAGCCACATGGCCGAGCGATGGCTAAAGGAATCAATCTAGAATTTTCCTCCAACATTTTGAATCCACACGAGCTCAGCCACGTTCTAAGGACTAAGGACCAATGGAGGGACACCAAGCTGTCAATGCAAGGACATGCACGTCAGATGCCAAAATAAGGTGGCGCGCGCACGCATATCCAAGACCCGAGCCCAATGGCTATTTTCTTTGTGGCCAAAACCCTAGCCATCCATACAAGATATTTAAGCACATTTTCCTGCATTGTAAAAACACTTTTGATTAATCAAAATATTGAGGTTTTTCCTCCATCTTCAAAGTTCTCTTCAACCTTCAAAGTAGTTTGCCTCCATTGTCCTCCAAGTTCGTGGTTACTTGGTTGCTTTTAGAGATATCCTTTCTCTCCAATCTTTCAAAGGTTGAAAATTAGAAGAATGGTGGAAAACCAAAGCCTAGTGTGATGGAGCATTCCTTCTTCCTTGAAGGTCTCAATATTCAAAGGTGCCACAAGTTGCCTATTGGACTAGCCGCGGTTGTCTATTGCATAACTCATTCATCTTAACGATTTTCCATTTGAAACTTTGAGGGTTTACCCACTCATCAGGTAAGTTTTCCCTAAATTTTCATAGCACTTGGACCTAATTTGATAAATTTGTGCATACTCTTTTAGGGTACTCTTCGGATTGAGCCGAGAGTACTGAGCTTTGTATTTGCTTCTGCTTTAACTTAATTTTTGCATGATCAAATCACACCAACTTAGAGGGTCATGAAGTCTTTAATGAGAAAGACATTCGTGCCGAGCCACTACAAACAAGAGTTGTTTCTACAAATGCAAAGTTTGAAGCAAAACTCACAATTGGTTGAAGAGTACCTAACCGAGTTTGAAACTTTTAAAATTAGGAAGTTGTGGAGCTACAAACTGTAACACTTGAGATTTTCGGGTTCCCACTTACTAAGGGCATTTTCATAAATAGAGGAATTTTTGCCCGTTTTGTGAACGAGAAGTTTTAATAGAGCTCCTATAATAAATGAAGATTTCTGGTGAAGTGAGCACAATTTGGAGAGAACGAATCGTTAGTTAAATAACGAAATAATTAATGAAACTAATAGAAAATCAACTGGAAGGGCATAATAGTAATTTGCCAAGCCAAATTAATTATAAAACTTCACAACTGCTTTCCCCTCCCACGATTTTTCATTCTACCATTTCTTCCTCCAGAGGGTTCCAGGCGATTCCCTTCTCCCTCTCGCGCGATTCCACTTTCGGCGATGAACGACTTCCTTTCGGCGATCGATCCTTCACATTTCTTCTCCAAAAACAACCCTTAGGTAAGATTCTATGCTTAAGGACGTTGTTGTACAAGTTTTGGAGTTATTATTAACTAGGATTTCATTTAGGGTTTTATCGAAATGGATGGTTTATGTTAAAAATGGATGGGTTTGTGGTATTTATGACTCTAGTGGATGTATTGGCGATTATTGGAAGTAGTTGGTTAATCTATTGGTGAATGTTGGAGATTTTGAAAGTTTGATGATTTAGGCCGGTTCTAATGCCGTGGGTTGTGAAATGTTCTAGATGGATCAGCTCAAAACGAAAAGCTCTGCATGCTAAGGATGCAAGGTAAATCTTCGTGACTTGTTTGGCCGATTTGGCCTACACCACAAGAGAGTTAGTGGTTGATGATTTGGTGATTTTAATGCTTTAGTGTAGGCTGGATGGGTTGATTGTTTGGCCGATTTGGCCTACACCACAAGAGAGTTATTGGTTGATGATTTGGTGATTTTAATGCTTTAGTGTAGGCTGGATGGGTAGATAGGGTGTTTACGATTTATAGAATGTCCTGCCTAAGCTTTATTTACTGCTTTATGCTTGTTTTATGTTTAATGCATCATTCACGCTCATGCATCATAGTTTTCAGAAAAAGCATGAAAAGGAATTTCCCGCATTAAGTTTTCATGAAACGAAATGGCTAAAAGTAAGGATATGAATGCATGTAATCATGTCACGTCCAGGGTGGGGTTCAAACATGGCTGTTCTGAGAGGAGGAACATGTTTTCCTCCCGGTTGATGGAAAGTGCTATCTAACCGTGAGATGTGCCCTCTCCATCTGGTGAGAGTCAACCCCCGGTGACACCCTTGCTATGAAATGTAAAGAATGAACATGACTGCATGATTTTATGAACTGCATATGCACGACATGCATTTTCATTTACGTAGATTTACTGAGCCTTCAGCTCATAGTTTATCTCTATGGTGTAGGTGACTTCGAGACCGGTGAGGATGAGATTCCTCCGCTCGATGTATAAGTTGGTTGAAGAGGTGTGCCTGTGGGAGTGCGTTGGGCAGTCGGTGCTTATTTTAACCTGTGGGAATGTAAGTAGGTGTTTTGAGGATTTCTGGGATATTTTGGGCTGATGGTGGATTAGATAGGAGATTTGTATAGATAGAATCATTTTAGGATCTCTGGTACCTGGATAATTGATAGATAGATGTTTTAATGTTTTAGAAAACTTTGTTGTCTCTGGAGATTTTACGATATATGTTTATGTTGGGAGAAATGTTTATGTATGTTTGGAGATTGATGAACTGGGTTGATTGATAATTGAAATAGACTAGATTTTAATGAATTGAATTGGCTTAAGGTTGGTAATAGGTTTGATGATTTGAGTTGAGAAGTGCCGTTTTAGGTTGTTTGATGATTTTAGATTATGCAGGGGAAAGATGGTGAAAACAGCTCTCTAGACAAAATCTAGAGAGCTAGCTGATCGATCGCTAGAAAGGGGCGATCGTTCGGGTAATGGGTGAAACAGGGGGAAAATTGTATGAGTTTTGGTTAAGTGTTTTTGTAAGAAAGTCATCGTCCAAAGTCCGTAGACGAATAAGTCTCGTGGACGAATAAGCCTCGAGGACGAATAGAGCCCATGGACGAATAGAGTTTAAGTAAAATGTGGACAAGTAAGTCACGTGGACGAATAAGTCTCGAGGACGAATATGTCACGTGGACGAATGTGGACAATAAAGTTTACATAAGTATTCTGGCAGAGAAACTCAGTCGTCCACACTGCCTACAGTTTTCAGTCGTCCACACTGTAATATCCGGTTCGTACGGATTCTTGAGAATATTATTATTATATTATTGGATGGCATTTTTGTAAATATGTCAAATCGGGTCCGTTTTACGAAAAGAAAGCTTCATGACGATCCTAACAATTAATAGGAATTTTAAAGAAATTTAGAGAATTTTCGAAATAATATCGCTATATTCCGAGTAAATACGCTTTTCGTAATATAAAGGACGTTTTAGTAAAAATAGTAAACAAGGTCCGATTTGCGAACGAACAGTTTACTAGAACCCAGATAATAAGTTGGATTTATTGACGAAATAAGAAAATTCGAATAGTCGAAAACACGAGAGGTAGTGACGTTCAATAAATAAATAAACTAATTAAAATAAATAATAAAATAAATTAAATTAAAATTAAAATCTTAATTTTAATTAAAAGAAAACAGAATGGCTCGAAGCCATTCTGTTCTTCACCGCGACCCGAGCTCCCGACGACAGCCCGACGACAGCGAGCCGTGTGACGCCCCTCCGACGACAACGATCGCCGTTCACCAGCGTTCTCCGGCCAGACCGCGGCGACCTAGCGTGCTCCGGCCCATCCCCGCGCACGAACCGACTCGGTGAGTGGTTTTTTTGCCCTGTTTTCGGTTCTGTTTAGGTCGTGGGTGACGAGCCCGAATTGGCTCCGATCTCCGACCGAATTTAGGCACCTCCGGCGTGGGTTTGCCGACCCTTTGGTCGGCTACGGTTGATTGGCCGCGATGTGCTCAATTTGAGCGAAATTCAGTGAATCCCGATTTGGGGATTTCAGGTTTTCTGTGAATAGCCTCTAAATTGTGGTTAGTTTATGTTAATTAGGTATGAGGGGGATTGATTGGTGAGGAAATTGATGGAATTTGATGAAAAATCAAAAAGGGGGATTTTCCGGGTAAAGGGCAGTTCGGGTTTTTGCTAAATTGACCTAGCTCCGGTCATTTTTTTTAAAATTCCTTTTGGCAGATTAAAATAGGTTATTAGAGGAGTACGTGGCCGCTAGAATCATTCGATTCCAATAACCGACGCAAAAGTTACGCGCGTTTGAAGTTTCGGGTCGGTTTTACCAAACTCGAATTAGTGGCCCGTTTAATTAGGTTTTAATTGGATTAGACTAGAAATAGTAATTTGAGAGTGATTGGTAAATGTAGGCTTGATTTTGATGAAGCTTGAATGTTTGACATAGGTCGAGCCATATGTGACGTAATGCGGCAAAACCAACAAGCTACAGACGACAGGTAAGTTCTCGTGATCTTCTTTGGCCGATTGGCCTACACCGTACGTCGTGTCATCTCGAGGAGTTTTGGAGATGCGTTTGTTTAATTGTATTTGGTTTGGGTAGTTAGGTTTTAGGAGTTTATAGTTTACGCTTTACAGTCTTGATGGTATATATTATTGCTTGTTTACTGTTTGTTTATTGTATGATATTGAACTGTTCACGCATCACTTGTTTTAAAGAAAAGCATGAAAATGAACTTCTGCACAGAGTTTTAAAGATAACGTAAAGCATAGCACTGGCCGAAAGGCGTATTGGCCGAAAGGCGTATTGTATTGGTCACGCGATGTGGGGCTCAGGCACGGCTGTACGTGTTGTAAGCGTGCACCCCCCGCCTCTAGCTGGAAAGAGTAGTCCGCCCGCTGGATGAGCTCTCTCTGGTTAGAGGGATAGGATCTCGGTGACACCTATTGAGCATTGCATAGTAAGATAAAATAAAGCATGGTTTATCGAACTCATACGCACAGCATGCATTGCATTTATGTAGAACTTACTGGGATTTCATCTCATAGTGTATTGTATGGTGTAGGTGATCTAGATATCGAGGAACCAGGTGAGGATGGGATTCCTCCTCCTGAGGCATGATACAGTTGACGGAGGATGGCTGCGGAGGTGTGCTGGCGCAGTCGAGGCTCATCTGACCCGTGGGGATAGTATGTATAGATTTTGATAGTTTTGGGATATTTTGGGATGTATTGGTTAATTGTATAGAAAGTATAGGATGCTTGGTTCTGGTAGACGTTAGGTTTACTTACTGATGTTTTCAAGGTTTTTATAAACTGAATTGTAAATCGTTTTGGTTTAAAGTTTTATTTAACGCTATAGAAATGTTTTTGATTGGTTACGGATAGGCTCGGTTTATAGAGCGATCCACGCAGTTGGATTTCGCAAAGTCCGCTGCAGCTGGTCGAGTTAGGTTATTGAGTTTAGGTTATTGGTTGATGGTTGTTATTGGGGATAAATTGTGATAAGTAAGTGAGGATTGCTCTCTGGAATCGGATTCCAGAGAGGGTTAAGAGGGTTAGTAAAAGTTAAGTGTTTTGCTCTCTGGAATTCGGATTCCAGAGGGCAACTTGTAATTCAGTCATGGCGATCAGGCGCTGCGAGGGTCGGCGATCGGGCGCTGCGCGCGCAATCGCTAGCAGCGATCGCGCGCCGCGGGGGGATCGCTGCCAGCGATCGGGCGCCGCACTCGATCGCTGGGGCAGCGATCGGGCGCCGCACTCGATCGCTGGGGCAGCAATCGGGCGCTGCCCCCTCCCCTCGGCAGAAAGACCGAACTGCCCTCCCTTTAATTAAATGCTTTCCTTAATTGTTTTTAAAAATTTTTAAGTAATTCAACAATTTGTTTTAATTGTTTTAAATATTTTAAAGGTTAGATTTCAATTCCGATTTCGATTCTGGTTTCAATTTTGGTTTAGGTTCCGAATAGAGTTTAGTTAAAGATATTAGTTTTTAAAAAAAATATATATATAGTACGGAAAATACGAGTACAGTATTGGGGTCGTTACACACACTGCCTATAATTTTCAGTCGTCCACATTGCCTACAGTTTTCAGTCGTCCACACTACCTATAGTTTTCAGTCGTCCACACTGACTACTGTTTTCAGTCGTCTACAATGCCTACAGTTTTTATCGTCCATGCCTCCTAAGGTTTTTGTCTTCCAAACCCGATAGAGAGAAATATCCTCCTCCACTGTTTAAATTGATGAAACCCGAGAGGTATTTCCTTCTGTTTCCGTCGTCCAAACCCGATAGAGAGAAACATCCCCCTCCACTGCTTAAATTGATGAAACCTGAGAAGAACTAAGTGATTATATATTCCGAGAGAAATTAAGTGATAGAACCCGAGAGGAAATTTTCACACATGAATAGTCTTCTGCTGAACAGGGTTGAGCACCCTTATGCATGCATGATCAAAATATGATTAAAAGTTTAAAATTTCACGGGATTTTTAGGAATAGTCCAAGGGTTTAATTAAGGTTCATTACACAAACATTAGAAACCATGGATGTTGTTGTCCAACTTGCCTTGAAGGTTAAAAAAACAAATGAAGAGCAAAAGAAAGGGATTAGTAAACAGTTTCCATCTAAAACCAAGAGTTCCTACAAGCCACCATCTAAAGTGGATGAAAAGAAGTCTTTCACAAAGAGTTGGCCTACAAAGGGGGTAGAAGAAAAAAAGTAGTGGAAGATGCCACCCGACTAAGATCAAGGGAGATCAAGTGTTTCAAGTGCCTTGGATTGGGAAACATTGCTTATCAATGTCATAATAGAAGAGTTATGATTCTTACAGAAAACACAGATGAGATAGTAAGTGAAGATGAGGAAGAGGAGGGTTCTAGTGAGGACCTTGAATCACAAGAAGAAGTATTCCATGCTCAAGAAGGGCCACTTTTGATGGTCATCCGAAGAGTTCTCATATCACAAGCAAATAATGAAGACTGTCAAAGATAGAATATTTTTCATAGCGGATATTTAATCAAAGATAATGTATGTTCTCTCATAATTGATAGAGGGAGTTGCACTAATGTTGCATCCAGAGATCTTGTGGAGAAACTAGGGTTTAGAGACAACCCTACACCCAAGCCCTTAATAGTTGAGGTTGCTAAATGATCGAGAGGATATTAAGGTTTTCAAGCAGGTGAGCAGTGACTTTACAATTGGAGGATGCAAGGACAATGTTCGTTTTGACGTGGTAATGATGAGTGCTAGTAACCTTTTGTTAGCAAGACCTTGGCAATATGATTGGAGGGTAGACTATGATGGATACTCCAACTATTACTCCTTTAAGTTTGGAGGAAAGACAATCAAATTAGTGTCACTCAAGCAAAAACAAGTGGTTTTAGATGAGGAGCTAAGGAAGAAAGGAAGGTCGAAGTCCACTATTTTCATGTCTAAGAAGAAGTTGACAAAATCCCTTCTAGAAGGATGACCTCTAATTTTGTTGATGTTTCGAGAAAGGATGAAAGAATTGGATGAAATCCCGAGAGAGGTTCGGGCACGCTTGAATCAATAACAAGATGTGTTCTCGAAAGAGTTACCTCAAGGATTGCCACCCCTTATAGGTATTGAGCATCAAATTGATTTGCAACTGGGAGTGGTGCTACCAAATCGGCCCTCTTTATAGCTTGAATCTAGTAAAGGCCTAGGAACTACAAAAGCAAGTGCAAGAATTACTTGAGAATGGAGGATACATCTGAGAATCCATGAGCCCATGTATGGTGCCTAACTATTGGTGCCAAAGAAGGATGGAACCATAAGGATGTATGTTGATAGCCAAGCCATCATCAAATCACAATCAAGTATAGGTTTCCCATTCATAGACTTGAGGACATGTTGGATGAACTTAGTGTTGCTTCAATCTTTTCCAAAGTAGATTTGAAGAGGGATTACCATCAAATTAGGATGAATGAAGGAAATGAATGGAAGATAGCCTTCAATACCAAGTATGGACTCTATGAATAGTTAGTGATGTCTTTTGGCCTTTCTAATACCCCTAGCACTTTTATGAGACTCATGCATTACGTTCTTAAAGATTTATTGGGGAAGTTCATAGTGGTCTATTTTGATGACATTTTGGTTTATAGTTTGGATCTTGATTCACATTTGGGTCATCTTAGGCTGTTATTTGATACTCTTCGAGATGCTAAATTATATGGAAATTTCAAGAAGTGTTCTTTTGTGCAAGAGATGGTTCATTTCCTTGGTTTCATAACTACCAAGGAGGGCATAGAAGCGGATGAAGCTATAAAAGATTGGCCGACTCCAAACGAAATTTCAGAGGTAAGAAGCTTTCATGGATTAGCTTCATTTTATAGAAGATTCATCAAGAATTTTAGTTCAATTATTGCTCCTTTAACCGATTGCACCAAGAAGGGAAAGAAATTTTGTTGGACTCAAGCTTGTCAACAAAGGTTTCAGTTGATTAAAGAGAAACTTTGTATGCCCATATCCTTATGCTACCCGATTTCAACAAGGTTTTTGAAGTAGAATGTGATGCTTCTGGAATAGGGATTGGAGCATTGCTTATGCAAGAGGGCAAGCCACTTACCTATTTTAGTGAGAAGCTCAAAGGGGCCACTTTAAACTACTCAATGTATGATAGGGAGTTTCTAGCCATCATTCGGGCCCTTGAAGTTTGGCAACATTATCTATTCCCGAAGGAATTCATTATTCATACAGACCACTACGCTCTTAAACAAATCAAGAGCCCCTTCATACCAATGACCAAGGTATGTCCTTCTAACCGAATTGAGTATTAGATTCTTGGATTTTTAATGGATCAAGGGAGCTTACGAAGGGGACCAAGATTTTGGTCATTGGTATGATTTGAGTAAGAACAAGATCGAGTGTGGCTACTACATAATGGATGGATACCTCTTCAAAGAAGAGAAATTATGCATTCCAAGTGAAGGAATCCGAGAGTCTTTAATCAAAAAGGCTCATGGGGGCAAATTAGCTAGTCATTTCAGAGAAAAGAAGACTTTGGAAGTCATCAAGGAACATTTCTACTGGCCACATTTACTTAGAGATGTGCATAAGGTGAGTTATGCCTCTCTGAAGTTGATGCATAGTTCTTGGCTAGAGCAATAATCCGAGCTCCGGCGACCTCCAACATTTTAATCATAACTTTTGTTCCACAACGACTTAGGTAGTGATATTTTGAAGGCGCATTACCAACATCTAGGGCTAAAGGCTTTCAAAATTTCAACACCAAAATCTAAGTACAGCTCGAGTTGTTGCTGTTCAAAGTTGTTGTCCGTTTCCAGCAAAATAGCAAGTCTGGTTTTCTTGTGCTTCGAGTTTTACCCATTTTATAGGCACATCAACGTATGTAGTGGATGAGTCTAGCCAGAATATTTAAATCCCTAGCCCTTTGTTTAAAAATGGCTCCAACATCAAGGTTTTTTAAAAATTTCATCCACACTATATTGTTTTCCACAAAATCTATATCTTTAGAGGCATTGTAGTATATTTCACCTAACTCGTCCACATCACATTCCAATAGTTCATTCAAAGACTTTGCTGACGGATGATTAATCGTGAGTGCCATTCTGTAGATAAGAGTCGAGTTGTGCCACCACGAGAAGTTCAACCTTCCTCTTCACATTTCACATTTCGAGGAGCAGATTCAATTTGAGAAGGAAGAAAAGTGAAATAGGATATAGGAAGGAAGAATTTCAAGCTAAAAAGGGGTGAGAGAAAGGTAAAAAACATGAGAGAGATGAGAGAAACGACACGCGGTCTAAGGTTGTGATGACCCGAGAATATGTATAATTGACTTGACGGTCAATCCTTTATCAACAAGTGTTGACCGGTGTTTCAGGTGTCGACCAATTGCTTTATTTTATTTTTCTAGAGAACTTGAAGTTTTGGGTTTTTTTTAAGTGTCAATGATGAGGAGTTTAGAAAGTTCTTAATAATAGAGGGTTGACCCCTTTCTAGGAAAAACTCAACTTTGATCAAATTTAATCTACTTTAAATGCATTCTAGTGCTATTACTATTTTTTCATCTAAAGGCTTGGAAAAGATGTCAACTAATTGATGTTTAGAATTTACAAACTCTAGAGACACACCTCCCTTTTTCACATGATCTCGAATGAAATAATATAAAATTTCGATGTGTTTGACTTGAAAATGTTGGATGAGACTTTTAGAAATGTCGATTGCACTATTGTTATCACACCTAACAGAGATTTGTCTCATAAATTGTCCGTAGTCTTCTAATGTTTTCTTCATCTAAGGCATTTGATCACAATAACTCATATTCATTGTTGGCCGTTGAGAGAACAAAAAATTTTTGTTTCTTATAGAACAAATATTGACTTGCTTTAACTACGGCTTGAAAGCTGAAGCACAAAACTCTTGACAAACCAAAACTGTTTGGCCAAAAATGTTTCTATTTTGCCGACGCACAACTTCTTCAAATGAACTTCAAATGAGGTAAAATTTTAATGACAATTTACTTTTGGAGTACTGGAAATCTCCTCAAAAAATCAGAGGTTGAATTGTTGTGGATAAAAAGTTATGGATGAAAGAGTGTTTGTTGGTCTGAGGAGGTAATAACAGCACATCTCGGGGTTTGGCTCCTTCTTGAAAGGAAACACTCCAACTAGCCTTCGATGAGAGTTGAAATAAAACATTGCTGGTGATTCTCCATGCCAAGAAAGGAAGGAGGAAGGTTTCAGAAAAAATGGTACCACTTTGGCTCTCACAAATTGGATACCAACAAAAACAATACAATCAGATATTACTTACCGAATGAATTGAAGACTTGATGCCGAAAAGGTTCATGGTTTAGGGGAAGAAAGTTTCTTCGATTCTTACATTCAACTAAGCTGCTTCAATAGCCAAAAATAGTGATTTAAGTACCACTTCACTTTACAAATTAGGGTTCCCAAAGAGCAACCACAAGAAGGGAACAAAAGAGGTGTATTCTACTAGTACACCTAGCCAATAAATTGGTATCAATCCGAAGGAGTATTGTTTGTTTTAATTGAGTTTTTGATAAACTTTTTTTTATCAATTGTTTAGGATCAGCTTTTGTGCTTTTCTTGTTGAGTTGCTTTGTTGCTATGCCTCTATTTTTGGATTGATTCATTGGAATTTAGTTTATCTAAGCCTAGTGAATAAATTGAAAAATTTGGATGCTAGGTCGAGACTTGTTTTTGTCTTGTCACTAGTTGATTGTTTTGAGCCTTGTTTTGAGTTAGTGTATTTGAATTGCATCTTATATGTGTTCAAAAATTTTTGTTTAAACTTTGTTTAGGATCTTAGCTGATGCCTTGATTTGAACTAAAGAATGTCAAGCATGGAAATTTTGCAAGTTTAAAATAGAGTTGAAAAAAATTCTATTTTGCTTTGTTGATGATTTTGTTTTGAATTCTATCTATAAATGCATAATTTGTTTCGTTGTTTTGAGTATGTCCAACGCATATTTTAGGTTGTTAGTCTTGACTAAAATCTTGATGAATTCCTTTAAGATTGCATCTTTTTTTGGTTTTCAGATTGTGTGTGTTTCCAAAAGCTATGGTTATTTGTGTCATTTGTTAATTGTTTAGGACTTATCATGAATTGACTCTAGTGATTTAGTTGCTGTGGCAATTATGGATTAAATACTTGGTTAGTTGCAAGTGGTTTACGTAACTAATCTTGATCTAATTGGTAGTTGGTGTTAGCTTAAATGCGTTTAAGCACTATATTTTTTATGATTATGTTTTTAATCTGAATGATTATGATTAATATAAATGATTATGAAATATATGTTATGAATAATTGGAGTATTATGTCTATAGCATTTATATGGAAATGCCCTTTGAAAAGGGGCATTAAATGTTTCTGACGATTTTGTGGTTAAGTGTTTTTAGTCTGAAACTAATAGTCTACAGTCAAGCTGTTAGCAATAGTCTACAGTTAAGGAGAAATCGTTTGTCCACAAAATACTATCAGAGAAAGAAATCAAACGTCCTCGTCCACGTGAGAATTAAAGTGTCACGTGAGAATCAGGTGACTTTTACCAGATTCACTCGTCCAAAGTTCCATATGAAAGTCAGGTGGTTTTTTAAGTCAGACACAGTCGTCCACGACAACTAGAGACGCAGCCGTCCACGACAACTAAAGATACAGTCGTCCATGACAACGAAAGACAGTCGTCCACGACAACAAAAGACACAGTCGTCCACGACAACTAAAGACGCAGTCGTCCACACTCAAAAGATAGACGCTCGTCCACATTTAAAAGAAAAGCATCTTTCGTCAAAAGTCTTAGCGCCAGAAACTTGAAATACTGTGAAGCAACAGTGACACTCGTCCAGAGCTTTAACTCGAGATCATTTATGGCGAAGAACGAAAGCGACTCCAGAACGCAACGGCTAACTATCTATGTATGGATGTTTCTCCAACGGATATATTTCCATATTCAGATGAGAAGCCCTAAAGAACTAAAGCCCATAACAGTCAGAGTATATAAGGGAAAAAGAAGCTCGGGAGAAAAAAACTTTTGCAAAAATTATCTTTGAATACACACGAGCTGAAAGCCTTGAATACTCTCTGTATTTTTCTACATCTCTCTATTTTTCTTGAACTTGAGATTCATCAGTGTGAGAGACTGTAGTGTGTGCTGAAAAGTATACTCTTACTTTTAAAGTGTAAAGGCAGTGGATTGTCGCCCGTGAAAAGCAATCCGATTTTTGTAAAAGGCAGTAGATCGACGCCCGTGAAGTGCGATTTTTTTTTTCTCTGAGGAGAAGAAAAGAATCTTCAAGGAGGGAAACCTTGAAGCGTGGACGTAGGCAGGTTTTGGCCGAACCACGTAAAAACTCTGGTGTTGTTTTTCTCTCTCTCTTTACTTTTATTTCTTGATTGTTTGTTGTTAATTAGAAGTTGAATACAAGAGAGATATTGATTAGATTAAGAATTTAAGAATTTAAAAAGTCTAATTCACCCTCTCGTAGACAATAACGGTCTTTCAATTGGTATCAGAGCAAGGTTAAATATTGTCTAAGCTGTTATCTAGAAAATACTGTGATATTCGAAATGGCTTTCAACACCAACACAACACAGGTAGAGGGAATCTACTACTAGACCTCCATTCTTTGATGAGAATGATTATATTTATTGGAAGTCTAGGATGAGAATTTATGTTCAGGCTATGGACTATGACATATGGAACACTATAGAAAATGGCCCGTTCAAGGCCATGAAAACTGAGAATAGAATCGTTATTCCTAAGGACTCTCATGAATTAATAGAGTCTGATAAGAGGAATCTTAGTCTGAATGCCAAAGCTATAAATACCCTATACTGTGCACTGAACCGTGATGAATTTAATAGAGTTCAAGGGTGTGATAGTGCACAAGAGATATGGCACTTATTGGAAATCACACACGAGGGAACAAATCAAGTGAAAGAAAGCAAAATGAGTATGTTAGTTCACGAGTATGAACTGTTTACCATATTAAAGAATGAATCAATTAGTTCTATGTTTACTCGTTTTACTAATATTACTAATGGCTTAAAAGCTCTTGGTAAGATATACTCAGGTGAAGAACAGGTAAGAAAGATTCTTAGATGCCTACCGAGAGCATGGCAACCAAAAGTGACAGCCATACAAAAAGCTAGGGATCTCAAAGTGCTCAAGCTTAAAGAGCTCATTGGCTCTCTGATGACTCATTAGATAACCATGAGAGTCAATGACAAAGAAGATCTCAAAGAGAAAGAGATCAGCAAAAAGAAGGACATTGCCCTCAAAGCTTCTTCAAGTAAGCAGGAAGAATCAGAGGAGGAAGATGATGATGAGGATATGGCTCTCATCACTAGGAGATTCAGCAAATTCCTCCAACGGAAGAGGATGCAAGGAAAAAGATTTCCAAATGGTGAGAAATCCCAAAGAGAAAAGGAAATCACATGTTTTGAGTGTGGTAAGCCTGGTCACATGAAGGCAGACTTTCCTCAAGCTAAGAAAGGTCCTAAGAAGTTCAAAAAGAAATCTATGAAGGCGACTTGAGACGACAGTGAGGGTGACTCTTCTTCAGAAGATGAGGAAGTCGCCAACCTGTGCTTTATGGCCAAGGAGGATGAGGTTAGTCATTCTTCTAGTGATAGTGATGATGATGAAGGTAATTTAATTGATGCCTTCAATGATTTAGTCAAACAATACAACATGCTTAAGTCCAAATACAACCTAGTGAAAAAGGAGAATTCTGATTTAATTGAAAAGCATGGTAAAGAAATAAGTTTGCATGAAAAGGAGATAGCTGATCTTAAAAGTAAAAATGAGGATTTGAATTATATCGTGCTTAAGTTCACAAATGGTACCAAGAACTTAAACATGATGATAGGAAATCAGAGAGCTACTTTTGATAAAGCAGGCTTAGGTTATGATAAGTTTAATAAAAAAAACTTTTAATAACTTCTTTGTCAAACCAACTGCCTGCCATGCTTGTAATGAGATAGGTCACAAGTCATATGAATGTCCTTTAAAGTTTAGTAAGAAACTGGATAGTAAATTACAGTAGGTTCCTAAAGGAACCAAAACTAACACTAGGACCCAAAAGATTTGGATACCAAAGAAGACAACTTGATCTTCTGTTTTGCAGGTTGATTACTCTCCCAGGAAAAACCAATGGTACCTCAACAGTGGATGCTCGAGGCATATGACGGGAGACTCAACTAAATTTGCTGATGTCAATAAAAAGAAGGTAATGTCACTTTTGGTGGAAACCGAAAGGGATGAATCGTTGGCATTGGCAATATAGGTAACAGCTCTAACACCATTATAGAAAATGTGCTGTTAGTAGAAGGATTAAAGCATAATTAACTTAGTATTAGTCCGTTGTGTGATACGGATATAAGGTAATTTTTAAATCAAATTCCTGCATAATTAAGAATGTCTCAAATAGTAAGATTCTGTTCATAGGTTATAGGAAAGAGAATATTTATTTCATTGACTTAGATAATATTGTTTGCAATTGTTGAAAAATATTTTGCTGCAAATTCTTCTAATGATTGCTGGTCTTGGCATAGGAGATTAGGACATGTAGGTATGGATACCTTAGCTAAGATTACTAAGGATAATCTAGTTAGAGGGATTCCCAAGATATCCTTCAAGAAGGATAAAGTCTATGAAGCTTGTCAAAAGGGCAAGCAGATCGAAACTTCATTTGCATCAAAGAATGCAATCTCTACTTCTAAGCCTCTTCAACTTCTTCACATGAACCTCTTTGGTCCTTCTAATGTAGCCAGTCTGTAACACCCCTAATACTGTACCCGTATTTCCATATTATTTTTTTTTACACTTTTTACTTTCCTATACTTTAAATAAAACTTTATGCGGAATCTAAACTGAAGTTGAAATCAGAACTGAAATCGGGAATAAAACTGAACCTTAAAAGCATTTAAAACAAAACCTTTAAATAACAATTAAAACAAAAAAAACATTTAATAAAACATTTAGTAACAAATAAAAGAAGGGAGGGCAGAATCGAAATTCTGCCCTCAAAATTGGCAGCGACTGGGCGCTGCCAATTGCAGCGCTTGATCGCTGCGTGCGCTGCATTGTGCAGTGCACGATCGCTGCACAATGCAGCGCCCAGTCGCTGCATTCTTGCAGCGACCAGCACATAACACTTGCTCTCTGGAATTTCCAGAGAGCAAGTTTCAGAGTGATAGCTCTCTGGAATCCGATTCCAGAGAGCAACCCCTTCTTATCCTCCATCAAATTCTCATTCATGCACCATATTTCTTATCTATATCCCAATCAAACTGTAACTTAAACTTAACCGTATTGCAGCGGACTTTGCGAAATCCAACTGCATGGATAGCTCTAAAAACTGAGCTTACCCGTACCAATCCCAAAACGAATCAAAACATTTCATAACGTTTATCAAAACAGTTTAAACCAAAGCCTTTTACATACAGTTACCAAAACATTTTCTAACCCCTATCCAGATCCAAACAACCTAAAATACTCTATACAATTATCAATTCAAAATATCCCAAAATAACCCCAGAGTCCATACATACATCCCCACGGGTCATATCGCGCCTCGACTACTCAGCGCACTCCCACGGCCATCATCCATCAGCTGCCACCTACGTCAGGAGGAGGAACATCGTCCTCACCTGGCTCGATGTCACCAAAGATATCACCTACACCATACAGACACCTATGAGATAATTAAATCTCAGTAAGCTACGTAAATGCAGATGCATGCGTGCAGATGTCATTCAGAAAACATGCATGACAGATTCAGATTACAGATTCATTACGTCGCAGACAGACAGATTGTCACCGAGACCTCGACCCACTAAATGGAGAGGGCCTATCCAGCGGTCGGACTACCCTTTCCACCTAGAGGAGGGGTACACGCTTGCAACACGCACAGCCGTGCCTGAGCCCCATCTCGCATGACCAGATACAGACAGATTACATTCATTCATTACAGAGGTTCGTTCATTTTCTTAAAATACGTGCAGAAATTCGTTTTCATGACCTTTGAAATACGTGATGCATGAACAGATATGTGCATAATATAACCGTGCGATAAACAAACAACGTGCATACCATCAAGACCGAAATTAAGCTAACCTACAACAATTTAAACCTAACTACCCAACCAAAGCGAATTTAAAGCAAACATCTCTTCAGGGATCCTCGATACGACATCGAAGTATGGTGTAGACCAATTGGTCAGAGTAAGTCACGAAGACTTACCTTGGGCGCGCAGAATCTCAATCTTCGTCCACGGGAGTCGTGTGTCTGAGGAAAACACGATATCCACCGTTAAAACCAATTTGAATTATAAACGTTCAAATTATAAAATCCTTAACTAATGAATTTCCTAAATTCCAACTTAGCTAATCAAAGCATTTAGAACGTCAATTAAGGCTCGATAATCCGAAATCTCAATTAACGAGTTTTTCTCAAAAACCCAGAAATTTACCAATTTTTAACTTTTTCACAAATTGATTTTTCTTCGTCCAATAACGTCAAATACGTTCAATACATACTTAATCACGGCTAACCTATTAATTACGAGCCCTAATTCGACATTTTTATCGAAACCCTAATCGAAACCCTAACGTTAAATAGACCTAAAACTTGGAATTTAACGCTCAAAGACCGAAGCTACTTACCGAGGGTAGCGAGAGGAGGAGAAACCGTGAAGGACGGAGGAAGAACGAAGGTCGGACGGAGGTCGGATGTCGTGAGAACGCCGGCGGCCACAGAGAAGTTTCTTCTCTGTTCGTGAGCGCCAGAGAGAAAAGAGAGAAGTGAGGAGAAAAAGAGAGATTTGTGTTATTTATTAATTTTGGTTTGCAAATTACCATTTTGCCCTTCTTACTTAATTCTATTTGTTTCGTCCTTCGTTTCGTTAATCGTCCAACTATTCGACATTTCCAAATTTCCATATTTTACCAATAAGTCCAACTTATTATTAGAGATTTATTAAGACTGTCTGTTTGCAATTCGGACCTCGTTTACTATTTTTATTAAAACGTTCTTTACATTACGATAAACGTATTTACTCGGAATATAGCGTTTAATCTCCGAAAATTCTCAGAATTTCCTCAAAATTCTTATTATTCGTTATGATCATAATGACGATTTCCGTTTGCGAAACTGATTGATTTGACATATTTACGAAAAATGCCATTAAATAATGAAATAATAATATAATATAATATATTCAAAAAGTCCGTACAAGCCGGATATTACACAGTCTATGAGGTAAATTTCATGCATTTGTCATTGTCGATGATTTCTCTAGATTCACTTGGGTGTACTTTTTGAAGTCAAAGGATGAGACCTTTGATACCTTTTCTAGCTTTAGGAAAAGAGTTCAAAATGAAAAGAAACTCACCATAGTTACTATTCGTAGTGATCATGGTGGAGAATTTGAAAATGAGAAACTTGAACTCTTGTGTCTCAAATATGGAATTGAGCACAATTTCTCCTCCCCTAAAATCCCTCAGCAAAATGGTGTTGTTGAGAGGAAAAATAGGTCTCTCCAAGAGCTAGCTCGGACTATGCTCAATGAAAATTCCCTTCCAAAGTATTTCTGGGCTGAAGTAGTTTCTACAGCTTGTTATGTGCTTAATCGAGTCTCTATAAGACCAATTCTTGAGAAAACACCTTATGAGCTCTGGAATGGAAAAACTCCCTCTGTCAAATACTTTAGAGCCTTTGGTTGCAAGTGTTTTATTCTTAACACTAAGGATAACTTAGAAAAATTCGACTCCAAATCTGATCTTGGAATTTTTCTTGGTTATTCTCTTTCTAGTAAAGCATATAGGGTGTTCAACAAAAGAACTCTTATTGTAGAGGAATCTGTTCATGTCAATTTTGATGAGACTCCTCAACCCACAATCAATGTGGATGAGGATGATACTCTAGAAAAGCATCTAGTTTTCCTTTCCTTAGATAAGCCTATAGATACCCTTCAAGGAGAAAACTCTCTAAAAATTGTTCCTGTCAAAGATGAATTAGTTGCTTTTCCTAGAGATTGGAAGTATGTGAGAAATCATCCTTTAGATGAAGTTCTAGATGATCCAACATTAGGAGTCAAAACTAGAGCCTCCCTTAGAAATTATTGTGCTAATGTTGCTTTCATATCTCAAATAGAGCCTAAGAAGTTTGAGGAACCCGAATTGGATGATCACTGGTTAGTTTCTATGCAAGAAGAATTAAACCAATTTGAAAGGAACAATGTTTGGGAACTTGTTCCAAAACCGGTCAATCATCCCATTATTGGAACAAAATGGGTATTTAAGAACAAAATGGATGAAAATAGAATTGTGGTCAGTAATAAAGCTAGGTTAGTTGCCAAAGGTTACAACCAAAAAGAAAGAATTGATTTTGAGGAAACCTTTGCACTCGTAGCTAGATTAGAATCTATTAAGATGCTATTAGCATATGCTTGCTACAAAAACTTCACACTTTTTCAAATGGATGTAAAGAGTGCATTTTTAAATGGTTATATCATGGAAGAAGTCTATGTAAAGCAGCCCTTAGGATTTGAAGACTATGAGAAATCTGACCATGTATACAAACTTAGGAAAGCTCTCTATGGGCTTAAACAGGCTCCTAGAGGTTGATATGATAGATTGAAGAATTTCCTTGAGGAAAGGAAGTTCAAAAAGGGTAACACCGATTCAACTCTATTTACCATGCAAAAGGATAAAGATATTCTGTTATTTCAAATCTATGTCGATGACATTATTTTTGGGTCAACTAATATCTCTTTGTGTGATGAATTTTCTTCCCTAATGCAAAGTGAATTTGAAATGAGTATGATGGGGGAGCTAAAATTCTTTCTAGGATTTCAGATCAGTCAAACTCCTGATGGCATTTTTCTTCTGTCAAGAAAAATACATTAAGGAGGTTCTAAAGAAATTTGGTTTAGAATCTGTTAAGTCTTCTAGAACTCCAGGAGCACCACTACTAAACTGGACAAAGATGAAAATGGAATATGTGTGGACATTAAGAAATATAGAGGTATGATTGGTTCTTTGTTATACCTAACGGCTAGCAGGCCTGATATTCTATTTAGTGTGTGTTTGTGTGCTAGGTTTCAATCTTCTCCTAGGGAATCTCACTTAACTGCTGTCAAAAGGATTTTCAAATATTTAAGTGGGACATTTGACTTAGGTTTATAGTACCCGAAGGGTATTTCTTTTGATCTAATAAGATATTCGGATTCTGATCATGCTGGAAGTCTAGTTGATAGGAAAAGCACCAGTGGAACATGTCAATTCCTTGGTGAATCTCTAGTTTTTTGGTACTCCAAGAAGCAAAAATCTGTTGCACTTTCAACGGCTGAAAGTGAATATATTGCTGCTGGCAATTGTTGTGCACAAATGTTATGGATGAAGCAGACCTTGGAGGACTATAATCTTTTCTATGATAGGATTCTCATTCGATGTGACAACACTAGTGCCATTAATATCTCCAAGAACCCTATCCAACATTCCAGAACCAAACACATAGAAGTTAGGTATCACTTTATTAGAGATCATGTTCAAAAAGGTGATATTGCATTAGAATTTGTCAATTTTGCTGATCAATTAGCAGATATCTTTACCAAGCCTTTAGATGAAAAGACCTTCAATAGTATAAGAATAAGGTTAGGTCTCATTCGGATTGAGAAAAACTGAGGCTCTTCTTCTATTGGAGAATATTGAGTAATAGTGCATAATAGTCAATAAAGACATGGATGTTGTCAATGTTGTATAAATGGACGATCTCCACAATTTCCTTCTCTAAGAAAACACGGTCACAATGGACGTTGACTGTGGACGTTGACAATATTTAATTATGATGGACGTTGTCAATGGACTTTGTCCATGGATGTTGACAATAGTCTTTGTCAATGGATCGTCATCATCTGTTTTATAAAACCCCTCTCACTATTTCGGAAGCCCTACCTTTGAACTTCCCGCACTCTGTCGACTTGTCTAACGCTTCCTATTTCTCTCTGCTTTCTAACTCCGACTCTTCATTTCTCTCAACTCCTCTCGAACTCTGAAATCTCTCTCAGAAAACCTAATGGCATCTTCTTCCCACGCACCTCAAGTCTTCTCGAGGAAGAGCAAAAGCTTTCTCAAGGTGAGAATGCTCAATCGACCTCAGACCCTCCATCTCTCGTTTGGCTGAGTCACGAGTTCCTCAACCATGCTGCTTTTAAAAGGTATTGCGAAGATTTTGAGTTCAAGCCAATTATTCGTTCAAGGGGGATTATCTTTGAGGGTCTATCTGGTCTCGATTTAGAAGAACCTTTAACAAGGTTGGGGCTGATATGACTATTTGTTTCTGAAGAAGCTTATTATCCCCATTTAGATGTTCTATGCAAATCTGGAACATTCTACCAAACCCCTATTTCTTAGGAGTTACGTCTATGGTCACCACATTGAGCTTACACAGAACTTAATGCATCATATCTTACGTTGTGAGTTGTTAAATGGTTCCCGAAGGGTGTATGAGGCCACAACAACTCCGTCTTTTCTTACCAAATCTGCTGGCAAAGGATTTACTTCAAATGATTGCCAAGGATCCCGCTAATGCTCCTCTCAAGCTGAAAAGCAAAGATTTGATCCCTAGGGCCAGAGTTGTTCACCAGATGATTCATTACAACATTCTGCCTGTAGAAGGACATAGAGACCATGAAAGTAGCATGGATCTCTTTCTGCTAAATCAATTCATTAAGGTTGAACCCTTCCACATTGGTTTCATCATATTGAACCGAATGCTGCAAGTTGTTACCAGTGGCTCAAATGCCTTACCTTACAATCTTCTACTCATGAAGATTTTTCATTGGTTTGGGGTTCACTATTCTGCGTCTGACAAGCCCGTACCCTTGAAAAATTCTGACTTCTTCTCTGCCTCCAACTTATCACGAATGGGCATAACCAGGAATGATCAAGGAGTGTTCGTTGCAAGAGAGGGCCGAAGCGGTCCACAAAGTGAGGTGGCTGTACAAGTTGTACAAGTTGGTTCCCCAAGAGCTGCCCGAGGGCGTCCAACCAGGAGGTTAATTCTTCAAGATGAAGAAGAAGTTACAAGTGTGCAAGATGATACTCTTATTCCTGAGCTTGCACCTCCTCCAGTTCTTCTCCTTCCAGCTCAAGAGGAGGTCACTCATGAGCAACCTCCCCTTCCAGAACCATTCAGTGAACCTGAACCTCCTACAGTCCAATTGGCTGAACCCTGCATCTCTTATCCAGTCAGTCCAACTCCAGCTCCCTCTCCTGCTCAGCTTTCTCCTCTGCCTGCTCGTATACCTCCTCACTCCAACCGTCCTTCTACATCTCAAGTGAGGAATTCTATTTCTGATGATATACAGGATGAGCTAAGGGCTAGCATTGCCAGCCTAGGGACCGGTCTTGAATCTTTCCAAACACAATATAACTCCCACCGTACTCATTTTGAGGCCCTTGTCCTGTCAAAACTTGAACATCTTGAGAATACAATTAAAGATCTGCTCAATCAGACCAAAATGGACTTGAGCAAGGACCTAGACTTAGTTTTCGATCGATTGGCTTCCAGGATGAATAGACTTGAAGACTCTCTCTCAAGGACCCTTCGGTCTATACAGTCTTACATCCAAGCTCTTCAACCTGAACAGTATAGCTCTCTGTGTTTCTCAGAGGCTTGTTCTGTAGACTTTCTCCCTCCAGTCATCAAACTGAGGTTGATGAGGCTGTAAACTCAATGCCTTTAGCTATTCAGGATGCTGAGCTGCTGTTCGTTGATCCTTTTGGTTCCTCTGTCCCCAAGTCCACATCTGAGCTATCCCGTTCACTGGCTGCTCCTCTGGTAGAGCCTCCACATTGTATGGACTTGGTGGTGTATCGAGGACCATTTCAGCCTTTTGCTCCTTCTGCTTCTACTATCGCTCTTGAACAACTTATAGTTCCTGATGTCAATGTGAACTATACAGTGCCACCATCAATTATGAAGGAGTTGTGGAAGCGCATTATGGATTTAGATTAAATAGGAGATTTTTTTTTGTGAACAATTTTACAGATTAAATAGTTTTAATTTTCTCCCTTTACTAATGTTGTGTAGTTGACTGTTTTTTCTCTGTTTATTTTTGATAATGTCAAAGGGGGAGATAAATAAGGATGGTATTTTAGTTGAATACATAGAGTATGGGGGAGTTGGAAAATTTGTTATCATTATGATAGTTTACGGAGGAGAAACTAGTGAATCATAATATATATTTGTCATCATCAAAAAGGGGGAGATTGTTAGCTTAAATGTGTTTAAGCACTATATTTTTGATGATTATGTTTTTAATCTGGATGATTATGATTAATATAAATGATTATGAAATATATGTTATGAATAATTGGAGTATTATGTATATAGCATTTATATGGAAATGCCCTTTGAAAAGGGGCATTAAGTGTTTCTGACGATTTTGTGGTTAAGTGTTTTTAGTCTGAAATTAATAGTCCACAGTCAAGCTGTTAGCAATAGTCCACAGTTAAGGCGAAATCGTTTATCCACAAACTACTATCAGAGAAAGAAATCAAACGTCCTCATCCACGCGAGAATTAAAGTGTCACGTGAGAATCAGTTGACTTTTACCAGATTCACTCGTCCAAAGTTCCACGTGAAAGTCAGGTGGTTTTTTAAGTCAGACACAGTCATCCGCGACAACGAAAGATATAGTCGTCCACGACAACTAGAGACGAAGTCGTTCACGACAACTAAAGACGCAGTCGTCCACGACAACGAAAGACACAGTCGTCCATGACAACGAAATACACAGTCGTCCACGACAACTAAAGATGCAATCATCTACGCTCAAAAGACAGACGCTCGTCCACATGTAAAAGAAAACCGTCTTTCGTCCAAAGTCTTAGCGCCAGAAATTTGAAATACCGCGAAGCAACAGTGACACTCGTCCAGAGCTTTAACTCGAGATCATTTATGGCGAAGAACGAAAGCGACTCCAGAATGCAACGGCTAGCTATCTATGTACGGATGTTTCTCCAACGGATATATTTCCATATTCAGATGAGAAGCCCTAAAGAACTGAAGCTCATAACAGTCAGAGTATATAAGGGAAAACGAAGCTCGGGATAAAAAAAACTTTTGCAAAAATTATCTTTGAATACACACGAGCTGAAAGCCATGAATACTCTCTGTATTTTTCTGCATCTGTCTATTTTTCTTGAACTTGAGATTCATCAGTGTGAGAGACCGTAGTGTGTGCTGAAAAGTATACTCTTACTTTTAAAGTGTAAAGGCAGTGGATTGTCGCCCGTGAAGAGCAATTCAGTTTTTGTAAAAGGCAGTAGATCGACGCCCATGAAGTGCGATCTATTTTTTCTGTGAGGAGAAGGAAATAATCTTCAAGGAGGGAAATCGGGAAGCGTGGACGTAGGCAGGTTTTGGCCGAACCACGTAAAAACTCTGGTGTTGTTTTTCTCTCTCTTTACTTTTATTGCTTAATTGTTTGCTGTTAATTAGAAGTTGAATACAAGAGAAATAATGATTAGATTAAGAATTTAAGAATTTACAAAGTCTAATTCACCTATCTCTTAGACAATAACGGTCTTTCAGTTGGTGCACAACCAAACCATGTTTGTTTGTTGTTGTTGTTTGTGTATTTTGTTTTGTGTCTTTTTGTGAGTGTTGTTAAGAACTCTTGGCTTCCTACTCCATTCAAGAACATCAGCCAAGGAAGTGGATAAATTTCTACAACAAGGTACATATCCATGAATACCGTAATTACTTGGATATCTAGGATTGGATGGATAGAAGGTTACCTTATTGATTTAAATGTTGTAACAAAACTTTTCGAGTTATAGCTACATTTTGTTGGACGCATTGTTAAATGTTATTACGTATGATTATGAAGTAATGAAAAGAACTATAAAAGTGGTTTTGTTTCTATAATTATTGATGTCATTTGTTTAATGATTTACTTGTTTGTTCGAAAGTTGGCATCTATTCCTTGAATTTTGGATTGAGGATATGATCATATTGTAACGACCCCGGAGGAAATCGCCACACAATTCATTACTTAACCTCTTAATCATTTGATTCTTACTTCCTAACACCTTGTTCATTATTAGTGTTAATATTATTCCCTCTTTGTTTTCTTTTTTTTTTTTTTTAACATCTCTTGATCTGCATCTACCGATAGGGTTATAGACTCACATCGACCGATGATCACGTGTCCGCCACGCGACACATCAGATCCCAACCAGCAATAGACATCCACCGGTGGTCACGGGCATTGCACGTGCCTAATTAAAGACATCGTCCGATCTCGAACATTCTCCACTAGATGTTCATATTTACCCTACATCGACCGGTGGACATGTGTGCCTCACGTGACCGATTTAAAACATTACCTGAACATTTAAACGACAAGAAAATACTCTACATCTGCTGATCACTAGACGACAAAATAACATCTTCATAAAATACCCTACATCTGCCGACCACTAGACGACAAGATAACATCTTCATCTTCCGGTGACTGAGATACATTTCATCCACAGAACGCTAGACGACAAAATAATATTCTCAGCCTCCGGTGAAGAAATACACTTCATCCACCGAACGCTAGACGACAAATTAACATTCCCAGCATTCGGTGAAGAAATACACTTCATCCACCGAACGCTAGACGACAAATTAACATTTACGTCATCGGGCGAGGAAACATACTGTGATGACCCGTATGTGTAAGTATGGTACGATGGCTGCACGAACCGGAACCCGGATGGCGGTACGTCCGCGCTGGCGAACCGGAAGGTGGCGGGTCGTAAAAAGGGGGTTGTCACAATCCCACATCGCTTGGGGAAGTATGTGGAAATGAAACATATGTAAAGAGACCCTTCCAACATAGCAAGACGCGTTTTGGAGCACAATTGACAACGGATCCCATAAGAACTCCGAAGTTAAAAGTGCTTTGGCGAGAGCAATTCCAGGTTGGGTGACCTTCCGAGAAGTTCTCGCCAAACAAAACTGTGAGGGGAGGATATTGTACTGCGGCCCAATCCCCAAAGCGGACAATATCTTGCTGGGATAAGGGGTCGTTACAAATGGTATCAGAGCCTGTACCCAACCGGAAATGTGGCCAATGAGGACGTTGGGTCCCCGAGAGGGGGTGATTGTGATGACCTGTATGTGTAAGTATGGTACGATGGCTGCACGAACCGGAACCCAGATGGCGGTACGTCCGCGCGGGCGAACCAGAAGGTGACGGGTCATAAAAAGGGGGTTGTCACAATCCCACATCGCTTGGGGAAGTATGTGGAAATAAAACATATGTAAAGAGACCCTCCTTATCATAGCAAGACGCGTTTTGGAGCACGATTGGCAACGGATCCCATAAGAACTCCGAAGTTAAAAGTGCTTCGACGAGAGCAATCCCAGGTTGGGTGACCTTCCGGGAAGTTCTCGCCAAACAAAGCCGTGAGGGGAGGATATTGTGCTACGGCCCTATCCCCAAAGCGGACAATATCTTGCTGGGAAACTGGGTCGTTACAAATGGTATCAAAGCCTGTACCCAATAGGAAATGTGGCCAACGAGGACGTTGGGTCCCCGAGGAGGGGTGATTGTGATGACCCGAATGTGAACGTATGTGTACGACTGCGGGGCAAACCTCGGGTTGCGGGGCAAACCTCGGGACCTAAGCCGAGTGTAGGCGAATCCCGGACTCGAGTATAGGCGAATCCCCGGTCGTAAAGGGGGGGACGTCACAATCCCACATCGCTTGGGGAAGTATGTGGAAATGAAACATATGTAAAGAGATCCCTCCCAAGATAGCAAGACGCGTTTTGGAGCACGATTAACAACGGATCCCATAAGAACTTCGAAGTTAAAAGTGCTTCGGCGAGAGCATTTCCAGGTTGGGTGACCTTCTGGGAAGTTCTCGCCAAACAAAGCCGTGAGGGGAGGATATTGGGCTGTGGCACAATCCCCAGAGCGGACAATATCTTGCTGGGAAACGGGGTCGTTACAAATGGTATCAGAGCCTGTACCCAACCAAAAATGTGGCCAACGAGGACGTTGGGTCCCCGAGGGGGGGTGATTGTGATGACCCGTATGTGAACGTATGTGTACGACTGCGGGGCAAACCTCGGGTTGCGGGGCAAACCTCGGGACCTAAGCCGAGTGTAGGCGAATCCCGGACTCGAGTATAGGCGAATCCCCGGTCGTAAAGGGGGGGACGTCACAATCCCACATCGCTTGGGGAAGTATGTGGAAATGAAACATATGTAAAGAGATCCCTCCCAAGATAGCAAGACGCGTTTTGGAGCACGATTAACAACGGATCCCATAAGAACTTCGAAGTTAAAAGTGCTTCGGCGAGAGCATTTCCAGGTTGGGTGACCTTCTGGGAAGTTCTCGCCAAACAAAGCCGTGAGGGGAGGATATTGGGCTGTGGCACAATCCCCAGAGCGGACAATATCTTGCTGGGAAACGGGGTCGTTACAAATGGTATCAGAGCCTGTACCCAACCAAAAATGTGGCCAACGAGGACGTTGGGTCCCCGAGGGGGGGTGATTGTGATGACCCGTATGTGTAAGTATGGTACGATGGCTGCACGAACCGGAACCCGGATGGCGGTACGTCCGCGCGAGCGAACCGGAAGGTGACGGGTCGTAAAAAGGGGGTTGTCACAATCCCACATCGCTTGGGGAAGTATGTGGAAATGAAACATATGTAAAGAGACCCTTCCGGGAAATGAAACATAGCAAGACGCGTTTTGGAGCACAATTGACAACGGGTCCCATAAGAACTCCGAAGTTAAAAGTGCTTCGGCGAGAGCAATTCCAAGTTGGGTGACCTTCCGGGAAGTTCTCGCCAAACAAAATCGTGAGGGGAGGATATTGTGCTGCGGCCCAATCCCCAAAGCGGACAATATCTTGCCTGACCTTCTGGGAAGTTCTCGCCAAACAAAGCCGTGAGGGGAGGATATTGGGCTGTGGCACAATCCCCAGAGCGGACAATATCTTGCTGGGAAACGGGGTCGTTACAAATGGTATCAGAGCCTGTACCCAACCAAAAATGTGGCCAACGAGGACGTTGGGTCCCCGAGGGGGGGTGATTGTGATGACCCGTATGTGTAAGTATGGTACGATGGCTGCACGAACCGGAACCCGGATGGCGGTACGTCCGCGCGAGCGAACCGGAAGGTGACGGGTCGTAAAAAGGGGGTTGTCACAATCCCACATCGCTTGGGGAAGTATGTGGAAATGAAACATATGTAAAGAGACCCTTCCGGGAAATGAAACATAGCAAGACGCGTTTTGGAGCACAATTGACAACGGGTCCCATAAGAACTCCGAAGTTAAAAGTGCTTCGGCGAGAGCAATTCCAAGTTGGGTGACCTTCCGGGAAGTTCTCGGCCAAACAAAATCGTGAGGGGAGGATATTGTGCTGCGGCCCAAGCCCCAAAGCGGACAATATCTTGCTGGGATAAGGGGTCGTTACACATACTACATCTTCCGGTGACGTCACCCGAAAGACTCAATCGTTCAACTTCCATCATTTGACATCCGCCGATGACGTCAGCCGGATGATTGCCTCATCCAGCTTCTATCATACGGCAGTAAAACACTATAATCATCAAACACCTTCATCCGATAGAACATATCACAATTCACCCGATTCTTAACTTAATAACTATAAACCTCAAAGAGTAAGGATCATAAACTCATCCAAAATACGCATAGCGGAAGACTTAAGCAACACAAACCATTCAATAATCCTTAAAGTCGTATTCAGACTCTAAAGTCAAACAATTCAAATCCGAATCTCATTGTTATAAGAAATTCTGTTCTACTTAGTCATTTGTTTATCATAAACTTTTCTGACTTACTATGAGCATAACCAGGGAACTTAATCGCCTGTCCAACCTTGCACTGTCACACTGAGCATCCTCCAGCAACCAGCTTTAAGCGTTCTCTTGGAATTAGGAATCCTCACCTATTATCTCTTCACCTACATCAAAAGGTTCAACTATAAGCCTAATGCTTAGTAAGGAATACGACAATAACATGAATGCATGAATGAATATTTCGGAGAAATACATGGTCATAAGTCTTTTCTTGTTCATAATCATCATCCATAATCATGAATCATATTCATCATTCATAATCATTGTCTATAATCATTGTTCATATTCATCATTCGTAATCATTGTTCATAATCATTGTTCATATTCATCATTCGTAATCATTGTTCATAATCATTGTTCATATCACTGTTCATATTCATCATTTAAGTTGTATGGAATGAGAGAGGATTTGTGCCGGTAAAGGGGGTTCGACAGTGAGTTTGATCATGGTCCCTGCTGCGGGTCGTATTCATATGTCCTTCTTTGGACTGTGACATACGCCGAACCGCCCCCAACCCTCACTCAACCACGGTGCAGGGATTTTATCATCTTATCTTGTTCATGAGAAAACATGCTTTTAAAACATTTTCATGTGCATAAAACTTTGATAATGCATGAACATGGGAATTTCTTAACTCATTCAGGCTACAGAACAGAACATTCATCCAGTATGAAAACTTACCATTAGACTAAACGTCAACATAAGTACTAGACTGTAGCATAATAACCTCTAATCGTTATATCAGTTACTATCTAGCATCCTTGTGATGTAGGGCCCTATTGGCCGGAAATCCTATACATTCACTTACCTGGTGTCGTTAGCAATGAGAGCTCCTTTCCTCAGACTTCTTTACCTAAAACATTTACATTACAGTAGTTAAAACAAAAATCTTAAAAAGTTCTACTCACAAGTCATCCTAGGGTCTAATAGCTAAGAGTCATTCCCGAATTCTTAGTTTAATACTCAATGTAGTCTGAAATCCCAAAACCAAAACAGACAGATTCGATTATCGATAACTTAGGGGTGGTTGTTTTAAATGTCCAGAATCGATTCGATAAAAGCATTGCCACTCTCAGATTTCAAATGTTCATATTATTAGTCGGCCATTGGAAAATCCAAAACTCCAATGCCGAGTAGAAAACAGGGCTAGCAAACTAACAGATAGCTACGTTGTCTATTGCATACCTCGGCACAGAGTAGTTGAGCAGTGGCAGAGAAAACCGATCGTCAAAGAGAGTATGCTGAAAGCAGAGAGCAAGAGCTCGGGAGAGAAGAAATCGCCGGAAAGGAAGGTGTCGGCTACAGTGGTTTAAATGAGGTTTAAAACATTTCCTTTTTCTTTATATACTGGTCATCACCCACCATTATTACAACTTTGCCACCAACCTAGTTTAAATCCACATGAAATTAATTATTCTTGGTATAAAACTCTAAACCGTGAAAATTGAATATTCATGACCGTTAATACAGTTAGGAAGTCACCTGGCTGAAGTTGTCGGGTGTTACATCCACCACTCCTTAAACAAAATTTTCGTCCCCGAAAATTGATCGAACAAATAACTCTGGGTACTTGTCTAACATGTCCTGTCGTCGCTCCCAAGTGGCTTCTTCAATGCCATGATTCTTCCATAAGACTTTGACTAATGGAATCTCTTTATTCCTCAAAGTCTTAACTGCGGATTCCAATATCTGCACTGGTCTCTCTTCATATATTAATGATGGTTCAATCTCAATATCCACTGGCTTAATAACTTGCGTCAGATCTCGTATGTATTTCCTTAACATTGACACGTGAAAGACATTATGAACTTTATCCAATGATGGAGGCAACTGCAGTCTGTAAGCTGTACTACCGATTCTAGCCAAAACAGGGAATGGTCCAATGAATCGTGGATTCAGCTTTCCCTTCCTGCCAAATCTTAGTACTCCTTTAAATGGTGAAACCTTCAGGAAAACTTCATCACCAACAGCAAATACAAGATCTCTCCTCCTTTGGTCTGCATAACTTTTCTGTCGGCTTTGTGCAGTAATCATTCTCCTTTTAATAGTGGCAATCTTGTCTGACATCTGCTACAACATCTCGGGACCTAGGAGTTTTGCTTCACCAACTTCATCCCAATACAAAGGTGATCTACATTTCCTGCCATACAGTGCTTCATAAGGTGCCATGCCAATGGTGGACTGGTAGCTGTTGTTGTAGGAGAACTCAACCAGAGGTAAGTATCAACTCCAGGATGACTGGAAATTTAGTACACACGCCCTCAACATATCTTCAAGTATTTGAATTGTCCGTTCAGATTGTCCATCGGTTTGTGGGTGGAAGGCAGTGCTGAAAGACAATTTTGATCCTAATGTGCCTTGTAAGCTTTGCCAAAACCTTGAGGTGAATCTAAGATCACGATCGGATACAATAGATAAAGGGATTCCATGCAACCTAATAACTTCTTGTACATAAAGATCAGCAAGCTAGTCCATCGAGTAGGTTGTCCTTGCAGGTAAGAAATGGGCTGATTTCGTCAATCTATCAATCACGACCCAAACACTATCATGTCCCTTAGTTGTCTTAGGTAATCCTACAACGAAATCCATGACTATGTGTTCCCACTTCCACTCAGGAATAGGTAAAGGCTGAAGGGTACCTCCTGGTCGTTGGTGCTCGGCTTTAACTTGTTGGCAAACCAAACATGACTCCACATACCTAGCAATATCTCTCTTTAAGTTTGGCCACCAATAGAGTAACTTCAGGTCTCGATACATCTTGGTGCTGCCAGGATGCACAGAAAAGGGAGACGAATGCGCCTCAGCCAAGATTAGCTTACGTAATCCTTCATCATTAGGGACATACCATCTATTTCTAAACCTCAGAATCCCATCCTTGGAAAGACTAAACTCGGAGGTGGTGTCCTTCACCTTGTTCATCATACTGTTATTCTCCTCTGAGTCCTTCTGTTGTGCTTCTTTGATCTTTTCCAGAACCGTCGGTTGAATGGTCAAATTTGCGAGCAAAGCTGACAACTCTGGAACTATCTCCAACCCCAATTTCTGAATCTCTGTCCTCAAAGGTATAGACATAGTTGATACAACGGGTTGCATTGTTGTTGACATCCTGCTCAATGCGTCAGCTACAGAGTTATCCTTACCCGGGTGATACTTGATCTCAAAGTCGTAATCCTTAACAAATTCCAACCAACGCCTCTGCCTCATGTTCAATTCCTTTTGTGTAAAGAGGTACTTCAGACTTTTATGGTCAGAAAACATCTCACACTGCTGTCCATATAAATAGTGTCTCCATATCTTCAAGGCAAAAACAACAGCGGCTAATTCTAAATAATGGGTGGGATAGTTCTGTTCATAACTCTTTAACTGCCTAGAGGCATACGCTACAACCTTGCCTTCTTGCATCAAAACACAACCCAAACCAACTTTTGATGCATCACAAAATACGCTAAACCTTCCTTCTTCGGTTGGAAGGGTCAAAACCGGGGCTGTTGTTAATTTCACTTTCAATGTCTAGAAGCTATCCTCACAAGCTTCGATCCATGAATACTTATTGTCCTTTTTTGTCAAATTCGTCAGGGGCTTAGCTATCATAGAAAATCCTTTGATGAACTTTCTATAATAGCCTGCTAATCCAAGGAAACTGCGGACTTCACTAGCATTCTTTGGTTGTGGCCAATCCTCTACTGCCTGGATTTTGGTCGGGTTCACTGAAATGCCATTGGAAGAAACCACACGACCCAGAAAATTAACCTTGTCCAACCAAAATTCACACTTGGACAATTTGGCATAAAGCTGGTGCTCCTTCAATGTTGTCAAAACTACTCTTAAATGCTCTGCATGGTCAGCTTCAGTCCGTGAGTATATCAGGATATCATCTATGAACACAATTACAAATTTGTCCAAATACTCACGAAACACTCGATTCATTAAGTCCATAAAGGCTGCAGGTGCATTGGTCAGTCCAAATGACATGACCAAGAATTCGTAGTGTCCAAAACGGGTTCTGAAGGCTGTCTTTGGTATATCTCCTTCCCTAACCTTCAATTGGTAATAACCCGAACGTAAATCTATTTTCTTGATTGTCAACTTATTTAGCTCCCTATAGTCTATGCACATTCTAAGGGAACCATCTTTCTTCTTGACAAATAAGACAGGTGTGCCCCAAGGAGAACTGCTAGGGCGTATAAATCCTTTGTCTACTAATTCCTGCAGTTGGACCTTTAACTTCTTTAGTTCAACAGGTGCCATACGGTAAGGGTTTTTAGATACAAGTAATGCCTCAGGATATGTATCAATTACAACTCTATTTCTCTATCAAGTGGTAATCCTGGCAAGTCATCCAAAAATGCTTCAGGGAATTCTCAGACTATAGAAATGTCCTGTAATTCCATTATATCCTTCATCCGAACATCCATTACACTAGCCAGGTAACTCTCACATCCATTTTTCAGTAACCGGTAAATTTCTAGTGAGGATATAATCGGCATTTTACTTATCTTAGGAATAGCTTGGAAGGAATAATGATCACCATTCGGGGGTCGAAAATCAACCATCCCAGATCTACAACTTATTGTGGCATAATACCTGAATAACCAATCCATTCCTAATATCACCTCATACCCTTTCATGTCGATTACGATAAGTTCTACATATAGTTTCTTACTTCCTAAGGATACGACATCACCTTTAACAATCTGTTCTGAATGCAGGGTCTTCCCTGATGGTAACATAACATTAAATGGCCTTTCGGCTGGTAAAAGTCCTAAGTTGTGTTGGCATACAAACAAGAATGATATAAACGAGTGTGTGGCTCCCGTATCTATAAGTGTGTAAGCAGCAAAACCACAGATCATAATGGTAGCTGTTATGACTGTATGCTGTACGGCTTCCTCATCCTCCATCATTGCATAGACTCTAGGTGCTACCCTTGCATGGTTCGGATCTGGCGGCATGGGGCAGTCTCTAACTATATGTCCAACCTTATTACATCTGAAACAGCGGCCAGAACGCAACTTGCATTCGCCGGGGTGGTTCTTCTGACAAGTGGGGCATAAGGGTGCCAGAGGCCTCTTCCCTTTTCCTTGGTCATCATTATGGTTGACGGGTCTCTTTATACCTTGTTGTTGTTGTTGTGGTCCCCTATTCTGTTGCGGCTGCCATCCTTTGTTCTGACGTGGTGGCGGCTGAGTTTCCTTCGTGAATTTTCTTGGCTGCTCACGCTGTGCATATGCTGTCATTTCCACCTCTTCCAGCTCCAAGGCCTTAGCCGTCACTTCACCATAAGGTACATTGTGTATCCCAGCAGTCTTTACTTTCATGTACAAACTCGGCTTCAGTCCTTGAACAAATTGGTAAGTCCTGTCCTCATCATCCTCAATCATTCGGGGAGAAAACCGTGATAAAGCATCAAATTTGCATATGTAATCCGTCACAGAGCCAGTTTGTCGCAGATTCATGAACTCCTTTTTCTTGTTGGCCCGAACAGTCCTGTTGAAGTACTTGTCAAAGAAGGCAGTCTTAAACATTTCCCAGGTCATAGCTCCTGCATTAGCAGTGTTCTGGATTGAGTCCCACCAATGTCTTGCACTTAATTCAAAATGAAAGACAGCATATGTGAACTTATCTCCTTCATCAACCTTTGCGTACTTAAACATGTCTTCTATCTTTCGAACCCACTACCCAGCGTAAATAGGATCTGAAACATGTCCATTAAACACCGGGGGTCGAAGCCGGTGGAAACGCTCACCCCATGATCATGAGTCGCATTAGTACTGGAATTGCCCTGTTCCTCTCTAGCAGTCATCAGTTGTTCGATCTGGCGAGATTGGCGCATGACCAACTCGGTCAACTGAGCAATGGCATTGCTATCCTCATTGGTCTCTCTCTGCTGACCTCTAACCATTTTGGGATTCCTAGACAAATAATTATAGATACATCTTAACTTAGTGACATTTACTGAAATCATAAATACTTACAGTTGTTGGAGTGTGCTCATGTGACAGTCAGTGCTGGAAGGCAGTCTGCAGAATCAGTTTTAGAACCCGGTTTTTCTCTGATACCATAATTGTAACGACCCCGGAGGAAATCGCCACACAATTCATTACTTAACCTCTTAATCATTTGATTCTTACTTCCTAACACCTTGTTCATTATTAGTGTTAATATTATTCTCTCTTTGTTTTCTTTTTTTTTTAAAACATCTCTTGATCTGCATCTACCGATAGGGTTATAGACTCACATCGACCGATGATCACGTGTCCGCCACGCGACACATCAGATCCCAACCAGCAATAGACATCCACCGGTGGTCACGGGCATTGCACGTGCCTAATTAAAGACATCGCCCGATCCCGAACATTCTCCACTAGATGTTCATATTTACCCTACATCGACCGGTGGAAATGTGTGCCTCACGTGACCGATTTAAAACATTACCTGAACATTTAAACGACAAGAAAATACTCTACATCTGCCGATCACTAGACGACAAAATAACCTACACTTCATCCACCGAACGCTAGACGACAAAATAACATTCCCAGCATCCGGTGAAGAAATACACTTCATCCACCGAACGCTAGACGACAAAATAACATTCCCAGCATCCGGTGAAGAAATACACTTCATCCACCGAACGCTAGACGACAAAATAACATTCCCAGCATCCGGTGAAGAAATACACTTCATCCACCGAACGCTAGACGACAAAATAACATTCCCAGCATCCGGTGAAGAAATACACTTCATCCACCGAACGCTAGACGACAAAATAACATTCCCAGCATCCGGTGAAGAAATACACTTCATCCACCGAACGCTAGACGACAAAATAACATTCCCAGCATCCGGTGAAGAAATACACTTCATCCACCGAACGCTAGACGACAAAATAACATTCCCAGCATCCGGTGAAGAAATACACTTCATCCACCGAACGCTAGACGACAAAATAACATTCCCAGCATCCGGTGAAGAAATACACTTCATCCACCGAACGCTAGACGACAAAATAACATTCCCAGCATCCGGTGAAGAAATACACTTCATCCACCGAACGCTAGACGACAAAATAACATTCCCAGCATCCGGTGAAGAAATACACTTCATCCACCGAACGCTAGACGACAAAATAACATTCCCAGCATCCGGTGAAGAAATACACTTCATCCACCGAACGCTAGACGACAAAATAACATTCCCAGCATCCGGTGAAGAAATACACTTCATCCACCGAACGCTAGACGACAAAATAACATTCCCAGCATCCGGTGAAGAAATACACTTCATCCACCGAACGCTAGACGACAAAATAACATTCCCAGCATCCGGTGAAGAAATACACTTCATCCACCGAACGCTAGACGACAAAATAACATTCCCAGCATCCGGTGAAGAAATACACTTCATCCACCGAACGCTAGACGACAAAATAACATTCCCAGCATCCGGTGAAGAAATACACTTCATCCACCGAACGCTAGACGACAAAATAACATTCCCAGCATCCGGTGAAGAAATACACTTCATCCACCGAACGCTAGACGACAAAATAACATTCCCAGCATCCGGTGAAGAAATACACTTCATCCACCGAACGCTAGACGACAAAATAACATTCCCAGCATCCGGTGAAGAAATACACTTCATCCACCGAACGCTAGACGACAAAATAACATTCCCAGCATCCGGTGAAGAAATACACTTCATCCACCGAACGCTAGACGACAAAATAACATTCCCAGCATCCGGTGAAGAAATACACTTCATCCACCGAACGCTAGACGACAAAATAACATTCCCAGCATCCGGTGAAGAAATACACTTCATCCACCGAACGCTAGACGACAAAATAACATTCCCAGCATCCGGTGAAGAAATACACTTCATCCACCGAACGCTAGACGACAAAATAACATTCCCAGCATCCGGTGAAGAAATACACTTCATCCACCGAACGCTAGACGACAAAATAACATTCCCAGCATCCGGTGAAGAAATACACGCTAGAAGACAAATATCCAGCATCCGTGAAGAAATACACTTCATCCACCGAACGCTAGACGACAAATTACATTCCCAGCATCCGGTGAAGAAATACACTTCATCCACCGAACGCTAGACGATAAATTAACATTTACGTCATCGGGCGAGGAAACATACTACATCTTCCGGTGACGTCATACTACATCTTCCGGTGACGTCACCCGGAAGACTCAATCGTTCAACTTCCATCATTTGACATCCGCCGATGACGTCAGCCGGATGATTGCCTCATCCAGCTTCTATCATACGGCAGTAAAACACTATAATCATCAAACCACCTTCATACCGATAGAACATATCACAATTCACCCGATTCTTAACTTAGTAACTATAAACCTCAAAGAGTGAGGATCATAAACTCATCCAAAATACGCATAGCGGAAGACTTAAGCAACACAAACCATTCAATAATCCTTAAAGTCGTATTCAGACTCTAAAGTCAAACCATTCAAATCCGAATCTCATTGTTATAAGAAATTCTGTTCTACTTAGTCATTTGTTTATCATAAACTTTTCTGACTTACTATGAGCATAACCAGGGAACTTAATCGCCTGTCCAACCTTGCACTGTCACACTGAGCATCCTCCAGCAACCAGCTTTAAGCGTTCTCTTGGAATTGGGAATCCTCACCTATTATCTCTTCACCTACATCAAAAGGTTCAACTATAAGCCTAATGCTTAGTAAGGAATGCGACAATAACATGAATGCATGAATGAATATTTCGGAGAAATACATGGTCATAAGTCTTTTCTTGTTCATAATCATCATCCATAATCATGAATCATATTCATCATTCATAATCATTTTCCATAATCATTGTTCATATTCATCATTCGTAATCATTGTTCATAATCATTGTTCATATTCATCATTCGTAATCATTGTTCATAATCATTGTTCATATCACTGTTCATATTCATCATTTAAGTTGTATGGAATGAGAGAGGATTTGTGCCGGTAAAGGGGGTTCGACAGTGAGTTTGATCATGGTCCCTGCTGCGGGTCGTATTCATATGTCCTTCTTTGGACTGTGACATACGCCGAACCGCCCCCAACCCTCACTCAACCACGTTGCAGGGATTTTATCATCTTATCTTGTTCATGAGAAAACATGCTTTTAAAACATTTTCATGTGCATAAAACTTTGATAATGCATGAACATGGGAATTTCTTAACTCATTCAGGCTACAGAACAGAACATTCATCCAGTATGAAAACTTACCATTAGACTAAACGTAAACATAAGTACTAGACTGTAGCATAATAACCTTTAATCCTTATATCAGTTACTATCTAGCATCCTTGTGATGTAGGGCCCTATTAGCCGGAAATCCTATACATTCACTTACCTGGTGTCCTTAGCAATGAGAGCTCCTTTCCTCAGAATTCTTTACCTAAAACATTTACATTACAGTAGTTAAAACAAAAATCCTAAAAAGTTCTACTCACAAGTCATCCTAGGGTCTAATAGCTAAGAGTCATTCCCGAATTCTTAGTTTAATACTCAATGTAGTCTGAAATCCCAAAACCAAAACAGACAGATTCGATTATCGATAACTCAGGGGTGGTTGTTTTAAATGTCCAGAATCGATTCGATAAAAGCATTGCCACTCTCAGATTTCAAATGTTCATATTATTAGTCGGCCATTGGAAAATCCAAAACTCCAATGCCGAGTAGAAAACAGGGCTAGCAAACTAACAGATAGCTACGTTGTCTATTGCATACCTCGGCACAGAGTAGTCGAGTAGTGGTAGAGAAAACCGATCGTCAAAGAGAGTATGCTGAAAGCAGAGAGCAAGAGCTCGGGAGAGAAGAAATCGCCGGAAAGGAAGGTGTCGGCTACAGTGGTTTAAATGAGGTTTAAAACATTTCATTTTTTTTATATACTGGTCATCACCCACCATTATTACAACTTTGCCACCCAACCTAGTTTAAATCCACATGAAATTAATTATTCTTGGTATAAAACTCTAAACCGTGAAGATTGAATATTCATGACCGTTAATACAGTTAGGAAGTCACCTGGCTGAAGTTGTCGGGTGTTACACATATGCTAGGCTAGAATATTTATTTTACCTTAAGCTTATATAGTTGACATGCCTAGTTTAACTTGAATATGAATATCCTTAGATTTAATAATTGGATTGAAAAGAATGATTCTTTCTTTGAGTTATTGAATTGATTGGTTTAGCATGGAAATGAATATGTTAATCTATACTTGCATGAAATTTCTTTACCAATATCAATTATGTTGCTTACTAATTGATAGAGATGAACAATTCAAAATTTTAAATTTTATTCGAAGGCATTGTTGTTGGATAATAAGATTTCAACTTTATTACACATACTTAATTATTTTTGTTCCATTGTTACTTAATCTTTTTGTGGATCAAGTCAGAACTACGGGTCCAATTAAAAAAAAAGGGAACCAAAGTGATTGGTTCACTTGAGCATATAAACGCTAGGGTGTCACGAGTTGCAAAAGGCAAAATTTTAAGATTTGAGATCAAATCTTCAATAACCCGAAGAGGATGATGTGCCCCGAGGTCCGAGACCTGAGCTCAAGTTGAAGAACATCTTCTAACCAATTTATGACCTAATTTGTTTGCTAGTTTTGTAGGTGACAACTCATTAAATTGAAGAGGAAATTTGTCTTCCCTTAGACAAATTTATGTATTTCAATTTTCTTTATTTTGTTGGCAAAACTTTTACCATTTATTTAAATTTTTTTGGCAAACTTTAGCCTTGTTTTCTTTTAGTTTGAATGTTTGTAATAGCTTTTAGGAAGGTTGGGAATGATCAAAGGCATGGAGCAAAATGATGCATTGAAGATGTTGATAGGCACGCGCAGAAACCAGGCAAGGCCTCACGCGCACAAGAACCGATCAGGATGACAAGGCCAAGTGCAGCAGCTTACGCGCACACGAAAGACCACAGTGCAATAGGTGGCGCACGCAAAGGAGATCATCAGTTGAGTAGTGGCTCGTGCGAGGAGATCACCAGCAAGCAGTTGGCGCGTGCGAGGAGGTTGAGCAGCAGGTGTAACGACCCCAGTAGGTTGCGGCATATTCTTAACTTAAACTTAATCATTTTATGTCATGGAACAACTACTTGTAATTTTTTTTTGAAATAAAACTCGTGGACGTTTAAAAGAACAACCAATTAAAAACCTTAAATTCTCAGAATTCGACTCTTTCATATATCTGACAGCATACTCATCCACAAAGTTGGACGACATAAATCGGGATAACAATCTTGTCCACAAGATCGATCGACTTAATTGTCGACGGACTACTTTGACATTCTCGTCCACTGACTGATAAACGTTATCATTCTCTGTTCAAGTGATTTCATCGTCCATGGACCACGTGACTTTATCGTCACAGCCCACATGATTACTTACTCATGGGTTACATAAACTTATCGTCCACAGACCAACGTCCATGGACTTACTTAAATTTGTCATTCACGGACCACGTGACTTTATCGTCACAGTCCACATGACCACTTACTCATGGATTACATAGACTTATCGTCCACATACCAACGTCCACGGACTTACTAAAATTTGTCGTCCACGGACCACGTGACTTTATCGTCACAGACCACGTGACTTCGTTACTTACGGGTTAAACAGACCCATCGTCCACAGACTTACTTAAATTTATCGTCCATAGACCACGTGACTTTATCGTCCACGGTCCACGTGACTTCAACACTCCCAACTTTGGACGACTGTTTTTCACTTATCAAATCCTACCTCAACTATGGACGATGACTCATTCATTACTTTGGACGACTGTTTTTACTTATAAAACAGAACACATAGACAACCGATCAATCGCCCTCCCTAGCGAACGTTCAGCTAACTCCCTGGAACTGACTCTATAAATATTCTCACATCTCATTTCATATAAAAACCATTTTACTCATAAAAGAAACATAGTGTGCGTAGCGAAAGACTTAAGAGAACAGACAGAAAACCTTAAATCTTAAAATCCCTTATAACACATAAACATCAAGATTCTTTTCTACTTATACTCCCATTTCTTTTTCTCAAATCATAACAGACTAAGAGCACCTCGGGTCCATTCACTTCCCAGCCACAAAATTCCCTTCACGAGTACCATCCAGCAACCTTCTTAGACGTTATCACTTGGATTGAAATCCTCACCTTCTAATTCGTCACCTACATCATAAGGTTCAAACTATAAGTCTAATGCTTAGTAAGGAGTGCAACATATACATAAATACTCATGAATGCATACTCAATAAAATCATGTTCAGGTTCTTTATTCAAATCATGAGAGTCATATTCATGTTCGTATTCTTAATCATATCGTGGGAATCATATTCTTGTTCATCGTTCACCTATCATGGATTAAGGAGGGGATCGTGCTGGAGGGCAGGCAGAGTGCGTGTACTTGGCCCTTCAGTTAGAAATCTTGGTCCATTTCTAGACAGTGACTTGGCCAAACTGCCCCAACCCTCACTTAATCATACTTGCGTACATTTCATATTCTTATCTTATTCAGAAAAGAAACATGCACATAAAATATTTTCATATACTTGGAAGATAAATCATGATGTATGGATTATGTATGCATAAAAGAACTTCACACCAGAGAAAACTCAGACATTCAGCATATGTCATGGTGTTGATCATGAACTTCAAAGCATTATCCTTAAGATCTTCCTAATGTCCTCGTGAAGTAGGGCACTAATGGCCAGAATCCTAATACACTCACTTACCTGGCTTCCTTAGCAATCGTGCACTTCCTTTTAAATCTTCTTCACCTAGAGCATTTCACTTTACAATGTTAAATATATCCTGAATAATGTAAACTCAAAGCTGGTAAAATCCTAATTAAAGAAATCTTGGTCCATTTCTGGATAGTGACTTGGCCAAACCGCCCCAACCCTCACTTAATCATACTTGCGTACATTTCATATTCTTATCTTATTCATAAAAGAAACATGCACATAAAACATTTTCATATACTTGGAAGATAAATCATGATGTATGGATTATGTATGCATAACAGAACTTCACACCAGAGAAAACTCAGACATTCAGCATATGTCATGGTGCAGATCATGAACTTCAAAGCATTATCCTTAAGATCTTCCTAATGTCCTCGTGAAGTAGGGCCCTAATGGCCAGAATCTTAATACACTCACTTACCTGGCTTCCTTAGCAATCGTGCACTTCCCTTTAAATCTTCTTCACCTAGAGCATTTCACTTTACAATGTTAAATATATCATGAATAATGTAAACTCAAAGTTGGTAAAATCCTAATTAAAGAAATCATCCTATAATCTAGTTTAAACCCCTAAGTTGTTTAGTCGAGCACCTTGTGTGCGTAGCTTAATCTTCACTAGCATTGATGGCATTAGTGTGCTAAAACTACCAGATTCATACCAATGTCAGATTTTCAAACTTAACATCAACAACATCTAGAATCCTATCACCAATGCCATAAATCAGAAAACTCAAAATACTATTATTATTATAACATCGGTCGATTCTCAATCTTCAAACATCAACCAATAATCGTCCTTAAATCGAAGACTTAAAGAGTGAATCACTTAAACCTTACCTTGAGCTTAACATTTCGAGAAGAGTGGATGAAGAGCTGATCAATGGCGGAGGAAGTCGCCTGGAGAAGAAAAGTCGGCTATAGAAGAGGTTTAAATGAGGTTTTAGACTTTCCTTTTTCTATTTATAACGATTCAAATCAACTTAAATTACAATCTTGCCATTAAACCTACTTTTCTTTTGTAATCTCCTTATCCCATAAACCACACCATAAATAACCACAGGATAAAATACCCAATCAAAGTGCTGGTTGTTACAGCAGGCGCACAGTGTAGGCGCACACCAGGGCGTGCGAACAGCAGCCGAAGTGCGCATGAGATGGATCTGGCGCACACGACATCAGCACGGCACACACGAGTATCATGTTGAGCGCGCAAAGGTGCACCAGCAGCCTACGTGACCTCTAACTTCCAACGGCTATTTTTCTAACGGCTCTTTTTGGAGCGTTTCTCTTCCTTTCTCTTCCCGATTGTTCTTCCTCTATTTAAGCTTCATTGTAAGCTTTGTAAATGTTTAGCCAAGCCAAGTTAATGAATTGAATATTTGGAAATTGAGACGGTTGTCTTCTTCGTCGAAGTTTCTCTGTGAATTTGGTGTTCTCCACAGGAGGTGCGTTACACCGATGGATTCACCTAATTGCCTCTCCAAGTTTTGGTTCCTTGGAGTTTCTTTCAAGCCATCCTTCCCTCCTCTTTACCACGAGTTGGAACTGAGAAGAAGGTGGTTTAAAAACCATCCTGTAAGTTGTGAATTCCATCGCTGGCAATGAATGAATTATTCATCCAAACACCAAGTCGTATTGGGACAGCCTCGAGTCTTCTTCTTTTCATCTCACCCGCCTTTTTTGAGGACGAGAAGTGTGCGCAGGGTAGTGCCCAGTTGCTGGAGTGCCCTTCCATTCGTGGAAGCGTCCTTCACCCGAAGGAGCTTGTCATCCTTCTCGAGCTACATTTGGTTCCCTCGACGTCCACCTACTCCACAGCGCTCTCTTTTCAATACCTTGGTGCTGTCTGTAGACATTACGGGTTTGCCCACCTCCTCTTTTCATTCCTTTTTGCCATTTTCTATTTTACGCATTTCTGTTCTGTTTCTGCGTCTGTTTTCCTCTGTTTGCATTTCGTTCTTCTTTTCTCTCTGTTTGCTTCCGCTTGCCTTCGTCTTAGGTCGTTTTCATAACAACTTCAGAGAGGCATAACTCTCTCATGTGAAACCAAATGGATGTGATTCTTGTGGCAGGTTAAAGTTGTATGTGTGAGGGTGATAAAAATGAGGGATTGAATCGATGAGAATGAAAAGATATGAGTGAAGTGGTGCTCGTTGGTTGGAAGGTGATTAAGAGACACCTTCTCGGGTAGGGGTGAGCAAAAATCGGACTGGATCCAAGAACCGGATTGGAACCGAAAATTTGGTCCGGTTCTGGGTGGTTTTGCACTTTAAAAATCCAAATTCGGTTTTTTTGCAAGTGAACCAAATAATTCGGTTCGGTTTTCAGGTTTTGTGAGACAAACCCAAAGAAACCGAACCGAATTATGTTATTCCCTGGCTCACCTCACTGGCTCAGTGGCTCGCTCTCTCTTCAGTCTTCGCTTCGCTTCAGTCTTCAGAAATCAGAATCGCGCTTGCTGGATAGACGAACGGCGAAGTGTGAACCCTACGCCCGTCGCCCAGCGCCAAACCCAGCCGGCAGCCACTGTCTGTCTCTCGTTGCTCGCGCAGTCATAGTTTGCTGTCGCCGACGCCCAACCACTCAGTCTCTGTCTATCTCTGCTCGCACTCGCAGTTCGCACCCGCAGTCGCCCGACACCAAACCGCAGTCGCCAACTTCCGACCTTGACGAAGTCGCCAACTTCTGACTTCTGATGTAACGACCCATTTTCTCAACAAGATATTGTCCGCTCTGGGGATTGGGCCGTATACCAATATCCTCCCCTCACGACTTTGTTTGGTGAGAACTTCCCAGAAGGTCACCCAACCTAGAATTGCTTTCGCCGAAGCACTTTTAATTTCGGAGTTCTTATGGGATCCGTTATCAATTGTACTCCAAAACGTGTCTTGCTATGTTGGAATGGTCTCTTTACATATGTTTCATTTCCACATAATTCCCCAAGCGATGTGGGATTGTGACGACCCCATTTTTATGACCTGTCACCTTCCAGTTCTCCCGCGCAGACGTACCACCATCCGGGTTCCGGTTCGTGCAGCCATCGTACCCATACGTATATATTCAGGTCATCACATCTGACTTTGACAAACCTTCCGACTTCTGACTTCGACGAAGTCACCGACTTCGACGAAGTCACCGACTTCGACGAAGTCACCGACTTCGACGAAGTCACCGACTTCTGACGAAGGTAAGCAGCTTACCGTAAGCTATTGGCCGTTGGGGCTAAATTTTACAATCTTTTTGGCTAAATTTTCCATTTACGATCCTCATTCACAGATAATTGAAGATAACATCAAAATACAGATTGGATTCAGATTGGATCCAGTTTCTAAAAGAAAATAGACGCACCTCAAAATTTTCCGTTGATAGTAATCTGTGTTTGCAAAAATTTTAGGTAGGCAGAGGGGAGGGAAGAAGGGTTTCAGATTGATCTCTAGAGTTCGAGAAGAGTTTAATCGGTATTTAGAGGATGGATGTCAACCAGGTTTCTTCATTTTACCATAATTTCAACTTGTTCATATTCTGAATCTATGCTGCTGATCTTTATTCTCTTGGTTCTACGCCTTTTTTTTAGGTTGTGTATGCCCAATTATGTATCATTCTGGCCACACTTTCATATTTTATGCGTCTTTGCTCGTTCTTGTATCCTAGGTTATTATGCTGCAGTGAATTTTTGGTTGGTATTGTTTGTTGGATCTGGTTTGAATTGGTTTTAGGTTCTGCTTCCTGATTTTTTTCATCTTTTCAGCTGGCTTTGCGAGAAAGTTAGAAACCACAGTGATCGAATTGCTTGAGCTGAAAATTCTTAAAATACATTTATACTATGTACATAATCGGTTCAATTTTCAATTAATAATTGATCTAGATATTTTTGGAGATCCATAAGAATGGAGTTTGAGAAAGTTTACTGATCCTTGTCTAATCAGGAAACAGAATCAAATTTCTGACATCCAATGTTGTATTTTGTTTTGGTAAATAACTCAAAACGATGATGCTTCATCTGGTGCAATAAGCCAATATAAAACGTCCTTAATTCTTCACTCCTATTAGAAGCAAAATACTTCTTGAAAGTAAAAAAAAAATTAACAAAGAATACTCAAATGGAATTGAGTACTTCGGTTGCTAGTCTATCGTGATTTATAAGTCTAAAAACAAAAAAGAATAAGTATTTTTTGTTTAAAAAAAAGTGGGAAAACTGGAACCGGATTAGAACCGAAATCGAAATTCGGGACCGGTTCTAGTCCAGTCCTTAAAAAAATAAAAACAGTCTCGGTCCTAAAATCTAAAAACCAAATTTTATTATTTCGGTTCCAATCTTTTTTAAAACTGGACCGGACCAGTTTTTGCTCACCCCTATTCTCAGGTCTTTGGCTCTCCTTGAGGTAGAGCACTTCAACTTTAGAGAATTGTTCTACCTTCAGGGAAGAGGCAAAAAAGGGATGCAATAAAAAAGATTCCACTAATCTCACAAAGATGGAAACTGAAACACACACATACACTCAGATATAACTCACTGAGGAGAGGTGGCGACTTGTTTCTTGAAAGCTTCAAGATTTGGAAGAAGATGAACTTTAGTTTTTTATTCAAAATGTGCTCCCAAGAGCAGCCCTTAATGGCGGTATAAATACAACAACAAAAGCATAAGTTAAAATTAAAGTGCTAACATCTTCTTAAAAAAAAAAAAGAGGGTTGAACTCAAATTAGTCTTGGGCTCAGACTTCCTTGTGAGAAAAAGTCTCTCTGTAATTAAACTAGGTGGCAAAGTAAAAAATGTCCAAATTTCACGTTTCAACCTATTCTAGAAATCTTGAGATGTCAGCTACAATCTTCATGAAGCTCATTTTTTTCAAAACAAATAAGTAAGGCTGCCAAATATTTCAAATGCTCTTTGGAGGTCAGTGTACTTTGACATTTCCTTGTGAATTTGTGGGGTAAGCTCTCCCTTGCTTCTTTGCAAGCCACTTTTCCTACAAAAATTTAAAAGAAAAAAACTAAAACATAATGTTAGCCTCCATAGTGTTTGCCTTGTGTTAAGTTTTTGTGGCACATCATACGTAATTATAATCTCTTGCCAAGAGATGGTCATAGGGACCACATCAATTGCATGGTCTTGTATGTTCTATACAAGTTGTTCATTCGAGAATGTTTGACACATAATCATTCATCGCATGCTTGACATCTCCAGCAACTCCTCTTAGTTACTTCCACTTAACCTCCTTCTAATGCATATATTCTGAGACAATGTAGTTTTTATTCCTCAAAATGAGCCTCCTAAGCAGTTGAGAGCTGTGAATGTATACATTGTGCATACTCTAGCAAGGATGGGTATGGTTCCCAATGACATTGGCAGACAGATTTTCAAAAAGTGTTTCAACTACTTCATCCTCTACAGTCCCTTCTGAAGCTCTAGGTGAAAACGTCAAGTGTGATATGGTCGATGCCCCACCTCAACAATCTCCTTCTCACTCCGATAACATCCACTCTCATTGTGAAATTTCCAGGTTGGCGAAGAAGATCAATCTTATGGTAGCATGTCTATCTAGCTTCAGTACAAGTATAGAGCATCGCTTCAAGAATCAAGCTTTTTGTTTCATGGGTTTTCAACTAGAGGTTTCATCATGCCTTGATTCTATAGATCATCGTCTTGAGGAGTTTTCCAACACTTACTTGACCAATACCTTTGCCGATTGCCTCCCTCGATCGCTTGATGTTCCTCCTTTAGATATGTAGAATTAGAATTTAAATTGCACAGGACAATTCTGTGTTGATATTTCCAAATTGCCCTGGCTTGAATTATTTCTTTTTATTCACTATCTTGATGGGATTTTGCTTATATTTTGATAATGGCTTTGGTTGATTCTCTATTTCTTGTTCATTTGTATCTATTTTGATTGCTCATTATATATTGAACTCTTTGTTGCTCTGGATTTGGAATGTTTGTTTTTTTCTTCTAAGGGGAGTCTCAAAGAAATGCTACTCTGTCCACTATATTTTGTTTTACAGAGAAAATGAGATATTTAGAGTAATGTTGGACTTATACTCAAATCTAACAATCTAATTTAAACTCTGATGTGATATTTACCTATCATTCACTCATTAATTTATGTAATTCATTAAATATATCTTAACAATTCTCTCAATTAGTGGATGATGCCTAAGCACCATGACATAGAGTGAAATTAGATGTGAGATTAGGACATTAACATTAAGATAAATGATGAATAATTAAAATAATAAATGTAAAATTAGATTGCAAAATTAGAGGGTAAAAGTTAGTAGGATTACTCTTACCTTTATGATCAATTTATTTTTAGTGAATATCAATTATACGTGGAAAGTTATAATAAATATAATACAAACAATACATATAGAAATAATTCCAATAAATCACAAAAACTAGCCTACATCATTATAAAAATTGTTTAATTAGCATTGTATTTACACAGAATATCTGTGTTCTAAGAGACATGGGAAGTTGAGTTAAACGGTCAAACTGACATATAGACATTTATACGGAATTCTCCGTCTGCCTGCTGTCTGAGAGACTTAATTGTTCAATTTCCGCCATTTTTTACTGTAAAAAACAAGCCCGTCCTTGTCAAAGCTTTTAGGCCCTCCCTATCTTCCCCTATTCCTAACTACTGCTGCTTCTAATTGCAGTCTTGAGTGGATTAACTTCGGCAAATCTCATTCCCAATCTGTCAAATACTCTGTTCGACCCGACTCAAGACAAGTCATCCGCTGCTGTTACGTACGGATACTTCGGACCTTCAATGCATTAATGGCGATATCGTCCGTTTCCCAGGACTACTTCTGATTTCACCCCATGAGATTATGGTAGGCTTCTATAGTGTTGAGTGGTCCAAATTCAGACTCAAATATTTATTGCGCAGTAAATCCAGCCTTACTCGAAATCCCTAAAATCTCCAGAAAAACCCAAAAAGCTACAGCTGTATTGGACAGAATAAATTGTATTGTTGCCTTGGAAACACGGAAGGATTTTGGAACTTCTGATATTGTGAATCATGAAGAAGAGAGGCTCTGTTTCTTCGCACAATCTGAGCACATTTCCTAGCCCTCCAGGATTACCAAATCACTGGGAAAATAATGCGATGAACCAAAAGGGTTGGAGCTCAGAGCGCGTTCCACACTCGAGTGGAAGTAGCAGAAGGAATATCAGTGTTTCTGGGCTGACTCCATTTTATAGTGGGAGGACTTTACCTTCCAAATGGGAGGACGCGGAGAGATGGATTGGTAGCCCAGTTATGGGAAATGGGGTGAGCAAGAGTTTACAGTCTCTCCCTCGGCGGCGAGCCAAATCGAAGAGTGGTCCAATTGTGGCGCCGCCTACGGTGGTGACTTACAACCCGAGTTATTCGCCTGCTGTTGGGCGAAATTTCATGGCGTGTTCCGCTCTTTCTACCGGTGTTCTTGCGGCTGATTCCGTTTCTCTTTGTTATGGAGGTGGCGATGAGGACTACGGTTTGCATTCTTACATTTCTTCAAACCCAGAAAGCTATATAGAGCAGATAGCTTGTCCACCCAGATGGTCAGACATTTTGAGCGAATCATCGTTGCCCAGCTCTCGTGGTATGTTCTTCCTCCATTGCTTAGCCACTTTCAACAAAACCCTTTCCCCAGCATTTCTATTCTAGCAAACTCGTTCATGCAATTGCGATAAGTTCACCGAGAACGCGATCAAACACCAAACATAAGTTTCAATTCCACACGAAACCAAACCATACGGTTCTAAGATCCCAGTCTTACACCACCAATTTACTATGAAAATCAATTGAAGAAATAGAACGCTAAGACATCAAATCATTGATAGCTTATGAAAATCCTCGTACTCCTTTTCCTGTCAATTTGAGTGATACATTGTCATATGTCATTTTAGATTAGTGCCATTGAATGAATTCTACAGATGAGAAATATGATGGTCAAAAGGAAGCCATGGATGCTTGCACTGTTTCACAACGAGATATGGCGACCGAAATGAGCCCAGGGGACGCCACAGAGTCATCGCGTAAAGGGAAGTCTTCATTTTCGTCGTCTTCTTCTCCGACCCTACTGTCCATTGTGGAGACGCAGAGTAACCATGTTTCTAAATTAGAAGTGAGGGATGTGCAGGTGGATAAAGGAACCACTGTTATTTGGTGGTCCAAAGGGCAAAAAGTGGTCAAATCCACTAAGAAAGCTCCTCCTGATCTTGTACATTTAAATCATAATTCCATAGAGGCTGGAGCTTCATCTTTGGATATTGCAGAGGCAGCCATCAACGTTTCCAAGTATGCAATGAATTGATTGTCAATCTTCTTGATACCTTTCGTTTAGTCTAATTTCAGTTAATTGAGCTTGTCTAAATTTTGGCGTACAAGCCACCGTATTTGGCAATGCAAAATGCACTAGTGATTATAAATAAAGTATTCTTCATGAGAAATCCAGGTTGCAAAGAGAGGAAGCCAGAATAATGGCGTGGGAAAACTTGCAGAAAGCAGAAGCAGAAGCAGCTATCCACAAACTTGAGGTTCTTCTCCATCGTTTAGTATTAATATTATCATAATTTTCCGGGTATATACCAGCAAATAAAGGACATTCAAAATATTACACGCTCTTAAGATCAAATCCTGGTATTCACATTTTACAATTTCTCATATTTTTTGGCAAATCAATTGATATGTCGTGGCAAAGGAGGGATGTTTTCTGAATTTGAAACCCATTTTCTTACCCAGTTTTATCCTGTCTCCTTTTTGAGATTCATTGGGCCATTACTAACTATGAATATTGTTTCAGATGAAACTGGAAAGGAAGAGATCTTCATCGATTGACAACATATTAACCAAGCTGAGAAAGGCGCAGATGAAAGCACATAAAATGCGAAGCTCATTATCGGTCGATCAAACAAACCAAGTTCCCAAAACCTACTTCAGACTTTTATGTTTTCGTTTCCGCCAGCATGTTCGATTGGGTTCGATTAGCCGATACTTCACATGCCATCAATCATAAATGAAGGTATTCACGGTTATAGGATTGAAATCCGGTCAACCTAATTGATATCCTACCAGAAACTTGTAATTGGTTTTGTCAACTCTTCAATCCAAACTATGTTGTATAAAAACATTTTAGTTAGGAGTGGGTGGACCGTAGAGAATTTCACTTGTATTCCTCTGCTTGAAGGATTGCCGTTGTTGAGAAATTCAATAAAGTGTATGCCTTCTCAAATGTGGAAATTATGGGTCATTGTTAAGGTTGTTTCTATGGTTTCATTTTGGCTAAAGAATACAGATTGGCCTCGCGCACATGATCAATGCCAGAGGTAGACCCACAGTGATGGCGCTCTACGAGAATAATGCACATGATAGATTTATTCATTCATTGCACATTATGGCCCCATCACCATCACCTCACCACGCTAAAACTGAAAAAAAAAAAAAAAAAAACCAATTCTAAGCTAAAACTTTTGAATAGGAACATATCCATCTTGTTGTAAGGTTTCTCTCTTAGATTAAACACTGCTCTCCGCAGTGATGATTTCATATAGATAGTTAACAAACATCCATTATTAAACCTATATTATTTATAATCAAATAAGAGCCACTTAAGTGATGTTGTATAATTTTTTTGGGTAATTATCGATTTTAACCATGTACTATGCACTTTATTTCAATTAGCCCCATGTACTAACAAAACTGACAAATCAAATCCTGTACTTTTATTCTGTTGTCAGTTTTGACCTTCCATCAATAATTTCGTTAAACTTTCATTTAAAAAATTACCAAACGATATTGGATTCACTTGAAATTTTTACCACATGTTCAGTACTTGATGAGAAGATAATTTGAAAATTGTTGTGATTTTTTAACACATGTACGATTTATTGTAATTTTATTTTAATAATTTATAAACGTATTATAATAAATCATACAAGTTTTAGAAAATCATGAAAACGTTTCTATTATCTACTCATGATATGGTGAACATGTGAAAAAAATTTTAAATAAAACCAATATCGTTTGGTATATGTTTAAAAATTAATTTATAAAGTAAAAAATAAACTGAGATTAATTTAAAAAAATACTAAAATATATTGGATTTATTTGAAAATTTTTCCACATGTTCACCAATAATAGAAAACTTTTCGTGATTTTCTAAAAATTGTATGATTTATTATAATATTTTTATAAAATACTAAAATAAAATTACAATAAATCGTACATGTGTTAAAAAACACGAAAAATTTCAGATTATCTTCTAATCAAGCAGTGAACATGTGGTAAAAATTTCAAGTGAATCCAATATCGTATGATAATTTTTTAAATGAGGGTTTAACGAAATTGTTGATGAAATGTCAAAACTGATAACAAAATCAAAGTACATGGTTTAGTTTGCCTATTTTTTTAGTACATAGGGCTACCTGAAATAAAGTGCATAGTACATGGTTAAAATCGATAATTATCCAATTTTTTATAATCACACTTAGTTTTTTTTTTTTTTTTTAAATAATCAGTTGTTAAAAAAACAGCAATTTTTTGATAAATTAATTTCATAAAAGTGATTTATTATTTTTAATTATAATATTCAGTTATTAAATTACATAAAAGTACACAAAAACTGAGAGAGAATAAAATAAGTGTGGTAGTGTGAGCAGCTAAATGTCATTATTAAAAAATTCAATGAATTAAAATACAAATAAATTTATTTTGTAATCACTTCTGGATTATAAGGAAATAAAATCTAAAAAAGTACATTTTTCACTTGTCAAAATTGTTGTAACTTTAAAAAAAAACCCCTTTATTGTTTGCTATCAAACAGTTCATGAAAAAAAATGGTAAACAATCTCAAACAGAACCTAACATAGTTCAAATCGGACATCCATGTGCATAAATAGAGTTTCAGCATAGCCAAATACCCCAACATAAACAAAATAATAGAAGATAGGATAAACTCCAAAATAAATCTGGAACTTAGCAGATCAGTAAAATCAGTATGATAATCTAATTTTTGAAGTATATGAACTCAAACTATGCAGCATGAACAAAATGCAACCCGGTTTTAAAAACTTTTCAAAAAAAAATTGTGGCAACTGTGGGTTTTTAATATTTATATACTGACACAAGTCGGTGCTTGATTGGTGATCTCTCTCGTGTGTGGAATTGAAGCTTCGACTCTTGTCCAACACTTGCAGCTTTTAACCAATTTAGAATCCCATTCACAGAAACAGAGAAAATGCAACAATTGATACACCAAAAAACTTTTTTGCTGAATTTTATTATTAAAAGCCTCCCATTTATATATCCTTCTGTAAGTAGATGTTGTTAGACTTAATTTTGTAAACTAACAATTCTATAGAGAAATCCTTAATGCCAATCTCAATATTTTCTTAGCAGATCAAAGGCCAAAAGAATGGAAGATGACTCACGGTTTGACCTAGGGACCATAACATTTGGTGTGTTAGGTTAAGTTCAATCTATCATCAAACTCAAACCTAACAACTGGTTTCTATACATTGGCCTTCAGAAATTATTTAAATGTTAAATCTCATCTTTATTTGATCAACGATGTAATACCTAGAAATTTTGATATACGACTTCATGTTAAAGTTACATGTGGATTGCTATGTAATTGTAGTTGGTTGATGTTTGATTGTGTTAAAGTATAGATTTATTAATGTGATGCTAGAAAATGGGTGAATTTCTAAGAATTTAGTAAGTTTGATGTAGGATTTTTTGCACTTAAGTGATGAATGGTCGACCCATGCAATACATGTCGACCTGATCATTGGAAATTCAAACAGATTAGTTGAAGTGTTGACCAATGTACAGAAGGGGCGACCTATACATTGAAAATTACCGGTATTCTATCTATGTCAAATCACAAAAATAAAGGAAAAAAATAACCAAGTAATGTTATACCGGACTACTTGTCTTCTTGTAGTTGGATCTCCCAGTTTTTGGAATGCACCAAATTCTACTTGCACATCCAAATTTGGATCCACGATAGTCAAAACCTTGGAACCTCCTTCTTGGATTCTCGAGTCTTCCTACATTTGGATAGGGTTCTTAGTCTTGGTCGGAGAACCTCCTTATAAGATTATCGGGTCTCACCATAGGTAAGGCTCTCGGGAGAGTTCTCCAGAATTTCGCTTGCTATGGATCTCCATAATGTGTTGCATGCCAAGTGTTAGGTTTCTAAGTTGTTGACCTAGGTTAGTGACTTCTCCACTAAGACCATTCAATTGTCCTTGCAAGCTTGACTCTCCTTCTCGAGGGATGTGAGTCTCGGGTTGGGGAATGTTCTTACCCCGGTTCGATTCTTGAGTCATATCTTGGTTTGGTTCTCGATTAATGCCAGTCCTAGTTTTCATGTGATTTCTAAGGTTTTGGGAAGGGTAAATTGTAATTAGGTTTAAGCTGATGCTAAATGTTAGGGAAGGAAAAAAGACAGTAAACCTAACTAGAAATTTAACCTAGAGTGTCTAAAGTTTGGCAGAAATTTTGGAACGCAATTTTGAGAGCCTAAACGATGTTGTTTTGGAAAAAAAAAACATGAATATCTCAGACATAGCATGTGACACCGTTGTAGAGCTCTTCGAGAGCTTCGATTTGCTGGGTGGCGCGTGAAAATTCGACACCGGTAGCCAAAGTTATGGTTGTTTTAAGTTGGAAAGATCAAATTTACTAACAAGTTTAAAATCTACTAAATGATGGCAACCGATTCGTACATGCTCTTTAAACACCTTAATGAACTTAGTATATACTCTAACTTGAGAAGACAACAAATTATCTTATCAGCAGAATGTTCTTAATTAAAATTCTCAGCCAAGTATATAGTGAAAGCGACAGAAAGCAACACCAAAAGTAGTAATTAATATAGGTTGTGTACTTTCACTAGCTTTTACTCCTTTTAGTAACGTTTACTTTACCAATGCAATTCAAATGTAAAAGGAAGATGCTCTTCAACATATTAATGTATGAAACAGCAGATATTAGACATAAAGCTCGGATTTGAAATATTTAAACAGTAGCAAACTAGAACAAATAGAACACTAAAAACAACATAGCAGCTCAATTTTCTTGAAGTGTGACAGCAAACAAATCGATCCAAATATGTTTTCCTTTTAAGCACTAATCATAACAGGTAGATAAACACGTCTGAGCAGAGTTATGCAGCAAATGTACATCATAAAGAACTGCAAATAACATAAAAGAACAGAAAGGTAAAATTTTCTGGTTTCTGGTTTTCAAAAAAAAAAAAAAAAAAAAAACAGCAGAACTAATCATGATTTCAACAAATAGGTTTTCATACTTGAACCTTAACAACTTTTTACTTATGCTGTAAGGATAAAAACACAATAATAGATAACATTTTAGTGCTGGAAAAGTAAAACACACAGCAGCCAAGTCACCAACTAGAAAGGGAAATAAAACATTTAAGTACATAGTTTGTTGGCCAATGTTCTACCAAAAGAGGAAAGAAACTTGCAGCATGAAAATGATAGAAATTTTTTTAAAAAACTCATGCTCAAGTCTGCAGACAACTAACAAAACATTATGGAAAGTGGTCTTTGCAAGAAAATAAATGAGATGATAAGAAAAACAGCAAGAACACCAAACCGAATAACAAGAATAGCAAGAATCGTGTTTTGATACACTCGGTTTTGGGCAACCAAATGGGTTTGGGAAACCAAATCAACCTGGTTTTCCTCACCCTAAGGGAGCTATCCAAGCTCTGATACCAAATGTTGGGCTCCGACCTGCGAACACGGTGCAAGAAACTCAAAAGAAGATCGTTAATTTCCTGGTTAGCAAAATCGAGAAATCTAAAAATGGAAGATGCAAATGGAATATCAAAAGTGCTCGGGATGAAACAAAATTTTAAGGGAGTTTAGTGAAGTGAGTGAGGTGTGTGCTGGTAGAAAACGAGGTCCAGATTCGTTGATATGAAGAAGTTATGGGATGTTTTCGAGAGTCGGACAATGGGTGCTATTATGAAGCTTTTGGCAAGAGTTTTCTTCCAAGGAAGATAACTCGATTCAATGATCAGTTAAGGCCACTTCTTGCTACTTTCCACTCTCAAGAGAATGGAGAAGAAAATGGAAAAATCCGTTCTTTCAAGCTACAAAGCTTAAAGAATAGTTTTGGGGGCACAACCCCTCGGTTGTTGTCAACCGAGCTTACCTTTGGTGCCTCTTGCTCCAAGCTCTTCTAATGGAGAGAATAAAATCCGAGTGTGCTCATTAACATTAGACAAAAAAACGTACAAGCACCAATGCCATGAATATATATGTCTAATGGTGGTAGGTTAGGGTTTTGAGTGGGTTGGGCCTTCATTTGGGCTTGCAAGCCATGTCTTCAACTTCAAGTGGGCCAAACCTTTAACCAAGCCACCAACTAATCCTAAAATACCTAACATGCATGCATATAATAAAGTTTAACAAGAAAGACCAACGTTTACCAATAAGTTCAAAATAAAAAGTTACAAATATCAAAGCTCGGGAAGACAAATTTCCATGTGAGCATTAAGATCGCCTCTCTTGCCCTTCCACATGATGAGGTGCTTTGGTTGGTCCACGTCCATAGCATTAATCTCCCACTTCAAGTCTCCCACGGTGTCCTCCAAATCTTCACACGATCCATTACCTGTAAAAGAGACAAGTGTGTAAGTGCATGGATTAGTTAAATGTTGGGCTCGGACCCAAGATCGTGTAATGGGCCTATGAGGCACAACATTTAGTCTTTTAGAATGTATTTTTTTGTAATAGTCTTCAAAAGGATGCTGAACCAAGGTGAACCAAAGGCTGAACCTGCTGAACCAAGGAGAACAAAGGGCTGAACCAAAGTGCAAAGAGGTGAACAGGCCTAGAGAAGCATTGCCAGCGAACCGAACTACCAGCATTTTGCAGAGGCATCCAACGGCTACATTTCTAGCCGTTGCCCGACGAATTTCTAGAAGCGCTTCTCTCTTTGTTCTTCACCGATTCTTCGCCTGTGTATTTAAGCTTCCACTGTAGCATTGTAAACGTTTAGTCATTGAGTCGAATATTTGGAAATCAAAGAGAGAGTTCTTTCTGCTAAGAGAAACCCGAGAGGTTCTCTGGTGCGTAGCCAACGTTCATCGCCTGAAGGCTTCACCGAGATTGTTCCCTCGAGTCTTGGATGCTTGGAGGAGCACTTATAGCTTTGTTCTTCTCTCCCTCTGTCAAAGAGTGGATGACAAAGAGAAGATGAGCAAAATCCTATTCCCGGTGCTGTGAAACTGTCTCTGGCAAAGACGAGTTTCTCACCCAAAGCTTTGTAGCTTCTGGGCCAGCCCTGGGATCCCTCTCCATTCACCGTCGGCTACTTTTGAGGGAGAAGCAATGAATGGTAAGGCCATTTCACCCTTCTGCTGGAGTTCTTCTTCAAGAAGCAGAGCTTCTGTCTTTGGCAACAACCTTCGCCCAAAGACCTGGCAAGGGTCCTTTCCAATCTCCAACGTTCTTGCAGGTTATTCTCAGTCCTCTCTGGCCGAGAATCCCGCACACCCATTTCGTTTAAAGCATGTTACATTTCCTGTTTTCTCTCATCTGTTCTACCTTGTTTTTCATCTGTTTTAAGGTGTTCTTGAGCACCGATCATTGTTTCATTTTCATTGTCTTCCGCATGCATTTTCTAACCTCATTGCAGGCCTGTAGCTCATCAGCCTTGCACTTTAGGCTCTCAATCTAATCCTTGAAAGAAGTCTTTACCTGCAAAAAGAGATAAATTTGTCAGCACATAAATTAGGTAAAACTTGACCATTAGTTTTGGATCAAGTAAGGGATCTCCTAGGTATGTCATCCTCCCCAGGTAATTGAGAATTTGACCACAAATCCTTTAATTTGGTCTTCCCAGTGTCAACTTCATCGCCTACGTAAGGTGAAAGATCGTGGACGTTGAAGGTGGCCGATATGCCGTAATCTCTGGGTAACTCTAACTTATAGGCATTGTTGTTAATATGCTCCAACACCTTAAATGGGTCGTCATCTCCAGGAAGTAATTTGGATCGCCTCTTATCAGGAAAGTGGTTTTTCCGTAAGTGAAACCAAACTAAATCACCTTCACTAAATATTACCTCCTTTCGAGCTCTGTTCTCTTGTCTTGCAACCCTCATTTCTCTTTTCTATAGTTTTTTGCACAGATTCGTGTAATTTCTTTATCTGTGCAGCCTTGTCTACTCCTAATGGGTTCGCTAAATCCTTAATTGACAGGGGCACAAGGTCCAAGGGTGTTGAGGGGTTAAATCCATAAACAACTTTGAAGGGCGTCTATTGGGTCGTAGAATGGCTACTCTGGTTATAGGCTAATTCTAATACGGTTCGTAGTATATCCCAATCGGATAATATTTTTCTTACTACGCTCCGCAAAATGGTAACTATGGTGTCGCGACCCCAAACGGGACGCGACGTCTTTCTTAACATATTCTTAGAACTTAGAAATTTCCCATAAACATTTTTTTTGTTTGAACTCGTAAGAATTTAAAACGGTCGGAGCTCAAAATTTAAACTCGACTAAATCCTTTAAAGTGAGTGAAAAAATGTTCGCAAAATATTTTGGATGGAAAACATTAAAGTTGGTTTGGTTTTTAAAAGAAAACAAAAAAAATCCAAGTTGGTTCGGGTAGGCGCGCACACCCTCAGTGCGCGTCGCCCAATTGTCGCACGTGCGGCGGCTGCTCATCTCGCCTACTACCGCGCGCCGACACCTTGCAGTTGCGCGCATAGTGTACGTTCAGCTCACACGCGTGGCACACGTGCCGCCGGGTGCACACACCAGATGGCCGGGTGCACCAGGAAAGAGCAGATCGATCGCCCCTTTGTCACGATCGATCAGCACCCTCTCGGGTGTCATCGTTCCTTCACCTGCGTAGCCGATCGATCGCTCCTCTCACCTGCGGCATAGGACAGTACTTGATTTGATGGCCAACGTCATCACATCGAAAACATTGGCCCGTATAAAGCTTGCATTTGCCGAAGTGGTTATTATGGCATATAGGGCACAGAGGAATTTGGGGAGCTTGAGGAGCCCCTTGAGGTTGCTTTCCTTTTCCTTGGTCGACATTTAGATTATTGGGCCTTTTAACACCCCTCTGTTGTTACTGCCATCCCCTATTCTGCTGGGGCTGCCACCCCCTATTCTGTGGTGGAGGTGGCTGTACATCTCTTAAAAACTTCTTTGACAGCTCGCGTTGTCCCTGAACCTTCACCTCTAGCTCTTCCAATTCAAGGCCTTAGCCATCACCTAGAAATATGGTATTGTAACACCCGATTCTTTTACGGGATTTATTAAATTGAATATAAATGGCATTTTTGTAACTATGTCAAATTAAGTCGGATTCATAAAAAGAAAGCGTAATTACGATCCTAATAATTAATAAGGATTTTAAGAAAGTTTCGGGAATTTTAGGAGTTGTAACACTAATTTTACGAAAATTACGTTTATCGTAATATAAAGGATACTTTGGTAAAAATAGTAAACGAGGTCAGAATTGTAAACGGATAGTTTTAATAGAACCCTTGTAATAAGTTGGAGTAATTGGCGAAATAAGGAAATTTGGAGAAAACGAATCGTCAGCTAATTAACGAAATAAAGGATGAAACAAATAGAAAATAAATGAAAGGCAAAACGGTAAATTGCCAGGTCAATTTTAATAAAAACCACACTTCTCTCTTTTCTCCCTCATTTTCACGATTTCCTCTTCTCTCTCTAGCGAAATTCTCAGGCGACGAAGCTTTCTCATGGCCTCCTTCCATTTCGACGATCGTTCTTTCTCTGATCAACCTCCATTCTTCGCGATTGCTTCCCCAATTCCGACACTAGGTACGATTCTAAGGTTTTAGGAAAGTTTACTTTGATTTTTACGGAGTTTAAACGATTAGAGTTCGTTTAGGGTTTCGTTAAAAACGTGATTTAGGGTTTGAAATCGATAGGTTTACCGTAGTTGTGGATGTAATGGACGTATTGAACGTTGTTGGACGAAGTTAAGTCGATTTGTGAGAAGTGTTAAAGTTTGAGGATTTTAGGGGTTTTTGGAAAAACTCGTTAATGACGGTTTCGAGGTATCGAGCGTTAATTGTTGTTAAAATGCCTCGATTAGTTAAGTTAGAATTTTAGGAATTTTCTTAGTTAAGGATTTCGTTGATTTGGACGTTTAAGGTTTAAACTCGTTTTAACGACAATGTTGTGTAATTTCCTTAGGTGAACAAAGCTCGTGGACGGAACTTGGTTTGCAACGGGCACGAGGTAAGTTCTCGTGACTTACTATAGCCGATTGGCCTACACCGTACGTCGAGGTCGCGTCGAGGATCATTGGAGTTTTGTTTACTTAAATGTTTGGTTGGGTAGTTATGATTAGTTCTTTTATAGGTTATGTTTTATTGTCTCGATGGTATGTATGATGTATGTTTACTTTAAGCACTTAATTGTTTATGCATCATGGTTTTCAATTATACATAGAAAATGAATTTCCGCACTATGTTTTCATGAAAAGAGATGTGGCCTGAAAGGGGGCTATTGATCTATTGTGTATGCCAAAAGAGGTCTGTCACAATACCACATCGCCTATAACGAAATGAACCTACGTAATCTGTTATCTGGTCACGCGAGGTGGGGCTCAGGCACGGCTGTATGCGAATGTAAGCGTGTACCCCCCCTCCCCTCCGTTAGGTAGAGAGGGTTGTCCAATCGTGGGACGTGTCCTCTTCATCTAATAGGCTGAGACCTCGGTGATATTCTGTCTGCGACGTAATGATAAGAAAATGTTGCATGATTTCTGAAACTCATTTGCACAGCATGCATTTACATTTACGAAACTTGCTGAGCCTTTAGCTCATAGTTGTCTGTATGGTGTAGGTGAATTCGAAACAGGTGAGGACGACGTTCCTCCACCCGATGTACAGGATGGTTGAAGAAGGACAGCTGCGGTGGTGTGCATGGGCAGTCGACGCGTATTTTGACCCGTGGGGGTAACAGTTAGGTATTTTGAGGGTTTTTGGATGTAATGGGTTGATGGTGGATTATTGTATAGTTAGAAATATTTTAGGACATTTGGTTCTGGATAGTTGATAGGTTTATGTTTTGATGTTTTTAAACGTTTCGATAAACTAGTTTTATAAAACGTTTTACTGAGTTTTATTTGGGTTTTATAGAAATGTTTGGAGATGTATTAGGTTATGCATGGATATGTTCGAGTTTTAGAAATATCCACGCAATTGGATTTCATAAAGTTCATTTCAAGTTGCTTGAGTTTAGGATACGTTTCGGTCGGGTTTAAATTATGATGTTATTGGGTTTATTGGTGAAGAAGATAAATTGTGAAGTTGTGTGCAGGGGAGGAGAGGAATAAGGAAAGAGGTGGCTCTCTGGAATGAAAATTCCAGAGAACCTGCCGATCGATCGCCATCGATCGGCAGGCGATCGCCACTCTCTGGAATTTTTCCAGAGAGTGGGGCGATCGATCGCCCATATGTGGGGCGATCGATCGCCACTAAAGTTTTATATGGGCGATCGATCACCCCTCTTTTTTTAATATCGGCGATCGATCGGCCAAATTGGCCGATCGATTGGCCATGTATATTCGGGGAGCATTCCCCTTTTTGCCCTCCAACTTGATGTTTTGTTGTTTTATTAATTTGGCCGATGGTTTTAATGTTTTATTTCAATTTGTTTAAACAGTTTAACAATTTAGATTGAAATGATTTTTCAAACAATGTCAACGTTTTGGATTTAGTTTTAGTTCCACTTAAACTGTAGGATAAAAAAAAATATTACGGGAAATTATGAGTACAGTGTAAGAGTCGTTACAGATATGTTGTGAATTCTTGCTGTCTTTACTCCCTTGTAAAGATCCAATTTTAGTCTCTATCTCTCTAGGGCTTGAATGAATTCTCTTCCGCCTTAGGTTAACTTCTAAAACTCTCCTCTGTCCCTTTCCTTTTTCCCTAACGGTTGAGATTAAAACAGAGTACAACAATTAAAATGGCCGATCAATCGGTTGTAGTGTAGCCGATCGATCGGCTTTCTCATAAAAATATTACTTCAGCCGATCGATCGGTTGGAATTCTCTGATCGTTCGGCTGAGCTTCTGCTCGGTTTTGATAATTCACCTTTACCAATCGTTTGCCCATAATTCTGCGATCGATCGGCTGAGCTTCTGTTTTCTCTAAAAATTCTTCATTTGGCCGATTGATCGCCTGAAACTTGACGATCGATCGGCTACTTCTCTGGATTGCTTTTCAATTCAGCTCTTTAGCCGATCGATCGCCTGATTTTCTACAATCGTTCGGCTACTTCTCGGCCATCCAATTTGTCTTTTCTTCTGCTTATTTTTCTTCTGTCTTTTCTCCTTTTTGATTCTTCACATACCTGTAATTCTTTAATTTCTCTACACACTTACACCAAAGTTATTAGTATCATTCACATACTTAACTAAAGCTTATCAAATCAAGTATAAAAAAATATAATAAAGTGTGTAAAAATACACACTTATTATGACTCTAGTCAAAACTCTAGCACAAAACTGGGTTAGCCACTCACTAGATATTCGATTTATGGTTCTTTTTTCAGTGCTGTTTTTATCATTGAATAATCAAATATGGCAGCATGTTTTCTTTCATTTTTTAAGCCTTCAAACAGAGGAAAATACTAAGGTAAAAATCAGTTTATACTTGTTGCACTTTTGACATAAGGATCGGCCAAGGTGAGCACCTAGTACTATTTGCCTTTTCTTTCAGTTTTGCTACTTTGTGTCTCTCGGTTTTCAGCTCATATTTGGATCTTGCTGGAGATTATTTTTGCATTACTATATGTCATTTGAATCCTATAATATATGCTAGCATCTTGATATAAGAATTGGTTGCAAATCGTTGTCAAGCACAAGTTTAAAATCGGCCATAAGCAAATGAAAATTCTGCTCTTATAACTTAAATTCCAGCATGTTAATCTTGAATAAATGTTGTGTTTTTAATCTTAGAACTTGCTGTTTTTGAGTTATAACATTTGCATTAAGATTATATCAATTGAATCTTGCTTAAAGTTGTGAAAGTTGTTAAGTTTTGGTTTGATTTATGATAATAGCAAGCATATTGCAAAACTATTTTTTCAAGGAGTTTACTAAGTATTTGTTACAAGTCCTAAGTTGTTTTATGAATTTCCATGCCAAAAATGTTTAAGCGTTGATTGTTTTTTCCACTAGTTATTGCCTTAGCTAGGAATTATTCCTAAGTGCCTAAAATTTGCCTAAGACACTAATTAGATAATCACCATCACTCATTTGGGATAAAACAACTTATAAAAGGATTAAAAATTGAAAATGACAAACTTAAATCTCAGACTTAATTAATTACTTAAAACTTAGAAATGACAAATAGAAGTGGATTTGCACGTGACCTAACACACAATCAAGAACCTAACCAAACTAGGGACACACCTCCTCCGGAGCACACACGACAAGAGGGTGAATCTAGCATGCAAGGTCAACTCAATGTCTTTAACGAGATTGGTTGGCACCCTCACACAACAACTCAAGGACGTATCCCTTGAAATGGCTCAACTTAGAGAACACATGACAAATAATCCCCATAAAGAATCAAATGAAAGAGACCCTTCACATGAAACCTCCTCGAGGATTAGACCCGAACGTCCTAGGCGTAGAACACCTATCCAAAGACCCTTAGGGGAAGATGAATGGGCCGAGCCCCGAAAAAAAAGGCCTCGTTATTATGAATCAGAGGATGAGGATTAGGTTGTAGATGAAGAAGAGCCATACTGCCTAAATCGTCGTAGGGACAACAATGACCTTCAAAACGTTAAGATCACCATTCCCTAGGGGTGGGCACGGGCCGGTTCGGTCTGGTCCCGAGCCCGGACCGAAACCGGACCAAATTTTTGGGATTTTATTTTCAAAGACCTGAACCGGCCCTGGGAGGGACCTGGACCGAACCTGGACGGACCTAATTTTCGGTCCAATCCCGATCCGGTCCCGGTTCCTCCCAACCAAATTTTTTTTTAAACATAAAAAAATCAGGGGTAAAGCAGAGCGACTGTGAGTGCTGATTTCAGATTTGTTCTCGGTGAAGACAGAGGAGAGGGATGAGTGCGTCTCCGTCAGCTGAGCAAACGAACACGTCAGCCATCGAGGCTTCGAGAGGGCTGAGTGGGTCGGGGCTTCGGGAGGTCTGAGTGCGTCTGGACTTTTGGAGGGCTGAGTCTGAGTGCGTCGAGGGCTCGGGGATTCGGTGAGTGTGTGTCTGTGGCTCTGTGCGACTTTGTCTGAGTGAATCGGTTGTTCGAAAAATCGGAGGTCGATACTGTGCGTTCGCCTGGTGTTAGGGTCGAGACTTCGCGTACGCCTTCGCGTTCGCCTTCGTTTGCCTTCGCGTTCGCCTTCGTTCGCCTTCGCGTTCGCCTAGTGTTAGACTTCGCGAAATCAAAGTCCAGACTCGCGTTCAACAGTCAGCAAAGGGTAGGAGACTCAGGACGAATTGGTTTAAATTCGGTCCTTCGCTCCGGTCCCGGTTCTTCGGAAAATCGGGCTGTGGACCGAGGACTGGACCGAAGGTCTTAGGTTCCACAGAACTCGAACCTGGACCGGACCGCGGTCCATCACCCAGGGACCAAAACCGGACCAAAATTATCGGTCTGGTCCGGTTCTCGGTCCGCGTTCCGGTCCTGCCCACCCCTACCATTCCCCCTTTCAATGGAACGTGTGACAGACATACCTTTTTGGATTGGGTAGATAAGGTTGAACGAGTTTTCGACTATCATGATTACTTTGAGAGAGTAAAGATCCAACTTACCTCACTAGAACTCACGGGCCACGCAGCACTATGGTAGTCCAACCTTAAAGCCAAACAAATGAGATCCATAGGATACCCCATCTCCACATGGAATTCCATGAAAGAATTGATGCACAAATGATTCGTTCTCCGACATTACAAGCACAAACTTTTTCAACAACTCCACAATTTACAACAAAATAGCCTCACTGTTGATGAATACCTCACTGAATTCGAGACACTCGATATGTGTTGAGCTATTGAGGAACCTGAGGAGCAACTCATGGCAAGGTTTTATTCGAGGATTAAATCACAATATAGGTGATGCGATGGAAACACAACAATTATAATCCATGGATTTGGTCGTTCAATTAGCACTAACGGTGGAAAGACAATTGAAGAGAAAGTGTAAGACCAACTTCCCTAGCAAATTTCCACCAAGAAATTTAGACCACGACAAGACTGTCCCGAGGAATGAAGAGAATAAGCCATTTAATCGTAGCTGGCCTCCTAAAGGACCAAGCACCACTAGCAATCCTACACCAATGAACAAAGCCCAAGTAAACCAACCTAACGGACAAAAAGCACGAGATGTTCAATGTTTTAAATGTCTAGGAAAATGACATTATGCCAATGAATGCTCTAATCGTCGTGTGATAGTAATCAAAGAATCGATTGGTGAATGGGAAAGCAAAAATGACAAGGGATAGTACAATAAGGACGACGAAGAGATATTAGAGGAGAGTGATCCAGAAGCCGATGACTGTACGGCTCAAGAAAGACGCTTACTACTAGTCATAAGGCGAGCCTTGATATCTAAGAATGTGGAAGAAGACTGTCAACATGAGAATCTTTTCCAAAGTCGTTGTGTAGTCAAGGGCAAGGTTTGCTCGTTAATCATTGACGGAGGAAGTTGTATTAATGCAGCTTCACAAGACATGGTCGGTAAACTAGGGTTGGAGACCACTAACCACCCTAAGCCTTACAAGTTGAAATGGTTATACGATAGATATGACATTAAGGTAACCAGGCAAGTAATCGTAGACTTCACTATTTGCAAGTATAAAGACTCGGTTCTTTGCGATGTTGTCCTAATGAATGTCAGTCATCTTCTATTAGGTCGACCATGGCAATATGATCGGAGAGTGAATTATGATGGATTCCTTAAAATTTGGTGGTAGGACAATCAATTTATTACCAATGACTCCAGAACAAGTGGCTCAAGACGATGCGGTGTGTAAAGAAGGAAATATCAAAGAAAACCTTTTCTTATTTTAAGCATGGGTTGATGTCAAGAAAAGAGCTAGAACACTCTCATATCAAGTGGCATCTTAATCCCCTTTTTGAGGAAGAGATGCCTTACAATTTGGGAGAAGTGTCAACATGGCATCAAGAAAGAAGGAGATAAGTGAAGAGAGTATTTTTGGAGTTTATAATATGATCATTAGTCCCCCTCACTCCTTTCCATATGTTGAAAGAATCAACTCTCCTTCACCACAATTTTTGAAGAAGTTAGCCTATTCCCTAGATCCTGCTTATTGTTCTACTTTCGTCCTTAGTGGACATAGGCGAAACAAGGGGAATTTTATACCAAATGTGCTCAACAAATGCCTTAATTTATGGGTGAGCCAACAAAACAACTACCCTCACCATGTGATTTTCATAAATTCTACCATCGAACCAGGGACAAGGAAGCCATTGATTTGGTAATCACAAGTGCTCTACCCTCCGGCTACTTGATCACTTGGATTTTAGAGATTAGTTGGAGCCAAGAGCATCTCAAGGTTCATTTGGATGTAGATTTTACATATGTAGTCTTAAAGATAAAAGGATTAATTCTTTGGTCAAAAGAGTATAATGGAAACGACATACTATCACATTCAGAATTCGACTACTTTGGAAACTTTCACTCCATCACTGAGCAATCACCCTTCAAAGTAGCTCACAAATTCAATCATTCCAACCTCGCCAAAGAAATTTTTGGTAAGACTACCTGACCACCAATAGTCTTCTTGTCATCCACATTGAATGTCCAAGATTTGTCTTCTTACATTGATAATTTAAGACGAGAAGAGGAGGCTGAATCATTGGATTTGAGGTCAAATCCTCAGCCACCCGGAGGGGATGACATGCCAAGGTGGCCTATTCCTAGATCGTAAACCAAGACCCATAATTTATTAAACCTTTTTACTAATGAGTTTACTTTTCCTTTTCTTGCAGGAGTTGATCTTATTGGAGACCTCACTTGGAGCACTTGGATGGACTCCTCATTTGACCCAATGAGAATTTGTCTTCCCAACCCATGAATTATTGTAATTTTTATTTTGAACTTATTTGGTAAACTCTAGCCTTCTTGTATGAATTATTTATATTGCATCATGCATTAGATTGAATGGTTATGATTAGATGTATGATGGTGGATGATGAGTTGAAGACTTAGCCAACAAAGGAGAAAAGCCCTTCAACAAAATAGACTCAAATGGAGACTTGGCCCAAAGGAGAGCCCACATTTAAGGTATGAAATTTGCAGGTACAAGTATTAGTGGCATTAAGGATCAATGACATGGCCAAAATTCAATCATTGATCAAGGCATGGCTCGGCTACAACATGGATCGCTGATCTGGCACGCGCGGGCAGCAGGTTGGCATCAAGCAGGCGCGCGCGGGCAAGCACGCTGGAGCATCAGATCAAGCGCGCTGACTGCAGCGGACCGTTGATCGGAGCGCGCCACGGATTACAGCATTGGAGCGTCAGATCTGTCGAGGAGCTGCATCAGCCGTTGGATGGAGGCGCGCATGGATCAGGCTTTAGCACCATTGATGGCGTGCACTCGGCAGCATCCTGGACCGCCAGACGGGCGCACTGGCAGCATCCCACCAATCAGCTCGGGCGCACTGCTTGCTCCTCATGGCCACCGATTGCATCTCATCCAATGGCTCACCTTCACTCTTGCATTTTGCCAAACCCTAATCATCCACCCTAGGAATTTTCTATTTAAGTCATAGCATTGGTGTGTGTAAAGAACTTTGGCCATTTTATGAAATTTCTATTTCCCTAGCCGACGTGTTAGAAGACCTTCGGGTATTCCTCGATTTTCTAATCGAGTGGAGAAGTTCTCCATTGTTCCCCTAGCCCTCGGGTTGGTAGGTGAACTCTTAGCTTTCCCTCACCTTTTTCTCTCTTGAGAGTTCAAGGTTCGAGGACGGAAACCTAGGCCTAACGGTGGTCATTTTTGTTGACTTAATTAGTGTTTAAGTCTAACTAAGTTTTTGATGATATATTTAAATGTTAAATATGTAATTTGATTATGTTTATTAAATGAGAACAATGATTTATGCAAGGATTTCAATCTATTGGAAATGCCCTTGGAAATGGTATTTAAGTTATCTAATGCATAAGATTAAGTGTACAGGACTAAATAGTATAACCTTTCTTGAATCTGTTTCAAAATGCCTAAGTCCACCGGTCACTAAACGACAAAGGCGGATGAGAGAAATGAAGAAGTTCACTGGTCACTAAACGACAAAGGCGGATGAGAGAAATCACCGGTCACTAAACGACAAGGCGGATGATATAAATGAAGAGTCACCTGGTCACTAAACGACGATGAGAGAAAATGAAAAACTCCACCGCTCGCTAGACGACAAAGGCGGATGTCTTCGAAGAAGAACTCCACCGCTCGCTAAAAGACAAAGGCGGATGTCTTCGAAGAAGAATTCCACCGCTCGCTAGACGACAAATGCGGATGAGATAAAAGCTTCATCATCCGATACCGGTTAGCAGGATATCGCTTTCTCATCCGATGCCGGTTCAACATTTTGAAGTTGCATCCACCGATGACAGTTCAAGATTAAAACAACATTGCCTTCCGCCAGATTTTAAATATAGCGCGAAAGCTACAGTGTACCTCGCCCAGAAGCTTAAAGTCCAGAACATTAATGGCGTCGGCAACTTGCGCTTTTAGAAAGCAACGGCTACCTGCATTTGTACGAAAGCTGCTCCAACGGTAACAAAGTTTCCATTATTGGATAAGGAGCATTGAAGTCAAGAGCCGTTTTAAAGACAGAGTATTTAAGCCAAGGTTAGAGCACGAAGGAACAACTTTTGCGAATTTTATTCTTGAGCCCTAACTTGCGATTAATCATACTCTGTATTGTTCAACTACATCTCTCGACTCCTAAACTTGAGAATTTGATTTGAGAGTTTGTAGTTTGTTGTACTCATTCATTCAAACTTGTAAAACCTGAAAGGCAGTGGATTGATGCCCGTCAACTTCAATCCAGATCTGTAAAAGGCAATTGATCGGAGCCCGGAATTCCGATCTGTTTATTCTCGAGAGGATAAAGTTAAGGATCTTCAAGGGGTGAACCTTGAAGCGTGGATGTAGGCAAGTTTTTGGCCGAACCAAGTAAAAAATCTTGTGCTTGTTTTTTTTTCTCTCTCTGTTATTTTTATTGGTGTGTTGATTTGCTGTGAGATTAATAATTTTAAAAAATACAAAAAGGTCTAATTCACCCCCTCTTAGACAATCTCGATCCTACAATTGGTATCAGAGCAAGGTTTGTCACTGTCTAAGTTGTAACACTCTGTGAAATATATATTTACAATGGCATTCAACACTAACTTCACACACGTAGAAGGTCAAGCTACAAATAGACCTCCTTTCTTTGATGGTAGTGATTATGTTTATTGGAAGGCTAGAATGAAAATATTCGTTCAAGCCATGGACAATAAGACTTGGTGTATAATAGAGAATAGTCCTTTTAAGGCCATGAAAACTGTAGATGGGAAAAGTGTCCCTAAGGACTCTACTGAATTATCTGAGTTCGATAAGAGAAATCTGAGCCTTAATGCCAAGGCAATAAACACTCTGTACTGTGCTCTGAATAGAGATGAATTTAATAAGGTACAAGGGTGTGAAAGTGCTCAAGAAATTTGGCACTTATTAGAGATCACACACGAGGGCACAAACCAAGTGAAGGAGAGCAAACTGAATATGCTCATACATGAGTATGAATTATTCTCTATGCCTTAGGATGAGTCTTTCTCTTCCATGTTTACAAGATTTACTAACATAACTAATGGTTTGAAAGCTCTTGGTAAATCTTATTCTAGTGAAGAACAGGTCAGGAAGATCCTCAGATGTCTTCTAAGAAGCTGGCAGCCAAAGGTGACTGCAATTCAAGAAGCTAAGGATCTTCAAGCTCTAAAGCTTGAAGAGCTCATTGGATCCCTCATGACACATGAGATCACAATGAGGTCAAACGAGAAGGAAGATCTCAAAGAAAAAGAGGCTACAAAAAAAAAAGATATTGCTATGAAAGCCTCCTCCAGTAAACAAGATGTATCTGAGGAAGAAGATGATGATGATGATGAGGATATTGCCCTCATTACAAAGAGGTTCAGCAAATTCCTCCAAAGAAAAAGAATGCAAGGAAGGAGATTTCCAAAGGTTGAGAAATCTCACAAGGAGAAGGAAATCACATGCTTCAGGTGTGGAAAGCCGGGTCACATGAAGGCAGACTGTCCACAAGCGAAGATGTAACAACCCCAGTAGGGCCGAGACCAAACCATGACTCCTTTAGACTTGTTTGTATATCTTTACTGTTCTTATTTAGGATATGCCCCTATTCATTTTTTTTTTAAAAAAATCAAACTTAACTCAAGACATCTCACGCGATTTATTAAACATTGCTCAGTTAATGAAATACAGTACACATCTGCCGACGGGCAGTGTAGAATGCTTCAGCCGATGAGCGGAAGCTCCAGCTTTTAATCTGCATCTACCGATAGAGAAATAAACCCACATCTACCGATGGTCACGTGCCCGCCACGCAACACATCTATTTCTTTCCAGCAGTAGACATCTACCAATAAACATGTGCAAACCACGTGCTCCTTTAATACATCTTCCGATAGAGTACATCTACCGGTGATTAAAATACACTACATCGCCCGATGACCAATCAGTAAAACATAAAGCTCACACATGCCGATAGCTAGACGACAAGCACAGAGCTCGCTTCAGCCGGTAGTGAAAACCTACATCATCTGGTTACCATGTGCAATACACGTGACTCACTTACTTCATCCGATAGAAGACATCATCCGATGAACAACAAACGTTCGCCATCCACCGGTGACGTCAGCCGGATGATGCACTCGTCTGACTCCTATCTCACAGCTCCTACCGATGACATCAGCCAGATGATGCGCTCATCCAACTTCTGTCACACGGCAGTAAAACCTGAAAATCTTCAAACAACTCATACCGATAGAGGGTAACCTGTCTTTCATCAATCACATACTTCGTAGACATAAACTTAAACAGGTATCAATCCTAAACTCGACCAGAATATAATTAGCAGAATGATTAGTTAAAACAGATTCTTCCATACTCTTATAATCATTCCCAAATTTGGTAATCCAACAAGACAATCACAGAATCCAGTATTCTAAGGGAAATCTCACTCTACTTAACATTTGTTCGTCATAAATCTTACTGACATTATATGAGCATAACTATGGGACATTCTCGCCTGCCAGCCACAGACTTCCACCCTGAGCACCACCCTGCAACGAGCCTTAGACATCATCACTAAGTTTGGAATCTTCACCTGTTAAATCTTCGCCTACATCATAAGGTATAAACTATAAGCCTAATGCTTAGTAAGAAATGCAATACTATCAAGTATGCATGAATGCTCATTTTAAGAAACAAAAGCTCATAAATCTTTTCGTAATCATATTCCTACTCAAAGTCTTCATTCTTGTTAATCATTCAGTCATATCATGGTTCTTCATTCATATTCTTCATTCATATTCTTCATTCATATTCTTCATTCATATTCTTCATTCATATTCTTCATTCATATTCTTCATTCATATTCTTCATTCATATTCTTCATTCATATTCTTCATTCATATTCTTCATTCATATTCTTCATTCATATTCTTCATTCATATTCTTCATTCATATTCTTCATTCATATTCTTCATTCATATTCTTCATTCATATTCTTCATTCATATTCTTCATTCATATTCTTCATTCATATTCTTCATTCATATTCTTCATTCATATTCATCATTCATATACATCATTCATATACATCATTCATATACATCATTCATATACATCATTCATATACATCATTCATATACATCATTCATATACATCATTCATATACATCATTCATATACATCATTCATATACATCATTCATATACATCATTCATATACATCATTCATATACATCATTCATATACATCATTCATATACATCATTCATATACATCATTCATATACATCATTCATATACATCATTCATATACATCATTCATATACATCATTCATATACATCATTCATATACATCATTCATATACATCATTCATATACATCATTCATATACATCATTCATATACATCATTCATATACATCATTCATATACATCATTCATATACATCATTCATATACATCATTCATATACATCATTCATATACATCATTCATATACATCATTCATATACATCATTCATATACATCATTCATATACATCATTCATATACATCATTCATATTCTTCATTCATATTCTTCATTCATATTCTTCATTCATATTCTTCATTCATATTCTTCATTCATATTCTTCATTCATATTCTTCATTCATATTCTTCATTCATATTCTTCATTCATATTCTTCATTCATATTCTTCATTCATATTCTTCATTCATATTCTTCATTCATATTCTTCATTCATATTCTTCATTCATATTCTTCATTCATATTCTTCATTCATATTCTTCATTCATATTCTTCATTCATATTCTTCATTCATATTCTTCATTCATATTCTTCATTCATATTCTTCATTCATATTCTTCATTCATATTCTTCATTCATATTCTTCATTCATATTCTTCATTCATATTCTTCATTCATATTCTTCATTCATATTCTTCATTCATATTCTTCATTCATATTCTTCATTCATATTCTTCATTCATATTCTTCATTCATATTCTTCATTCATATTCTTCATTCATATTCTTCATTCATATTCTTCATTCATATTCTTCATTCATATTCTTCATTCATATTCTTCATTCATATTCTTCATTCATATTCTTCATTCATATTCTTCATTCATATTCTTCATTCATATTCTTCATTCATATTCTTCATTCATATTCTTCATTCATATTCTTCATTCATATTCTTCATTCATATTCTTCATTCATATTCTTCATTCATATTCTTCATTCATATTCTTCATTCATATTCTTCATTCATATTCTTCATTCACTTACCTGTATTCCTTAGCAACTTGAGCTCTTTTTCATTAGACTTCTTCACCTAAAACATTTACATTGCAGTAGTTAAAACAAAATCCTAATAGTCCTAATCACTAGCCACACTAGAGTCTAATAGCTTAAATCATTCTCGAATCCCTTAGTCTAGTTTCTCTGTGCACAGTCTGAAATCTAAAAACCATAACAGCTAGATTCAACTACGATTAATCAGGATTGATTATTTTAAGTGCCCAGAATCGATTCGGAAAGACATTACTAATATCGGGTTTTCAAAATGTCCTTATTGTTACTCGGCCATTGAAGAATCCAAAACTTCAACACATAGCTGAAAACAGAGTTAACAACTAACAGATGGCTACATTGCTAAACTCATACCTCGAGCACAAAGTGGCCGAGAGGTAAGCAAGGAAACCGATCGTCGAAGGAGGGATTTCCAGCTGACTGAGAACGAGAGCTCGGAAGAGAAGAAATCGTCGAGAGTAGAAGATGTCGGCTACAGTGGTTTAAAAATGAAGTTTGAACCCTTTCCATTTTCTTTAAATACCGGCCTCAAACCTCCATTATTACAACTTTGCCACACAACCTAGTTTAAATCCACATGTAATTAATTAAGCTTGGTAGAAAATTCTAAATCATGAAGATTGAATAATCATGACTGTTAATTCAGTTAGGAAGTCACCTGGTTGAAGTTGTCGGGTGTTACAGAAGAAGAATCCCAAGAAGTTTAAGAAGAAGGCTATGAAGGCTACTTGGGATGACAGTGAAGGTGACACATCTTCTTCAGAAGATGAGGAAGTGGCCAATCTCTGCTTCATGGCCAAGGAGGATGAGGTTAGTCATTCCTCTAATGATAGTGAATCTGATGATGATGATGGTGATATGGTTGATGCATTTAACGATTTGGTTAAACAATTCGGCATGCTTAAGACTAAGTATAACATGGTGAAAAAGGAAAATGCAAACATGGTAGAAGTGCATGCTAAGAAGTGTAATCTGCATGTCAAGGAGATTGATGAGCTTAAGAGCAAAAACGAAGATTTGAATAATATTATTCTGAAATTTACTAATGGCACCAAGTTATTTAAGATGTTACTAGGAAGTCAGAGAGCAAATTTTGATAGAAAATGATTAGGTTATGACAAGCCTAATAAAAAGAGAGTTTTTAAGAATTTTTTTGTTAAATCTTCTACCTGCCATGCATGTAATGAGATAGGACATAAGTCATTTGAATGTCCTTTAAAATTAGGTAAGAAGTCAGGTGATAAACTTCAATGGGTTCCTAAGGGAACCAGACCTAACACTAGGACCCAAAAGATTTGGGTACCTAAGAAGACCAATTGATTACTGTTTTGCAGGTTGAGTGCTCTCCTGGAAAGAACCAGTGGTACCTCGACAGTGGATGCTCGAGGCATATGACAGGAGACTCAACCATGTTTGCTGCTGTCAACAAAAAGAAAGGAAGTGTCACTTTTGGTGGAAACCAAAAGGGCAAAATTGTTAGCATCGGCAATATAGGTAACAGTTTTAATCCAATTATTGAAAATGTGCTTTTAGTTGAGGGATTAAAGCATAATTTGCTTAGTATTAGCAGTTATGTGATAAAGGATATGAGGTGATCTTTAAATCAAACTCTTGTTTAATTAAAGATGTATCTAGTGACAAAACTCTGTTTTCTGGCTATAGGAAAGAAAATGTTTATATCATTGACTTGGATAATGTTGTTTGCATTGATGAAAAATGTTTTGCTGTGAATTCTTCAAATGATAGTTGGATCTGGCATATGAGATTAGGACACGTAGAGATGGATATCTTAGCTAAGATTACTAAGGAGAATTTAGTTAGAGGAATCCCTAAGATATCCTTTGAGAAGGATAAGGTCTGTGATGCCTGCCAAATGGGTAAGCAGATCAAAAGTTCCTTTGCATCGAAGAATGCAATTTCTACTTCTAAACCGCTCCAACTTCTTCAAATGGACCTCTTCGGTCCTTCTAATATAGCCAGCTTAGGAGGTAAATTTTATGCCTTTGTTATTGTAGATGACTTCTCTAGATTCACCTGGGTATACTTTCTGAAGTCTAAGGATGAGACTTTTGATACCTTCTCTAGCTTTAGGAAAAGAGTTCAAAATGAAAAGGAGCTCACCATTGTTGCTATTCGTAGTGATCATGGTGGAGAATTTGAAAATGAGATATTTGAACTCTTGTGTCTCAAGCATGGAAATGAGCACAATTTTTCCTCCCTTAGAACCCCTAGCAAAATGGTGTTGTTGAGAGGAAAAATAGGTCTCTCCAAGAGCTAGCTCGGACTATGCTCAATGAGAATTCTCTTCCTAAATACTTCTGGGCTGAAGCTGTCTCTACAGCATGCTATGTACTCAATCGGGTCTCCATAAGACCTATTCTTGAGAAAACTCCTTATGAGCTTTGGCATGAAAAAATTCCTTCTGTTAAATATTTTAGAGCCTTTGGTAGCAAATGCTTCATTCTAAATACTAAGGATAACTTAGGAAAATTCGATTCCAAATCTGATCTTGAAATTTTTCTTGGTTATTCGCTTTCTAGTAAGGCCTATAGGGTATTCAATAGGAGAACTCTTGTTGTAGAAGAATCAGTACATGTCAACTTTGATGAGTCCCCCCTGCCCACAATCAATGTGGATGAGAATGATTCTTTGGATAGACAACTGGACTCTCTCTCTTTAGAAAAGCCAAGTGTTCCTCTTCAAGTAGAAAAATCTTTAGAACCTTCTTCTACTTCTCTAGATATTAATCTTGTCAAGGATGAAAATCCTGCTCTTCCTAGAGATTGGAAGTATGTTAAAAACCATCCAATAGATGAAATTTTAGGTGATCCTTCTTTGGGAGTTAAGACTAGATCCTCTCTTAGAAATCTATGTGCTAATGTGGCATTTATATCTCAAATAGAGCCTAAGAAGTTTGAAGAGGTCGAGGGTGATGAAAATTGGATTTTAGCTATGCAAGAGGAGCTAAATCAATTTGAAAGGAGCAAGGTATGAGAACTTGTTCCACGGCCTAAGGATCATCCCATCATTGGAACTAAATGGGTCTTCAAGAATAAATTAAATGAAAATGAGATTGTTGTCAGAAATAAGGCTAGACTAGTAGCTAAGGGATACTCTCAAGAAGAGGGTATAGATTTTGAGGAATCTTTTGCTTCTGTAGCTAGATTAGAGTCAATTAGAATGCTCTTAGCTTTTGCTTGCTACAAGAACTTCACACTCTTTCAAATGGATGTAAAGAGTGCATTCTTAAATGGTTTCATCAATGAAGAAGTTTTTGTTGAGCAACCCTTAGGATTTGAAGCTTTCGATAAAACCGACCATGTCTACAAATTAAGGAAAGCTCTTTATGGTCTTAAGCAGGCTCCTAGAGCTTGGTATGATAGATTGAAGAATTTCCTTGAGGAAAGAAATTTCAAAAAGGGAAATACTAACTCAACTCTATTTACCATGCAAAAGGATAAAGACATTTTGGTTGTTCAAATTTATGTCGATGACATTATTTTTGGATCAACTAATGTCAACATGTGTAATGAATTTTCCTCCTTCATGCAAAGTGAATTTGAGATGAGTATGATGGGGGAGTTAAATTCTTCTTAGGATTTCAGATCAGTCAATCTCCTGATGGAATTTTCTTCTCTCAAGAAAAGTACATTAAGGAACTTCTTAAGAAATTTGGATTAGAATCTTCTAAGTTTTCAAAGACTCCCATGAGTACCACAACTAAATTGGATAAAGATGAAAAAGGAATTAGTGTTGATATTAAGAAATATCGTGGTATGATTGGTTCATTGTTATATCTGACTGCAAGTAGGCCAGATATATTATTTAGTGTTTGTTTGTGTGCTAGATTCCAAGATGCCCCTAAAGAAACCCACTTAAATGCAGTCAAGTGAATATTCAAATATTTGAGTAGAACTTATGATCTTGGATTGTGGTATCCTAAAGGCACTTCTTTTGATCTGATTGGATACTCTGATTCGGACTATACTAGTAGTCTAGTTGATAGGAAAAGCATCAGTGGAACATGTCAGTTCCTTGGTGAATCTCTTGTCTCTTGGTATTCTAAGAAACAGAATTCTGTTGCATTGTCAACTGCTGAGAGTGAATATATTGCTGCAGGCAGTTGTTGTGCACAAATGCTTTGGATGAAACAGACTTTGGAAGATTATAATCTGTTTTATGATAGGATTCCTATTCGGTGTGATAACACAAGTGCTATCAACATTTCTAAAAATCCTATTCAGCATTCTAGAACCAAGGATATTGATGTCAGATATCACTTCATAAGAGAGCATGTTCAAAGAGGTGATATATCTTTAGAATTTGTTAATTCAGTAGATCAACTGGCCAACATCTTTACAAAACCTTTGGATGAAAATACCTTCAATAATATAAGAATAAGGTTAGGTCTCATTCGGTTTGAGAAAAGCTAAGTTTCTTCTGTTGGAAATCTTTCCTGTGAGAGAGTGGTCAGTTTTATAGATAGCCGGATGATATGTTTTCTTCACTGACCGGATGATGCTTTTTCTATTCTGCTGACACGTGTCACCCATTAGGTGATATCAATGTTACACGTGCGACTTCATCACGTTGGGCGTAGTTTTATTCTTTTTTAAACTTAGGTTCTTCTCAGAAACGCTTCATCTTTTGCGCCCTCTCAGAAAACCTCTGCCTTCAACCCTTTCTCTCTTGTTTTTCTTTACAGAATCTTTCCAATGGATCATCTAGCTTCATCATCTAGAGCAGTTGCTGAACCAGCGAAAAAGAAAGCAAAAACCACTGCTCGTCCGCCACGAGAAATTCCTTGAGCGAATAGTTGGCCGTCTCTCTATTTCCTCTCTGAGGCCGCTGAAACCAGGTATCACGACGACTTTAAGGATAAGAAATTGATTCCAAGTCGTGGTATTATTCCAGACAAGTTAGTTGCCTTAAATATTATAGCACGCTTGACTGACATTTGTTTAATAGGGTTGTTTGATGTTGAATCCTTCTTTTACTCTAATGCCATTAGAATGTTTTACGCCAATCTTTGTTATTCTTCTGATCAGTCTACCATTTTGAGCTATGTGTATGGAAAACACATAGTTCTAACCTCCCAATCTATAAATGAGGTTCTGGGGAGTCCCCATCTCGATCAACATCCCAAAATTTATACAACAGGGCAAGAACTCTCATTTCTTAGAACTCCTGATTGCGAACAATTTTTGAAAGAAATTGCTCTTGACCCGCACAATATTCCCAATTCCTTAAAGAGCAGACATTTATCTATTAGAGCTCGTCTTCTCCATCAGATGATATGTTATAATGTCATTCCTAAGGGTGGTCATTATGATGATATTAGCAGCATGGAATTTGTTATTTTTTTGCCTTCTATCAAAAGACCCCGGTTGATATAGGATACATTATTCTGAGAAGGATGATTCATAGTGTTTCTTCAGGGCCTACATCTTTTCCCTATAACCTCCTTCTCATGAAGATCTTTCAGAAGTTTGAGGTTGAATTTCAAGAGGATGAGGATCCTTCCTGTCTCAAACCATCCAGTTATTATTCTAAATCTACTTTGTCAAGGATGGGAATTAAGCGGACACGTCAAGGGAAGTTTATCTTGGATCAGTCCAAGCAAAGGGCTGCTAAGGTTGCAGTTGTCAGAACACGCAAAAGGAAACTGATTTTTGATGAAGAGTCCTCAATGCAAGAAGGAGGTGGTGACTCAGAGATCCCTGCATTTGATATTTCCCCTCCTCATTCTCTGGTCTCTCGCTTTCACCTTCCTCCACTAGTGCCAAGGCCCCTTACTTCATCCTCTCTAGCTCATCCCTTTGAGATAATGTCAGCCCCTCTTATTCCTAGTCTTCCTCCTCCTCCTCTCTCACCTTCTACATCAGTGGCTCATTCCACTCTACCCTCTGAGCCCCCTCTAATTCCAGAGGAACCCTCTTCCCCTCCATCACCATTGTTGTTGCCTTCTCTGCCTCCACCAGTCCAACCTTCTCCACCAGTCCAACTTTCTCCATCAGTCGAACCACCTCCTACCATACTCAGTCCCTCTTCTGTCCAACCTGCTCCACTTGCTCTAACAGCTCCACCAGTCCAAGTCTCCTCACCAATCCCATCAGTCACTCCTGCCACTCCTCTAACTTATCAGCAAAGATTTTCCATCAGTGAGGCTCAGTTTAATGCTTTGCAGTCCAGCATAGCCAGCTTAGGTACTGCCATCATTTCTGTTAAGGAGCAAATGGATAAACAACTGAGCCAGATCAAATTGGACATGGGCATCGCTTTGGATACAGGTCTAGATCTGCTGTCTAAAAAAATGGACAGACATAAGGAAATTGCCGCCCTGAATCATCAATCGCTCAAGTCTCAATTTGATGCCTTTCTACCGGGACCATCTAGTCCTCCTTCTTTCCCGGAGGCTTGTTCAGAAGACCTCATACTTCCCCTTTGCAGATCTGAGGTTTTTGAAGACTCTGTTCGATTAACGCCTTTAGCTCTTCAGGAGGCAGAACTCTAATTTTCTACTCTTGTTGCTCCTCCTGCTCGTGAGTCTTCCCCTGAGCCAGCCAGTCCAATGGAAGTATCTTCTGCTGGACCCCCTGTCGAGCCATCATCCTCTGCTCCTCTTCTGGATCAACCTACTTGTGTGGACTTGGTAGTCTCTCCAGACGCATCTCCACCTCCTCCTCCATGCCTGGACCTGGTAGTCTATCAAGCACCACTCCCTCATGATCTTGAATCCCTTCAAGCCCTCGTGGATGATTACTTCTCCCCGCACCTTGAAGTGGACTCGTGGATCATTCATGCTTTTTGGAAGAAATTTTTAGATTTCTGTAAATAGGAGATTTTTTTTTCATACAATATTTTTTTTTATATTCATCTGTTTTTGGTCCTCTAATGTTGAATACTCTGCTCTTTACTTCTTAATATTCTTGTGTTGAATGCATTGCTTCTGTTGTCTCTCTCTGTTTGCTTTTGATAATGTCAATGGGGGAGAATATATTTGATTGATGTTTGATTGATGATGGATATGCATGTGGAATTAGTTATTATGATTTGTGTATGCATATTTTGAAAAACTGAAAATCTAGATATCTGCATGTGTTTGAAACTCGTGCTTGTTTCTGGAATATATGCATTTGCTATGGGGGAGCTAAGATTATGGGGGAGTAATATTTAATCAAATTTATACTCATAGGTTGTCATCATCAAAAAGGAGGAGATTGTTGACTTAATTAGTGTTTAAGTCTAACTAAGTTTTGAATGATGTATTTAAATGTTAAATATGTAATTTGATTATGTTTATTAAATGAGAACAATGATTTATGCAAGGATTTTAATCTATTGGAAATGCCATTGGAAATGGTATTTTAGTTATCTAATGCATATGATTAAGTGTACAAGACTAAATAGTATAACCTTTCTGGAATCTGTTTCAAAATGCCTAAGTCCACCGGTCACTAAACGACAAAGGCGGATGAGAGAAATGAAGAAGTCCACCGGTCACTAAACGACAAAGGTGGATGAGAGAAATGAAGAAGTCCACCGGTCACTAAACGACAAAGGCAGATGAGAGAAAATGAAGAACTCCACCGCTCGCTAAACGACAAAGGCGGATGTCTTCGAAGAAGAACTCCACCGCTCGCTAGACGACAAAGGCGGATGAGAGAAAATGAAGAACTCCACCGCTCGCTAAACGACAAAGGCGGATGTCTTCGAAGAAGAACTCCACCGCTCGCTAGACGACAAAGGCGGATGAGAGAAAATGAAGAACTCCACCGCTCGCTAAACGACAAAGGCGGATGTCTTCGAAGAAGAACTCCACCGCTCGCTAGACGACAAAGGCGGATGTCTTCGAAGAAGAACTCCACCGCTCGCTAGACGACAAAGGCGGATGAGAGAAATGAAGAACTCCACCGCTCGCTAGACGACAAAGGCGGATGAGAGAAATGAAGAACTCCACCGCTCGCTAAACGACAAAGGCGGATGTCTTCGAAGAAGAACTCCACCGCTCGCTAGACGACAAAGGCGGATGTCTTCGAAGAAGAACTCCACCGCTCGCTAGACGACAAAGGCGGATGTCTTCGAAGAAGAACTCCACCGCTCGCTAGACGACAAAGGCGGATGTCTTCGAAGAAGAACTCCACCGCTCGCTAGACGACAAAGGCGGATGTCTTCGAAGAAGAACTCCACCGCTCGCTAGACGACAAAGGCGGATGAGAGAAATGAAGAAGTCCACCGGTCACTAAACGACAAAGGCGGATGTCTTCGAAGAAGAACTCCACCGCTCGCTAAACGACAAAGGCGGATGAGAGAAATGAAGAAGTCCACCGGTCACTAAACGACAAAGGCGGATGTCTTCGAAGAAGAACTCCACCGCTCGCTAGACGACAAAGGCGGATGTCTTCGAAGAAGAACTCCACCGCTCGCTAAACGACAAAGGCGGATGAGAGAAATGAAGAACTCCACCGCTCGCTAGACGACAAAGGCGGATGAGAGAAATGAAGAAGTCCACCGGTCACTAAACGACAAAGGCGGATGTCTTCGAAGAAGAACTCCACCGCTCGCTAGACGACAAAGGCGGATGAGAGAAATGAAGAAGTCCACCGGTCACTAAACGACAAAGGCGGATGTCTTCGAAGAAGAACTCCACCGCTCGCTAGACGACAAAGGCGGATGAGAGAAATGAAGAAGTCCACCGGTCACTAAACGACAAAGGCGGATGAGAGAAATGAAGAAGTCCACCGGTCACTAAACGACAAAGGCGGATGTCTTCGAAGAAGAACTCCACCGCTCGCTAAACGACAAAGGCGGATGAGAGAAATGAAGAAGTCCACCGGTCACTAAACGACAAAGGCGGATGTCTTCGAAGAAGAACTCCACCGCTCGCTAGACGACAAAGGCGGATGTCTTCGAAGAAGAACTCCACCGCTCGCTAGACGACAAAGGCGGATGAGAGAAATGAAGAAGTCCACCGGTCACTAAACGACAAAGGCGGATGTCTTCGAAGAAGAACTCCACCGCTCGCTAAACGACAAAGGCGGATGAGAGAAATGAAGAAGTCCACCGGTCACTAAACGACAAAGGCGGATGAGAGAAATGAAGAAGTCCACCGGTCACTAAACGACAAAGGCGGATGTCTTCGAAGAAGAACTCCACCGCTCGCTAGACGACAAAGGCGGATGTCTTCGAAGAAGAACTCCACCGCTCGCTAGACGACAAAGGCGGATGAGAGAAATGAAGAAGTCCACCGGTCACTAAACGACAAAGGCGGATGAGAGAAATGAAGAACTCCACCGCTCGCTAGACGACAAAGGCGGATGTCTTCGAAGAAGAACTCCACCGCTCGCTAGACGACAAAGGCGGATGAGAGAAATGAAGAAGTCCACCGGTCACTAAACGACAAAGGCGGATGTCTTCGAAGAAGAACTCCACCGCTCGCTAAACGACAAAGGCGGATGAGAGAAATGAAGAAGTCCACCGGTCACTAAACGACAAAGGCGGATGAGAGAAATGAAGAAGTCCACCGGTCACTAAACGACAAAGGCGGATGTCTTCGAAGAAGAACTCCACCGCTCGCTAGACGACAAAGGCGGATGTCTTCGAAGAAGAACTCCACCGCTCGCTAAACGACAAAGGCGGATGTCTTCGAAGAAGAACTCCACCGCTCGCTAGACGACAAAGGCGGATGTCTTCGAAGATAAAGCTTCATCATCGATACGGTTAGCAGGATATCGCTTTCTCATCCGATGCTTGTTAAACATTTGAAGTTGCATCCACCGATGGCGGGTTCAAGATTAAAACACACATTGCCTTCGCAGATTTTAAATATAGCGCAAAAGCTACAGTGTACCTCGCCCAGAAGCTTAAAGTCCAGAACATAATGGCGTCGGGCGACTTGCGCTTCAGAAAGCAACGGCTACCTGCATTTGTACGAAAGCGCTCCCACGGTAACAAAGTTTCCATTATTATGGATAAGGAGCATTGAAGTCAAGAGCCGTTTTGAAGACAGAATATTTAAGCCAAGGTTAGAGCACGAAGGAACAACTTTTGCGAATTTTATTCTTGAGCCCTAACTTGCGATTAATCATACTCTGTATTGTTCAACTACATCTCTCGACTCCTAAACTTGAGAATTTGATTTGAGAGTTTGTAGTTTGTTGTACTCATTCATTCAAACCTGTAAAACCTAAAAGGCAATGGATTGATGCCCATCAAGTTCAATCCAGATCTGTAAAAGACAGTTGATTGGAGCCCGGAATTCCGATCTGTTTATTCTCGAGAGGAGAAGGTTAAGGATCTTCAAGGGGTGAACCTTGAAGCGTGGATGTAGGCAAGTTTTTGGCCGAACCACGTAAAAAATCTTGTGCTAGTTTTTTTTTTCTCTCTCTCTGTTATTTTTATTGGTGTGTTGATTTGCTGTGAGATTAATAATTTTAAAAAATACAAAAAGGTCTAATTCACCCCTCTCTTAGACAATCTCGATCCTACAATTTTTCCCCGGGAAAACGTGCACCCGAGAGCACACATAAGATAGCTCCTGGGTCCGCCAAGGGTATTTCTATTTTCATCTACATTTCTTGCATTTATTATCATCTTCATTTCGACCACACTTACATCACATACTCCACTTTATTTTTGCTAACATCGTTATCTCTATTTCTTCATCTATTCTTCACGTTTTTTTTTCACACACCACACCCGATTTCTCTACTCCATTTTCTTTTACATTTCATGCCTTTAATTCACTATATAACACTTGGCCACCTTCACACGCATTGCACTCTTATTTTTGTTAACATTTTCATCCCCATCTTATCACATCTTCTCCATGGTTTTTCTGCATTAACTTTACCTGAGCATTTTGTTACATTTGTAAGTTTATACACTGATATTTCTTTAGGGCCACCGTGTCACCTCATGAAGGTACTCGGGGCATTAGTAAGTCCGAATGACATAATCATCTACTCAAACAATCTGTACTTAGTCTTGAAGGTGGTTTTCGATTCATCACCCTCTTTCATGCGAATTTTGGTGATAACCACTCTTCAAATCCACTTTGAAAAATATGGACGATCCACTAAGTTCCTCTAGCATATCTTCGAGCCTAGGAATCAAAAATCTATATTTGATAGTGATTTGGTTGATAGTGCGACCATCGACGCACATCCTCATGGTGCCATCTTTCTTAGGTACGAGTAATGTAGGCACGACACAAGAACTCATCGATTCTGAAACACCCCAGACACTGTACCCGTATCTCAGTATATATATATTTTTTTTTATACTTTTTACTTTTCTATGCTTTAAATAAAACGTAATGCGGAATCTAAACTGAAGTTGAAATCAGAACTGAAATCGGAATTAAAACTGAACTTTAAAAGCATTTAAAACAAAACCTTTAAATAATAATTAAAACTAAAACATTTAATAAAAATTTAAATATTAAAACTATAATTCGATGGGAGGACAAAACTGTCCAACCCAAACAAATCAGGGCAGCGATCAGTCGCTGCCCATGATCGCTGCACATAGGCAGCGATCGATCTCTGCCTTGCTGCAGAGATCGATCGCTGTACATAAGCAGCGATCCTTCCCTTCTTCTTTCTTCTAATTCCGATGTTCTCTTTTTTCTCTCATCTGCTCTCTGGAATGTTGGATTCCAGGGAGTAAACCGACTCTGTTTTTCCACACTAAATTCCTTCTCAATCGCAATAAAACTATAACTTAAACTCGACTAAATTAACAGCGGACTTTGCGAAATCCAACTGCGTGGATATATCTAAAAATCGAGTATATCCGTACCAATCCTAAAACATTTCAAAACATTTCTATAACGTTCAGATAACTATTTTAAACCAAAACATTTTCTATAAACAGTTTACCAAAAACCTTCAAACATCAAATGTAAACCTATCAGAACCAAACATCCTATATTCTATCAAGACAAAGTCATCAATAACATCCCAAAAATCCCCAAAACCTACACATACGTCCCCACGGGTCAGGTGAGCATCGACTGTGCAACACACCACCGCAATCCATCTTTCGTCAACTGCCTCATGCCTCACGAGGAGGAAGCTCGTCCTCACCTGTTTCCTCGTAAACACCTACACCATACAGACATCTATGAGATAAAAATCTCAGTAAGCTCTAGTAAATGCAGATGCGTGCTGTGCATATGAATCTGTAAATCATGCATTGTTTTCTTTACTTTGCTTTGCTTTACTTTGCTTTGCTTTGCTATGCTATAAACTGTATACCGAAGGGTCATTTCTTTACTGTACTTTGCTTTGCTATAAACTGTATACCGAAGGGCCATTTAAACTATATACCGAAGGGTCATTTAAACTGTATACCGTAGGGTCATTCTTTCTTTGCATTTACTTTAAAACATCGTGCAGAAATTCATTTTCGTGAACTTTTAAAACACGTGATGCATGAACAGATATGAACATGATATAACTATACAATACAATAAACAAGCAACATGTATACCATCCAGACCGAAACAAAATAACCTATAACAATTTAAAACCTAACTACCCGACCAAAGCAATTAAAACAAACAATCCATTAAGATCCTCGACGCTACATCGAAGTACGGTGTAGGCCAATTGGCCAGAGAAGATCACGAGAACTTACCTCGTGCACGCTGCAATCCAAGCTTCGTCCACGAGCTCTGATTACCTAAGGCAAATTTACAATATTGTCAACACTACGCATCTAAACTTCCAATTGTCTAACGTAATAAAATTCTTAACTGAGGAACTTTCCTAAAGTTCTAACTAATCGAGACGTTTAAACGACCAATTCATGCTCGATAGTTCAAAATCACAACTTACGAACTTTTCCCGAAAATCCCTAAATTCTCAAATTTAACATTTTTCCATAATTCAATTTAACTTCGTCCAATAACGTTTAATACGTTCGATACGTCCTTAAACTATAACAACTTATCAATTTTAAATCCTAAATCTTGATTTTTAACGAAACCTAAACGAAACCCTAATTATTCCAACTCCATAGAAATCGAAACAAACACTCCAAGATCGTAGGTTCATACCTAGGGTAGCGAGAGGAGGAAGAATCACGAAGAACGGAGGAGAAACGAAAGAGAACGGAGGTCGGAAGTCGACGGAATCGTCGGATAGCAGAGAGCTTCTCTCTGGTTTTCTCGCGCGGCAGGGAAGAAATGAGGAAGAAGGAGATTAGGTTTGATTTTATAAATTTAATTTGGCAAATTACCATTTTGCCCTTACATTGTTTTTATATTCGTTTCGTCCTTCGTTTCATGAATCGGCCAACTGTTCGGTCTCTCCAAATTTCCTTACTTTACCAATAGGTCCAACTTATCATTTGAGACTTAACAAAACTGTCCGTTCGCAATTTGGACCTCGTTTACTATTTTTACTGGCACGTCCTTTACATTACGATAGAGGTAATTACTCGGAATATAGCGTTTAATCTCCGAAAATTCTCATAATTTCCTTAAAATTTCTATTAATCGTTAGGATCGAAATGACGCTTTTCGTTTGCGAAACTGACTTGATTTGACATATTTTCCAAAAATGCCATTATATAATAAAATATTAATATAATATATTAAATCCAAAATCCGTACAAGTCGGATATTACAGATTCTCTAATATATCTTTTTCCTTACAGCTCTTGTACTTGCTCTTGTAATTCTTTGGTCTCTTCAGGTCTCATTCTATAGGCGGGTCTATTTGTGATGACCCGGATGTGTAAGTATGTGTATGATGGCTACACGAACTGGAACTCGGATGGCGGTACGTCCGCGCGGGCGAACCAGAAGGTGACGGGTCGTAAAAAGGGGGTCGTCACAATCCCACATCGCTTGGGGAAGTATGTGGAAATGAAACATATGTAAAGAGACCCTCCCAAGATAGTAAGACGCGTTTTGGAGCACAATTGACAACGGATCTCATAAGAACTCCGAAATTAAAAGTGCTTCGGCGAGAGTAGTACCAGGTTGGGTGACCGACTGGGAAGTCCTTGCCAAACAAAGCCGTGAGGGGAGGATATTGGGCCAAGGTCCAATCCCCAGAGCGGATAATATTTTACTAGGGAAAGGGGTCGTTATAAATGGTATCAGAGCATGTACCCAACCGAAAATGTGGTCAACGAAGACGTTAGGCCCCTGAGGGGGGGTGATTGTGATGACCCGAATGTGTAAGTATGTGTACGATGGCTGCACGAACCGGAACCCGGATGGCGGTACGTCCGCGCAGGCGAACTGGAAGGTGACGGGTCATAAAAAGGGGGTCGTCACAATCCCACATCGCTTGGGGATGTATGTGGAAATGAAACATATGTAAAGAGACCTTCCCAAGATAGTAAGATGCATTTTGGAGCACAATTGACAACGGATCCCATAAGAACTCCGAAGTTAAAAGTGCTTCGGCGAGAGTAGTACCAGGTTGGGTGACCGACTGGGAAGTCCTCGCCAAACAAAGCCGTGAGAGGAGGATATTGGGCCACGATCCAATCCCCAGAGCGGACAATATCTTACTAGGGAAAGGGGTCGTTACACTATTGGCTAGCATGGCTCCAGGCTATAGGTTAATCTGGTGTTCAATACCTTGAATAGGTGGTAAGCCAGATGGAAGTTCCTCAAGGAAGACTTCTTTGTAGGATTTAAGTAGGTTCTGGTTCGATAAAGGTATCTCGCCAAGTTTCATCACGCGGTCCCTAAATAGGACTAAGATCATCGTCTCCCCTTTGGTGATTGCAGCTCTAAATCCACGCTTTGATAAGAAAAGATTTTCCTTTATCTTCTCTTCTTTTTGCACCGCTTCGTCACGTGCCACTTGTTCGGGAGTCATAGGTAATAAATTGATTGTTCGACCACCAAATTTTAAAGTATAGTAGTTGCGGAATCCATCATGGTGCACCTTCCGGTCGTATTGCCATGGTCGTCCTAACAGAAGATGACTGGCATTCATTGGGACAACGTCGTAAAGAACCGAGTTTTTATACTTGCCAATAGTTAAGTCTATGGTTGCTTGCTTGGTTACCTTAATGTCATCTCTATCATCCAACCATCTCAACTTGTAAGGCTTAGGATAGTTAGTGGTCTCCAACCCTAGTTTACTGACCATTTCTTGGGAAGCTACATTAACACAGTTGTCTCCGTCAATAATCATCGAGCAGAAACCTTGTCCTTGACTGCACGTCAACTTTGGAAGATATTCTCATGTTGATAATCCTCTTTCACATTCTTAGATATCAAGGCTCATCTTATGACCATTAGTAGAGGTCCTTCTTGAGCCATACAATCATCGGCCTCTTGATCACTCTCCTCTACTATCTTTTCTACATCCTTGTTGTATTGTCCTTCGTTGTTCTCACTTTTCCATTCACCAATCAAATCCTTGATTACCATCACACGACGGTTAGAGTATTCATTGGCATAATGTCCTTTTCCTATACATTTAGAACATTGTACGTCACGTGCTCTTTGTCCGCTAGATTAATTTGCTTGGGTTTTATTCACTGGTGGGGGCTTGTTAGTAGTACTTGGTCCTTTCGGGGGCCAGTTACGATTAAATGGCTTTTTATTATCATTCCTTGAGGCAGTTTTGTCGTGATCTAGATTTCTAGGTGGAAATTTGCTAGGGAAATTGGTTTTACGCTTTCTCCTTAATTGTCTTTCCACCGTGAGTGCCAACTGCACGACTGTGATGACCCGAATATGCAAGTATGAGTACGATGGCTGCACGAACCGGAACCTAGATGGCGGTACGTCCGCGTGGGCGAATCGAAAGGTGACAGGTCATAAAAAGGGGTCGTCACAATCCCACATCGCTTGGGGAAGTATGTGGAAATGAAACATATGTAAAGAGACCCTCCCAAGATAGCAAGACGTGTTTTGGAGCACAATTGGCAACGGATCCCATAAGGACTCCGAAGTTAAAAAGTGCTTCGGCGAGAGCAATTCTAGGTTGGGTGACCTTCTGGGAAGTTCTCGCCAAACAAAGCTGTGAGGGAAGGATATTGGGCTACGGCTCAATCCCCAGAGTGGACAATATCTTGCTAGGATAAGGGGTCGTTACAAATGGTATCAAAGCCTGTACCAAACCAGAAATGTGGCCAACGAGGACGTTGGGCCCCCGAGGGGGGGGGGGGGTTGTGATGACCCGAATATGCACGTATGGGTACGATGGCTGCACGAACCAGAACCCAGATGGCGGTACGTCCGTGCGGGTGAACCGAAAGGTGACAGGTCTTAAAAAGGGGGTCGTCACAATCCCACATCGCTTTGGAAGTATGTGGAAATGAAACATATGTAAAGAGACCCTCCCAAAGATAGCAAGACGCGTTTTGGAGCACATTTGGCAACGGATCCCATAAGAACTCCGAAGTTAAAAAGTGATTCGACGAGAGCAATTCTAGGTTGGGTGACCTTCTGAGAAGTTCTCGCCAAAAAAAGCCGTGATGGGAGGATATTGGGCTACGGCCCAATCCCCAGAGCGGACAATATCTTGCTGGGATAAGGGGTCGTTACAACGACCATGTACATGGCCTCTAATTGGTACATTTCAACTGCATCACCTATTTCGCGATTTAATCCACGAATAAACCTCGCGATGAGTTATTCCTCTTGTTCCTCGATAGCACAACGCATGTTGAGTGTTTTGAATTCAGCGAGGTATTCATCAACAGTGAGGCTATTTTTTCTTAGGTTGTGGAGTTGATAAAAAAAGTTTGTGATTGTAGTATCGAGAAACGAACCTCTTCTTCATGAGATCCTTCATGGAACTCCATGTGGTGATAGGATATCCTAGGGTCCTCATTCGTTGGGCTATAAGGTTGGACCACCAGAGTGCTGCATGGCCCGTGAGTTCAAGTGAAGTTAGTTGGATTTTCACTCTTTCAGAGTAATCATGACAGTCGAAGACTCGCTCAACTTTGTGTACCCAGTCCAAGAAGGTATGACCATCATAGATTCCATTGAATGGAGGAATGATAATCTTAACATTTCTAAGGTCATCGTTGTCCCTACGACGATTCGGACAGTATTGCTCTTCATCTTCTAAAACTCAATCCTCATCCTCCGAATCATAATATCGGGGCCTTCTTCTTTGGGGCTCGGCCCATTCTTCATCCTCTAAGGTCTTTGGATAGGGGTTCTACGTCTAAGACGTTTGGGTCTAATCCTTGAAGAGGTTTCATAGTAGAAGTCCCTTTTGTTTGATTCTCTACGGGGGTTGGGTCTCATTTGTTCTCTAATTTGTGTCATTTCAAGGGATGCATCTTTGAGTTGTTGTGTGAGCATGCCAACCAATCCCGTTAAGGCATTGAGTTGCCCTTGCATGCTACCTTGCATGCTTGATTCACCCTCATGACGAGTGTGATCGGGAGGAGGTATTTCATTACTCCGGTTAGGCTCTTGGTTGTGTAGTAAGTCACGTGACTATCCACTCCTATTTGTCATTGCTAAGCTTTAGGCAAATAATTGAGTCAAAGTTTTTAAGTTGGCCACTCCAAATTTTAAATCTTCTTTAAGTGTTTAAGCTAAGATTAATGATGGTGATTATCTAATTAGTGCCTTAGAAAAGTTTTACGCACTTAGGGTAATTCCTAGCTAAGACAAAAACTAGTGGAAAACATACTTAACACTTAACAATTTAAACTTGGTAGTAAAAAAAACAGCTTGGGAATTTTATCAAACACTTAGCATTCTTAAAAACAGTTTTTTCAATATGCTTTTCTTATCCAAAAATTAATCCAAACCAAACAACTTCCACACCTTTAAGCAAGATCCAACCAATATAATTTCAATACAAATATTATAACTCAAAAACAGCAAGATCCAAGATTAAAAACACAATATTTCTCAAGATTAACATGCATATTTTTCGGTTTTATATAGCAGAATTTTCTGGTTTGTATATGGCCAATTCTAACAACATTTTGTTATCAATTTGCAAACCGATTTTGTACTAAGTTGCTAGCATATAATAGATGAATCAATTGATATATCTTGATGCAAAAAGTAGGCTCAAACACAAACAAATGAAGCTGAAAAACCGAGAAAAAAAGTGGTGGAAAAGTGGAGCTCACCTTGACCGATTCATATGTTATTAGTGCAACTAATAAACTCGATTTTTATCCAGACTACTATAGTGATTAATACGTTTATCATGCAGATAGAAAACTAAAATGGTGTTACAGAATAGACAACAAAACTAGAACCCAATAGAAAATAGCTAAGTCACCCTCAGCCCTCATTCATCGTGACAGTGAGTTAGCGTGGGCAAAGAGGAAGTGGAAGAGAGGGCTCGAGAATTGTAGGTTTTAGGTAGGATGTAGAAAGGGTTGGTATGTTTGTGCTCCATATTTCTTTGCAGGCATCCAAGCAAGATCACGCATATGGCCTAGGTATGGATGAGAAACAAGTTGGCTGGAGAGTGACTGATGAGACCGGAAATGGAGCACATTCTCTTTATGCCCTTCATTTATCTTTCTCGAAATTTTACCAGCCACCATTCTCTCTCTCTCTCTCTCTCTCTCTCTCTCTCTCTTGCACGAGTCTGTGATCGGCAAACATTTTCCATCACAGCCAGGGAGCTAAAAAATAGTACTACAATTTATAAGTGGCCCGACCTAAATTAATCTACAATAGTTGCCAGCCCAACGCACTTTCCTCCAGTCCTTGCCAATTTGTAACTGCAGGACTGAGTAGAACACGTGACAAGTGGGGGGAGATGTCGGTACTATGCGAGAAGAATGGAAGATGATGGTGGATTGTGAGAAAGACCAGGGACTACAATCCTTTCTGCTTGGCTTTCGCCACCCTATGCGGCCCTGCCTTACGCGTGAAGTGATGCATTAGTGCCTTGTACGCATCATCAACTCTCGAAAAAAGTAGCTCGAGAGCCACCTCCGAATTCCATTACCACTCAACATCGTTGCAATGATATATTTTTATCATAAAATAGCTTCTGAAAGATTAAGATCAGTTATGCGATGTCACACAGGGTGTTTTGTGTAACACCGATAATTACTGCAATAATGAACAATATAAATATACAGAAATAAATGAAACAGGAGGTTGGTAATGTAGTTTGGCAATTCGCCTACGTCTGCGAGGCCACGCCCAAATATAAAAACATTTCACGAGTTCACAAAAATACAAGACAATCAGACTTATACAAATAAAGACTCCCTCTTATCTTTGTCGCGACTTCTTCCTAACTTCCCCAATGAAACTGTTTTTGCGGGCTCCCATCGACTTAAGATCGATCTCTCCCGAGATCTAGAAAGCAACAAGATCCCCTTGTTGTAGATGACTCCTCTCAGAATCCATGTTATGGCAAGATCCCCTTGCCCACGATCAAAAAGACAAGCTCCCCTTGTCAATAAACAGAACTCCTCCCGAGTTCAAATGCAGTCTCCTTTCGAGACTGAGTTTCAATTAAGAATAAGAAGATTCCCTCCTACGACACCGTCTGTAACACCAGGGCATTGTCTTTGGATGCAATAAATCAACACACTCCAATAATTGATGGAATCCACAGCATAAGCAGAGTGTGTATAATAATCACAAACCTATACGCAGAAGCGTTGGGAAAGAAAGAAAAGCGACGGCTTGAAAAATGAAGAAAACTTCTCTCGAGAATAATAAAAAATCTGTCAGTTGCTTCCACAGAAACCAAGGTTTAAATATGATTGGTAATTGTCATATCTTCGATTTAATTTAGTTACCAAAACAGATTTAACGCCGCAAGGAATAAGGAAGCTAAATCTCAACCAATCAGTTGAGTGACACCTCGTGTGACATTTTAGGAAAGTTCCTCCAACTACTTGGATATGGATCAAAAAACTTAGGAAAGCATCACATGATTAATGTGATCTCGAAGCCTAATATATTTCAACAAATCTTTATCGAATCGGCTTACCAAAACAAAGTTTACCAAAAAACAAGTGCCTTTATATTTTTCAACAACTTTCCTTATATTCAAGTTTCCTTATTTTTCTCTTCCACAATATCTTCATGATCTTCAATATTCATCCATCCAATAATCTGAATAGATTATTTATTGATTACCAAGAAATAAACTACCAACTTGAAAAATAGTGGAATAAAATATTATTGCTATAAGTATAATTTTCCAAAAAATCAATGCCAACATATTTGCATTTACAATCTCCCCCTTTGGCATTTTTTGGCAAAATCAATATAATCATTAACTCCCCCTGAATTAACTCCCCCTAGATTGGTTGCTTTCAAAACATCATAAATATAATTCAAACATCATCAAAATACTCCCCATTTTTGCCATAAAAAGACAAAAAGAGAATATCAATCACCACTAAAGCATCATAATCACCATATAAATACCATAATCACCAAAATCACCATAATCAGCATATAAGTATCATAAACACCTTATAAGCACCACCAGCACCAATATAGCACCATTATCACAGAAAAATTGATATCACATAAGCACCAGACTCGCCATATGAGTATCATAGAGATAGTCAAACCATAGAAAATATACTCCCCCTGAATTAACTCCCCCTGAATTAACTCCCCCTGAATTAACTCCCCCTGAATTAACTCCCCCTGAATTAACTCCCCCTGAATTAACTCCCCCTGAATTAACTCCCCCTGAATTAACTCCCCCTGAATTAACTCCCCCTGAATTAACTCCCCCTGAATTAACTCCCCCTGAATTAACTCCCCCTGAATTAACTCCCCCTGAATTAACTCCCCCTGAATTAACTCCCCCTGAATTAACTCCCCCTGAATTAACTCCCCCTGAATTAACTCCCCCTGAATTAACTCCCCCTGAATTAACTCCCCCTGAATTAACTCCCCCTGAATTAACTCCCCCTGAATTAACTCCCCCTGAATTAACTCCCCCTGAATTAACTCCCCCTGAATTAACTCCCCCTGAATTAACTCCCCCTGAATTAACTCCCCCTGAATTAACTCCCCCTGAATTAACTCCCCCTGAATTAACTCCCCCTGAATTAACTCCCCCTGAATTAACTCCCAAACATCATAAATATAATTCAACATCATCAAAATACTCCCCATTTTTGCCATAAAAAGACAAAAAGAGAATATCAATCACCACTAAAGCATCATAATCACCATATAAATACCATAATCACCAAAATCACCATAATCAGCATATAAGTATCATAAACACCTTATAAGCACCACCAGCACCAATATAAGCACCATTATCACAGAAAAATTGATATCAACATAAGCACCAGACTCGCCATATGAGTATCATAGAGATAGTCAAACCATAGAAAATATAATATCCAAAAGCAGTATTTTATCCATAAATATAATATCCATAAACAGTAAAATAGTTCAATAATCCTCCATGAATGGAATCATTTGAAGAACCCATCATAATATTAGAATTCAATTCGGAACATCATCATTTTCTGGCACATTCTCTAGGACATCGTCTGGAACACCGGATGTACCAGCATCTTCTTTCTCTTTGTCATGTGGATCTGTTGCCTCCATGTGGGGATTCTTCGGATAAATATCATTTAATAGCACATAAATTACAGATTTCTGTTTTTCAAGATCAGAAATTTGAATGCTTAGTGATTTTGACATATCCACTAAAAACTTTACAGATCTAGCCAAGAGAGCAGAATCAGTTCTTGACTCAGAGATTGGCAAGGCTTCAACCAAACCTTCTAAATCATTTTTGTGTTCCCACATCCATAGTTTATAACTAATGCGGATCTCTTCTTTTTCAACATATAAAACTTCATTCTCTCTGATGATAGACTGTTGAGTAGACAAAACACCATATATCAGACTAGGAAATGGGAGGGCTAACCGTTCATTCCTTCCATCTTCGTGCTTCATAATTTGATCAAAAAAATGCTTTCCAAAATCAAAATAAATTGAGTTTCCAATTTTGAATAGTAAGGTTGTCATTGCCTTGTTCACTCATGTGTCATGAGATGTAGGCATCCAATTTCTCATGGCAATTTTATGTAGAATCTCATACTTAACAGTAAGTTGTGAAGCTGGAAAGTTTTTACCATGGAACTTGACTCACCCCGTTGTGAAGATTTGGATGTATCAGAGCATTTAGAAGTAGGACCTTCACTGGTCTTCATCCTTTTCGATTTTGGAGCTTTTGAAGGACTTGGTATAGGCGGCTTGACAGTAGTAGGCTTTGGAATTTTTTCAACAGAGGGCTTCACTGTAACGACCCCGGCCAGGAGCCGTCACGTGTTCATATCCTTTCATAAATCGTTTGCTTGACTTTTACTATTATTACATTCACTTACTATCTCTCAACAGACTTTCACATTCTACATATATATATTTTTTTTCTAACTGGTAATAGAGACGCAGAACCATTAAGGGAGACGAACCCTCTCATGCCCGACTTCCCACGCCTCGTCGGCTCAAACTTTCATAGAGTCGAGCGGCTAGACTCAGTCATCGGTTTCTTGACAATCTCGGGAAAAGAGGAAGTGCCCTCAATTCTCTTAACATAATACCACACGGGTTTTGCATGGGTTGCATGCATTGACAACCCTCAGTAATTTAGTCGTCCGGTCATCACGTGCATTACGCGTGACTCGCTTAACATCGCCTAAAAGAAGACATCTTCCGGTGGGCACGTGGGCCTCGCGTGCTAAATTAAAATATCATCCGGTCGCTAAACGACAAAACACACTTTACATCTTCCGGTCGCTAATCGACAAAACACATTTTACATCTTCCGGTGACGTCATCCGGAAGACTAAACCATCAAACAATTAACCTTCGGCATCTGCCGATGACGTCAACCGGAAGACTAAACCATCAACAACTATTCTTTCGGCATCTGCCGATGACGTCAGCCGGAAGACTAAACCATCGACAACTATTCTTTCGGCATCTGCCGATGACGTCAGCCGGAAGACTACCTCTTCCAGCTTCCGTCTTACGGTAGAGAACTCTAAATCATCAAATGACTCTTTCCAACAGAAAGAAAACACAACTCATTCAAAATGCATATAGCGGAAGACTTAAGCAACAGACCATTTATAAATATATATAATCATTCCCTGACTCAGTGATCCACTAGACAGTTTCAAAGCTCAACGTTTTAAAATAATCTTATCCTACTTAAACTACCATATTCTTTAACATACTGTAACATAAGAGTCTTAACCAGGGGTCATAAATCGCCTCTCCAGTCCTGCACTGTCACCTTGAGCATCCTCCAGCAACCAGCCTTAAGCATCCTCTTTGAACATAACATCCTCACCTGAACCTTCTTCACCTACACCATAAGGTTTAACTATAAGCCTAATGCTTAGTAAGGAATGCATGCTGACAGATATACATGAGTACACAATTTTAAAGAGGACATAAGTTCATAAACCATTCTTCATTCATGTTCATCTTTATCATTTACATAACATGTATTAAGGCAGGGAGCGAGGGAGGAAGACAGGGGTACATAGTCATGTGCCTATCGCGGCAGTCGTACATAATCATTTGCCTATCGCGGCAATCATGATACATCACTCGGCCTCCCCAGTGGGAGAATTCGCGAGCCATACATATCATTAACTCGGCCTCCTCCAGTGGGAGATTTCGCGAGTCGTGCATATCATTAACTCGGCCTCCACCAGTGGAAGTCATATCATGAGGACAAGTAAAACATCCTGTAACTTTACATTTACTTACACAACTTCTTCATATCGTGGAAATAACATATCATAGTCAATAAGCTAACATCTCAGTGATTTCCTAATACCCTTGCGGTGTAGGGCCCTAATGGCCGGAAATCTTAACACATTCACTTACCTGGATTCCTTAGCGATCCGAACTTCCTCTCTTTAACTTCTTCACCTAAAACATAAGGTTTAACTATAAGCTAAATGCTTAGTAAGGAATGCATGCTGACAGATATACATGAGTACACAATTTAAAGAGACATAAGTTCATAAACCATTCTTCATTCATGTTCATCTTTATCATTTACATAACATGTATTAAGGCAGGGAGCGAGGGAGGAAGACAGGGGTACATAGTCATTTGCCTATCGCGGCAGTCGTACATAATCATTTGCCTATCGCGGCAATCATGATACATCACTCGGCCTCCCCAGTGGGAGAATTCGCGAGCCATACATATCATTAACTCGGCCTCCTCCAGTGGGAGATTTCGCGAGTCGTGCATATCATTAACTCGGCCTCCACCAGTGGGAGATTTCGCGAGTCATACATAACATTAACTCGGCCTCCACCAGTGGGAGAATTCGCGAGTCATACATAACATAGTCTTTTCCCCGCTCTGCACTTAATCTTGGTTACATTTGCTTTTCATGTTCTCAACTTAATCATAACAGGGACACAGTGCATAGACATAAAGTTCATAGAGAGAAGTCATATCATGAGGACAAGTAAAACATCCTGTAACTTTACATTTACTTACACAACTTCTTCATATCGTGGAAATAACATATCATAGTCAATAAGCTAACATCTCAGTGATTTCCTAATACCCTTGCGGTGTAGGGCCCTAATGGCCGGAAATCTTAACACATTCACTTACCTGGATTCCTTAGCGATCCGAACTTCCTCTCTTTAACTTCTTCACCTAAAACATGTACATTACAGTAGTTAAAACAAGGTCCTAATAGTCCTAATCATAAACCATCCTAGGATCTAATAGCTAAAGTCATTCCGATTCCTCTGCTTGACACACTGCAGTCTGAAATCCGAAACTAGGTGGACAGGTTTTACCATTGATTAAATCTGAGTTGGTTACTTAAAATGTTCAGAATCGATTCGGGATGACATTTCTACTCTCAGATTTTAAAAGGTCTTAAACTACTCGGCCACTGCTAAAAATATCCGAACTCAGTGCCGAGCTGAAAACAGAGCTCTATTTACTAATGAATGACTACATTGTCCATTTCATACCTCGGGTGTGGATTTGCAGAGAAGAGCAAGCTCGAAACCAGCCGTCGGTAAAGGGAAGTTCTGGTAGCCGGAAGCAAGAACTTGGGAGAGAAGAAATCGCCGAGGGGAAATGTCGGCTACAGTGGCAATAAATGAGGTTTAAGGTTTCCATTTTCTATTTATACCTAATCCATCAATTTTAATTACAAAACTGCCACCCGACCTAGTTTTACTCAACTTGTAATAATTTTATCTTAACATTAAATTTAAATCATAAAGGTTAAATAAGAGGGTGACGATGAAAATGGTCAGAAAATCACCTGGCCGAAATGTCGGGTGTTACATCCACCCCTCCTTAAACAAAACTTTCGTCCTCGAAAATTGCTCAAGCAAATAACTTAGGATACTTGTCCAACATCTCCTGCTGCCTTTCCCATGTGGCTTCTTCAATGCCGTGATTTGTCCATAAAACTTTCACCAGTGGGATCTCTTTGTTCCTCAGAGTCTTGACTGCATATTCCAATATCTGTATCGGTTTCTCCTCATACTCCAGTGTCGGTTCTAAACCAATATCCGATGGCTGGATGACCTGCATCGGATCACGCATGCACTTCCTTAACATTGACACATGGAAGACATTATGAACTTTATCCAACGATGGGGGCAGTTGCAGTCTGTAAGCTGTACTCCCGATTTTTGCCAAGACAGGGAAGGGTCCAATAAATCTAGGATTAAGTTTTCCCTTCTTGCCAAATCTTAAGACTCCTTTAAATGGTGACACCTTTAAGAATACTTCAGCTCCTTTGATCTGCATAACACTTCTGCCGGCTTTGTGCAGTCATCATTCTTTTCCGAATAGTGGTAATCTTATCTGACATTTGCTGCAGAATATCAGGCCCAAGAAGTTTTGCTTCACCAACCTCGTCCCAATAAAGAGGTGACCTACATTTCCTACCATACAGTGCTTCATAAGGTGCCATACCAATGGTGGACTGATAACTGTTATTGTAGGAGAACTCAACTAGAGGTAATTGTCTGCTCCAAGTTGTCTGACAGTCAAGTACACACGCTCTCAACATATCTTTGAGTATTTGAATTGTCCTTTCTGATTGGCCGTCGGTCTGTGGGTGAAAAGCTGTGCTGAAAGATAACTTTGTACCTAATGTACTTTGCAAACTCTTCCAGAATCGAGAGGTGAACCTGGGGTCACGGTCAGAGACAATGGATACAGGGATCCCATGCAACCTAATGATTTCCTGAACATAAAGATTAGCAAATTGGTCCATCGTATAGGTGGTCCTTACAGGTAAGAAATGGGCTGATTTCGTCAGTCTATCTACCACAACCCAAATACAATCATGTCCTTTTGTCGTCTTAGGTAGTCCTACAACAAAATCCATAGCTATATGTTCCCACTTCCATTCGGGAATAGGCAACGGCTGAAGAGTACCTCCTGGACGTTGGTGCTCGGCTTTGACTTGTTGGCATACTAAACAGGATTCAACATACTTAGCAACATCCCTTTTTAGGTTAGGCCACCAGTACTGTAACTTCAGGTCTCAGTACATCTTGGTGCAGCCAGGATGTACAGAAAAGGAAGAGGAGTGCGCCTCAGCCAAGATCAACTTACGCAATTCAACATCATTAGGAATGCACCACCGATTTCTAAACCTCAGGATCCCATCCTTGGAGAGACTGAACTCGGAGGTGGTGTCCTTCAACTTATCCATCATGCTGATATTTTCCACTGAATCCTTCTGTTGTGCATCCTTGATCTTTTCCAAAATTGTTGGTTGAATAGTTAACTCAGCGAGCAAGACTGATAATTCTGGAACTATCTCCAAGTCAAATTTCTGAACTTCTGTTCTTAAGGGTATAGACATAGTTGAAACCACGGGCTGCATTGTTGTTGACATCCTACTCAACGCATCAGCTACAGAGTTAGCCTTCCCGGGGTGATACTTGATCTCAAAATCGTAGTCCTTGACAAATTCCAACCAACGTCTCTGTCTCATGTTCAATTCCTTCTGCGTGAAGAGGTACTTTAGACTTTTATGGTCAGAAAACACCTCACATTGCTGTCCATATAAATAGTGTCTCCAAATTTTCAAGGCAAAAACAACGGCAGCTAATTCTAGATCATGAGTGGGGTAATTTTGCTCGTAACTCTTTAGCTGCCTAGAAGCATACGCTATAACTTTACCCTCTTGCATCAGAACACAACCTAGACCGACTTTAGACGCATCACAGTAAACACTAAATTTTCCTTCTTCGGTTGGGAGGGTCAATACAGGGGCTGTTGTTAACTTCAGTTTTAACGTCTGGAAGCTGTCTTCACAGGCTTCAGTCCAAGAATACTTAATGTCCTTCTTTGTCAAGCCTGTCAGGGGTTTAGCTATCATGGAAAATCCCTTGATGAACTTCCTGTAATAGCCTGCCAATCCAAGGAAGCTGCGGACTTCGCTGGCATTCTTAGGTTGAGGCCAATCCTTTACCGCCTGAATTTTGGTCGGGTCCACAGATATGCCATTAGCAGAAACTACATGGCCAAGGAAATCAACCTTATCTAACCAAAACTCACACTTAGACAGTTTGGCGTAAAGTCGATGCTCCTTCAATGTCGTCAATACTACTTTCAAATGTTCTTCATGGTCAGCCACAGTTCGGGAATATATCAAGATATCATCTATGAATACAATCACAAACTTATCTAAATACTCACGAAACACCCGGTTCATTAAATCCATGAAGGCTGCAGGGGCGTTTGTCAATCCAAACGACATGACTAAGAATTCATAATGTCCATAGCGGGTTCTGAAGGCTGTCTTTGGTATATCTCCTTCTTTAACCTTCAGTTGGTAATAACCCAAACGTAAATCTATCTTTGAAAATACCTTAGCTCCTTGCAATTGGTCAAACAAATCGTCAATCCTGGGTAAGGGGTACCTATTCTTGATTGTCAACTTATTTAGTTCCCTGTAGTCTATGCACATTCTAAGAGAACCATCCTTCTTCCTTACAAATAAGACTGGTGCACCCCAAGGAGAACTGCTGGGGCGAATAAATCCCTTGTCAACCAATTCCTGCAGTTGAACCTTCAATTCTTTCAACTCAACAGGTGCCATACGGTAAGGATTCTTAGATACAGGTGATGCCTCGGGGTATGTATCGATTACAAACTCTATCTCTCTATCGGGTGGTATACCTGGTAATTCATCTAAGAATGCCTCGGGAAACTCTCGGGCTATAGGAATATCTTGTAGCTCAATTTTATTCTTCACCCGACCATCTATTACACTAGCCAGGTAGCTCTCACAACCACATCTCAGCATTCGGTATATTTCTAGTGAGGATATAATTGGTATCTTACTTATTTTAGGAATAGCTTGGAAGGAATAATGATTATCATTTGGGGGTCTAAAATCAACTATTCCAGATCTACAACTTATCGTGGCATGATGTCTAAATAACCAATCCATTCCTAATATCACCTCATACCCTTTCATGTCAATGACAATTAACTCCGCATAGAGATCCTTATTCTCTAAGGACACGACGTCACCCTTAACAATCTGTTCTGAATGTAGGGACTTCCCTGATGGCAACACAACACTATATAACCTTTCAGCTGGTAAGGGTCCTATGCTATGTTTGCATACAAACAAGGTTGATATAAACGAGTGTGTGGCCCCTGTATCTATGAGCGTATAAGCAGCAAAACCACAGATCATGATGGTACCTGATATGACTGTATGTTGATCAGCTCCCTCATCTTCCATCAACGCATACACTCTGGGTACAACCCTTGCGCGGTTCGGGTCTGGCGGCATGGGGCAATCTCTGACCATGTGTCCGGTCTTATCACACCTGAAACACCGGCCAGAAAGCAGCTTGCACTCACCAGGGTGGTTCCTCTGACATGTAGGGCATAGAGGCGCCAGAGGTCTCTTTCCTTTTCCTTGGTCATCATTCTGGTTGAGGGGCCTCTTCATTCCATGCTGTTGTTGCTGTGGTCCCTTGTTCTGTCGTGGCTGCCAACCTTTGTTCTGACGTGGTGGCGGCTGAGTGTCCTTCATGAGTTTTCTTTGGCTGTTCGCGCTGTGCATATGCTGTCATTTCTGCCTCTTCTAGCTCCAAGGCCTTAGCCGTCACTTCACCATAAGGTACATTATGTATCCCGGCAGTCTTCACCTTCATGTACAGACTTGGCTTCAGTCCTTGAACAAACTGGTAAATCTTATCTTCCTCATCCTCAGTCATACGGGGAGCAAACCGTGATAAAGCATCAAATTCACATATATAATCCGTCACAGAGCCAGTTTGTCGTAGATTCATAAACTCCTTCTTCTTGTTGGCACGAACAGTCCTATTGAAGTACTTGTCAAAGAAGGCGGTCTTGAACATCCCCCAGGTCATAGTCTCGGCATTAGCGGTGTTCTGGATCGAGTCCCACCAATGCCTTGCACTTAACTCCAAATGAAAGACAGCATAGGTGACCTTATCCCCTTCGTCAACCTTTGCATACTTAAACATGTCTTCTATCTTTCGAATCCACTCCTCAGCATGAATAGGATCTGAGACATACCCATTAAACACCGGGGGTCAAAGCCGGTGAAAGCGCTCACCCCCATGATCATGAGTTGCGTTAGTACTGGAGTTGCCTTGTTCTTCTCTAGCTGTCATCAGTCGTTCTATCTGGTGAGATTGGCGCATGACCAACTCAGTCAACTGAGCAATAGCATTGCTATCCTCATTGGTCTCTCTCTGTTGACCTCTAACCATCTTGGGATTCCTAGACAAATCATTACAGGCATAACTTAACTTAATGACATACATGAAATCATAAACACTTACAGTTGCTGAGGTGTGCTCAAGTGACAGTCAGTGCTGGAAGGCAGTCTGCAAAATCGGTTTTAGAACCTGGTTTTGCTCTGATACCACAATTGTAACGACCCCGGCCAGGAGCCGTCACGTGTTCATATCCTTTCATAAATCGTTTGCTTGACTTTTACTATTATTACATTCACTTACTATCTCTCAACAGACTTTCACATTCTACATATATATTTTTTTTTTCTAACTGGTAATAGAGACGCAGAACCATTAAGGGAGACGAACCCTCTCATGCCCGACTTCCCACGCCTCGTCGGCTCAAACTTTCACAGAGTCGAGCGGCTAGACTCAGTCATCAGTTTCTTGACAATCTCGGGAAAAGAGGAAGTGCCATCAATTCTCTTAACATAATACCACACGGGTTTTGCATGGGTTGCATGCATTGACAACCCTCAGTAATTTAGTCGTCCGGTCATCACGTGCATTACGCGTGACTCGCTTAACATCGCCTAAAAGAAGACATCTTCCAGTGGGCACGTGGGCCTCGCGTGCTAAATTAAAATATCATCCGGTCGCTAAACGACAAAACACACTTTACATCTTCCGGTCGCTAATCGACAAAACACATTTTACATCTTCCGGTGACGTCATCCGGAAGACTAAACCATCAAACAATTAACCTTCGGCATCTGCCGATGACGTCAACTGGAAGACTAAACCATCGACAACTATTCTTTCGGCATCTGCCGATGACGTCAGCCGGAAGACTAAACCATCGACAACTATTCTTTCGGCATCTGCCGATGACGTCAGCCGGAAGACTAAACCATCGACAACTATTCTTTCGGCATCTGCCGATGACGTCAGCCGGAAGACTAAACCATCGACAACTATTCTTTCGGCATCTGCCGATGACGTCAGCCGGAAGACTACCTCTTCCAGCTTCCGTCTTACGGTAGAGAACTCTAAATCATCAAATGACTCCTTCCAACAGAAAGAAAACACAACTCATTCAAAATGCATATAGCGGAAGACTTAAGCAACAGACCATTTATAAATCTATATAATCATTCCCTGACTCAGTGATCCACTAGACAGTTTCAAAGCTCAACGTTTTAAAATAATCTCATCCTACTTAAACTACCATATTCTTTAACATACTGTAACATAAGAGTCTTAACCAGGGGTCATAAATCGCCTCTCCAGTCCTGCACTGTCACCTTGAGCATCCTCCAGCAACCAGCCTTAAGCATCCTCTTTGAACATAACATCCTCACCTGAACCTTCTTCACCTACACCATAAGGTTTAACTATAAGCCTAATGCTTAGTAAGGAATGTATGCTGACAGATATACATGAGTACACAATTTAAAGAGACATAAGTTCATAAACCATTCTTCATTCATGTTCATCTTTATCATTTACAGAACATGTATTAAGGCAGGGAGCGAGGGAGGAAGACAGGGGTACATAGTCATTTGCCTATCGCGGCAGTCGTACATAATCATTTGCCTATCGCGGCAATCATGATACATCACTCGGCCTCCCCAGTGGGAGAATTCGCGAGCCATACATATCATTAACTCGGCCTCCTCCAGTGGGAGATTTCGCGAGTCGTGCATATCATTAACTCGGCCTCCACCAGTGGGAGATTTCGCGAGTCATACATAACATTAACTCGGCCTCCACCAGTGGGAGAATTTGCGAGTCATACATAACATAGTCTTTTCCCCGCTCTGCACTTAATCTTGGTTACATTTGCTTTTCATTTTCTCAACTTAATCATAACAGGGACACAGTGCATAGACATAAAGTTCATAGAGAGAAGTCATATCATGAGGACAAGTAAAACATCCTGTAAATTTACATTTACTTACACAACTTCTTCATATCGTGGAAATAACATATCATAGTCAATAAGCTAACATCTCAGTGATTTCCTAATACCCTTGCGGTGTAGGGCCCTAATGGCCGGAAATCTTAACACATTCACTTACCTGGATTCCTTAGCGATCCGAACTTCCTCTCTTTAACTTCTTCACCTAAAACATGTACATTATAGTAGTTAAAACAAGGTCCTAATAGTCCTAATCATAAACCATCCTAGGATCCTAATAGCTAAAGTCATTCCGATTCCTCTGCTTGACACACTGCAGTCTGAAATCCGAAACTAGGTGGACAGGTTTTACCATTGATTAAATCCGAGTTGGTTACTTAAAATGTTCAGAATCGATTCGGGATGACATTTCTACTCTCAGATTTTAAAAGGTCTTAAACTACTCGGCCACTGTTAAAAATATCCGAACTCAGTGCCGAGCTGAAAACAGAGCTCTATTTACTAATGAATGACTACATTGTCCATTTCATACCTCGGGTGTGGATTTGCAGAGAAGAGCAAGCTCGAAACCAGCCGTCGGTAAAGGGAAGTTCTGGTAGCCGGAAGCAAGAACTTGGGAGAGAAGAAATCGCCGAGGGGAAATGTCGGCTACAGTGACAATAAATGAGGTTTAAGGTTTCCATTTCCTATTTATACCTAATCCATCAATTTTAATTACAAAACTGCCACCCGACCTAGTTTTACTCAACTTGTAATAATTTTATCTTAACATTAAATTTAAATCATAAAGGTTAAATAAGAGGGTGACGATGAAAATGGTCAGAAAATCACCTGGCCGAAATGTCGGGTGTTACATCCACCCCTCCTTAAACAAAACTTTCGTCCTCGAAAATTGCTCAAGCAAATAACTTAGGATACTTGTCCAACATCTCCTGCTGCCTTTCCCATGTGGCTTCTTCAATGCCGTGATTTGTCCATAAAACTTTCACCAGTGGGATCTCTTTGTTCCTCAGAGTCTTGACTGCATATTCCAATATCTGTATCGGTTTCTCCTCATACTCCAGTGTCGGTTCTAAACCAATATCCGATGGCTGGATGACCTGCATCGGATCACGCATGCACTTCCTTAACATTGACACATGGAAGACATTATGAACTTTATCCAACGATGGGGGCAGTTGCAGTCTGTAAGCTGTACTCCCGATTTTTGCCAAGACAGGGAAGGGTCCAATAAATCTAGGATTAAGTTTTCCCTTCTTGCCAAATCTTAAGACTCCTTTAAATGGTGACACCTTTAAGAATACTTCAGCTCCTTTGATCTGCATAACACTTCTGCCGGCTTTGTGCAGTCATCATTCTTTTCCGAATAGTGGTAATCTTATCTGACATTTGCTGCAGAATATCAGGCCCAAGAAGTTTTGCTTCACCAACCTCGTCCCAATAAAGAGGTGACCTACATTTCCTACCATACAGTGCTTCATAAGGTGCCATACCAATGGTGGACTGATAACTGTTATTGTAGGAGAACTCAACTAGAGGTAATTGTCTGCTCCAAGTTGTCTGACAGTCAAGTACACACGCTCTCAACATATCTTTGAGTATTTGAATTGTCCTTTCTGATTGGCCGTCGGTCTGTGGGTGAAAAGCTGTGCTGAAAGATAACTTTGTACCTAATGTACTTTGCAAACTCTTCCAGAATCGAGAGGTGAACCTGGGGTCACGGTCAGAGACAATGGATACAGGGATCCCATGCAACCTAATGATTTCCTGAACATAAAGATTAGCAAATTGGTCCATCGTATAGGTGGTCCTTACAGGTAAGAAATGGGCTGATTTCGTCAGTCTATCTACCACAACCCAAATACAATCATGTCCTTTTGTCGTCTTAGGTAGTCCTACAACAAAATCCATAGCTATATGTTCCCACTTCCATTCGGGAATAGGCAACGGCTGAAGAGTACCTCCTGGACGTTGGTGCTCGGCTTTGACTTGTTGGCATACTAAACAGGATTCAACATACTTAGCAACATCCCTTTTTAGGTTAGGCCACCAGTACTGTAACTTCAGGTCTCAGTACATCTTGGTGCAGCCAGGATGTACAGAAAAGGAAGAGGAGTGCGCCTCAGCCAAGATCAACTTACGCAATTCAACATCATTAGGAATGCACCACCGATTTCTAAACCTCAGGATCCCATCCTTGGAGAGACTGAACTCGGAGGTGGTGTCCTTCAACTTATCCATCATGCTGATATTTTCCACTGAATCCTTCTGTTGTGCATCCTTGATCTTTTCCAAAATTGTTGGTTGAATAGTTAACTCAGCGAGCAAGACTGATAATTCTGGAACTATCTCCAAGTCAAATTTCTGAACTTCTGTTCTTAAGGGTATAGACATAGTTGAAACCACGGGCTGCATTGTTGTTGACATCCTACTCAACGCATCAGCTACAGAGTTAGCCTTCCCGGGGTGATACTTGATCTCAAAATCGTAGTCCTTGACAAATTCCAACCAACGTCTCTGTCTCATGTTCAATTCCTTCTGCGTGAAGAGGTACTTTAGACTTTTATGGTCAGAAAACACCTCACATTGCTGTCCATATAAATAGTGTCTCCAAATTTTCAAGGCAAAAACAACGGCAGCTAATTCTAGATCATGAGTGGGGTAATTTTGCTCGTAACTCTTTAGCTGCCTAGAAGCATACGCTATAACTTTACCCTCTTGCATCAGAACACAACCTAGACCGACTTTAGACGCATCACAGTAAACACTAAATTTTCCTTCTTCGGTTGGGAGGGTCAATACAGGGGCTGTTGTTAACTTCAGTTTTAACGTCTGGAAGCTGTCTTCACAGGCTTCAGTCCAAGAATACTTAATGTCCTTCTTTGTCAAGCCTGTCAGGGGTTTAGCTATCATGGAAAATCCCTTGATGAACTTCCTGTAATAGCCTGCCAATCCAAGGAAGCTGCGGACTTCGCTGGCATTCTTAGGTTGAGGCCAATCCTTTACCGCCTGAATTTTGGTCGGGTCCACAGATATGCCATTAGCAGAAACTACATGGCCAAGGAAATCAACCTTATCTAACCAAAACTCACACTTAGACAGTTTGGCGTAAAGTCGATGCTCCTTCAATGTCGTCAATACTACTTTCAAATGTTCTTCATGGTCAGCCACAGTTCGGGAATATATCAAGATATCATCTATGAATACAATCACAAACTTATCTAAATACTCACGAAACACCCGGTTCATTAAATCCATGAAGGCTGCAGGGGCGTTTGTCAATCCAAACGACATGACTAAGAATTCATAATGTCCATAGCGGGTTCTGAAGGCTGTCTTTGGTATATCTCCTTCTTTAACCTTCAGTTGGTAATAACCCAAACGTAAATCTATCTTTGAAAATACCTTAGCTCCTTGCAATTGGTCAAACAAATCGTCAATCCTGGGTAAGGGGTACCTATTCTTGATTGTCAACTTATTTAGTTCCCTGTAGTCTATGCACATTCTAAGAGAACCATCCTTCTTCCTTACAAATAAGACTGGTGCACCCCAAGGAGAACTGCTGGGGCGAATAAATCCCTTGTCAACCAATTCCTGCAGTTGAACCTTCAATTCTTTCAACTCAACAGGTGCCATACGGTAAGGATTCTTAGATACAGGTGATGCCTCGGGGTATGTATCGATTACAAACTCTATCTCTCTATCGGGTGGTATACCTGGTAATTCATCTAAGAATGCCTCGGGAAACTCTCGGGCTATAGGAATATCTTGTAGCTCAATTTTATTCTTCACCCGACCATCTATTACACTAGCCAGGTAGCTCTCACAACCACATCTCAGCATTCGGTATATTTCTAGTGAGGATATAATTGGTATCTTACTTATTTTAGGAATAGCTTGGAAGGAATAATGATTATCATTTGGGGGTCTAAAATCAACTATTCCAGATCTACAACTTATCGTGGCATGATGTCTAAATAACCAATCCATTCCTAATATCACCTCATACCCTTTCATGTCAATGACAATTAACTCCGCATAGAGATCCTTATTCTCTAAGGACACGACGTCACCCTTAACAATCTGTTCTGAATGTAGGGACTTCCCTGATGGCAACACAACACTATATAACCTTTCAGCTGGTAAGGGTCCTATGCTATGTTTGCATACAAACAAGGTTGATATAAACGAGTGTGTGGCCCCTGTATCTATGAGCGTATAAGCAGCAAAACCACAGATCATGATGGTACCTGATATGACTGTATGTTGATCAGCTCCCTCATCTTCCATCAACGCATACACTCTGGGTACAACCCTTGCGCGGTTCGGGTCTGGCGGCATGGGGCAATCTCTGACCATGTGTCCGGTCTTATCACACCTGAAACACCGGCCAGAAAGCAGCTTACACTCACCAGGGTGGTTCCTCTGACATGTAGGGCATAGAGGCGCCAGAGGTCTCTTTCCTTTTCCTTGGTCATCATTCTGGTTGAGGGGCCTCTTCATTCCATGCTGTTGTTGCTGTGGTCCCTTGTTCTGTCGGGGCTGCCAACCTTTGTTCTGACGTGGTGGCGGCTGAGTGTCCTTCATGAGTTTTCTTTGGCTGTTCGCGCTGTGCATATGCTGTCATTTCTGCCTCTTCTAGCTCCAAGGCCTTAGCCGTCACTTCACCATAAGGTACATTATGTATCCCGGCAGTCTTCACTTCATGTACAGACTTGGCTTCAGTCCTTGAACAAACTGGTAAATCTTATCTTCCTCATCCTCAGTCATACGGGGAGCAAACCGTGATAAAGCATCAAATTCACATATATAATCCGTCACAGAGCCAGTTTGTCGTAGATTCATAAACTCCTTCTTCTTGTTGGCACGAACAGTCCTATTGAAGTACTTGTCAAAGAAGGCGGTCTTGAACATCCCCCAGGTCATAGTCTCGGCATTAGCGGTGTTCTGGATCGAGTCCCACCAATGCCTTGCACTTAACTCCAAATGAAAGACAGCATAGGTGACCTTATCCCCTTCGTCAACCTTTGCATACTTAAACATGTCTTCTATCTTTCGAATCCACTCCTCAGCATGAATAGGATCTGAGACATACCCATTAAACACCGGGGGTCAAAGCCGGTGAAAGCGCTCACCCCCATGATCATGAGTTGCGTTAGTACTGGAGTTGCCTTGTTCTTCTCTAGCTGTCATCAGTCGTTCTATCTGGTGAGATTGGCGCATGACCAACTCAGTCAACTGAGCAATAGCATTGCTATCCTCATTGGTCTCTCTCTGTTGACCTCTAACCATCTTGGGATTCCTAGACAAATCATTACAGGCATAACTTAACTTAATGACATACATGAAATCATAAACACTTACAGTTGCTGAGGTGTGCTCAAGTGACAGTCAGTGCTGGAAGGCAGTCTGCAAAATCGGTTTTAGAACCTGGTTTTGCTCTGATACCACAATTGTAACGACCCCGGCCAGGAGCCGTCACGTGTTCATATCCTTTCATAAATCGTTTGCTTGACTTTTACTATTATTACATTCACTTACTATCTCTCAACAGACTTTCACATTCTACATATATATTTTTTTTTTCTAACTGGTAATAGAGACGCAGAACCATTAAGGGAGACGAACCCTCTCATGCCCGACTTCCCACGCCTCGTCGGCTCAAACTTTCACAGAGTCGAGCGGCTAGACTCAGTCATCAGTTTCTTGACAATTCGGGAAAAGAGGAAGTGCCATCAATCTCTTAACATAATACCACACGGGTTTTGCATGGGTTGCATGCATTGACAACCTCAGTAATTTAGTCGTCCGGTCATCACGTGCATTACGCGTGAATCGCTAACATCGCCTAAAAGAAGACATCTTCCAGTGGGCACGTGGGCCTCTGCGTGCTAAATTAAAATATCATCGGTCGCTAAACGACAAACACACTTTACATCTTCCGGTCGCTAATCGACCAAAACACATTTTACATCTTCCGGTGACGTCATCCGGAAGACTAAACCATCAACAATTAACCTTCGGCATCTGCCGATGACGTCAACTGGAAGACTAAACCATCGACAACTATTCTTTCGGCATCTGCGATGACGTCAGCGGAAGACTAAAACCATCGACAACTATTCTTTCGGCATCTGCCGATGACGTCAGCCGGAAGACTAAACCATCGACAACTATTCTTTCGGCATCTGCCGATGACGTCAGCCGGAAGACTAAACCATCGACAACTATTCTTTCGGCATCTGCCGATGACGTCAGCCGGAAGACTAAACCATCGACAACTATTCTTTCGGCATCTGCCGATGACGTCAGCCGGAAGACTAAACCATCGACAACTATTCTTTCGGCATCTGCCGATGACGTCAGCCGGAAGACTAAACCATCGACAACTATTCTTTCGGCATCTGCCGATGACGTCAGCCGGAAGACTAAACCATCGACAACTATTCTTTCGGCATCTGCCGATGACGTCAGCCGGAAGACTAAACCATCGACAACTATTCTTTCGGCATCTGCCGATGACGTCAGCCGGAAGACTAAACCATCGACAACTATTCTTTCGGCATCTGCCGATGACGTCAGCCGGAAGACTAAACCATCGACAACTATTCTTTCGGCATCTGCCGATGACGTCAGCCGGAAGACTAAACCATCGACAACTATTCTTTCGGCATCTGCCGATGACGTCAGCCGGAAGACTAAACCATCGACAACTATTCTTTCGGCATCTGCCGATGACGTCAGCCGGAAGACTAAACCATCGACAACTATTCTTTCGGCATCTGCCGATGACGTCAGCCGGAAGACTAAACCATCGACAACTATTCTTTCGGCATCTGCCGATGACGTCAGCCGGAAGACTAAACCATCGACAACTATTCTTTCGGCATCTGCCGATGACGTCAGCCGGAAGACTAAACCATCGACAACTATTCTTTCGGCATCTGCCGATGACGTCAGCCGGAAGACTAAACCATCGACAACTATTCTTTCGGCATCTGCCGATGACGTCAGCCGGAAGACTAAACCATCGACAACTATTCTTTCGGCATCTGCCGATGACGTCAGCCGGAAGACTAAACCATCGACAACTATTCTTTCGGCATCTGCCGATGACGTCAGCCGGAAGACTAAACCATCGACAACTATTCTTTCGGCATCTGCCGATGACGTCCGGAAGACTACCTCTTCCAGCTTCCGTCTTACGGTAGAGAACTCTAAATCATCAAATGACTCCTTCCAACAGAAAGAAAAACACAACTCATTCAAAATGCATATAGCGGAAGACTTAAGCAACAGACCATTTATAAATCTATATAATCATTCCCTGACTCAGTGATCCACTAGACAGTTTCAAAGCTCAACGTTTTAAAATAATCTCATCCTACTTAAACTACCATATTCTTTAACATACTGTAACATAAGAGTCTTAACCAGGGGTCATAAATCGCCTCTCCAGTCCTGCACTGTCACCTTGAGCATCCTCCAGCAACCAGCCTTAAGCATCCTCTTTGAACATAACATCCTCACCTGAACCTTCTTCACCTACACCATAAGGTTTAACTATAAGCCTAATGCTTAGTAAGGAATGTATGCTGACAGATATACATGAGTACACAATTTAAAGAGACATAAGTTCATAAACCATTCTTCATTCATGTTCATCTTTATCATTTACAGAACATGTATTAAGGCAGGGAGCGAGGGAGGAAGACAGGGGTACATAGTCATTTGCCTATCGCGGCAGTCGTACATAATCATTTGCCTATCGCGGCAATCATGATACATCACTCGGCCTCCCCAGTGGGAGAATTCGCGAGCCATACATATCATTAACTCGGCCTCCTCCAGTGGGAGATTTCGCGAGTCGTGCATATCATTAACTCGGCCTCCACCAGTGGGAGATTTCGCGAGTCATACATAACATTAACTCGGCCTCCACCAGTGGGAGAATTTGCGAGTCATACATAACATAGTCTTTTCCCCGCTCTGCACTTAATCTTGGTTACATTTGCTTTTCATTTTCTCAACTTAATCATAACAGGGACACAGTGCATAGACATAAAGTTCATAGAGAGAAGTCATATCATGAGGACAAGTAAAACATCCTGTAACTTTACATTTACTTACACAACTTCTTCATATCGTGGAAATAACATATCATAGTCAATAAGCTAACATCTCAGTGATTTCCTAATACCCTTGCGGTGTAGGGCCCTAATGGCCGGAAATCTTAACACATTCACTTACCTGGATTCCTTAGTGATCCGAACTTCCTCTCTTTAACTTCTTCACCTAAAACATGTACATTACAGTAGTTAAAACAAGGTCCTAATAGTCCTAATCATAAACCATCCTAGGACCTAATAGCTAAAGTCATTCCGATTCCTCTGCTTGACACACTGCAGTCTGAAATCCGAAACTAGGTGGACAGGTTTTACCATTGATTAAATCCGAGTTGGTTACTTAAAATGTTCAGAATCGATTCGGGATGACATTTCTACTCTCAGATTTTAAAAGGTCTTAAACTACTCGGCTACTGTTAAAAATATCCGAACTCAGTGCCGAGCTGAAAACAGAGCTCTATTTACTAATGAATGACTACATTGTCCATTTCATACCTCGGGTGTGGATTTGCAAAGAAGAGCAATCTCGAAACCAGCCGTCGGTAAAGGGAAGTTCTGGTAGCCGGAAGCAAGAACTTGGGAGAGAAGAAATCGCCGAGGGGAAATGTCGGCTACAGTGGCAATAAATGAGGTTTAAGGTTTCCATTTCCTATTTATACCTAATCCATCAATTTTAATTACAAAACTGCCACCCGACCTAGTTTTACTCAACTTGTAATAATTTTATCTTAACATTAAATTTAAATCATAAAGGTTAAATAAGAGGGTGACGATGAAAATGGTCAGAAAATCACCTGGCCGAAATGTCGGGTGTTACATTCACGGTCTTTGAAACAGTTAGCTTGGACGATTTTTGAGCATTGGATTTTGTGGATCTCGTAGCAGTGGGTTTCTTTTTCCTTTTGATGCCGAGGTAACTTTGGATTCTTTAGGTGCCTCGAGAGGCACTGAGCTCGTTTTAAACTTCTCTCCGCTTGGTTTTCGAAATCTTCATTTAATCCCTGAAGAATCTATCTGAGTAATAGGAACAACACCTTCTGTGATTTTTTCTTTTTCCTTTTCGGAAACAGAATGATTTGCATACCGCAAGAGCGAAGAATACACCACCATTGCCGATTTTGTGCTCGATAAATTCTCAGAGACAGGCGCTGGAACACCGCCTGTAAACTGCTCATCAGAAACTTCTTCGATGATCGTCATTGTGTAAAGAACAATAGAAAGCCCTAGAAAGTCGAATGTTAAACGAAGAGAAGCAAGAGAAAGAGTATTCAGGAAATCTCTTAAATTTGAAATATATCAATCACCTTCCATAAATTGTCGTCAAATCCCAGAATAAAGAGAAAAATTCCATATTTTTAGGATATTTTCAAAAATAAATATGAAAGTTACCATAAATCACATATTCAATCTCTCATAGATCTTTGAAAAATAAATCTGGTCTCTGCAAAATGGGAAATAAACCCAATAGAATAATTGTAACATCCAAAAAATTTTCATAGCGTACGTAGCCTTTAGATTAGACGAAGTAGGGTGTTTAACATTAATCTTAGAATTTTCTAAGCACTTGAATGGAAAAAAAAAATGGAAGTGAAATTTGAATGAAAATTATTAAGTAGGATTTGTTTAATATTGGTTATTATTGAATTTTATGTAGAAGTAAAAATTAATTAATTAAAAGTGAAAGAAAGGTTTAAAAAGGGGATGAAATCACGTTGAAGAGAAGCCATAGTAAAGGAGGGGATAATTTTATAAAATCCAAAAATTTAGTGGAAAGAATTAAAAGTAAAAAGAATTTGTTTTTATAAATTAGTTAAAGTGAAGAAAAAATATACAAAAACCCTTTCTTCTCCCCTTTGCCCTCCACGAGAATTCAGCCTTTGAAGCCCTCCCTCTTCTTCATTTCATCAAGATTTTTAAAGCTTTAAGGTATAAAATCAAGTGAGTTTTGAGTTTAATACATGTTAGTGATGGTTTTTAAGGTTTTTAAGGTATTTTTAGAGTATTTGATTAGAGTTTGGAAAACCCTAACCAAGGAGTCCGAAATTTTTCTTGTGATTGCTTGTTTTCTTCCCAAATTTCATGGTTTAGATGTTGGATGGATTAGTTTAGATAATTTTCGAAGATAAATTGAAGTTATGGTGAAGGAAAGTTAAAAATCTGTTTTGAGAACGTGATGCACCGATTCTGTTTTTGTATTTTCTTGTTGGCCAAGTTATTTGGTTGGTTAATTTGAGTATTTCTATGGATAGTAGACGTGTAGAGGTTTACGGAATGGGGTGGCACGTCGAAATCTATTGAAAAACGAATTAGTTATGGCCGTTTAAAGTTGGACACTAAAAATTGGTGAAAAATGGGGTTTTAGTGCTATGTTGTGATTTTGGTTAAATTGTAGTTAGTTTTGGGTTAGGTAATCCCTACAAATTTCTTAGAGTATTTCTAAGTTGATTTTCTATATTTGTTAGGTTGTCGAGCGAGTAATTTAACCGAACGGAGTGAACAAACACGTGCAGGAGTCCAGGTAAGTAGTGGTTGTTTGCATTTTGCCTTCAGGCCTACACCTTGGAATGGTAGGAAATTGTTGTTTGTTTGTATGATTATTGTGTTTTGTTTTATGTTAAGAATCTTTATTCACATGCATCATTGTTTTCTCGAACTACAAAAAACACGAGTTTTGAGCATGGTTTTGAACGGTGAGTTGAAACGTAAAAGGGGTTGTGTGAGCTTGAAATGTAAGGGGATCGTGTAGTGCCATCTTGGGAGCGAGACTCGGATGGAAATGTATCCTAGGAGCGAGACTCGGATGTGATGGGGTAGTGCTATCCTGGGAGCGAGACTCGGATAGAGACGCATCCTGGGAGCGAGACTCGGATGTGAATGGGTAGTGCTATCTTGGGAGCGAGACTCGGATGAAACTGCATCTTGGGAGCTAAACTCAGATGTGTGCCAGGGAATAGGGTAGTGTCATTTTGGGAGCTAGACTCGGAAGTGTGCTCCCGGTCTTGCACAGCTGGGTCAAAGTGTGGCTATCCTAGATGGTAATAGGATGTGTGCATACTTGATCCACATCGCTAGGTGATAGATTAATAAAACGGGAAAGAAACGAGTACAACAGAGCGAGTACAAACTGCATATGTTAGGAGTTGAGCATGCATTGTTTTGAATTGCATTACTCCCTATTTACTAAACATTAGACTTACGTTTTGTATTTCGTGCTATAGGTGTTGACAGGATTACAAGTGAGGGCTTTAAGGAAAGCTAGGATTGGGACGCAGTCGGTGATGTACGTGGTATGCCGGTGTAGACAGTTGTCGGGGCGTCTTGACCATGATCTTCGGAAGGATTTGGGTGGAACGGTATTTTGGATTGTAGTTAGCTTTCAACTATTTTGGATTCGTGATTTTTGGTTGTTTCGTTTGTTTTGGTTGTATAAAAACAATGTTTGATAACGTGGTAAAGAAGATTTTGCAATTGTTTTGGAATATGTTTTATAAACCGTTTGATTTTCAGGATTTCGGTTTTAGAAAATTCAGTGGTTATGCCGCACAATTTTTCATAGAGAAAACGACGTTGGTTTTCAACTGTCTTCACGTTTTCGTTAATATTTTAGAGTCGATTTTTCGAGATTTTTACGTGTCAAGGAGTTGGGAGTGTTGGGAACGTGTAGGATAAATTTTAGGTGATTTGGAAGTTTTTGGTTTGAAGAAAAATGAGAAAAAGTGGTTGAAGGTCGAGGAAAGCGCGCGCTGCAGGCACGGGCAGCGCCCAGCGCCGATCGATCGGCAGTGTGTCGCGCACCCAAGAGGGTGCCGATCGATCAGCGCTTGGCGCATATCATTCGGCACCAGCGCGCGCAGTGAGGCGCGCGCGGTGTGCACAGCAAGCGCGCGCAGCGCACAACATGCTAAATTTTATTTTATTTTAAAAATTTCCTATTTCCAAAATGTTTTAACCTGATCTTTTTCGACACGTTTTGCACGATTTTTAGACACGTTTTCCAACCGTTTTTTAGGGTTCGAAAAATCCAAAAATCGAGTCAAAATTTTATCAGATTTTATTTTAAACTTCGTTTTAAACATCAGAAGTGTGAGCCAAGTAGCGCACCGAGCCGGGGTGGGTTCGGGGGCGTTACAATAATATTGCTCCAATCTTCATCAAAGAATAAACTTCTGAATTTTCATAAGAATAATAGAATTTCTCATGTCACAGATGGTGTTGTTCCATAGAATAATATCAAGAAATATCACTTTCTGCAGGGGGTGAGTAATACATAGAAGATTGCCCAAATAATAAAAAATAAATGCCTAAAGCAAGTGGCGATTTTTTTTTTTTTAGAATAAAACAAACATTGAGCAACTTACATAACACAGAGGCCTAGGGCATATCTCAGCTCCTCAAACCTTACACCATCGAACGCCTTGGTGAAAATATCAGCAATTTATTTTTCGGTCACCATATGCTCCAAATTAATAATTTTCTCCTCCACTAGAGATCGAATAAAATGATGTCGTATGTCAATATGCTTTGTTCATGAATGCTGAACAAGATTTTTGAAAATGTTGATAGCACTCAAATTATCACAATAGAGAGTCATGACACCTTGTGTGACACCATAGTCTTTCATCATTTGTTTCATCCAAAGAAGCTGAGTACAACTGCTACCTGCTGCAATATATTCTGCCTCGGCAGTAGACAGAGAAATAGAATTTTGCTTCTTACTGAACCATGACACCAAGTTGTGTCCCACATAAAAACATCCTCCCGAAGTACTTTTTTGATCATCAGAACTTCCTGCCCAGTCAGCATCGCAATAACCCACCAGATTTGCATCAAAGTCGAATGAATACCATATACCATAGTCGGTTGTTCCACTAACATATTTGAGAATTCGCTTGACTAACACTAGGTGTGACTCCTTCGGATTTGCTTGACATCGAGCGCATAAACCGACGCTATAACAAATATCTGGTCGGCTAGCAGTTAGATATAAGAGATTTCCAATCATACTTCTATATAAATACGGATCAACAGCAATTCCCTTTTCATCTTTGGAGAGTTTCTGTAATACCCGGTTTTACAGGATATTAATATTATATTATATGATGGCATTTTTGTAAATATATCAAATCAAGTCTGTTTTGCAAAAAGAGAGCTTTATTACGATCCTAACGATTAATAGGAATTTTAAGAAATTTACGAGAATTTTCGGAGTAATAACGCTATATTTCGAGTAATTAAGTTTCTCTTAATATAAAGGACATTTTAGTAAAAATAGTAAACGAGGTCCGTTTTACGAACAGACAGTTTTAATTGAACCCAAATAATAAGATATATTTATTGGTGAAATAAGGAGATTTGGAGAACCGAATAGTTAGCCGATTAACGAAACGAAGGACGAAACAAATAGAATTAAGTGCTAAGGGCGAAATGGTAATTTGCAAGTCAAATTTAATTAAAAACAAACTTCTTTTCTTTCTCCCTCATTTCTTCTTCTTCTTTATTTTTCACAAAAACGCCCGAGGCGATTTCCTTCTCTGTTCTTAGCGGCGATTCAACCTTTCCAATCTCCATTTTTCCTCCGTTCGTCTTCCGTTCTTCACGTTTTCTCCTCCAATCGACGCTCTAGGTATGAATCTATAGTTTTAGAGCGTTAGTTTTTAATTTTTGGGCCGGTTTAACGTTAGGGTTTCGTTAGGGTTTAGGTTAAAAATGCGATTTCGAGTTTAAAAATCAATAGGTTATCGTAGTTTATGAACGAATAGAACTTATTAAGCGTTATTGAACGAAACTAGATTCATTTGTGGAAAATGTTAAAATTCGAGAAATTTTGAGATTTAGGGAAAACTCGTAATTTGTGATTTGAGTTGCCGAGCGTGTATTGCTCGATAAAATAGCTCAATGAATTAGATTAAAGCTTTAGGAAATCTCTTTAGTTAAGGTTTTGTCAATTTGGACGTTTAGAAGCTTAAACTCGTTTTAACGTCGATCATTCTAAATTGCCTTAGGTGAACGACTCTCGTGGACAGAGCTCGAAGTTCAGCGCGCACAAGGTAAGTTCTCGTGATTTTCTCTGGCCGATTGGCCTACACCGTACGTCGAAGTCGTCACGAGGAGTTTTGGTGACGCGGATGTTTAAATTGTTCTGGTCGGGTAGTTAGGATTAGTTCTGTATAGGTTATGCTTTTAAATGCTTTATTGTCTCGATGGTACGAATCATGTATGTTTACTTTCTGTCATATTGAACTGTTCACGCATCACGTGTTTTAAAAGAGCAAGAAAATGAATTTCCACATGATGTTTTAAAGAAAATGGCGATGTGGCCTGGAGAGGGGCTCGACCTATTATGAAGATCGACTACGAGTTTGTCACAATACCTCATCTAACACATACTCATACAGTTATATAGTTATAGGTCATGCGAGATGGGGATCAGGCACGGCTGTACGTGTTGTAAGCGTGTACCCCCCTCCTCTAGCTGGAAAGAGTAGTCCGACCGCTGGATGGGCTCTCTCTGGTTAGAGGGCTGAGATCTCGGTGGCACCCACAGAGTAAAGATAAAGAAAATGCTGCACGATTTCTGAACTCATATGCATAGCATGCATTTACATTTACTAGAGCTTGCTGGTGTCTGTGTGGTGTAGGTGACTTCGACATAGGTGAGGATGAGATCCCTCCACTTGAGGAGTGATGCAGTTGACGGAGGATGGCTTGCGGTGGTGTGTTGCGTAGTCGATGCTTAACCAGACCCGTGGGGAAGTATGTACGTGTTTTAAGGGTATCGGGGAGTTTTGGGCTGATGGTAGATTAGATAAAGTAATTGTATAAAGTTAGAACATTTTAGGATGTTTGGATCTGATAGTTGATAGATTTATGTTTTGATGTTTTAAACGTTTTGAAATCTGTTATAACTGTTTTTATAAGCTGCTTGGAAAGTATAGTTTTAAACGTATCCGCGCAGTTCGTTTTTACGAAAGCTGATGTGTGTTTAAGCTGTTTAGTTGGGTGATAATTTATGAAGTGTGTGATGTGCAGGGTTAGTGAAAAGTTTAGTTTTGCTCTCTGGAATTTCGGATTCCAGAGAGTATTGTATGTTGAATTATAGAGAAAGAAGAAGTAGAGTTAGGCGATCGAGCGCGGGTGTGAGGGGCGACTGATCGCCCCTCCCTGTTGCCAATGCAGCGATCGATCGCAGGCGCGATCGATGGCTGCAGCAATCAATCGCTGTTGAGGCCAGCGATTGATCACTGCTGAGGCTTATAGCCTCAGCGATCGATCGCCCTCTTTCCTTTCTGCAGTTTTGACGATTCTGCCCTCCCCTTTGTTTTATTTGTAAATTGTTTTAATTATAGTTTTAATTGTTTTAAATGTTTTATTCAATTGTTTTATTAAATTTCTTTAACATTTGTTTTTTTTTTAACGATTTTCTAAACGAACTTAGATTTCGATTTAAATTCCGCCTAGAGTTTATTTAAAGTATAGGGATAAAAAAATATATATATACGGGAAATTAGGTACAGTATTAGGGTCATTACAGTTTCTCATGTGTCCCAATGGGTGTTCTACTCGGTCGTGCATTTTCAAGCTGAAACTTTTTCAATAAATTCTTGGCATATTTGGCTTGAGAAATAAAAATATCATTCTTTTCTTGCTGAATTTGGAAACCAAGGAAATAATTGAGTTCTCCAACCATACTCATTTCAAATTCTCTAGTCATTTGAGCTACAAATTCATCGACCATCACCTATGACACCGAGCCAAACACTATATCATCAACATAAATTTGAGCAAGTAAAAACTAACCTTTGTCACGGCGAACAAAAAGGGTTTTATCTACTCCCCTTCGTTCATATTCCTTAGTTAATAGATATTGCGTGAGTCGTTCATACCACGCATGAGGGGCTTGTTTAAGCCCATATAACGCCTTCTTCAATTTATAAACATACTCGGGATGATGAGGGTCTTCAAAACCCTTTGGTTGAGCACATAAACTTCTTCATTAAGAAAATCATTGAGAAAGACACTCTTCACATCCATTTGATATAGCTTGAACTGCTTAACACACGCAATAGCCAATAAAAACCGAATAGATTCAAGATGAACAACCGGAGCGAATGCTTCATCAAAATTAATTCCTTCAATTTGTGAATACCCTTGAGCAACTAGCCGAGCTGTGTTGTGAGTGATGTTGTCATGCTCATCGCTCTTGTTCTTGTAGATCCATTTAGTACCAATAACATTTACATCGGGAGGACACAGTACTAAGTCTCAAACTTGATTTCGGAAAAATTGACTGAGTTCTTCTTGCATAGCTCGTTTCTAGTATTCATCTAGTAATACTTCTTTCACATTCTTGGGCTCGATAGTTGATATAAAACATGTCATTTGAATCATTTCTCGATAATTCACCCTCAGCTTATCTCTGGTTCGCATACCATCATTCAGACCACCAATAACCTCATCTGTAGGATGATTCTTTTGAACACATGTGGATGGTTGTCTGTTGTGTGAAGTAGTCACCTCTGCTTCATCAATTGTCTTAGTTTGATCTGTGACACTGCTTGAGATACCATCTGTGACACCGGTTGGAACACTAGTGCCTTCATTATTTGAAATCTTGTTTGCATCTTCTTTTGGATTATATTCTGTGTCCAGAGAGTCGTCTACTTGAACATTTACGGATTCAATGACAGTTCGAGTTCTTTTGTTGCAAACTCGATAAGCACGGATATTTGTAGCATAACCGAGAAAGATAGCCACATCACTCTTGGAGTTTTCCCCTGTGTTCCCTGTCATTCAATACAAAGCAAATACTGCAAAATGGATGAAAATAATTAAGATTTGGAGTTTTACCTTTCCATATCCCATAGGTTGTCATAGAAGTTTTTCCTCGGAGATACACCCAATTTATAGTATAACAAGCAGTGCTCATAGCTTTAGCCCAGAATTTTTAAGGAACATCCCTTTCATGTAACATTACTTGAGTCATCTCTGCCAATGTACGGTTCTTTCTTTCAACGACTCCATTTTGTTGAGGAGTCTTAGGTGCTGAGAATTTGTGACCATACCAAGATGTTTACAGAAATCCAAGAATTCAGAATTTTCAAACTCTCTTCCATGGTCACTGCGGATGCGAATGATTTTCATGATGACACAATCTTTTTCACGTTGGAGTCGAGTACACATAGATTTGAAAGCTTTGAAAGTGTCGGACTTTTCTCTAAGAAACTCCACCCATGTGTAGCGTGAGAAATCATCAACAGTAACGAAGACATATCGTTTTCCTCCAATACTGTCAACAGGCATTGGACTCATTAGATCCATATGGAGCAATTCAAGCACATGGGTAGTTGTAGATGACTGTGACATCGGGTGTGACACCCTGGTTTGCTTTCCAATTTGACATGGTCCACAAAACTTGTCTTCATCAAACTTTAGTATAGGAATTCCTCGGATAGCACCTTTTGAAACAATCTTTTGAAGCATTCTGAAATTTACATGTCCCAACTTTCTATGCCATAGAACAGTGTCCTTCATACTCGATCGAAAACAGGTAGATGAGGAAGAAATAAGATAGCAATTGTCTGATGATCTAACTCCTTCAATAACACACTTGTTGTTTTGATCGGACACCACACATTTTTCACGTGTGAATTGCACATTCAGTTCTTGATCACACAGCTGGCTAATACTGATTAGATTAGATTTCAGACCATTTACCAAAAGAACATTACCCAACTTTGGTAGACCAGGAACATTTAGCGTTCCCCTTCCAATGACATCTGTTAAGACACCTTTGCCAAATGTAACTTTTTCCACAGTTTCAGGTATGATACCCTGCAAATATCTCTCTTTACATGTCATGTGTCTAGAACATCCGTTATCAAAATACCATGCATTCATTGTGGTTGCCTTTAGTGAAACATGTGTAACATTACACTTCAAACTTGATTTTTTTGCCCATTTTTTATAAAGAAATCTGTAAGAAGAAAAATTTCTAACAGTACCTAATCGTAGGTCAGCAAGATAGGTGAAGCATTTAGGGTGAATATGACCATGCCGATTGCAATAATGACACACAAAAACATATTTGTTACCTTTACTGCTTGAAGCATGATAGGAGTCTTAGGAATTTGATTTTCTGTCAGTTCTTGGAGTTCTGTTTGCAACTTACTTTCCTTTGTAATCAAATCCCTTGGCTAACACTGGGTATGACACCGAGCTTTCCCTTACAAATTTCATCACAGAGTAATTTTCCTTCACTGCTACAGTCTGTGAAACTGAACTTTCACCTTTGAACCCCAATCCAGATCGATTTACACTTGATTTGCTGACATTTAGAATATCATCCAGTTTAGAAGAACCCGAATTTAACATTTTGACGTTCTTCTTCATGAGACTTATCTCATTGGTCAGATCATTAACTTCATCTTGACTCGTTTTCAGCTTGGTCTCCAAATCAACAATAACATTTTGAAGATTGTTCTTCTCATCTTTCAAATTTCTAATCTGGATGTGTAGATGCTGATTTACTTTAAGAAGCTCGGTCCATTTCTCATGAAGAAACTTGTATTCTCCAATAATGTCGTCTTCTGTGACTACTTCTTCGTCTTCATCACTACTATTGGAAAAATTGTCAGTGACACCGTGTATAACACCACCATTTTCTTCGCGTTCTATCTTTCCAATAAGCGCCACATGGTTGCTATGAAATTCGTCTTCCTTTTCTGACTCATCTTCACTCAAAGTTGCGTTCAGAGAATTCTTCCTTTTCTTCAAGGTATTAGCACATTCTGCTTGTATATGCCTGAAACCTTCACACTCTCTGCACTGAACGCCCTTGTTCTTGAATGGTTGATCAGACACATAAATTTCTTCCCTGTGCTTCTTGTTGCTTGAAGAACCATTTTTGAAGTTAGTGACACTGTGCTTGACACAGCGAGTATTTCTACCAAATCTCTTCATAACTCTGCTAAAATTCTTTGAAAGCAGAGCTAGAGACTCCTCCAAGTCATCTTCATCATGTTCATTGAAGTTCTGTACCTCATATTTTAGAGCAACTCCTTTTGCCTTCTTTGCTTCCGTGTCTCCTCCAAGATTCATCTCGAAGGTTCTAAGAGATCCCATCAATTCTTCTAACTTCATTTTAGGGACATCTTTGGCTTCTTCTATAGCGGTGACTTTATAGGCAAATCATTGTGTCAAGGACCTTACAGAAAACATCTCACCGAGAGAAAACGCTTCATTTGCTATGTCACATAGTTTGACATTGAACTCACCAATATTCTCATCTTCATGCATCTTCAGATTCTCAAATCTAGTAGTTAGCATTTGCATTTTTGACAACTTTACGGTTGATGTTCCTTCATAGGTGGTTTGAAAAATCTCTCATGCCCTTTTTGCTGATTCACAAGTGGAGATGAGTCTGAACTGAAAAGGATCAACGTCATTAAAGATAGCATGAGAGCCTTTGACTTGCTGTGTGCCAAAGCATCTTCATTTATGGTCCAATTTTCTTCAGGTATTAGAGATGTGATACCTTCTACATTAGTGTCCATAGGGTGATTCCAACCTGTTAAAATAGATCTCCAAGCTTTCTCGTCAATAGCTTTAATGAATGCTCTCATCATTGCCTTCTAATAAGCATAATTACTTCCATCCAATAACGGTGGATGCATTGTAGAACCTCCTTCTTTAATAGAGTCCATCACACACGAACTGTGATCTTGTCCCGCGGATCCCGCTTAAGAAACAGAAACGACCCGCTCTGATACCAATTGAAAAATTAAGATCAGTTATGCGATGTCACACAGGGTGTTTTGTGTGACACCGATAATTAATGCAATGATGAACAATATAAATATGCGAAAATAAATAAGACAGGAGGTTAGTAACGCACTTCGGCAATTCGCCTACGTCTGCGGGGCCATGCCCAGATATAAAAATATTTCACGAGTTCACAAAGTTACAAGATAATCAGACTTATACAAATAAAGACTCCCTCTTATTTTTGTCACCGCCTCTTCCTAACTTCCCTAATGAAACTGTTTTTGCGAGCTCCCATCGACTTAAAATCGATCTCTCCCGAGATCTAGAAAGCAACAAGATCCCCTTGTTGTAGATGACTCTTCCCGGAATCCGTGTTATGGCAAGACCCCCTTGCCCACTATCAAAAAGACAAGCTCCCCTTGTCAATAAACAAAACTCCTCCCGAGTTTAAATGCAGCCTACTCCCGAAACTGAGTTTCAATGAAGAATAAGAAGATTGCCTCCTACTACACCGTCTATAACACTAGGGCGTTGTCTTCGGATGCAATAAATCAACACACTCCAATAATCGATGAAATCCACAGCATAAGCAGAGTGTGTATAATAATCACAAACCCATATGCAAAAGCATTGGGAAAGAAAGAAAAGAGACGGCTTGAAAAACGAAGAAAACTTCTCTTAAGAATAATCAAAAATCCGTCAGTTGCTTTAACAGAAACGAAGGTTTAAATATGATTGGTGTAACACCCGGCTTTTAAGAATATTAATATTTTAATATAAATGACATTTTTGTAAATATGTCAAATCAAGTCTGTTTTACGAAAAGAAAGCGTTATTACGATTCTGATAATTAATATGGATTTTAAGGAAAATTTCGAGAATTTTAGGAGTCGTAACGCTAATATTACGAGAAATACATTTATCTCGTAATGTAAATGATACTTTGGTAAAAATAGTAAACGGAGTCCGAATGCGAATGGACAGTTTTAATAGAACCCCGATAATAAGTCGAAGTTATTGGTGAAATAAGAAAATTTGAGAAACCGAATCGTTGGACAATTAACGAAACGAGCGACGAAACAAATAAAAAACAAAGGAAAGGGCAAAATAGTAATTTACAAAGTCAAATTTTATTAAATTACAAATACCCTTTTTCTCTTCTCCCTCATTCACGATCTCTATTTTCCCTCTCAACCCTCAGGTGATCTCTCTCCCACGAACGACGTTCTCCATTCCGGCGATTTCTCCTCCTTCGTTCGACTAGTTTTCTTTGCACTTTCTCCTCCAATCAACGCTCTAGGTAAGGTTTTATGGTTTTAGAAAGTTATTGTTCGGTTTTCGCAAAGTTTCTCGGTTAGGGTTTCGTTTAGGTTTTGTTAAAAACGTAGTCTAAAGTTAGAAATCGATAGGTTTGCCGTAGTTGTGAAGATAATGGAAGAGTTGGACGTTATTGAACAAAGTTAAACGATTCGTTGAGGAATGTTCGAGTTTTATGGATTTTCGAAGTTTTAGGAAACTCCGTTAATGGAGGTTTTGGTAAGTTGAACGTGAAATGCTCGACGAAATGCCTCAATGAAGTATTTAGAGTTTTAAGAAATTCTTTAGTTAAGAGTTTCGTTAATTTGACGCTTAAAGGTTTGAACGTGCTTTAACGTCGATTATTGTGAAATTGCCTTAGGTGAACAATGCTCGTGGACGGAACTCAGTGCGCTATGGATGACATGTAAGTTCTCGTGACTTACTAGGGCCGATTGGCCTACACTGTACGTCGATGTCGCGTCGAGGATCATTGGTGAATTGTTTGTTTATATGCTTCGGTTGGGTAGTTAAGATTAGTTCTTTTATAGGTTATGTTTTTTTATTGTCTTGATGGTATATATGTAGAATATAGATTATGCTTTTTATTGTCTTGATGGTATATATGTTGAATGTTATGTTATGCGCGTGTTCATGCATCATAGTTTTTAAAAGAGCATAGAAAATGAACTTCCGCACGATGTTTTCATGAAAAGAGATGTGGCCTGAAAGGGGGCTGGGGTCTGTCACAATACCACATCGCCTGAACTAAATGAATCTACGTAATCTGTTATCTGGTCACGCGAGGTGGAGCTCAGGCATGGCTGTTGTTTGTGTGAGCATGTACCCCCATCCGCTAGATAGAAAGGGTTGTCCGACCGCAGGATGAATCCTTTCCTTTTAGCGAGCTGATACCTCGGTGACATTCTGTCTGCGACGTAATGATAAGAAAATGTTGCATGATTTCTGAAACTCATACGCACAGCATGCATTGCACTTACGAAACTTACTGAGCCTTTAGCTCATAGTGTGTCTGTATGGTGTAGGTGATCAGGATATAGGTGAGGATGAGGTCCCTCCACCCGAGGAGTGATGCGATGCAGTTGACGGAGGATGGCTCGCGGTGGTGTGCTGGCGCAATCGAGGCGTTTCATGACCCGTGGGGACGTATATAGGTAATTTGGGTATTTTGGATAGAAAATGTTAGGTAAAATATTGTACATATAGAACATTATAGGGTGTTTGGATCTGGATTAGTTTATAGGTTTATGTTTCGAGGTTTTTAAACATTTTGGAAACTTATTTTGGTAATTTTAAAATAGGAGGAAACGTTTAGTTTTTAAACATATCCACGCAGTTTGTTTTTATGAAACTAGGCTATGTTTTTAAACGCGTTTTGAGTCGTTAAACGAGGGATTAGTGAAGTGTGAATTGTACATAGGGGGAGAAAGAGTTGTTATGAAATGTATTGGAGATGATTTAAGGAAATGAATGAAAGAAGAAAAAAAAAGAGAGAAGAAAAGAAGAGAAAGAAGAAGTGAGGAGGCAGAGGAGTTGGCGACCAATCGCCAAGGGAGGCGATCGGTAACCGTCATGGATCGCCACGCTCTGGAAAATTTCCAGAGCGTGTGGCGATCGATCGCCTAGTAAACTATCGCGAGGCGATCGTTCACCACGGCGAGGGGCGATCGTGATCGCCCCTCCATTTTATAGGTGGCGATCGATCGCCTGAAATGGGCGATCGATCGCCCATGCATTTTCAAGGGGAATTTCCCCTTTTGCCCTGCTGTTGGCCGACTGCTTTAATTGATTGTTTTTAATGGTTTTAAATTGTTTTATAAATTGTTTTATGGTTTGTTTTAAATGATTTTCTAAACGACTATAACGAATAGTTTAAAGTTTAAGTATATATAAAAAAAAAATAAACAATACGGTAAAAATTAGGAATAGTTTAAGGGTCGCTACAATTGGTAATTGTCATATCTTCTATTTAATTCAGTTACCAAAACAGATTTAACGCCGCAAGGAATAAGGAATCAAAATCTCAACAAATTAGTTGAGTGACACCTCATATGACATTTTAGGAAAGTTCCTTCAACTACTTGGATATGAATCCAAAAACTTAAGAAAGCATATCATGATTAATGTGATCTCAAAGCCTAATATATTTCAACAAATCTTTATCGAATCGGCTTATCAAAACAAAGTTTCCCAAAAATAAGTGCCTTTAGATTTTTCAACAACTTTCCTTATATTCAAGTTTCTTTATTTTTCTCTTCCACAATATCTTCATGATCTTCAATATTCATCCATCCAATAATCTAAATAAATTATTTTTTGATTATCAAGAAATAAACTATCAACTTGGAAAATAGTAGAATAAAATATTATTGCCATAAGTATAATTTGTCAAAAAATCAATGCCAACATATTTGCAATATATTTGCATTTACAGCTTCTTACACTGAATCATCCAATACTCGTTCTACCCACTTTCAGCCAAGTTTTCTCTAAATCGCCTTGGATGTCCGGCTCAGTTCCCACCTTGTTTGTTTGATTGTGCCAAGGCTTTGTTTATCCACCTAGAAGCTCATGACTTTATTTGATTGAACTACCTAAATATGATAGGCCGTACACTAACATTGGATGGGCGAATTGGAGATGAAACTATTGGTTCGCTATTTTAGTATATCATCGATACTATGTTGTTATTGAGTGATTCTGATTGTTAGAACATCAAACGCAGAAAGGTGGGAAAGACTGATGACCACAATTCTCAATGTAATCGCTGTCGTCCTAACATGAAATTACTAATCCATTGATGAGGGAAGAATTGACAACTTACATTGTCTTCGTTCAAGATAATGCTTTAGAGCAAAAGGGTGGATTAAGTTATTCTCTGGACTGGGGACGCACTCACTACTGCCTGCCTGTGAACTTTCCATGTATTGGGCAAACCAAGAATCCAACCAGAATGGCACTGATAACATTGACAGGGAAGCCTGAAGTTCATCCAACAGATCAGAAGCACCCTCGTTTGCGCCATTGTCCTATTAAGGTTATTTGTCAAAAAAAAAAAACATTGGTATTATTTTCGACCATCTGCGTTCATTAGTGGTAGAATCTATTTTATAAGGTTGGTTGTGTTTCCTGATTTGACTATTACACATTTGCATATTAGATGAGGGGCAAAGTAAAAGAAGAATGACTCGCAGAATATTAGGTTGTGGGCATTTTAATTTCATCGATGGTACGGCGTGTGAAGATGTGATCACCTGTCTCAACAAACTGCAACTTGAGATGCACCAACACATTGGATTGGAGTCTGCTGAAGCAAAACCCCGCGAGTTTTAGGTAACGCATGGTAATGCACAAGACACATCTTTTCGTGTTGCTTTATATTACCTCGCCTCCTTTCAGTTTCTGCCAAATTACTACGTCAAACCACATAAAGCAGAATGCCAGAATCCCAAGTGGAAAGGTCACTGATCTGCTCCAATATCACAAATTAGTGTATTAACCAAATGCTGTCTCTTCTTTTAATATATGGTTTTTTATTGGTTACATACTGATATAGATCAAGATATTGGGTTGCTTAATTTAGCAAATTAAATGAGAGTCCCATAGGGTATATAATAAAAATAATAATATTATATTTAAACCACGCTTTGATCCATTAACAGATTGACAGAATTATTCAATTAGCTCCACAGGAACCAATATAAATTCATGACCTATGGTTCTTGTTCTTCTTCTGCATTACATAATAACCAAGAGTTTTCAGAGTAAAGCCAGCCAACCTGGTAGCTGCAGAGCAATCAAAACTGAGATGACGAACTAAAAGACCATTTTCAGATGGCAAAATAATTAAGATAAAAGGGGATGACTGACAACATTTGGCACCATGGATAAGTTCTTGAAAATAGAACCAAAACACACGAACGATATAGTCTGAAACAACGAGATCATACAGCACAGAGGATGGAAAAATAAAAGAACCTAGAAACAACTTACACCCCTAGATTAACAGGCGAAAGTATAGCACGAAGCAAAATCAGAGCAGTTTCCCAGCATTGCTCCAATATCAGTAGCGCATCTGAGAATAGAATCACAATGTATTCCTCCAACGCATACAATCAAATGGTTCGCTGTTCTTCCCACACAAATGAGAAGAAAAGCTAACATCCAGAAGGAAAATGCAGAGAGTATGTGTGTATAAATTTGAGGAAGACTGAAGAGAAATCGGGAGCAGAACCTGAAGGTAGGGAAATGGAAGTGGGCTGTGATATTTTTTTTTCTCGCTTGACTGGTAGACAACATTTCGACGAACTTTTGTGTTCAAAGAGCAGTGAATGTCATTGCAAAAGAGATTAACATGATATTAAGAAGTTTTTAAGGAATTATCATTCTACATTCAACCCTAAGACTAAAACTAATAGAAATAAACTTGTTAATACGAGATATTATTCATAAATTGGATATACAGGGTAAATTCCAAAAAAAAACCCTGATAGTATTGGTAATTTTCGAAAAAACCCTCAAACTAAAAGTCGTCGCAGTCAAAATCTCAAAATTTTAAAAACTGTCAAAATGAACCCTGGCGAGGACCCGCATACCCCTCGAATTCAAATTCGGGGGGCCGAATTCATTTCGCAGCCCCCTGCATGTCAATACTGGCGTTGCAGAGTGCTGGCCCTCACGCACGTGCCTTCCACGCGAAACTAGTCGGAGGGCCGAACCACAAGTTCAGGGCGCCGCATGACACGGTGGTTGAACGCGGAGGATCTGGACCACCCAGCGCACGTGCAATGCACGTGAAGCATATTCGGGGGGTCACAGACCTAACTCGGCCTCCCGTTATTCGTAACAAATTTAAGGCGGGGGGCCAAATTTCCAACTCGGCCCCCCGTTTGTTCATGTTCTAAATGCGGGGGGCTGAAATTTTACTTCGGCCCCCCGACTGTGCCCTAGTTCCAAACACGGGGCCCCGAACATTTAAGTCGGGGGGCCGAATGTTCGTTGGTATATAACAAATTCGGCCCCCGCTCGCCCCCCGCACTCTAAAACCGAGAGGAGGAAGGGCAAATTTTTTGATTTTTTCCTGAAAAATCGTCGAAAGTGCGTTGTCGTTGCCGAAAATCGCAATAATCGGGCCCCTAATTGTCGAGAACACCAAAAATACCTAAACCTTATCACCAGCGAAACCCCTATCGCCAAACCCGAGCCTTGCCTCCCAAATTCGAGCCTTTTAATCTCTGAAAATCCCACAACTGATCTGTCGAAAAGCCAAAAATCGTCAAACCCGAGCCTGTTATTGCCGAAAATCGTCAAACCCGAGCCTGTTATTGCTGAAAATCGTCAAACCCGAGCCTTGCCTCACAAATCCGAGCCATTTTCTCCAAAAATCCGAGGCCGAAATGCCCCCCAAAAATCTCATTTAAACGTCCTCACATCTCCTCATCAGCAGCTGACCCATCAAACCAGCCAGGATCTTCATCACAAGGGCCTCCGGCCGAAGCGCCTCGACCACCGCCAGGTTATTTCTCGATTGATTTTCGAACTGAGGAAATGTAAAAAGATGTTCAATCGAGATATATCATTCTGGCCGATTATTTATGGGAAGACTGTCAACTTCGCTGGTTGGGAGTCTTTGCAGATCCGAGAAATGTTTGACAACATTGGGTTGTAAGGCTTCTACAACATGAGTGGAGAGACTTGTGATTGTGTTGTTCGCTTATTTTATGCGAAATTGACTAGTACCGGGCGGGAGGGGTGCATGAGGCCATATCTGTGGTAAGGAGATCAGTTTTTATTCCAGGCATGTAAACGAGCTGCTCAGGTTTACGAACGATACAGGTGTACAGTATCACGCTTTGCGAGAGTGTAATTTCGCCAGAACACCTGAGGGATTTCAATTTCTTCGACAGATTCACCTCAATGCAAATATTGAAAAATTCACCAAACCGAGATCGAAGGAGTTGAACGCCAAAGCTCGGGTTGTTCACAACCTTATCAGTCACTCGCTGCTGTCGAGGGATGGCCATAGAGATCTAGTCAACTGGATAGATCTTTATGTCATGGAGAAGATGTACAGCAGCACTTTTTTGGACCCCGGGTTCATGATATTGAGGCACATGCACGAGATCGCCCGTACACGCAACAAAAATCTGCCGTATGGTACTTTGATTTGGCGAATTGTGCAGAGATCACAGGTCGAGCTCCCCGTGGGAGAGCAGTTGAGAGCTCCCCGAGCCTTGGATGTATTTGACAGACTTCATCTATCTAAGATGGGTCTAGTTGAGGTGGCCGAGTTTTGGATGCTGAAGGGGGAGCTCGGGGATGCTACAGTTGAGCATGCTCCAGCTCAGGACGCTCCAGCTGAGGACGCTCCGATGGAGGAGGACACCCCCACCACCGCGACGGCGCCGCCAGTTGCCCCTGAGGTTGGCAAGATGTGAGAAATGACGCAGCAGATGCTTCTGGAGGAGCATCAGGAGCGGCAGCATATGCAGCAGAAGATTGAGTTCCTCATCGGCAGTGTCGATCAGCTGACCCTGGGCCTGAAGAAGGTGGTTGAGTCACAGAACTATCTCAATGAGTCCATTAGAGAGGTCACTGAGAAGCTGGGGGATTGGATGGCCAGCAGAGTTGACGACAAGGACGATATACCACCAGAGTAGTTTGATGTACATTATTTGTTTATATTTCATTTGATGTACTTTTATTTGATTTTGATGCACATGACTATTTATATTTGTGTTGATGTACATTTACTAGAATTGTTTGGATATATATGTGTTATTTAAGTTTGCAGGAACTATTTGAAGATAGCTATGGGGAGTCATAAAACAAACGAAACTCTGTCCAATTTTTTACTTTTTAAAATTAATTAACTAATTTTAATGAAATCGTTAATGTTTTCAAATAAATTAATGTATAAAATATATTAATTACTTAATTAATCTATTCAAATTATTAATGCAGCTAAAACATATTTTAGTAAATAATTTAATAAAGTAATGTATCCAAATTAATTTGTAATAAATGAATTTTAATTAATATAATTACTTTAGTCACGTTATTAATTTCAATGAATTAAGTAATTAATGTATTGAAATAAAGTTAGGAATTTCAATTAATTAATGTACAAAGCATAAAAAAATTAATTCATTAATCAATTGTTTTATTCAAATTACTTATTGTATTTAAATGATTATTTAAGTAAATAATTTATTAATTACTTTAGTCAGGTTATGAATTCCAATTAATTAAGTAATTAATGTATTGAAATAAAGTTATAAATTTCAACTAATTTAAACAATTATAATGTGAAAAAAAATTTAATTACATTAACGTAGATGAAATCCAACACAAATTACAACAGTCAATTTCTTCTGCTCCTGCTTCGACCGCGCGTCATAGATTCCTGTAATAGCATGAAAACTATATTAAAAAAGAATGACAACGTATTTATGAGCGAACTGTTTAGAATTGTACCTGTGTCTCATCATTTGTGTTGTAACCCATAAACGTGTCTTGAGAAGCAGCCGTGTCTGAGGATCCTCGGTTAGGACAAGTACGACTATTGTGCTCGTACTGCCGACAGATACCACACGACATCTTTGAGTTCCGCCTACTAGCTCTCGAACTTGACGGCTTATCGGCATCTCGAACTCTTGTCTTCTTGGGTCTACCAGGTTGGCAATATCTTTTTGGCAAAAATAGTTCCATCATACCTGGCACATCCGGCCACATTAATTGGCTGTTCATGGGTTGAATATAATTGGCGTACATCTGCGGAAATGTCACTCGGTGATAGCATGGATGCACGTAACTTTTCGAATCCACTCTCAAGAAAAATATGCATGAAATGGCATGGACACGAGATTCCAGTAAGCGTCCACCGGGTGCAGGAGCACACCCACGTATTCATGTCAACAACGAATTGTTCGTTGCCGTTGCTCACTTGAAATCGTGAACCTCCCCCAAGCGTAGGGCTCCAATTTGCAGCTGCATCTGCTAGCTTCCCAATCTTCTTATATATTTGGGGACACAAGAGGGTCGTCAATCCCGCCATCTTCTCAAATTTTTTAATGATCCGAGTCATCATGTACGTTCGGATCGTCTCGAACATGGTGATAATCGGTTTGTCTCTAGCAGTCAATATAAGTGCGTTGAATGACTCACACAAATTGTTTAAACCAATATCGCAATTGAGAATCGGAGAGAATGGAAGACTAGCCCAATATCTAGGCTCTTCTCCTTGAAGTCATTCGTGGGCAGCGGTGCTGAGCCTTTGTAATTTTCTCATTTCTAAATTGAAATGAGCTCTTGTGGGTGCCCTAGCTGCCTTCCACATCGCTTCTCTGTATGCTTTGCCCTGAAACAGTCCTTTAAAATTTACGTACATGTGCCGCAGGCAGAAGCGGTGTTCGGCTTCACTAAATTCCTCATCCATGATATTCCTCAAGCCCCGATATTAAAACAAAGTTAGTTACACACCTTAATTACACCACAACTAATTTAATTAAACAACATATCTTTTGTCGATCCGAAATGATCGTCCAGCCGGCTCCATCTCCAGTGTACAGGTCCGCCTTCAAAAGTTTCAAAAACCACGTCCATGTTTCCTCGGTCTCTTTTTCGACGTTGGCAACAGTGACGGGATATATTTCATCGTTCGCGTCAATACTAACGACTGTGAGTAATTGTCCGGGACAGGAGCCCTTCAAGTGACAGCCATCCAAACAGATAACTGGGCGACCAAACTGTAGCAAACCCGCCTTGCAAGCTGCCAAACACATATGCACTCTTTGGCACACTAATGTGTCCCCCGCATCATAAATATGCACTTCGAAAGTGCTCCCTGGATTTGTTCTGTGTATTTCTGTTTGGTACAACCTTATTAACTTGTACTGTTTATCAGTCTTGCCTTCGTTAAGTGTGAGAGCAATGTTTCTCGCTCTTCTGACAAGACTAGGTATGATATGAGATCTGTGGTTCATCCTCATTGTCTCTACAATGGAAGATAGGTCCCACCTAGGGTGACTTTTAAACCTCGTCAGATAATAGTTTGCCACCCATTTTGCACTAACGTGTCTATTCTCAACTATTCTGGCACAGCTGTGAGTATCGACCAAAGCCTTTATTTGAAAGGTTTGCTCAGCTTGCTTCTGCGAGGCATGCAAATGCCACTCACACCGAGCTGAACACTTCGCCGTCAATCGGCTACTTTCACTTTTAATGAATCTTATCCCTAATCCGTGTTTTATAGAATAATTTTTTATTTCGTCTTTTAGCTCTTTTAAAGTTGCATATTCTCTAGTAACAAAAAATTCCATATGAATTTCTTCCCTTACCTGAACGCTTTCTACCTCATCATCGTCCAACATAACCGGTGTTTGCAGCTGATCGTCAAGAGTTCTAGATGTCGAACACACCGGTATTGGTTCATTTTCATCCGAGCCATCATCACCATGTGCAGGACTCTCGTCTGGATACAAGTTCATTATGGCATCACTATCTACTTCCTTGTCTAATTCAAACCATCTATCTGGATCAGAATCCATCGTTCTTGCTAAAACAGAGAAAATTAGCCTGCGTAATGAAAATTTTCTTGAGAGATTTCATTGATTTCTTCTAATGGAGAGCAAGCTCCTTAAATAATAAAGGAGTTCGGCCCCTCGATATATCGACGCGGCCCCCTGCGTCTTGTAAAATTATTGATGCGGGGGGCCAAGCATCTTATACGGCCCTCGAATGTCAATCCATAGATCAATAATTGATCTGTGGATGGTATATCGGGGGGCCGCGAATCTGATAAGGCCCCACAAATGTCAATCCACAAGATCAATTATTGATCTGTGGATGAGATATCGGGGGGCCGCGAATCCAATAAGGCCCCCCGAATGTCCATCCACAGACCAATAATTGATCTGTGGATTGACATTTGGGGGGGCGTATTGGATTCGCGGCCCCCCGATATCCCATCCACAGATCAATTATTTGTCTATGGATGGGATTTCGGGGTATCGCGAATCTCTCGTTGTCCCCCGCCTTCCCATCCTCAGCAATTATTGATCTATAAATGGACATTCGGAGGGCCGAGTTAAATTTCGCCCCCCCGAGTTAGGAACAGAGCAGTTTTGGGGGCGCCGAGGTGAAATTTTTGCCCCCCGAGTAACAAACTTTTAAAAACGCGGGGGGCCGAGTCAGGTTTGCAACCCCCCAAATATGGTTCACGTGCATTGCACGTGCGCTGGGTGGTCCAGACCCTCCGAGTTCAACCACCGTGTCATGCGGCGCCCCGAACTTGTGGTTCGGCCCCCCGACTAGTTTCGCATGGAGGGCACGTGTGCTAGGGCCAGCACCCCGGAACGCCAGTATTGACATGCGGGGGGCCGCGAAATGAATTCGGCCCCTCGAATTGGAATTCGGGGGTATGCGAGTACCCGACAGGGTTCATTTTGACAGTTTTTAAAACTTTGAGGTTTTGATTGCGACGACTTTTAGTTTGAGGGTTTTTTTGAGAATTACTCATACTTCAGGGTTTCTTTTTTTAAAATTTACCCTTGGATATAAAATAACGCAAAATTCGATCATGATTATCACTAACTTGTACACATGAACAGAATATTCAATCGAATACTTGTTTATAAATTAAATTTGGAAAAGTATAGAAGAAAAAGATAGTTGAGTGGGAAAAAATGAGACCAACAAGAGAAACAAATAATGACCTAAAAATCTAGTCGCTAAAATGGGCTTCATAGTGTATGGAAAGGGATTTGAAGTTGTAATGGAGTTTGCATTACACAAGCAGGACAAGATTTCAAACCCTAATCAATGTTTCTTCTTACAATAATATTACATGCGCACAACAATTTATAGTTTCAAGTATAATTTATATTATTTTAAATATTTATATTTTATTATAATTAAATAAATGTAGTACAAAAAAAAATAGAAAATAGATAAGAATAATGTTACGTTTCTTCTCTAAACATATTAGGTGACGTGTTAAATAATAATTTTTCGTGAAATCTTCGTAGACCCATAAGGCAAATTGGAAAAGAAACAAATTGAGATTAAGAGTAAGAAATAATTTATGCATCAATTATTCTTTAACTCGTTAACAAGTATATTAAAATAATATTATAACATGAATGTTATTTCTTGTAATTTCCATCAAATAAGGTTTCAAATTCAATTTTCGCCACATCAGCTTAGTCCAACCCGTAAGAAGAGTGATGTGATAATATAACATGAATATTACCCACCTACACGTAAAACGGGCTAGGCCCCAAACCCAGCCTATTAATCTAAGCACTCCCCAATTTACGGGTCTTATTTATAGTTGAAGTCCAATTTTTCAGGCATAGAATAATTGTGGTATTTTCTTAAAATTATTATTAAAAAAACATAATAATATGAACAATTTCATTTTTTTGTATATTGAATCATCCCAACGTGGAGAGAGAGACACATACATAGGTAGTGTCACAGGGTCGAAGTTCACTCCCGAATTTTTCGCCTTGTGATGGCACTAAGCACTCACAATTAGTCAGCCAATCGCCCACTTAGCAAACCTTGCAACGCACTAAAGAATAGAGTAGAAGACACAAAGCCAACTTACGGGCAATGCCCAACCTTTGTTTTGTATTGACTTACTCAACAATTTTACAAAGGAAATCCCACAAGTTAACCCACGGCACAAACTAGTCTCACTCACAAAACTAGCTTTTCTCTCTTGGTTCCCACTCTTGGTTTCCAAGTTCCCCCTCTAGGTGCCAATAGCTTTGCCTCGGCCTAGCTATTTATAGGAGAAAGGTGGTTGACAACCCCAACCACGTAGGTTTAAGCTCAGCGTGCCAAGTGCCCCACTTGGCACGGTTAGTTCCCACTAAATCAGCCCACTCGGCCAGATTGTGGCAAACTGCCACGGTTTGCCATGCGTTGCATGCTGGACTCGCCCATGTCCAGCAACTGCCCATGCTCATGTCCAGCAACTGACCACGTCCAGCAACTGCCCATGTCCATGTCCAGCAACTGACCATGTCCAGCAACTGCCCATGTCTGGCGCTCGGCTGTCTCAGCGCGGGAATATCGGAGCCTGTCTGAGCCCGCGTGTCCCAGTCGCGCGCGCACACAGCGCACCTCCTGGAACATCGGAGCCTTGTCTGGGCCAGCGTGTCCCAATCGTGCGCGCACACAACGCGCCCTCCTGAACCAGCGTGTCTCAGCCCGCGCGCCCATCTCGCTTGGCCACCAGGACAAGGCACCGGAACCTTCGGAGCTTGTCTTGTCCAGCGTGTCTAGTGCGCGCGCGCACCGCTCGGTCACCAGCGCTGCGCTCCGGATTATGCGGAGCTTGTCCTGACCAGCGTGTCCAGGACCAGCTCACATGCCCCTCCGACATTTCCTCCCAGCATGTCTAGGCCACCAAGTGCCCCCTCACTTGGTGCATGTCTCGGCCACGAAGGCTGCCCACTCGTGCACACGTCTCAGCCACCAAGTGCCCCCTCACTTGGCGCATGTGTCGGCCACGACTCCGAGAATGTCGAGCCATGGTCGAGCCACCATCGAGCCATCTGGTTCAGTGGGTCCTAGCCAGTGGCCAGCCCTGATGGCATAGCCCTGGGCCATGGTGCGCCCAGGCTGAGCCATCCTCACATAGTCGCCCCCCCCCCCCCCCCCCCCCCCTCCCCTCTAAAGAGCAATCCGGGCCACTTTCAGTCTGGCAGGAGTGTACATAGGTACCCCTCGAGGAGTCACTTTTCCACTGTTCACCCACTTTTGAGCATGCAGCCTCCCCAGCTGTGCGCCTACGCCCCTATCCAGGTCCTGTCATGTGCGCGCACTACTCGGCACCCTTGTGAGCTCGCGCGGCACTCTTGTGCGCCTACGGACAGTCATGTGCGCGCCCTGCGCGGCACTCTTGTGCGCGCCATGCTCAGCCCTTATGCGCGCGTTGCCTTGTCCATGGCATGTCTCGGCCACGAAGGCTGCCACCAAGTGCCCCCACACTCGGTGCACGGTTACTTTGACTCGGTCCAACACGGCCAGATTGATCTTGTCGCACCACGTAGCCCACGTCTAGGCTCATGATGTGGCCAACCCGCTCCTTTGGTGCCCCATATCACCAGATGGCCCTCATCCGACTAACCGCATAGTTTGTCTCTGAAATACTCGGCCCTCATGGCATGCCACTCGCAGCAAGCCCTTGACACCACCCATATAATTCGGAATGCACATCTCCCACTATACTCCGGCATAGTGCTCGTTTATTTGAGTGAATGAAACCACCAACTTGAATGCTTCGGCCAATGGGCTAAGCCGGACCCATTGACACGGCGCTCACGCCTACGGCACTTCAATGGTCTAACAGCCCCTTTGTTGACGCCGAATCCAAGTGCTGCAGCAAATGAGACTCTTCCAACGCCAACTCGGGGTTGTAATGCCGACTATTTCTCGATAAGTTGGAGAGTTGATACCCGCTCCATATCAACCCCTCCATTGTTTTCCCCTCGTGCCTCCTCAATATCATCTCCGATTTTGATCAAGGCATTTAAGCTTTGTTTTCTGGGACAATCCCTCGCTCGGTGCGGGCCATCACAAATGAAGCAGCCCCCGGTAAAGCCCTTCGTAGCAACATCGCCCCTCATCGATTTGCTTTATTCCGCCCCTGATTTGTCTTTCAAAGGCTTGCTCGGTTTTCCTTTTTGTGATCTTTCCTCTTTGTTCCCGGGCCCCCTACTCTTAGATTGCCCTGTTGGAATCACCATGTCAACTAACCTTTCAGCAGCCGCCATTGCAGAACTCAAATCTGCAACACCATGCCTCCGCAACTCAACTTGTGCCCACGGTTGCAGCCCTGAAACGAAGTTGAACAGCTTGTCCTCCTCCGACATGCCTTGGATATCCAACATCAAAGATGAAAATTCACTTACATAGGCTCTCACAGTGCCATGGTGCTTCAAATTCTTTAGTGACTGCCTCGCCAGCCACGATGCATTGCAAGGAAGAAATTGGGCCTTTAACTCCTTTTTCAACACTTCCCATGTTTCGATGCTCGGCTTTCCCGCTTGGTGGTCCTCCGACACTCGCGTCCTCCACCACAGCTTCGCATCTCCACAAAGGTACATGCTGGTTATGGATACTTTCTCCTCCTCGAGTACATGAGTAGCACAAAAACACTGCTCCATGTCCCACAAGAAATTCTCCAGCTCTTTTGCAGATCAGCTACCATGGAAAGACTTAGGCTCGGGCACCTTAATCTTGTGGCTAATCCCTCTCTCAACGGGACTATCCATCGCTCGCTTGATTAAGTTGATCTCCGCCTTTGTCCATGATATTGCCTCGTGAAAGTCTTCAAGACTTGTCTTAACCGACTCAACTAACGAACCAACATCCAAAGTCAATTGAGCAAATCGTGCGTCAAGTTCTGGATACATACCCGCAATTTTGGCATTGAGTTGTTCAACTAGCACAGATTGTTGCTCGGCAAACATGCTCAGGTTCCCCATCCTCTCTCTTGGTTCGCCCAACATATTTTCCAACCGAAGAACTCACTCCTTTAGATCGTTTATCTCGTCCCGATCTTCAAGACGCTCTGATACCAATTCTCACAGGGACGAAGTTCACTCCCGAATTTTTCGCCTTGTGATGGCACTAAGCACTCACACTTAGTCAGCCAATCGCCCACTTAGCCAACCTTGCAACGCACTAAAGAATAGAGTAGAAGACACAAAGCCAACTTACGGGCAATGCCCAACCTTTGTTTTGTATTGACTCACTCAACAATTTTACAAAGGAAATCCCACAAGTTAACCCACGGCACAAACTAGTCTCACTCACAAAACTAGCTTTTCTCTCTTGGTTCCCACTCTTGGTTTCCAAGTCCCCCCTCTAGGTGCCAATAGCTTTGCCTCGGCCTAGCTATTTATAGGAGAAAGGTGGTTGACAACCCCAACCACGTAGGTTTAAGCTCAGCGTGCCAAGTGCCCCACTTGGCACGGTTAGTTCCCACTAAATCAGCCCACTCGGCCAGATTGTGGCAAACTGCCACGATTTGCCACGCGTTGCATGCTGGACTCGCCCATGTCCAGCAACTGCCCATGCAGCAGATCATGCCAGCAACTGCCCACGCTCATGTCCAGCAACTGACCACGTCCAGCAACTGCCCATGCCCATGTCCAGCAACTGACCATGTCCAGCAACTGCCCATATCTGGCGCTCGGCTGTCTCAGCGCGGGAATATCGGAGCCTGTCTGAGCCCGCGTGTCCCAGTCGCGCGCGCACACAGCGCACCTCCTGGAACATCGGAGCCTTGTCTGGGCCAGCGTGTCCCAGTCGTGCGCCCACACAACGCGCCCTCCTAAAAGATCGGAGCCTTGTCTAAACCAGCGTGTCTCAGCCCGCGCGCCTATCTCGCTCGGCCACCAAGACAAGGCACCGGAACCTTCGGAGCTTGTCTTGTCCAGCGTGTCTAGTGTGCGCGCGCACCGCTCGGTCACCAGCGCCGCGCTCTGGATTATGCGGAGCTTGTCCTGACCAGCGTGTCCAAGACCAGCTCACATGCCCCTCCGACATTTCCGCTCAGCATGTCTCGGCCACCAAGTGCCCCCTCACTTGGTGCATGTCTCGGCCACGAAGGCTGCCCACTCGTGCACACGTCTCGGCCACCAAGTGCCCCCTCACTTGGCGCATGTCTCGGCCACGACTCCGAGAATGTCGAGCCATGGTCGAGCCACCATCGAGCCATCTGGTTCAGTGGGTTCTAGCCAGTGGCCAGCCCTGATGGCATAGCCCTGGGCCATCCCCCCCCCCCCCCCCCTAAAGAGCAATCCGGGCTACTTTCAGTCTGGCAGGAGTGTACATAGTTACCCCTCGAGGAGTCACTTTTCCACTGTTCACCCACTTTTGAGCATGCAGCCTCCCCAGCTGTGCGCCTACGCCCCTGTCCAGCTCCTGTCATGAGCGCGCGCTGCTCGGCACCCTTGTGCGCGCGCGCGGCACTCTTGTGCGCCTACGGCCAGTCATGTGCGCGCCCTGCGCGGCACTCTTGTGCTCACCATGCTCAGCCAATGCGCGCGCTGCGCGGCACTCTGGTGCGCCCATCTCTTGGCCACAAAGGCTGCCACTCGTGCACGTCTCGGCCACCAAGTGCCCCGAAACTCGGCACTCGTCTCGGCCACGAAGGCTGCCACCCGTGCACGTCTCGATCACGGTTACTTTGACTCGGTCCAACACGGCCAGATTAATCTTGTCGCACCACGTGCCCACGTCTAGGCTCATGATGTTGCCAACCCGCTCCTTTGGTGCCCCATATCACCACATGGCCCTCATCTGACTAACCGCATAGTTTGTCTCCGAAATACTCGGCCCTCATGGCATGCCACTCGCAGCAAGCCCTTGACACCACCCATATAATTCGGAATGCACATCTCCCACTATACTCCGGCATAGTGCTCGTTTATTTGAGTGAATGAAACCACCAACTTGAATGCTTCGGCCAATGGGCTAAGCCGGACCCATTGACACAGCTCTCACGCCTACGGCACTTCAATGGTCTAACAGGTAGGGAGATAGTGTGGCAGTTCATCCTGTAAAAATAATGACTCAATATTTTTTTGATTATTAACCTTTAGTTCATACCAGGGGTGCACAGTGTCGAATCCATTCCGGGTCAGATCCGAGGGATAATTCTACAAGGCCTGGCGCGAGGCGCTTGAACTTGAATTTGTTAGTAGAAGCAGATTGTGATGAGTAGGATGGGGCAGCAGCGAGTGAGATTGGGGCTACTATACGCAGCGAAATAAGAGGGGTGTTTTCTACTTGAGAAGAGCGATGGAGCTGTTCTGACAAGGATAGAAGACCAGACGCAAAGCCATTGCCAGTCGCATTAAAAGGGAGCGGAAATTCAAGCGGGTGGCGCAGACTAACTGATCTAGCACCCTTGATGGTTACTACTGCACCATCTGCTTGTATCACTTTATTCAACACGCCTGCATCTACATCATGCTGCAGAGTGAAAGGAAAAGCATTCAAAAAAATTACTTTCGTCATCAAAGAAAGCAAGAGTCATCTCCGGTTGAGACGGGCAAATTGCCAAATCACAGTGGCGGCTCAGTCTGCTTGATATGGTGATACATTGTAATACAGTTTGATTGCAACAAAACTTACTGGATTTTACCTTTCACGACTCTTTTTCTTCAAATCGAAACCCATCTTCTTCGTTTGTGATTCCTTCAAATCAATCTGCAATCCCCATTAGATCTCCTTCGAACCCTCTCAACTTGGCTCAAAGGCAAATTAACTGCCTTTTAGAGAGAGATAGACAACGAAATTCATTAACAGGCTTTAATGTACGTTAGGTTGGGAATTAGGGCAGGGCACGGGCCGGTTCGGTTCGATCCCGAGCCCAAACTGAGTCTTTGGGATTTTATTCCCGAAGACTAGAACCGGTCCCTGGTCCTGGGAGGGACCGGGACAGAACGGGGATCGAAAACTATTAAGATGGATAATAACATAGACATTGCAAGTAATTGAGGTTTAATTTATGATAATAACGATACATATACCCGAACATAAATGCGCAGCCAATCACTGGGGAAGTGAAAGTTTCATCTTTTAAACTACAATAGTAACCATAAATTATTATTGGTGAAGCAAAAAATCTTTCTTATGACCAGTACTATTTAGACCTCCTGAAAAACAAACAACCATTTTTCTAACATTGCTCAGTACTTCAGTCATTAAACAGTTTTATAGTTTTAAAGCCTGATAACCCTCTCCAAATATGAATTGCTTCTTGCGGCAATTTCAGCGACTCGTAATAAGCAAAAAAGAACTTGAGCTATAGTTTTGACTGTCTGAAGAATTCTATAACAATGCCAGAACGAGCCAATGTAGCATTATCACTAAAGACATTCGTGAATTCTCTTGTCCGCCATTTACGCCGCGAAAGCCAGCTAGAAAAAAGGCAGCGCTTGTGGCCACCCAGAACCTGGCCAGTCGGAAAAGATTTATGGCAGATAGAACACTCGTGGGATCGAGCCCCAACTACGGCCGCCGGAAGGGGGGCAGAGGTCATGGTGGTGGAGGAAGTTGACTGATCTTGGCCGCCGGAGAGTTTTCTATGGCTGGCTTTGTGTCCACCCAAGGCCTGATAAGAAGAAAACGCCTTCCCACAAACGGAGCACCTATAGCTCTGTTGCTTCTCCTCCGGGGGAGTTATCACCGGAAAAGAAGCTTCGCGTTTGGTGACAACCGTAGCCCCGCCGCGAGCGAGAATGATGAGGCAGAGCTCGAGATTCTCCTCCTCCGTGGTAGGGTGGTCCAACCGCGGTCGCTTAGACCGCTTCGCTTGGTCAATGGCAAAATCCATCAAGGGAACATTAAATTTACGGTTTTCATTTTAGTGTTGTTTATATATTGTAGATCAAAGAATAAGGTTGTGTTAAAAGATTGCTTAACAGTGGACAGTTAATAAATAAATACGCAACAAAAATATGAATAATGCTATGTGTACACTTATTCTCCTCTCTTAAAAGTTCCTTGTTTATTTCACATGTAGTTTTAATTAGTAAAGTGATATTGACTTTTTAACTTTTAGGCAAACCTCAAGACCCCATTGACATGATTTGGAAGTGAAACATGATGAATTTCCAACAATCCAAGCTTTTAGATTGATAATAGTTCCTCCTCGCGTGAAAGAGAAGAACACCAAGTGGTTTAATAATCATACAGATTGAAGAATTCCACCAGGAAACTAACACCAGATGAATGAAGAAAATGAAAACAAGAAGAAACAGAGTGAAATGAGCTAAAAATCTCACAAATTCGAGGCCAATTCCTCGGGAAGCCCCTTGCACGAGAGAAACCCCGCCTTCCCATTTGGCAGCAAGAAAGTAGAAACAAGCTCTAGAGGTCATAGATCTCAGCGTCATATTAGTGAATGCGCACTGGTTCAGGTGAAAGACCGCCATTGATAAAATTAACGACTCTTTATATATTATTTTATAAAGAGGACGAGAAATAAAGAATCGGGTGCTTTTTTTTTTTGCTTTGGCGTTTCATATTTTCTTTATAATCCCACGGTCAATAGATTTTATGATTAAATCAGGTACATTTTTTGTTTAAATTATTTATTATGCTTGTAATACATTAAACATAACAGTTCTTCACTGATTACCGTAACTCATCTTGCAGACTTCATATACTGAAGAGTTTGATTTGATGGCAATGAATGAAAAATTCAAGAAGGATGAAATTTCGGATGAACTCAATGATAACAGGAATAGAGATAAATCACTAGAGGACAAGAATAAGAAGGTATTCTACAGTTGATCCTTTCGCTGTTCATAAAATTATTTCTCGTTATATTATGAATTTCTCGTGAATCTTTCGAACATGCATAATATTTAGGTGATATTTTTTGACAACCTATGGGGGACAGCTTAATGTGTCACTGATTTCATGCTCATTGGCACCATGATTTTTTCGCATGGGCACTACTATTTAAAATGACAATATTACACCCATTATGGTGGTGGATTTTTGCCCGCGGTGACGTAAATATCTGCCGTAATAGGGCCAAAAACGCCCACCCGGCAGCCAAAATATAGGTCCGGGCCCCAGCCTGATAAAACAAAAAATAAGTTTTCAGGCCCAGCCATAGTACCCCCGTGCTGTTAGCCAGCCTGATCAGTTCGTCCCGGGGAAAATATCAATATATTACTACTAATCAAATAATGCTCTGTTCTTTTCTTTCCAGGTTCAACCCAGTTATGCTAAGGACAGTTTTTTCGACTCCCTCTCAACTCGAAGCAGGATCTTTGAACATAAGAAGGAAGTTAATGATGTATAGTCAAGTCTCAGATGTCTCGTAATTTAACTACTAGTAGTTTCATATTGTTCCTTAACAAGACCCATTTCCTTTCTTAAATGAACTCATTATGTCTTCCTTCTTCATCATTGTTATTATCATGCAGACATTTGACAAAGCGCAGGGGCTCAAGGTTGGTCGAGGAGGGGGTCCCACGTGTGCCGGCCAATCACTTGGCGGAAATCGGGGGACGAGCCATGAGCTTGTAGTTAAGCGACGAGTTAACCGAGGTTGAGGTTATGGAACCCTAAACTAAAACACGCTGCTTGTTCGTGCTAACTGACTAGATTTTTTTTTGGATTAACCATGGATTTATATGGTCTACATAATAACAAAAAAAGAACAATTTATTGTGGCAAAGTCTTTTCTGTCTGTTGTTGTTGCTTCTTCAGAATGGTGCTTAAACACGAGAAATAGAAGAATTATAAAAAGCTTGAAACTTAGTGACAATAAAAGCCCATAAATTTTATGCTCATGTTTTTACATTGTTTTAATGACAGTACATATTCAATAGTTCACTTAACTTTTTATTGAATTAGTCTAAAACTTCTCAAGAATATTGCTCTTTTCTGGATGTGGGTTAAGGAGAAACTTTAGATTAATATATATTTTATGGCTATTCAAAGATTTTGTTATCGGTGTTAGGCCTGTAGTGGAAATGACTGGTTTTATGGCTGCTAAAGCTGGTGTTGGCAAATATATGATTTGTGAAGTATTATTTCATTAACAATCCTTCCATTATAAGATTATGAAATTAAGTCTAACAAAGTATTGTCACTAAATGATTAATAAAGTGGATGGTTTGAATTAAATAACACGCTACAAAGTACAAATCAGAAGTTCGAGTTAGGCAGAGTCGCACCTTAAAATCTTCCGGAGAGGCTGATCAAATGCACTCTTCACTGAGTCGCGAACCAGGCACCTCAACATGCAAAACTTGAGCCGAGGCAATTCCAATGTCCTATAAAAAAAAGTGAGGAAAAAGAGAGATAGAGAAGATCGCTTTATTAGCGCAGAGAGAAAGTGTCACACGGGGCGTAATAGAGAGAGAGAGGAGACCGCTTTATTAGTGCTTACTTTGCATTGCTCCACTCGAGTTAGGTTGTTAAGATGGACATTTGGGTCGTGCAAAATTTTTAAATCTTTGTTATCTTAAGAAATCTATATCAATAGCTGTTCCCGCCGATGCTCTCGTACAATGGCGGGAACACTGGTCGGTGGGACTTGAAAGAGCAAAAAATGAGGCGATAATGAATTATGCACCACATAATTCTTGGTCAACAATGAACATGCACAAAATGAATATCAAATCAACGAGTGTTTGACTCAAGAGAGTGCGCCACTAAAAGGGCGTCACCCTATCCTTTGGACATAATTTACTTCATACAAATATAGCTTCTTTTAACTCTCATTTGCTTTCAACTTCAATAGAAAAAAACTGACCATGCCATAATCTGTGATTATCATAGAGATGTAATCCGATGGCATCGCATCGTATATGGCAATCACATTAAAAAAAAAAAAAAAAAAAAAAAAAAAAAGCATCAGTGAAGAAAATTATAAAACGGTAGCGGGATGTATATCTCGCTAAGTTAGAGAATTTACATCAGATTGAGAAGCTGTAAACTGTCGGTATCTGCCAAACCAGACAAAGAATTGATTTCCTCTCTACCAGAAACTTTTGAAATAGCATCTGGATTACCTACAAAATGTAGACGGGAATTAAATCTTCAATGGATTCAATAACATATCAGTGCAAAAAAATTGTATAAATCTAGAAACCGCTTACCAAGCTCATTGCTGCATATAGAATCAAGCTGTACACTTTCATGAAACTTATATGCTTCACAACAAACTAAGACTGGCACACGAAATGCATGAGCTACTAGAGCAACACATGGCGTACCAACTCTCGAGTAAACTGTTCCATTAGACAACCGATGAAGCACCAAGAAAGACTCGAGTAACTTCATGCATGACATAAGAAATTGCATTTATGTGAGTGTAAGTACATGTAATGCCTTTCTGTTAAGTCTTGAAAAAGACTTATTCTACAAGTGCTTTTAATTATAAATTGCTTAAATTTGAGTGATAAATCAAAGTAATGCATATATATTAACAGTGAATGCTGCAGCAAAGCCACAGCATCAGTATCTTTGTCAATTATTAAAAATACGTGTTATTTTTCAGATAATTATCACTAATTATTTTTATTTGCAGATTACTGATGATGTGAAAGATTTAAAAGATGGAAACACATGAGAAAGTAATAACCCTTAGCGGGAAAAATCAAATTCAAAAGATTCAGAATATGAAGAGAGAGAAAGGGAATGCAAAAATAAAGGAAAATCAAACCAATTAAATAGAATCAGGAGAGAGAGAGAAAAGGAGTCTGGTACGCAGAACAAAAGGGGGAAGAAAAAAAAGTCATTGAGGAGGAGGAGTCATTCAGCAAGAGGAGGAGTCATTCAGCAAGGGAGGACGATTTTCAACAGAGAAAGCTCCACCAAATTTCAATTCTTCTTCTTCATTTTTTTCTTACTTTATTTTATAATTCTATGGAATATTTAATCTCTTTATTTCTTATGAACTAATTTTCTTTTGGCTAGATGAGAGAGTACTAAACTATTGATTTCTTGTGGAATGTTATTGATTTATGTTAAACAATTCAATATGTTTTTAGTGATTAATTTATTTTATGTACGCCACATGAATAAATACTAGGATTCTATTTTAGACGCCATGAAATAGTTATTGAGACGTGTATTGAATTGCATGAATGATTGATGCATGTGACAAGTATCAATTATAAGTATTATCATAATGGTTGCTTAAATTCATGTGATATATAGAATAACGCTTAAGTGGAATTCTAGATTGTATTGATTTTTCATAAGTCTGAAAAATAATATAACAAAAGAATTAATCAAGAGCATAGACCAAGCCTTGATTCATGAGGAAATTCTAGTAATTTAATATAAAACTATAGCATTCCCTACAATATTCGTAGAAAGAAATCAATTGGTGAAGGAAATCAAATCGAAGCCGTTTCTAATTATCTAGTCATATAATTTGGGTTGGTTTCTATTATTTTCATATTTGAATATTAATTTCTCTGAAATTAAATATTTGTTCCACAAATAGTTTAAAATTGATTAAATTTTGTCCTCATGGGATTGATATCTTTGTACTACTTGAATTGCGGTACGTGCACTTGCGTAGTGTCATTTTTGCACAACAAGTTTTTGGCGCCGTTGCTGGGGACAGAATTTCTTTCAATTTTTTTATTATTTTCTGGAATTTAATTTAATTATTTTTATTTTTATTTTATTTTGTTAGGAACCGATCGATTAATGCAAGACGAAGAGGATCAAAACTTAATTCCTTACGACCCTGAGATTGAAAGAACCTTCAGAGAGAGGAGACGCCAGCAGAATCAGAAATTTATTGAAGGAGGAGATATGAACCCCGACGCTGCTCGACAAGCTGAACAAATGAATAACGGTAACGAACCAGAGCGTCCGATTCGTGATTACGCCATACCAAATTTGGACAACCTAATTCCTGGTATAGTCCAGCCAATACTTCAAACAGTTCGATGCAAGCTAAGGCCGGTGATGTTTCAGATGTTGCAGTCTATCGATCAGTTTAGCGGAATGGCAACAGAAGATCCCAATGCTCATTTAAGGGATTTTACGCAGCTTTGTGATACTTGTGAAGATGAAGCAGCAAACCGCGAAGTGCTGAGACTTAAACTATTTCCATATTCTCTCCGCGATCGAGCTAGGTCCTGGTTAAATTCCTTGCCACCGAACTCAGTAAATTCATGGGCGGATTTAGCAAAAAGATTTCTGACAAAGTATTTCCCGCCAGTAAAGAACGCAAGAATGAGAGGTGACATCATGAGCTTTCAGCAGCAAAATACAGAATCATTATATGAAGCTTGGGAGAGATTTAAAGAGTTGGTAAGGCAATGTCCAAATCATGGTGTTTCTGCATGAGTGCAATTGGAAACTTTGTATAATGGGTTGAACAGTCAAACAAGAGCCATCCTTGATGCGTCAGCTAATGGAGCTATTATGACAAAAACATATACAGAAGCATATGAGCTATTAGAAACAATAGCCACTAATAACTATCAGTGGCCATCAGAGAGAGCAGGGACAACTAGGCGTAATGGAGTGATGGAACTTGATCAGTTTACTACACTAACAGCACAGATGTCTACCCTTACCAATGCTATTAAGTCAATAAACTTGCCCCCGAAACAGCAGCAACAGCAACAAGTTTTGAGTTTATCATGTACTTGGTGTGGCGAGGAACACTCTTTTGAAAGCTGCCCTTCAAACCCGGAAGCTGTAAATTATGTGGGTTATGACCAGAACAACAATTCATTCAACTCTGGATGGAAACAACAGCCCAACTATCAATGGAATTCTCAGTCTAGAAACTCTAACCCTGGATCTTCGCAGCAACCACAAGGATTATCGCAGGCTAGTATTTCTCAGCAGAACAAGCAGCTGCATTCCGAACAGTCAACCTCGTTAGAGCAAATGATGAAAGATTACATGACAAGAAATGACATGCTTATGCAGAACTTAACAACTTTGATTCAGAATCAAGCAGCATCTCACAAAAATCTTGAAACTCAAGTGGGTCAACTTGCTCAAGCCATGAATAACAGATCACAAGGCATGTTGCCAAGTGATACAGAAATACCCAAGAGGGAAGGAAAAGAACACTGCAATTCAATTCGGTTACGAAATGGAAGAGAAGTTGAAACAGTATTAGAACCAGAAAAATAAACTGAGATGGTTGAAATAGAGATAGAACAAGAAAAAGAGGTGGAAGAGAGTTCTGGAAAAAGAAAGAATGATGAATCTGGCGCGGATGCTGCAGCAAAGCCACAGCATCGAGCACCAGTAAACCAAAATGAACGACCTCCACCTCCATTTCCACAAAGACTTCAGAAGACTGAATGAATATGAAACAGTAGATGCCCAGTTACACTAAGTTTATGAAAGACATTCTTGCCAAAAAGAGAAAACTGAATGAATATGAAAAAGTAGCAATTACAGAAGAAAGCAGTTACATTCTTTAGAACAAATTGCCACCAAAGCTACAAGATCCGGGCAGCTTCACAATCCCATGTACAATCGGAAGTAACTATATTGGGAAAGCATTATGTGATTTGGGAGCAAGCATCAATTTGATGCCGATGTCCATCTTTAAAAAGCTGAATATTGGAAAAGCGAGACCCACAACAGTAATGTTGCAGCTTACTGATCGATCATTAGCTCAACCAGAAGGAAAAATAGAAGATGTTCTAGTTAAGGTTGATAAATTCATCTTTCCAGCCGACTTTATTATTTTGGACTACGAAGCTGATCGGGAAGTGCCAATTATTCTGGGACGACCTTTTCTGGCTACGGGGAGAACATTGATCGACGTCCAGAAAGGTGAACTTACAATGAGAGTCAATGATCAACAAATCACATTCAATGTCTTGAAAGCGATGAAATTTCCAGATGAGGCTGAAGAGTGCTACTTGATAAAAGATGATGAAGTGCCACATGATGCAAAAAATCATTCAGTATCAGCAAGCAGTAAGAGAAACAGTATTCATCAAAAAGAAAGAAAGAATCACCAGCCCTGGCCCAACCAGTTTGAAATTTTGGAAAGAGCAGTGACATATTATAAATTGTTGAAAGCTTCTGTTGAAGATCCTCCAAAAGTTGAACTAAAGCAACTGCCAGCACATTTGAAGTATGCATTTTTGGGGACAGCTAACACATTACCCGTGATAATCTCGACTTCACTCACCTCAGGACAAGAATTGGAACTAATGGAAGTTTTACGAAAATTCAAAAATGCCATTGCATGGACCATCGCTAACATAAAAGGTATTAGCCCGAGCATTTGCATGCACAAAATCCTGATGGAGCAGAATTATCAGCCTTCAATAGAACAGCAAAGACGTTTAAATCCCGTAATGAAAGAGGTAGTCAAGAAGGAAGTAATCAAATTATTAGATGCTGGAATTATTTACCCTATTGCCGACAGCTCATGGGTAAGTCCAGTACAGTGCGTATCAAAGAAAGGAGGAGTGACGGTCGTGACAAACCAGAAAAATGAATTGATTCCCACTCGAACAGTCAATGGATGGAGAGTATGCATGGATTACCGTAAGCTAAATAAAATGACAAGGAAAGATCATTTTCCTTTGCTATTTATTGATCAGATGCTTGACCGACTAGCTGGGAAAGAATATTATTGTTTCTTGGATGGATATTCCGGCTATAATCAGATTTCCATTTATCCTGAAGATCAAGAGAAGACTACGTTTACTTGCCCTTATGGAACGTTTGCATTTAGACGCATGCCTTTCGGACTGTGCAATGCTCCAGCTATTTTTCAGCGATGCATGATGTCTATTTTCTCAGACATGGTCGAAAATTTTTTGGAAATATTCATGGATGATTTTTCAGTCACGGGAGATTCTTTTAAAACATGCTTGAAAAATCTAGAAGTTGTGCTTCAGCGCTGTACAGAAACAGATCTAGTATTAAATTGGGAAAAATGCCATTTTATAGTGACTGAAGGAATTGTTCTTGGACACCGAGTTTCTAAAAGTGGAATTGAAGTTGATAAGGCAAAGATTGAGGTAATTGAGAAGCTTCCTCCTCCAACAACTGTTAAAGGAATAAGAAGCTTTCTAGGGCATGCTGGTTTTTACAGAAGATTTATCAAAGATTTCTCCAAAATTTCTAAGCCACTTTGCTCTTTACTGGAAAACAATAAAGCATTCTGTTTTGATGAAGCATGTCTGCAAGCTTTTTTAGTTTTAAAACAAAAGCTTACCACTGCTCCTGTAATTGCAGCTCCTGATTGGTCACAACCATTTGAACTGATGTGTGATGCAAGTGATTTTGCTCTCGGAGTGGTACTAGGACAAAGGAAGGCAAAAATATTTCACTCTATTTACTACGCAAGCCGAACACTCTCTGAAGCACAACTTAATTATACAACAACTGAGAAAGAGCTGTTAGCAGTAGTTTTTGCCTTCGAGAAATTTCGACAATATTTGCTGGGTACCAAGGTGGTCGTATACATAGATCACTAAGCAATTAAATACTTGATTTCAAAAAAAGATGTCAAACCAAGATTAATTCGATGGGTTCTAATACTCCAAGAATTTGATTTAGAAATAAGAGATCGGAAAGGAAGCGAGAATCAAGTAACTGACCATTTATCAAGATTAGATTCCGAAGGAGCATCTCACAAAGCAATCCCCATTTTAGAAAAATTTCCAGACGAACAGTTGCTAAATATCACCGAAGTACCATGGTATGCCGATATTGTGAACTATATTGTAAGTGGTATCATTCCCTTTGATTTTCAGTTCCAGCAAAAGAAAAAATTTTTAAAAGATGTTAGACATTATTTCTGGGATGATCCTTATTTGTTTAAAATATGTGCTGACCAAATTTTGAGAAGATGTATTCCAGAAACTGAATTTACAACAGTGCTGCAGCATTGCCATGCAGCATCATACGGAGGGCATTTTGGAGGAATTCGGACAGCGTCAAAAGTTTTACAGTCAGGTCTGTATTGGCCTACATTATTCCGAGATGCTAATAATTTTGTTAAATCATATGATAGGTGTCAACGAATGGGAAATATCTCACGGAAGCAAGAAATGCCATTAATAAATATATTAGAAGTTGAGCTTTTTGATGTTTGGGGCATTGATTTTATGGGACCATTTCCTTCATCCTATGGAAATCAGTATATTCTGCTTGCTGTGGACTATGTCTCTAAGTGGGTGGAAGCTGTTGCACTCCCTACAAATGATGGAAAGGTGGTCACAAGATTTCTGCATCGCAATATTTTTACTCGGTTCGGAACACCAAGAGCTATCATCAGTGATGGAGGCAGCCATTTTTGCAACAAACAGTTTCAGCAACTATTGGCAAAGTATGGAATTAAGCATAAAGTGACTACAGCTTATCATCCTCAAGCGAAAGGACAAACGGAAGTATCAAACAGAGAAATTAAAAGGATTCTGGAGAAGGTGATAAATACAAGCAGAAAAGATTGGGCAGAGAAATTACCAGACGCCTTGTGGGCATACAGAACAGCGTTCAAGACACCCATTGGGACATCTCCATTTCGTTTAGTGTTTGGAAAAGCCTGTCATCTACCAGTAGAGTTGCTACACAAAACATATTGGTCAGTAGCTAAATTGAATATGGACATGGATGCAGCAGGAGAGAAAAGATCGTTGCAGCTTAACGAACTAGAAGAATTCAGACTCGATGCTTACGAGAATGCTGTAATTTATAAGGAAAAGGTGAAAAGATGGCATGATAAAAAAATCCATGATAGGATCTTTGAAGTGGGGCAACAAGTATTGCTTTATAATTCTAGACTAAAGCTATTTCCTGGAAAGTTGAAGTCAAGGTGGACTGGTCCATTTAAAATTACAGTCATTTATGATTTTGGAGTTTTGGAACTAATCAGTGAAACAACAGGGAAATCTTTCAAGGTTAATGGGCAGAGAGTTAAGCACTATTTTGAAGAAAATATGATGGATAACAGAAATATATCCATCCCTCTAATGGATGCTCCATGAAAGTAGAATCACATAGGGCTGTTAGGATAAAAAGAAGCATTACATGAAGGCAGCCCAAATTTTAGTATCCTTTTCTAGTTTCGTTCTGGTAAAATAAATGGATGCTGCAGCAGCCAGTAGCATCAGAAAAAAATTAATAAGCAGCTTTAGTTATGTCAAATTCTTTTATCGCATTTTCATTTGGTTACCGCTTTCTTTTTTATTTAGTTATCGTTTTTAAATTTTTGTTTTATCACTCTTATTATTGTCAAGTAGGTTCAGCAACAATTCATGAGAAATACTCTCGACAAGATGGAAGCAAACATGCAGACCTACTTGACATATACAGCCAAAAGGAATTTCACCATTATGAATACATTCCAGAGCCAGTCCACGAAGCCCTGTTTTCCCTCCAACCTTGCAGTCTGTCAATTCACCTAGTTAGCCACCCACAGAAGATAACAATGAAGAAAAAGAGGAGGAAAAATAAACATTCCAGGGAAGTTCTAACCCCTCTCCATTAGATTCAATTTTATTATCTAATTATATTATATGACTATAGGGACATAGTCAATTTTAAGTTTGGGGGTGGGTGAGATTATAAAACCTATTTTGTATTCTGTGAGGGTTAGAAATGAAATATCCCAAATAAAAAAAAAAAAAATTGATGCTGAACTTTATGCCTAAAATACGATATTCCATAAAATTTAACAATTATTGAAAATTCAACTAAAATAAGGGAAGAATCATCTTAAGGCAATATATCCCCTTTCACACATTTTGTTAGAAATTAAAAATTTCCCGAAAATGCTTAGGCTTATGAAATTAATGTCTCAAATTTAGGATTTTATACTAGATCTATATCTTCTCAATACAAAAAAATTTGAAATTAGATCGAAAGGATTCATAAATAAAAAGGATAAGTTTGGGGGAACTAAAAAAAAAAAAAAAACATTTGTGATTCCCTAATCCACTTTCAATTTCGAGTGAGCCTTTTGGATACTCGATGGGTGAAAAATTATAAAGAGGGACGTTGGGAGGAACTCCATCGCAAATTGTTGGCTATATTTTTCATCTCTCTTCGAGTAACCGGAGGCCTTCATCACAAATGTTGTCAATCGCGTAAAAAGGTAATGTGACTTAGAGAGAAGTCAACAAATAAAAAAAAAAAGAATAATTATTCCCCCATCAACTTAGAGAAGAATTAAATAATGAATCCTAAGTTCTAATTACTTTTTGTTAGTAGAGAGAATTTATGGCACTATGTATGAAATATTGAATTGAGCATGATTGTATAAAACTTAAGTGATTTGAGAAAGTTTTAATTCTAACATATGCACACACACAATTTGAGGGGGTATATTGCTAAGAGGCTTTTCTAACCTTATTTGAATTTGGATAATCAATAAATTGTTATATTTGTGGAGTTGTGAATTTTGGGCAATCCTAAGAATTTTGGATGGTAATTTATGTGTTGGTTTGTAAACATTACTCGAGGACGAGCAATGAATTAAGTTTGGGGGTGTATTAAGTCTTGAAAAAGACTTATTCTACAAGTGCTTTTAATTATAAATTGCTTAAATTTGAGTGATAAATCAAAGTAATGCATATATATTAACAGTGAATGCTGCAGCAAAGCCACAACATCAGTATCTTTGTCAATTATTAAAAATACATATTATTTTTCAGATAATTATCACTAATTATTTTTATTTGCAAATTACTGATGATGTGGAAGATTTAAAAGATGGAAACACATGAGAAAGTAATAACCCTTAGCGAGAAAAATCAAATTCAAAAGATTCAGAATATGAAGAGAGAGAAAGGGAATGCAAAAATCAAGGAAAATCAAACCAATTAAAGAGAATCTGGAGAGAGAGAGAAAAGGGGTCTAGTACGCAGAACAAAAGGGGGAAGAAAAAAAAGTCATTGAGGAGGAGGAGTCATTCAGCAAGAGGAGGAGTCATTCAGCAAGGGAGGACGATTTTCAACAGAGAAGGCTCCACCAAATTTCAATTCTTCTTCTTCATTTTTTTCTTACTTTATTTTATAATTCTATGGAATATTTAATCTCTTTATTTCTTATGAACTAATTTTCTTTTGGCTAGATGAGATAGTACTAAACTATTGATTTCTTGTGGAATGTTATTGATTTATGTTAAACAATTCAATATGTTTTTAGTGATTAATTTATTTTATGCACGCCACATGAATAAATACTAGGATGCTATTTTAGACGCCATGAAATAGTTATTGAGACGTGTATTGAATTGCATGAATGATTGATGCATGTGACAAGTATCAATTATAAGTATTATCATAATGGTTGCTTAAATTCATGTGATATATAGAATAACGCTTAAGTAGAATTCTAGATTGTATTGATTTTTCATAAGTCTGAAAAATAATATAACAAAAGAATTAATCAAGAGCATAGACCAAGCCTTGATTCATGAGAAAATTCTAATCATTTAATATAAAACTATAGCATTCCCTACAATATTCGTAAAAAGAAATCAATTGGTGAAGGAAATCAAATCGAAACCGTTTCTAGTTATCTAGTCATATAATTTGGGTTGGTTTCCATTATTTTCATATTTCAATATTAATTTCTCTGAAATTAAATATTTGTTCCACAAATAGTTTAAAATTGATTAAATTTTGTCCTCGTGGGATCGATATCTTTGTACTACTTGAATTGCGATACGTGCACTTGCGTAGTGTCATTTTTGCACAACACTTTCCCAACCAACCTTCGAAGTAAAAGCTTCCCTTCAAGCTTTGGACGAGAGTCCACTACGACAACTCGAAAGTGTCTGCCAAGCTCATGAGCTTCTAATAGTAATAGTTCTACCGCACAAGATGACCCAAAAGTGAGAAGTACGTCGCCGTCACGAATTTTTGACACAGCGTGTTTGACTATCACCTTGTCTGCGAGAATGATCTTCTCATTTATAAAACGATCAATATCTGTCTGAAGAGAAACTATTGCCTCGGATTCAGACAAATTCAAAGGTAAACTTGCAATTCTACTTTTGAGAAATCTAATTGCATTCCCCATACTGATTGAAAGAGGCCTACACTCAGTGAAAAATGAAACGTAACTACTTATTTTTGCAGTTAGGTCTCTACTGAGAGTTTTTTCAGGTGGTGTCGCATAGTCTTTAATTTCTTCTTGAAATGCTTTAAGCATTGCAATACATCGAGCATTACCACCACATATATCTCCTGATAAATACTACAATCCAACCTAAAAAATGACTAACAATTACATTTTCGAAAGAAACACAATGAATTACATTTATCTGATATCTGACAATCTAAGTTGAGATCCTGATTTTCATTTGACATGTTTGTACAAGACTAAGACAACGGTTTCCACTCATTGATTAGTAATTCAAGGGTCATAGATAAGGTCACTCCACCACAATCCAAAATAAATAAAACACAGTTCTTAAACTCAAATGAATCAGCTGCTATGCTATCCTTTTTTTTTTCCTGCCTTCTTTTCTGGATCACATTTCATGATTTTCACAAGGATATTAATCTAGTGAACCAGACGTTAGAAACAAGATTAAAAGGTACCTTGTAAACAGCAGGATGTACAATATCAAGTTGAAAAAACTTTGACTCAAGGTCAGGAAGCTGACTGCCATGTTCATACTGAGGCAAATGCCGGAATAACTCAACTCTATTTCTAGCTTCAGTTTGTTTCACAACTGACCGTCCTTTTGCCTTTTCCACACGACTTTTATCATCATATTGCATTCGGGGAGGAGGGACATTTTTCTTTCTTTGTTTCTCTAGTGGGCGTTCTCCTCCCTTTTGATAGGAAAGAGTTCGTCGCAACGGAAGTTCGAATAAAAAAACTTTCCAATTATCTGAGTATAAGAAAAATTTGAACAACTAACAATAAGATCACATCCACAATGCAAGACATATTTTAGCATGGAAAACCTCTCAAGACGAGAGTAAAAACCACAGGACCCGTATAGGCCGCTTAACAATCCACTATAATCAATATGGATACAATCAAGGTTCTCTCTATATCATCAAACTAGAGGCATACAACATTTTCATCAAGATAAAACAATAACTTTGGCAATCAACAAGGCATAAGAACATCAAACAAAAGGAAGTTGAAAATGGGTACCCAAAAATAGCAGTTCTGTTTTTCCTTCGTCAGACATACTTAGAAGCTTTAAAAGCCAATCTTCACCGTTCTGCAAGTAGCCCTAGATATCATAAACAAGCGGTCAAAATTGCAAGCCGATCCAACGGTTGAAACTCCAAAAAACGTGATTTTTCTCCAGCTGCTATAAGAAACTCCGAAAATGGATATTGTTGTCTCTCTTCTATCTTCTCTCTTGTGATTGTAAATTTTTTCCCCAAAGAAAACTTAGATGTCACTAGAGGTTCTAAACATTTCATTCAAGACAAGGGCCTAAAAACAAGGCCACATCAAGTTGGGCCCTTCCAACTAGGAGGAAAAAACCCAACAAACTCCCCCAACCGACTAGGTGGAGGCCGTTGTCAACCCGGCAACCGAGCGACAAAACTCTAACTTATTCCGCGACAACACCTTTGTCAACATATCTGAGCCATAATCATCTGTGTGAATCTTTTCAAGTTCCAACATCTTATCGTTCAAAACGTCATGAATCCAATGATAACAAATTTCAATGTGCTTTGACTTCGAGTGAAATGAAGAATTTTTCGCAAGATGAATTGCACTTTGATTATCACAAAATAAGACATACCTTGGTTGTTTCAACTTAAATTCCATCGTGAACTTTCTCAACCAAAACAATTCCTTTGTTGCCTCCACGGCAGCTATAAGCTCGGCTTCGGTAGTGTAACACCCGATTTTACGAGATTTTTGTAAATATTGTGAATCTATTCCGTTTAACAAGCGAGGAGTCTTGTTGGAGCCTTACGAATGAATGGGATTATCTGGAGGAATAAGGAAATTTTTGGGGATATAACGCTTATTTTACGAGTTTTAGATAATTCTCGTAATATAATGAGTATTTTGATAAATATAGTAAACTAGGTCCGTTTGACGAATGTAAATTTTTATTAGAGCCCTAGAGATAAGTCAGAATTATTGGTGAAATAAGAAAATTTGGAGAAACCGAACTGAAAGACAAACAATGAGATAAATGGAAAATCAAATTGAGGAGCAATAAGGTAATTTGACGAGTCAAATTAAAATAAAACACAAAAACCTTCCTTTTTCTCAACACTTATGTTTTTTTTCTCTTCCTCTCCTCCCCACGGCGATTTTTCTCTCCCTCCGACGATTCTTCACGTTTCGGTCGATCCTCCTCAGATCAACGGCGACTTCTTCACATTTCCTTCTCTGAACAACGTCCTAGATACGAATCTATAGTTTTAGAGCCTTAGTTCTTGATTTCTAGAGGTTTTCGTCAAAATAGTCGGGTTTTGTTAGAAATGGTTAGATATCGTTGCATTTATGATTATTGAGCGTTATTGGGTGAAATAATCGATGTATTTGGAGTTTTAGTTGAAAAATCAGTTTTGGAAAGCTTGGAGAACTCCATTAATGGAGTTCTAAGGTTTGTGAGCGTAAGTTGTTTGACAAAATTCCCGAGAGAGGTTTATTAGAATTTTAGGAAATTTTCTTTAGTTAGGAGTTTCAGAAATTTTCGAAGTTTGATTTTTTGGGCTCGGTTTTGACAAAGAACATTGTGGATTGACTTAGGTGAACTAAACTCACGGACAGTGCTCGGTGTGCTAAGGACCCGAGGTAAGTTCTCGTGACTTACTGTGGCTGATTAGCCTACACCATATGTCAGAATTGTGTTGAGGATAATTTGGTGCTTTGTTTGTTTAAATTACTTTGGTTGAGTAGTTTTAAGTTTGGTTGTTTTATAGGTTAAGTTTGTGATATTTCGATGGTATTTGTGGCGTTTTGATGGTATACACGTTACATATGTTATATTATACATATTGAATTATTCATGCATCATGGTTTCAAAACGTCATGAAAACGAATTTACGCATTGATTACATTGTAAAGAAAATGCATGTAAAGGCAAGTAAAGTATCATGTAAACAACCATGGCATGGGGTTATCAAGGATGAGGTTCAAACCTGGCGTTCCGTGGTGAGCGGGTTTTCCTCCCTTCAGATGGTGTTGGCTGTCTAACCACTTGACGTGCCCTATCCATCTGTCGAGCGTTTTCGATAACCATAGACTGACACGTACTGATAAATGAATTGACATGGATGGCCTATTTCATAGCATAGCATATATATGTTCATGCATAGACATTTACGTAGAATTTACTGAGATTTTATCTCATAGGTGTCTTTACGGTGTAGGCGACTTTGAGCAAGGTGAGGACGATGTCCCTCCACCTTACGAGCCTGCAGTTTGAAGGAGGATGCTCGTGGGAGTGGCTGGCATTTGAATAGTGTAAAAAGTTACGTTTTGATATATTTTGATGACGTTGTTAGCTTCCGCTATGTATGGATGGATTTTTGATGCATAGGTTATGTTTTGATGAATTAGAATTGAAATTGATGTTTTGAGTGGTTTTAGATGAAATAGAAATAGATTTTGATAATTTTAGTTTGAATGTTCGGTTTATGGATGTGCAATTTTAGTTGGATTGTTGATGAATAATGGGAGGATGGTATTTGAAGTGTTATTAGGTGAAGGAAGAGAAAAATGGTGGAGTGAGTGTGAATTGTGCAAGGGTTGGAGGAAAGAAAAGGGGAAGTGAAGGCAGCTCTCTGGATTCGAAATCCAGAGAGTATGCTAATTGATCGCCAAGAGGGGCGATCAATCGGCATGTATATTGGCCAACTCTCTGGTTTTTCCAGAGAGTTAGCCGATCGATCGCCTGTAGGGGCGATCGATCGGCTGGTGGATCGACCGCCAAGGGTGATCGATCAGCTGATATGGGGGCGATCGATCGCTGATAACTCTTAAATTAGAGTTATTTTATACAGTAATTAGTTGAAAGAACGTATATGAATTGAGTGAATACAAGAATAAATTTGTAGGAATTTACTGCAATTGGTATATAATGCTGCAACAGCAGGCTTTGATTTGATTTAATATATTCCATGCATATTTTCTATTTTGAGCAGATTTTTCTCTATAATTTGAGTTTTAAATTTTCATACTTGAATGCAAAATTAATAGCAGGAAGATCAATTCAATTGCGGGAGAATCGTGAAGAAAGAGAAAACAGAAATTTGTTGCTCTGAACATGATGAGAGAGAAGGATGCTGGAATCATGGAAGAATAAAACAAATTAATTGAAGTTGGAAGATAGAAGGAAGAGCTAATTGGTTGAAAGAAATTTAGAAATTATTGAAGGACGTGGACGACAAAAAGAACTGTGGACGACAAAAGAAAATAGACAACAACTGTGGACGACAAAGGAAAATGGACGAAAACAGAGAAAATGGATGACTACTGCAACATGGAGAAGTGACAGAAACTAAAAGACAAAAAGCACTAAAAGATAAAAACTCACAAACAAGTTGCGGATTTGGCCGTGGACAACTGGAAAGCGTGGACGAATGGAAAGCGTGGACGACTAGAAAGCGTGGACGACAGAAAGCGTGGACGGCTGAGAAAAACAGAAAGAAGACAGAAAGCATGGACGACTAGGAAAAGTGACAGAAGCTGGAATGACAATTTAAAAAGAAGAAAGAGAATGCATGATTCCAGGGATTGGAGAGAGAATCGAAACATGCATAATTCCAGGGATTGGAGAGAGAATCAGGACGTAGAAAATACTGAAGATTAAGAAAACCATAAAAGGAGATTTTTTCTGGAGAGAACAGGAGACTGGAATTGCATCTGAAGACGAAGACCGACGACATTTTTTTTTATCATCTTCTTCTTCTCTGTTATTTTCATGTTCTTGAAAACTTTATTTTTATTTAGCTTTATTACTACATTTTTAGGCTAACTTTTTATTACTTGGTTAGGACGATAGTATTCGTTATGGATTTTGCTACGATCTCGGTTTGTTTATGCAATTATTTATTGAACAATTATTTGTGATATTCTTTGCTTAATTCATATTATATCGATAGATCAGTTGATGATCCATGTTTATATTATATCGAAAGATAAATATAAATTCTAAGATGCACGAATAATTAATCGAATTAAATTATTACAACGTAGTTAGCATTGATTCGATTGGTAATAAGAATGAGGCAATTATGAAATTCAATGTTAGTTACATTTCTTCAAGGTTAAGAGAAATTCTAAATTAAATTTGTCTAGGCAATTCGAACGAACCCTAGAATTATTTTATTCTTGCTGTTCATAGACAATGCTGCAGAACATTACCAGATCACCTGTAGTAAAACTATCGTAACGAAAAAATCGATCCAAGACTTCATTTTATTGATTTTACCTCGTTTAACCTTATTTCTTTTATTGCATCGTAATTTGAATTTTATTTCTAATTATCGTCATTTATCATTTTAAATATATTTATCATATTTTTATAGCATTTAACCCAATTAAAAAATATCCTCGTTGGATCGATATTTTTTATACTACTTGATTGCGATACGTGTACTTGCGTATAAGTGTAGAAAATCACTAACAATCGCCCCCACATTTTTGTAACAGCCGATTGATCGGTTGAAATGGCCGATCGATCGGCTCCCCAAATTTTGGGTGAAATACCCTTTTTGCCCACGACTATTTGGCCGAATCTTTTATTTTATTTAGTATGTTTTATTTAAATGATTTTCTAGACAATTTCAATAAATTAGATTTCGAAATGAAAAAATTTCTACGGGAATGTAAGGGATAGGAATTGGATGTGCTACAGCCTGAGTCCGTTCTCTAACGAATGTAAATGAAAGGAATGAAACTTAAGGAGTTTATGAGAACGAGCGAGGGTAATACGTATGTATGTCACGGTATAGGTCGTGGCGGCACCGACGTGGGGTCGGGGTTGTCACAAGTAGTAGAAAGTGCAATACACTTTTATAATTTAGATTGTCATGCCACAGCTCCCCCGACATAAGTCACCATATGCCCCGAAGTAGATTTTTGATCATCCAAGCTTCCGGCTAAATCCGAATCTGTAAACAAAACCAACATAGGCTTCTCACATCCCAAAGTTAATCTAAGATTCGTCGTTCCCCGGAGATATCTCATAATCCACTTCACGGCCTCCCAATGATGTCTTCTCGGATTTGAAAGATATCTACTCACCATTCCTACAGAGTGCGCTATATCGGGTCTTGTGCAAACCATAGTGTACATCAAACTACCAACTGACGAAGAATACAGAATGTTCTTCATAAACAACTTCTCATCATCGATAGAAGGACAATGATTATGACTAAGCTTAAAGTGGGAAGCAAGAGGAACACTTACTGCTTTAGCTTTATCCATTTTGAAGCGTCGAAGAATTTTCTCAATGTACTTTTCTTGCGACAAATGCAATTTCTTGGCATCTCGATCACGGATGACTTGAATCCCAAGGATTTGATGCGCCGATCCCAAATCTTTCATAGAAAACGACTCACTCAAAGTCCCTTTTAGCTCATTGATTCTTGAAATGTTCCTTCCAACAATCAACATATCATCGACATAAGGCAAAAGAATAATAAAATCATCGTCAAAGAATTTTCGCACATAAACACAATGATCGGTTTTGTTTATCTTATACTTATGTTCAAGCATTACCGAACTAAACTTGCGATACCATTGTCATGGCGCTTGTTTCAAACCGTAAAGGCTCTTTACCAATTTGAAAACATAGCATTCTTTCATTTTTTTTTCTTGGAAACCCTCTGGTTGCTCCTCGTATATCTCTTCTTGTAAGTCTCCATGAAGAAAAGCTGTCTTCACATCCATTTGTTCAACCTCTAGATTGAGACTAGGGGCTAAACCAAGAACAACACGAATGGATTGCATTTTCACTACGGGAGCAAAAATCTCGCCAAAATCAATACCTTTACTTTGCAAGAAGCCTCTAACTACCAACCGAGTTTTGTATCGAGGCTGTGAAGTATGTTCATCTTGCTTCAATCGATATACCCATCTATTTTTCAAAGTCTTCTTGCCCTTAGGCAACTTTATTATCTCGAAAGTGTTATTTTCACGAAGGGATTGTATCTCATCTTTCATGGCATCCATCCATTCCTTTTTGTTTTCATCTTCCAATGCTTCTTGAAAACTCTCGGGTTCTCCTCCATCGGTGAGAAATACATACTCATGTGACGGGTACCTAACCAAAGGACGTCTCTCACGAGTAGACTGCCTTGGTTCATTATAAGAAATGAATTCCTTAACATTTTCATTTTCTTGCTCATTGGCATTGTCAACATTAGCTTGAACACTAGAATACAAATCAACAAAATCATTAGTATTTAAAGGATTACCCATATGTAAATCCATACCTTGATTCTCAATTGGGACATAGTCGGTGATTATCGGGGTAGGAGCAATTGGAATTTGATCCATGTCAGCCATCTCTTCATTTGCTTGAGTAGAATCAACCTTGTTCGCATTGTTGATATCTTCAATGGTATAATCCTCCATGAATACAACATCTCGACTACGAACAAACTTCCTATTAATCGGATCAAAGAATCGATATCCAAACTCATTAAGACCATATCCGACAAACACACATTTCTTGGTCTTGTCATCCAACTTTGACTTCTCATCTTTGGGAACATACAAGTAAGCCATACACCCAAATACCCGTAGATGATCATAAGAGACATCTTTACCACTCCAAACACTGTTCGGCACATCAAAATTCAAGGGAACACATGGTGTGAGGTTTAACACAAGTACCACCGTACTCAATGCTTCACCCCAAACATATCTCTGCAACTTTGCTTGTGAAAGCGAACACCTCACCCTTTTCACCAATGTCCCTATTCATTCTTTCGGCCAACACATTCAATTGCGGTATTTTTGGAGGCAACTTTTGATGACGAATACCTTGTTCTTGACAATACTCATTAAAAGGTCCAATGTACTCTCCCCCGTCATCTGTTCGAATACACTTCAATTTTTTCCCGATTTCCCTCTTGACCGAAGCTTGAAACACTTTAAAGGTATCTAGCACTTGATCTTTCGTCTTTAATGTATAGGCCCAAACTTTTCGAGAATGATCATCGATAAAGGTTACAAAGTAGTATGCACCACCAAGTGATGTTGACTTCATCGGCCCACACACATTAGAATGTACCAAGTCTAGTAACTCTAACTTTCTTTTCGATTCAGATGATCTAAATGACACCCGTCTTTGTTTTCCGGCCAAGCAATGTGAATACCTCTTTAAGTGCACATTTGAAACCCTACATAACACATTCTTCTTAGCCAACATAGCTAATCCTGTCTCACTTATATGAGCCAAGCGCTTGTGCCACAGCTCGAAAGAAGTATCATTTTCACAAGTGTTGATGCAACACTTGCATATCTCAAACCGGACGACATATAAATTTGAACGCTACTTGCCTTTTGCAACAACCATCAATCCATTTTTAAGCTTTCATTCATCACTCGAAAAAGAATTGCAAAAGCCTTCATTGTAATGACCCCTTTTCCCAGTAAGATATTGTCCGCTCTGGGGATTAGGCTGCAGCCCAATATCCTCCCCTCACGGCTTTGTTTGGCGAGGACTTCCCAGTGGGTCACCCAACCTGGTACTACTCTCGCCGAAGAACTTTTAACTTCAGAGTTCTTATGGGATCTATTGCCAATTGTGCTCTAAAACGCGTCTTACTATCTTGGGATGGTCTCTTTACATATGTTTCATTTCCACGTACTTCCCCAAGCGATGTAGGATTGTGACGACCCCCTTTCTACAACAAAATCCTTCGGCCCAAGTCCAACCCGGGATCCACAGAGTTTTAACCCAGCACGTTACCCTCTGGCCAAAGTCCCACTTGAGATTCGCAGAGCACTGGGTGGTTCCTCCTCATACGTGTCCATTTGGGTTATCACATTCATCATCCAAACTTCCAATTGACAAAAGATTGAAGCGAATATCAAGAATATGCTTAACACCTTTGAGAACAAAAGTAGTGCCATTAGTTGTCTCAACACAAACATCACATATTCTGACCACTTTAGCTTGACCACTATTGACCATACGAACAATACCAAAATCACCGACCTCATATGTTGAGAAAGAATCTCGTCGTGAGATAGAATGAGTAGAAGCACCACTATCCACGCTCCAATCTATCTCATCACAAGATACATTAACATTCTCAACATCATTATCACAAACAACAAGAAAATCATCTACAATAGCAACATCATCATGATTTTTACCTTCTTTGTTATTGGCGGTGGCGGCGATGTTGTTGTTTTTCTTCTTGTTCTCCTTTTTCAACTTTCGACAATGTTTCTTTATACGACTCTTCAAACCACAATGATGACACTCAATGTTTGCCCACCTATTGGAAGACCCACGTGATGTGCTACGATCACTAGAATCACGACATTGACTCCTCCCCCTCGATTCTGTAACCAGCACCTTGGATTGCGAAGAATAACTGTAACGACCCCTGTTCCCAGCAAGATATTGTCCGCTCTGGGGATTGGGTCGCAGCCCAATATCCTCCCCTCATGGCTTTGTTTGGCGAGAATTTCCCGGAAGGTCACCCAACCTGGAATTGCTCTCGCCGAAGCACTTTTAACTTCGGAGTTCTTATGGGATCCGTCGCCAATCGTGCTCCAAAACGCGTCTTGCTATCTTGGGAGGGATCTTTTACATATGTTTCATTTCCATGTACTTCCCCAAGCGATGTGGTATTGTGACGACCCCACTTTCAATGACCGAATCCTCCGGCCCAACCCTCTGGGATCCGCGGAGTTTTCGTTGAACCCTCCGGCCCAACCCTCTGGGATCCGCGGAGTTTTAACCCATACTCCGGTCCCAACCGGGCACATACGTCCTCTGAGGATCCGCGGAGCATGGGTGGTTCCACCACATACGTGTCAAGTCGAATCATCACAATAACCTTGTACCTTTCGTCTCATCTCTTCATTCAACACACTGCTCTTGACTAAATCCATCGAGATAACATCATTCGGAGCTGAATTTGACAACATCGTTCGAAAAGTCTCCCATGAGTTAGGCAACGTACCAAGAAGCCATAAACCTTGTATCTCGTTATCAAATGTAAGTTTCATTGCGGCCAATTGATTAATGATTCCTTGAAAAGTATTCAAGTGGTCGGTAATCGGAAGACCACTTTGATACCTTAAGGACATCATTTGCTTGATCAAAAATAAATTATTATTTCTCGTCTTCCTCTCATACAATTCTTCAAGTTTGGACCAAAGAGTACGAGCATGAGAAATCGATATCACATGATTCAAAACATTGTCATCAACCCATTGACGAATGTAACCACATACTTGTCTATGCATCAAATTCCACTCATCATCGCTTTTGTCCTCAGGTTTGTCCGTAGAGAACACCGGCAAGTGAAAACCTTTAACATAGAATAAGTCCTCCATTTTAGCCTTCAAATATTGTAATTAGATCCATTCAAGCTCACCATTCTAGATGTGTTAGTCTCCATCCTTATACCCAAATCAAAACCTTGCTCTGATACCACTTTGATAGGAAAGAGTTCGTCGCAACAAAAGTTCGAATCAAAAAACTTTCCCAATTATCCGAGTATAAGAAAAAATTGAACAACTAACAATAATATCACATCTACAATGCAAGACACATTTTAGCGTGGAAAACCTCTCAAGACGAGAGTAAAAACCACGGGACCCGTATAGGCTGCTTAACAATCCACTATAATCAATATGGATACAATCAAGGTTCTCTTTAGATCATCAAATTAGAGGCATACAACATTTTCATCAAGATAAAACAACAATCTTGGCAATCAACAAGGCAAAAGAAAATCAAACAAAAGGAAGTTGAAAATGGGTACCCAAAAACAGCAGTTTTGTGTTTCCTTTGTCTGACAAACTTAGAAGGTTAAAAAACCGATCGCCACCGTTCAGAATGTAGCCCCAGATATAAGAACAAGCTATCAAAATTGCAAGCCGATCCAACGGTTGAAACTCCAGAAAAAGTAATTCTTCTCCAGCTGCTACAAGAAACTCCGAAAATGGATATTGTTTTCTCTCTTCTATCTTCTCTCTTGTGATTGTAAATTTTTTCCCCAAAGAAAACCTAGATGTCACTAGAGGTTTTAAACATGTCATTCAAGACATGGGCCTAAAAACCAGGGCACATCAAGCTGGGCCCTTCCAATTAGGAGGAAAAAACCCAACACCTTCTTCTCAGATGCTGCAACAGAAGAACCATCGTTTTTTTGTACAGGATCTTTTCTAGATTTAGCAGGCTTTACATTGGCTGGAGCTGGCTTTCCCACAGAAGTTGCTGCCGGCATCTTACTTCCTTCAGCTAATAAGGCATTGCAAATAGAGAAACAGTCACAAAACCAAAGGAATACGATACAAATATCATATGCTATAATGAAATGATAATAATTGAGAAGAAGAAAGCTTCAAGCACATGTATTATTTAATTAATAAAAAAATAAATAGACCATATTTGAAAAACCTTTTATACACCTTCAATAAATATTACAACATTAGAACCTTCGATAACCATGAATGATCAATTGATAACCAACCCATATGTGTACACCTTTTGTAGCAGCTTTAGCAGCTCGCTGAGCCTCTTGAAGCACGCGCCTTTCACCTAATCTTCTAAGTGTTCGGATTTCTATATTAAAACTCTTATTAAATGGTTTGGTTATGAATATTTTTTTGTAGGATATGGGAGAGATGAAGGATAACGAGTATGAGGAAGAGTTCGTCGACTACAAGGAAGAAGAAGACAGCGTCCTCGACTCTGATGGAGCTAAACTCAATGGCGAAATGGGCAAGAAGTGAGTCATTTGTTGATTTATGTTTTAAAATTGCTAGTTTTTAAGTACCCAGCACGTCGAATGTCTTTATTTTTATTTTTACTTTTTGCTTACCTGAAATAAATGAAGAGGAGAAGTTAGGAATTTTAATTTGATTTTTTCGTAGCTAAATTTGCCGACAGTTACTTAGCTCAAGGGGTATAGGGCAACCAAGGTCAAATTCATTTATGTGGATTTCCTCTGCTACTTACCTTTTTTTTTTACCAGTACCCCATTCATTCTATAACATATGAGTGAGAATTTGAGAGTATCATCCCAATGAAGATATTCGGTAGGAATGTAGTCGCTTGACATATTAAAAACATTCGTGGAGTTCCATGTCATCCTGCTGATGTGGTAGATTTTGATTTTTTTTTTCCACTGCAGGGGCTATGTTAGGATTCATAGTTCAGGATTTAGAGACTTCCTTTTGAAGCCAGAACTTCTTCGTGCTATTGTGGATTGTGGATTTGAGCATCCTTCTGAAGGCAATTTCCTACTTTTTTCTGCGAGACTAGAGTTTTTATCCACCAGTTTGCAGTTTCTTTGTTAAAGTTGTATAAATATTCTTTTTGAGTTTTTTCAACTTACTTTTCCCCCTTTTTTATTCTGTCTTTCATATCATTTGATCATGACAGTATCCATTGCTGGCTTTGTTGAATTTTCTTGAGTAATTTATTGTTATCCGTCATTATCTTATGTGTAGGATATCTCTCAATGTTGTTCCTTTCATGTTTTCAGGTAATACATTTTTATCATTTTCTGATTTGGGAGACGTATTGCACGTTGGTAAACATTTCAATTAAATGGATCAGAGAAGTTATAATTTACTAAATGATGGTTCGCTCGATCCGACTTTCTTTGTTTCTTCACCAGTTCAACACGAATGTATTCCTCAAGCCATCCTGGGCATGGATGTTATTTGTCAAGCAAAATCTGGAATGGGCAAAACTGCTGTTTTTGTTCTTTCATCTCTGCAACAAATTGATCCTGTACCAGGTCAAGTGTCTGCGCTTGTTTTGTGTCATACAAGGGAGTTGGCATATTAGGTATGTCTATGATCGAGATACATTTTCATCAGTTATCTTTTGCTTCATTTAGAATTGATGGGTTGTGTCTAATTTACGTAGACTCGTCATGAGTTTGAAAGGTTCAGCACGTACCTGGTTGATCTTAGGGTTGCTATCTTCTACGGTGACGTCAGTATCAAAATTCACAAGGATTTACTAAAGAATGAATGCCCACATATTGTCGTTGGAACACCAGGAAGAATATTGGCACTAGCAAGAGATAAGGATCTTTCTTTAAAGAATGTTAGGCATTTTATCCTGGATGAGTGTGACAAAATGCTTGAGTCCCTTGGTATGATTTCTATTTCCTTTTCCCGTTTTTTGGGTTTGCAAATATTTTAGTGCATCAACTTCTTTTCCATCTCAAAATGTTTAGTTCTTATTGTGTAACTCGTCACTTTGCTTGTGTTTTTGTTTTCAACGTTCCTCACCATTTTTCATGCGTATTGTGCAGACATGAAAAGAGATGTTCAGGAAATGTTTAAGATGACTCCTCATGATAAACAAGTAATGATGTTTTCTACCACCCTCAGCAAAGAGATCCGTCCAGTTTATCAAAAGTTTATGCAAGATGTAATGTCCCGTGGCCATTAATTCTCTTGAACATGAAAAGTTCATTTCACACGTTGCTAATGCCCACTTTTTCAGATGTTTATCGTTGGAATCTCTTATGATCTTGATGTCATTGTTCTTTGTAGTTTCTTATCGAGTCAATTTTGGGGAGTTTAGTTGGGTCCTAGAGGAAATAGATGGAAGAAGATTTGAGGAAGTAATGAAATTGTTTAGGATGTGTGCTTCATATTCGTGCTTCTTTTTTCCTTTTTTTGATTTCTGCATTATTAGTTTGGTTCATAACTAAAGTGTTATTGGGAGTCTGGGTTTCTTCATAATTAGATGCAGAAAGTTGAGGAAGGAGGGGAATTCTTGTTTTATTGTTGGTTTTACCATCTACCACATAGGTAGATTTTGTGTTGTGTTAAAGACCTTGCTTGGCGTGACTTATATAAATATTGGCTAGGAAACATGCATTTGGACCACCACTTTGATGCGAACGTTGGCTACCTCGTGTTGGGAAAAATCATAAAATCGGCAGGAACGATGATAAAAATACCACCGCTGTAAAACATGAAAAGTACTGATCAAGATAATTTTCAGTAAAGAATACTCTTGGCAATCTCTTTAGACAAAATTACCTTTCCAAGTAAGTTCCTAGGAAAGGCTGGAGGGTCACAAACAGTCCACTTAAATTCCAGTCTCCTAGACAGAACTTATTTATACAGTACAATTACACCACTAACCAAGCGATACAAGAAACGATAGCAGATGCGATCCGAAAAATACCATGAATATTTTGTCACGCCATAAGATTATAACGGCCAAGAAGTAAGAGAAATAATAGCCAAAATGAACACCGAGAATTTTATGTGGAAACCCAAATCGAGAAAAAACCAAGGAGACCGAGTCCAAAAAGATCTCACTATAAAAAATAAGATTTACAATATTTTTCTAGATATCAAATATCCTAGAAAATATTCACTAAGAGAAATCACCACTCTTAGAATTCTCACTGTGCATAAAAGCACCACACCTATTTTTCTCTCAGACTCTTTCTTTTCTCTCCTACCAAAAAATTCTCACCTCACTATTTCTCTTCCTCTTCACTTAGAAGTGATTTTCTCCGTCTCTCTTGGATAGAAGATTTCACTTCTCTTTAGATCTACTTAGGATCTACATTTTTTGGGATGCCTTCTTTGATTTCCTCAAGCCTCTATTTATAGAGGCCTGAGAAAACACAATCCTCAAATTGAGGATTGTAGGCACTGTGAAATGGAGACTTTGAAGTCTCCATTCAAACGCATAAGCAACAAATGGAGACTTCTCCATTTGTTGCCAGCTGATGAATGGAGACAAAGTCTCCTCCAATTTATGGCCATGGTTCCCTCATCATTAAGAAGAGACCCTACAAACTCCCCCTCCTTAGTTATGATGAGGAATCTCTAACAAAACTCATTTGCCAACAGACCTCAAGTTTCTCCTTCGGCAAAGCCTTCGTCAACATATCCAAACTGTTCTCACTGGTGTGCACTTACTTCAAGTGCAACTGCTTCGTCTTAAGCAACTTTCGAACCCAGTGATACTTCATATCAATATGTTTTGATCTCGAATGAAACGAAGAATTTTTAGAGAGATGAATAGCGCTCTGGCTATCACTGAGCTATTAGAGTTGTTGCAACAAAATACATCTGAACATGTTGAAGACCCCACACATGAATTGTTACCTTCGAACACACTCAGCACATAATTCACTATTTCATCATATCGCCCCAGAGCTTTAACCTTCCACATGATTTTGTCTTTGATGATATCATTCTGACGTGAAATTGAAACTAGTGACTGAACATCTATAATAGGCTGACTCACCGGCTCTGATATACTCTCAGATCTCAACTTGAACTTCACCCGAGAACTTGACTTCTTTTGAGTCTTCTCAACCTTTCTCTTAGAAAGTGAATTCACAAATTTCCCAACTTTATTACCCGTCACTATAGAACCCTTTGGTTCTTCGGTGCCTTTCTCTCCTTTGGAAGCTGAACCAACTCATAAGTATAGTTCTCATGCAATGATATCATCTCATATTGCATTGCATTCAATCAGTTCATCTTTTGTTGATGCTTCATAGCTTCCTCATAGCACTTAGATTCATCGCCATCAGTGATCATCACATACTCATTCACAGAGTATTTTCTCGATGGTCGACGATCTCTTGTTGACCTCTTTAAATCTGGTTCTACAACTGATTCAGAAGAAATCTCTATTTCTCTTTGGTCAACATCATTAGCTGCTTGATCACTAGATTTTTCAGCGTCTCCACCGTCAAAAGTTGATTTCTCCAGACAAACTCTTACTGGATGCTCGTTAGTGACATCTTTCTTCTTATCTTCAATGGTCTGATCTTCAAAGAAGACAACATCTCGGCTTCTGACAATCTTCTTGTCAACTGGATCCCAAAGCCTATATCAGAATGCATCACTTCTGTATCCGAGGAATATGCATTCCCGGCTTCTGACAATCTTCTTGTCAACCGGATCCCAAAGCCTATATCCGAATGCATCACTTCTGTATCCAAGGAGTATGCATTCCCATCTGCTTTGTTCCATTTCTTGTCCTCAACGTTCGTCGACCTGTCGCCGATGGCCATAACACAACCATCTCTCCGCAATAGCGCCTTCATTTTAATTTTAACATAGAGAAATTATTTCTGTTAAATTTTTCGATTTCAATCTTTCCACCATAATAACCTTGCTCTGATACAACTTGTTAGGAAAAATAATAAAACTGGCAGGAACGATGATAAAAATACCGCCGCTGTAAAACATGGAAAGTACTGATCAGGATAATTTTCAAGAAAGAATGCGCTTGACAATCTCCTAAGACATAATTATCTTTTCAAGTAAGTTCCCAGGAAAGGCTGGAGGGTCACAAATGGTTCACTTAAATTCCAGTCTCCTAGACAGAACTTCCTTACACAGTACAATTACACACTAACCAAGCGATATGAGAAACGATAGCAGATGTGATCCGAAAAATACCAGAAATATTTTCCCACGCCGTAAGATTATAACGTCCAAGAAGTAAGAGAAATAATAGCCAAAATGAACACCGAGAATTTATCATTGAAACCCAAATCAGGAAAAAATCACAGGGACTCAGTTCAAAAAGATCTCATTATGAAAAATAGGATTTACAATATTTTTCTAGATATCGAATATCCTAGAAAATATTCACTAAAAGAAATCACCACTCTTAGAATTCTCACTGTGCACAAAGCACCACACCTATTTTTCTCTCAGACTATTTCTTTTCTCTCCCTCCAAAAAATTCCCACCTCACTATTTCTCTTCCTCTTCACTCAGAAGTGATTTTCTCCGTCTCTCTTGGATAGAAAATTTCACTTCTCTTCAGATCCACTTAGGATCTACATTTTTCGGGATGCCTTCTTCGATTTCCTCAAGCCTCTATTTATAGAGGCCTGAGAAAACACAATCCTCAAATTGAGGATTGTAGGCGCTGTGAAATGGAGACTTTGAAGTCTCCATTCACACGTATAAGCAGCAAATGGAGACTTCTCCATTTGTTGCCAGCTGATGAATGGAGACAAAGTCTCCTCCAATTTATGGCCATGAGTCCCTCATCATTAAGAAGGGACCCTACATCTTGGTCATTCCCTTCTGGTTTCATTAACTTTGGGAAGAGGCCTAATACGATTTACTATAATGTTTGTTCCTTTCAGCCAATGGAAATTTATGTTGACGATGAGGCAAAGTTGACCTTGCATGGTCTTGTGTAGGTAGACGATAGAAATCAATTGTATACATTATTCATCATTTGGTGGGTATATCAATCTTATCTGTTTAATTGAATCCACAGCACTACATCAAATTAATGGAGTCGGAGAAAAATCGCAAGTTGGATGATCTCCTTGATGCATTGGACTTTAATCAAGTCGTTATTTTTGTCAAAAGTTTAAGTAGAGCTGCCGAGCTGGATAAATTGCTTGTGGAGTGTAATTTCCCTTCTGTATGCATCATTCAGGCATGCCTCAGGAAGAAAGGTTGGGTTAATTTATTTTGTATTGCCTGATGTTTAGGGGAGGATGAATATTAAAATGCAGCACTGTTCTGTAGATTAATTTGAATTTGATCACAGGCTGACACGATACAAAGGTTTTAAGGAGGGGAAATAAGAGGATTCTTGTTGCCACAGATTTGGTTGGTAGAGGTATTGATATTGAGCGTGCCAACATTGTCATCAACTATGACATGCCAGATTCTGCTGATACTTACCTGCAATTGCATAGGGTCAGTTATGGGTGATTATTTTATTTTGGATTAAGTGCATAAAAAAGCCCAAAGTATGGGAAAAGTGCATAAAAAAGCTCGAAGTATTGAAAGTGCAAAATAAAGCTCTGCGGGGGACCGATCACCCCCCGCAGAGGGTGGGGCGGGTACCCGCCCCCTCACGTGGGTACCCGCCTCACGCGGGTACCTGCCTCACGCGGGTACCTGCCGACCCCCCGCGTCATGCGGTTACCCGCATCATGTGAGGCGGGGGACCGCTGTAAAAAACAGTGCACCTCATTCTTTCTGTTTCTCTCGCCTCTTCCACACTCGCTATATGAAAAGGATTATCCTGCTGTTGTCGTCGTCGTCTTCGTTAGGCATGGCAGATTCAAACGCAGTGCCTGCTTCTCTTCTCATCCTTCTTCTTCTTCTAGTTCTTCTTCATGAAGCTGGAGCTGAAGCTGATGAACTAGTAAACCAGCATTTCCACTTTGCTCTTTCCTCTCTTCCATTTTTTGATCTCCGAATAAATAACTAAGTTCTACCCATGCAGGTAAGGACCGCCCATGGACGAAGGACAACTGCTTCTTGGTGACCAAAATCCCTTTCATCACACGCAAGCTTCCATTCCTCCATTGCCACCAGAAACAAGAATCTCAGACCTCTTCTTCCTATTCTCTCTTCTCCTCTGCACATTCGCCTTCTACCCAGTATTGCCCATTTTCAGCTTCTTCCTTCCTTGTTTCTTTCTTTTCATGGTTTCTTCTATATTTTCTCTGCCTCGCTTTCAGTTTTAGTTCATCCCTTTTTCACTTTCTGTTATTCTCCTCCACCCGCATTTTCATTCCTTGCAAGAAACTCTTTCTCTACCATCCCCAGATTGCCATTGCTGTAATTTCATGGGTAATTGTTTGAGCTATCCTAAGAAATTGACGGCCGAAATTGTGCCTTAGGAGCTCATTAAAGGGCGTTCCGCCTCTACTGCTTGTTTCTGGTGGCAATGGAGGAATGGAAGCTTGCGTGTGATGAAAGGGATTTTGGTCACCAAGAAGCAGTTGTCCTTCGTCCATGAGCGGTCCTTACCTGCATGGGTAGAACTTAGTTATTTATTCGGAGATCAAAAAATGGAAGAGAGGAAAGAGCAAAGTGAAAATGCTGGTTTACCAGTTCATCAGCTCCAGCTTCATGAAGAAGAACTAGAAGAAGAAGAAGGATGAGAAGAGAAGCAGGCACTGCGTTTGAATCTGCCATGCCTAACGAAGACGACGACGACAACAGCAGGATAATCCTTTTCATATAGCGAGTGTGGAAGAGGCGAGAGAAACAGACAGAATGAGGTGCACTGTCTTTTACAGCGGTCCCCCGCCTCACATGATGCGGGTACCCGCATCACGCGGGCGGTCGGCGGGTACCCGCGTGATCCCCCGCGTGAGGCGGGTACCTGCGTGAGGGGCGGGTACCCGCCACACCCTCTGCGGGGGGTGATCGGTCCCCCGCAGAGCTTTATTTTGCACTTTCAATACTTCGAGCTTTTTTATGCACTTTTCTCATACTTCGGGTTTTTTTATGCACTTAATCCTTTTATTTTTTGATCGGGTGAAAAGCAACTTCTTGACTGGTCTATCTCATCAACTTTTTATAGGTTGGGAGGGCGTGTAGGTTTGGTACCAAAGGCCTAGCGATAACATTCGTTTCATCTGCTGTTGATTCTGCTATTCTCAATGATGTAAGGCAATGTTGGTATTCGGACGGTCCCTTTATAATTCACTGGGTGATACTTAAAACTTTTTATTTCATAAAATAGGTTCAAGAAAGGTTTGACTTAAAAAGAGTATTTTGCCCCTTGTGTACTTTTACCATGTCCGCGAACTATGAGGGTTTTTCACTTCAGTCAATTCGGCTCCCGAACTATGAGGATTTTTCACTTCAGTCTCCCAACAATTTTTTTGGTCAATTCGGCCCCTGAATTTTCAGAGTTTTTCACTTCAGTCCCCGAACAATTTTTTTCATCAATTTGCCCTCCGAACTTTCAGGATTTTTCACTTTAGTCCCTGAACAACTTTTTTTGTCAATTTGGCCCCCAAACTTTCAGAATTTTTCACTTCAATCCTCGAACAATTTTTTTCGTCAATTCAGCTCCCGAACTTTCAGAGATTTTCACTTCAGTCCCCAAACAATTTTTTCGTCAATTCGGCCCCCAAATTTTCAGAGTTTTTCACTTCAGTCCCCAAACAAATTTTTTCGTCAATTCAGCCCCCGTACTTTCAGGGTTTTCCACTTCATTCCCCGAACAATTTTTTTCGTCAATTTGGCTACCGAACTTTCAGGGTTTTTCACTTCAGTCCCCGAACTTTTAGAGTTTTTCACTTCAATCCCTGAACAATTTTTTTCGTCAATTTGTCCCCCAAACTTTCAGGGTTTTTCACTTTAGTCCCCGAATAATTTTTTCGTCAATTCGGCCCCCCGAACTTTTAGAGTTTTTCACTTCAGTCCCCGAACAATTTTTTTCGTCAATTCGGCCCCCGAACTTTTAGAGTTTTTCACTAAAGTCCCCGAATAATTTTTTTCGTCAATTGGGCCCCTGTACTTTCAGGGTTTTTCATTTCAGTCCCCGAACAATTTTTTTCGTCAATTCGGCCCCCGAACTTTCAGGGTTTTTCACTTTAGTCCCCAAATAATTTTTTCGTCAATTCGGCCCCCGAACTTTCAGGGTTTTTCACTTCAGTCCCGGAACAATTTTTTCGTCAATTTGGCCCCCAAACTTTCAGGGTTTTTCACTTTAGTCCCGGAACAATTTTTTCGTCAATTTGCCCCCAAACTTTTCAGATTTTTCACTTCAGTCCCCAAATAATTTTTTTCGTCAATTGGGCCCCTGTACTTTCAGGGTTTTTCACTTCAGTCCCCGAACAATTTTTTTTTCGTCAATTTGGCCCCCGAACTTTCAGGGTTTTTCACTTTAGTCCTGAACAACTTTTTTTGTCAATTTGGCCCCCAAACTTTTAGAGTTTTTCACTTCATCCTCAAACAATTTTTTCGTCAATCAGCTCCCGAACTTTCAGAGATTTTCACTTCAGTCCCCAAACAATTTTTTCGTCAATTCGGCCCCCAAATTTTCAGAGTTTTTCACTTCAGTCCCCAAACAATTTTTTCGTCAATTCGGCCCCCGAACTTTCAGGGTTTTTCACTTCAGTCCCCAAATAATTTTTTTCGTCATTTGTCTAACCGACTTTTCAGGGTTTTTCACTTCAGTCCCCAAACTTTCAGAGTTTTTCACTTCAGTCCCCGAACAATTTTTTTCGTCAATTTGCCCCCAAACTTTCAGGTTTTTCACTTTAGTCCCCGAATAATTTTTTTCGTCAATTCGGCCCCCGAACTTTTAGAGTTTTGTCACTTCAGTCCCCGAACAATTTTTTCGTCAATTCGGCCCCCGAACTTTTAGAGTTTTTTTCACTAAAGTCCCCGAATAATTTTTTCGTCAATTGGGCCCCTGTACTTTCAGGGTTTTTCACTTCAGTCCCCGAACATTTTTTCGTCAATTCGGCCCCCGAACTTTCAGAGATTTTCAATTCAGTCCCCAAATAATTTTTTCGTCAATTTGGCCCCCGAACTTTTAGAGTTTTTCACTTCAGTCCCCCCGAACAATTTTTTCGTCAATTCGGCCCCCGAACTTTTAGAGTTTTTCACTAAGTCCGAATCATTTTTTTCGTCAATTGGGCCCCTGTACTTTCAGGGTTTTTCACTTCAGTCCCCGAACAATTTTTTTCGTCAATTCGGCCCCCGAACTTTCAGAGATTTTCAATTCAGTCCCCAAATAATTTTTTTTGTCAATTCGACCCCCGAACTTTCAGGGTTTTTCACTTTAGTCCCGGAACAATTTTTTTCATCAATTCGGCCCCTGAACTTTTAGAGTTTTTCACTTCAGTCCCCGAACAATTTTTTTCGTCAATTTGGCCTCTGAACTTTTAGGGTTTTTTACTTCAGTCACCGAATAATTTTTTTCGTCAGTTTGGTCCCCGAACTTTCAGGGTTTTTTACTTCAGTCCCCGAACAATTTTTTTCGTCAATTTGGCCCCCAAACTTTCAGAGTTTTTCACTTCAGTCCCCGAATAATTTTTTTCGTCAATTTGGCCCCCAAACTTTCAGAGTTTTTCACTTCAGTCCCCGAACAATTTTTTTCGTCAATTTGGCCCCCAAACTTTCAGAGTTTTTCACTTCAGTCCCCGAACAATTTTTTTCGTCAATTTGGCCCCCAAACTTTCAGAGTTTTTCACTTCAGTCCCCGAACAATTTTTTTTTCGTCATTTGGCCCCCAAACTTTCAGAGTTTTTCACTTCAGTCCCCGAACAATTTTTTTCGTCAATTTGGCCCCCAAACTTTCAGAGTTTTTCACTTCAGTCCCCGAACAATTTTTTTCGTCAATTTGGCCCCCAAACTTTTAGAGTTTTTCACTTCAGTCCCCGAACAATTTTTTTCGTCAATTTGGCCCCCAAACTTTCAGAGTTTTTCACTTCAGTCCCCGAACAATTTTTTTCGTCAATTCGGCCCCCGAACTTTTAGAGTTTTTCACTTCAGTCCCCGAACAATTTTTTTCGTCAATTCGGCCCCCGAACTTTTAGAGTTTTTCACTTCAGTCCCCGAACAATTTTTTTCGTCAATTTGGCCCCCAAACTTTCAGAGTTTTTCACTTCAGTCCCCGAACAATTTTTTTCGTCAATTTGGCCCCCAAACTTTCAGAGTTTTTCACTTCAGTCCCCGAACAATTTTTTTCGTCAATTCGGCCCCCGAACTTTCAGGGTTTTTCACTTTAGTCCCGGAACAATTTTTTTCATCAATTCGGCCCCTGAACTTTTAGAGTTTTTCACTTCAGTCCCCGAACAATTTTTTTCGTCAATTTGGCCTCTGAACTTTTAGGGTTTTTTACTTCAGTCACCGAATAATTTTTTTCGTCAATTTGGCCCCCAAACTTTCAGAGTTTTTCACTTCAGTCCCCGAACAATTTTTTTCGTCAATTTGGCCCCCAAACTTTCAGAGTTTTTCACTTCAGTCCCCGAACAATTTTTTTGACAATTTGGCCCCCAAACTTTCACGGTTTTTCACTTTAGTCCCCAAATAATTTTTTCTGTCATTTCAGCCCTCGAACTTTCAGAGTTTTTCACTTCAGTCCCCGAACAATTTTTTTCGTCAATTTGGCCCCCAAACTTTCAGAGTTTTTCATTTCAGTCCCCATACGATTTTTTTCGTCAATTTGGCCCCCAAACTTTCAGAGTTTTTCACTTCAGTCCCCGAACAATTTTTTTCGTCAATTTAGCCCCCAAACTTTTAGAGTTTTTCACTTCTGTCCTCGAACAATTTTTTTCGTCAATTTGGCTCCCGAACTTTCAGGGTTTTTCACTTCAGTCCCCAAACTTTCAGAGTTTTTCACCTAAGTCCTTGAATAAAATTTTTTGTCAATTTGTCCCCCGAACTTTTAGAGTTTTTCACTTCAGTCCTCGAATAATTTTTTTCGTCAATTTGACCCCCAAACTTTTAGGGTTTTTACTTCAGTCCCCGAACAATTTTTTTCGTCAATTTGGCCCCCAAACTTTCAGAGTTTTTCACTTCAGTCCCCGAATAATTTTTTTCGTCAATTTGGCCCCCAAACTTTCAGAGTTTTTCACTTCAGTCCCCGAACAATTTTTTTCGTCAATTTGGCCCCCAAACTTTCAGAGTTTTTCACTTCAGTCCCCGAACAATTTTTTTCGTCAATTTGGCCCCCAAACTTTCAGAGTTTTTCACTTCAGTCCCCGAACAATTTTTTTCGTCAATTTGGCCCCCAAACTTTCAGAGTTTTTCACTTCAGTCCCCGAACAATTTTTTTCGTCAATTTGGCCCCCAAACTTTCAGAGTTTTTCACTTCAGTCCCCGAACAATTTTTTTCGTCAATTTGGCCCCCAAACTTTCAGAGTTTTTCACTTCAGTCCCCGAACAATTTTTTTCGTCAATTTGGCCCCCAAACTTTCAGAGTTTTTCACTTCAGTCCCCGAACAATTTTTTTCGTCAATTTGGCCCCCAAACTTTCAGAGTTTTTCACTTCAGTCCCCGAACAATTTTTTTCGTCAATTTGGCCCCCAAACTTTCAGAGTTTTTCACTTCAGTCCCCGAACAATTTTTTTCGTCAATTTGGCCCCCAAACTTTCAGAGTTTTTCACTTCAGTCCCCGAACAATTTTTTTCGTCAATTTGGCCCCCAAACTTTCAGAGTTTTTCACTTCAGTCCCCGAACAATTTTTTTCGTCAATTTGGCCCCCAAACTTTCAGAGTTTTTCACTTCAGTCCCCGAACAATTTTTTTCGTCAATTTGGCCCCCAAACTTTCAGAGTTTTTCACTTCAGTCCCCGAACAATTTTTTTCGTCAATTTGGCCCCCGAACTTTCAGAGTTTTTCACTTCAGTCCCCGAACAATTTTTTTCGTCAATTTAGCCCCCAAACTTTTAGAGTTTTTCACTTCAGTCCTCGAATAATTTTTTTCGTCAATTTGACCCCCAAACTTTTAGGGTTTTTTATTTCAGTCCCCGAATAATTTTTTTCGTCAATTTGGTCACCGAACTATGAGGGTTGTGCACTTAGGAAGTGATTATGTTTATATTTGATTTCATTTAATTATCTCCTTTGCTTATTAGTTTTATAGTTCTATTTAAATTTTTAATTAAAATATAGATCTAATGGGTATATTATAATATGATTATAATTAGAAGATGGTGACAAAAATAAGAAAGCCGTGAATCAACCACGCACCGTAATCTCAACTAAAGACAGCTACCAACAAGTGTGGGAATGGATAACGCCCAACCCAACCAAGGGAGAAGATGATAGCTTTGAAGGCCATTCAAACACCTATTACAGCCACCAACCCCACCTTTTTCTTCATCACTGGAATAGTCATCAACAAGAGGAAGTCCCACTTGTGCCTGTGATTCTCAACCTTCCCCGCCCCTGAAGGAGATTCTCGAAAGCAAGATGTCCTCGCAAGAATGGCAATGCTTGAAGCTCAAAAAGCTCGTCTCACTGATTATTTAGACGAAAGGTTTGCTCATCTAACTCAATTTGCAGAAGACGCCACTGCTGAATTTGAAAAGATTGGCGAAGATGCTCTCAAAGGACTCGACGAAATTAGTGAAAATTTTGTTACTAAATTCTTCATATGATATGATTTTTCACAGATTATGGAGAATATCGAGAGTCGCGTGCAAGCATTCGAAGAATCTGCGGAAATGAACAGATTAGAGATTGAGGAGAATGAAAACAAATTAGCAGCTTTAGAGGAAAGACAGAAACGAAGGCTTGTTCTTCAAGAATCTGCGACAGAGAACACCAAAAGAAAAGGAAAATGCAAAGGAGGAAATTCAGAAAGTTGAAGAACTTACAAAAGAAAACGCTGGATCAACGACGAGGAAGAACATCTACCTTGCACTAATCGGGTTGCTACTCATAGCCATTGCTGATTCTCTTATTTCCACGCCGGATTGGCGCTAAGTTGCAGTTCTTGAGGAATTCTAGTGGTTTTGCTCGCTCAATTCGCCTACGAGCAAAAACTTTCATCAGAAGTTGTACAGAAAAATGAGGGGGAAGAAGAAAGAGAGAGAGAATGAAGAATTTTTTGTGGCAATAAGTTGTATGACAAATATAGCATGATTAAATAACCCCAAGCCAGTACTCTCTTCTTGGATTTGATACATCATGCATGTTCTCTTTTACACCACCAGCATCTGATCATGATTATATCACTACAATCACCATGACCAATCTTGTCAACCAGTTCACTTGTCATGTATAGAATTAAAAACTAATTCCCTCTATGGGAAACAAATAAATAATGGTAAAAATAGCAAAAAAAAAAAAAAAAAAACAAGGGCAATGCATGGATATGCATTAGTTTTCTCGACGTGAGAGGAAGTTCAATCGCAGCTACAAGATTCACATTGTAAAATACTGCAAAATTTTTGTGAATGAAAATTTTTGAATAAATTTTTTTGCAAATTTTAAGTGTAAATTAGAAACTGTTAATCAATTAAATTAAAAGAATTAAAATAAAATAGTAAAATTGAAATAAAATAATAAAATAGAATATTAAAACAATAGGTTTTCAAATAGAAAACCTTATTGTTTTATTGTGTCGGCAGAACAAAGAGAGAGAGAGAGATAGAGAGGGAGAGGGAAGAGACATTGTTGCGCAAGGAGAGGAGATCCGAAGCCGAAGTTGCCTCCGTTCGGCGAAGTTTTGGTATCAAACTCTTCGTCTCGAAGAGTAGAGTAACTTTAGTGAAGGACTTTTTCGGAGATTCGGAGGATTATGATTTCAGCCTGGAGTATTATCCCCGGTAAGGTTAATGCTGTTGCTGATGCATTGAGCTGATATCCTCGTACTTCCATAACCTGTTTGATTCGGGATGAGTGGAAGAGATCGGTGACCATTGGAGATTTCGAGTTTCATTATCATGATTCGGTGAGTATGACTTATATCTACCATGTAGTGGCTACACCTTCGATGCTTATTAGGGTGAAGCAACTACAGCAGCAAGATGAGGAGCTTGTAGCGAAAGTGGGTTGGCATGAAGAGAGAGGTAGCCGAGTTTGTGGCTCGGTGTATGACATGCCAGTGAGTCAAAATTAAACACTAGCGGTTAGCACGGTTGCTCTTGCCATTGCCTATTCCAGAGTGGAAGTGGGAGGGAGTCACCATGGACTTTGTTACTCATCTTCTGATGACTCCTCAGCGTCTGGATGCTATCTGGGTTATTGTGGATCGGCTGATAAAGTCGGCATATTTCATTCCCATTCGGATGAATTTCTCAGTTGCCAAGCTCAGCTGATTATACGTGCAACACATTGTTCGTCTTCATGGAGTACCTATGAGCATCGCATTTGATCGTGATCCTCACTTCACTTCGGAGTTGTGGAGAGGATTGCAGAAGAAACTTGGTATGAAGACTAAGTTCAGCACTGCACATAACCCCTAGACAGATGGGCAGTCGGAGAGATACCCTTATTTGTTTTATTATTAATAGTTGAGGTGAATTTCGAAGACGAAATTCATAAAAAGGGTGAAAAGATGTAAAATCCGCAAAAATTTTTGTAAAATCCGCAAAATTTTTGTGAATGAAAATTTTTGAATAAATTTTTTTGCAAATTTTAAGTGTAAATTAGAAACTATATATCAATTAAATTAAAAGAATTAAAATAAAATAGTGAAATTGAAATAAAATAATAAAATAGAACATTAAAACAATAGGTTTTCAAATAGAAAACCTTATTGTTTTATTGTGTCGGCAGAACAAAAACAAAGAAAGAGAGAGAGAGAGAGAGAGAGAGAGAGAGAGAGAGAGAGAGAGAGAGAGAGAGAGAGAGAGAGAGAGAGAGAGAGGCCGCTGCGCGAGGAGAGGAGATCCGACGCCAAAGTTGTCTCCGATCGGTGAAGTTTTGGTATCAAACTCTTTATCTCGAAGAGTAGAGTAACCTTAGTGAAGAACTTTTTCGGAGATTCGGAGGATTTTGCAGACCTCGAGACGATTCCCGAGAAGACACGGACCACCGAAATTAGAAGGACTCACTTAGGGTATGGGTTATTATATTTGCTGCGATATACCTACATGACATGCATATTTGTATTATTTTGGTGAATTATTCCTGATATTGATGTCGGTTGTTTTAAAAACATGAGCATATTACATTAAATAGGCATGTATACTTTTGACTTGATTTGACTGCCTACTGCCATGTTGTCTTGTCCTGCCGATGGGTTTGAGTTGAGATTGATCATCATACTATTGTGATGACCCGAATGTGCATATATGAGTACGACTGCGGGGCAAACCTCGGGACCTAAGCCGAGTGTAGGTGAATCCCGGAATCGAGTATAGGCAAATCCCGGGTCGTAAAGTGGGGGTCGTCACAATCCCACATCGCTTGGAGAAGTATATGGAAATGAAACATATGTAAAGAGACCCTCCCAAGATAACAAGACGCGTTTTGGAGCACAATTGGCAACGGATCCCATAAGAACTCCGAAGTTAAAAGTGCTTCGGCCTGAGTAGTACCAGGTTGGGTGACCGACTGGGAAGTCCTCGCCAAACAAAGCCGTGAGGGGAGAATATTAGGTTGCGGCCATTTCCCCAGAGCGGAAAATATATTACTAGGAAAATGGGCCATTACAAATGGTATCAATGTCTGTACCAAATCAGAAATGTGGCGAACGAGGACGTTGGGCCCCCAAGGGGGGGTGATTGTGATGACCCGAATGTGCATATATGAGTACGACTGCGGGGCAAACCTCGGGACCTAAGCCGAGTATAGGCGAATCCCGGACTCGAGTATAGGCGAATCCCGGGTCGTAAAGTGGGGGTCGTCACAATCTCACATCGCTTGGGGAAGTATATGGAAATAAAACATATGTAAAGAGACCCTCCCAAGATAGCAAGACGCATTTTAGAGCACAATTGGCAACGGATCCCATAAAAATTCCAAAGTTAAAAGTGCTTCGGCGAGAGTAGTACCAGGTTGGGTGACCGAGTGGGAAGTCCTCACCAAACAAAGCCGTGAGGGGAGGATATTGAGTTGCGGCCCAATCCCCAGAGCGGACAATATCTTGTTGGGAAAAGGGGTCGTTACAACTATGTTGTTGTGTTTTATTGTGAATTGGATTTTTGATGGATTGCATAGTTTTCTGTATTGCCATTTGAAGTTGATTATGGAGGTAATCGTTTGGCACTCTTAGCGGGGCCCAGCTAAGAGTAGCAAGGGATTTTGCCTAGATACACCCGTGTTTGAGGGTTGCCGTGGTACTCCCCACACTTGTTTGGATAGGGCTCCGGGATGAGTGGTTGTTGATTCCTTCCGAGTTGAGTTCCCTCTTGTTAAACTCCTTGCACGTGGAGTTGTGGGCTCGGAGCTTTGGCTAGCCTTGGGTTCTGAGCTATGCTAGCCATGTTACCTGACCTGATCAATGTCTGTTCGTTGTTACCCCCGGTATGATAATTCCTTTGTGCGGTGTTCCCGAGGGCTCAGGGTAGAATGATTGTTGATTCCCTCCTGGTGAGCTACCATGCTACCATGTGATCCACGAGGCCCAGAGTATGCCAACCGATCGAGAGTGATCGTTGATTCCCTCCTGGTGAGCTACCGTGTGATCTATGAGGCCCAGAGTATGCCGACCAATCAAGAGTGATCGTTGATTCCCTCCTGGTGACCTACCGTGTAATCCACGAGACCCAGGGTATGCCGACCGTGATTCCCTTGGTGGTTGACTATATCTCTTCTCTTTATGAGGTTTTGTCTAATGTTATTGCTACATTTCTGTGTGGTGTGTTTCAGAGGATCCTTGTGTGGTCTCATTTTTCACTGTGCACTTGACTATGTAATACGATATGGATAGTGAGGGTGTAGTTTGTATACACTTTATTTTAAAAGTTAGCCCGATTGATCTATCTAAAAATGAATAGAGGTTTAATAACGTAGAATTGGTTTTGAGAGTTGATACTCATTCATTGATATTATAACTGACATGCATTATAACATGAGTGGTGGGTATAACATCCCATACTGAGTTTGTCACTCACCCCAACGACTCCCCCTTCACAGGTAAAGGAAAGGAGGAAGCAGAAGTGAATTGGATCGGCACCAACCGCTTAGGAGTTACCTTTATTTCTATTTCATTATTTCGTGAAATGTAATAACATATTTGAGATTGTACTTTACTTTGGCATGTAATTATATTCATTTATCTTGTATTTCTATTATTGCTTGTATTCTCACATTTGTTCTATACATTTCTTTCTTATTTGTCACCCATCAGCCCAAACAATCTCAAAAACCACAAAACACTTAACCTATTGCTCCCACGGGTCAAAAGCGCCTCGACTGCCCAACGCACTCCCACAAGCATTCCTCTTCAACCGACTCATTCATCTTGCAGGGGGATGTCGTTCTCACCTGCATCAATATCACCTACACCATAGAGACATTCTATGAGCTAAAGGCTCAGTAAATCTACGTAAATGAAAATGCATGCTATGCATATGCCATTCGTAAAATCATAGTCATCCTACCTTTTTGCTAGTCATTTCCTACCTTTTCGCTATCAATTTCCTACCTTTTCGCTATCCATTTCTTATATTTTCTCTATCCATTTCCTACCTTTTCTCTATCCATTTCTTACCTTTCCGCTATCAATTTCTTTCCTTTTCTCTATCCATTTTCTACTTTTTCGCTATCCATTTCATACCTTTTCTATATCCATTTCCTACCTTTTCGCTATGCATTTCCTACCTTTTCACTATTTTCATTTTTATGAAACATATGCAAATGTTCATTTATTTCATGCCATTTCTGAAAACATGATGCATGGACATGTACAGTGCATTAAACATAAGGAAAATATAAAGCAACACATAAAACCTAGGAAAACACTCTAGCATAAAAAATACCCTAAACTACCCATCCAGCCTACATTACAGCAACAAAATCACCAATATCCTTATTCGAAAATTCTTCTTATGGTGTAGGCCAATCGGCCAAGCGAGTCACGAAGACTTACCTCGCGTCCTTAGCCAACCAAGCGTCTCGTTTTGAGCTTCGTCACCTAGAACATTTCTTAACAATCATCATTAAGACCGAGCCAAAACCATCAAATTTATGAAACTACCGATACTCCAAATACACTCATTATTTTGTCTAACTATGTCCAATAATCATAAATACGGTAATGCCTAACCGTTTCTGACATAACCCGATTATTTTCGACAAAGCCCTAATGAAACCCTAATCGTTTAACAACCCAAAAATTGAAAACTAACGTCTCAAAACTATAGATCCTTACCTAGTATACAATTTCGGGAAGAAAACGTGAAGGAAGGTTGAAGGTCGGAGGAGGAAACGTTGAAGAACCGTGGAGAACCGTCGTTGGAAGCCAAGTCGCCAGAGAGAGGAGAAAATGCTCTCTAGAGAAAGAAATCGTGAAATGCATAAGGAAGGGAGGGGTATTTGATTTTTATAAAAACTTAACTTACTAAATTACTATTTTGCCCCTCCAATTAATCCTTTACTTGTTTCGTTAATTAGTCTATCGATTTGGTTTCTCCAAACTTCCTTATTCTTCCAAATACTCTGATTTACTCATAAAATTTTAATAAAATACCCCGTTCACAAAACGAGTTAATTTCACAATATTTACAAAAATGTTATTATAGCGATAAAGTCCAAACACCTAAAAATCTGGGTGTTATACCAGTTCCTCCCAACCTTTTTTTTTCACATAAAAAATATTCAAATAAAAAAAATCCACAATAAACACATACAGTTTCGACTTTCGAATAGTTTGTGAGTGACAGAGTGAGGAGTCCTTGGTGAAGACAAAGGAGAGGTGAGGTGAAAAGGAGAACCAGGCAAGCGGATTAGCCGAGAAAAGAGGCGAGCGTGAGCTGATTAGCCGATCAACAAAGAGTACTGGAGCTTTGGAGGCTAGGTGAATCAGAACAGCTTTGGAGGCGAGGCAAATTGGAGAACGGAGCACAGGAGTCAGAAGTCGCGAGTCGTGAGTTATCGGACATCGGCCGTCGGTCGTTGGGTGTTCAACTGAGCAAAAGAACATGTCGGGGCTTAAATTTTAACATTAAAATTTAACTTAAATTTTTGTATAATAAATAAGGGAATATTTACTATAAACTATCCATTTTGCTAAATTTTTGGAAAAAAAATAAAGAAAAACATTCAACTATAAGACAAATATTAAATTATATTCGTTAACAAAAACATACTTAAATTATACTAAGTTGACAAGTCAACCATCTTCATGCACGGTCAACTGCATTTTAACTGCAGGCTACCTTGTGTACGCCGACGTGAAGCCTAGGTTGCTCATTTCTCAATGCATTTTTCACGCATTTTAAGTGTGGACGACCGCATTTTCACTGCAGGCGATTGTGAGTATGTTTGCATGGAGCTAAAGTCTTCCGTTCTCGAGCGTGTTTGTAACACCCGAAAATTTTATCGTACACTCTAAAATTTTCGGCACTCAATAAATTAAGTTATTTTAATAGACTTAAGAATTTTATAATAGAAAGGATAAATGAATGAGATTACTGGAAAAGATTAGTGGCAATCTAATTATTTTAATTTGATTTATTAGCAGGATTAGAAAAGAGGAAGGTTAGAAAAGAGAAAGGAAGAATTTGATTATTGGGATGATTGGCGTAGGAAATAAGGGAAAAAGGAGGAGCTATAAAGGCAATGATGAAGTTGTCTTCAAATGAGAGAAGGACACCTCATTTTTTTTCTCTTATCTTTTTAATTATGTAAATAAAGGTTAAAAATGAAACTTTCAGAATTCAATAGCAATGTGTTTAAACGTGGATAAAGTAATGGGTTATTGGAAAGGTAAAAGAATATGCCATCCAATGAAAAAGCTACAACTCACCTCTTTTGAAGCTTATCTTGTAAGTTTTGCTTTAAGAGAATGAATAACCCTCATCTGGAGGCCTCTTCACGAAAGCTTTCCTCCCTCCATTTGTCGAAGACTCTCTCCCAATAAAAGCTTCATCTTTCTTGCAAGGAATTCAAAGTAAGTTGGAGTTTTAGGTTATGTTTATGCAAAAGCATACTATTCATTGAAAGAGTAGTTGATTATTTGGGTTTTACGGAGATTTGGTAAACCCTATCAAGTGATGTACGAAAAAGGCTATAGATTCTTTATTTCTTGGTTGTTTTTAGGCTTAAATGGGATATAATGTATGTTATGGGATGAATTTGATGAAGAGTATGGGATATAATGTATGTTATGGGATGAATTCTTTATCTGAGTCCACCGATGACTTTAATCTTCCACCTCAGTTTAATTCTATTTTTTCTGTTTTCCTGTTTTAAATTGTTTCCTATTTTATCTTCAACCGCAGAGAACTCTCTCTCTCTGAAGCTTTAAAGTTTGTAAATGTTCAATTTCCTGTTCGAAAAAAAAAAATAGTCACCATTTTCTGACAACTGTCCCGGGGTGACGACTTGGAACTCGGGTCTTGCTGATCGGGATCCGGATTCGGGCTGTCACAGTGTTTTTCGCTCATTTTAAGTGGGTAAGATTGCAAAAGATTGAATTATTAACTAATAATAGTTTATGATTTTCTTGTTAAAAAAATAATTTAAAAACGAATTTATTAACGATGCAATAATTAGATTTTTATTAACAAGTACCCTAAATTTTTTAAGTGGAGACCCTAGGAGTACCATTTTATGATAATATGTCTATTAATAATAATTTATATCAAAATTTAATGAAATTGCAGAATCTCTTGATAGAAAACAGGCAATAATTTACGAGTTGATTTTCATTGACAATATATTATAATGTTCGAATCATAACATATAAAAATCACTAGTGTTAAGTAGGTCTCACACATGTGATCGTAACTAATTAAATCTCCACCATATATCAAAGATGATATTTGTCAAAAGAAACATTAAAACTAATAAATTCTTGACCCATTCTTGATTTTACTATGTGACCATTTAATGTAACACATTTCTAATTGCTTCTCCCATAGATTTTATCTACATTACTAAGATGTTGTCATGTTGTGGGAGATCTTGTTATGTTGCTCGGTTTGAACTCTTCGACTCTTTAACTTTTCTTCGACATAATTGACAAGTTTTATGTGCCTAGTTGAAATAGAGTTCTTTATTTTTGAACCAACAATTTCATGACTCATTTGATGTGTAGTATTAGAAAACACTTGCATTAGATAAAAAATGAAAAATAAATACCAATATTTATGTTTAAAATTCTAACGAGTAAATATTAAGAACAGAAGAGAAACATTTATCATATTAAAATAAAAATTTAATTTGGTGTAGCAAAATATATATATATATATTTGAAATTATAAATAAAAATATGAGATAAATAAGGTTTATATCACCGTACTTATGCCCCGACACCCCATGGCCCATAATGCATAACCACTGTGGGTCTGTAGTGAGTAGCTGTCTCGGGTCTATCGATTCATTCCTTTCGTTTTATCACACTTAGAGAAGTACACGACTTTTTATTCTTACACTTAACCTATCACAATTTTTTGAATTCGGTTTAAGCAGAATTCTAGTCATAAAACTCTAACACGATGGCTTTTGTAATACAAGTGTTTTAGCTTGGGATAGTCTTTAGAGATTGTAATTTTTTTCGATACCAAGTCCGGTCAAGGTCGAGCCCGACTTGGACCTCTGACGGGAAGACTTGTTTGTGACCTTGACGAGTGTTCTTCGATCGTCCTAATTTTCTCAAATTCTTGGTGATTTATTAATGTTAGTCTTTGCCAAATATTGAATTCTCTCCATGTTTCATGTAACAATTAAATTGCACATGAAATTATTTGAGCCATATGGAACAGAGTGGACACAATCATCATTAAATATCTTAAAGCATTAATTGCAAGAATCAAATATGATTCATAATCTTCAAAAAAAGATTTTGTTTTTCTAATTGTATTCTTCATCATTATCGTCATCATTAACCACCAACGCCATTAAAATTCCTTGAGCAGCTTCCAAACCTGTTCCAGCGTAACGAACATAACAACAATGAACGGACCCTGCCTGGAAATCGTTGGAATAAACCCTTTATAAAGCGCCACCGACCCCTCCTCCTTGACCGTCTTCAACGCGCAGTCCATTGCCTTGGAGTACCGCGGCTCTGCCCCCACCTCCACCTTCATGTTCATCACTCTGGTCTTGATCACGTCTACCAGGTTAAAAGCCACGGCGGCGACGAATCCTACTGCAAAAATCATTGTCACGTGGGTCCCTAGCCCGTCTTTCATCACTCCATTCGCGAGAATTGTTTCTTTGATTTGATCGTAGGAGGCGAGCTGTGACGCCATCACCAGCATGGCTCGGTTGATTGTTAGTGCCAAGCCCCGCCACAGGCTAGTTGCTCTCTCTTTGCGAGATATTCGTGTCATAGTGTAACGCACGAAAATTTTGGTTTTTGGTTTCAAGTTTTTAGTTGCCGGGTTGTCAATTTTAAATCTTAAAGAGTTTTATTTCGTACAAATTAGTAAATTATGTCCATTTTGCAAACGGGAAGTTTTGTTAGAACCCTAGGAATAAATTGAAATATTTGGAGAAATAAGAAAATTTTGGAAAAACCAAATAGATAGACAAATTTATGAATGAAGAAAAGGACGTAACTAAGGGCATTTAGGTAATTTTGAAGTCAAAATTGTTTTAAAGCCAAAATGACCTCTTTGCTTTCTCTCATGTCTCCTCCCTTCCTACGTGAAGCTTCTCCTTGGCGATTTTTCCCCTCCTCCTCTACGTTTCTCTTCCGTCAAGCTTTCTCCTCTGATTTCCGGCTATTTTCCTTCATGTTTTCTTCCCCTAATTCATACTCTAGGTAAGTTCTACACTTTGAGTATGTTTAGTTGTTGTTTTAGGGTTGATTTTGATTTAGGGTTTAGTGTAAAATTTCCGAATTTGTGAGGAATCGATAGGATAGAGATTTTATGCCCATTAATGATACATTGGTTGTTATTTTGGTAGATGGGATGAATTGAAAATGTTGGATTGGTGTTTATGATTAATTTTAGGTTGTTGGAAGGTAGTTAGAAGCCATTAATGGAGTTGTGTAAATCATGAGCGTGTAGTGCTCGATGAAATGCTTGAATGAAGTGAAATAGAGTTTTTGGAAAAATTATCTTAGCTCGGGGTTTCGTTTAGTCTTGAATTTTATAATATAGAGTCGATACTAATGGCGTGTTATAAAAATTCCTTAGGTAACCCAAGCTCTCCAAGGATGGTGCTCGGCATAGTTAGGACTCCAGGTAAGTAGTGTTAGGTTTCCGGCTCCTAAAGCCCTACATCATGTCGATGTTAGGAATTAAATGTCTTAATGATGTTTTCACGATTTTGGGGTTCTAAAGAGTCGGGTAGCCTAGGATACTTCCTATTAGTGGTCGAATAGGTTCGTTTATGAGTTAGGCTCGTTATGTACGTTAAGAATTAGTTGATGATTGTTTGGAATACCTTAATCATGCAACATGTTTTCTCCTTTAAGATTTAATGAAATGTTCTTGCATGCAAGTTTTCAAATAAACGAAGTGAGGTACGTAATGTCAAGTAAAGTTGGAGGATGAATAGACACAGGGCATGTTAATGGCAACTCAGGGTACGATAATACACCCAAGGAAATGGCAACTCAGGGCAAGTATTTGGTCTACGGGGTAGACAAGGTGGTGCCTGGGTCTACTCATGCCTAAAAATATATATATGTTATGTAAAGTGAATAAATGAAAAACGAACATTGTTTTGAAAAACCATGCATTATGTATACTCATGTTTTAGTGCACCTCTTTACTAAGCATTAGGCTTAATGTGTTTCTCGTATGATGTAGGTGACGAGAATGAAGGTGAGGAACCTCCTCCTGATGATCAGGCGTAGTTGGTCGATGGGCAGAACTCGTGGCGACACAACGTGTTTTGGCTAGGCTAGAGAACCCGTGGGTGTGCTCCGAGTCATTTTGTGGTAATTAGATGTAAGTTAAATGAACATTGGGTATTTGAAGGATTTTAGGGTGTATGTAGAAGTTGAATATGTGGAAAATTTCATATTGAATATTGGCTTGAAGTTATGTATTTTGGATAGGTTGAAAAACGTATTTGTTTTGGACATGTTTTAGGAAGTTCCGCGTTTAAGTTTAATATTTGTGTTGTGGATTATGTTGGATTTGATATGTTGATTTTAGGTACTTTAAACTTGTGAGAATACGCTCGGTTTTTAGAGCGATCCATGCGGTTTATTTTCATGAATTTTAAATATGGATTCGGGTACGTTTTTGTGTCGGGTTTTTCGGGAGTTTGAAGTATCGTGTGTTTAATGTGGTGGGGAATGATTTTTGGAAAGTTTAAGGTGAAGGGTAAGAGTTTTGAAAAGAAAAATTGGCCAAGTGCAAGAAAAAGGGTAGGTGGGCGTGCTGGCCAGGCGCTGGTGCGCGCTAGCCGGGCGTGGCGCACGCGCGCGCAGGGGGTGCGCGCTGGCGCGCGCTGCGCGCACCCAGGATGTTGCCCAATCGATCGATCGCGCCCGAGGGGCGATCAATCGTGGTTTAGGGTCGTTTTTAGTCGGGAAACCCGAGCCGGCCTGATCGATCCGGCTTTGGGTGCGATCAATCGTGTTTGGCACGTGATGGTGGCGCTGGAGGCGCTCTGGCGCGCGCAAGTGGGCGCTGGGCGCGCAGCGCCCGCGCACCACAGGGCACCCACATGCAATTTTTTTTATTTCTGACTTTTCAAAACATGTTTCGACTTGACCTTTTACGATACTTTTTAAACGTATTTTATGGGCGACCCCCACGTATTTTAAAGGATTTTAAGGGCCCAAAAACCGAGTCTACATTTTTCTGAAAAAGAGTTTTTACTTCGTTTTAATGATTTAAAAGTTGACGACTTTTATGTCCGTCTTGTTTAAGTTAAAGTTAGGCTATTTAGGGTCGATCGAGGTGGGTCATTTGTCTATGTCCGGTTGGTTTTAGTGTGTTGTGTAAAAATGAAAAATTTTACGTAAACTATTCGGGGGTTTAAGGTTATGATTACGTCATGGTTAGGCCGTGGCGGCCCTGACCAGGTTGGGGTCCTCACATATAGCGTCGACGACACTTTTGTAATTCCGCCTCTGATCGGTGGGGAGGCGACCGTCCGCCTGCATCCTGACGATCGCGACAATGGCTGGGTTCCAACCGTCGAACCGATCCCACCGGCAATTAGACCAGCTGTTATTTTGTGCGTAAGCAGCATGTTGCCGGAGTTCGGGTCGGTCCACTTTTGTTTCAGGATATCATAGAGCCCCATTTGTGTGGTGGCGTAGAAAGTTTGCCGGAGAACGGTAGCAAAGACGCCGGAGAAGTGAGCGGCGACACCTTCGTGTTGGACGATTCTAACGCCAATCGAAACCCACTTGGGATTAACTATTGATTAACAAAGTATGAGGTTTTTTCATTCAGATACACAATATCTTTCGTCAATTCAAACACCCAACTATGAGCTTTTTTCATTCAAACATTGAATATTTATTTCGTCAATTAGAATACCAAACTATGAATTTTTTTCAATTTAGACACTGAAGAATTTCTTTCTTCAATTCGAACATCCAACTATGAGGTTTTTTCAATTCACACACCGATTCTGCACTTAGGAAGAATACATTTTCGGTTCATTCTGCCTGTTTTCTAGTAATCAAGTCTCTCATTGAGCTAACTTTTAGGGATGAGTTCTACTATCTCACATGTGTTAACATAGTATCAGAGTTTGATATCGGAGACGATGGTAGGATTTGGATCATATCTAGACACGCTATGTGTCAAGGTCCGGGCTTGTCCAAGGCATGTTGCCTATGGGCGCCCATGCTGTAAAATAGATTTATTTCCTTTTTAAGTAATTCAGTTGTATTTATTTTCCTTTTATATCTCAAAAGTGACTCCTCGCCACTATAGCATATATACTACTGCCATAGTGGAGATGGTCCAGATTGCACTTTAGGGGGAGAGGCATGACTGCACGTAGACCCACTGATGTAATTTGCTGCCAATCAATGAACAAGCTTTTTACATACACTCTCTTTATGCATACTATGCTCAATGATGCTCTCTTCGGTTAATCTGGCTCGCTCGTTGCTTACTCGTTAGACACAAGCTTGCTCTAACGAAATGGGCATTCGGTGCCGGCACGCTCGTAGGTTGACCCAGTACAATTGTGATATTGGGTGCCGCACGGTCTCGTTAAGCCCCTTGAAAGTAGGACCGTGACAGTTGGTATCAGAGCCAGGTTGGCTCAAAATCGTAAGAAATCATGCCGAAGAAAAGTTCGATGGAAAGGCCGAGTGCACCATCGCATCAACTCGAACGCCTTGTCAAGTTGGAAGAAGAACTACAGTATCTGCAAGACATACCGGATAACATTTGATTCATAGAGGAACGAATTAAGGAAATGTCTGAATTTCCTGCTGAAATTGCTGCTATTCACAATAGAATAGACACCATGCCGATTCCAGAGCTGGTGGATCGGGTGGAGACCCTCGAATCTCGACAAGAAAAGGGAAAGAGAGTTTACACAGAGTAATGTTCCACAAGTGCAATTATCGGGGTCCTGGAGCTCGTCGATGAGATCGAGCTTGCTCATACCCGATTGTCAGAAACTGTTTCTCAAGTAACCAAGGACTTCAGAATAATGTTTGATTCTCTCAGGGTTGAGATTGTCGAGATCAATGTTAAACTGAACCTTACTATGAGAGCCATGGGGAGTCAAACTCATACTACTGCTGCTGCTGAGTTTGGTTGGGTGAAAATCCCAGAGCCAAAACTCTTTGGGGGAGCCCGCGATACAAAAGAAATAGAGAACTTCATCTTCGACATGGAACAATATTGTAAGGCCCCACTAAAACAGATGAGGAATCGAAGTGATCTTGGTCACAATGCATCTTACTGATGATGCAAAACTTTGGTGGAGATCAAAATAACATGATATCAGCATCGGTGAATGTGTGATTGATACTTGGGAAGAACTAAAAAGATAACTAAAGGATCAATTCTTCCCAGAGAACGTTGAGTTCAACACCCGCAGACTATTTCGAGAACTAAAGCAGATTGCAAGCATTCGTGAATATGTCAAACAGTTCTCGGGACTCATGCTAAATATTGGAGAGATGTCGAAAAAAGATAAGATCTTCATTTTCATCGAAGGTCTTAAACCATGGGCCAGAACCAGATTATATGAACAAAAGGTGCAAAGTCTTTCAAGTGCATTTACAGCAGCAGAGCGATTGTTCAATTATAACACCAAGAATCCTGGGCCAGAGAAGAACACTCCTAGTTGCTCAAACGCCAACAAATTTCAAAAACCGAGCACAGGAACTGATGAAAAGAAACCGTTTGTCCTAAGAGAAGGTTATGAAGCATCAAGAAATGCTAACAACCAACGACAAACAAATAGGCCTATGTCATGTTTTCTGTGCAAGGGACCCATCGAGTAGCCGAATGTCCGGATAGATCGGCCTTAACTGCTTTACAAGCTTTGATTCGGGATGACAACTCAGCTAAGGAAGTTGTTGATGAAGAATCCACTGAGCATGCTGAAGTTGGAGCTATGACTTTCTTGTCAGCTATACAACAACAGATGGAATAGCTGAAGAAGATCCCCGATAAAGGTCTCATGTATGTAGAGTCAGTCATCAATAATAGATCTGCTAAAAGTACGATGATAGACTCGGGAGCTACTCACAACTTCATTACAGAGAAGGAAGCTCACCGTCTTGGTTTGAAGCTAGAAAAGAATGATGGTAGGATGAAAACAGTGAATGCAAAAGCGATGCCAGTACTCGGGATTATAAGGAGAGTCCAGTTGAAACTCGACTCATGAACGAGACTCATTGACTTCGTCGTAGCATAGATGGATGACTTTGATACTATCTTGGGGATGGAGTTCTTGATAGAACATAAAACTATCTCAATACCCTCAACGAAATGTTATAGTAATCATAAGTAACAACCCAACTGTTGTTCCTGCGTTCTAAAACAACCAAGTACTATCAACATAAAGATGATTTCTGCAGTACAATTCAAGAAAAGGTGGAAGCACAATGATCCAACTTATATGATTGTTCCATTTGAAATAAGCAAAAAAAAAGGAGGAAATAATACGCCCCGAGTTTTCAAAAGTCTTGAATGTCACGACCCAGAAGGAGGCCTAACAGAAACGCCAGGTTAAACGATCAACCTTAGGGAGGTCCATTGTCTAACCTAAGGCTGAGAGCGGAAGTTTTTAGCAACGAACCAGAACCTCCTCAAAAAGACAAATGAAAGAGTACAAACATTAACAGAAATACAGGGAATAAAAAAAATAACTACATGCCAATGTCCAATAATCTCAAATATGGTTTTACCCATTACCATTTAGGAAAGAAAAAGACGGAAGAAAAACAAAGTCTCCGCCGTTGATCCTAAACAATTCTTCTTTCTCCTTCTTTTACCTGAAGATGGAAAAGTCGATAGGGTGAGTGACAAACTCAGTATAGGATACTATACCTACCACTATCAAATATATTCAGGTGTACAGAAAACAAAAGAAGTCACGCTAGGATTATCCGAACTATACCACACAGACGGACAGCGATAACACAAGGCAAGGTCTCAAAAGGGGAAAAATAAAAGACACCATCTAAGAGAGGTCCAGTAATCATTAGCCGTGGCACAATGGACATACCAACCAGGAGAGATTCCATAATCACTCACCAGGGGCCATTGCAGGGACCGCACAACAGACTTATCAATCAGGATCAACAAGGAGGGACAACAACCACTCAACCCTAGGCAACCAAGACACACGCGCTAGAGCACACAAGGAGGGACGAACCACTCAACTCTGGGCTCAAGGGGACCACAAAATGGACTTATCAATCGGATCAACTAGGAGGGACAACAACAACTCAACCCTGGGCCACCGGGACACACGTGCTAGAGCACACCAGGAGCGAACAACCACTCAACCTTGGGCTCAAGGGGACCACGCAGTGGACTTATCAATCGGATCAACTAGGAGGGACAACAACCACTCAACCCTGGGCCACCGGGACACACGCACTAGAGAACACTAGGAGGGACAAACGACTCAACCCTGGGCTCAAGGAGACCACACAGTGGACTTATCAATCGGATCAACCAGGAGGGACAACAACCACTAAACCCTGGGCCATCAGGACACACGCGCTAGAGCATACCAGGAGGGACGAACCACTCAACCCTGGGCTCAAAGGGACCACACAGTAGACTTATCAATCAGATCAACCAAGATGGACAATAACCACTCAACCCTGGGCCACCGGGACACACGCGCTAGAGCACACCAGGAGGAACAAACCACTCAACCTTGGGCTCAAGGGGACCACACAGTGGACTTATCAATCGGATCAACCAGGAGGGACAACAACCACTCAACCCTGGGCCACCGGGACACACGCGCTAGAGCACACCAGGAGGGACGAACCACTCAACCCTAGGCTCAAGGGGACCACACAGTGGACTTATCAATCAGGACTAGCATAGCTCAGAGTCCATCTCTATAAGCGGGAAGTACAGCTGGACTAGCATAGCTCAGAGTCCATCTCCATAAGCGGGGAGTACCGCTGGACTAGTATAGCTTAGAGTCCATCTCCATAAGCGGGGAGTACCGCTAGACTAGCATAGCTTAGAGTCCATCTCCATAAGCAGGGAGTACCGCTACTCCATATGCGGATACGTCTGAGACAAACCTCCTGATACTCTCAACGTACAGGCCCGGATGAGAGTGCCAGACGGTTTGTCTCCAAAATCAACTCCAATTGGCCCCCCAGAAAAACCAACACCTGAATAAAACCCATCTGCAGGCCAATATAATATATCTCAATTTGAGTCTGTCCACTAAGGCGAGTCAAACATGGTAGTTAAACTCTACGATGCCGTATAAATCAAGTAAAGCGTATACATGCCTAACTGATGTGGAATGCACCTACTAGTAAAACTGTCGATGTGAATACTAGTTGTATTACACTAAAATAATATACGTGCAGACTAGGCTAGGCACAACGTAATAAATATAATATCTCATATCTGTGAGGCGAGTCCTCCTAACCTTGGCAGTCGGTAGATCCTCGGAAATCGTTTCGAACCCAGCAAAATCCTCTATTCTGGGCAACAAACACAAGGGAGGAATCCCGTTAGGGTCTAATTTGGGTTAGAAACAATATAAACGAGGAACCAGGGCTAAAATGGGTCCAAACGACTCAAGTTGACTTTTGGTCAAAAAGTCAACTGTCAACATCGGTGGTCAAAGTCAACGGTCATAGTCAACGGTTGACTTTGACTGATCGAACTAGTTTTGGTCCAAATCGGTTCAAGTCAGCCAGGTTTGGGTCGGATCTAACCGGTTCAGGTCTAATTTTGTTCGGACTGATTCGGGTTGGTTCGGTCCAAGTCGAGTCAGTTCGGGTCGAAAAAACCCGATCCAGCTTGACTCGGGTCGAACCCAAGTCGAGTTTGACTGAATCAAGCCCAGGCCCAACTCGGCCTTGGGCCCGAGTCGACTCGGCCCAGTGCTAAGTCAACTCGGCCCAATGCCGAGTCAACTCGCCCACCGACCGAGTCAACTTGCCCGACGACGGCCGAGTACCCAAAACCTGTTTTCCGACCACTTTTCGACCAAAATCTGTTTTCTAACCCGTTTCTCACTTACATTCCGGTCGATTCCAGCCAAAACCAACAAACAATTTGCCAAAAATAGCAGATGGACAAAACTCAGAAATCCCGAACCTTCTCGGGAGAAAGAGAGCTTATCACCGAGAACGCCCTTCAACAACGTTGCTCTACTGGTCGAGAAGAACGTTCTGTCACCAAGATTGGCCCGGCATCGGCGACCTCTCCCTCGCGTTAGCTTCCTCTCCCTCTCTCTTCGGTGTTCTGTCGGCAGAGAGAAAATGATAAGGTTTTCTTCGAAAACCTTATCGTTTTAAAGTTAAATTTTAAATAAAATTATTTATTATTTTATTTATTTTATTTTATATTCAAACAAATATCTTCGAAAACCTTATCGTTTTAAAGTTAAATTTTAAATAAAATTATTTATTATTTTATTTATTTTATTTTATATTCAAACAAATATCTTGACGTTCAAATTTTTTTTTTTTCAATTTCAATTCTTACCGAATAATTACCCTCAGTAATTTCCAACGTTCTTCTCCCGTGAACTGAATTCACTCGAGACACCCGAACGTCAACTTACAATTTTAATTTAATTTCCTTAAGTTTTTCGTACGAGCCATAATTGACCAGAAATTCATACATTACTACTTGATGAAAATTAACAACTGGGTTAGAATCTATACTTAAATTTCACGAAAAATTTATTCGAAAATTTTATACTTTACAAAATTTTGGCAAATTTTACATTGAAAGAGTTCAGGAGTACCATGCTTGATTGCTTACCCAAGACATTACCTCCACGAAGGGACATTGATCATGAGATTAAACTGAGTCCAGGATCTAAACCTCTTGCAAAGGCCCCAAATGTAATAGCTCCGCCAGAACTAGCAGAATTGAAGAATTGGCCGAGTCTACGCGATGTGGCACAATTTTGTTTTAACTGTCAAAAGAGTTCTTCAAAAGGAATGAGCCTGTTTGAAGCGGTTTGCGAGAGACAACCTATCATGTCGCATGCCTTATAGCAACCATATTGTAACACCCGGCATTTTTGCCATGTAAATATTTCATGAAATATTAAACGAGATTAATTTGCTATTAATAAAATGCGTATTTTACTGGAGTTGTTGTGATGCTTTATGGAAAAACAAACGGGTTTCGGGGAAAAATCGAATCGAGGAACTAAATAACAATTTAGTTAGAAATCAATGGAAGGGCATTATGGGAAAGCAATTAAGGTGGTTGAGAGGGAGCTAATAAGGGATTGAGACTTGGCAAACTTGTTGAAGAAGCCATGCCTTTTCTCTTCCTCTCTTCTCTTCACTCCTACGTGAATCTCCTCTATGTTTTCTCTCTTCCAGACGACGTGTGACCATTTTTCTGTAGGATCGAGATTGTCTAAGAGGGGGGTGAGTTAGACCTTTTTAAAATTTTCTTAATTACTAAACACAAGTAGTCAATCAGTAACAGCAAGAGAGAGAGAGTGAAAAATCAAAACCAGATTTTTACGTGGTTCGGCCAAACCTTGCCTACATCCACGCTTCAAGGTTCACCCCTTGAAGATCCTTAACCTTCTCCTCAGTGAGAAAAATAGATCGGAATTCCGGGCTCCGATCAACTGCCTTTACAATTCAGGATTGAACTTCACGGGCGTCAATCCACTGCCTTATACACAATGTTGAGTTCGTAAATGGAAAGCTCAGACTACACTCTCACAAGGATTGAATCTCAAGTTAAAATCGAGAGGTGTAGAAAAATTATATAGAGTATGATAAAATTTCGCAGGTTAGGGCTCAGGAATTCAATTTGCAAAAGTTGTATCTTCGTGCTCTAACCTCGGCTTAAATACTCTGTCTTCTTTTTCGGCTCAAAATTGAATGCTTCTTTCTTCAAATGGAAAATGTTACCATTGGGAAGCATCCGTACTAGATGAGGTAGCCATTTCCGTCTGTAGTTGCAAGTCGTCGTCGCCATTAAAGTTCTGGGGTTAATGCTGAAAACGACGTCATTGTAGCTTCGCGGCTATTTTGAATGTTGGCGGAAGATCATCGGTGGAAGCAGCTTTAATTCAATCGCCGCGTCATCGGTATGTGTTGCTCTAAGAGTCCATCGGCATATGAGTCTTCAACGCCATCGGTAGATGCAACACGAATAAGCTATCGGCATGAGCAAGCTTTGAACTTCATCGGCATGATGCATTCTGAAAAGCCATCGGCAGATGCATCTTCAAAGTTCATCGGCAGGAACGGCTTGTAAAACAATCGGCAGGTGTATTTTGAACTTCATCGGCTTGAAGACTCCATCGGCAGATGCAAGCTTTAAAGTCCATCGGCAGGTGCAACTTGTAAGCAATCGGCATGAACATTTTCAAAAGCGCCATCGGTATGAGTTGCTTCAAATTGCCATCGGTATGAGTTGCTTCAAATGCCATCGGTATAAGTTGCTTCAAATGCCATCGGCAGGAGCACTTCTTTTCTTTGTCGTTTAGCGATCGGCAGAGGGAGCTTTTCTTTGTCGTTTAGCGATCGGCAGAAGGAACTTTTCTTTGTCGTTTAGCAATCGGCAGAAGGAGCTTTTCTTTGTCGTTTAGCGATCGGCAGAAGGAACTTTTCTTTGTCGTTTAGCGATCGGCAGAAGGAACTTTTCTTTGTCGTTTAGCGATCGGCAGAAGGAACTTTTCTTTGTCGTTTAGCGATCGGCAGAAGGAACTTTTCTTTGTCGTTTAGCGATCGGCAGAAGGAACTTTTCTTTGTCGTTTAGCGATCGGCAGAAGGAACTTTTCTTTGTCGTTTAGCGATCGGCAGAAGGAACTTTTCTTTGTCGTTTAGCGATCGGCAGAAGGAACTTTTCTTTGTCGTTTAGCGATCGGCAGAAGGAACTTTTCTTTGTCGTTTAGCGATCGGCAGAAGGAACTTTTCTTTGTCGTTTAGCGATCGGCAGAAGGAACTTTTCTTTGTCGTTTAGCGATCGGCAGAAGGAACTTTTCTTTGTCGTTTAGCGATCGGCAGAAGGAACTTTTCTTTGTCGTTTAGCGATCGGCAGAAGGAACTTTTCTTTGTCGTTTAGCGATCGGCAGAAGGAACTTTTCTTTGTCGTTTAGCGATCGGCAGAAGGAACTTTTCTTTGTCGTTTAGCGATCGGCAGAAGGAACTTTTCTTTGTCGTTTAGCGATCGGCAGAAGGAACTTTTCTTTGTCGTTTAGCGATCGGCAGAAGGAACTTTTCTTTGTCGTTTAGCGATCGGCAGAAGGAACTTTTCTTTGTCGTTTAGCGATCGGCAGAAGGAACTTTTCTTTGTCGTTTAGCGATCGGCAGAAGGAACTTTTCTTTGTCGTTTAGCGATCGGCAGAAGGAACTTTTCTTTGTCGTTTAGCGATCGGCAGAAGGAACTTTTCTTTGTCGTTTAGCGATCGGCAGAAGGAACTTTTCTTTGTCGTTTAGCGATCGGCAGAAGGAACTTTTCTTTGTCGTTTAGCGATCGGCAGAAGGAACTTTTCTTTGTCGTTTAGCGATCGGCAGAAGGAACTTTTCTTTGTCGTTTAGCGATCGGCAGAAGGAACTTTTCTTTGTCGTTTAGCGATCGGCAGAAGGAACTTTTCTTTGTCGTTTAGCGATCGGCAGAAGGAACTTTTCTTTGTCGTTTAGCGATCGGCAGAAGGAACTTTTCTTTGTCGTTTAGCGATCGGCAGAAGGAACTTTTCTTTGTCGTTTAGCGATCGGCAGAAGGAACTTTTCTTTGTCGTTTAGCGATCGGCAGAAGGAACTTTTCTTTGTCGTTTAGCGATCGGCAGAAGGAACTTTTCTTTGTCGTTTAGCGATCGGCAGAAGGAACTTTTCTTTGTCGTTTAGCGATCGGCAGAAGGAACTTTTCTTTGTCGTTTAGCGATCGGCAGAAGGAACTTTTCTTTGTCGTTTAGCGATCGGCAGAAGGAACTTTTCTTTGTCGTTTAGCGATCGGCAGAAGGAACTTTTCTTTGTCGTTTAGCGATCGGCAGAAGGAACTTTTCTTTGTCGTTTAGCGATCGGCAGAAGGAACTTTTCTTTGTCGTTTAGCGATCGGCAGAAGGAACTTTTCTTTGTCGTTTAGCGATCGGCAGAAGGAACTTTTCTTTGTCGTTTAGCGATCGGCAGAAGGAACTTTTCTTTGTCGTTTAGCGATCGGCAGAAGGAACTTTTCTTTGTCGTTTAGCGATCGGCAGAAGGAACTTTTCTTTGTCGTTTAGCGATCGGCAGAAGGAACTTTTCTTTGTCGTTTAGCGATCGGCAGAAGGAACTTTTCTTTGTCGTTTAGCGATCGGCAGAAGGAACTTTTCTTTGTCGTTTAGCGATCGGCAGAAGGAACTTTTCTTTGTCGTTTAGCGATCGGCAGAAGGAACTTTTCTTTGTCGTTTAGCGATCGGCAGAAGGAACTTTTCTTTGTCGTTTAGCGATCGGCAGAAGGAACTTTTCTTTGTCGTTTAGCGATCGGCAGAAGGAACTTTTCTTTGTCGTTTAGCGATCGGCAGAAGGAACTTTTCTTTGTCGTTTAGCGATCGGCAGAAGGAACTTTTCTTTGTCGTTTAGCGATCGGCAGAAGGAACTTTTCTTTGTCGTTTAGCGATCGGCAGAAGGAACTTTTCTTTGTCGTTTAGCGATCGGCAGAAGGAACTTTTCTTTGTCGTTTAGCGATCGGCAGAAGGAACTTTTCTTTGTCGTTTAGCGATCGGCAGAAGGAACTTTTCTTTGTCGTTTAGCGATCGGCAGAAGGAACTTTTCTTTGTCGTTTAGCGATCGGCAGAAGGAACTTTTCTTTGTCGTTTAGCGATCGGCAGAAGGAACTTTTCTTTGTCGTTTAGCGATCGGCAGAAGGAACTTTTCTTTGTCGTTTAGCGATCGGCAGAAGGAACTTTTCTTTGTCGTTTAGCGATCGGCAGAAGGAACTTTTCTTTGTCGTTTAGCGATCGGCAGAAGGAACTTTTCTTTGTCGTTTAGCGATCGGCAGAAGGAACTTTTCTTTGTCGTTTAGCGATCGGCAGAAGGAACTTTTCTTTGTCGTTTAGCGATCGGCAGAAGGAACTTTTCTTTGTCGTTTAGCGATCGGCAGAAGGAACTTTTCTTTGTCGTTTAGCGATCGGCAGAAGGAACTTTTCTTTGTCGTTTAGCGATCGGCAGAAGGAACTTTTCTTTGTCGTTTAGCGATCGGCAGAAGGAACTTTTCTTTGTCGTTTAGCGATCGGCAGAAGGAACTTTTCTTTGTCGTTTAGCGATCGGCAGAAGGAACTTTTCTTTGTCGTTTAGCGATCGGCAGAAGGAACTTTTCTTTGTCGTTTAGCGATCGGCAGAAGGAACTTTTCTTTGTCGTTTAGCGATCGGCAGAAGGAACTTTTCTTTGTCGTTTAGCGATCGGCAGAAGGAACTTTTCTTTGTCGTTTAGCGATCGGCAGAAGGAACTTTTCTTTGTCGTTTAGCGATCGGCAGAAGGAACTTTTCTTTGTCGTTTAGCGATCGGCAGAAGGAACTTTTCTTTGTCGTTTAGCGATCGGCAGAAGGAACTTTTCTTTGTCGTTTAGCGATCGGCAGAAGGAACTTTTCTTTGTCGTTTAGCGATCGGCAGAAGGAACTTTTCTTTGTCGTTTAGCGATCGGCAGAAGGAACTTTTCTTTGTCGTTTAGCGATCGGCAGAAGGAACTTTTCTTTGTCGTTTAGCGATCGGCAGAAGGAACTTTTCTTTGTCGTTTAGCGATCGGCAGAAGGAACTTTTCTTTGTCGTTTAGCGATCGGCAGAAGGAACTTTTCTTTGTCGTTTAGCGATCGGCAGAAGGAACTTTTCTTTGTCGTTTAGCGATCGGCAGAAGGAACTTTTCTTTGTCGTTTAGCGATCGGCAGAAGGAACTTTTCTTTGTCGTTTAGCGATCGGCAGAAGGAACTTTTCTTTGTCGTTTAGCGATCGGCAGAAGGAACTTTTCTTTGTCGTTTAGCGATCGGCAGAAGGAACTTTTCTTTGTCGTTTAGCGATCGGCAGAAGGAACTTTTCTTTGTCGTTTAGCGATCGGCAGAAGGAACTTTTCTTTGTCGTTTAGCGATCGGCAGAAGGAACTTTTCTTTGTCGTTTAGCGATCGGCAGAAGGAACTTTTCTTTGTCGTTTAGCGATCGGCAGAAGGAACTTTTCTTTGTCGTTTAGCGATCGGCAGAAGGTTGATAGACCACCATGGCCTGACAGGGAGCCGGAGGTGGAGAAGGTGCTGTGTACACCACTATGTCCATACATGGAGGAGGCTCTACAGATAAAGCAGCTGGAGAAGCATCATGTGGACAAGCGGGCTCGAATGAGGACACGAGAGATGGCACAGAGACAGAAGGAGTAGCAGTAGACGCATCAGGAGGAGAGAATGCAAATTCAGTCTCCTGAAGATCTAGTGTTGTGAAATGCACATCTTCATAAACTGCAGGCCGTGTAAATGGAAGTTCGAGATCTTCATAGGTAGGAGCAGTGGGGCAGAGAGGAACATGAGGTGCAGGGAAAAGAGCCTCAACTTGAGATTTGAGAGCCCGAAGGTTACGGGTGAAAATCTCATTATTTCTGTCCATTTTCCGATCCATTTGACCCTGAGCCACAGCAGCCTCAACGCTCAAATCCTTTTTGAGTTGAGTGAGCTTGGCATCAATGGCTGTACTGAGATTGTCAATGCTGGACTTCAACTCATTATATTGTTCCTCGCTGAGAGAGAATCTCCTATGATAAAGGATGGGAGATACTGGAGCAGGAGCAGATTGCAGATTGGGTGAGGAATGTTGGACGTGGGAAGCAGGTGGAATGGAAGGAGCAATTGGACTTGGAGGATGTAAGTGGACTGTAGGAGGTGGTTGGACTAGTGATGGAGGAGCTGTATCTTGGTGGACTGGAGATGAAGGAGGTATAGGAGGCAGAGCTGGTAAGCGAAGGGCAGGTGGAGGAGATGGAGGATTTGCTGGAAGGAGTACAGGCACAGAGGAGGGAGTAGACGTGTCCTCTGACAGAATTATCCTTGAGGAAGGGACACGACGCCTTAGTACTAAGGGAGGAGGATCAAAGCTTAAAGCCTGAGATTAAGATGGGGAATTAACAAAAGCTGGAATCTCAGAGTCATCCCCTCCTTCGGCAGTGGACTCCTCCAGCTGGTTAAGTTTTCTTTTGCCCTTTTTAGCCACTGCTGCCTTAGCAGTAATTCACTTAGAAACATTCAGCACAAGCTCCCCGGTTCTGGTTCTCTTAATTCCCATTTTGTTCAAGGTTATTCTGGAATAGTAACTGGAGGGTTTAAGAGTGACAGGATCCTCATCCTCAGGAAATACAACCTCAAGCTTAGCTAGAATTTTCATCAACAACAGGTTGTAGGGTAAAGAGGTAGCCTTGGATGACACTGCCAGAACCATCCTTCGAACAATTACATATCCAATATTGAAGGGGGTCTTGTAGTAGAGTGCAAACAGAACAAAGAGTTCCATGACACTTACTTCGTCATGGTGACCACCCTTAGGGACAATGTTGTACCCTATCATCTGATGAAAAAGTCTTGCCCTAGCGGTCAGGTGTTTGCCCTTTAAATGATCAGGGATATGGTTTGGGTTCAAGGCAATGGTCTTGAGAAATCCGAGACCATCATTAGTACCAAAGAATGGAGGCTCAGTGCCGGATACGTATTTGGAGGGGCAGCTATCTAGGTGAGGACACTCCAAAGTGCTATTAATGAATTGAGGGGTAATTTCTATGTGCTTGTTATACACATAGCTTTTGATAGAAGAGAAATCAGAGGGAAAACTTAGATTAGCATAGAACATCTTAATGGCTTCCGGGTAATAAAATGACTCTACATCGAAGAGATCTAATAACCCGAGATCCTTCAAGGGTTCGATAATATTCATACCAGCTAAGTCATCAAAGAAGATACCTCGACTGGAAATGAATGATTTGAACTGAAAGTCGTCATGGTATCTCGACTCAGCAGCTTCAGAGAGAAAGAAGAGTGATGGCCAAGCTTTTGCACGAGGGATCACTCGTGGAGGACGTGCTGAAGTTTTGGCCTTCTTCATGGCCGGTTTGGAAACTGCGCGGGAGGATGAACCCAGATAATCCATGGGAAGTAGAGTACTCGAGAGAGAGACGACTGGAAGGGTAGGGGTTTCTGAAAGAGAGCGAAATGTGAAGCGTCTTTGAGAAGAGGAAGAGTTTAAACGAAAAAGGGGCATCGCCCGATGAGATGGAGTCACACGTGTAAGACCGATTAACCCGATGGGTCACACGTGTCGGTAGATTAAAGGAATGCAAATGCATCTTCCGATGCCTATAGAAAAACATAGCATCTACCGATGCCTTCCGATAGACATGCATCTTCCGATGCCTATTGAAAAACACAGCATCTACCGATGCCATCACAGAAGAAAATGCTCTAACACTCAGGATTTTCTAACAGAGGAATAAACTTAGTTTTTCTCAACCCGAATGAGGCCCAGCCTTATTCTAATATTATTGAATGTCTTTTCATTCAAAGGCTTAGTAAAGATGTCGGCCAATTGATCAACAGAATTGACAAATTCTAAAGATATATCACCTCTTTGAACATGATCACGGATGAAGTGATATCTTACATCAATATGTTTGGTTCTAGAATGCTGAATAGGATTTTTAGAAATGTTAATTGCACTGGTGTTATCACACCGAATAGGAATCCTATCATAAAACAGATTATAGTCTTCTAAGGTCTGTTTCATCCATAACATTTGTGCACAGCAACTGCCAGCAACAATATATTCACTTTCTGCAGTTGATAATGCAACAGAGTTCTGTTTCTTAGAATACCAGGAAACTAAAGATTCACCAAGGAACTAACAGGTTCCACTGGTGCTTTTCCTATCAACTAGACTACCAGCATAGTCAGAATCTGAGTATCCAATCAGATCGAAAGCAGTACCTTTAGGATACCATAATCCTAAGTCAGGTGTCTCACTTAAATATTTAAAAATCCTTTTGATAGCAGTTAAGTGAGATTCCGTAGGAGCAGCTTGAAATCTAGCACAAAGACAAACACTAAAGAGTATATCTGGCCTACTTGCAGTCAGATATAACAAAGAACCAATCATACCACGATATTTCTTAATATCCACATTTATTCCATGTTCATCTTTGTCCAATTTTGTTGTGGTACTCATGGGAGTTTTAGACGACTTAGCAGATTCTAATCTAAATTTCTTAAGGAGTTCCTTAATGTACTTTTCTTGACAGAAGAAAATTTCATCAAGAGATTGACTAATCTGGAATCCTAAGAAGAATTTTAACTCCCCTATCATACTCATTTCAAATTCACTTTGCATGAGGGAGGAAAACTCATTACACATATTGACATTAGTAGATCCAAAAATAATGTCATCAACTTAAATTTGTACTATTAGAATATCCTTATCCTTTTGCATGGTAAATAGAGTTGAGTCAGTGTTACCCTTTTTGAAATTCTTTTCCTCAAGGAAGTTCCTCAACCTATCATACCAAGCTCTAGGAGCTTGCTTAAGTCCATAAAGAGCCTTCTTAAGCCTATACACATAATCAGGTTTTGCAAAATCTTCAAATCCTAATGGCTGCTCTACATAAACTTCTTCCTGAATATAACCATTTAAGAAAGCACTCTTCACATCCATTTGGAAGAGTGTGAAGTTTTTGTAGCAAGCATAGGCTAAGCGCATCCTAATTGATTCTAATCTAGCAACAGGTGCAAAGGTTTCCTCAAAATCTATTCCTTCTTCTTGATTGTAACCTTTGGCAACCAGTCTAGCCTTATTTCTAATCACAATCTCATTTTCATCTAATTTGTTCTTGTAAACCCATTTAGTTCCAATAATGGGATGATCCTTAAGCCTTGGAACAAGTTCCCATACCTTGCTCATTTCAAATTGATTTAACTCTTCTTGCATGGCCAAGATCCAATTTTCATCACCCTCGGCTTCTTCAAATTTCTTAGGCTCTACTTGTAAAATGAATGCCACATTGGCACAGAGATTCCTAAGAGAAGCTCTAGTCTTAACTCCTAAAGAAGGATCACCTAAAACTTCATCTATTGGATGATTTTTGACAAATTTCCAATCTTTAGGAAGAGCAGGATTTTCATCCTTGACAGGAACAACATCTAGAGATGTAGAAGAAGGTTCTATTGATTTTTCTACTCGAGGAGAATCACTTGACTTTTCTAAGGAAAGAGAATCCAGTTGTTTATCCAAAATATCATCCTCATCCACATTGATTGTGGGTTGAGGAGACTCATCAAAGTTAACATGAACTGATTCCTCTACAACTAGAGTTCTCCTATTGAATACTCTATAAGCTTTGCTGGAAAGAGAATAACCCAGAAAAATTCCAAGATCAGATTTGGAATCGAATTTTGCTAAGTTATCCTTAGTGTTTAGAATGAAACATTTGCTTCCAAAAGCTCTAAAATACTTAACAGAAGGTGTTTTACCATTCCAAAGCTCATAGGGAGTTTTCTCAAGAATAGGTCTTATGGAGACCCGATTAAGCACATAACAAGCTGTTGACACAGCTTCTGCCCAGAAATATTTTGGAAGAGAATTCTCATTAAGCATAGTCCGAGCTAACTCTTGGAGAGACCTATTTTTCCTCTCAACAACACCATTTTGCTGAGGGGTCCTAGGAGAAGAGAAATTGTGCTCAATTCCATACTTGAGACACAAGAGTTCAAATTTCTCATTTTCAAATTCTACACCATGATCACTACGAATAGCAACAATGGTGAGATCCTTTTCATTTTGAACTCTTTTCCTAAAACTAGAAAAGGTGTCAAAAGTCTCATCCTTAGACTTCAGAAAGTGAACCCAAGTAAATCTAGAAAAATCATCAACAATTACAAATGCATAGAATTTTCCACCTAAGCTGGCTATATTTGAGGGACCGAAGAGGTCCATGTGAAGGAGTTGAAGAAGCTTAGAAGTAGAAATTGCATTCTTCGATGCAAAGGAACTTTTGATCTGCTTGCCCATTTGGCAGGCATCACAGACCTTATTCTTTTCAAAGGATATCTTAGGGATTCCTCTAACTAAGTTCTCCTTAGTAATCTTAGCTAAGGTATCCATCCCTTCATGTCCTAATCTCCTATGCCAGATCCAACAGTCATTAGAAGAATTCACAACAAAACATTTTCAACACTACAATCAATATCATCAATGTCAATGACATAAATATTTTCTTTCCTAAAGCCAGTAAACAGAATTTTGCCATTTGCAGCATCTTTAATTATGCATGAATCTGATTTAAATATCACTTCATAACCTTTGTCACATAATTGACTTATGCTGAGCAGATTGTGTTTTAACCCATCAACTAATAAAACATTTTCTATAATAGGATTGATAGGGTTACCTATGTTGCCAATGCCAACAATTTTGCCTTTTTGGTTTCCACCAAAAGTGACACTTCCTTTCTTCTTGTTGACAGCAGCGAACTTAGTTGCATCTCCATTCATATGCCTTGAACAACCACTGTCCAGGTACCATTGATTTCTTAGTGGAGATGCATTATCCTGCAAAACAGAAATTAGGTTGTCTTCTTAGGTACCCAAATCTTTTGGGTCCTAGTGTTAGGCCTAGTTCCCTTAGGAACCCATTGTAATTTACAACCAGCTTTTTTGTCATTTGTCTTTAAAGGACATACAAAAGACTTATGTCCTACTTCATTACAAGTATAGCAAGTAGACGGTTTGATAAAGAAATTCTTAAAAGCTTTTCTCTTATTAAACTTATCATAGCCTAAACCTGCTTTATCATGAGTAACCCTATGATTCCCTATTAGCAATGTTAAGTTCTTGCTACCATTTGAGAACCAAAGAACAAGTTTATTCAAGGATTCATTTTTCTTCTTAAGTTCAGTGGTTTCTTTTTCATGCAAGTTCATTTCTGTAGCATGCTTTTCTATTAGACCTGTATTTTCCTTTTTCAACATGTTATACTTAGTCTTAAGCATACCAAATTGTTTAACCAAATCATTAAAAGCGTCAATTAGTTCACCTTCTTCATTATCACTTTCGCTATCACTTAAAATAGAGACAGAAGAAGAACTAACCTTATCCTCAAGTGCCATGAAGCACAGGTTGGCTACTTCCTCATCTTCTGAAGAGGAGGTGTCGCCTTCACTATCATCCCAAGTGGCCTTCATAGCCTTCTTCTTAAATTTCTTGGGATATTTCTTGGCCTGTGGACAATCTGCCTTCATATGACCAGCCTTTCCACACCCAAAGCATGTGAACTCCTTGTCCTTTTGAGACTTCTCACTCTTTGGAAATCTTTTTCCCTGCATCCTCTTCCGTTGCAGGAATTTGCTGAATCTCCTGGTAATAAGGGCAATGTCCTCATCTTCTTCTTCTTCCTCAGATTCATCAGGTTTGCTCGAAGAGGCTTTGAGAGCTATGTCCTTTCTCTTGGAGATCTCCTTTTCCGTGAGATCCTCCTTGTCATTGGCCCTCATGGTTATCTCATGAGTCATCAGAGAGCCAATGAGTTCCTCGAGCTTGAGAACCTTAAGATCACGTGCCTCTTGTATTGCCGTCACCTTTAGTTGCCAGGCTCTTGGTAAACATCTCAAGATTTTCCTAATTAGTTCTTCACCTGAATACATCTTACCAAGTACTTTTAACCCATTAGTAATGTTAGTGAAAAGAGTAAACATAGAAGAAATAGACTCATCCTTTTCCATGGTAAACAATTCATATTCGTGAACTAACATGCTCAATTTACTCTCCTTTACTTGATTAGTTCCCTCATGTGTGACTTCTAATAAGTGCCAAATTTCTTGAGCACTTTCACACCCTTGTACTCTATTGAATTCATCTCTATTTAGAGCACAGTACAAGGTGTTTACTGCCTTAGCATTAAGGCTCAGATTTCTCTTATCGGACTCAGTTAACTCAGAAGAGTCCTTAGGGATACTTTTTCCATCTACAGTTTTCATGGCCTTAAAAGGACCATTCTCTATAATACACCAAGTCTCATAGTCTATGGCTTGAATGAATATTTTCATTCTAGCCTTCCAATAGACATAATCACTACCATCAAAGAATGGAGGTCTATTTGTTGCTTGACCTTCTATTTGTGTGGTGTTAATGTTGAATGCCATTGTGAACAAATATAACACAGAGTGTTTAAACGGAGCTTAGACAATGATAAACCTCGCTCTGATACCAATTGTAGGATCGAGATTGTCTAAGAAGGGGGTGAATTAGACATTTTTAAAATTTTCTTAATTACTAAACACAAGCAGTCAATCAGTAACAGTAAGAGAGAGAGAGAGAAAAATCAACACCAGATTTTTACGTGGTTCGGCTAAACCTTGCCTACATCCACGCTTCAAGGTTCACCCCTTGAAGATCCTTAACCTTCTCCTCAGTGAGAAAAACAGATCGGAATTCCGGGCTCCGATCAACTGCCTTTACAATTCAAGATTGAACTTCACGGGCGTCAATCCACTGCCTTATACACAATGTTGAGTTCGTAAATGGAAAGCTCAGACTACACTCTCACAAGGATTGAATCTCAAGTTAAAATCGAGAGGTGTAGAAAAATTATACAGAGTATGATAAAATTTCGCAGGTTAGGGCTCAGGAATTCAATTTGCAAAAGTTGTATCTTCGTGCTCTAACCTCGGCTTAAATACTCTGTCTTCTTTTTCGACTCAAAATTGAATGCTTCTTTCTTCAAATGGAAAATGTAACCGTTGGGAAGCATCCATACTAGATCAGGTAGCCGTTGTCGTCTGTAGTTGCAATTTGTCGTCGCCATTAAAGTTTTGGAGTTAATGCTGAAAACGATGTCACTGTAGCTTCGCGGCTATTTTGAATGTTGGCGGAAGATCATCGGTAGAAGCAGCTTTAATTCAATCACCACGTCATCGGTATGTGTTGCTCTAAGAGTCCATCGGCATATGAGTCTTCAACGCCATCGGTAGATGCAACACGAATAAGCTATCGGCATGAGCAAGCTTTGAACTTCATCAGCATGATGCATTCTGAAAAGCCGTTGGCAGATGCATCTTCAAAGTTCATCGGCAGGAACGGCTTGTAAAACAATCGGCAGGTGTATTTTGAACTTCATCGGCTTGAAGACTCCATCGGCAGATGCAAGCTTTAAAGTCCATCGGCAGGTGCAACTTGTAAGACATCGGCATGAACATTTTCAAAAGCGCCATCGGTATGAGTTGCTTCAAATTGCCATCGGTATGAGTTGCTTCAAATGCCATCGGTATAAGTTGCTTCAAAAAGGGTATTTCCAACAGATTAAATTACTAATGTATATTCGATATTCTCATTCACTAAACATAATCAAATTACAATATTAACTATTCAAACACATCATCAAAAACATATTGAGACTTAAACATCATTTAAGTCAACATTTTCAAACTTCTTCTCCTCCTGTTTTCTTCCATTTTCTCTGTTACAAGTAACCTTCTACGATGGCTAAAGAGTTTAGGTTAGTTATTTGTTAGTTTTGTTGAAGTTTAGGATTAATATCCGATTATACACAAATATAGGTTTGTGAATCACCGAGGGCGTGCGTGCAAGACTTTCAACTCTACGGATGTCAGGTAAGTTCATACGCATAGGTTTGGCCCTTAAGGTCCTACAGCAAGGAGATACTAGGTTTTTGTTTGTCTGAGTTGTAGTCGGGTAGCTAGTTGCTTCAAATGCCATCGGTATGAGTTGCTTCAAATGCCATCGGTATGAGTTGCTTCAAATGCCATCGGTATGAGTTGCTTCAAATGCCATCGGTATGAGTTGCTTCAAATGCCATCGGTATGAGTTGCTTCAAATGCCATCGGTATGAGTTGCTTCAAATGCCATCGGTATGAGTTGCTTCAAATGCCATCGGTATGAGTTGCTTCAAATGCCATCGGTATGAGTTGCTTCAAATGCCATCGGTATGAGTTGCTTCAAATGCCATCGGTATGAGTTGCTTCAAATGCCATCGGTATGAGTTGCTTCAAATGCCATCGGTATGAGTTGCTTCAAATGCCATCGGTATGAGTTGCTTCAAATGCCATCGGTATGAGTTGCTTCAAATGCCATCGGTATGAGTTGCTTCAAATGCCATCGGTATGAGTTGCTTCAAATGCCATCGGTATGAGTTGCTTCAAATGCCATCGGTATGAGTTGCTTCAAATGCCATCGGTATGAGTTGCTTCAAATGCCATCGGTATGAGTTGCTTCAAATGCCATCGGTATGAGTTGCTTCAAATGCCATCGGTATGAGTTGCTTCAAATGCCATCGGTATGAGTTGCTTCAAATGCCATCGGTATGAGTTGCTTCAAATGCCATCGGTATGAGTTGCTTCAAATGCCATCGGTATGAGTTGCTTCAAATGCCATCGGTATGAGTTGCTTCAAATGCCATCGGTATGAGTTGCTTCAAATGCCATCGGTATGAGTTGCTTCAAATGCCATCGGTATGAGTTGCTTCAAATGCCATCGGTATGAGTTGCTTCAAATGCCATCGGTATGAGTTGCTTCAAATGCCATCGGTATGAGTTGCTTCAAATGCCATCGGTATGAGTTGCTTCAAATGCCATCGGTATGAGTTGCTTCAAATGCCATCGGTATGAGTTGCTTCAAATGCCATCGGTATGAGTTGCTTCAAATGCCATCGGTATGAGTTGCTTCAAATGCCATCGGTATGAGTTTCTTCCATTTTCTCTGTTACAAGTAACCTTCTACGATGGCTAAAGAGTTTAGGTTAGTTATTTGTTAGTTTTGTTGAAGTTTAGGATTAATATCCGATTATACACAAATATAGGTTTGTGAATCACCGAGGGCGTGCGTGCAAGACTTTCAACTCTACGGATGTCAGGTAAGTTCATACGCATAGGTTTGGCCCTTAAGGTCCTACAGCAAGGAGATACTAGGTTTTTGGTTGTCTGAGTTGTAGTCGGGTAGCTAGGTCGTAAATTACGTTCTAAGTTGAATGTTTTATGTTATATGTCTTGCTTTGTTATTCTGTCGTCTGTTTATGTTATGTTTAAGCACCATAAATGTTTATGCATACACGTTTTCCTGAAAGTCATGTAAATATTTTATGCACGAGGTTTGAAGTTAAGAAAGATAAAACCTATAATGTAATGTACGGTTAAGTGTGGGACGAGGACTGTCATCCTGTTATGTACCTGTTAAGTATCCCTGTTATGTGCCTGATAGTGCACCCCTGTTGCGCCAGTTCATCTATAAGCCCCACTTATACCTCCTGTGCACTTGAACGTAATGTAAAGTAATGTTCATGTATTTCAAAAGTTCATGCATAGCATATGCATCACTGCATTGTATGTTCTTACTGAGCTCTAGGCTCATAGTTGAACTCCCTGTTGTAAGTATGGATCCTCCAGATGAGGACTTTGTGCCTCAGGTCGACTAATAGGTGGTTGATGACACGAGCTTTTGGGGGTGGTTGCGGCAGCCAGACACATTTCTAACCCAAGGGTGAAGTTTTTAAAATGAATGTCATGTTTGTATAGTCTATGTTGGGATTCTTTTGGGATTTTAAAACGATGTATAGACTTTGTGTTGATGTTTTAAAACCTCTGTTCTGACAGTTGAATATATATTTTGAAATATTCTGGAACTGCTTAGAGTCTTTTCATTTAGGTTATGCAAGGATTGTCTTGGGTTTTAGAGCTATCCATGCAGTTAGATTTTTGAACTTCTGTCATGTTTTCTAACATATCTAAAATTATGTTTTAATCAGGTTTCTTTTGGTTGGGGTACTTGAGATGTTGAGGGAGTGTTTAGTCCCTCTGTTATCTATATCCATTCGGTCGAATTTGTCGACCGAATGGTGTAGAAATTAATTCCAGAGACTTAGTCTGTCGACTAAGGCTAAGTGTTAATCGTCCAAAGTTATGGACGATAACGTTGTCCAAAGTTATCATCCGAACCTGTTGTCCAAACCTGTCGTTCAGTTCTGTCGTCCAAAACTTGTCGTCCAAACTTGTCGTCCAATGTTTAAGCAGAGGTCACTTCGACCGATTTTGTCACCGAGATCACTTCGACCGATTTCGTCACCGAGGTCACTTCGACCGATTTCGTCACCGAGGTCACTTCGATAGAAACTCAGTCTTACTACTCTTTTGCACTTTGACCGATTTTGTTGTGGGTCATAGCTCTTCAAGTGCTGTGTCTTGTTGATCGAAACCCTATTTCATTGTCTTAACACTGGCACCTAAGTTAGGTTTCAACCGCGACAACGTCGTCCACTTCTGTCTTCCCGTTTTCATGTCTCCCTGTCTTCCTGCTCTCATACAGAGTACTCATTTGTCCAAATTTAAATGTCGTCCAAACTTGTCGTCCAAACTTGTCGTCCAAACTTGTCGTCCAAACTTGTCGTCCAAACTTGTCGTCCAAACTTGTCGTCCAAACTTGTCGTCCAAACTTGTCGTCCAAACTTGTCGTCCAAACTTGTCGTCCAAACTTGTCGTCCAAACTTGTCGTCCAAACTTGTCGTCCAAACTTGTCGTCCAAACTTGTCGTCCAAACTTGTCGTCCAAACTTGTCGTCCAAACTTGTCGTCCAAACTTGTCGTCCAAACTTGTCGTCCAAACTTGTCGTCCAAACTTGTCGTCCAAACTTGTCGTCCAAACTTGTCGTCCAAACTTGTCGTCCAAACTTGTCGTCCAAACTTGTCGTCCAAACTTGTCGTCCAAACTTGTCGTCCAAACTTGTCGTCCAAACTTGTCGTCCAAACTTGTCGTCCAAACTTGTCGTCCAAACTTGTCGTCCAAACTTGTCGTCCAAACTTGTCGTCCAAACTTGTCGTCCAAACTTGTCGTCATTGTCGTTCCAAACCTGTCATCCGTTTTGTGTCTTCCATTTTATGTCTTGCCATGTTAATGTTTAAAGCAGAGGTCACTTCGACCGATTTTGTCACCGAGATCACTTCGACCGATTTCGTCACCGAGGTCACTTCGACCGATTTCGTCACCGAGGTCACTTCGATAGAAACTCAGTCTTACTACTCTTTTGCACTTTGACCGATTTTGTTGTGGGTCATAGCTCTTCAAGTGCTGTGTCTTGTTGATCGAAACCCTATTTCATTGTCTTAACACTGGCACCTAAGTTAGGTTTCAACCGCGACAACGTCGTCCACTTCTGTCTTCCCGTTTTCATGTCTCCCTGTCTTCCTGCTCTCATACAGAGTAGCTCATTTGTCCAAATTTTAAATGTTCCTGTTTTCTTTTGTCATTTATTTTTGTAGTCCGATTTTAATTGTCTTCCAGATTTAAATATGTTATCCGATTTACCATGCATTTTAAATATGTCTTCGACTCTTCAATTCCAGAGAAGGTTTTCTATGTGTAAAGTTTTAAAAGTTTGAAAAAAAAATATATCAGATTTTAAATGTCCGGAGTGAGGCTCGCCGGCCGCGATCGGGTCGGGGGTCATCACAGTTATGGTATCAAAGCCCGCCAGGTTTTAAAAGCGGTTCTTGAGACTATCTGACTGCGCAACCCACCACGTGAGATCGCTCCACCAGCTGTAAGTGTTTAAGTTCCTGTAAAAGTTTTGTTTATTAAATTTAGATATTCCGTTTATAGGATTTTCTTAGAAATGGTGAGAAGACATCAGGATGAAGCAAACGATAGTGCCAGTGCCATTGACCTTTTAACCGAACTGGTGGGTGTACAGTTCCGTATGGTGGAACGCATGATGGCCAGGGAAGATAACGGAAACAATAATCATGAGAATGCTCCACGTGACAGCAGTGGAGATAGATTCAAGCGACTCCAACCGCCTACGTTTGATGGGCTATCTACAGACCCAACTCACGCTAAGGAATGGATCCGGCATATAGAGAGAATGTTCAACTACGCAGAAGGGGAAGAAAATAAGAAGGTTGTATGTGCCACGTTTCATCTCACCAAGAATGTAGGATTTTGGTGGGACACCGTCCAGGCAACAACAGTGGCATTGAGTTGGGATGGATTTAAACGGATATTCTATGAGAAGTATTTCGACCGCAGTGCGAGGAACGAAAAGTTGATGGAATTCTCTTGGCTATGACAATACGGATCAGTGGCCGAATTCGTTTAGAAGTTTGAGTACTTGTCCCGCTATGCAACACATTTGGTGGACACCGATGAGAATAAGGTACACCAGTTCATTCAAGGGCTAAAAATGGACTTAATACGCGGGATCACAACCGGGGGATTTGATGAGGCACCATATACGAAGGTGGTGGCCAAGGCTTATTAGTTGGAAGACTTAGAGATGAAGTTCTAGAGACAGAGAGATTCATCAAAGAAATTCCTTCGCAATATCCCTCAACAACAACAACAATGTGGTCAAAATTGGCAACCACAACAGCAACAGAATAAGGGCGTTAAGAGGCCCAATGAGACTGCTGCTAATCCGGATAAGAGAAAAAGACCTATGGGAGCTCCTCAGTTACCTGTATGTCCGCGTTGCCAGAAAAGTCACGTAAGTAAATGCAGGCTCTTTACCGGCCATTGCTTCCAATGCGGCAAAGAGGGTCATCACGTCCGGGATTGCCCAATGCCCTACATGAGACCGAATCGTGCCGTGCCAAGAGTTTTTGCAATGATAGAGGATGATGATGACGCCCAGCACACAGCGATCACAGATACAATGTTAATATGTAATTTACCTACCTATACTCTGTTGGACACGGGGGCCACACATTCGTTTGTAGCAATGGATTTCGTGGATAGGGAGAATTTAAGTATTGTGCCGTCAGATCAGCCCTACAGTGTCATGCTACCATCCGGAGAGTTTATGTACTTCGAGCGGGCAATGCAAGGCGATATAGTGTCAGTTGGGGACCAGAAATTGTATGTCAACTTTATCATTATCGGTATAAAAGGATACGATGTAATTATGGGAATGGACTGGCTGTTTAAACATTTTGCCACTATTAACTCTAGGTCCGGGCTTGTGTCCTTTAAGCGCCCGAACGAGGAGGAGTTCTCTTATCAGGCTATACTAAAGGAACACACTATGCCTGTTGTATCCTTCTTGAAGGCTCAACAGCTGATTAGGTCAGGATGTGTCGGGTTTCTGGCCTATGTAGTGGATGCTCAAAGGCTAGGTGAGGTGGAACTTCAAAGTATTCCGGTAGTTCGAAACTTCTCAGTGGTTTTCTTAGACGACTTACCGGGGTTACCACCGGATCGTGAGATCAAGTTTGAAATTGAAGTATGTCCTGGTGCTGAACCGGTATCAAAGAATCCGTACCGTATGGCGCCAATAGAGCTGAGAGGGTTGAAGGCTCAGCTAAAGGAATTAGTGGACAAAGGCTTCGTACGCCCTAGCTTCTCTCCATGGGGTGCACCTGTCCTATTTGTTAAGAAGAAGGATGGATCCCTACATATGTGCATCGATTACCGGTAGCTGAACAAGTTGACCATCAAGAATAAGTATCCGTTGCCGAAAATCGATGATTTATTTGACTAACTGCAAGAGGCTAAGGTATTTTCAAAGATTGATTTGCGCTCCGGTTATTATCAATTGAAGGTCAGGGCTGATGATATTCCAAAGACTGTATTCAGGACCCGATACAGACACTATGAGTTCTTAGTTATGTCGTTTGGGTTGACTAATGCCCCGGTGGCATTTATGGACTTGATGAACAGAATATTCCAGGATATTCTAAACAAATTTGCGATCGTCTTCATCGACGACATTCTGGTTTATTCTAGGAGTGAAGCAGAACACGAGGAGCATTTGGCGATTGTGCTATTGACGTTGAGACAACACCAATTATACGCCAAGCTGTCAAAATGTGAATTCTGGTTGAGTAGGATTAATTTCCTAGGCCACGTGGTGGATCTGGCCAAGATTCAAGCTGTGAAAGACTGGCCGAGGCCTAGGAATGCCAATAAGGTACAAAGTTTTATCGAGTTGGCTGGTTATTACAGAAAGTTTATCAAGGGATTTTCTGTGATAGCAAAGCTATGATCGGCTTAACGATGAAAGATGTCAAGTTCAAGTGGTCCGAAGTGTGTGAAGAGAGTTTTCAGACGCTCAAATAGAAATTAACCACTGCTCCTCTGTTGGTATTGCCGGTCGAAGACGGTAAATTCAGTGTGTACTGCGATGCGTCAAAGGTTGGTTGGGGATGCGTACTAATGCAAGAAGGAAAAGTGGTGGCTTACGTGTCCAGACAATTGAAGAACCACGAGCAAAACTACCCTACTCATGATCTGGAGTTAGCGATAGTTGTTTTTTACACTGAAAGCATGGAGACACCACTTATATGGACAATCATGTGAGGTGTTTTCAGATCACAAAAGCTTGAAGTATATATTTACTCTGAAGGAGTTAAACATGAGGCAATGGCGGTGGCTCGAGTTTGTGAAAGACTATGATATCGAGATTAAATACCACCTGGAGAAAGCTAACGTGGTAGCCGATGCATTGAGCAGGATACCGGCTGCTATGCAACCGACTCTGTCGACCGTATCGATGCCTTTGAGGACAGAAATTCAGAAGTTTGGTATAGAGATAGTTTCTGTGTTGTCGGTCGTACTAGCGGATCTAACAATACGGCAAACCAATCTTGATCTAATTAAGGAAGCCCAGAAGATCAATTTGAAGGAGATGACCGATATAATAAGCAAGTTGCCTAATGCCTCTTCCGAGTTCAGTCATTCGGATGATGGTATTCTGAAGTTTAAGACAGGTGGTACGTTCCGAGAGATGAAGAGCTACAAAAGGACATCTTGTCGGAAGCCCATTCGTCTTCTTTCTCAGTGCATCCTGGAAGCACGAAGATGTATCAAGACTTGAAACTTCACTTCTGGTGGCCGAATATGAAGAACGAAGTAGCTAAATATGTGGAGCCTTGCATGGTATGTCAACAAGTGAAGGCTGAACATCAACGACCAGGTGGAACACTTCTGCCTCTTCTAGTCCTTGAATGAAAATGGGAGAATTTCACGATGGATTTTATTGTCGGCCTTCCAAGGACGGCTAGAAGCCATAACAGCATATGGGTCATTGTGGACAGACTAACAAAGTTGGCCCATTTTCTACCTGTGAAGGCGACGTTCTCTATGGACCAATATGCAGAATTATATATAAGCGAGATCATCAAGCTGCATGGGGTGCCAGTATCAATTGTATCTGACTGGGACCCTAAATTCACGTCGAGGTTCTAGAAAAGCTTGCAAAACTCCTTGGGTACCAAGTTAAACTTCAGCACAGCATTTCATCCACAGACGGACGGACAATCTGAGAGGACGATTCAAATACTGGAGGATATGTTAAGGTCGTGCGTGCTGGAATTTCATTCCCCTTGGAGTAAGTATTTGCTGCTAGTAGAATTCGCTTATAACTACAGCTACCAGGCTACGATCGGTATGGCTCCATATGAAGCTCTTTACGGCAGGAAGTGTAGATCTCCATTGTGTTGGCATGAAGTTGGAGAAGTCAAGCTTGACGGCCCCGAGTTATTGCAACAAATGTCTGAGGTGATTGCTAATATCAAACAGCGAATCAATACAGCTCAAAGTCGATAGAAAAGTTATGCGGACCATAGGACGAGAGACTTGGAGTTTGCTGAAGGAGATGAAGTATTCTTGAAGGTGTTGCCTTTCAAGAGCGTGATGAGGTTTGGCAAGAAAGGGAAGCTAAGTCCAAGGTTTGTTGGGCCCTTTCTCATCTTGAAGAGAGTAGGAAGCATGACTTACAGACTACAGCTGCCAGCGTCAATGGATGGAGTTCACAATGTTTTTCATGTTTCGATGCTGAGAAAATGTGTGCGAGATCCAACTCAGATCATGGAACTGGTGGACGTTGATATCATGCCGACGCTGACATATGAAGAAAGGCCCATAAAGATTTTGGATTCTTCAGTCAAGGTGTTGCGCAACAAAGTAATCTCATTCGTGAAGGTATTATGGCTGAATCATAACGTGGAGCAAGCCACTTGGGAAAGACAACGGGACGTTAGAACCCAATACCCGGAGCTATTCGCTTAAGAAAATTTTAGGAACAAAATTTTTGTTAAGGTGGGTGGAATGTAACACCCGGTATTTTTTCCATGTAAATATTCCATGAATTATTAAACGAGATTAATTTGCCATTAATAAAATCCGTATTTTACTGGAGTTGTTGTGATGCTTTATGGAAAAAAAAAAAGGGTTTCGGGGAAAAATTGAATCGAGGAACTAAATAACAATTTAGTTAGAAATCAATGGAAGGGCATTATAGGAAAGCAATAAAGGTGGTTGGGAGGGAGCTAATGAAGGATTGACACTTGGCAGACTTGTTGAAGAAGCCATGTCTTCTCTCTTCCTCTCTTCCTCTCTTCTCTTCACTCCTACGTGAATCTACTCTCTGTTTTCTCTCTTCCAGATGATGTGTGACCATTTTTCAAACTTCTTCAACTCCTGTTTTCTTGCATTTTCTCTGTTACAGGTAACCTTCTACGATAGTTAAAGAGTTTAAGTTAGTTATTTGTTAGTTTTGTTGAAGTTTAGGATTAATATCCTATTATACACAAATATAGGTTTGTGAATCACTGAGGGCGTGCGTGCAAGACTTTCAGGTTAAATAGATACAGAGAATGTGACGGTTTTGGACACATACAAGCTGAATGCGCTAACACTTTAAAGAAAAAGAAAAGTTCATTTAACACTACTTGGAGTGATGATGAATCGGAAAAAGAAGATGAATTTTCGAACAATCATATTGCATTTGTTGTTAAAGTTGAATCTATTGAAAAAGGCGATGTTACACATGAAGTCACAGATGATATATCATAGTGTAGCGATGAAATTAAAGATGAAGTTACCAAAGAAGACCTCATTGCAGAATACCAATATCTCCATCAGAAATGGACTGAACTTGTCAAACTAAATCAGCATCGTCGTATTCAGAATGGAAACTTAAAGAAGGAGAAGATCAACCTACAAAAATCTGTCTATGAACTAGAAGCCGAATTAAGAATGAGTCAAGAAAAAATGGCAGAACTATTCAATGAGCTGAATCACTTGAAGAAAAATGTTAAAATGTTAAATACATGATCGACTAATCTGGATGATATCTTAAGTATTGGCAAACACAGTTGTGATCGCTCTGGATTAGGGTTCAAAAGAAAAAATTCAGTAGCACAGACAGTATCTTCTCAACCTGGAAGTAAAGGGAAACTGGTGATGTCTCCTATGGTGTCCTATGAGCAACATAAAAGTATAGTATCTCAAACGATACAAATCAAAAATTCTAATTACAAAGGAAAACAAATTCCAACAAATGATGCAAGAATCAAGATGAAGTCAAAGTCAAATTTCACATCTGGTATCAGAAATGGTAACAAATTTAATTTCATTTGTCATTACTGCAATCGTATAGGCCATATTCGACCTAGATGTTTCACCTATCTACTTGATTTAAGAAAATGTATTGCTAGAAATTTGTTTGTTTGCAGACTGCCACAACAAAAATGGGTGAAGAAATCAACGTTGAAGTGTAATGTCACTCATACCTCATTAAGAGCTACCACAATTGATGCATGGTACTTTGATAGTTGTTGCTCTAGGCACATGACTGGTGAAAAGAAGTTTTATGAAGAACATCACATTTGATCGTATGGGAAAAGTAACCTTCGATAATGGTTTCAAAGCCAGTGTTATAGGCGCAGGTACACTGAATGTTCCTGGAGTACCATAGTTAGAAAATGTTCTACTTGTAAATAGTCTAAAAGCTAATTTTATAAGTATTAGCCAGCTGTATGATCAAAATTTAAATGTTTATTTTACTCATGAGAAGTGCATAGTCTCGGATCTTGAAAAAAATTGCATCATAAAAGGGGTAAGGTCTGCAGATAATTGTTATATTATCTCATCATCTTCAACTTGTTATACTTCAAACATGGATGATTCTATTTTATGGCATCAAAAATTAGGACACGTCAATAATAGGATTCTGAAGATGATAATCTCAAAGGGAGCTGTAAGAGGGATTCCCAGGCTAAATTTTGATGAAACTTAGCTGTGTGGACCATGTCAAATAGGTAAACAAACCAAAGTGTCACATCCAAAGTCATTGGCGTCAGCAACAAATTGTGTGCTTGAATTACTTCATATGGACTTAATGGAACCGATGCCTTTGGAAAGCATTGGAGGGAAACAATATGCTTAATGTTACAGTTGATGATTTTTCACGATTTACTTAGATGGAGTTCCTTAGAGAAAAATCTGACACCTACAAAGCCTTCAAAGCCTTATGTATTCGACTCTAACGTGAAAAAGAATATGCCATCATGGGAGCTACACGCATCCGTAGTGATCATGTGGAAGAATTTGAAAACTCAGAATTCTCAGATTTCTATAATTACCTCGAAATATCTCTTTAGTTCTCGGCACCCAAGACACTTCAGCAAAACGGAGTTGTTGAACGAAAAAATTGAACTATTGCAGAAATGTTCCTCAAAAATTGTCACACCCCTAAAACTCTACCCAATTTCCGTACTATTTTTTTTATTTATCCTTATACTTTAAATAAACTCTAGGTGGAATTTAAACTGAAATCAGAATTGAAGTCTAAATCGGAATCGAAGCGTGTTTAGAAAATAGGTTAAAACAAATCTTAAAACAATTTAACAGTATTAACTAATTAAACAAAGCAGCAGGCGGGGCAAAAAGGGGAGATCGCAGCAAAATGAACGGGCGATCGATCGCCCAAAACCAGCGATCGATCGCCCCATGGCGATCGCACACTGGCGAGCGATCGCCAGTCGGATCGCCCCTGGGCGATCATCCCTGCCCAGTGATCGCCACTGCCTGGCAATCGCTCGGCATGCGCTCTGGAATTTCTTCCAGAGTGCTACCGAATGAGGGGCGAACGATCGCCCCCCCTTGGCGATCGTTCGGCAGCCCCTCTGCCTCCCTTTCCTTTCTTTCTTCTTTCTTTATCTTCTTCGTTCATTCCTTTTAACCTTCTCTTCTTTTCCTTCTCTTCTCTTTTACACACAACGTAACGCCTGCTTGAAACTCAAACACCAACTAAAACACTTCAACATCACTTCATTTCATCGACCAAATAAACAACCCAAACTCTTTTAAAGACATAGCCTAGTTTCGTAAAAACAAACCGCATGGTTACGTTTAAAAACCGAACATTTCCCTAAAACCAAACATTTATAAAATACATTTTTAAAACATTTACAAATCCAAAACATAAACCTATCCACTATCTAAGCCAGACAACCTAAAATATTTCCAACTATACAATGATACATAATAAGCCCAGTTCGCCCAAAAACTCTCAAAATACCTAACCGTTATCCCCACGGGTCAACATATGCGACGACTGCTCATGCACACCACCGCAACCGTGCTTCTTCAACCATCCTGTACATCCGACGGAGGAACATCGTCCTCACCTACTTCGATATCACCTACACCATACAGACACACTATGAGATAAAAATCTCAGTAAATCCTACGTAAATGCAGATGCGTGCAGTGCATATGGAGTTCAGAAATCATGCATACTTACAGAGCGTCGCAGACAGTATATCACCGAGATCTCATCCCCCTAACCGGAGAGGGCCCATCCAGCGGTCGAACTACCCCGTGTGGTTAGAGAAGGGGGTACACGCTTACAACACATACAGCCGTGCCTGAGCCCCACCTCGCGTGACCAGATAACAGATTACGTTCATTAATTACAGTACATGAGATGTGGTATCGGCCAGACCCTTAATCGGCCCGCACGATAGATCAATAGCCCCCAATTTCTGGGCCACATTAATTTTCTAGAAACATTGTGCGGAAATTCATTTTCATGCCAAGTTAAAATACGTGATACATGAACAGTTCAATATAAATGCAAACAAACAAGCATGCGTACCATCAAGACTGTAAATGAAATAACCTACAAAACGTTTAAACCTAACTACCCAACCAAAGCAATTTAAAACAAACAATCCACTAAGATCCTCGACGCGACATCGAAGTACGGTGTAGGCCAATCGGCCAGAGTAAGTCACGAGAACTTACCTCGTGTCCGTTGCAGCTCAAGCTCCGTCCACGAGCGTTGTTTGTCTGAGGCATAACACAACGGTTGATGTTAAACTGAGATTTAAACCGTTAAACGTCCAAATTTAACGAAACCTTAACTAAGGAATTCTCCTAAAATACTAACTTAGCTCAACGAGACATTTTATTCAACAAATAACATTCGACTCCTCAAAATCAACATCGATGAGTTTTCCCCCCCAAAACTCGAAAATTGACAAATCCCTAACATTCGTCCTAAATCAATTAACTTTATCCAATAACGTTCAATACGCTCTTTAAATTCAAAACTATAGCTAACCTATCGATTACGAACCCTAAATCACGTTTTAACAAAATCTATACGAAACCCTAAACGTTAAACTTCGTGAAAACTGAACCTTAACGCTCCAAAAGCAAAGAATCTTACCTAGAGTTGCGAGAGGAGAAGAAAACGTGAAGGATTGGAGGTCGTCGGAGGAAGAACGAGTGCCAGAGGAAGAGAATCGCCGTTGATCGCCGGAGGGAAAGGAGAAGTTGCGGAGGAGGAGAAATGGCGTGGAGAAGAAGAAGAGTTTTGTTCTTAAATTTAATATTGACTTTGCATTTTACCATTTTGCCCTTCCTTTGATTTTCTATTTGTTTCGTCCTTCGTTTCTTTAATTAACCGACGATTCGGTTTTCTCCAAATTCCCTTACTTCACCCATAACTCCAATTTACTACCAGGGTTCCATTAAAACTATCCGTTCGCAATTCGGACCTCGTTTACTATTTTTTACTAAAATGTCATTTATATTACGTTAAACGTAATTACTCGAAATATAGCATTGTTACTCCAAAATTCTCATAAATTCCTTAAAATTCATATTACTCGTTAGGATCATAATGGCGCTTCTTTTTCGTAAAACGAGTTTGATTTGACATATTTATAGAAATGCCAATGTATATTATAATATAAAATTCCGTACAGGCCGGATATTACAAAAATTCTGGGCCAAGGCAATGAACACTGCATGCTATACCATAAACTGTGTATCTTCGTGGAGGAACCTCCATGACACCGTATGAGATATGGAAAGGTCAAACTCCAAATCTTCACTATTTTCATCCTTTCAGTAGTACGTGCTATGTGTTGAATGACAGGGAACATAGAGGGAAATTAGACTCTAAGAGTGCTGAAGCTATGTTTCTCGGATATGCAACAAATAGTCACGCCTATCGGGGTCTACAATAAACGAACTAGAACTGTCATTGAATCGGCAAATGTTCAAGTAAATGATTCCTTGGAAACAATTGATATGCCTAAAGACGATATACTCCAAGGGTCAAATAATGAAAGTTCCAGTGCTATCACCAATGTACAAGATGCTCTTTCTAGCAGTGTCTCAGGTAATGTCTTTGATACAACTACCACAACTAGTGAAATGGAAGCAATTGCATCAGATAGCAGACAACCGTCTACTCAGGTCCAGAAAGATCATCTTGTTGATAAAGTCATTAGCAGTCTTAATGATGGACTCCGAACCAGAGATAAATCAAGAGTAAACTATCGAGATATGATTCATATGGCATGCTTCACCTCAACCATTGAACCTAAAAATGTGAAAGAAGCTCTCTTAGATGAATACTGGAACGAGGCAATATAAGAAGAACTTGATCAATTCTCTCGAAATCAAGTTTGGGATTTAGTGCCGCGTCCTCCAAATGTAAACGTCATCGGTACCAAATGGATATACGAGAACAAGAGTGATGAGCATGGAAACATTACACGCAATAAAGCACGGTTAGTTGCTTAAGGATATTCACAAATTGAAGGAGTTGATTTTGATGAGACATTCGCTCTAGTTGCTTGACTGGAATCCATCCGACTTTTACTAGCTCTTGCTTGCGTAATGCATTTCAAACTATATCAAATGGATGTGAATAGTATATTTCTAAATGACCTTCTAAATGAAGAAGTTTATGCCACTCAACCAAAGAGTTTTGAGGACACTCATTATCCTGAGTATGTGTATAGATTGAAGAAAGCACTATACGAGCTTAACAAACACCCCGTGCCTGGTATGAATGTCTCACGGTGTATTTATTATCTAAAGGATATGAGCGAGGGGGAGTAGACAAAACCCTTTTCATTCGCCGAAACAACGGTCAGTTTTTACTTGCTCAAATTTATGTTGATGACATAGTGTTTGGCTCAGTGTCACAGGTGCTAGTGGATGATTTTATAGCAAAAATAACTGGCGAATTTGAAATGAGTATGGTGGGTGAGCTCAATTACTTTCTTGGTCTTCAGATTCAACAAAGAAATGATGGAATTTTCATCTCCCTAACCAAGTATGCCAAAAATTTGTTGAAGCGTTTCAAGTTAGAGAATGCCCGTCCCAAGAGAACACCGATTGGGACACATGAAAAACTATCCAAAGATGAAAGGACTTCTGTTGATGCACGACTATATAGAAGTATGATTGACAGCCTTTTATATCTAACTGTCAGTCGACCAGACATTTGTTACAGTGTGGGACTATGTGCTCAGTTTCAACCAAATCCTCGAGAGTCTCACATAGTGTCAGTGAAGTGAATTCTCAAATATGTTGGCGGAACGACTGACTATAAACTCTGGTATTCTTTCGATACAAATAGTAATCTGGTTGGTTATTCTGATGCTGATTGGGCTGGAAGTTCGGATGATCGAAAAAGTACTTCGGGTGGATGTTTTTATTTAGGGAACAATTTGATTTCTTGATTTAGCAAGAATCAGAACTCTATTTCTCTCTCTACTGCCAAGGCAGAATACATCGCAGCTGGTAGTAGCTGCACTCAACTTCTTTGGATGAAGCAAATGGTCAATGACTACAATGTCACACAAGGTATCATCACGTTATACTGTGATAATATGAGTGCTATTAATATCTGTAAGAATTCAGTACAACACTCTCGGTGATATTCGACATCATTTTATTAGATCCCTTGTAGAAGACAAAGTTTTCACCTTGGAACATATGGTAACGGAAAAACAAATTGCCGATATATTTACCAAAGTTTTAGATGGTGTGAAATTTAAAGAGTTAAGGTCTGTCTTAGGCCTTTGTGTCATGTGAAGAGATTCTTCGTGTAAGTGTTTTTTGCTTTCATATTATTAAAAAAAAATAAAAATAAAATAAAAAAATTCACTTGTTTTTGGGTGATTCCTTATTTTTTTTTACTTACTGGAAATTTCCAATATTTATGGTTATTGGACTTATCGTTCAACTGTGAAGATTGTGATTCTATGAGAAGCTGAAGAAAAACTTATGTATTTATGGCCAATTTCTATAATTCTCTAATCCTTTGTGGATTGCGGATTTATTATAAAAAGGGCTGAAAAAGTATATTCTGGATACTCCTATGAAGACCAAAAAAAGATCATTGTTTACAATATCACAATTATGGTTACTAGATGAGTTCGTCTTCAAATATGATATTATGCAAATTTTATGGTTTATTTTCATAAAATTAGCAAAGTTTATTGCCAGTGTGTATACGCTTATCGATCTCTCTCAGGGAAATATGGAAACTGTGATTATTACACTCTGAGATGAAAAGAAGAAACTTTAATGTGATTTGATGGTCCTTATTTTAAAAACAAAATTTTTGAAGATTCCCATAAATTCTTGAGGAGTCTCAACGGCGATATCTTTCTCTCTCTTCTGATAGCATTCTGTATTCGGAGGGTTTCACTGTTTTAGGGCTTCTCGCAAGGCTCTCATCCATGGTGAGCAACAAGAAATCATCTAAAGTCATATCATCAAGCAATGTTTCACACATTGTCACAGAAGCTCATCTTGCGTATCAAGAATAAAAATGGCTATCGTTGTGTATACGCCTCCATCTATTGTAGTCACAACGTCCGAACTTAAGGGGGAGCAATCACAAATAGTAATGGATGTTGTTCCCATTCACCAAGTGGACTCTTCTGGAGTCAAAAGAAGATTTTGAAATCATGTTAACAACATATACAAAATGAGCTCGGGTCCTCCAAAGGCCTCTGTTCGCTCAAGACTTTCCCGAGTTTCAAAAGGAAAAAGGGCTTGAGCGGTTAAAGCAGATTCCTCTGATGAACAATGGTCCGAAAAAGATGAAAACGAATCAGACTCCTCTGGTGTTCAAGAAAAACGGATCTAAAAAAGGTCCATAAATCTTCACTCAAGTTATAAGAAACAGGTGAGAGCTCTGCTCCTGGAAAGTAACCAAAATTAAAATCCAAGAAGACTATTGTACATCCTGATTCTTCAAAATCAAAGAAGTCAAAGTTCAAAAAGGCCAAAGTTTCTCTATCTCCAAAACGTTCCACTCGTATGTAGTCAATGTTACAAAATCAAGTCAGCAATAAGTCAAGTAAGTCTTCTGTTAAAGCTGGGGAAGTTGAATTTAAGTCAGTCCTTCATGTTGCACGTTGGGAAAACTTTTCTAATAGGAACTTGTGGTCTGAACGAAATATTCACGAAGGTGACTTTCTAGATTGCGAAATTATGATTTACCATCTTCTGCAACAAGGCTTAGGAAAGAATTTTAGAAGGCTTAAACCATTTGTGAGTAAAGTTGTTCTAGAATTTTACTGCAATTTAGATTCTGATGTTAAGTCCCCTGATCATTCAAACTTTGGTCAAATCTATCTTAGAGGGCAGATCTTTGAATACACCCCTGATGTAATCAACCTATACTTGGAAACTAAATGCATTGATACTGAGATGTTTGTTCCAGATTTTAGCCGAATTATAGCTGATATCACAGGGAGTGTCAGACGTACATAGCCTAAAGGAAAGGATTTTCCTGCCTCTCAACTGACAGTTAAATATGGAATTTTACATCAAATCGCTATGAGGAATTGGCTACCCACTTCACATGGCACTGGAATAAATAAATCAATGGCTACATTATTGTTTAAAGTTGGTAATGCTATTCCCTTCAATATTGGACAGTTTATCTTTGATCAAATCATGAAACATGCGGATAGTAAGAATGGAAGGTTAGCTTTGTCATTTCCTTGTCTGATTTATGTCATTATATCTTCACAACACGAAGTCATTAGAGAAAAGGAATGTTTATATGTTGAAAAAAATGAAATTCGAATCAGTTATAAGCTTAGGATTGGTGAACATGTGAATGATATGGACAAACTCATTGCAAGTGCTCCATCTTCAAAAGGTATGTCAACTCATACTCTTGCTTCATATTCTATCAAAACTCTAATAGATGTATCAAAATCCTTGGACAATCAACTATCTGTATTACAAAAATAAAAAGAGACAGTTACGAGTCTGATCGATACACTACTTAAGAGTAAAACTGTTGAGGAAGAGAATGTCATTATGAAAAAGAAGAAAAAGAAGTCATTTGTACCCGAATCCTCCAGTGTGTCTATTGATGTCCCAGTGGAAACCCAGGAAGTGATTACTAAAGAGACAATTCCATGAGCATTTTTACTGTTGGTGAAGAACTCTGTTTAACCATGACTCTGTTTCAGTCATTCTCCTTACTTTGAATCTATTCTGCTCATCATCACTTCTTTCTGGATTTTCTAAGTCTATGTTGCTGGATATGTTACTGTGATACTTATATATCTTGTTGTTTCTGATTACATGGTGGATATTTTTATAATTATACGATTTTGTCTTTGTATGGCAAAAAGAGGGAGTATTGTGGTGTTTGATGTTGGTATTATTTGCAATGTTCCATGAGTTTACCCATTAAGGAGGAGTTCCAGTTTACAACCAACATGCGAGATGTGTTCTAGTTCTGGATTTTGCCAAAAATTGCCAAAGAGGAAGATTGTAAATATTTATGTGTTGGCATATTTTTTGGCAAACTTACTTTAAGGAAATTTAGGTATTATTTCCTATTGTGTGATTTTTATCTATGAAGATTGATTCTCGGGATTCATATTATGCGATCTCAGCAATATAAGCAATCACATCAAACGAAGACTATATTCCTTAAATGTTGGGATTCGTCTTGGAAGATTGGCTGATTCCTTCCTAAAATAGTATGCACGATGTCTCACGTGCAAATAGAAGAATTTATGTTTCCTTTCTTCATGCGGATCTTTTTAAATATGGTATTTGAATTACTCCTCATAAAAGATAATTGCAAATTATATAAAAATGATATTGTTTAATAGAAAGGGTGTAGGTAACAAATATTATATCTCGGGTTTTTCTTGTGAACGCGACAGTTCTTCTACTTATTCATTCGATCATTGATTGAATGTATTCATACTCTATTCGTGACGTGATCTGATTATCTTCAGAGGGTATTGGTTTGAAGCAACCGTAGACAACGACGAGTGTCATCGACAGTGTCCCAGTTGCGATTCTGTTTCTTTCATTGAACTAAGTCTTGGGAGGAGTTCTGATCGTGGGCAAGGAGATCTTGCCATACACGGATTCTGGGAGAAGTGATCAACGACAAGGTGAGCTTGCCATCTTTAGATTCTGGGAGAAGACGCCAACAACAAGGGGATCTTGTTTAAATTCAAATTCTGGGAGGGATCGATTACAAGTCGAAGGGAGCTCACAAAAACAGATTCACTGAGGAAGTTAGTGAGAGGCGGCTACAAAGATAAGACGGAGTCTTTATTTGTATAAGTATGATTGTCTTGTAACTTTGTGAACTCGTGAAATGTTTTTATATCTGGGCGTGGCCCCGCAGACGTAGGAAATTGTCGAACTGCGTTACCAACTTCCTGTCTTATTATTTTATGCTCTTTATTATTGTCCATTATTACGATAATTAATTGGTATCTCAAAGAATGATCCACAGACACTTGGGCATCAAGTAACTAACATTGATCTTTCAGATACTTGTACATAATGTGGTAAAATTGGAAAGATAACATTTGTTTCATGCTCTAGGAAGTTCACATATACTAAGAATGTTTCATTGTTAGACCTCGATGCAGAGAATGCTGAATGAGTGAAAATTGCATCGATTATCTCTAATATTAATCAAAGAGCCCCATTGATTGAGCAGTGTACTTACATACTAATAAGTAAACTTAAGATATTACATGATCAGTGAAATTTTATTTTAGGAGAAACAACAATTGACTGTTATTATTGAGCTTGCTACCTTATGATCGTGGGGAATTAAACTCAAAAGGTTTTTGATGTTTGTTTGAACAATGAGATTTTTGCCAAGGTGGTCCAGGGACTTGTTATGAATAATAGATATGCAGGGTTTGGGGGTAATCATTCAAGGTGTTTCTTCATTTAACTCTTTAACTATGTGTCAGTATGGTTTGATAAAATTCACGATGATACTGTTTGTTTCTAGTCAGTCTGCGATAAGCATGTAATGTAACCTTAATTGAGTGCCAAGCCGACGACCTACTTATTGTGCCTATAATTTTTTCTTTCGTCGGTAACGAGAGAGGGTTGTTTATTGTTTGTATTTTTATTTTAAAACACAGGAGAAAAGATATCAGAAATATCTAAGTTTGAATTTGAGGCTATGTCTTCAAAAGAAGGCGCATGGTGACTAAATCAGTTATTCTTTTTTAACATGTCACAGCTTTTGATGACCGTTAATTTTAGAGATCCTTACATTGATAGCATCAGCTAGTTTTCACATTTCACTCATGTTTTTGCTACCATTTGTTTCGATCCAGAGTATTAGACAAGTATTTTTCTGCACACAAGTCCAAACTACATCAATAACTCAAACCCTATGATTTGAAAACTGCTGTTTCGATTTCTCTAAGCAGCTAAGTAATTAAATCAGCTCAGATATTAGATGGATCAACCAGTTCCTTAAATATTGAAGCAAGAATCATATCATTATATCAACACCCACTAGGATTCCTATTCCAATCTAACAAATGTATTAAAAAAGAAGCAAGTAAAGATTAGAATGCTTCACCGGATTCTAACAGACATCAAGAAATACCTATTACAGATAGTAGGAGTACTGAAAACATCAATTAGAAACATTAATTTTTCAGAAGAAACCTATATCATTGGCTGTACAAAAAAAAATATCTAACAGATACAAATAAATCGAGCAAATGGAGGCAAAAAAAAGAAGAAGATAAGGGTTAAGAATCAACAAGAGAATAGCAACGAATAGAAATAGGAGGGCAGGAGGAACTCCAGAGAAACACCAAAAAAATAAAAAGACAGAAACAGGAACAGATCTAAAGCCCGTAATCTCATTCAACTCGGAGCTAAAGCGTACCAAATTTAAGAATTGGGTAAACACGGATACACTCGAAGAGCTCTATTAGAGCAACCCAGACGCAGAATTTCAATGGAGGAAACGTAAAGTACAGAATTTTGCGTAGGAAAGAGGGAAATACAAAAGTTGGAGAAATGAGACGACGAAGAGGAAGATGAAGACGAAGGTGAAAATTAACAACTCTTTTTAATTTTCAAAAATTATGGATCAATAATTCACATTTTAATTTTACACTATCTGAAACCCTAATCAAATTGAGATTCCTAAAACCAGTCTGTCTCAATTAGAATTTAGATTACACTGAATCGAACAGAAGCCAATGTCACCACGCATGCTTCGATTCATCTAGGATTTGAGTAGTCATGCCTCTTAAACATAAGGGGACATTGAGAGGAACTTCGTCATGAACTATGTATTTTTTTTTTTACTTATGGCAAATATGTATTGTAGTTTCCCACTCCATTTTTAATTTTGAGTGAGTCTTTTAGATACTCAATGAGTGAAAAAGACATTGAAATAAAAATAAGAGACTTACAGAAGAACTCAGCTGCATATAAGTAACATCTTTTTAGGGAATTTAGCATATTCAGTGGTTAACAATTGTGTGGTATAGTGAATGAAATGAAAATGTCTTACATGCAAATAGATTTATTGGCAAGACAAATCTAATATATAAAGTGAAAGCTGACTCGTTTATATTATCTAAGATTTCTATGCATCATTTGAGGCATGAGAAGGTTGTTAATTGGATGTTGGATATGCTCTATGGTTAATTTGTTTGGTAGTGTAGTTTTATTTATCAATTGTATTTCTTTTTGCTGGAAAACAAGCAAAATCTCAAGTTTAGAGGTATTTAATGAGTTAATATTATAATGAGGAATTGAATATTTTTGTGAGGTTGACAGTTTCTAATGTTTTTTCAAGTTTTTTTTTTGGGGCATTTTCAAATAAATATGTTTGAGAAATGGATCGAGTATAAAACCATGCTGAGAATGACAAAATTATAAATTTTATAACTCTCTAGAGAGGTATAATAATCAAATTGGGTTTCACATGTAGTTTAATAGTCTTGCATTGAAGCTCATCAAGAACCATTCCCTTAGAATATTATTAATATTGTTATTTCTTATCAAGTTGAATATCTCAGCGTTTTAGGGGGTTGTTCGGCGATTATTCCAGCCATCCAAACTACATGTCCAATACGGAATCTTCGAGAGCCAAGGTGAGGTCGCATAGTGCTCCTAGGCAAAGGCTCGAGTTTAACAAATTTGACTCTTCTCTTCAAAGATCTTGCGATTTCGTTTTTTGTTCATCTCAACTCTGTTTTCACTTTCTTTTGGCGTAGCTCATAAAATATGAATTGTAATGATATATTCTATTAAAGAGATGAAGACTCTAAAATAGACTAATAATGATCCAAAATACGTAAAAAATTGAAACATATTTTTAATCTACTTGTTGATAAAATTACGTATCCATTTTTTAAAAATTTAATCTACTTACTAAATGTTAAATTTTAAATTTTCAAAAATGGAAAAGAAATAAAATAAAATACAATGTAGTAAAAAAAAAAAAAAAAAACATTGACAGTTTTAGTACGAAGATTGATGATATACTTAGATAGATATTTTATTATAAACATATTTTTTAAATTACTTATAGATATATATAAGTTAATGTTCCCTATGAATATTTTTGAAGACCTAATCTTTTAACACAGTGCAGGATTTTAGCGAGGAAGATTTGCAGACGAGGCTGAGTTTAGCACCTGCACCTTCAATGGCGTTTGATCCAAATCAGTCGAACAAGCGAAGAATTCGAAAGGGTTCAGAATTGTGAAAAGGCATTCTCTGAAGTGGCAGCGGAGAGAGTGCTTGATGAAATGGTGAAGCTGATTGATGATCCAAGGTACAATAATGCAGCAAAAATAGCACAGAAAACAATCAAAGCCATTTATCTTCAAGATCATCTTAATTTAGGGTAGTCTATAATTCTAGGGAATGGTAACTCTAGCGTCGAGGATAGGAGTTTTACAGCTAAACATCTTCATCTCTGTGTTGGCTGTGTTCCACGTATTGTACTGTATTTTCACCATGTTTCTCGGGAAGGCCACGGTATGGTTCTGAAACTAGGGATTATTTAATGTAGTTTCGAGAGAATGAAAGCAAAAAGTTTTCAACAGATGACAAAATGGAAATCATGGGAGGAAGAGACTAAAGCTCTAGACTACCAGATGGCCAACGGTAGCATATGAAAGTAAATACCAGGTTTAGATATCAAATTAAACCCAACCACAGAGCCAGAAGCATCTCTCACTATATCGCCCTGCATTGCTCACTCGGAGTGCATTAACTCTTCGGATGGTAGCATGACACTGTAGGACTGATTTGACGGCACAATACTTAAATTCTCCCTATCCACGAAATCCATTGCCACAAACGAATGTGTGGCCCCCGTGTCCAGCAGAGTATAGGCAGGTAAATTACATATTAACATTGTACCTGTGATCGCTGTGTGCTGGGCGTCATCATCATCCTCTATCATTGCAAAAACTCTTAGCACAGCACGATTCGCCAAAATGTCAAAATCATTATAAATAGATGAAAAATAATCAAAATTATTCGTGAAAGAATCTAAACTATTAATTAAATTGAACGAAAAAAAATAAGAATTCAATAACTAATTAAAAGAAATAAAAATATTTATAATAATTTTTTTTTTTTTGAACACTTGCCAAGTTTCTTACCAACGAGTGTCAATCGGGCCAACAAACAATTTACAACGTGTTACAATTACATACCAAATGAGGACAGCAATAATACATAGTCCAATGGCATCATTCTCACTAAACGTCATGTCGTGTTGTTACATTCCATACACAATATATATATATATATATATAATCAAACCTTTCGATAAGGCCATCAACAGTGGCCGCTCTTGGGGCAGATACTTTTCACGACGGTGGGACAAGTTATCGTTTTCCTAGAATCCTCACAAACAGGACGATGGAGATACTCGCGCTGATCGTTAACTGTCATCTTCCCTGTTCTCTGCCGCTGCACTAGCTGACATGACCGAGAATTTTATAATCGTGTTAGAAAGTTTATAAAACTTCATATTTTATGGCATGAAATCTACCACCAATCAAGTTGTAACTTTCCAAACTACAAATATAACAGATGAACCTGTACTGGCCATGAAATCTGCCAACTCCTGAACATTAAATTATAAATAGTTAATTTATTACATTAATTACACTTTAATTGCACTAATAATTGTTTAACACATCATCAAATATATTTAAAGCGTAGAATAATAGAATAAATGTAACCTTACTCATAATCTTCTTACCATAATGCTTAAAGGAGCAGCAAAGACACTCACACCAACAGCTACGGCAAGCCAGCCAAGAATTTTGATTCGAGTGGGGCCTTTGGCTATGAATTGGGAGAGTAGAAGAGTCAAACCAAGTGCTCCAAAATTCACCAAAATCAGCAGAGTTGACTTCACAATCTGCAAACATTCATAACCCAAATTTAAACTAAGTTGCATCAATACAATTTTATGTAGAAATATTAAAACTTTATTATATAAATTTTGGTCTAAGCGTATAGTCTCATATTAATAAAATTTATCATCACTTAGAGCGATATTGACATTAGAAGAAACTAAACCAGTCGAGACGTCATCAAGAAAACATCAATTGCGGAAAGTGCATTCGCATTCGATCTAACTGCTTATCAGATCGTTATCAAAGACTTCGACCTAGCCTGAAGCTCTGATACCAGTTGTTATGATTCAAACGCCTCAATCCAAACTGTTTTGAAACGAATAATAATACGAAAAATAAGAACACATAGATTTATAGTAGTTCTGATACGAACCAAGATAGGTCCAAACCCAATGTCAAGGACAATAATCCATCTAACAAAGGAGGCTCTAATGTGAATCAAGGTGCGACCAAGCTCAAGCCCAAAGACAAACATCAATGTCAAAATATTGTAGTTCTTCATGGAAAAACATGTTTTATGGAGATCAACATCTTCAATTCAGCATCCTCTTACAATATGACATTCTTCAAGGTGAGGCATAAATGGAGGATCAAGCACACGTTCAAAGATTACTAGATTATTTCTCAAAGGTTTCTATAGTGGGCTGGATCGCGTAATTATAGAAAGTTTCTTAATTATAGTTTTAGAAAGTTTATTAATTATAGTTTTAGAAAGTTTCTTAATTATAGTTTTAGAAAGCTTTCCTAATCATAGATTTAGAAAGTTTTCCTAAGTATTGTTTTAGAAAGTTTCCTAATTATCGTTTTAGTAATATTTCCTAATTACTTTTAGGATATTTTGTAGCCTATTTAAAGGCATAGGCGCTTCAACATTATAAAACAATATACATGATTTTGAGTTACTCTCTGTGAGAATTTTCTCTTTGGTTTTTTGTGAAGAACTAGATCTTCTTCAAATCAAAACTTGAAAGATTAACTTGATAGCTTTGGTTCTAACCACAAGTTCGGTTACGAGTCAAGCTTCCTTGTTTGATAACTTTGGTTCCGTCGGCAAGGTTCAATTGGGGTCAAGTTCCTTACATTTGATTTCAAAAGCGTTCCTGAGTTTCTATTCTGCGTTGTTGAAGGGTCTCGGGTTTCATATACCCGTGGTTCTCATCATTTGGTATCAGAGCCACGGGTATATGAAACCCGAGACCCTTCAACAACGCGGAATAGAAACTCAGGAACGCTTTTGAAATCAAGTATAAAGAACTTGACCCCAATCGAACCTTGCCGACGGAACCAAAGTTATCAAGCAAGGAGCTTGACCTGTAACCGAACTTGTGGTTAGAACCAAAGCTATCAAGTTGATCTTTCAAGTTTTGATTTGAAGAAGATCTAGTTCTTCACAAAAAACCAAAGAGAAAATTCTCACAGAGAGTAACTCAAAATCATGTATATTGTTTTATAATGTTGAAGCGCCTATGCCTTTAAATAGGCTACAAAATATCCTAAAAGTAATTAGGAAATATTACTAAACGATAATTAGGAAACTTTCTAAAACAATACTTAGGAAAACTTTCTAAATCTATGATTAAGAAAGCTTTCTAAAACTATAATTAAGAAACTTTCTAAAACTATAATTAATAAACTTTCTATAATTACGCGATCCAGCCCACTATAGAAACCTTTGAGAAGTAATCCAGTAATCTTTGAACGTGTGCTTGATCCTCCATTTATGCCTCACCTTGAAGAATGTCATATTGTAAGGGGAAGCTGAATTGAAGATGTTGATCTCCGTAAAACATGTTTCTCCATGAATAACTACAATATTTTGACATTGATGTTTGTCTTTGGGCTTGAGCTTGGTCGCACCTTGATTTACATTAGGGCCTCCTTTGTTAGATGGATTATTGTCCTTGACATTGGGCTTGGACCTATCTTGGTTCGTATCATTCCCTTTCCCTTCGAAGAGATTCGTCCTCGAATCTCCTGGATCATACACAAAGAAATTCACACTAGAAAAAGGACTAAGATTGTTAGAAAAAATAAAATCTTTGGAATAAGTAACAAGTGCTTGTTCACTTGCCAACATGACAATATTGTTCTCACTTTCTTCATCAATTTCCTTCACCTTTTGTACCTCAACTTCATAGTCTTTTGGTTCATGGTTCAACAACACTTTTGCTTCTTTAATCTTTGAGATTTCTGGGACAATTTCCTCAATTGAGTAGTTATCTTTCTCTTGTTGAAATATCATAAAAATTGGATCCTGTTGAAGACAACTATCTTCCTCTTTTATGGGCTCTTTGGTAGGTGGTTCTTCAGTTGGTGGATCTTCAGTTGGTGGCTCTTTAGTCGGTTGCTCTTTGGTTGGTGGCTCGTCGTCTTTTTGTGTAAACTCTTGTTTCTTCAATATTTGTTTCTTTGCCTTTTGTTCCATCAACTCTGTCACGACCCTAATACTGTACCCAATTTCTCGTACATATATTTTTTTTTTATACTTATAACTTTAAATAAACTCTAGGCGGAATTTAAACCGAAATCGGAATTGAAAACTAACTCTTAAACCGTTTAAAGCAAAATATAAAACTAATTAAATAAAACTTAAAATCAATTAAAACAATTAAAATTTAAGGGGGGCAAAACTGTAAAACCAGTCAACCAACAGGAGGGACGATCGATCTCCAACATTTGGAGATCGATCGCTGATGCTCCAAACAAGCAAGGCGATCAGTCGCCCTTCACACCAGCGATCGGTAGCCGTATCAAGACTAGGAGGGGCGATCAGTCGCCCCTCACCCCGCGCCCAGTCGCCCACTCCAATCGGCGATCGAAAGCCACCATTCGGCGATCGGTAGCCTTTCCCTTTAGCCCATTAAAATGTAAAAATGCTCTCTGGAATCCGAAATTCCAGAGAGCAAAACACCAACTTTTAAAAATGCTCTCTGGGTTCCAGAGAGTAAAACACCAGCTTTCTCCTTTCCTAAAATACATAACCGATACACACATTAAACTTCCGAGAAAATAATTTGCATGGATACGTTTGAAAACCGAGTATATCCACCTGTTTTAAATCATCATCAATTCATGAAAATCTACATAAAACCTTAACCAAAACGTTTTACAAATAGTTTTACCAAAACATTGAACTATCAACATATAAACCTATCAACTATCCAGTTCCCAAACATCCTAAAATGTTCTAACTGTACAATTACTTTTTCTAATCTACCATCAGCCCAAAACATCCCAAAAACCCCAAAACCTATACATACATCCCCACGGGTCAGGTAAGCGTCGACTGCGCCAGCACACCACCGCAATCATCCTTCGTCAACTGGACTCATGCCTCAGGAGGAGGAATCTCATCCTCACCTGTTTCCTCGTAATCACCTACACCATACAGACACCTATGAGATAAAAATCTCAGCAAGTTCTAGTAAATGTACATACATGCTATACGTATGAGTTCAGAAATCATGCAGCATTTTCTTTATCTTTACTCTATGGTGTCACCGAGATCTCAGCCTCCTAACTGGAGAGAGCCCATCCTGCGGTCGGACTACTCTTTCTAGCTAGACGGGGGGGTACACACTTACAACACGTACAGCCGTGCCTGAGCTCCATCTCGCATGACCTGTAACTGTATAACTGTATGAGTATGCAATAGATGTGGTATTGTGACAAACCCGTAATCGGTCTCCACAATAGGTCGTGCCCCTCTCCAGGCCACATCGCCATTCTCTTTAAAACATCATGCAGAAATTCATTTTCTATGTTCTTTTAAAACACGTGATGCGTGAACAGTTCAATATGACAGAAAGTAAACATACGTACAGAGCATACCATCAAAACACAAAATCAACCTAGAAGACAATCGAACCCTAACTACCCAACCAAAGCGAGTAAATAAACGCGTCACCAAAACTCCTCGAGACGACCTCGGCATACGGTGTAGGCCAATCGGCCAGAGAAGATCACGAGAACTTACCTCGTGTGCAAAGCAGCTCAAGCTCCATCCACGAGCGTTGTTTGTCTGAGGCAAAACACAACGGTCGATGTTAAAACAATTTAAGCTTCTAAACGTCCAAATTAACAAAACCTTAACTAAAGAATTTCTTAAAACTTCTAACTTAATTATTCGAAGCATATCGATGAACAATTTACGATTGATACCTCGAAACTATAATTTACGAGTTTTTTTTTCCTAAAACCCGAAAATTCTCAAATTTTAACATTCGTCCTAAATCAATTAAATTCGTCCAATAACGTCCAATACATTCACTATATCCTTAATTACGGCAAACCTAACAATTTCGGACTATAAATCGCGATTTTAAAACGAAACCTAAACGAAACCCTAATTGTTCAAACTCCGTAAAACTCGAAATAAACGTTCTAAAACTATAGATCCATACCTAGAGCGTCGATTGGAGGAAAAAACGCGAAGAAAACGGATCGAACGGAGGTCGGATGTCGAAGGATCGTCGCGAGCAGAGAGGAGGCCGAGAGAAAGAAAAGGAGAAAGAGGTTTCTGGCGTGAAAATGTGAAGGAGAAGAGAGATTTGAGTTTTAATATAAAATTGACTTTGCAAATTACCATTTTGCCCTTATTACATATTTTATATTCGTTTCATCATTCGTTTCATGAATCGGCTAACTATTCGGTTTCTCCAAATTTTCTTATTTCACCAATAAGTCCAACTTATTATTTGGGATTTATCAAAACTATCCGTTTGCAAATCGGACCTCGTTTACTATTTTTACTACAACGTTCTTTATATTACAAGAAACTTAATTACTCGGAATATAGTGTTATTACTCCGAAAAATTCCATAAATTTCTTATAATTCCTATTAATCGTTAGGATCGAAATGACGCTTTCTTTTCGTAAAACGAGTTTGATTTGACATATTTACAAAAAAATACCAATATATATATTATAATATAAAATCTCGTACAAGCCGGATATTACAAACTCATTGTAGTAGTCGATAAAAAAGTTGTCATTTCGTTTTGTTCTAGTATGTCTCTCTCTTTTGTAAGTGTCATCCTCGTAGTCGAATTCCTCATAGTAATACTCAATTGGTGATTTGCTCTTCCGTGCATGGCTATTAGAAGGAGACTTTTTTCTTTCATACCTCATGTCTAACGCCTGAAATTGATATAGTATAGCCTTCATGTACTTCATAGCAAGTCTTTCATCACTACTCATAATTTCAAGAAAGAAAAATAAAAATTATTAGTGAACAAAAATAAGTATGTAAACGGAACTCACTCACTCCCTCACATGTTTACACTCAATTATATATCTCTCCACTCGTGTTTCCCTCAAATAATGGCTTTTATATGATAGTCTCACCCTCTTGCCTTTTACCTCTCAATTTTCTCTTTAAGCACTTTATGTAAAAACCTAATCAAGAGAAAAATTCAACAAGCAAAAACAAGTAAGATCAATCTTTTTAACTCAAAATTCTAATTTCCAAAATCAGTTAGAATCAAACAATTTAGAATAGGATGTAGGACTTTAAGAGAGTAAACTTTTCAAAAAAGGAAACTTTTACGAAAGGAAACTTTTCACGAAATGAAACTTTTCAAGAAAGGAAAAGTTTTACGAAATGAAACTTTTCAAGAAATGAAACTTTTCACAAAAGGAAACTTTTCAAAAAGGAAACGTAGAAGGAAACTTTTCACAAAAGGAAACTTTTCAAGAAAGGAAATTGAGACAATCAAAGAAAATAATTGAATAATCACACCAAAAAGCAAATAATGATGCATATAATGACGAAGAAGAAATTGATACTCGAGATATTGATACTTGAAATATTGAGATTTTTTTTTTAAAAGAAGAAAACTTGACAAATAAAGAGAATCGTTGATTCAATGACTTTTTTTTTTTCGAATTTCCGAATTTTTTTTTGAATTTTCGGATTTTTTTTTTTTCAAATTTCAATTTTTTTTTTTTGAATTTTCAAAGAAAGAAACTCTAGAAGAAGAAGAAGAAAAAAATTAAAACAATAAAGACAGACACTTGAATATAGGAGCCAAAGCTCTGATACCAAATGATGAGAACCACGAGTATATGAAACCCGAGACCCTTCAACAACGCGGAATAGAAACTCAGGAACGCTTTTGAAATCAAGTATAAGGAACTTGACCCCAATCGAACCTTGCCGACGGAACCAAAGTTATCAAACAAGGAGCTTGACCCGTAACCGAATTTGTCGTTAGAACCAAAGCTATCAAGTTGATCTTTCAAGTTTTGATTTGAAGAAGATTTAGTTCTTCACAAAGAACCAAAGAGAAAATTCTCACAGAGATTAACTCAAAATCATGTATATTGTTTTATAATGTTGAAGCGTCTATGCCTTTAAATAGGCTACAAAATATCCTAAAAGTAATTAGGAAATATTACTAAAACGATAATTAGGAAACTTTCTAAAACAATACTTAAGAAAACTTTCTAAATCTATGATTATGAAAGCTTTCTAAAACTATAATTAAGAAACTTTCTAAAACTATAATTAATAAACTTTCTAAAACTATAATTAAGAAACTTTCTATAATTACGCGATCCAGCCCACTATAGAAACCTTTGAGAAGTAATCCAGTAATCTTTGAACGTGTGCTTGATCCTCCATTTATGCCTCACCTTGAAGAATGTCATATTGTAAGGGGATGCTGAATTGAAGATGTTGATCTCCGTAAAACATGTTTCTCCATGAAGAACTACAATATTTTGACATTGATGTTTGTCTTTGGGCTTGAGCATGGTCGCACTTTGATTCACATTAGGGCCTCCTTTGTTAGATGGATTATTGTCCTTGACATTGGGCTTGAACCTATCTTGGTTCGTATCAAGTTCACTCTCAATGCGAGAGCTACATCCACTTGCCTCTACCAGATTTCACTAAGATCAAAGAAAAAAAAGAGTTACAATCATGTCTCTACCTCTCACGCTCTCTGCGTAAGATTTTTAATCAGCGTAGGTTCCACAACTCAACACACGATTACCCCTAAACCTTCCAAAGGTATTTTTCTTAGTACACTGAGTTGGTGTCATGTTGGAGTTTGCTTGCCGACCATCAGTGACATTTATATAGATGGTGATGTGGTTGAGTTTTCTCGCCGACCATCATTTAATTTACGGGTTTTACATCACTGAGTTTCTCACCAGTAGTCCGTGTGACGTGGTTGGATCTTCGGATCGCCGTCACTCTTCCTTTCTAACTTATGAGGTGTAGTCAGATCTACGGTTGCCACATTTCTGTGATGTGTGCCGGAGGGGTCCATTGGTGACACTCTTTTTTCACTGGGGATGGTTTTCTAATGAAAAATGTGATGACTTATTTTACGTAGAGCTACCTATGTATGTAGCATTGTTTTTGAAACTGCCTCAATCAGGGCTAACTAAGCCTGTTTTAAAATGATAATAAGGATTTAACGATTTAAAATCGTCGGCTTGTGGAACCTATTTTGAAAGGAAAAAAAATGTTGTTGGAAAGTATCGCTGATCCAAAGACCCATCAACGTTACCTGGGTGGCCGGCGAGCAAGTTCGCGACACAACCATCTGTAAACCACATCAATAAACAAGAAAAGGTAGGCGAGCAAGCTCCACAATATCAACACACACGTAACACCCAAAGAGTGGTCGACGAGCAACGCTCAATAGTCGATACCCCCCAGTGTATCAAATAAAAAACACTCTAGCAAGATTTAGGGATTAGAAACCCAAGAAGCTCGTCATCACTTCCCTATTACCCTTTTCACAATTAACAAACAAGCAACTTTCACGCAACAGAAGGTGGATATAATTCGAGTTTGGTTGCTGAGCCAGATACAACAAAAAACCAACATCAAAAGGTTCAATCAGTCACAAACGAGCATCAGGTCTAACTTCAGTTATTTCGGTTGCCCGACTGGTGCAACCCCAAACAAGTAGAATTCGAGACCATAAAGATTCATCCAGTCCAATCAAAATCATCCCATCGAGTATACAGTTATAACAAAAATTAAATACCATGCACTTGAAATTTAGACGTGTAAAATGTTCATACATATACGTAAAAATTGATAAGCTCGCGACCAGACTCCATCATTATTTTCATAGGTGTCAATCAACCAAAATAAGTTTCAAAAATCAAGCTATGCAAATGCAGTACATGATAGAAACCCTACCTCAATGATGACCATGACATTCCCCACATTCTAAACATGCTAGCAGAATCAGGAACTAGAAGCAAGGCATCAAATCCAAGATGCCGAAAACGAGGAGACTATCGGAACCTACAACCAACCCAACATCAATATCAAATCAGAACACAAGAGAAAACACTAAAGGTGTCCCATACTGGCGCTACCAAAATTTCTAGAACTCAATTATATGGGAAACTCTGAAATTCAATTAAAACTCAAACGTTTCAAGAGTTTCTTTCTAACAAACCTAAAGACGAAATAATAATCTACTCAACGTGAGATTTCAGAATTTCACTACATTGGATACGAAAACTAACGGTTTGACAAAATTGACCAAAAAGTTACATGTGACCAAATGTAAAAGAAACAAAAAAATTGGAGTAAATACAAAACAAGTTGACATCGAACAATACGAAAAATATATTCAAAAAAATAAAGACACTTTGCTAGCACTGATAGTTGTTTCCTTTGCACCTTCTGCCGAGCAGTTGGATGATGGTTTATCAAAACCTCTCTCCGTAACCGAGTTCCACCAGGTTCGATCCAACCTTGGCGCCAATCTTGCTTGAGCTTGCTTACATTGCATGTCGAAACCTTTCTGTCTACATAGAAAAGAGTATACCCACCATTATATGAATTAGTATAATATATATATGTACACTGTAAGAACAAGTACCGAATGGAATTCGAAATATTTATTTTTTCTTACTTTGTCTTATTTCTCTTAATGATATCTAATATTCTGACTAGGCTAATTCTTGTTTTTCTTTTTAGTCGTTGAGAAAGTAAAATGATCATATATTGTTAATGTTGAAACAAATTTTGCAATAAATACCAATATATTTTTCAATAAAATAAAATTAAGTAGCGGTAAAATTCCATGTGTGGCTCCGGGCGACAGGAGTTGAGCTTCCACCTCACCTGAGAAAATGGAATTCTATTCTAATGTTTTGTGGACCCACGGCTGTCAGTTTGCAATTTGACGGCCAACCATATTTCAGCGTCAGACCAACACCACCAAAAAGCCTGTTAATCTACACGTTCTCCACTTTTTCTTCTGGAGCGTGCGCTATTTCTTCTGTCGTCTTCCACCTCACCCCTCCTCTGCTACAATTTCCCAGACCTCTGTTTCTTTCTCTCTCCTATGCTCCTTCCACTATTTCTTCTGGGTTGTTCTCTTCTTCCTTACTTCGAAATGTTCGCTTCCACTGATTTCTAACATTTACAAACTCACACACAACACAGACAGGAATGGAGAATGATGATTTCTCCATGGTGGATAAAAATGTGGCTTCTTCTCCAATTTCACTTCCTTCTCTGACGTATGCTTCTGCTGGTGCCTCCTCGTATAATGACGATCTTTCGGTCTTTCTGCACCAAATTCTTCATTCGTCTTTAGCTTCTGCCACAGCTTCTTCGGCTGAGCAGCCGGCATTCTCATTTTCATCGTCTTCTCCGTCTCATATTTCTGGGACAACCAGCTATAATATGGCTTCGACTGAAGTAAATGGCCATTCGTCTCCTCCGGCATTGGCGGGTGGGAATATCTCGGCCATTAGATCATCCATTGGTGCTATTCCACCATCCTCTAGCGCGAAACGTTTTGGTATCTGCAATGGGCCGAAGGCAGCTAATGCCATATCCTTTCTGTTTGGAGCGAATGAGAGTGATCCTGACCAGGATGACAGTGAAAGTGAGGTACTTTCATTATCTTGCTTGTTTGCTTAGTTCGTAGGAGTTAGCCTGAGAACATAATATTTTTTGTAAAAGTATAATTTGACAATGTGAATCGCATTGAAATCGAAAGGATCCCAAGAGATTCATGGGAGAGCTTCCAGTAAAATCCATAAAATGTAGGTCATCCAAAAGAAGCAGAGCTGCAGAAGTTCATAATTTATCAGAAAAGGTCGTTTCTCTTTTGCAAAATACATTAAAACTATGTGGATGTTTGATTATCTTCCACTTTATTGACTTTGTGTTGCTTTTTTATGAGTATAATTTTAGCAGAGGAGGAGAAGCAAGATCAATGAGAAAATGAAGGCATTGCAAAATCTGATTCCCAATTCCAACAAGGTAGGAACATACATAACAAATCTGATCCTCAATCTGGTTTGATTGCTTGGGTCTTATTTTGAATTCTTCTTAAATTGCCAGACTGATAAGGCATCGATGCTGAAGGAAGCAATCGAATATCTCAAGCAGCTTCAACTTCAAGTGCAGGTTTGTGGGCTTTTTTTTAGATTAAGCTATTTCCTATTCATTGATATAACTTTTTGAAAACTTTCATAGACAATCTCCATATGTTAATAACTGAAAATAAATAAATATGCATTCCTTACCTTAGTCTCCAGCATGTTTCCTTTGTTTTCGAAAACTCTACTAAGCGGCGGACGTCCTAACCTTTTGATTGAAAATGAAATTACTGAAATTTGTCTATGGGATTTCATATTTTTAAGGTCATCACCCACTTCTTTCCAGATTGGCGTTTAACATTAAAATCCAAAATAATTTAAAGCACAGTTCAAATAGCAAAAGAAGTGTAAAAACTGCATTAGAACTTTCTATATTCTACATGTTAATCTCTCAATTTTGCAGAAAAGATTCTGACTAAATTCCAATGTGGTCCTTATTGTCCAGATGTTAAGCTTCCGAAATGGGTTGAGATTGCCAAGGGCTGGAGCCGAACAACTTCCTAATACGATAATAGACCCTGGGGAGATAAGAGAGCCTCTTCATTTGGCAATGCCAGATAAATCTCAAATGGACCAAGATAGACCAACCAATACTTTGTTTAATCTACCCATCGCATGCGCAAACTTTACTGATCTGCTCTGCCCGCTTGTAGATGGATCCAATTCCGAGGTATCTCCTGGGATCGACCATTCAACCAAAGTTCATGCAGGACCCTTTTACCAGCACCCCTTTGCCAGGGTAACGTTCTGACATCATTTATAATGCAATTGGAGAAAGTGGAATATTGTTAGACACTCTATATGCTTCTAATTTGTAGGGAAACTGAGAAGATAAAAGTCCATTAGGTAAGTTTTATGGTTCTCTAACATTCTAAACTCCACCAATTATTTTTTTCTGATATTTTTCATATTTGTAATTTTAGTTTTGAAATGCATCAGATTTGAGTGAAATAGTCCTAGCATATGTTCATGAGAACGATTTTTTAGAACAAGGTTTAGGCTCTTCTACTTGAAGCCATGCGTGGGCCTCCTGACTAAGATGATGTAATTTCCGTATTTCATGCTTGAAATGGGTTTCCGTGGGTGCCCTGACTGCATTCCACATCACATCTCTATATGTTCTGCCCTGAAAATAATTTTTGAAACTCGCGTACATATGCTAGAGGCAGAAGCGATGTTCAGCATGTTCGAATTGCTCTCGATCAGCTCTCTGCAACTCCTGATATTTGCACGAAAAACAGTGTCAATAAAACAATATTACTACTACAACGCCCCAAAATTTGAAATAAAATATAAAAATGCATTATACTTTTTGTCGATCTGAAACAAGTGTCCAACCGCGACCCAATTCAGTGTTTAGGTCTTGCTTTAATATTTGCAAAAACCATGTCCATGAGTCCGCACACTCAGATTTGACATTGGCAACACTAATATGATATACTCCATCGTTGCCATCAATACTGATGGCTGTGAGTAATTGGTCGGCACATGACCCCTTCAGATGACAGTCATCCAAGCATATAATGGGTTTCCTGCACTCCAGCAACCCGATTTTGTAAACAGCCATGCACATATACAATCTTTGGAATTCCAAAGAATTAGGGCCCACTGGGTTCTCATCAATTTTTACTGTGCTGCCCGAATTTGATCTGAATATTTTGGCTGCGTACGACTATAGTTGCCTGTACTGTTCGTCGCACTTCCCTTCATTGAAGGTTCGAGCTATGCTTCTTGCTCTTGTGGAAAGACTAGGTGAAATGTCGATAGTGAAGTCCTTCCTCACTGTCGCGATAATAGAAAGGATGTACCAGGTAAGGTGACTTTTGAACCTGTCCAGGTAATGCTTCACCACCCATTTTGCTGAAGCATGTCAATTCTCAACTTTACTCGAACAACTGTGAGAGTCGATCAAAGTCTTTATTTGAAACGTATGCTCGTCTTGCATTCTCGAAGCATGCAGTCGCCACCCACATCCATTTTCACACTCAGCCATCAGTCGCCTCTTTTTACTTATAGTGAATTTTATACCATAACCGTTTTCTAAAGAATATTTTCGTATTTTTTCTTTAATTTCTTTTAAAGAACCATATTTTCTAACTAAAAAAGCTCATACATATTTGTTCTCTTAACAGTCTACTTTATGCATCCTCGTCATCCGAGTCGACCGGTGTTCGAAGCTCATCGTCTAGCGTTTTGGAGGTCGAATACGCAAATAATTCTTCATTTTCATCTGTGTGATCGAATGGTCGTAGATCACCATATGCAAGCGTGCCGTCCGAATACCAATCCATTTCGGCACCACCAGTTGATCTCTCATCTAAATCAATCGATCTACTTGAATCCGAATTCATCGTCGTTGCTAATATAAAGAAAAATGTTAAAATATACAAATATTAAAATAAATTAATAAAGTAAAATATCCATATTTATAGAATTTAGATAAAAACAACAAAATTTTTTACGTAAAATGTCATAATAACAAAAATCATAAGTTAATTAAAATAAAAAAATAACTAATATATAGAAATTTTTTATAATATTCTTACGTCAATACAATAAAAAACTACAAAAATAAAGATTATATAATTGATAAAAATGAAATAAAACATAAAAAACATTTAAAACAAAATTAATTAAATCAAAAAATTATGTCGTTGAAAGTACTGATTAGGATAATTCCTAGTAAAGATTGCTCTTGACAATCTCGTTAAACAAAATTTCCTTTCCAAATAAGTTCCAGGAAAGACTGGAGGGTCACTAATGGTCCACTTAAATTTCAGTCTCCTAGACAGAACTTACTTACACAGTACAATCACACAACTTAATAAGCAGTACGAGAAACGATATCAGATAGTATCCAATTAATTACAGTATGATAGATAAATATGTAATAAAAAAACAAACTGTATTATGAAAGAAAATTACAAATATTTATAAGAGATAGATTAAAACTTAAAATTATATAAAAAAAAACTTATAATTCATACCTCTCTGATTTGCCAATTAACCGAAAGCAATATCACCAGGGGAAGAAAGTATTCGAGGAGAGGAGAGGAGAGGAGATGTGATTTTGGTGTGATTTTGGAAGATGACGGAGGGTGGTTAAATAGGGAGAGAAGGGATGACCGGTCTAACTAGACCGGCCGTCCCTTCCATATGGGACAAAGACCCATGACTACGTCATGGGTCTTGATTCAGTGAGAAGGGACGGTCGGTCTGATCAGACCGGTCCTCCCTTCTAATATTGCCAAACTGCCGTGACGACGTTTAGTGAGAAGGAATGGCCGGTCCAATTAGACCGGCTGTCCCTTCTAAAAGGTCGGCACTTCTATTTGGACCGGCCGTCTCTTCTCACTAAACGAAAAAAAAATTTAGAAGTGATGCCCAGTCCAAGTAAAAGAGTCGTCATCTAGGGGTTGTTTTGCCTATTTTTGATAGTTGAAGGTTTTTCTCGATGAATAGTAAATTTTTAAGTTTTTTTTTTTTAACCAATAGTTGAGGTTTAAAATAAAAAACCCTTGTTAAAAATAAGACATGCCAGGATGAAATTACATATATTGATATTGCACATGCATAAAATAGCATGGTGTGATTTTGAAATCACACATCCTAGTGTTTGGACAAATGGATATACATTCGGGTAAACCCTAGAATCCAATGTGCATACTTAAGTTGTTCTATAACGTCTGTAGAATCTGGTCGTAAAAAGGAATCAGCTAAATGACTCCCTAAATCTGATAAGGAAAACTATGCAGGGGTGCTATAGTCTAATCATAGAAAGCTCGGAAAGTTGTATGTTGTGTGATTATTTACAAATAATGTTTGGAGCATGTTTACATTAACTAGTACAAATGAACAATAATATGGAGAGTAAATTAATTAAAATGGAAATCTATATGGATTGAACATGACAATGGCAAATGGTATGTGTTTATACATGTAACCACATTTCACGTACAGGATTACCTATGAAATGCTTTGCAGGTCTCATGGAATGTATTTGAGTGTAGTTTAGTAATTGTCTTGTATGATAATTAATTATTGCGCTTGTTTTGAAATTAAAACAAGACAGTAAAATAATAGTAGAAATTAAATCTCAAAATGTGAAAGATTTATTAATTAAATTTTGTTATCCAATTAGTACAATAATCTATATAAGAAATTAATAAATTAAGAAAATATTGAATTAGCATTGTTCATATAGAATGTAGCTGACATCTTACGATTTGTATAATGGGGTGGATCGTCAAAATTGGACATTATTTGCTTGGTCAACAAGACCCATTATAGATAGGTTTGTTCTCACAAAAAAGTCTGAACCCAAGGTCAATCCGAGTTCAACCCTCTTTTATTTTTATCTTTTGAATCTATTGCTGAAACTTATATTTTTTAAGTGTGTAATATTAATAGTGAGGACTATTTAGTGAGGAAGAGAGAGCCACATAAGGGGAGAACATAAAGTGCTTGGTCACCTCATTTGGTGAAGGAATTTCACTTAGTGCCAAAAAGCTCTTAGTAGCATTCTTTATAACTTAGAGATACACTTCGATTTTTCAGAAACAATATCGGAAGGAACATTGTGCAAACGACCGATATTTTTCACAAAAAACCAACTCAACTTAGACACAAAGTTTTTTTTTCCTAGGATATTAGAATTTTGCGAACAATCAATTGATCATCAACAACCTAACATCATCACATCGTCGCACAATCCTAGTAATCCCATAACTAGATCCATAATAATCAAATATAATTCCCACTCTAGAATAAGTAGGATTTTAATAATCTAGCAGTCTCACTCACATGTCAAAAGTTTAGCCACATAATAGGTCCTTCATGTTTCTTCATTCTAGTACACTTTTACTTACAATTTAAATTATAATAAATTTTGGTGCAATCTAGATGAATAACAAATCTTAATTGATAATTTTTGACAACACAAAAACACCATTTTATACGTCATTTTATATGAGAACACATCTGAAAATAAGTTTATAAATATTTACTAACCTTATACGGTGTAGTTGATTAATCATTCATACGAGGCTGAGTTAGGCAGACCCCTCTCTCAAAATTCTTCCTCAGTTTCATTCCCCTTCTCCCCGCTGTGGAGAAGTGGTTTCTCAAACCTAGAACTTGCTACCAATAAGGGATGTCTTGCCATAAAATTGGTAACCACACCACTCTTTTAAAATATTAGATAATTTCTTAGTGTTTAATTAAAAAAAATATTATCTTCAACGTGTAAAGTGGTGCTTATCACAGTCGCCCTCAACCAAATTGAGTGTCCACGATATAGCCGTTAAAGACATCAAAGACGCTATTGGGTTTTGCAAATTAAGTTATGAGCTACTACTCGGTCGTTTGCACTTTTTAACCGAGCCTACACATCAAAATTTAATTTAAATTTTTTTTCTCTGAATAAGACTTCTACAAGATCCTCTGGTGTTCGTTGTGGACGTTCGTGTCATGACCAAGAGATCGGTCTAGAAAGAAATGTCGAGTCGAGCTTGCCCGATCCTCGGAGGGGACTCGATTGCCCAGCCCAGCTAGGCTTATAGTGGAGGACTTGAACTTCGTTTGAGCCTTGGCCCACAAAAATAAAAAAGTGTAAAACTAAATTAATCCAAAGAAGTGCTATGCATGAATAAAAGTATCAAACACCCAATAATATATACAAGTTAGAAAAAGAAAGAAATAAATAAACAAATAATTTCTTACCGAGGAAAAAGGTTAACGCTTGAAAGATAAAGAGGAGAACAAAAGTGAAATTACCCCTCAATGAACAACTTCATCATCAACCTTTACAATCCTAATATGAAAAAACAGGGTCTTTTGAGGTGAGCGACTAACTCATAGGGAACCCTATATCACACTCAAATGCATATAAAAATCAGTTTTATCTTTTTTATCTTAAAAATCATGATGCAACACGAAAAAGGAAGGAACTCTCTTGGTGCGCAAATGCTTGGCTTTGCCAAAAATACCTCCTCTTTTGTAATTGTTGAAATGATGGTTTAAATTGTAACTCCCTTGAATGATTTTTGGACGACAATAACTTCAACATGTGGCAAGGGAAACCTCCAAGAATCGTGGCTCCAAAGTAAAAGGAAAGTAGTTATAGATGGAAAGACACAACTTGGTCTAAATAGACACTATGGAGATGTTTATTGACTACTATGACTACTCTTTTCTTCAAGTAAAACTCCAATTTTGTTTGTGCAATAGTTTGTTGTTCTTTTGCTGAAAGGATTCACTATTTAAACAATGCAATGAGAAAAGAACAATAATAGGAACACTTGATTCAAACTAACAACAATCAAGTGCAATGCAATGAGAAAAGAACAATAATAGGAACACTTGATTCAAACTAACAACAATCAAGTGCAATTTTTGCACAATCACTCGCGGATGTACAAATCCAAAGAGATAGTGTTTGTAAATGGATACTCCAATCAACAAGAAAATGTATTCAAGGTTCAAAAAGTGGCTACCAAAGATCCTAAGAGGAGAATAAACCTCCAAAAATAAAACCTAGGACCCTAAGCAACCAATAACCAACATACAATTGAAACAAGTAGAAAATAAATGCAATGAATAATAGAATCCTCGGCCAACATGGATATGCCAGGAATTGTAACTACAAAAGGGCAACAAATAAAAAGAATGCCTAACAAATACTAATAAAAGAGCTTTAAGTCCAATTATACTAATTAAAAGAAATACAAAAACATGTTCATGCCATGATAAACAAAGGACAACTGCTTAAGTGGTCGCGTCAAGCCCTCCTCCATTCGCTTCCTCAATGGACCTCCACTTGAGCGCATGTGTGGGTTTTTCTTTGTCACTTGCTAAAGGAGTGTTCGCCAAGGCTTCATGGAAGTCTTTACCTGCAAAATAAAGTAAACTAAATATGTTAAAGAGGTGTTTTGCCCACACCCTTGTAACAGCTCCTTGAGGCACATCAAATCATGAGACAGTTATGAATAAAAATACAATGCATAGATTGACATTCAAAAATCATTTTCTTCTCATTTCAAACACGGCTCTGCGAGCCATTTATGGCTTATAAATTATCAAATCCTTTATATCATTTTAAAATAAGTTCAACAAGTCATCGGTGGGGTAGGTTCGAAAACATTGCTACATATATAGATACCTATAAATAAACTAAGTCTATACCATTTTATTAAAAAATAGTCATAGTGAAAAAGAATGGTCACTTAAGGACCCCTCCAACATACTATCAGAGAAAGACGATAATTTTAAAGAGTCAGCAGTACTTCATGTTATTAGCTCCCCTTAAGATTGAAAAGTATTTTGATGATGGATGGTTAAATTATCTTATATTAATAGCTCAAATGAAAATTGATTAAAGAGCTTTATTGATTTATTGTGTTATTTGGAAATACTCTTGGTTAAGGGGTATTTGGTTTGTCTAACAAGCGTGTTGAGTTTGTCTTCAACTAAACATAAGACACATAGACCTTAGACGGACAATTTACAAAAAATGTCAAAAGTTCTATTAGTGTTTTAATTGTCAATAATGTCGATCAGTCCACAAGAAGTGTCAATCGCATGAACAAATTAAGCATTTCTAGAGAGCTCTGTAGTGTTGATCGGGTAAACAAAGTGTCAATGAGATTAACACATGCAAAATTTTCAGAGATCTCTGAAGTGTCGACCTAGCCTTAGAGTGTCGACTCTCTCTCACACGACAAAGTTAAGAATGTTAAAAGTGTCGACTACTAAAACAAAGTGTCAATAGTGCAGTCTTTCAAAGTAGCGACCTAGTTGTTGAACGACTTCAAAATAACAATCAACGTCACCAAAGTGTTGACCAGTCAAATTGAAGTGTCCACCAAACTATCTGCTTTTTAAAGACCTCTATAAATAGAAGACTGAAGCTTCATGCATAAATACCCAACTTCAGAATAGTGTCGAAGTGCTGCCAAATTTCTTGTGATCCCAAGTCTTCAACACATCTTGCACCTCTTCTAATCCCTCTCTTGAGATTAATATTAGAGAGTGATAAGTGTGTATTTTGCACACTTATTCGTGCTTTTCATTCTTGTTTCGATTAGTTTTTCCTTGAACGTTTGAATTTATTTGATGTTGTTAGTGAGATTGTGCAGATGAGTTGAATTTTAACAGGTAACGGTGGATTCGGCTCGAAATAGAAAACAAAGAAAGTAGAGTAGAAAGAGCCGATCACGATCGATCGTGATCATACCGCGATCGATCGTGATGTACAAAATAAATAAAGACAAACTCCAGAGGCGGCCCGATCGGTTGGGCGTTGCACCATGACCAATCGTGATCCGGGAAGTTTCGTTCAAAGAATCCAGAGACGGCCCGATAGATCGGGCGTGGCACCACGATTTTAACCATGCAACAACAATATCGTGAAAAGACCTTAACCATGCAACAACCATATCTTGAAAAGACCTTTTTATCTTATATGGCCACTTTCAATGTTCATCACGGCTTTTCTGCACAATCCACTCCTCCTTTCCCATGTATCCGGATCGTCTATCTCAGCCATACGATGTAACACCCGAGGATTTTTCCTCAACGTGTGTTGCTCTAGATTTAATTAATTTATGTTATGTTAGTTATTGGGTTAATTAATTATGCGTGAGAGTTTCAGTGGAGGAGTTAGACCGAGGGTTCGATATGGCTGATTATACGGGAGGGTAAAACGGTAATTAGCTAGTTTAAATTAAAGAAATAGTTTTAGTTTTATTATTATAATTTATTATTAAAAAAAATAAAATAAAACAACAGAATAGCCGAAGCTATTCTGTTGTTCGAGTCGGGCAGCGAGGAGCAGAGGAGAACGGAGACGAGGGAGACGAGCGACGTTCGACGGTGACCTGTTCACCGTCGATTTCCGATGTTTTCCTGCCAGACGACGGCGACGAGCGGTTTCCAGTTGTCTTCGCGCATGAATCGACAGGTTAGACCCGATTTGTGCCCTGTTTCGATTCTGTTTTTGGCCGTGAGTGACAACCAGAGTTGGCTCCGATCACCGGCGGTTTTTGGTTGTTTCCGGCGTGGGTTTGCCGACCCTTGGTCCGGTTTTCATCGCCTGGCTGTGATGAGCCCCGTTTGGGCGAAAAAACAATGAAACCCGATTTGGGGCATTTCGGTTTTGGTGTGTGTAGCTCAGGATTTTGGTTAGATTATTCAAATTGAAGGTGTGGGTGGTCGATTGGTGGGGTATTGGGTGGAATTTGATGGAAAATCGGAAAAGGGGAATTTTCCGGTTAGGGGCAGATTCGGGTTTTTGCTATTTTGACCTAGCTAGGGTCGTTTATTTTAAAATTCCTTTTGGCAGGTTAAAATAGGTTGTTAGAGGAGTACGTGGCCGCTGGAATCGTTCGATTCCGATAGCCGACGCAAAAGTTACGCTCGTTTGAAGTTTCGGGTCGGTTTTTACCGAACCCAAATTAGTGGTCCGTTTAGTTAGGTTTTAGTTGGATTAGATTAGAAATAGTAGTTTGAGAGTAATTGGTGAATGTAAGCTTAAGTTTAATGAAGTTTGGATATTTGTCGTAGGTCGAGCCATAGGTGGACAAGTAACCAAGTATCCTCAGTGAGCTAGGACGCCAGGTAAGTAGAGGACGTTTGTGTTTTGCCTTCGAGCCTACACCACGGAACGGTAGTTTTGTTGTTTGTTGTTTGGTTGTCTTCTTTGTTGGTTGAGCATTGTTGGTTGATTACTTTGCTTTGTTTTGGTCTGGTTAAGTATTTGTGCGACTTGCATCATAGTGTGAAATGCATCGTAGTTTATAGCCTCGGGGGATGTTTGTTTGTTTGGTGTCATATTGTTGACTTGCGTTGTTGTGTTGTGTTGCATTGTTTGACCGTGTTGTGTGGTGCATTGTAGTTTTATAGCCTCGGGAATGAGTTGTGAGCACGTGTTTGAGGTGTGAGCATTAAAGGCAAATAGGCAGTGAGAAATGCAAAGTGGTTCTGAGTAAAGTTGCTTCGCCGGGGAGTAGTGCTCGTGGAGCACCTCAGGAAGGTCTCTACAAGGGATGCATTGCACTGAATAGTGATAGCGTGTAGGGCCGCCTCGCCGGGGAGTAGTGCTCGTGGAGCACCTCGGGAGGGTCTCTACAAGCGATGTGTGTGGGTTGTGAGCAGTGGGATCGAGTAGGGCTGCCTCGCCGGGGAGTAGTGCTCGTGGAGCACCTCGGGAGGGTCTCTACAAGAGTTGTGTTGTGACAGTGTTAGCAAGTAGAGTTGCTTCCCCGGGGAGTAGTGTTCGTGGAACACCTCGGGAGGGTCTCTACAAGAGCTGTGTTGTGATAGTGATATCGAATAGAGCTGCCTTGCCGGGGAGTAGTGCTCGTGGAGCACCTCGGGAGGGTCTCTATGAGATTGAGCCGTGATATTGATTAGGGTTGCTTCGCCGGGGAGTAGTGCTAGTGGAGCACCTCGGGAGGGTCTCTATGCTCGTGGAGCACCTCGGGAGGGTCTCTATGAGATTGAGCCGTGATATTGATTAGGGTTGCTTCGCCGGGGAGTAGTGCTCGTGGAGCACCTCGGGAGGGTCTCTATGAGATTGAGCCGTGATATTGATTAGGGTTGCTTCGCCGGGGAGTAGTGCTCGTGGAGCACCTCGGGAGGGTCTCTATGAGATTGAGCCGTGATATTGATTAGGGTTGCTTCGCCGGGGAGTAGTGCTCGTGGAGCACCTCGGGAGGGTCTCTATGAGATTGAGCCGTGATATTGATTAGGGTTGCTTCGCCGGGGAGTAGTGCTCGTGGAGCACCTCGGGAGGGTCTCTATGAGATTGAGCCGTGATATTGATTAGGGTTGCTTCGCCGGGGAGTAGTGCTCGTGGAGCACCTCGGGAGGGTCTCTATGAGATTGAGCCGTGATATTGATTAGGGTTGCTTCGCCGGGGAGTAGTGCTCGTGGAGCACCTCGGGAGGGTCTCTATGAGATTGCTATGAAGATGCGCGGGTAAAGATTAGTAACTTGTGAAATGAATCGAACAACAGAAAGTGTGTGACTGCATGTGTTAGGGTTACGTGTGAGAGTTGTTGTTGTGTCGTATTGTGCTCGTGGAGCACCTCGGGAGGGTCTCTATGAGATTGAGCCGTGATATTGATTAGGGTTGCTTCGCCGGGGAGTAGTGCTCGTGGAGCACCTCGGGAGGGTCTCTATGAGATTGAGCCGTGATATTGATTAGGGTTGCTTCGCCGGGGAGTAGTGCTCGTGGAGCACCTCGGGAGGGTCTCTATGAGATTGAGCCGTGATATTGATTAGGGTTGCTTCGCCGGGGAGTAGTGCTCGTGGAGCACCTCGGGAGGGTCTCTATGAGATTGAGCCGTGATATTGATTAGGGTTGCTTCGCCGGGGAGTAGTGCTCGTGGAGCACCTCGGGAGGGTCTCTATGAGATTGAGCCGTGATATTGATTAGGGTTGCTTCGCCGGGGAGTAGTGCTCGTGGAGCACCTCGGGAGGGTCTCTATGAGATTGAGCCGTGATATTGATTAGGGTTGCTTCGCCGGGGAGTAGTGCTCGTGGAGCACCTCGGGAGGGTCTCTATGAGATTGCAGGCAGTTGTTGGGGCACCTCGACCATGGTCTTCGGGGGATGAGGGGCTTTATATTTTAATAGTTTATTTTAGATGTCTATTGGTAGAAATGGTGGGAATGCTTAACTAATTGTATTTATTGTATATAGTTAAGTTAAGGGTGATGTGTCGCCCTATATTGAGGATTTTCTTCACTTAGAGATGTTAGTATTATAAATTTCCTCTTTACTGTTACTTAGAGATTTCGTACACTAGATAGTTGAGTAGATAGTTGAGTAAGAATAATCTGGATCTGGTTGTGGAGATTCGTTTGCAGGTATCTAGCATTTTGGAGGCGCCATTTTCAGGCGTTACTTTGCCGAAATTTTCGGGAAAGACGCCGTGGTGCTGAAAGGTTAGGGGTCAGGGAATTTGTGAGTCTAAGCAGTTAGGTATGACGTAAGAGAGTTTCGAGAGACTTGGCTTTAGGAGAGCTTAGGGAGATTTTGTTTTAAATTCCACTGTGTCAGTTTCCTTTTATGTTTGGAAGTTTTAAATTATGTTTTAACGTGAGATTGGTTAGCAAAGTAGCGCTTCGAGCCAGGGTGGGTTCGGGGGCGTTACATACGACCCTCCACAAGAGGGTGACGATGACGATATTTCCGACTCACTTTCCGACTCTTTATGAGGTACGCTGCTTCACCCTCATCTTTCCATTTTTGTTATAATTTTGAACACATTGCGGACAATGTAGATTTTAAGTTTGGGGGTGTTGGGGTGAGTTTTTAGCGTACCTTTTGTTTAGCCAAAACTTGTTGTGGTCTTATTGTCTGGATTGTTGATTTGATGTGCCAATGACTGAATTTGTGATTTCATGTATGCCTTTGCTTCCTGGATAACTCTGAGTATTTAGAACTTGTGATAATTGCACTAACTCTGGTTTATTTTGAGATTCTCATCTTATTGCGCACGTGTTCATTTTCTTTTGACTTAATTTGTTAGTCTTAGCTCATGTAGTCTATAGAGAGTGAACCAAACACAGTGAGGGAGCGATTGAGTTCAAATACTGTAAGGGAGAGCACCTCCAGTTAAAGTAGTGAGAGACAGTGAGATATAAATTCTTCTTAGTTTTGCCCTGCATCCGCGAAAGCGAAATTTGGTTTAGCACGATGAAAGAATGACTTAGGCTATTGTTTGAATCGTTTGAGCCTTTTTGAACACACCATTTCTGTGTCTGTTATTCACACCCATAGTCACCTCATTGAGCCTATGATTGACCATTTCATTTGTTACCATTATTTGAGCCTACCTTAAAACTATTTTACCTATCTGATCCAAAGAGCACTGGGTTATTATTGTTGGTCGAGGGAGAATAGGAGAAATGATGACGAGGTCTAACAAGAACTCATTTGTCTTATGATTCATGGTTATTGTTTTATGTTGTCATTTCTTTATTCTTGTTGTTGTAAAGAAAAAGAAAGATGTCAAAGACGCCTAAAAAAAAAGAAAAAAAAAAGAGAAAAACAAAAGTTGCACAAGATTGATTGTTAGTTTTCAATTCTGTTTATGTTGTTTAAATTGTAGTGAAATAATGACAAAGGAGTTAAAATGGGTAACTGTGAGTGAAATAAGTTTGGGGGTGAAAGAGAAAAAAATGAAGTGTGAGCAAATCTCATTGAGCGAGAAAGGGTTGCAGAAAATGTTGAGTGGTTGAGATACAGAAGGATGAATAGTGCTCTCTAATTAGCCTGTGATTTCTAAAAAATTCATACCTTTTAACCTGGCCAAACGTTACAAGCCGAATGAAAGTCCTATCGACTTTTGTTTTGTTTTACTGATTTCCGTTACTAGTGAATAATGGGCAAGCTGGAGAACGATCAGAGTGATTGGAGTGTTCTTAAGAGTGTATGCCTTTACCTTATACACTTGTGCTAATCTATCAAATTAAGAAAACTTGGACATGAACACGCATTCACGCACGAGGAAATCTCAATAAGCTAGCGTTGATGTTTTATTACAAGTTACTAATTGCAAAGAGTGTGTCTAAGATGCTTTGGTATAATTGTGTCACACTAAGACGAATTATTGCATATTGCAATCTAGATTGTTTGATCATGATGTTTTGGCTAATCTTTTTTATTGAGGATGGGGATATATATAATGACTTTAATTGTGTTGATTTCTTTTCGATTGAGGACACGCTTTCGTTCAAGTTTGGGGGTGTGATAAGTGTGTATTTTGCACACTTATTCGTGCTTTTCATTCTTGTTTCGATTAGTTTTTCCTTGAGCGTTTGAATTTATTTGATGTTGTTCGTGAAATTGTGCAGATGAGTTGAATTTTAACAGGTAACGGTGGATTCGGCTCGAAATAGAAAACAAAGGAAGTAGAGTAGAAAGAGCCGATCACGATCGATCGTGATCATACCGCGATCGATCGTGATGTACAAAATAAATAAAGACAAACTCCAGAGGCGGCCCGATCGGTCGGGCGTTGCACCATGACCGATCGTGATCCGGGAAGTTTCGTTCAAAGAATCCAGAGACGGCCTGATCGATTGGGCATTGCACCACGATCGATCGTGATCCGAGAAAAATTCAATCCAAAGATTACAGAGAAGGCCCGATTGATCAGGCACTGACCACGACCGATCGTGATCAGCAAAAGCTTCGTTCCTGAGCGTCAACGTGATCGCGATCGATCGTGGTCATACCGCGATCGATCGGGAATGCGGGGATTATTAAAATTCAATTTTTTAATTTTTTGATCGGGTTGATCTTGGCCGTTGATTGATGGACCGCGGCCCTAATTCGAGCAAAGATAAAAGTCTGACGAGGAAGCAAGAAAAAGAGAGAGCGGAACGGAGAGAAAAACCATACGAAGACATCGGAGGATGGATCGAAGCAAGCGGAAACGAACGAAGGAACTCGGCATAAATTTCTAGTTTTTCTTCTCCTCTTTTCCTTAAGCATGAACTATTTTATTTTCTCTGTAGTTTACTTTGATTTGATCATGAACTAAGTTTTCTATTCTAGGGTTTCGACGTAACGTTGTTATGAATACTTATTTTTCTTAATTCAAGTTTTTAATTTTCTATTTCTTTTCTGTGTTGAGTAATCTATTTTGAACTTAATACTTAGGTTTGCTTGATCACCAAAACTAAGAATTTTAGGGTTAATTCGGGATGCAAGAGCGGAGAATTTAACCGTGCATTGAATATCTTATCTTAAAAAGGACCCTAGACTAGAGATAGTTAGGGCATTTAAGTGGTAATTCAATTTCTTGCTCATAACGTATTCAATTGATTGTAGGGTTAGAGACCGAGAGGTAATAACACATCAATTGAGTAAATTATTAATACTCGAGAGAGTTTAATAAACAACATAGTGAAATAACCATCAACACGAAGGAATAGAAATTAATTACTTGAATTAGGATTACTAAATAGGATTAGCTAAGTGAAATCGGAACCCTGGAATTATTCTCATCATATAATCTTAACTTTTTACTTTCAAATCTGTTATTTAAATTGTTTGATTTATTTTATTTGAATTATTTTAGTTTAAAATCAAAAATCATCACACCTATTGTTTTTCAAATTGAGCTAATAATTAGATACTCAATACTTAACCTAATTATTCCTCATGGGACCGACACTCGTGCTTGCACACATTTTACTACTGTTGCGATACGTGCACTTGCGTGTAGTTTTTTGCAACAGAAAGTGTGTAAGAATTGTTCTTTTATAGTGCGCATATTCATATTTCATTTTGTAATCGAGTGAAGGGTGACGCCCCGAGAAAGAGTCTTATAAGACTTTAATTGACGCTCGGAAGATCAATCTAGTGAACTCAAAAAGTTGAGATTGGAAAGAATCTTCAAGGAGAACCCTTGAAGCACGACGTAGGCAAGGTTGGCCGAACTATGTTAACAAATTAGTTGCATCTCTCTTTCCTTCACTCTTTAATTATTATTTGCTATTAGTCTTTATCTAATTATTTAATCATCTTGCTTTAGGAAATCACGATATTTGAGCTTGCACGAATTTGATAGCTAATCGCAAAAAGTTTTAAATAACCTAATTCACCCCTCTTAAGTTATTTTTGGTCCTACACATGTTACGTGCAACAGAATTGATGTGTGCAAGTTGGTTGATAAAAGTTGCTAAACGCTACAACTTTTATATTTTCAACATCTTCCTTAAAAAAAAAAAGAACGTCAACGAACAATCTTGAGAGTTTGTATAATCTTATTGAAAATATTCACCAACAAATTGATGAGAAGATTATATGAAACAAGGAAGAGAGAACTATACTCACAAACGTTCACAATTCGAAAACACAATCGCAAGTAAAAGAAATAAATAAGAGTTGGGGCAACCAAGAGCACAATCTTTGCCATGGTAAGAAGAAGAAATTTAGTCAAAAGAGTCCAATTTTATTGATGCCTTGGTGATGTTTAAATACACTAATTAAACATGGTTCTACTAGAAAAAGAAAAATTGAAAAATAATAAAAACAAAATGATTCTTTAGATCTGAAACTAATCTAAGAATAACTAATTTTTAAAAAGAACAGATAAGATAAAAAGATCTTTTCAAGATATGGTTGTTGCATGGTTAAAATCTTCTATATCCTTGGATCACGTCACATCTTGAAAACCCAACATCCCATATTTAGGTTGAATTCTCGTGGCTCATCGCCTCGCCTTCTATCTTCCATGTGAGAACATGTTTGAGCCTTTCTTAATCTTTCATGTTTGTGTCTTTATCCAACTCGTCTTGAATGTCAGTTTCAGCAAAATAACATTCTAGATAATTGTTAGAAATCCGTCGGGTTTAAGATCTAGTTGTAACGACCCGGGGAGGATCGCCACGAAATCCTTGACTTTACATAAAACTTTAACTCATATTTGAACTCTTTTCTCCTTCTCTTTTTTTTTCTTTAATAACAGTATACCTGACAGGCTTAAAGACTTCAACTTAATGGATGGAAAATTAGTCCCTCGTACATGCTTCCAATCGACGTACAAGTTGCATGGATCTGCATGCAACAACCAATAGACATTGCGTCATCCGGATGGCACGTGCACCCCACATGACTCATTTAACCACCTATCGGCAGATGCGAACACTCGCATCGACCGACGATCACGTGCATCTCGTGTGACCAATTTAAAAACATCTATCAATGGCTTACAAGCTCTATATCATCCGATCACTAAACGACAAATTATTACTTACATCATCCAGTGAGGAAATATACTTCATCTTCCGGTGAAATAGGAAAACATCATCCGATGGACATGTGCTCCCCACGTGCATAATTAAAACATGACCCGGACACTAAACGACAAGAAAACCCTCACATCGTCCGATGGCTAAACACTCTACGTCTGCCGATCGCTAGACGACAAAATAGCACTTCCATCATCCGATGGCTTAAACACTACATCTGCCGATCGCTAGACGACAAAATAACACTTTCATCATCCGATGGCTTAAACACTACATCTGCCGATCGCTAGACGACAAAATAATACTTTCATCATCCGATGGCTAACACTCTACATCTGCCGATCGCTAGACGACAAAATAATACTTTCATCATCCGATGGCTAACACTCTACATCTGTCGATGAAGAACATACTACATCTTCCGGTGACGTCATCCGAAAGACTCAATCGTTCGATTCCTATCATTTGATATCTACCGATGACGTCAACCGGATGAATGCCTCATCCAGCTTCTATCTTACGGCAGTAAGACACTATAATCATCAAACAACCTCATCCAACAGAGAATACTACAACTCACCCAAACCTTAACCTGGGAATTATAAACTCTAATGAGTGAAAACCATATCTCATATAAGATACACATAGCGGAAGGCTTAAGCTAAACAGACAATTCAATAATCCTTAAAATCGTTAACAGACTCTGAGGTCAAACCATTCAAAATCCGAATCTCATTGTTATAAGAAAACTCTATTCTACTTAGTCATCTGTTTATCATAAACTTCTCTGACTTACTAAGGGTATAACCAGAGAACTTGATCGCCTATCCAGCCTCCACTGTCACACTGAGCATCCTCCAGCAACCAAGCTTAGACATCTTCATTGACATTGAGTTCCTCACCTGAAAACTCGTCACCTACATCATAAGGTTTAAACTATAAGCCTAATGCTTAGTAAGAAATGCAACACTACATGGATGCATGAATGCATAATTTGGGAAAATCACATGCTCATAAGTCTTTTCTTCTTCATGTCTTTGCTCGTAATCATCATTCATAGTCATTGATCATATTCATCATTCATAATCATTGATTATATTCATCATTCATAGTCATTGATCATATTCATTATTCATAATCATTGATCATATTCATCATTCATAGTCTTTGTTCATATTCTTTATTTAGGTTGTGTGGATCAAGAGAGGATTTGTGCCCGTAAAGGGGGTTCGACAGTGAGTTTGATCTTGTTCCCTACTGCGGGTCGTATTCATATGTCCTTCTTTGGACTGTGATATACGCCGAACCGCCCCCAACCCTCACTTAATCCACGTTGCATAAATCTTATACATATACATATATACGTACATATCTTGTTCATGGAAATCATGCGTTAAAACATTTTCTTATGCTTGATAAACATTCGTGATGCATGGACATGAAAACTTTTAACTCATCAAACTATGACAAGGATCATACCAGAGCAGACAAGCTCATAATCATAAGGTAAACATTAGACATCTCAACCTAGTACTCCCACGATATAGGGCTCTATTAGCCGGAAATCTTAATACATTCACTTACCTGGTCTCCTTAGCACTTGAGCTCCCTTCTCTTCAAACTTCTTCACCTAAACATTTACATTGCAGTAGTTAAAACAAAATCCTAATAGTTCTAATCTCGAGTTATCCTAAGATCTAATAGCTAAGAGTCCTTCCCGAGTTCTTAGTTTAATACTCAATGTAACCCGAAATCCCAAAATCAAAACAGACGGATTCGATAATGATAACTCAGGGTTGGTTGTTTTAAATGTCCAGAATCGATTCGGAATGACATTACCAATCTCGGGTTTCAAAATGTTCTTATTAATATTCGGCCATTGAAGAATCCAATCTTCAATACAGAGCTGGAAAACTAGGCTAATAAACTAACAGATAACCACATTGTTAAACCCGTACCTCGAGCACAAAGTAGCCGAGAAACAGCAAGGAAACCGATCGCCGAAGGAGGGATTTCTAGCTGACAGAGAGCGAGAGCTTGGGAGAGAAGAAATCGCCGGAAGTTGGGGATGTCGGCTACAGTGGTTTAAATGAGGTTTTAATCCTTTCATTTTTCTTTAAATACTGGTCTCAATCCTCCAATATTACAACTTTTCCACTCAACCTAGTTTAGATCCACATGTAATTAATTAAGCTTGGCATAAATCCTAAACTACGAAGATTAAATATTTATGACCGTTAATACAGTTAAGAAAATCACCTGGCCGTTAACTCGGGTGTTACATCCACCCCTCCTTAAACAAAATTTTCGTCCCCGAAAATTGATCAAACAAACAACTCTGGATACTTGTCTAACATGTCCTGTCGTCGCTCCGACGTGGCTTCATCTATGCCATGATGCTTCCATAAAACTTTGACCAACAGAATCTCTTTATTCCTCAGAGTCTTAACTGCAGATTCCAATATCTGCACTGACTTCTCTTCATATGTTAGTGTCGGCTCAATCTCAAAATCCACTGGTTTAACAACTTGTGTAGGGTCCCGTATACATTTCCTTAACATTGATACGTGGAAAACATTATGAACTTTATCCAATGATGGAGGCAACTGCAGTCTGTAAGCTGTACTACCGATTCTAGCTATAACAGGGAATGGTCCAATAAATTGTGGATTAAGCTTTCCCCTTCTGCCAAATCTTAGTACTCCTTTAAATGGTGAAACGTTCAGGAAAACTTTATCTCTAACAGCAAATTCAAGATCTCTCCTCCTTTGGTCTGCATAACTTTTCTGTCGACTTTGTGCAGTAATCATCCTCCTCTTAATAGTGGCAATCTTATCTGACATCTGCTGTAACATCTCGGGACCTATGAGTTTTGCTTCACCAACTTCATCCCAATACAGAGATGATCTACATTTCCTACCATACAACGCCTCATAAGGTGCCATACCTATGGTGGACTGGTAACTATTGTTGTAAGAGAACTCAACCAGGGGTAAGTATCTACTCCAAGATGTCTGGAACTCTAGCACACAAGCCCTCAACATATCCTCAAGTATCTAGATAGTCCTTTCTGATTGACCATCTGTCTGCGGGTGGAAAGCAGTGCTGAAAGACAACTTTGTACCAAATGTGCCCTGTAAGCTTTGCCAAAACCTCGAGGTGAATCTAGGATCGCGATCAGAGACAATAGATGCAGGAATTCCATGCAACCTAATAACTTCTTGTACATAAAGATCAGCAAGCTGGTCCATCGAGTAGGTTGTCCTTACAGGTAAGAAATGGGCTGACTTTGTCAATCTATCAATCACAACCCAAATACTATCATGTCCTTTAATTGTCTTAGGTAATCCTACAACGAAATCCATAGCTATGTGTTCCCACTTCCACTCGGGAATAGGTAAAGGCTGAAGGGTACCTCCTGGACGTTGGTGCTCGGCTTTAACCTGTTGGCAAACCAAATATGACTCTACATGCTTAGCAACATCTCTCTTTAAGTTTGGCCACCAATAGAGTAACTTCAGGTCTCGATACATCTTGGTGCTGCTAGGATGTACAGAAAAGGGAGACGAATGCGCCTCAGCAAAGATTAACTTACGTAATCCTTCTTCATTAGGGACATACCATCTATTTCTGAACCTCAGAATCCCATCCTTGGAAAGACTAAACTCGGAGGTGGTGTCCTTCACCTTGTTCATCATACCGTTATTCTCCTCAGATTCCTTCTGTTGTGCCTCATTGATTTTTTCTAAAACTGTTGGTTGAATGGTCAAATCGGCCAGTAAAGTTGATAACTTTGGAACTATCTCCAATTCAAACCTCTGAACTTCTGTCCTCAAGGGTATAGACATAGTTGATACAACGGGTTGCATTATTGTTGACATCCTGGTCAATGCGTCAGCTACAGAGTTAGCCTTACCCGGGTGATACTTGATCTTAAAGTCGTAATCCTTGACAAATTCCAACCAACGCCTCTGCCTCATGTTCAATTCCTTTTGTGTAAAGAGGTACTTCAGACTTTTATGGTCAGAAAACACCTCACATTGCTGTCCATATAAGTAGTGCCTCCATATCTTCAAAGCAAAAACGACAGCGGCTAATTCTAAATCATGGGTAGGGTAGTTCTGTTCGTAACTCTTTAATTGTCTAGAGGCATATGCTACAACTTTGCCTTCTTGCATCAAAACACAGCCCAAACCAACTTTTGATGCATCACAAAATATGCTAAACTTTCCTTCTTCGGTTGGAAGGGTAAATACCGGGGCTGTTGTTAACTTCACCTTCAATGTTTGGAAGCTATTCTCACAAGCTTCGGTCCAAGAATATTTATTGTCCTTCTTTGTCAAATTCGTCAGGGGCTTAGCTATCATAGAAAATCCTTTGATGAACTTTCTGTAATAGCCTGCCAATCCAAGGAAACTGCGGACTTCACTGGCATTCTTTGGTTATGGCCAATCCTTTACTGCCTGAATTTTGGTCGGGTCCACTGATATGTCATTAGCAGAAACTACATGGCCAAGAAAATTAACCTTGTCCAACCAAAACTCACACTTGGACAATTTGGCATAAAGCTGGTGTTCCTTCAATGTTGTCAAAACTATTCTTAAATGCTCTGCATGGTCAGCTTCTGTCCGTGAGTATATCAGGATATCATCTATGAACACAATTACAAATTTGTCCAAATACTCCCGAAACACACGATTCATTAAGTCCATAAAGGCTGCAGGTGCATTGGTCAGTCCAAATGACATGACCAAGAATTCGTAGTGTCCATAACGGGTTCTGAAGGCTGTCTTTGGTATATCTCCTTCCTTAACTTTCAGTTGGTAATAACCTGAACGTAAATCTATTTTTGAAAACACTTTTGCTCCTTGTAATTGGTCAAACAAATCATCAATCCGAGGTAAAGGGTACTTATTCTTGACTGTCAACTTATTTAGCTCCCTATAGTCTATGCACATTCTAAGGGAACCGTCTTTCTTCTTGACAAATAAGACAGGTGCACCCCAAGGAGAACTGCTAGGGCGTATAAACCCTTTGTCTACTAATTCCTGTAGTTGGACTTTTAACTCCTTTAGTTCCACAGGTGCCATACGGTAAGGGTTCTTAGATACAGGTAATGCCTCGGGATATGTATCAATTATAAACTCTATTTCTCTATCAGGTGGCAATCTTGGCAAGTCATCCAAAAATGCCTCAGGGAACTCTCTGACTATGGGGATATCTTGTAACTCTATCTTATTCTTCACCCAAACATCCATTATGCTAGCTAAGTAACTCTCGCAACCATTTTTCAGTAATCGGTAAATTTCTAGTGAGGATATAATCGGTATTTTGCTTATCTTAGGAATAGCTTGGAAGGAATAATGATTACCATTTGGGGGTCAAAAATCAACCATCCCTAGATCTACAACTTATTGTGGCATAATGCCTAAATAACCAATCCATTCCTAATATCACCTCGTATCCTTTCATGTCAATTACAATCAGTTCTACATATAATCTCTTACTTCCTAAGGACACAACATCACCTTTAACAATCTGTTCAGAATGTAGGGACTTCCCTGATGGTAGCATAACATCATATGGCCTTTCGGCTAGCAAAAGTTCTAAGTTGTGATTGCACAAAAACAATGTTGATATAAATGAGTGCGTGGCTCCTGTATCTATAAGTGTGTAAGCAGCAAAACCACAGATCGTAATGGTACCTGTTATGACTGTATGCTGCACGGCTTCCTCATCTTCCATCATTGCATAGACTCTAGGTGCTACCCTTGCACGGTTCGGATCTGGCGGCATGGGGCAGTCTCTGACTATATGTCCAACTTTGTCACATCTGAAACAGCGGTCAGAACGCAACTTGCATTCGTCGGGGTGGTTCTTCTGACAGGTGGGGCATAAGGGTGCCAGTGGCCTCTTTCCTTTTCCTTGGTCATCATTCTGGTTGAGGGGTCTCTTTATTCCTTGTTGTTGTTGCTGTGGTCCCCTGTTCTGTTGCGGCTGCCAACCTTTGGTCTGACGTGGTGGCGGCTGAGTGTCCTTTGTGAGTTTACTTGGCTGCTCACGCTGTGCATATGCTGTGATTTCTGCCTCTTCCAGCTCCATGGCCTTAGCCGTCACTTCACCATAGGGTACATTGTGTATTCCAGCAGTCTTTACTTTCACATACAGACTCGGCTTCAGCCCTTGAACAAATTGGTAAATCTTGTCCTCGTCATCCTCAATCATATGGGGAGCAAACCGTGATAAAGCATCAAATTTGCATATGTAATCCGTCACAGAGCCAGTTTGTCGTAGATTCATGAACTCCTTCTTCTTGTTGGCCCGAACAGTCTTATTGAAGTACTTGTCAAAGAAAGCAGTCTTGAACATCTCCCAGGTCATAGCTTCGGCATTAGCGGTGTTCTGGATCGAGTTCCACCAATGCCTTGCACTTAACTCCAAATGAAAGACAGCATAGGTAACCTTATCCCCTTCATCAACCTTTGCATACTTAAACATGTCTTCTATCTTTCGAATCCACTCCTCAGCATAAATAGGGTCTGAAACATGTCCATTAAACACCGGAGGTCGAAGCCGGTGGAAACGCTCACCCCCATGATCATGAGTTGCATTAGTGCTGGAGTTGCCTTGTTCCTCTCTAGCTGTCATCAGTCGTTCTATCTGGAGAGATTGGCGCATGACTAACTCGGTCAACTGAGCAATAGCATTGCTATCCTCATTGGTCTCTCTCTGCTGACCTTTAACCAATTTGGGATTCCTAGACAAATCATTACAGATATATCTTAACTTAATGACATATACTGAAATCATAAATACTTACAGTTGTTGGAGTGCTCATGTGACAGTCAGTGCTGGAAGGCAGTCTGCAGAATCGGTTTTAGAACCCGGTTTTGCTTTGATACCATAATTGTAACGACCCGGGAGGATCGCCACGAAATTCTTGACTTTACATCAAACTTTAACTCATATTTGAACTCTTTTCTCCTTCTCTTTTTTTTTCTTTAATAACAGTATACCTGACAGGCTTAAAGACTTCAACTTAATGGATGGAAAATTAGTCCCTCGTACATGCTTCCAATCGACATACAAGTTGCATGGATCTGCATGCAACAACCAATAGACATTGCGTCATCCGGATGGCACGTGCACCCCACATGACTCATTTAACCACCTATCGGCAGATGCGAACACTCGCATCGACCGACGATCACGTGCATCTCGTGTGACCAATTTAAAAACATCTATCGATGGCTTACAAGCTCTATATCATCCGATCACTAAACGACAAATTATTACTTACATCATCTGGTGAGGAAATATACTTCATCTTCCGGTGAAATAGGAAAACATCATCCGATGGACATGTGCTCCCCACGTGCATAATTAAAACATGACCTGGACACTAAACGACAAGAAAACCCTCACATCGTACGATGGCTAAACACTCTAACGTCTGCCGATCGCTAGACGACAAATAGCACTTCCATCATCCGATGGCTTAAACACTATATCTGCCGATCGCTAGACGACAAAATAACACTTTCATCATCCGATGGCTTAAACACTACTACAAATTATACTTACATCATCTGGTGAGGAAATATACTTCATCTTCCGGTGTGAAATAGGAAACATCATCCGATGGACATGTGCTCCCCACGTGCATAATTAAAACATGACCTGGACACTAAACGACAAGAAAACCCTCACATCGTACGATGGCTAAACACTCTACGTCTGCCGATCGCTAGACGACAAAATAGCACTTCCATCATCCGATGGCTTAAACACTATATCTGCCGATCGCTAGACGACAACTAACACTTTCATCATCGATGGCGATGGCCTTAAACACTACATCTGCCGATCGCTAGACGACAAAATAATACTTTCATCATCCGATGGCTAACACTCTACATCTGCCGATCGCTAGACGACAAAAATAATACTTTCATCATCCGATGGCTAACACTCTACATCTGCGATGAAGAACATACTACATCTTTCCGGTGACCTCATCCGGAAGACTCAATCGTTCGATTCCTATCATTTGACATCTACGATGACGTCAGCAGATGAATGCCTCATCCAGCTTCTATCTTACGGCAGTAAGACACTATAATCATCAAACAACCCTCATCCAACAGAGAATACTACAACTCACCCAAACCTTAACATGGGAATTATAAACTCTAATGAGTGAAAACCATATCTCATATAAGATACACATAGCGGAAGGCTTAAGCTAAACAGACCATTCAATAATCCTTAAAATCGTTAACAGACTCTGAGGTCAAACCATTCACAAATCCGAATCCCATTGTTATAAGAAAACTCTATTCTACTTAGTCATCTGTTTATCATAACTTCTCTGACTTACTAAGGGTATAACCAGAGAACTTGATCGCCTATCCAGCCTCCACTGTCACACTGAGCATCCTCCAGCAACCAAGCTTAGACATCTTCATTGACCTTGAGTTCCTCACCTGAAAACTCGTCACCTACATCATAAGGTTTAAACTATAAGCCTAATGCTTAGTAAGAAATGCAACACTACATGGATGCATGAATGCATAATTTGGGAAAATCACATGCTCATAAGTCTTTTCTTCTTCATGTCTTTGCTCGTAATCATCATTCATAGTCATTGATCATATTCATCATTCATAATCATTGATCATATTCATCATTCATAGTCATTGATCATATTCATTATTCATAATCATTGATCATATTCATCATTCATAGTCTTTGTTCATATTTTTTATTTAGGTTGTGTGGATCAAGAGAGGATTTGTGCCTGTAAAGGGGGTTCGACAGTGAGTTTGATCTTGTTCCCTACTGCGGGTCGTATTCATATGTCCTTCTTTGGACTGTGACATACGCCGAACCGCCCCCAACCCTCATATCTTGTTCATGGAAATCATGCGTTAAAACATTTTCTTATGCTTGAGAAACATTCGTGATGCATGGACATGAAAACTTTTAACTCATCAAACTATGACAAGGATCATACCAGAGCAGACAAGCTCATAATCATAAGGTAAACATTAGACATCTCAACCTAGTACTCCCACGATGTAGGGCTCTATTAGCCGGAAATCTTAATACATTCACTTACCTGGTCTCCTTAGCACTTGAGCTCCCTTCTCTTCAAACTTCTTCACCTAAACATTTACATTGCAGTAGTTAAAACAAAATCCTAATAGTTCTAATCTCGAGTTATCCTAAGATCTAATAGCTAAGAGTCCTTCCCGAGTTCTTAGTTTAATACTCAATGTAACCTGAAATCCCAAAATCAAAACAGACGGATTCGATAATGATAACTCAGGGTTGGTTGTTTTAAATGTCCAAATCGATTCAGAATGACATTACCAATCTCGGGTTTCAAAATGTTCTTATTAATAGTCGGCCATTGAAGAATCCAAACTTCAATACAGAGCTGGAAAACTGAGCTAATAAACTAACAGATAACCACATTGTTAAACATGTACCTCGAGCACAAAGTAGCCGAGAAGCAGCAAGGAAACTGATCACCGAAGGAGGGATTTCCAGCTGACAGAGAGCGAGAGCTTGGAAGAGAAGAAATCGCCGGAAGTTGGGGATGTCGGCTACAGTGGTTTAAATGAGGTTTGAATCCTTTCATTTTTCTTTAAATACTGGCCTCAATCCTCCAATATTACAACTTTGCCACTCAACCTAGTTTAGATCCACATGTAATTAATTAAGCTTGGCATAAATCCTAAACTACGAAGATTAAATATTTATGACCGTTAATACAGTTAAGAAAATCACCTGGCCGTTAACTCGGGTGTTACACTAGTGGTAACTCCTCGTGACACATAATCATGAGCTAGGAGGAAATAAAAGTGACGGTGATTCGAAGATCCAACGGCATCACCCCAGTTGTCGGCAAACAAAGTCAACGACGACAAAACCCATAAATTATAATCAACAAATATGCTCTGATCAGGTTTAGGAATTTAAAACCCAAACGGCATGTATCACCACCTTACTACCCATTTTAAAAACATGCAAACAAAAATCCTTCATGCAGCAGAAGGCGTGTATGATTTGACTTTGGTTTCTTTGGTTGTTCGGTTACATACAACTCAAAACAACCTGAGACCTGACATCAAGAAAGGCTCAACAATTCCAAACAAATATTAGCCCATCTAACGTATATGTATAACTAATTAAATGTGATATAATGTACTTGTAAAGTGAACGTGCAAAACTTACGTATATATACATAAAAACTAACGTAATGGCAATCACGCCTGACGTGCCTAAGAGCCCTACCCGTCGAGCACAAACCAAGGTAAGTATTCTAACTGTTTTTCATCTAACCGGTTTATGAGTTTTATAGGTAAAGACCTTCTTAAAGCTTGGAATAGATTCGTTAAAGAGAGAATTTGTATTCCCTTATCAAATTATGTAACTAAGCTCTCTTATTTGTGTAGGTTTAGGAAGCTTTAGTTTTACTTAAACTTTGTTTGTCGGCAAACTTGTTGTCATTTTATTGTTTTGGATATTTGCATATTTTGAAATAGTTTTTGGGAATGTTTGCATTGATCAAAGGCTTAGAGCAAGAGGAGATGCTGATGAAAGTAAGGGGCACGCATAACAAGGAACCAAGCAGCAGCTGGGTGCGTAGCACAAAGGAGATGGGCACAACTGGGTGCAACAGGGTGCGTGGAAGCAGCAGCTGGTGGCGCGCACAGTTAGGATGCTGGACCGAAGGCGCACGTGCTCAAGAAGTTGGTGGCACGCACACGTGGCTGAGCCGTACACTCAAATGGCTAGTTCTGAATTCCAACGACTAAATTTCCAGATCCTCATCCTTCTGGTTTTTCAGCTCCCGATTCTTCTCCTTCTTCTATTTAAGCTTTCTCCAAAGCTTGTGTAAAGTTTAGTTAATCGATTGAATATCTGGAAAAACATTGAAGAGTGTTTTCAATTTTGGAGTCTTCTCCGTGGTTCTTACGGTGCTCATCGCCAGTGCGTAGCACCCGATGGTTTCACCACATTGCTCACAAGTCCAAGGTTACTTTTTGAGTTCTTAGTTCCACCATTTCATCCATTCTTTCTAGAGTGAAAAACCCTAGAGAAAGGTGGTCAACCAGTTCCCAAAAGCTGTTGTTCTTTCTTAGGGAAGAACATTCACTGACGGCTTACAAATATTGCTTATCGGTCAGCCTCGGGTTTGTCATTAGAACGTCACATTCCATTCACCCCGTCGACCTTTTCTGAGGGAGAAGCAGCAAGTTGCAAGGACTTTTCATCCTGTTGTTAGAACTCCTTCATCTGCGAAGCAGTTTCTTCTTTCAGCATTTTTGACGCCAAACGGACCAACAAGGAACCCCTTCAATCCACCGACGTTCCTCTGAGGTATTTATAGGTAGTTCTACCAAGTAATACCTAACACCCACCTCACCACCATTTCACAATTTCATGTTTTCTTCTACTCTGTTTTTACTTGTTTAGTGTTTGTTTTAGCATCTGTTTGGGGTGCTCTTCCAGCGCCGACCTTCTGTGTTTCATTTTAGTCTTCTGCATGCGTATTTCCAGGACCCTTTTCTTGTCATTCATCAGGATTTTCCATAGGTGTCAATCTGTCGAAATAGGATTTGAAAACTATGCAATGCAAATACATAACAGTATAGAAACTCCTACCTCAATGGTAGCTACAAACTTATCGACCAATCGAACGTTGTCTGAACCAGGCATAAAAAATAGAAGCGCCTTCTAAACCTATAACAAACCTGACATCAGAAATCCCTTTATGAACACTAGGGACAGTAAAAGAGTCCTTAATTGGGACTAGGAATCCAAATAAAAAAGAAACTATAAACGATTGCGAACTTTGCCTCGACATAGTTCCCATAAATAAAATATTGCATAACGCTCGTACCTGGCAAGGGTCGACCAGTCATAGCAGGGGTCAACCTTTGCTCAGCACTGTTTGGACAGGTGTCGACCAAACTGATTGGTACTTCCAGGCAAGGGTCGACATGCCACAGCAGGTATCGACCCTTGCATCTCTTGGGTATTGACATGGTCGACACCTACCGAAGTGTCGACCCTTTCTTGGCTCTGCCATTACCATTGGTAAGCAAGTCGATTTCTAGCGAACGGAGAGCACGAAACTCGACCTCTTTTGCCAATTTCCACCACCAATCAACTCTACAACCTGCATAAACTCTATATCAACCATAATAACACGGAAAGAACCCACGATTTCTAGTTTCCAAACTCAAAATCCCAATTTGACTTAAATAGAAACCTAAACGACATAACTAAAAAAAACAGGGCAAAAGAATGACTTACCCTTCACAAAGCTTGGAGATCAAACTGCTAGAAATATGATTTATGCGACAGAACCTCACCTCCTACGCAATTCTCTCTCATGGCTCCCTCTCCTCTCTCTTTCCTCTGGGTTATGCATGAAGGAAGCAAGAGGAAAACCTTCCTTACCTTTTAAAAAAATATTTTAAATTGAAATAACATATTTAATATATAAATTATTATATTATATATATTACACATATCTTCTAAAACCCAACATGATAAAAACATAATGCCAACTAAAACTCTTCCAAATATGACCCAGAAATTTTCAATTTACTTAACGTTATTCAAAATTTCACAAGCAACAAAATGATTTAGTTAACCAAAAATCTCTTGGACCTAACTACACAGGACTTCAAAATTCACCAAAAATCAAATGCTACATAAAGTACACTCAAACAAATCCGAGTACAAATACCAATTCACCCTGCACAAAACTTTGAAATTGTCACAACTAGGAGGTGGGCCTAGAGAAAAACACCTAATTGAGCGAACAAATACTCGGAGAGAACCCGACCGCTAGCCCAAGGCAAGGTTTTACAGCGAAAGACTTTAAATTTAACAAAGAATGCGACAAAGTCCACATTGCAGTCATATAAAAAAAAAAGATAATGCAAAATTAAATGAATCCAATAAAATATTGTGTAGGAAATAAAGTACAAACACCCAATAGTTTACACAGTTCATAGAAAATAAATAATACAACCAAAGAGTTCCTTGTAAGGACAAGAAATAACGCTCGAGAAGACAACAAAAGAAGAGGACGAAGAATGAGATTCACTCCTCAATGAGTATCAGTAATGTCAGCCTCACGATTTTAACCTGGGAGATGGAGGGGTCTTTGGGGATAGTGACTAACTCAGTAGGGAATCTTATACTATACATGGATGCATATGCAAAACTTATTTTATCACTTGCTTTCAAAACCATGAACTAGTTACAAGATGCAGGGCATGAATTTATATTCAAAATCACTTACTTTCCATTTCAAAAAGGCTTCGCGAGCCAATATTTTTCCAATCTTTAAATATTTATTACCAATTTAAAAACAGCTCAATAAGTCATAGATGAAGTAAGTTCTAAAATATTTCTACATCCATAGAGTTAGAGTCCACCATTTTTTTAGAAAAACAGTCCCAGTAAAAACGAAGGTGGCGACCCGAAGGTTTAGTAGCACCTCATGAGTCCGAATGAAACTAAAAAGTGACGACGATTTGAAGATCCAACCACGTCATCTGGGCTACTAGTGAGTCACTCAGCGACAGTACGATCTGTAAATCAAAAGATGGCCAACAAGCAAGCTCTAGCACGACACCATCTATGTAACGTCCCACTTGTGGTCGACAAGTGACACTCAAAGTTAACACCACCCATCGTATCTAGTAAAAACACAATGGTGAGGTTTAGGGATTTGAAACGAAAAAAGAGGGTCATCACCATCTTATTACCCATTTCGCAATGTCTAAACAAGCAATCTTCATGCAGCAGAAGGTGCATACAATTAGAGTCTGGTTGCTTTGTTTGCTCAACCCGATATAATCCAAAACAACTAAAAACCGATATAAAAAGGCTCACTCCACCCCAAACAAACATCAGGTGTAACTCCAGTTATTTTGGTTACCCAGTCGGTGCAACCCCAAACAACTAGTGTCTGACACAAGAAAGGCTCATACTAGCCCAATAAAAAATAGCACATCAGGCAGATAGTTATAACAAGATAGAATGAAATATCATGCCCTTGATATTTAAACATATAAAACATGCGTACATATACGTAAAACCTGACATGGTAGCGACCAGGCTCCGTCAAGGTTTTCATAAGTGTCAATCCACCAAAAGAAGTTTTGAAAACTATGCAATACGATGTAAAATGGTATAGTATAGAAACCCCTACCTCGATTACGACTACAGTCTTCTCGACTAGTCGACGTTTGCTATTAAAGGAACAGGCACCGGGAAATATGGCATCAAATCCAAGACGCCAAAAACAAGGACACTGTCAAAACTTATAAAAAACTGACATCAAAATCCCAAATCAGAACACGAGGGATAACACTAAAGGAGTCCTCAACAGCAACTAGGAACTCACATGAAATGATGGACATTCGAAACTTCAACCTCGTTGAGGCACTTTGGGCCTCGGCGATAAAGTTTTTCCCAAATAAAATCAGTGCAGAGTGCGAAATGCACAACAGGGGTTGATACCTTCCAAGCAAGGATCAACCCTTGCTCCACACAAGACACAACATGGGTCAACACCTTGAGCAAAGAGTCGACCCATGTTTCGCATGAGACACGACATAGGTCGACCGACATCTCAGGGCAGAGATCGACACCTTGAGAGAAGGGTCGACCCTTGAACCTCTCAGGTATGGCAAGTGTCATATAGCTGAGCAGCACCTGCACCCTTTAGTCAGCCGAGGTTTCAACCCTTTCTTGACTCTGCCTACACCGTCAATCGACACTTGCTTGAAAAGTGTCGATCGCTGCATCGATTTCCAGCAACGGGGAGGGTGAAACTCGGCCTTTCTAGCCGATATTCACCTCCAATCGACGCTACAGTCTGCATAGAACTCAAATATATCAAATCGATACATAAAGAAACAACCATTTTGAGCTTCCAACCTCGAATTCCAAAATGACATTAACAAAAATGCTAACGGTAAAACTAACAAAAACAGGATAGAAATCGACATACCGCTAGGGATTGAAGCTATGACTTGATGATTAACACTTTAGCGGCACAAAATCAGAAACAGAAAGCAGATGTTCTCCCTCCCCCCTCTCTCTCCTGGTCTCCCCTGGAAGACACAGACAAAAGGGAAGGAAGTTACTTGCTTTCCTTTTATAAAAATATAATTTACAAAAAAAATAATAAAATTAATTAATAAATTTAATATATATATATATATATATATATAATGTGAAAGATCAAAATTAGTTACGCGATGTCACACAGAGTGTTTCGTGAAACACTGATCATTATTGCAATGATGGACAATTATAAAAATGTCAAAAGTAAAAAGACAGGAGGTTGGTAATGCAGTTAGGCAATTTACCTACGTCTGCAGGGCCATGACAAATTATAAGCCAAACGAACTTAAACAAATAAAGACTCCCTCTTATCTTTGTCGTCGCCACTTCCTAACTTTCCAATGAAACTTTTTTTGCGAGCTCCCCTCGACTTGAGATCGATCCCTCCCGTGATCTAAATGCAACAAGATCCCCGTATTGTTGATGACTCATCTTAGAATCCGTGTATGGCAAGATCCCCTTGCCCACGATCAGAATGACAAGTTCCACTTGTCAATAAACAGAACTCCTCCCGAGTTCCAATGCAGCCTTCTCCCGACACTGAGCTTCAATGAAGAATAAAGAAGATATCTTCCTATGACACCGTCTGTGATGGGTAACGACCTGAAAATGAGCGAGTTATCACCTGAAGAGTAAGGGTTGCTCACTGGTCAGCTAACCCGAGAGCAATAAAATGTATGAGCAGAAATGGAAGCATTAAAGTGTTCGAATGGAAACAATTTCTTCAGATGAAATGAAGCTAAGAGATAGAAGATGAAGTACATATGAAGTGGTTATAGCGTTATGTGGAGAAAATGGAAGAAAATGATAAAACCCTGAACTGGCCGATAGAGGTATTAAGTTACCTTTCGGCTAATCCTTCCAAGGATGAAGACCGGTCTTTGGGAATGGTGTGACCTCCTCTTATGAATCCAGCACCAAGGTGACTTGGATTAGAGTGAGGGAGTAAGAGTTTTCAAGCCACCACAAGCTTGGAAATAATGAAAGTTCTCTCCAATCGGTTTGATCAAACCGATACCTACCTTGGCACCAACCCGGTAGAATCTAATGGCACCAACCCTTTTTGGTTCTTGCCCTATTTCCTTTTGACGCTCAAGTGATTCTGAACATATCAGGAGCCTTAGAAGGCACGGCACTCATTTTAAATTGATCCCCACTCGATTTCCAAAGTTTTCTTTTTATGCCAGAAGAGTCTACTTGATGAATAGGAACAACATCCTCTGTAATTTTTGAATACTCTCCCTTGAAATCAAAAGGATTTGACGAAGATGACGGTGACGAGTATACGACAATCGCTGTCTCTGAACTCGTCAAATTGTGTGTGACAGGCTCTAGGACATTGCCTGTAGAGTAATCTTCGGAAACTTCTTCAAGGATGACCATGGTGAGGAGAACCACGAGAAAGTCCTAAATTTTTGAATGGAGAAGGAGAAGAGGAATCTGAAACCCTTTGATTTGAATTTGAAATTTTGTCAATCAAATCTCATAAAGATTCTTCAAATCCCAAGATGATAAAAATCTCCATTTTGCAGATAATTTTTGGAAAATAAATCCAAAAATCCTCATAATTTCCATAAATTCCAATATATACTCAATTTCTCATAAATACTTGAAATAAATCTAGATCACTGTAAGATGAGAAATAAACCCAATTGAATAATATAATGATGGTCCAATTTTGATCGACTATTAACTTTCAATTTTTACAGTGATAGCGGAATTTCTCATGTCACACACGGTGTTGTTTAGAGACATAGAACAACATAATAACTAGAAGGATCACTTTCTGCAGTGGGTGAGTAAAACACAATAGATTGCCCCAAAAATAAAATGGTGAAAAAAATAAACGCCTAAAGCAAGTGGTGAATTTTTTTTTATTATTATTAAATGAAAGCAAGAAACAACTTACATAACACAGAGGCCTAGAGTAGACCTCAGTTCTTTAAACCTTACACCATCCAACGCCTTGGTGAAAATAAAGGTAACTTGTTTTTTGGTCACCATATGCTCCAAAGTAATAATTTTATCCTCCACAAGAGATCGAATAAAGTGATGTCAGATATCAGTATGCTTGGTCCGAGAATGCTGAACCGGATTCTTTGAAATGTTGATAGCACTCAAGTTGTCGCAATAGAGTGTCATGACATTCTGTGTGACACCGTAGTCTTTCATCATATGTTTCTTCCAAAGAAGCTAAGTACAGCTGCTACGTGCTGCAATATATTCTATCTCAGCAGTAGATAGAGAAATAGAGTTTTGCTTCTTACTGAACCATGATACCAAGTTGTGACTCACATAAAAACATCCATCAGAAGTACTTTTTCGATTATCAGAACTACCAGCCCAGTCAGCGTCACAATAACCAACTAGATTTGCATTTGAGTTGAATGAATACCATATATCATAGTCAGTTGTTCCGCTAACATATTTGAGAATCTGCTTTACTTACACTAGGTGTAACTCCCGAGGATTTGCTTGAAATCGAGCGCATAAACCCACGCTATAACAAATATCTAGTTAGCTAGCAGTTAGATATAGGAGACTTCCAATCATACTTCTATATAAACGTGGATCAACAGCAATTCCATTTTCATCTTTGGAGAGTCTCCCATGTGTCTCAATCGGTGTTCTACTAGGTCGTGCATTTTCCAGCTTAAACATTTTCAATAAATTCTTAGCCTATTTGGTTTGAGAAATAAAGATACCATTCATTTCTTACTGAATTTGGAGTCCAAGAAAATAATTGAGTTCTCCTACTATACTCATCTCGAATTCTCCAATCATTTGAGCTACAAAGTCATCCATCACCACCTAAGTCAAACACTATGTCATCAACATAAATTTAAGCGAGTAAAAACTGACCTTTGTCACGGCGAACGAAAAGGGTTTTATCTACTCCTCATCGCTCATATCCCTTATTTAATAAATATTGCGTGAATCGTTCTTACCACGCGCGAGGAGCTTGTTTAATCCTATATAACGCCTTCTTCAATTTATATACATACTCGAGAAGATGAGGGTCTTCAAAACCCTTTGGCTGAGCAACATATACTTCCTCATTGAGAAAACCGTTCAAAAACGCATTTTTCACATCCATTTGATACAACTTGAATCGCATAACACAAGTAATAGCCAATAAAAGACGAATGGATTCAAGATGAGCAACGGGTACAAATGTTTCATTAAAATCAATTCCTTCAATTTGTGAGTACCCTTAAGCAACTAACTGAGCTTTGTTGCGAATAATGTTTCCATGCTCATCGCTCTTGTTCTTGTATATCCACTTAGTACCAATGACATTTACATCGGGAGAACAAAGTACTAAGCCTCAAACTTGATTTCAGGTAAATTGACCAAGTTCTTCTTACTTAGCTTCTATCCAGTATTCATCTAGCTATGCTTATTTCACATTTCTGAGCTCAATATTGACGTAAAATAGGCCATTTGAATTATTTCACGATAATTCACTCTTGGCTTGTCTCTGGTTTGTATACCATCATTCAGACCTCCAATAACCTCATCTGCAGGATGATTCTTCTAAACACTTGTGGATGGTTGCCTGTTGTCTGAGGTAGTCACCTTCACTTCATCAATTGTCTCAATCTGATCTGTGACACTGCCAGAGACACCATCTGTGACACCGGTTGGAATACTAGTACCTTCATTATTTGAAATCTGATTTACATCTTCTTTTGGATTAGATGTCGTTTCTAGAGAATCGTCTACTTGAACATTTGCAAATTCTATGACAGTTTGAGTTCTTTTGTTGTAAACTCGATAAGCACGGCTATTTATAGCATAACCGAGAAAGATACTCTCATCACTCTTGGGGATCAAGTTTTCCCTTGTGTTTCCTGTCATTCAACACATAGCAAATGCTACAAAACGGATGAAAATAATTAAGATTCGAAGTCTATCGTTTCTAGAGAGTCGTCTACTTGAATATTTGCAAATTCTATGACAGTTCAAGTTCTTTTGTTGTAAACTCGATAAGCACGACTATTTGTAGCATAATCAAGAAAGATAGTCTCATCACTCTTGGGATCAAGTTTCCCCTTGTGTTCCCTATTATTCAACACATAGCAAATGCTACCAAACGGATGAAAATATTTAAGATTCGGAGTCTTACCTTTCCATATCTTATGGTATAACAAGCAGTGTTCATAACTTCAGCCCAAAATTTTTTAGGAACACCCCTTTCGTGTAACATTACGGGAGTCATCTCTACCAATGTACAATTCTTTCTTTCAACGACTCCATTTTGCTGAGGAGTCTTAGGTGCCGAGAATTCGTGAGCAATCCCCAGTTGTTTACAGAAATCCGAGAATTCATAATTTTCAAACTCTCTCCCATGGTCACTGTGGACGCGAATAATCTTCATGATGACACAATCTTTTTCACGTTGGAGTCGAGTACACATTGATTTGAAAACTTTGAAAGTGTCAGACTTTTCTCTCAGAAACTCTACCCATGTGTAGACCGAGAAATCATCAACAGTAGCAAAGACATACCGTTTTCCTCTAATACTTTCAACAAGCATTGGGCCCATTAGATCCATGTGGAGCAATTCAAGCACATGGTAGTTGTAGATGTCTGTGACATCGAGTGTGACACCTTGGTTTGCTTTCCAATTTGACATGGTCTACATATTTTATCTTCATCAAACTTTAACATGGGAATTCCTCGGACAGCACCTTTTGAAACAATCTTTTCCAGTATTCTGAAATTTACATGTCACAACTTTCTATATCATAGAATAGTGTCTTCCATACTCAATCAAAAATAGGTAGATGAGGAAGAAATGAAATAGCAATTGTCTGAAGTTCTAACTTCTTCTATACACACTTGTTGTTTTGATCGAACACCACACATTTTTCACGTGTGAATTGCACATTCAGATCATGATCGCATAGCTGACTAATACTGATTAAATTGGATTTTAGATCATCCACCAGAAGAACATTACTTAACTTTAGTAGACCAGGAATATTTAGTGTTCCTCTTCCAATGACATGAGTTGAGACACCGTTGCCGAATGTTACTTTTCCCATGCTTTCGGGTATGATGTCCTTCAAATATTTCTCTTTACCTGTCATGTGCCTAGAACACCCGCTATCAAAATACCATGCATTCGTTGCGATTTCCTGTAGTGAAAGATGTGTAACATTACACTTGAAATTTGATTTTTTTCACCCATTTTTTATAAGAAAATCTGTAAGAAAAAACATTTCTAACAGTACCTCGTCTTAAGTCAGCAAGTAGGTAAAACATTTAGGGCGAATATGATCACGACGATTGCAATAATGACACACAAAAACAAATTTGTTACCTTTACTGCTGGAAACATGATAGGAGTCACAAGAATTTGATTTCCTGTCTGTTCTTGGAGTTCTTTTTGTAACTTGTTTTCCCTTGTAATCAAATCTCGTTGCTGACACTGGTTGTGACACCGAGATTTCCCTTACGAATTCCAGTAAGAGCAATTTTTCTTCATTGCTAGAGTTTGTGAAACTGAGCTTTCTCCTTTGAACCCCAGTCCAGACCGATTGACACTTTATTTGCTGATGTTTAAAATATCATCCAGTTTAGAGGAACCCAATTTAACATTTTGACATTCTTCTTCATGAGACTTATCTCATTGGTCAGAACCTTAACTTCATCTTGACTCGTTCTCAGTTTGGTTTCCAAATCAGCAATAACATTTTGAAGATTGTTCTTCTCATCTCTCAAATCTCTAATCTGAATGTGTAGATGTTGATTTACTTTAACAAGTTCAGTCTATTTCTCATGAAGAAACTTGTATTCTCCAATAAGGTCTTCTTCTGTGACTACTTCTTCGTTTTCATCACTACTAGTGGATAAGTTGTTTGTGACACCGTGTATAACAACCATTCTCTTTATGTTCTGTCTTAACAACAAGTGTCACATGTTTGCTCCAAAATTCGTATTGCTTCTCTGACTCATCCTCACTCCAAGTCACGTTCAAAGAGTTCTTCTTTTTCTTTAAAGTATTAGCACATTCTACATGTATATGCCCAAAACCTTCACACTCTCTACACTGAATGCCTTTATTCTTGAATGGTTGATCAGACACATGAGTTTCTTCCCTATGCTTCTTGTTGCTTGAAGAACCATTTTTGAAGTTAGTGACATTGTGCTTGACACCACGAGTATTTCTTCCAAATCTCTTTATAACTTTGCTTAAATTTTTTTATAGCAGAGCTAGAAATTCCTCCAAATCATCTTCATTGTGTTATTTGAAGTTTTGTATCTCAGTTTTTAGAGCCACTCCTTTTGCCTTCTTTGTTTCCGTATCTTCTCCAAGATTCATCTCGAAGGTTCTAAGAGATCTCATCAATTATTCTAGCTTCATTTTAGAGACATCTTTGGCTTCTTCTATAGCGGTGACTTTATAAGCAAATCGATGTGGCAAAGGCCGTAGAGTTTTTCTTACCAGTTTTTCTTTAGAAAATGTATCATCGAGAGCAAACGCTTCATTTGCTATGTCACATAGTTTGGTATTGAACTCATCAATACTCTCGGCTTCATGCATCTTCAGATTTTCAAATCTAGTAGTTAACATTTGCATCTTGGACAGCTTTACAGTTGATGTTGTGATGACCTGAATGTGTAAGTATATGTACAATGGCTGCACGAACCGGAACCCGGATAGCAGTACGTCCGTGCGGGCGAACCGGAAGGTGACAGGTCGTAAAAAGGGGGTCGTCACAATCCCACATCGCTTAGGGAAGTATGTGGAAATGAAATATATGTAAAGAGACCCTCCTAAGTTATCAAGACGCGTTTTGGAGCACAATTGGCAACGGATCCCATAAGAACTCTGAAGTTAAAAGTGCTTCGATGAGAGTAGTACCAGGTTGGGTGACCGACTGGGAAGTCCTCGCCAAACAAAGCCGTGAGGGGAGGATATTGGGATACGGCCCAATCCCCAGAGCGGACAATATCTTACTGGGAAAGGGGTCGTTACAGATGTTCATAGGTGGTTTGAAGAATCTCTAACACCCCGAGTTATCTGAACCCGGTTCGCAACACAAGATACTGAACCGAACTATAACTTGTTGAGAAAATTTTAAAATTCCTTTCAATGATTAAGATTTTGACTCTTAAAACGTTAAAACTTGTAGCGGAAAAATCATCGAATATATAAAAAAACAATATTTATTAAATAGTTAAAATAATCAAGACGGTTGATTGAAGGAGAAAAGAAAACAGAACACATCGACCGATCACTAAACGACAAAAGTCTTTTATTCACAAACAAAACAGAACACATCGACCGATCACTAAACGACAAAACACCTCTACCGCACAGACCACGTGATATCCATGCGATTGAAATAATTTGGCAGACGACGTCTACCGCTCACAAACGACAAACATTCTCAGCTCATATCTGCTGATAGAACAAACTACGTCTTTCGATCGCTAGACGACAAAAATCCTCACTTCACATCTACCGATCGCAAAACGACAAATTCCTTCAGTACATCATCCGATTACCAAAACGACAAAGCTACTAAAGACTTATACCAAAGACATCTACCGATGACTTCTACTGAAGACATCTTCCGATGGCTTCTTCTAAAGACATCTTCCGATTACAAAACGACAAATTCTAATACTCACATCCACCGATGGACTATGTAACATCCGGTTTTACGGGGTTTTGATTTTATGACGAATAATGGTATTTTCTTAAATATGTCAATTTATGTCAATTTTACAAAAAGAGAGCTTCATTAGAATCCTAATTATTAATTGGGATTTTAAGAAAATTTCGAGAATTTTAGGAGTGGTAATGCTAATTTTACGATAATTACGTTTATCGTAATATAAGGGATACTTTGATAAAAATAGTAAACGGTGTCTGAATTACGAACAGATAGTTTTAATAGAACCCTTATAATAAGTTGAAGTTGTTGGTGAAGTAAGGAAATTTGTAGAAGCCGAATCGTTAGACAATTAACGAAACAAGGACGAATCAAATAGAAAATAGTAAAAAGGGCAAAAAGGTAATTTGAAAAGTTAAAATTATAATAAAATCATTTCCCCCTCCTTCCTTTGCAATTCATGATTTCCAGAGAAGAAATTCTTTCTCCCCTCCCTGCGTTCTCTCATTCTCGCCGACGATTCCTCCACGCACGCCGGCGACTTTTCCGTTTTCAACGACCGGTTCTTCACGTTTTCCTCTCCTTTCGCAACCCTAGGTACAATTCTATAGTTTTTGGACGTTAACTCTCGATTTCTAGGTTATTAAACGGTTAGGTAATTAGGGTTTTGCAAAATAGCCGAGTTATGTTAGGAAATGTTAGATATAACCCTACTTACGATCATTGGGCATTATTGGATGAGATTATGAGTGTGGTTATCGTTTAGTTGAGAAATCAGATATTTGGAGTTTAGAAATCTCAATTAATGGAGGTTTAGGATTTGTGAGCGTAAAGTGCTCGATGAAATTCCCGAGAGAGGTTATTTAGAATCTTAGGAAATTTCCTTTAGTTAGGAGTTTCGTTAGATTTTAAAGTTTCGTTGTCTAGGCTCGATTTTTAACAAAGGACTTCGTTAAATGCTATAGGGAGCAAAGCTTGGGACGAGGTGCTCAGCGGGCTAAAGATGACAGGTAAGTGTTTCGTGACTTCTTTGGCCGATTGGCCTACACCATATGATTCTATGTTGGTTGAGGAAATTGGAGAATGTAAGTTGTGTTGGGTAATTAGGTTGGGGAGTCAGTTTTAGTTAAGTGTAGTTTGCTTAAGTTCATTGTTTGTTTATGCTTTGTTTATGTTTATAGCATTGCACATGTTGATGCATCATGTTTCTGAAAAGCACGAAAAAAGAATTTCTATGCATGTTTTCATGAAAAGGAAAAGGATAACGAAAAGGTATGAATGTATGTAATCTGGTCATGTCGGTGGCAGTGGTTCAGACATGGCTGCTTGGGGAGCATGATTTCCCCCCGAGTAGATACGAGGGGCTATCCAATCGCCGGATGTGCCGCTCTTATCTACTGAGAGTGAGGCCCCGGTGACGTATATGTAATGAAATGAAATGAATAGCGAAAAGGTAGAAAGCATGTTTTACGAACCCCATGCATAGCATTTATTTGCATTCACGTAGACTTACTGAGCCTTTAGCTCATAATGTGTTTGTATGGTATAGGTGACATCAAGACAGGAGAGGACGATGTTCCTCCTCCTGAAGCATGAGTCTAGTTGATGAAGAATGAACGTGTGTGTGTGCTAGCACAGTCGAGGTGTTCCATGACCCGTGGGGACGTAGGTAGGTATTTTGGGTTAAATTGGATAGAAAACGTTTAAGGGAAAGTTGTAAAGATAGAACATTTTAGGATGTTTGGTTCTGGATAGTTAACCGATTTATGTTTCGATGTTTTAATAAATCATTTTATAAAAATGTTTTGTTAAAGCTTTTATATGAATTTTATGGAAAATGCTTGGAGATGTTTTAGGTTGTGTATGGATACGCTCGAGTTTTAGAGCTATCCATGCAGTTCGATTTCATAGTCCTTGCTTCGTTTTCGACTGGATTTAGGAGTACGTTTGAGGCGTTTAATTGGTAGTTATGAGGTGTTTAACGTATATGAAATGGGGAAGGATGTATAGAAGTGTTAAGGGTAGTAATTATGCAGGGGTAGAAATGAAGAAGGTGAGGGATGCAAGTCCTCTGGAATTTTGGATTCCAGAGGACTTGGCGATCGATCGCCAGGGAGGGCGATCGATCGCCCCTTTATTGGTTACGCTCTGGAAGAAATTCCAGAGCGTGTGCCGAACGATCGCTGGAGAAGAAATGGCGATCGCTCGCATTTTGCAATGGGCGATAGATCGCCAGTTTTGGGCGATCGATCGCCCCTCATGTTTTTTGATTGGCGATCGATCGCCTGAAATGGGCGATCGATCGCCCCTATACTTTTGGGGGACAAATGTCCCTTTTGCCCTCCTCTCCTTAGCCGAAACTCTTTCTTTGTTTTTAATGGTTTTAACTTATTTTTAATGGTTTTAACTTATTGTTTTAAGTTTTAATTAAATGTTTTATGTTTCTTTAATTGGTTTTAAAATAGTTATGAATGATTTTAACAAATTAGCCTACTATTTAAATTCCGCTCAATCGGCACGAAGTTTTATAAGGATAGAAATAGAATGAAAAATTTATACAGAAAATTAGGATACGGGTAAGGGTCGTTACAATTATGGTATCAGAGCCCCCGGGTTTTAAAATCGGTTCTGTAGACTTCTCGACTACACAGCCACTACGTGGACATCCTTCCTCAACTGTAAGTACGTTTTATTTTATTACTTTGTTTTTATTTCTTAGGATTATTAGTTTTAATTCTTATAGGAGTTAGAAAATGGTTCGAGGTAGAGATGCCCGGGACGACGCACTTGATAGGTTAACAGATTTACTAGACCGTCAGGCCTAGCATATGGACTGGCAAGCACAACAAATCAAGAACTTAGTTAACCGGGAGAACCAGAGTGCCCAAGATTTGATAGTGCCTAATAATCAAGGTATGAAGAAACTCCAAAGCCTACAGCCTCCAGTATTTGACGGCCGCTCATCGGATCCGACTGTTGCAGAAGAGTGGATCCGCACTATGGAGGATATGCTAGAGTATGCGAAAGTGGAGAACGAGAAGAAGGTTGCTTTTGTCGCCTTTCACTTGGCATTGGACGCCCGTTTTTGGTGGGATTCGATTAAAGCTACTACAGACGTGACGATTATGACGTGGGATCGGTTTAAGACCATATTCTTCGACAAGTACTTTAGCCGCACTGTGAGGGTGGCTAAGAGGAATGAATTCACACAGCTGAAGCAAACGGGTTCAGTTGCGGATTATATAAAGAGGTTTGAGGCGTTATCTCGGTTTGCACTGCGTCTTGTTAGCGACAATGAAAATAAGGTGCACCAAATTATGGAAGGACTTAATCCAGAGATTCGGATGCATGTTATAGTATCGGGAATCATAGATGTGCCTTATTCTGACATCGCAACTAGAGCTCTGGACTTCGAGGCTGCTAGGGCGACTTGTGTTAGACCAAGGGAGCCAGCTAAGGGCTTCTTTCGTGAGATCCAGCCTCAATCATGGGACCACGATTGGCAACGCAGTGGGCAACAACAGCCACAACAACAAAGGGGCAATAAGCGGCCCTACGATGGAAGGGGCGACCAGGGTAAAAAGAAGCAAGTGCAAGGGGCTACTCAAAAGCCTTTATGTCCACAGTGCCAGAAGGAGCATTACGGTGAGTGTCGGACGGGTACCAACAAGTGTTATCGATGTGGAGAAGCTGGCCACTATGTTATGAACTGCCCATTATTGAACCGGAATCAACCAGGCAAAGATCAGCAGGGTAGAGATCAAAGAAGGGTTGTGCCTAGGGTCTTTGCCTTCATCGAGCCTGGCGACGTCGATGAGGGGGTCCAGCCTTCTCTAATCGCAGGTACTGTTTAATTACTTGTATGGCGATACGTATACGATATAGAAAGAATTTAGGGATGAAAGAGAATGGTAGGTGGGTAAGAAGGGTTACTAGGCGAACCACGACGAGAAGACAGTAGACTACATATAGTACAACATAGGCCATATAGAAATAGAGTTATGTATTAGTAGGATTAGCATGACTTAACCACATGAGGTTGTGCACCTAAGAGTCTAGTTACCATTAGAGTAATACACCCTAAGAGATATGGCTTTTAAATAGGTAGAAACTGGGTTTATTTGGCAACCCCTTGGAGTGTTAAAATGGGACTAATCAAGAAAGATGGAAGTTTAGATATAAACTTATTGAAGAATACCCTAGATTGTTGAGATACCTGGAGTGTGTTTAAGGGAATAAGAGAGTACTGCCGAACTCGTACGTTGTGCATTCGCGTAAAGTTGAGAGCGTCTAGACGAAGATAGAATTTAAAGGTTCGGTTTGAGATAATTATAGAGAGGATATAAGGAACGACTATTTACAGCCGAGATTTCGGAGGACGTGCTGAATTGATACAGCTTAAGCTAAAAATCACAAATATGAGGCTGGACTTCAGGATGAAAGTAAGAGCATCAGTGTTCGAAGAATTAGATGGATAAACCTTGGCACAGAGATGTTCTGACTTCCTTTGGATTATAGAAGAGTAAGGTTTGAGAACTTGAATAGAATGGGATTAAAGGCGTAAACTCATCTACAACAAGTTTCTAAACAAGAAGATCAATGGATGAGTCATTACACGAGAGTCGAATAGGATAATTAGAACTTGACTAGAAAAAGTGGGTGATGGTAGACTAGTCTGTAAACTTGATACAGCCCTTGCGTGAAATTTGGAAAGAAGTGAAGGAGATTGTTGGATTAAATGAGAAGTTAAGGTTGGAATTTTAGATTAAAATTTAAAGTTTAGGTCCCCAATGACCTGCAAATTTTGAAATAATGAGTTATAAAATAAAGAAGATGAGGATCCTCACAGAAACCATCTAAGTAGGCTTAGAAATGAGGTTAAGTTGACAAATTTACAACGGTTCGACTCGTATTCGGCAAGTTGAGACCAATTAATGTGCAGGTGACTAAAGTTAGAATGATTGGTTTAGAGCGCACCGATGAAGAAAATTTTAGGACTTAACTGTGCTTGGAGTTAATAGAAAATAAAATTGGACAAATCAGCATAATGCAGATAATACGAAGAATTCAGTTAGGAGAATGACAAGGAAGTTCGTCAACATAGCCTAGAATAATGGGTGACGTTCATAAAATCTCATTTATAATAGAGTTAGAATTTTGGGTAAGTAGCGACTTTAGCTCCCGGTTGGACTCATTGAGACTAGGTAGTGTTGTAGTCATATGGTTGTGGTGTATAACAATGGAAACTTAGTTAAGAGACCCGCACCGAATTAGTCTCCAAAGGTCAACGGGTTGCCTAAGGAGATAGGTGACAAGGAAGATCCTGTTGGTGATATAGTTGTGTGAGTTCGTTACTAGAGGGAATGTAGAAATTAGAGTTGGCATGCGTTTCGACTACGGACAGAGTCAATGAGATTACGGAGAAGTTTGGGTAAATCAATTGGAAAGTTAAAATTTGATTTTTGATCAATACTTGAGAAGGGACATGCACAGTCCAATTGAGAGTAGGAAATGCAAATTTAAGGTTGATAATGGAAAAGTATGGTCAGAAGTTTTAATTTAAAAACCATGAAAAGCAATCGTAAATATATATGGAATTGAAATCCTTACTTGGGAAATTCAAGGGACTATTAGCTGAGTCAAATTTTGAGGACAAAATTTTAAATAAGGTGGATGGAATGTAACATCCGGTTTTACGGGGTTTTGATTTTATGACGAATAATGGCATTTTCGTAAATATGTCAATTTATGTCTATTTTGCGAAAAGAGAGCTTCATTAGAATCCTAATTATTAATTGAGATTCTAAGAAAATTTCGAGAATTTTAGGAGTGGTTGTGATGACCCGGATGTGTAAGTATGGTACGATGGCTACACGAACCGGAACCCGGATGGCGGTACGTCCACGCGGGCGAACCGGAAGGTGACAGGTCGTGAAAAGGGGGTCGTCACAATCCCACATCGCTTGGGGAAGTATGTGGAAATGAAACATATGTAAAGAGACCCTCCCAACAAAGCAAGACGCGTTTTGGAGCACGATTGGCAACGGATCCCATAAGAACTCCGAAGTTAAAAGTGCTTCGGCGAGAGCAATTTCAGGTTGGGTGACCTTCCGGGAAGTTCTCACCAAACAAAGCCGTGAGGGGAGGATATTGGGCTGCGGCCCAATCCTCAGAGCGGACAATATCTTGCTGGGATAAGGGGTCGTTACAAATGGTATCAAAGCCTGTACCCAACCGGAAATGTGGCCAACGAGGACATTAGGCCCCGAGGGGGGGTGATTGTGATGACCCGGATGTGTAAGTATGGTACGATGGCTACACGAACCGGAACCCGGATGGCGGTACGTCCGCGCGGGTGAACTGGAAGGTGACGGGTCGTAAAAAGGGGGTCGTCACAATCCCACATCGCTTGGGGAAGTATGTGGAAATGAAACATATGTAAAGAGACCCTCCCAACATAGCAAGACGCGTTTTGGAGCACGATTGGCAACGGATCCCATAAGAACTCCGAAGTTAAAAGTGCTTCGGCGATAGCAATTCCAGATTGGGTGACCTTCCGGGAAGTTCTCACCAAACAAAGCCGTGAGGGGAGGATATTGGGTTGCTGCCCAATCCCCAGAGCGGACAATATCTTGCTGGGATAAGGGGTCGTTACAAATGGTATCAAAGCCTGTACCCAACCGGAAATGTGGCCAACGAGGACATTAGGCCCCCGAGGGGGGGTGATTGTGATGACCCGGATGTGTAAGTATGGTACGATGGTTGCACGAACCGGAACCCGGATGGCGGTACGTCCGCGCGGGCGAACTGGAAGGTGACGGGTTGTAAAAAGGGGGTCGTCACAATCCCACATCGCTTGGGAAGTATGTTGAAATTAAACATATGTAAAGAGACCCTCCCAACATAGCAAGACGCGTTTTGGAGCACGATTGGCAATGGATCCCATAAGAACTCCGAAGTTAAAAGTGCTTCGGCGATAGCAATTCCAGATTGGGTGACCTTCCGGGAAGTTCTTGCCAAACAAAGCCGTGAGGGGAGGATATTGGGTTGCTGCCCAATCCCCAGAGCGGACAATATCTTGCTTGGATAAGGGGTCGTTACAGTGGTAATGCTAATTTTACGAGAATTACGTTTATCGTAATATAAGGGATACTTTGATAAAAATAGTAAACGGTGTCCGAATTGCGAACGGACAGTTTTAATAAAACTCTTATAATAAGTTGAAGTTGTTGGTGAAGTAAGGAAATTTGGAGAAGCCGAATCGTTAGACAATTAACGAAACAAGGACGAATCAAATAGAAAATAGTAAAAAGGGCAAAAAAGTAATTTGAAAAGTTAAAATTATAATAAAAACAATTTCCCCCTCCTTCCTTTGCAATTCACGATTTCCAGAGAAGAAATTCTTTCTCCCCTCCCTGCGTTCTCTCATCCTCGCCGACGATTCCTCCATGCACGCCGGCGACTCTTCCGTTTTCAACGACCGGTTCTTCACGTTTTCCTCTCCTCTCGCAACCCTAGGTACGATTCTATAGTTTTTGGACGATAACTCTCGATTTCTAGGTTATTAAACGGTTAGGGTTTTGATTAGGGTTTTGCGAAATAGCCGAGTTATGTTAGGAAATGTTAGATATAACCCTATTTAAGATCATTGGGCATTATTGGATGAGATTATGAGTGTGGTTATCGTTTAGTTGAGAAATCGGATATTTGGAGTTTAGAAATCTCCATTAATGGAGGTTTAGGATTTGTGAGCGTAAAAAAGTGCTCGATGAAATTCCCGAGAGAGGTTATTTAGAATCTTAGGAAATTTCGTTTAGTTAGGAGTTTCGTTAGATTTTAAAGTTTCATTGTCTAGGCTTGATTTTTAACAAAGGAAAGCTCGTGACGAGGTGCTCGGCGGGCTAAAGATGACAGGTAATTCTTTTGTGACTTCTTTGGCCGATTGGACTACACCATATGATTCTATGTTGGTTGAGGAAATTGGAGAATGTAAGTTGTGTTGGGTAATTTGGTTGGGTAGTCAGTTTTAGTTAAGTGTAGTTTGCTTAAGTTCATTGTTTGTTTATGCTTGTTTATGTTTATAGCATTGCACATGTTCACGCATCATGTTTCTGAAAAGCACGAAAAAAGAATTTCTATGCATGTTTTCATGAAAAGGAAAAGGATAACGAAAATGTATGAATGTATGTAATCTGGTCATGTCGGTGGCGGTGGTTCAGACATGGCTGCTTGGGGAGCATGTTTTTCCCCCAGGTAGATACGAGGGGCTATCCAATCACCGGATGTGCCGCTCTTATCTACTGAGAGTGAGGCCCTAGTGACGTATATGTAATGAAATAAAATGAATAGCGAAAAGGTAGGAAACATGTTTTACAAACCCCATGCATAGCATTCATTTGCATTCACGTAGACTTACTGAGCCTTTAGCTCATAATGTGTTTGTATGGTGTAGGTGACATCGAGACAGGTGAGGACGACGTTCCTCCTCCTGAAGCATGAGTCCAGTTGATGAAGAATAAACGTGTGTGTGTGCTGGCGCAGTCGAGGTGTTCCATGACCCGTGGGGACGTAGGTAGGTATTTTAGGTTAAATTGGATAGAAAACGTTTAAGGGAAAATTGTAAAGATAGAACATTTTAGGATGTTTGGTTCTGGATAGTTAACCGATTTATGTTTCGATGTTTTGATAAATCGTTTTATAAAAATGTTTTGTTAAAGCTTTTATATGAATTTTATGGAAAATGCTTGGAGATGTTTTAGGTTGTGTATGGATACGCTCGAGTTTTAGAGCTATCCATGCAGTTCGATTTCATAGTCCTTGCTTCGTTTTCGACTAGGTTTAGGAGTACGTTTGAGGCGTTTAATTGGTAGTTATGAGGTGTTTAACGTATATGAAATGGGGAAGGATGTATAGAAGTGTTAAGGGTAGTAATTATGCAGGGGTAGAAATGAAGAAGGTGAGGGATGCAAGTCCTCTGGAATTTTGGATTCCAGAGGACTTGGCGATCAATCGCCAGTTTTGGGCGATCGATCACCCCTCATGTTTTGTGATTGGCGATCGATCGCCTGAAATGGGCGATCGATCGCCCCTATACTTTTGGGGGACAAATGTCCCTTTTGCCCTCCTCTCCTTAGCCGAAACTCTTTCTTTGTTTTTAATGGTTTTAACTTATTGTTTAAGTTTTAATTAAATGTTTTATGTTTCTTTAATTGGTTTTAAAATAGTTATGAATGATTTTAACAAATTAGCCTACTATTTAAATTCTGCTCAATCGACACGAAGTTTTATGAGGATAGAAATAGAATGAAAAATTTATACAGAAAATTAGGATACGGGTAAGGGTCGTTACAGACTATATCCACCGATAGACAAAACTCTCGACTTCTACCGATAGACATCATCTACCGATAGATCAAAAATACTCAACATCTGCCGATAGACATCATCTACCGATAGATCAAAACACTCAACGAAAACAGCATAGCAACAATTTCACTATAAACAAAGAAAACTCCGACTACCAAAGAACTTGAGCATTTTACTAAAACCGTTCAAAACTACTTGAATTCATATACTACTCTAAAATTTGGTAAAAACCACTATTAAAAACTAATAGAGTATCATTATCAGAAAAAGTCTCAAATTCTATTCAGGACATCAAAACTACTACTGTCACTAAAACTCTCAATATATTTAAATTGAATCATGGTTCACTAAACCTTCTCATCTACTAATACAAGTTAAACCGCCTCATCAGTTCGTCAAGTCAAGGCATGAATGTGCTCTCCCAACCAACCTATTCCTCAACATGCTCAGAAAACACACCTGCAGTCACTTCTTCACCTACATCACAAAACTCATCTACTAGCCTAATGCTAAGTAAGTAAAGCAGTAATGAAATGAAATTCTGAAGCATAAATTCCTAAACATGCAGTTTCTACTTTCTCATCTCAGTTGCATATGCATTCGTTTCTGATTTGATCCCCCTGTGAAATTGGGAGTTGGATCACTTCTCCCAAAGTCATACATCCTCTCTATTGATTAAGGGGCGGATTAGTTCCCTTAACAATTGTTCAGATCTCCCTGTGAAATTGGGGTTTGAATCACTTCCCCCAAAGTCATACATCTTCTCTCTTGATTAAGGGGCGGATTTGTAACACCCAAGTTTTTCGAGTTTCTGCTCCAAGGGTATTTTCGTAAATAAGTAAATTAGGTCCGTTTTGTGAGCGGGAGGTTTTATTAGGACCCTAGGAATTTATGGGGATTTTTAGAAAAATAAGTAAATTTTTAGAAATCCAAATCAATAGTGTAACGTCGAGTTACGGTTTTCCGCCTATAGTGTTTTAAGTCGTAAAAATAGTAAATTAAGTCCATTTTACTAACGGAGAGTTTCGTTAGAACCCTAGAAATAAGTTGGAATATTTGGAGAAATAAGCGAATTTTGAAGAAACTAAATCGAGAGACGAAACATCGAGTTAAACTAAAGAATTGAGGGACGGGCATTTGTGTAATTTAGAAAGTAAATTGTGTTAAATTAAATCAACCCCCCCCCCCCCCTCCAGCATTTTCATTCCACGAAAACCCCCTCCAGAGCACTCTCCCCTCTCCCTTTTTGCGATTCTTCATTTCTACGGCGTTTTCCCCTCGGCCGATCATCCATCTTTTCCGGCGATCGTTTCTCTTGATTTTTCTTTGACAAATCCGAGCCCTAGGTAAGACTCTAGTATTCTACGAGTTTAGTTTTAATTAGGGTTAGATTTCGTTTGGGTTTTATGGAATTAGGGTTAAGGAAAATATAGGTTTTGTTGGAAATCATTAAGTTTATAATATTAATAGTTGTTAAGGACGAAGTTATGTTAGTTGTTGGTAGTTAGAACGAATTTATGATGATGGGTGGTTAATTGATAGAAATTTGGTGGTTAATGGTATAATAGGAAATCCATTGAAGCAGTTAAGGATTTGTGAGCACAACGTGCTCGATGAAATGCCCGAATGGGGAAAATAGAAGTTTTAGGAGAAATTGCCTTAGCCAGGAACTTTGTTTGACTTTGGGATTCATCTATTATGGATCGATTTTATTGCCTCTATCTGTGAAATGCCTTAGGTGGAGAAGACTTTTCGGACGGTGTTCGGCTTGCTAAGGACGCCAGGTAAGTGGATGTTAGGTTTCCGGCCCTTAAGGCCCTACATCGTGTCAATGCTAGGTTTTGTGTTTGATGATGATTTTCTGATTGTGGGGTTTAATGAGTCGGGTAGCCTAGGATGTTAGCTATTGTTTGTTAGTTTCGTTGTGAGCAATGTATGTTCATGCACGTTGTGAATTGTTTGATAGTATGTTATGTGTAAATTCCTCATCCATCATGTTTTCCCAAATGACATATGAAATGTTCTCATGCATGAATTATGAAAAGGAAAGATAACAATTAAGTGTGGGTTGGGATAGTATGGCCATATCAACAAAACTAATGTCACTATCCACGCGTTGGATCATGAATACGGCCGAAAGGATTATGTACACGCACTTGGCCTGCTCCCTAGCACAATCCCCACCTTAATTCATGTCAACGAAAAGAAAAAGAATAAGAACAAGTAAATGAACATGTTTTATGAAAAACCATGCATTCATGCATATGTCATGTATAGTACATTCCCTTACTAAGCATTAGGCTTAATGTTTATGTTGTATGATGTAGGTGACAGGTGTGAAGGTGAGAGTTTCTCTCGATGACAAGGAATAGGTGGTGATGTAAGTAAATGTTTTGAGAGTTGAATAGAAAGAAATGTAGGAAGATTGTAAAGATAGAACATTGTAGGGTGTTTGGTTCTGGATGGTTAAGTGATTAATGTTTTGATATTTTTATAAACCGTTTTATAAAATGTTTTGTAAAAGCTTTTATCCGATTTTTTATGAAATGCTTGGATTATGTTTCTAGGTACTTAGTTGGAAATTTTGAGATGTTTTACATTGGTATGTTAATTTGAAGGTGATTTTGTTGAGTGTTGTGAAGGTAAAGTAATGAAGAAGCGTTGGCAGGAAGTTGTGAGGAGAAGAAGCAAGGCTCTGGAATTTAGATTCCAGAGCCGTTGTCGGTCGATCGCCAGGAGAGGCGATCGAACGGCTATAGAAAGGGCGACTCTAGAGGTGTGGGGCGACTGGGCGCGGGTGTGAGAGGCGACTGATCGCCCCTCCCTGTTGTCGATATGGCGATCGATCGCTGGTACAGGGGCGATCGATCGCCCCTGCTGTTTGATGCCTCAGCGATCGATCTCCTGAATTTGGAGATCGATCGCCCTTCCATTTTGTCACTGTTTGCCCTCCCTGTTTTAATTGTTTGTTTTAATTGATTTTATTTTAATTGTTAATTATTTTAAGTTATTAATGGTTTGGTTTCAAATGGTTTAAAACATAGACTTCAATTCCGATTTCGATTTCGATTTCTATTTCGATTTTGATTTCGCTTTAGGATCACTTAAAGCTTATAAAAAAAACAAAAACAAAAAAAAACAAAAATTTTACATGAACTATTTGAGGGTTTAAGTTAAGATTACGTTATGGTCTTTCCGTAGCGACCCTGGCCGGGTCGGGGTCGTTACAATTATGGTATCAAAGAGACGGAGTTTTAAAAGCAATTTTGTGAACTGCCTGCAAAAACACGAACCGCCACACGGGAACTCTCCATCAACTGTAAGTGTTTAAGTTTAAGTGTGATTCTTAAATGTTTATCTTGTTTGTGTTTCTTAACATGTCTAGGAACAAGAAAATGCCGAAAGCACCTAAACAACTCGAGGAGAATCTTATTAGCCAGCTTATAGATGTAGTGCACCAACAATCAAAACAGATAGAGATTTTACTCTCCCAAGATAGAAATGATAACGGACAAGGTAGTACTTCATGGAACCGGGGTAGAGAACATGCTAGGCAATTTCGACCTCCAATGTTCGGTGGATGTGTCATAGATCCGAATCAGGTTGAGGGTTCCCTAAGTGATTTTCTGCCACCCCCAGTCGATGAAGGGCCGCAACCAGCGAAGGGCATTAAGAGGCCCAACGATTCATCGATTTTGCAGGATAGAAGAAAACAATTCCGCGGAGCTCGTCAAGCTCCTCTGTGCCCTACATGTCTGAAGGGTCATTTCGGGGAGTGTAGACTGTATTCAGACCGATGTTTTAGGTGTGATAGAAGAGGTCACAAAGCCAGGGATTGTTTAGGGTCAAACAAGAAGTCACCAGGTGGTCCTTCGAGGATAACTACTATGACCGATGATAGGGAAGCTGCCCAACCAATTGTGGTTCCAGGTATAATTTTGTTTCAGTAGTTAATAGAGTGGGGTTGTGGTTAAGAGTTACAATTTAATGACGATATTGGTGTGATAAATAGAAGTAGGTTTGAGAATAGAAGGGTTAAAGAATGTGGGGAGTTAGAGATACGAAGATGTGGACCTCAATTTAAGGAGAATGAGATTGTAAACATCAAGATTGGTAACCTAGCTTGATACTACTAGTACGTCTAAGTGGATAAGGGGACATAGTAGAAACTCTTATTTTCAGGCTAGCGTGAAGTTTGAAGTATTTAGATAAAGGCAATGTTTGAGGTTTCAGCTCAAGTAAATTGTTGAGAGAATATGGGAGGTGTTGTTTACTTTTGCAAAGTGATGTGATTGATCGATACAAAGTCTTGGATGTATAATTTGGGTGATTACATAGAGGTGCTTGTATTGATCAATATTGACGGGGGAAAATAAAGAGATCTAGAAGAGGTTGGTAAATTAATAAGTAGTAGGCGCGTTAGACAATTAGATGTTGCTTAACCAAGGGAGATATAGTAAAGTATGAGAGTTAGAGTTAATTTAGGGATTTAGATGTGTCAGTTAATTTGAGAGGAATTTAACACCCTAAAGTAAAAGTCATGATTTGAGGTATAGTGCAATGTTAGGCAGAATAGTGGTTCGACAGAGTGAGTATCAATTAGGAAAAGTAACGAGTAGTTGATTTCGAACTTTTGGTTTAGAAAGATAAGAGATAAGTAGTAAGTCTAAAGTTGATACAGTTCGAGTTAAACACCGTAACCTGTGACTTACCTCCAAGATGGAAGTAGGAACTTTAGTGTTTAAAGGACCCGAGAGGTAGATCGTAATGAAGAGTCATTTCAAGATTTCGGGGAAAAGAATTGACTGGAGAGTTTAGGTGGTGGCCAATTAAGTGGAACTCGAAGTGCGTATGAGTGATCGAACGATAGAGCGTGAAGCTGAAAAAGTTTAAAACTTTGGGGATGTAGAAATAGTCATTACTTAATAGGTGGTTAAAGCCATAGATCAGTCAAAATTTAGCACCTAAGTAGTAATTGAGGAAATCTGGAGAATGAGATCAAATTAGGTGAGTTAGAAAGCTTGGCCTATAAGGGATTAAGTGAAGGCCGATTCATGTGAGAATTTAAGGAAGTGAACTCGATCACTTTGTTATTTGCCTGGAGACTTGAGAATTAATAGGGGTTGTGGTATGAGCCATGGCATGCTTAGTTCCATTAAAGGTAATGGATGCTTCTAAGTTTTTGGGAAAATAGAAGGATAAGATTTAAAAATTTTAGAAGATTTGGATTAAGGTTGTAGGTCTACCTACAACAAGTTTGCTAACAAAGAGATCGTAGGACAAATCATTGCAAGGAAGCAAGTAGAATATATAGAGGCTGACTAGGAGGGACAAAATAGAGTAGACTAGTTAGTAAGCTTTAAAGAGAAAAGGGGAAGAAATCCTTAAATGGTATTAAGGATAAGTTTAGGGCATTGCTTAATTAAATGAAGGTTGGAATAAGAGTCGAGTAGTTAAGGTTATAGAATTTTGAGCATATTGGATGAGAGGAAGAAAGAGTTGAGGTTAGAATAGGAGGTATTGGGAAGTTTCGACTCATAAGTTACATCGATTTGCTTGTGCACCCTTTAAGGTGTTTGGTGGATAGTTTAACGAATTAGTTTAGACTTAAGAATTTATTAGTGATTGATGAATCCCGAGGTAAGAGTTGGATGAAACGAGCGTAGTGGACATAAATATAGAAACTTTGAGGATACCGTGAAAGCATAAAAGGGTAGATTTAAGCATTTAAAGCCCTGTGTATAAGAATAGCATTAGAGTGACTAAGAAAATGTTGTCATTGCCCACGATACGTAGGTATAGGAGATGAGAGTGCTAAATAGGAAATGAGATAGTGATGTAAAGAGAGTTCGAAATAGAGGGTTAGGATGAGAAATCTACGTATCAGGTCCTTAGTGTCATATAATTGAAAAAGCTTTGAGGGTTTGATGTAGTTAGGTGCGTGTTGTTGTCACGAAATTTGAGGAGTTAGAAACCGAATGAACTTAGCTCGAGGTTAAGTTAGAGGAAATTCGAGGTTCTAAGTGACAAAGGATTAAGTCGAAGTCGATGAGTGTATGAGCGATTGAGTTACGAAATGCGTAGTTAGAAGGATTTAAAGCTTTGGAGATATAGGAAGCTATCAAGACCCAAATGGTGAGTAAGACCATAAGAGTGTCAAGGTTAGTATTACGAGCATCGTACTTAGATAATGTGAGGGTGAGTAATTAGAAGTTAACCAAACAGCAATTTTGGGGACAAAATTCCAATTAAGGAGGGAAAGATGTAACACCCAAGTTTTTCGAGTTTCTGCTCCAAGGGTATTTTCATAAATAAGTAAATTAGATCCGTTTTGTGAGCGGGAGGTTTTATTAGGACCCTAGGAATTTATGAAGATTTTTAGAAGAATAAGTAAATTTTTAGAAATCCAAATCGATAGTGTAACGTCGAGTTACGGTTTTCCGCCTATAGTGTTTTAAGTCAGAAAAATAGTAAATTAAGTCCGTTTTACGAACAGAGAGTTTCGTTAGAACCCTAGAAATAAGTTGAAATATTTGGAGGAGTAAGCGAATTTTGAAGAAACTAAATCGAGAGATGAAACATCGAGTTAAACTAAAGAATTGAGGGAAGGGCGTTTGTGTAATTTAGAAAGTAAATTGTGTTAAATTAAATAACCCCCCCCCCCCCCTCCAACATTTTCATTCCACGAAAACCCCCTCCAGAGCACTCTCCCCTCTCCCTTTTGGCGATTCTTCATTTCTACGGCGTTTTCCCCTCGGCCGATCATCCGTCTTTCAGGCGATCGTTTCTCTTGATTTTTCTTTGACAAATCCGAGCCCTAGGTAAGACTCTAGTATTCTACGAGTTTAGTTTTAATTTAGGGTTGGATTTCGTTTGGGTTTTATGGAATTAGGGTTAAGGAAAATATAGGTTTTGTTGGAAATCGTTAAGTTTATAGTATTAATAGTTGTTAAGGATGAAGTTATGTTAGTTGTTGGTAGTTAGAACGAATTTATGATGATGGGTGGTTAATTGATAGAAATTTGGTGGTTGATGGTATAATAGGAAATCCATTGAAGCAGTTAAGAATTTGTGAGCACAACGTGCTCGATGAAATGCCCGAATGGGAAAAATAGAAGTTTTAGGAGAAATTGCCTTAGCTAGGAACTTTGTTTGACTTTAGGATTTATCTATTATGGATCGGTTTTAATGCCTCTATCTGTGAAATGCCTTAGGTGGAGAAGACTTTTCGGACGGTGCTCGACTTGCTAAGGACTACAGGTAAGTGGATGTTAGGTTTTCGGCCCTTAAGGCCCTACATCGTGTCAACGCTAGGTTTTGTGTTTGATGATGATTTTCTGATTGTGGGGTTTAATGAGTTGGGTAGCCTAGGATGTTAGCTATTGTTTGTTAGTTTCGTTGTGAGCAATGTATGTTCATGCACGTTGTGAATTGTTTGATGGTATGTTATGTGTAAATTCCTCATCCATCATGTTTTCCCAAACGACATATGAAATGTTCTCATGCATGAATTATGAAAAGGAAAGGTAACAATTAAGTGTGGGTTGGGACAGTATGGCCATATCAACAAAACTAATGTCACTATCCACGCGTTGGATCATGAATACGACCGAAAGGATTATGTACACGCACTTGGCCTGCTCCCTAGCACAATCCCCACCTTAATTCATGTCAACGAAAAGAAAAAGAATAAGAACAAGTAAATGAACATGTTTTATGAAAAACCATGCATTCATGCATATGTCATGTATAGTACATTCCCTTACTAAGCATTAGACTTAATGTTTATGTTGTATGATGTAGGTGACAGGTGTGAAGGTGAGAGTTTCTCTCTATTTCGATTTTGATTTCGCTTTAGGATCACTTAAAGTTTATAAAAAAAAACAAAAACAAAAATTTTACGTGAACTATTTGAGGGTTTAAGTTAAGATTACGTTATGGTCTTTCCGTGGCGACCCTGGCCGGGTCGGGGTCGTTACAGGATTAGTTCCCTTAACAACTGTTACAGTCTGTTCATTCCTTACCATGTCATTTCATGAAAATTCATTTTCGCTTAGTTTCAAAATATGATGCATGACATACAAACACATTCAAGGATGCACAACCCTACTGTTTTGTGATGTAGGCCCAAAGGCACAAGCATACTTTACTTACCTGGTCTCCTGGAAATCGCTCGGTTGTAAGCTACTTTAGAAGCTCGCTCACCTAAAGTCATAACAGTACATTAATCAAACCTTCACTAAACTTCACCAAGAATCAATCAGAAGTTTGAGGAAATAGTTTGAAACCCTGCTACCCGTGCATTCCTATTTATCACCAAAACCCGAACTTACTCTCAATCACAACATCCTCGAAATTTCTCACATTGTACTCCCTCAGTTACCTAACTACTAAAATACAAGAAAACGAAGAAAAACTTACCTAGGTTAAAAGAGAATCGAGCAAGAGAATCGCCAAAAGGGTTCTGCTAGAGAGCTGAAGGCCGAAAGAGGAATGATAAACAGAATAGTGGCGGCTACAGTGCATTAAACCCAAACCTCTCTCTTTAAATATGTTATCCACTTTTAAATTTCCAATTACCCTTATGTCCTTGCCTAGTCATCCATTAACCCTACTTTTATTATTGTCATTTAAAGTGTGCCATTAATTTAAAAAGAATAGAGAACTGATTCAATAGAACCGGGTGTTACACTTTTAGCTTATTCACATGTGGAGATGAATATGAACTGAATAAGATCAACGCTATTGAAAATAACATTGAGAGCCTTTGAATTACTATTTGCCAAAGTATCTTCATTTACTGACTAGTTTTTTTTAGGCTTGGGAGACATGACACCTTCTGCATCAATATCCATAGGGTGATTCCATCCTGTCAAAATAGATCTCCAGGGCTTCTCATCAATAGCTTTAATGAATGCTTTCATCCTCGCCTTCCAATAAACATAGCTACTTCCATCCAATAGAGGTAGATGCATTGTCGAGCCTCCTTCCTTCATAGAGTCCATCGCACACGAACTATGATCTTGTCCAGCGGATCCAGCTTAAGAAAAAGAAACAACCCACTCTGATACCAATTGAAAAATCAAGATTAGTTACGTGATGTCACACAGAGTGTTTCGTGTGACACCGATAATTAATGCAATGATGGACAATTATAAAAATATCAAAATTAAAGAGACAAGAGGTTGGTAACGTAGTTTGGCAATTTGTCTACGTCTACGGGGCCACGCCCAGTTATAAAAATATTTCATGTGTTTACAAAGTTACAAGACAAACGGACTTAAACAAATAAAGATTCCCTCTTATCTTTGTCGCCGCCACTTCCTAACTTCCTAATGAAACTGTTTTTGCGAGTTCCCCTCGACTTGAGATCGATCCCTACCGAGATCTAAATGCAACAATGTAACACCCGGGTTTTTGAGTTTTTGGATTTTTCCTGCTCCCTAGGGTTATTTTCGTAAATAGGTGATTTAAGGTAATTTCTCGAGTGGAAAGTTTCTTTAGAGCTCTAGAAATTTATGAAGATTTTTAGAAGAATAAGTAAAATTTTAGAAATCCAAATTGATAGCGTAACACTGAGTTTCGGTTTCTCCGCCTATAGTGTTTTAAGTCGTAAAAACAGTAAATTAAGTTCGTTTTGCGAACGGAAAGTTTTGTTAGAACCCTAAGAATAAGTTGGAATATTGAAGAAATAAGAAAATTTCGGAGAAACCAAATTGATAGACAAAATAACGAATTAAGCTAAAGGATTAAGGGAAGGGTAAAAAGGTAAATTGCCAAGTCAAAATTATTAAAATCAACAAAACCCCTCCCTCCCCTCTCTGCTTTCTCCAGATCACGCAAAACCCCTCCCCCTTCTCCCTTTTGCGATTTTTCTCCCTTCCTCTCACGATTCTCCAATCAGCCGATCATCCCTCTTTCTTCGGCAGTTTCTTCTTCAACTTTGCTTCCCCATTGGAAGTTTTAGGTAAGACTCTACTAAACCAAGTGCTTGGTTTCTTTTTTGGAGTTATTTACGATTAGGGTTTTTGGTTAGGGTTTTGATAAATTGTGTTTCCATGTTAGAAATTTTTAGGGTGCAATATTTATGATCTTTAATGGTAGATTAGGAGTTTTTATCGATAGTTAGGTTGAAATAGGAGATTAAACGATATATGTCAATTAGGGCTTGTTGGAAAAAAGGTGAGCACAATGTGCTCAATGAAATGTCCGAAAGACTTTAATACAAAGTTTTAGAGAAAATAGCTTTGGTTAGAAGCTTAGTTTAAGTTTGGAATTCGTTTATTTAGGATTGGTTTTAATGCCTTTATTTATGAAATGCCTTAGCTGGGTGAGTGGGTGCTAGGTTTCCGGCCCTTAAGGTCCTACATCGTGTCAATGCTAAGCTTTTGTATTTTGATGATGGTTTTCTAATTGTGGGGTTTAATGAGTCAGGTAGCCTAGGATGTTAGTTATTAGTTGTTTGTTAAGTTCGTTACAAGTAAAGTATGTTCATGTACGATCATAAATTGTTTTGATGGTATGTTATGCGTAAACTCCTCATGCATCATGTTTGTTCAAATGACATACGAAATGTTTTACATGCATGGAATTGAAATGTAAGTAATGATTAAATTGGTTGGGGCAGTATGGCCATGACAACAAAACCGTCAATCTCGAGGGACCATGAATCACTGTCCACGCACTGGACCATGAATATTGTCCGTAAGGACCATGTACACGCACTTGCCTACTCCCCAGCATAATACATGTCAAGTAAAAAGAACACGAACAACTAAATGAACATTTTTTTACAAAAGTCATACATTCATGCATATGTTATTGATAGTGCATTCTCTTACTAAGCATTAGGCTTAATGTTTATGTTGTATGATGTAGGTGAAGAGATCGGAGGTGAGGAGCCTCCTCTCGATGGTCCAATATAAGCAGTTGATGGATAGGACTCGTGGCAACAGCAAGTGTTTTGGCCAGGCTTATTGACCTGTGGGTGGCTCCAAGCTCTTTTGGTAAAAGTAGGTGTGTGTGGAAGTTATGGATTATTTGGTTAGGATTTAGGTTGTATAGTTCTTAGCTCGGAGAAAAGTGTGATTTTAGATAGTTATGTTATATGGGCTCGCTTTTGGATGATCTTAGGAATTTCCGCTGCATATGTCTGATATCGATGGATTTGATGATTTTGGTTACGGTTTTGGAATGAAAATGGTTTGTGGGTTAGGTGGAGATAGAGTTAATGATTTGACGTTATTATGAATTGTTTTGGGTATTTCAAACCTGTGTGGATACGCTCGGTTTTTAGAGCGATCCATGCAGTTTGTTTTCGTGATCTTATGTCGTTTCTTGGCTATGTTTAAGTCATGCTCTGGGTAGTGTTTTTGAGGATTTGTGAATTGATGTATGTATGAGGATAGATGAGTTGTTATGTGGAAGTGTGAGTTGGTGTGGTTTATGAGGAGAAAAGTGAAGGGGAAAGATTTGGTATATGTGTGTTTTGTGCGTATGGGAAAGAAGAAAAGAGAGGCAGCTCTCTGAAATTTCAATTCCAGAGAGCTAGCCGATTGATCGCCTGAGGGAAGGGCGATCGATCGGCTAGTAGTGTGGCTAACGTTCTGGTTTTCTTGAACGTATGCCGATCGATCGGCTGTCTAAGGCCGATCGATCGGCTGTTGTATATGGTGAAGGCCCGAGGCAGAGCCTCAGCCGATCGATCGCCTGAGGGAGGGGCGATCGATCGGCTTAAGGTAAATGGGCGATTTTGCCCTTCTTCCGTGCTCTCTTTACTATTTGCTTCATTTATTGTTTTCTTAAATGTTTTTACGGCGGTTTCAATGACTTAGACCATGATTTAGGGGAAAAAAAAAAAAAGAAAACTTTTACGTGTACTTACGAGGTCTTAAGTTATGTTTACGTCACAACAAGTTCGTGGCGGCCCTGACCGGGTTAGGGTCGTCACAAACAAGATCCCCTTGTTGTTGATGACTCCTTCCGGAATCCGTGTATGGTAAGATCCCCTTGCCCACGAACAGAATGACTATGATGACCCGAATGTGTACGTATGAGAATGTAGCACCCGGTTTCAATATAAATCAAAATAAGTTATCAAACGGTGGTATATAATTTTATGGTTAAAATTGAGGGAAATGTTGGTTAAGATATTAACTGATTAGGCAGGGGCAAGATGGTAATTGCGAATTTATATTGTGGATAACGTATTTAAGGAAAGGTTTAGTGAGGTTTAGCCGCCACTATTTTATTACCCTTACCTCTCAGCTCGGCGGACATCCTCTAGGCGATTCCCTTCCGATTTTCCCCAATCAAGGTGAGTTTTGATTAAATTACTTGTCGTTCTAGTGCTTAGGTAGCTGAAGGATTGCAATGTATGTATTTTCGAAAGGCTGCGAGTGAGAGATTTGGGTTTGGGGTTTAGTGATGTATCGGGAATGTTCAATCAGTAGAGTCCCAAACCGGCTTCCTTAGACTTCAGGGTAGTTAGACAAAGTCTAGTGGAGATCTAATCTATAATTTGTCGATGGTTCTAGGTGAGCAGGTTTCTGGAGTAGCTTATAGCCGAGCGGTTTCCAGGAGACCAGGTAAGTGAAGTATTGTATGTGCCTTCGGGCCTACATCACAAAACAATAGGTGTATGCATGTTTGAGTATCTTCTTGTGTGTTATGCATCATGTTTTGAAAGAATACAAAAATGAACTTTCATGTAATATTATGGGAAAGCGAGTACAGATTAAACTGCATTGACGGTTATGGGAACTAATCCATCCCTTAACTGATTATGAGGATTTATGACATTGGGAGAACTGATCCCACTCCCAAGGGAATTGAGGGATCCGAACAGCTATTAAGGGACCTCATCCACCCCTTAACTAATGAAGAGGATGTAGACATTGGGAGAGTTGATCCCACTCCCAAGGGAATCATGGGATCTGATCAGTAAACAAACGATGTGCAACTGAGATGAGAAAGTAGAAACTGCATATTTAGGTTTCATGTTTCAGCTTGTCATTTCATTATTGCTTTATTTACTTAGCATTAGGCTAATAGATGAGTTTTGTGATGTAGGTGTTGAGGATACTGCAGGTGAATTTCCTGAGTGTACAGATGATTAGAAGTGGTTGGAGGAGTACATCCACGTTTCGGCTTGGTAAACTGATGAGGCAGGTTAACTAGTGTCAGCAGTGGTTGAGGTTTAGTTGATAATGATTTAGTTTGAGTTTGTCGAGTTTTTATGACAGTAGAGATATTTTACATATAGTATTTCGAATACGTTTTGAGGTTTACTGATACTGGTAATTTGTTAAGTTTTAATTGTTGTTTTCACTGGATTTCGAGCGATGCGAAGATTTGGATTGTTTTCTGTATGGCCTTAATGAAATAGACAAGTCTTTACTACAGTTATGTGGTTCTGGTATAGGTTATAAGAAGTTGAAATGTTGCTCTGTTTTCTATCGGAAGAGGGTACTCATCCGGCTGACGTCACACGGTGGATGTCTTGTTAGACTGACCGGATGACAAACTTCTATTTTGTCGTTAGTGACCGGATGACAAAACTTATATTTTGTCGTTTAGTGACGGATGACAAAACTTATATTTTGTCGTTTAGTGACCGGTTGACAAAACTTATATTTTGTCGTTAGTGACCGGTTGACAAAACTTATATTTTGTGTTTAGGACGGATGACCGGATGACAAAACTTATATTTTGTCGTTTAGTGACCGGATGACAAAACTTATATTTTGTCGTTTAGTGACCGGATGACAAAACTTATATTTTGTCGTTTAGTGACCGGTTGACAAAACTTATATTTTGTCGTTTAGTGACCGGATGACAAAACTTATATTTTGTCGTTTAGTGACCGGATGACAAAACTTATATTTTGTCGTTTAGTGACCGGTTGACAAAACTTATATTTTGTCGTTTAGTGACCGGATGACAAAACTTATATTTTGTCGTTTAGTGACCGGATGACAAAACTTATATTTTGTCGTTTAGTGACCGGATGACAAAACTTATATTTTGTCGTTTAGTGACCGGATGACAAAACTTATATTTTGTCGTTTAGTGACCGGATGACAAAACTTATATTTTGTCGTTTAGTGACCGGATGACAAAACTTATATTTTGTCGTTTAGTGACCGGATGACAAAACTTATATTTTGTCGTTTAGTGACCGGATGACAAAACTTATATTTTGTCGTTTAGTGACCGGATGACAAAACTTATATTTTGTCGTTTAGTGACCGGATGACAAAACTTATATTTTGTCGTTTAGTGACCGGATGACAAAACTTATATTTTGTCGTTTAGTGACCGGATGACAAAACTTATATTTTGTCGTTTAGTGACCGGATGACAAAACTTATATTTTGTCGTTTAGTGACCGGTTGACAAAACTTATATTTTGTCGTTTAGTGACCGGATGACAAAACTTATATTTTGTCGTTTAGTGACCGGATGACAAAACTTATATTTTGTCGTTTAGTGACCGGTTGACAAAACTTATATTTTGTCGTTTAGTGACCGGATGACAAAACTTATATTTTGTCGTTTAGTGACCGGATGACAAAACTTATATTTTGTCGTTTAGTGACCGGATGACAAAACTTATATTTTGTCGTTTAGTGACCGGATGACAAAACTTATATTTTGTCGTTTAGTGACCGGATGACAAAACTTATATTTTGTCGTTTAGTGACCGGATGACAAAACTTATATTTTGTCGTTTAGTGACCGGATGACAAAACTTATATTTTGTCGTTTAGTGACCGGATGACAAAACTTATATTTTGTCGTTTAGTGACCGGATGACAAAACTTATATTTTGTCGTTTAGTGACCGGATGACAAAACTTATATTTTGTCGTTTAGTGACCGGATGACAAAACTTATATTTTGTCGTTTAGTGACCGGATGACAAAACTTATATTTTGTCGTTTAGTGACCGGATGACAAAACTTATATTTTGTCGTTTAGTGACCGGATGACAAAACTTATATTTTGTCGTTTAGTGACCGGATGACAAAACTTATATTTTGTCGTTTAGTGACCGGATGACAAAACTTATATTTTGTCGTTTAGTGACCGGTTGACAAAACTTATATTTTGTCGTTTAGTGACCGGATGACAAAACTTATATTTTGTCGTTTAGTGACCGGATGACAAAACTTATATTTTGTCGTTTCTCAACTGATTGCTTCTTAATATTCCCAACGACTATATTAACATGGTTTTTGTTTAATTTACTTATGTTTAACGATTTCCGCTGCAAGTTTTCATGTTTTGTCAAATTTAAAATTTTGAATTTTTAACGAAGTTTTAAATTTGGCCCAAGTTTTCTTAGTAATATTCGGGTTTAAGTGTGACAAACCGGGTTCAGAGAACACGGGGCGTTACAGAGAATGACTGCAGGGAAAACCTCGGGACCTAAGCCGAGTGTAGGCAAATCTCGGGTCATAAATAGAGGGTCGCCACAATCCCACATAGCTTGGGGAGGTATATGGAAATGAAACATATGTAAAGAAACCCTCCCAAGATAGTAAGACGCGTTTTGGAGCACAATTGGCAACAGATCACATAAGAACTCTGAAGTTAAAAGTACTTCGGCGAGAGTAGTACCATGTTAGGTGACCGATTGGGAAGTCCTCGCCAAACAAATCCATGAGGAGACAATATTGGATTACAGCCCAATCCCCAGAGCGGACAATATCTTACTAGGAAAATGGGTCGTTATAAATGGTATCAGAGCCTATTCCGAACAAAAAATATGACCAACGAGGACGTTGGGCTCCTGAGGAGGGGTGATTGTGATGACCCGAATGTGTACGTATGAGAACGACTGCGGGGCAAGCCTCAGGTTGCGGGGAAAACCTTAGATTGCAGGGCAAACCTCGGGACCTAAGCCAAGTATAGAAAAATCTTAGACTCGAGTATAGGTAAATCGCGGGTCATAAAAAGAGGATCGTCACAATCCCACATCGCTTTGGGAGGTATATGGAAATGAAACATATGTAAGGAAACTCTCCCAAAATAATAAGACACATTTTGGAGTACAATTGGCAACAGATCCCATAAGAACTCTGAAGTTAAAAATGCTCTGACGATAGTAGTACCATGTTGGGTTACTGACTAGGAAGTCCTCGCCAAACAAATCTGTGAGGGGAGGATATTGAATTACGGCCCAATCCCAAGAGCAGACAATATCTTACTAGGAAAATGGGTCTTTATAAATGGTATTAGAGCCTGTACCAAACTAGAAATGTGGCCAACGAGAATGTTGGGCCCCCGAGGGGGGTGATTGTGATGACTCGAATGTGTACGTATGAGAATGACTGCGAGGCAAACCTTAGATTTCGAGACAAACCTCGAGACCTAAGCGAGTATAGGAAAATCCCGGACTCGAGTATAGGCAAATCCTGGGTCATAAAAAGGGGGTCGTCACAATCCTACATCGCTTGGGGAGGTATATGGAAATGAAATATATATAAGGAAACCCTCCCAAGATAATATGACGCGTTTTAGAGTACAATTGACAATGGATTCCATAAGAAATCTGAAGTTAAAAGTGCTCCGGCGAGAGTAGTACCATGTTGGGTGACCGACTGGGAAGTACTCGCCAAATAAATCTTTGAGGGGAGGATATTGGGTTACGGCATAGTCCCCAGAGCGGACAATATCTTACTGGAAAAATGGATCGTTATAATGACAAGCTCTCCTTGTCGATAAACAGAACTCTTCCCGAGTTCTAATGCAGCCTTCTCCTGAGACTGAGCTTCAATGAAGAATAAAGAAGATTGCTTCCTATGACACCGTCTGTAACACCAGGTTGTTGTCTTCGGACGCAATAAATTAACATACTCGAATAATCGATTAATTCCAAAGCATAAACATAGTGTGTAAAATATACATTCAAGAACTGAATGATCAATCTCAAACTCATATGCAGAAGCGTGAGGGAGAGAAAGAATGGCGACGACTTGCCAATCAAGAAATCTTCTTCATAGAATAATGAAAATTCCAAAGGTTAAGTATGATTGGTAACTGTCTTATCTGAGGTTTAATTCAAGTACCAAATCGAAATTTAAAGTTGCAAAGAATAAGGAAACTAAATCTTACTAAATTGGTTGAGAGACACCTCGTGTAATATTTTAGGAAAGTATCGCCAATTACTTGGATATGGATCTCAAAGACTTGGGAAAGTATCTCATAATTAATGTGATCTCAATGCTTGATATAATCCATCAAATATCTTTCAAATTGGCCTTCGAAAACAAAGTTTTTCAAAAAACTAAAGCCTCTGGATTTTTAACTACTTTCCTTGATCCTGAAGTTTCCTTATTGTAACTTTCACCGATATCTTCTTGATTTCCAATATTCATGCATTCAATAATTTGAATAGATTATTTCTTGATTTTCAAGAAACAAACTACCGACTTTGAAATCAATGGAATAAAATGTTATTTCCATAAATATTTATTTGCCAAAAAAATTAATGCCAACATATTTGTAATATATTTGCATTTACAAAATGTTATATTATATATATATATATTAAACATATCTTTTTATAAAAGCCCGACATCCAGACCAATCTAAAACCCCATCACAATTTCTTCAATCTAGTCTAGAAAAGATTTCAAAGTCTAAATGAAAAATTCACAAGCGAAAACTTGATTTACTTAACCAAATTCTTAGGATCCAACTACACAAACTCAAAATTGGCCAAAGCCTAAACGCCTTTGAAATTTCCTTCTAATGAACTTGAAGACAATTTATTCATCTATTCAACGCAAGGTTTCAAAATTCCACTACACGGAACATGAAAATTAACAGTTCGATCGATTTGACCAAAATTTACACGTGGCCAAATGTCAAAGTATAAGACAATTTGAATCAACACAAAATAAGAATACCTCAAATAACGCGAAAAATTTACTTAGAAAAATAAAAAATACAAAAAATGGCGGATATTACAGAAATTCCAACATACTAACTTCAAAGCTAGTTGTTTGACTAGTTGAACGAAAGATCACATATGGCCAAACGCTAACGCATTAAGACAATTCGAGTCAACAAAAGACAAATTGACATTGAATAAAGCAAAAAAAAAATGAATGCGGATATTTTAATATGGATCTATCTCTTGGCGTCAGCAACTTGAACTTCTAAAATGTTACCTTGGGATTAGGTTTCGCAGCACGCTTTGGGCATCCGCGACGAGGCTCCGTTCTTCTTGTCTGGGCGTCTGCTAAATAGTTTTACGCCTTGGATGGGCTTGCATTGCTGGTGTCTGCGGCCAAAATAGTTCTCGGGATTGGGAGTATGTGCAATCTTTCTTTTTTCACATGGCTCTCGACCGGGTTTTCGCATCTCATATCAGAGCATCTGCATTGTATTTTCTCAAACTTTTTCAATCCAATTTAGATTGAGTAGTATGTGTAAATTTAAACCATTTAGGCATGGATTCAAGTAAACACGTTAGAAACTCCAAATACCCATTTACAAGGGTATTTTAATAAGAGTATAAGCAGACATAAAAATATTCATCAATCCACAATTATCATTAATTTAAAATTAGTATTGATTAATTATGCTAATCATCAAAACAATTAAACTTAATACTGACTTACGGGGCTTCATGGCTCACCTCGTGTTTTCTTATTTTGTATAGATACAACAAATGATACAAGGAAAGAAAACAATAACAAAGTGAAACAGAAAATCACATAGACATCTCTGGGAGTCAAGTACAAGGAGCCTTATTTGAGACCACTGATAATTAGATAGATGCTTATTCTTTTGATATTTCATTTCCTATGTCCTTTGTGCATAATTCTGATATATAGCTGAGATTATTTTTGTATAGTCTTGGTACGACCCCAACCCGGTCAGGGCCGCTACGGTCTAGCTATAACGTAATCATAACTTAAGACCTCGTAAGTTCGTATAAAAATTTTCCTTTATTTATTTATTTTTTTTACACCTTAGCTCTAAATCATAGTCTAAGTCGTTGAAACCGTCATGAAAATCATTTAAGAAAAATAATATAAAGAGCATACAGTAAGTAGTGCGGAGGAAGGGCAGAATCGCCCATTTACTCTCAGCCAAGCGATCAGCCCCTTGTTGGCCGATCGATTGCCCTTGCCATAAAATAGCCGATCGATCGGCCCCTTGTTGGCCGATCGATCGGCTAGCGCTCTGGAAAACCAGAGCGCTTAGCAAAACCAACAGCCGATCGATCAGCTAGCGCTCTGGAAAACCAGAGCGCTTAGCCTATCAGTTGCCCATCGATCGCCACTTGTGGTGATCGATCGGCAACCTCTCTGGAAACTGAATTCCAGAGAGTTGCCTCAATTCTCCCTCATATTTTTTTTTTCAACACTCAGCACAACGCACAATACCATAATTTTTCCCCTCCCATTCCTTCACTTTTCTCTTCATAAACCACACCAAATTACACTATCACAATAAACCCCTCTATCACCATACATTTACCAATTCACAAATCCTCAAAACACTACCTAGAGTATAGCCTAAACATAATCAAGACACGACATAAATCACAGAGACGAACTGCATGGATCGCTTTAAAAATCTAGCAAATCCTTACGGGTTTAAAGTACCTAAAATCATCAAATACCATCCAACCTAATTCACAACACAAAAGTTAAACGTAAAAGCGGAATTTCTTAAAACATCACCAAAACAAATACGTTTATCAAATCATTTTAAACGACACAACTCCAAGCCTACATCCACTATACAATTCCCAAAACATCAAACTTCACTATACATCCTAAAATCCATCACATCCCTAACCTCAAAACTAGTTCACACCTATTTACCACAAAATAGCTCGGAGCACATCCACGGGTCATCACGCCTAGCCAAAACACTTGCCGTTGCCACGAGTCCCCATCCACCGACCACCGATACTTGATCATCGTGGGGATGTTCCTCACCTTCGTTCTCGTCACCACATCACACGAGTAAGAAGTCTACTAAACATAACATTTACATATATGCATGACATTTGTAAAACATGTTCGTTTCGTTTCGTTTCTTTAACGTTAGCATAATCGTCTACTCGGTAGACCAAATGCTTGCCCCGTGAGAACTATGTCTTGCCCCGTGAGAACTCATAACATAACACGTGAGAACTTTAATTCATTATTTCAATTTTCATAAAAGCATGCTCATAAATAGTTCGTATGCATATTTCATAAAAACATGATGCATGAGGAGGTATACACGTACAACATTCATCAAAAACGATTCCTAACATTCTCTTAACATATATAGCCCGTAGGCGGACAAAACTCTTAACTAATCGCTAACGCTCTATCCTAGGCTATCCGACTCAACAAAATCCCTACTACAATCAAACATTATCATAACACATCATTCTAACATCGATACGACGTAGGGCCTTTAGGGCCAGGAACCTAACACTCACTTACCTAGCGTCCTAGTTATGCCGAGCATCGTCCTGAGAGCTTGGGGTTACCTAAGGCATTTTCGTAACACGTCATTAGTATTGACTCTAAATCATCAAATTCAAAACTAAACGAAACCCCGAGCTAAGACAATTTTTCCAAAAACTCTAATTCCCTTCTCTCGGGCATTTCATCGAGCACTATGTGTTCAAAAACTCATAAACTCCATTAATGGCTTCCAACTACCTTCCAACAACCCAAAACAACCTTAAATATCAACCAAACATCATTAATTCCTTCTACTTACATAAATAATAACCAATGCATCATCAATGGGCAATAATCTAGTAATCTTATCGATTTCTCACAAATCCAGAAATTTTTCACAAAATCCTAAACTAAAATCAACTCTAAAACAATAACTAAACATAGCCAATGTATAGAACTTACCTAGAGTATTGATTTGGGGAAGAAAACTGTGGAGAAAAATTGCCGGAAAGGAGAAGAACGATTGGAGGAAGAGAGAACGTAGAGGAGAAGAAGAAAATCGCTAGAGGAGGGCTTCACGATGGGGAGAGGAGAAAATGAGAGAAAAGGGAGAGGGTTATTCTAATTTTATTAAATTTTTTTGGAAAATTACCTTAATGCCCTTCAATGAATTCCTTGCTTAAACTCGTTAATTAACCTATCGATTTAGTTTCTCCGAAATTTCCTTATTCCTCCAAATATTTTAATTTATTCATAAAGTTCTAACAAAACTTCCCGTTCTCAAATCGGACTTAATTTATTATTTCTACAAATTAAAACTCTATAAGACTTAAAATATTAAAACCCGAAAACTTAAAATTCAAAACCCATAAACCGAAATTTTTGGGCGTTACAATGATATACAAGAGGTGATAAATAGTTTCACATTGTTATATGAACTTTGTATGGAGATGGCTGCTCACGCAAAGGAATTCAGTTCTTCATCCCTAGCGGTGATCGAGCCTCTGGCTCATTTGCGCTGAGTGATCCGCTCCACAAGTACCCACCGGAGACCTCGCCGCAACAAAATGAATTATATAAACTATATTGGTATGATCTCAAATTGAGCTAGAACTATACCTCTTCTTTGTCACCATTTAAGGTGATGTCTCTCACGCTACACAACAATAAAAGTTTCAACTTAAAATAAAAGGTCTAGTTGTCTCTGATTGGAATAGGGTATTAATTACTTTATGGAACAGGGTATTAATTACTTTAACTTCTCAAAGAATCCCAAGTTGGTAAAGCCAAGACACTAGGTATTATTTCATCTCGTTATTCTTGTGAAAGACAGAGTCTTTATGAGTAGTCAGTCCATACAAACTCTGCCGGTCTCTCTTCTATGATCATTCCAGTAGTCAACCAAAGAATAAGAACTGCACTTTCAAGCACGATAAAGTGTCAAAAGAGGTTGCACGCCATAGAGGTTGGCCTTTCAAGCATGCTCTTTCTTGTGCATTGCATTCCAATGCAACCTAACATCGTTATCAATAATAGGTTGTTATTTGTTAGTAAGGTTTGTAATTAACTAGTACAATACATGGTAATATTAAGTTTATTCTTTAATTTACCCTCTAATTTTACATTTTAATATGTTACACATTGTAACGTCACTTGATGCTATCAGAACAATATTGTCTGTTTTGAGACAGAGCTCACACATATTTTTTTTATTGAGTTTGTCTAAAACACGTTATATTAAGTAAGGAGAAGAATCTTTACTTGCAAATCATGTATTTTTTATTGTTCTAAGTAATGTGGGGTTGTGCAATCTAACTAATATAGGTTGAATCCCCGTATTAGATCGTCCTAACCTTCACATGACACGTGTCACACATATTTATCTGATTTAATTTCTTATAATTTATTTTAATTAGTTTATCAATTAATAAATAATACATAACAGTCACGTCATAAAGTAATTTACAGTGTAAAATTATAAGATAAATACATGTATAAAATTATAAAATAAATCTACTATTATTTATAAATAAATACTTTTTAGTAGCACAAAAAAGCTTTATAATAACATGCTCCTATTAATAACATCACCCAGTTAGTTTGATTATTAATGAAACTTGAAAGAAAGCTTGTACGGATTCCATGCTACCAATTAAAATAGGATTAAGTGCATAAAAAAGGTCGAAGTATGAGAAAAGGGCAAAAAAAAGCTCAATGTATAAAAAATGCAAAATAAAGCTCTGCGGGGAACCGATGACCCCCCGCAGAGGGTGAGGCGGGTACCCGCCCCCTCACGCGGGTACCCGCCTTACGCTTGCACACTCAGTCACTCACCCTCACGCGGGTACCCGCCTCATTTTCCAAAATTTCATTAATTTCAAGAACCGAGCGTTACAGCTCTTTAAACGCAGTATACTCAACCAAAGGGAAATTTAGCGGCGCCGGGAAAACCCACGATATTACGGTGAAGTTTGGCGGAGAAGACGACAATTCGATACGACCTGTTTTACACGTTTTCATCGACCAAAAGAAGATATTTCAATTGAACAGATTACGATGGAATTTTCGTGGGAACCAGACGATGTTTTTGAACGGATTGTTGGTGGATATGATGTGGGATGTTCATTGCTGGTTCTTCAATCCAGCCACTGGTTCCGCCATTTTTATGTTCAGAAGGAGAAGCGGAATGAACAGCAGGCTATGGTTGGAAGAGAAGAATACGGAGCTGGAGGAAGAGGGGGAGGAAGAAGACAGAGTTTTTCGACAAAAAACCCAAATGACCACTCTTGCCTGTAATTTTCCTACGTTCTTCAGTTTTCTTTCTTCCGCTGCTATATCATTTCTGTCGAAGCGAAAATGTCTATTATCTGCAATAGTTTTAGCTTGAAAAAACAATGCAACTTTATTTCATATCTCTCGTTTAACATCTTCTTTTGTCACAACCTGGGATTGACTGAAATAAATGGGTTGAAATCTGTGTCGTAGAGCTCTCTTACTCATCTCTTTCGTCGTTTTTTTTTTCCTTTCCAAATTATTATATATTTTTGTGATACTTGATGCAGGATGATGTCTGAGGAATATGGATATCAAAGAAGTGGAAAAAAATGCAGAGAAAAATTTGAAAATTTGTACAAATATTACAAGAAGACAAAGGAAGGCAAAGCTGGGAGACAAGATGGGAAACACTACAGGTTTTTTAGCCAACTTGAAGCGCTATATGGACAGACCAGAAACGGAGTTTCAGTTCCTGAAACACAAGTAGTTTCAGATAGTAGTTTAAAATTATATGGCAGAACCAATATGCAAACAGCCCGAGGTAATCAAGAATCCACCAATCAGTTTTCCAAACACAGCGATAGCCTTAGTCTCTCTAATTCTTTTGAGTTCGATACCTCTTCCTCAGATGAATCTCACGATGTTGGAGTTACTGGAGGAGTGGAAAATGAGGGTTGGGAAAGGAGAAGGAAGAGGAGAGGTAGGAAATGCTGGAAGGCGAAGATAAAGAGGTTCATCAATTCTCAAATGAGAAAGCTGATAGAGAAGCAAGAAGAATGGTTGGAGAAGCTAATGAAGAGCCTTGAGCAAAAAGAGAAAGAGAGGATGATAAAAGAGGAAGAATTCAGGAAAGATGAAGTGTCAAGGATTGAAAGAGAACATAGATTTTGGGCAAAGGAGAGGGCTTGGATCCAGATATATGCTTAACGTAGGAAAATTACAGGCAAGAGTGGTCATTTGGGTTTTTTGTCGAAAAACTCTGTCTTCTTCCTCCCCCTCTTCCTCCAGCTCCGTATTCTTCTCTTCCAACCATAGCCTGCTGTTCATTCCGCTTCTCCTTCTGAACATAAAAATGGCGGAACCAGTGGCTGGATTGAAGAACCAGCAATGAACATCCCACATCATATCCACCAACAATCCGTCCAAAAACATCGTCTGGTTCCCACGAAAATTCCATCGTAATCTGTTCACTTGAAATATCTTCTTTTGGTCGATGAAAACGTGTAAAACAGGTCGTATCGAATTGTCGTCTTCTCCGCCAAACTTCACCGTAATATCGTGGGTTTTCCCGGCGCCGCTAAATTTCCCTTTGGTTGAGTATACTGCGTTTAAAGAGCTGTAACGCTCGGTTCTTGAAATTAATGAAATTTTGGAAAATGAGGCGGGTACCCGCGTGAGGGGGCGGGTACCCGCCTCACCCTCTGCGGGGGTCATCGGTCCCCCGCAGAGCTTTATTTTGCATTTTCTATACATGGAGCTTTTTTTTGCCCTTTTCTCATACTTCGACCTTTTTTATGCACTTAATCCATTAAAATATAAGCAAGCAAGTTTGATTAGAAGATACATGAATTAATATATCACCTACCTCACATTTTGCAATTTTTGTGAAATCGGGAGATTCCGAGGACCTTCCACCGGTGTCCTGATGAAACACTATGGAGATTTTCAAGATTTAAACAGTCCCATCATTGCCAGCTGCACTGCAATCTCCTACGTCTGTCCCTCCCGTTCTCTTTCTCTGTCAAGTCTCCACCTTTTTCCCCATTCTCTTTACTGCTGGGCTATCTCAGTTGAGTCGGTTCCTGCTGTGGAAAGAGCATGGGAGAATGAGCTAATCGTTTCAGTCCGGACATTGAGAAGCAGAAGCTGACAGTTCCGACTGTCCAATCACAAAAAAGGCTTCATGAATGACCAGCTCTCGAAGCAGACCTCAATTTTTGGCCTGAGATTGTGGGTCGTTGTTGGGGTTTGTGTTGGAGCTGCATTTGTGCTCTTCCTATTTGTTCTTTCGATTTGGCTGGCCTCGAAACGCTCCAAGAGGAAGATCTGTAAGAAATCCACTATCCCAATTGTTTCAAAGGAAATCCAGGAAATCAGAGTCGGCAATGGCGGATTTTCAAATCAACAGTACCAAGAAAACAAGCCGACTCGAGCCCAAATTCCGGCCGATCACCATCGGGAATCCGATTTATTACCCGTTGTCGAATGGCAATCATTGCTTTCGGTTCGGGAAGACGAAGAACGGCCTAGCGGTTACAACAAAATCCACATTGAAATCGGGAAGGATCATAGAATTTCTTACCCAGAATGCGTTGCTGGTTCTTCATCTTCACACGGTAGCGGAGAAGGTCGATGTGGTACCGATCAAGTTCCTGTGGTGATTCCTGAAGTTTCGCATTTAGGCTGGGGACATTGGTATACTCTCAGAGAGCTTGAAGCTTCAACAAATAGCTTTGCAGACGAGAAGGTAATTGGTGAAGGCGGATATGGAATCGTTTACCATGGCGTGTTGGAGGATGGCACTCAGATTGCCGTAAAAAATTTGCTGAACAACAAGTATTTCTCCTTCATTAATTTTTTTCTTTCGACTTTATTAATTTACTCCTCTTTCACTGGAACTACCAGTTAGAAAGTGTGTGAAAGTCCATAGCCAATGAAATTGGATGGTAGTCGAATTGGTTGAAGAATTAAACTTGGAAATAATGAGTTTATTTATCAGGGGACAAGCTGAGAGAGAGTTTAAAGTTGAAGTGGAAGCAATTGGACGAGTTCGACATAAAAATTTAGTTAGATTGCTTGGTTACTGTGCTGAAGGAGCTCATAGGTACTTCCCAATTAGCTTCATTGCCATTGCTTTCTTGCTAAATCCTCTCCTTTGTTCTGCATATTAGACTTGCTTTGTTTGATCATTGTTATCTTCTTGCTCTTTCATCTGATAGGATGCTTGTATATGAGTACATCGACAATGGAAACTTAGAGCAATGGCTTCACGGGGATGTGGGTTCAGTCAGCCCATTAACCTGGGAGATTCGAATGAATATCATCTTAGGAACAGCAAAAGGGTATGACTGAAATTATGTTTACTGCTATTTTTCATTGAATTTTGTGTTTTGCTAAAGGTTTATGAATCAATCATGCAGTTTAGCTTACCTCCACGAGGGATTGGAGCCCAAAGTGGTTCATCGGGACATTAAATCAAGCAATGTTTTACTTGATAAACAGTGGAATCCTAAGGTATCAGACTTCGGCCTTGCCAAGCTCCTTGCCTCGGATCATAGCTATGTTACAACTCGAGTGATGGGGACATTTGGGTATGTATGATAATTCTGTTTTTACCACCATTAACCACCATATTTCTATATTTTTCGTCAACTTTGCAGCTATGTAGCTCCTGAATATGCAAGCACGGGTTTGTTGAATGAAAGAAGTGATGTGTATAGTTTTGGAATTCTCATTATGGAGATTATTTCAGGAAGAAACCCTGTTGATTATGGTAGACCCGCAGAGGAGGTATGTTCTACATTACCTGTATTATATTTCTCTGGTAGAAATCTCTTAACTATGCGGATTTCCTTCATTTTTCAGGTGAATTTGGTAGATTGGCTTAAGAGAATGGTTTCGGAACGGAAGCCAGAGGAAGTATTGGATCCAAAGCTCAAGGAAACGCCTACTACAAGGGCGTTAAAACGAGCTCTTCTTGTAGCTTTACGATGCATTGATCCAAATGCGCAAAAGCGGCCAAAAATGGGATATGTGATTCACATGCTCGAGGCGGAAGGGGCTGCCCCAAGAAACGTATGGACTAAGATCCGCTAAATTTGGTGTCTAGTTTAACAATCTCATACTTACTCTCACCTTAATGAGAGATTATGATTTTTCAACTCAAGATGGTTCGAGTGGTCTCTTTTCCAGGATCAAAAAGGCGGGAGGGAGTCAAGGGCGATAAATTCCATCAGCAAAAATGACGGCGTCAAAGAGGAAGAGTCGAGTGGCGTGAAAACGGCAGGCATGCACGAGTCGTAGTAGAGATTATTAGTAAGAACAGCGGCCCGGCCGAGACCTTGTCCATGGGAGAGAAAAGGTACGAGCTCTCTTCAATGATTGCTGGATAAACGTTGGGGATTGTTTTATCTTTCTGGTAACCCAGTTGGAGTAACTATTTGTTCTGACTTGGAATATTCTGAATGATACAAAAGTACTACTTAGGCGGTGTGTTTATAAGATGTTGATGTTAATGGGGTTGGATCATAAAGTGGAGGTCGCTCGAGGAAAATGAGCATGTCCCCCGCTCTATGAATATGCCTCACCAAATCCATCCTTCTCATAATGAACATCCAATTCATAACAATCACGTGAATATGCTTACTGTAAAGTCTCTCTGTCTTGGATTTATTGCAGCTTCCAAGCTCTTGATCTTGTAATAATTCTTCCATTCTCGTCTTACTTCTTTTTGGTGGAACCATTTTTAATTTAAAAACTTCGTATGGCAAGATTTTTATCGAGTTCACGTACATTTTTCTGACTAGAAACTATTACAGCTTCTACCAACACGGATTTTGACATGCATGGTTATTAATTAAGAAGATAACAGTATCATGCCCCAACATCGAGCTTATTTGGTGAATAGTATTTCTACGTGTTCTCTCTTAAAAAATTTGTTGACGTGTCAAATAATTATTAGTACAATTAATGTACTAATTATTATTTGAAATATCAACAAATTTTTTAGTAGAGTAACTTTAACATTACTGTAACAACTCTAAAATTTTATTTTCGTTTTTTCCTAGCTTGAAATCCTAAAATTTTTCACAAATCGATTTAAAACAATAACGTAGTTAGTCTAAAAATTCAACAGGTGATTAAATAAATTATTCAAACTGAAATTAAATACAACTAAATATTAAATATCATTTTAAACGATAAAAATCATAACTATAATTTATTATTCGAAACCAACGACGACGCCTTCTTCGGTATGCTTGTCTCCCTTTGAAAAACACGTGCATGTGATTTTAATTACATACATTACTAAATTTCATGCTTTAGAAGTTACATACTCGATGAAACTTATTTTCCAATTCTCGCCATGTGTTCAGGCTTTCAGAGAACTAGCGGTTTCTTACCCTCATAAATTTCATCAGTCATTTCAATTTATAACCATGCATTCAGACTCTCATTAGCTATCTCATGCGTTCAGACTTTCATTAGCCTTCTAATACTTTCCATCAATTCCATTCATTTTCATGCATTTCATACTCACATACATTATGACTTATCATTTTTATCTCTCTACATTCCTGAGTCAATACCTATACATGCGTATCCAACTAATAACATAATTGAAAAATGAAATACTTTAAATAAAATAATTTAATAAATATTTCGTGATGTATGGCCTACGGTCAAAACATTGAAAATCTACTATTTTACTTATCTGAATTCCGAGAGAGAGAGTGAATAGAGTTTTAGGTATTTTCCCGAGCGTTGGATAAATCTTCTTTGCCTAAAAATTAGAAAGTTTTAAACTTATTCGTACATCCCCAAAATAATCATTTTGAAAGTAATAAGAGTAGGAAATTCCTTACCAATAAAATCCCAATGTTGGATTTTCAAATCTATTTGGGTGTCCTTAACGATCCAAAATATTCGGTTGATATGAACAATTTCGGGTTTGGGCGGGTTCGGGTCAATTAGGTCAACATGGCCGGTTCAGTCTGGTTCTGAATTGCTGGTCTAGTTTAGCTCGTTGTCCGGTTCGGTCTAGATTTTCAAAAGAAATCCTTCTTCTTTCGTCTTTCGGCCGCGTGATTCTGCTGAGAAGAAGAGTGTAAGAGAGGGAGGGATAAAGACGACGAGAAAGAGAAATCATACGCCGCTAAAGAGAGGTCGCTCGATCGGAAGGAGTTTCTCGTAGTCGCGAAGTGAAACTCGGTCGAGAGGGATTTTGTCGATTGAGTGTGGAGTCAAACGAAGTCTCGATTCTTCTTCCTCTGAGGTGTTCGCTCGAGTCTAGACAGCTCGGAATGGTCGGAGAAAGTTTCAGGAGCTGAAGGTCGGGGACGGCGGTTCTGTGAGGTGAGAACTTTCCAATTGTTCTCAGGTTTACAGAATATGAGAGAGAGTTGTTGTGTCGATGCGATTTTTCTTCATCACTAAACACTTCATTTTATAGGAAGAGTGTTTCCAAAACTTTCTTTAAATAGGGGAATACAAATCTGACCCTCCAAATGGACAGATTCAAAAACGAAATAAAAAAAAAAAAAAATTGATTTTCTTAACGTTTATAGAATATTGACTTTGAAATTATGGCTAAATTATTTTTTTATGTGAGATTAGGAGATGAATTAGTTTGATTGGTTGCTAATTAGGATTAGATTTGATTAATTTGCAGAAACTTGAATATCTAATTTAGACTAATTTGAGAATAAATTTTGGTACGATTAGAATTACTCTTTGGTAAATATTACGAAAATGGAGGTAAATGAATATTCTTTTTGCGGTGGGAAAGTATATTGTGTAATGTTACAAGTTATAAATATGAAGAAGATCGCAGAGAGAGGATTGTTGAACATTTTTCATTACTATTATTTCTATTTGAGCTGGTGGATTGGTATTTTCTTTCGTGTATTTCTGTTGTTCAGTGGTACAGGTCCCTGGATAAAGGCAGAATACAGCAGAGGAGGAAAAACGCCGACCATCAAAGAATCATACCCTTGTCATTCTCTTAAGATGGATGATTATGTGTGTTACGCCCCCCATCCTAGGCTTCCCTTTTCAACCCTTTGATTTTTAAATTTTAATGAATATAAAGGTTGATGAAATCCATCATTCTCCAATTACAGTTCATTTGTCTCGCTAATCAAACTTGACCACTCGATCAACTTAAATAGATTGAAATGAATGAGGTAGGGAGAGAATAAGAAATTAAATTACCCGTTAATTTCGCGAAAATATGAACAATAATGTCTAGCTCTCGCTCTCGCACTCAGTCTTGGGCACACCAGCTCATGGGTTAAGGGTGTCTCAAATCATGCATAGTATGGCCTCGACTATTAGCCATATCTGCATTACTTCATTGCGGAAACTAGATGGCGCAGCATTTCCCGTCGAGTCTGTTGTGTTTAGAGCGGCTGGTGGTGGGGGAGAAATTGGTGGATTATCACACGTTCCAAAGGTACCATTTTCCTGCTCATCAATTCAAATATCACAAATCAATCACAGATTTTCAATAATTATTTGTAGAATAGTTATCAAAACCATATTTTGTTGTTTCTCCCAACAGCTTTTGAAAACACATCTCAATAATAATAATGCGTTAAAGTTTCTTCTAGTAAACAAAAGTCGTATGGGTGTTGTTGAATTAGAAGCAAACCTTGCAATAAGCGATGCTATTACAACCGCAGGTAAGATGGCCGTTCGCTTCGTCCGAAGCTTCTGGGGCTCCTCCGCCATCGCTTCTCTACAAGTTCAAAAAACATTAACTAAAATGCTTTTAAATTTTTAATTAGAATTCCTGAAATGAAATATAAATCAAAACCTTGTAGAAATCAACAGCTATGAAATTTGGCCAACGTTTAACTGCTGCCTCATAACATGTGCTCATCATGTCAAGTAAAGGAGCTGAGTTCTGTGCACAAGCTTCTCCTACATTCGGGTCATCAGGGAAATAATTCAGAAGAACCAGAGATTTTGTCGTCGTGTTCAACGGAGACGATTCTGCCCGTTGTGAACAATTCCCAGCATTCATCCCTCCATCTCCGTCTATATAATTGAATCAAAAGGTTTTTACTCAAGAGCAAGACTAAAGTGGTGTTCTAACATAATCAACTCTAAGTAGCATAATAATAAAAGAACAAGTGATTAGTTCAATCTTCTCCTACATTGATTTTCGACGACGTACTTCCATTGGTAGGCAATTCCCTCGGAGGCCTCCTTGGAAGATTTTGACGTGAAAACGACCAACCTCTGATTCTTCTGAACCATGTCATCGACTGTCGGCCAGTCTCCGCCGTCTTGTGGAAACCGGGACAAAGGGAAGAAGTATTTGGTCAGGGAAGAGGCGTTGAAGAGCTTAGTCAACCCCATTGAAGAAGTAACATAATCCTCAATGAAGATGGTGATGATCTCTGTTGGGTTGTCTTCCAAAAACAATCTGATTTCGTTCATCACGTTAGCTGCTGGTTGCTACATTCCAAGCACAAAACAGAAAGACGTGGAAAAGTTAGCATTTAATAACTCATTTAACCTATGTTTTATCAATTAAAATCCGGCTTACAAATGCTGTGAAATTGTAACATTGTCCACCAGTTGAGTGACACAGCCAAATGTCGCCCTCGAAGTCGTACATATCCAACATAAGCCCACGAACTCCATTCTGCATTATCCAATCATATTTAACAACAAAACACCAGAATGTACAGTTATGTTTTAATATCCTTAATCTTAAAAGGGTTTGCTAGTGATGAGATGAAATCTCACCGGAAGAAAACGATAAGAAGATAGAAACGAACTAGAATCGTTGAGATGTTTACTTTAGGAACGTACATAATAGCTGGATGTTTGATTCCTAACATGTCATTATTTTATTATTTACTAATAAAAGTTAAATATACAACCAAATTGACATATTGTGAGAGCCTGCCACGCTAAGGCTATGAGGACCCCAGTCCATACATGTGAGGGTGTATAATTTCACATCGCTAAAGAGAGTGAAATATACATAATTTTTAAATAGAATTCTCATTTTTATTTAGTACAATACGTTTTGTCTAATTCCAAAAATAAATCTGTACAGACTCCAACTCAAATTGAGCAATTTTGTATTAGGATCACCGGATAACCTACACATATTAGAAAATAGAGAAAAGTTCAATTTTGTATCAACTGGTAATTATTAGCCCTAATTACAACAACATTTCATGAATTACATCTTAAAGGATTAAATGAATTTGACTAGTTGCTTGATTAGGTTAAGGTTTGGATAATTAAGGGCATAAGTGTAATTTGTAAAGAATAAGGTATAAAAGGGAGGGTTTAGCTGAGGGTTTAAGCCGCCACTATTCACTTTTCCCTTTTTGGTCTTCAGCTCGGCAAGTTCTCCCGACGATTCCCCTGCCTGATTCCCTCAATCCAGGTGAGTTCTCCCTTGATTCTTCTTGCTCGATGTTTTAGGATATACATTTGATGAATGGTTTACGGTAGAATAAAATAGAAAATGTCGAGAATGCTGTGAGTGAGAGAGTTGAGTTCGGGTTTTTGTGATGAATCGGGAATGCGCGAAGCACAGAGCTCCCAACTAGTTTCCTTAGACTTCTGGATAGTTTATAATGAAGTTTAGCAAAGATCTAATCAATACTCTGTCTATGGTTTTAGGTTTGAACAAAACCCTCGAAGTTTCCTGCCACCAAACATTTTCCAGGAGACCAGGTAAGTAGAGTATGTGTGTGCCTTTGGGCCTACATCACAAAACAGTAGGGTTTATGCATGTTTTGTATGTTTTCAGTATGTCATGCATCATGTTTTGAAAGAATACGAAAATGAATTTACATGTAAGGGCATGTTAAGGCATGAGCAGATTTGAACCAGATTAACTATTAAGGGAATTAATCCGCCCCTTAATCGAGTCAGAGGATTTATGTTTTTGGGAAACATGATCCACTTCCCATCGAACATGGAGATCAAGAACAACTATTAAGGGAACTAATCCGCCCCTTAATAGAGTCAGAGGATTTATGTTTTGGGAAAATTGATCCACTTCCGATCGAACAGGGGGATCAACAGGGAACGATCAGAAAATACAACTGAGTTGTGAAAGTAGAAACTGCATAAATAGGGTTTATGTTCCAGTATTTCATTTCATTTTTGCTCTACTTATTTAGCATTAGGCTAATAGATGAATTTTGTGATGTAGGAGACTACCGGTGTGTTCTCTGATCTTGTTGAGGATTAGAAGCGGTTGGAGGAGTGCATCCAAGCTAAGACTTGGCAACTGATGGGGCGGTTTAACCAGTGGCAGTATGTGTGAAATTTAGTGGACAATTGTCTAGTTAAAGTGTGCTGAGGATTTTAGTAACAGTGTTAGTTTTAATGTTTTGAAACGTTTTGAAGTTATTCTGATATTGGGATATAGTTGGTTTTAACTGTAGTTCTTCTTTCTGGATTTTGACCAATTTTATGGACTTAAGTTGTTTTAAATGGTTGCTGTCAAAATTTACAAGTCCTTTGGAAGTCAGCATTGTCCACTGATTTATGTATAATCGATTAAGTTATGTTTCTGTCATAAGGGTAGTCGTCCAGAGTTGTAAGTAAAAAAATAGTCGTCCAGAGTTGAAAGGGAAAACAGTAGTCCAGTCTGTGGACGAATAAGTCTAAGTAGTCTATGGACGTTGGAGTCTGTGGACGAATAAGTCTAAGTAGTCTATGGACGTCGGAGCCTATGAACAAATTTAAGTAAGTCTATGGACGTTGGTCCGTGGACGATGAATTTATGTAATCCTGTGGACGAGTAAGTCACGTGGACCGTGGACGACAAAGTCACGTGGTCTATGGACGAAGAGTCTAAGTAAGTCTGTGGATGAAAATTCGTAGACGTTAAACCTATCTAGCCGTGGACGAGAGGAACAGTAGTACAAAGTCGCTTGTCCAGAGCTCATCGTCTAGAGTCATAGACGACTACGTCGTCCATGGTTGTGGATGACAAACTCTGTGGATGCTAGATCGCCCAGTAGTGTCGAATTGGCTGTAGATGTCGTAGAGAGCTTTCGAACCTTTTTCTTTATTATTCTGTTTAAACTGAAGGGTTCTTCTAGTTTGTTTTCATCATGATTCTGTTTTTTTTTTACATAAAAGTTTCCCGCTGCAAGGTTTTGATGTTTTAAACAATTACCGAATTTTGCTGTTGAGAGAAATTTTAAATTCTTCCCAGAATTTTCTAGTTTTGTTCAATGAATGTGAGTAGCAAACCAGGTTGAACAACTTGGGGCGTTACAAATTTAGCCCCCAACGTATGGGGTCAGTGGTCATTTGGCCCCTAACGTTTATTTTTGACCCAATCAAACCCTATCGTATAAAACGTTTGCAATGCAAACTCTCCCGTCAATTTTTCAGTTAGATTTAACAGATGACATTTCAAAATTACTAAACTACCCTTCTCTCCCTCCCTCCCTCCCTCCCTCCCTCCTGCTGTCTGCACTCAGATGTCAAATCCATACATTTGCATTTGCTTTTACTTCCATGGTCGTGCTGCATTATCGCTCCCAACAAAAATTCGACAACACCCACTTCCTAACAATAATTTCTTTCTACAATTCTCGCCTGAAATCAAAAGTAATTTCAACACTCACCCGTAAAAATTGCCAATGACAGACAAAGAGATAGCAATTGCAGGAAGCTCCAAATCTCCAATATGGCCAACAAAGATATTGGTGAAAGAATTAATCCCATAATTGCACAAAAAATTGAAAGCAAGGGCTGGAATTGCCCAGAGCTTGGTGGATTCAACGTAAACAACATATTTCACATCCTGGAAATTAAGAACCGGAGAATAATCTCCGACGTGAGATTCTATAAATGCCGACGGGGTGTGGTGGAGGTCAGTCGTATCCATGGCGGAGATGCCATCCATATATGGTGAAACCTTCCCCACGGTTTCGAATTTCTCCGTTGGAAAAGACTCAGCAGAGGAAGAGCTGAAGATGCTCTTCTCTGCATTGAGCTTGCCATCTTCTTCTTCGTTCCTTATTTTTACGGGTGAATGTCGAAATCACTTTTGATTTCAGGTGAGAATTGTAGAAAGAAATTATTGTTAGGAAGTGGGTTTTGTCGAATTTTTGTTGGGAGCAATAATGCAGCACGGCCATGGAAGTAAAAGCAGATGTAAATGTATGGATTTGGCATCTGAGTGCAGACAACAGGAGAGAGAGAGACAGAGACATAGAGAGAGAGAGAAGGGTAGTTTAGTTATTTTGAAAGGTCATCTATTAAATCTAACTGAAAAATTGACGGGAGGGTTTGAATTGCAAACGTTTTATACGATAGGATTTGATTGGGTCACAAATAAATGTCAATGGTCAAATGACCATTAATCCCATACGTTGGGGGCTAAATTGAACTTTTTCCTAGAAAATAAGATAGGCAAATAGCCATATCTTACTTAGAGTCTTAATTCATCTTTTGTTGTTCCATAAATGCGGATGAACTATATTTAAATAATAAATTACCAAAAAAATCCTACTCAAGCGAAAAGATTTTCAAATGGAGCAGGTGAAGACTCTTCCAGTATTTCGAGATAAAGAAGAAAAGTTCAAGAAAAGGTAATGGGAAATGCCCGAGACGAAAAGGTCAAAACCGGGTGAGTGTCTCGGCCGAAACACGGAAAAACAGTTCAGACTTACCTTGAGCTGATTGGAAACCGTGTCTTCCTGGTTCGTCGGAGAGTAAAGGACTGATCCCGTCGCTGATTTCGCTCCTAGAAGAGAATACGAATTGTGGGTTGTCAGCCACGAGTATCGATTGAACGGTAGGGCTTTCACCTAACAAAATAGAAAAATAGAATTGTCGTTAAAATATAAAATGAAAAATAAAAAAAGAAATTCAATATCGTCGGCATCCATGGAAGAAGAACCTACTCTTGACGTAGGAATTATTGGCTGCGTGCGGGTGCATCTCAGGCGAGTATTTCCGTTCGGATTGCAGCTCTGACATATCATACCGGTGTCGCATTGACTTTGGCCGTCGGTAGAACAAGTTTCTCCGATCTGGAGTAGGAGACAAAGAAGGTTAATCAATGGAGGGGAAGAGGTTACAAAAAAGAAAAACTGAAACGGCTGACGTTGGTATTTGAATGTGAAAAGTCGAACCTCAAGAGATGAAGAGAAGGTGAAGAGACAAAGTGCGACGACCAAAAGCTGGATTTGAAGGAGAATGAATCTTCTGGAGCCCTGCCATTAGAAGAAGAAATATCAGGTATCAGAAGAAAAAAGGAAAAGCAAAGAGTAAAGAATAAAACAGAAACTCCAAATTGATTGAACGAGAGAGAGAGACGATTGCATGCCTTCATGTTCGATCAGAGAGAGAGAGAGAAAGAGACCTTTCTCTCTTATATTTCTTTATCAAAACCTCTGCATTCCTCGGGGAAGCGGAAGACTATGTAATATAATACAAATGTGGCATAATTATATTATTTGATTTATAGCCTATGTATCTCCCATTAAATGCATATTTTTTCAAGGTTTAATCCAACAACCCTTTGACCGGGTAAATTATTAAAAAATAATTCATTTCAACAAACACAATTTATATAATTAAAAATTAATGTTGTATTGAGTCCATTTTCCTGACCTGGGTGCAAGTAGACGCAGCATACTATTTGTAGGATAACATATTTAGAAAAGTAAATGTAATAGCTCTACACGCTCTCTACATAGCCTGCTTATGAGGGGATATTTATAGTAAGTCATTAACTAAGAGTCTGGTTAAGTTGTTACGATTTTAATACTTGGTAGTCAGCACATAATTAAATTTGTAAAGCCTAGAAAAATATAAATAACTGAAATAATATACATTTAGTTAAATAAGGGTTGAGTTGAGTTTAGCTGGTCAGCTTAAACCGTGTTTAGAATTAGATCTACCACAGTTGACTTCTATCTTGGCTTCCTACCACACCTCACAGGGATTGATGTGTTGACTTGGTCTTTGCACTAAGCGAAAACAAAAGCAAATTTCAGTTTAAATTCTAATAGTTCATATCATTCTAATATCAAAATAATAATTTTTTTTTGACAAATTCAATATTCTCCTTTAAACAGAAAGACATTTTCATCCATTTGTTCCTCAAATGCAACATATTTTTATTTCGTTTTTTATTTAATGAAGTATTTTAACCCGATTTCTAACTTCACCGCTGATTTCCAACGCGATTCAAGTCTCTCTTGTAGGGGTGGGTAGAACCAACCCGGAATTGCGGGTCGGAGTCGACCCATTTGGTTAGGTATAGTTCAGGTCAATTCTATCCATCAAAGGAACTATATTCGGTTTTTAATACCCAAAAACTGTGGGTAACGGTCCGGTACATAGTTTTGGCAGTCAAAACTGCAAAAATCGGTATTTCTACATCAATTAAATTTCACGTATTAATTGTTCGTGTTAAAGATGATCAACGTGTTATGGATTGATTCGTATTGTCGATTTTTATGGCCACATTGAATTTTTTTGGTCAATTGGTCAAAATCGGTAATTTAAAAAATTACTGTGTGAATTTTGGATAACATTCGGGTTTGCATATAAGGATTTAAAGGACTTTTATTTAATTTAAAGAAATTGATTTAAATTAAATAAATAAGAGAGGAGTAAAAATAAATAAATTAAATTAATAAAAGAGGGTTCTTTGCCAATTTTTCATGCGGTCTCTAAAGGACGAGAGGGAGAGGAGGTCATTCTCATTAGTGCGAGTAGTCACGTTCTAATGCTAGAGAAGTGTTCACGAAGCTTCGTACAACAACTTTCGTGAAAGAGTTTCAAAACTTGGTAAGTTTTTCTCTCTATTTTATAAGCTTTGAAAGTTGAGTTTTGTAACGCCCCGAATTCTCTGAACCCGGTTCGTCACACAAAACCCGTACACGAACTAAAAACTTCATTCATAATTTAAAATTTTTGCAGCGGAATTAATTTAAGTAACTTAGAGTTAAACAAAACCATAAAGTGTTTGGATAATCGGATAAAATGTTCGAGATAAATCGACCAAAAGAAATAAAGGTTTAAATCACAAAACACTATTAAAACTCTAAAGACCACCACATCTGCCGGTGGAAAAAAATCAACGGAAGAAGCAGACACAGCAAATATAAGACTCCTGCCGATGACGTGGACCTGAAGACTTGGAACTGAAAGACATTTCTCGGCGGGCTGCACCTACCAATGACGTCAACACAACTTCATCTGCTACGTCAACACAACTTCATCTGCCGATGACGTCAGCACAACTTCATCTGCCGATGACGTCAACACGATTTCATCTGCCGATGACGTCAGCACAACTTCATCTGCCGATGAAGTCAACATGACTTCATCTGCCGATGAAGCCAACCCGACTGAACATACAACTTCAACTGCCGATGAAGTCAACATGACTTCATCTGCCGATAGAAATGGGTCTATATCTATCGATAGAAATAAGGCTACATCTTCCGATGCCTTTACTGAAGACATCATCCGATAGAAATTTGGATACACCTACCGATAGACATCTCCTTCCGGTAGGTTCAAACTACTCAACTTCTGCCGATAGAATGCATCTACCGACAGATAACAAAACACATCCCATCTACCGATAGATTCAGGGCGACATTCTGGCTACTCCTAATTATACAATATAACTCCATTTATGAAAAAGAATCTATTTGCCTTACTGAAATCACTCAGAAAAGGATTCAAACCCATGTATTGCTTAAAATCCAACAAGTGCAAATCTTCAAACCTCAGCGGAATGCCATTATCAAATAATAAAACTCAATTTGTTCAAAACACTGAAATCACTACTGTTATGAAAACTCGATCCATCTAAAATAAAGCATTGATAATAAAACCTTCACTCCAACAGACATCAATTAAACTGCCCCATCAGCTGCCAAAACATTGTGTGGATGGACTCCTCCAACCCAACTAGCCTTCTGTGAACTCAGTAAACACACCTGCTAAAGCTTCTTCACCTACATCACAAAACTCATCTATTAGCCTAATGCTAAGCAAGTAAAGCAATAGTGAAATGAAATACTGAATCATAAATTCCTAAACATGCAGTTTCTACTTTTCTCATCTCAGTTGCATATTCATCGTTTCTGTACAGATCCCCCTGTGAAATTGGGAGTTGGATCATTTCTCCCAAAGTATAAATATCCACTGGCTCGTTAAGGGTTGGATTAATTCCCCTAACAGCAAATCTGATACTCATAACTGTTCAGATCCCCCTGTCGGATTGGGAAGCGGATCACTTTTCCCAAAACCTCAATCCACTGGCTCATTAAGGGTTGGATTAATTCCCTTAACAGCAAATCTGCTTCACGTACTGTTTCAATCTGTTCATTCCTTGCCGATTCAAAATCATGTAAATTCATTTTCGTACATTTCAAAATATGATGCATGACAACTGGAAATAAGCACACGAACATACATTAATCCTACTGTTTTGTGATGTAGGCCCGAAGGCACAAACAAACTCTACTTACCTGGTCTCCTGGAAATCGCTCGGTTTCAACTACTTGAAAGCCCTGTTCACCTAGTGTCATAAACAGAACACTAATCAGAACTTCACTAAATCTCATCCCACACCATTCACGAATCTAAGGAGCTAGCTTAGAACTTCGGGCCATCGCACATTCTTGGTTCAGCACTAAACTCGAACTCAGCTCACTCACAGCATTCACCAAGTTACACACGCATTGCACTCCCGCTATCTACTCACTATAATATCGAGAAGATGAATGGAAAACTTACCTAGGTCGAAGGTGAATCTCGCGAGGAAGATCGCCTAGAGAGCTCGTCTGCCTGAGTTGAAACCCGAAGAGGAAATGGTATGAAATGGTGGCGGCTACAGTGCATTAAACCCAACCCTCTTCCCTTAAATACGTTATCAACTCTTTGAAAATTGCAATTTACTCTAATGCCCTTTGCCAAGTTATTTAATAACCCTACTTAATTTATTGACTAATAAAGTGTATTTTATTAATAATAAAAGAGCTGGTTCGATAGGGCCGGGTGCTACAAGTTTTATTTGGGTTCAGATTCGACCTTGAAAATTCAAATCCATGAGTTATTTTTGGTCTACTTCGGTAGATTTAAGTTTTTTGTATGTTGGTCGCTCGAATGGAGAAAAGAAACGACAAAGGTAGGCAATTTTCGCGACTTCTCATCGCTAAAAATCACCTAAGTGTCGACCACTGTGGATGACTGGTTGACACTTCCAATCCTATTGTTAGAAACAGATATGTCGAGGTGTCAACCCCTTTGAGAGGTCGATCGTGTAACGCCCCCAAACCCACCCTGGCTCGGAGCGCTACTTTGCTAACCAATCCTACGTTAAAACTGACTCTCAAACATCAAAGGAAATGAACACATCTGAATTTAAAACTAAACTCCCGAAACTCTCTATGTCATACCTAGCTCCCTAGACTTACTAATTTTCCTAAATCCTAACCTTTAAGCACCACGGCGTCATTCCCGAAAATTTCGGCAAAGTAACGCCTGAAAATGGCGCCTCCAAAATGCTAAGTACCTGCAAAAGAATCAATTCCCAACCAACCAGATCCAGAATACACAATAACCAGTATACGAAATCTCCAAATAGCAGTGCAGAGGGAAAACTAAAATACAACATTTCTAAGTGAAGAAAGTCCGCAATATAGGGCGACACATCACCCTTAACTATAAATAAATACAACACTCCCATAACAGTATTTCCATAAACAGAAATCTACAATAAACTAACTATCAAAACACAAAGCCCCACAAACTACCAAAATAGAAATGTCCCACATTCCCCGAAGACCATGGTCGAGGCGCCCCAACAACTGCCTGCACCGGCATGTCCCGTGCTTCAACGACTGCGTCCCAATCCTAGCTTTCCTCGTAGCTCTAACCTGTACTCCTGTCGTCACCTACACCACAGAACACACACACACACGTAAGCTTACGCTTAGCAAGTAGGGGATAACAAGTACAAACATACACTATGCACACACAACTCTCACACAATCCTAACACATGTCGTTCCACCCCCAACATCTTTCGTAGCAATCCACTCACAACATCTTACGTATACTCAGTCAGGTGCCTCTTGCAGAACCTCCCGAAGTTTGCCATATTTCGGACACTACTTCGCGACAAGGAACCACTGCATATCTTTTGTGGAAACCTCCCGAAGCTTGCCATATTTCAGACACTACTTCACGACGAAGAACCACTTTATGGAAACCTCCCGAAACTTGCCATATTTCAGACACTACTTCGCGATGAGGAACCCCTGCATAACTTTTGTGAAAACCTCTCGAAGCTTGCTATATTTCAGACACTATTTCGCGACGAGGAACCCCTGCATAACTTTTGTGGAAATCTCCCGAAGCTTGCCATATTTCAGACACTACTTCGCGACGAGGAACCACTGCATACCTTTTGTGGAAACCTCCCGAAGCTTGCCATATTTCAGACACTACTTCGCGATGAGGAACCACTGCATACATTTTGTGGAAACCTCCCGAAGCTTGCCATATTTCAGACACTACTTCGCGACGAGGAACCACCGCCAACAGACCACTTTCAATCCATATCGTACTCACATTTCAAAACCATGCTTAACCACAACCAAACATTTAAAACCATGCTTAACCAAACATTCAAGCAACCAAACCAGAACAAAGCAACCAAACAAGCAAACAATCTCAAACACTAACAATAACAACCCAGCAATTCATCAAACAATACTCAAACACTAACAATACACTATCAAACAATAAATCCTACCGTTCTGTGGTGTAGGCCCGAAGGCAACAAACACATGTCCACTACTTACCTGGTGTCCTAGCCCACTGAGGATATTCGGTTACCTGTCCACCTACGGCTCGACCTACGACAAATATTCAAATCTCATTAAATCAAGCCTACATTCACCAATTTACTCTCAAACTACTATTTCTAGCCTAATCCAACTAAAACCTAACTAAACGGGCCACTAATTTGGATTCAGTAAAAACCGACCCGAAACGCAAACGTGCATAACTTTTGCGTCAGTGATCGGAATTGAACAATTCCAGCGGCCACATACTCCTCTAATAACCTATTTTAACCTGTCAAAAGGAATTTTAAAACAAATAACTCTAGCTAGGTCAAAAATAAGAAAACCCGAACTGCCCCTTTACCCGAAAAATCCCCCTTTTTGATTTTCCATCAATTCTCACTCAATTCCTCACCAATCAACCACTTATAGCCTCAATTAGCATAATCTAACCAAAAATCCCGAACTACAAGCAAAAACCTGAAATGCCCCAAACAGGGCTTGCTATATTTTGCCCAAATCGGGCTCCTCACTGCCAAGCAACCAAAGCCGGTCCAAGGGTCGGCAAACCCACGCCGGAGGTGACCAAAATCGGCCGGTGATCGGAGCCAAATCCGGCTCGTCACTCTCGGCCCTAAATAGAACTGAAACAGGGAGAAGCTAGGGCTTATCGTTCGGTTTGTGCACGGAGAAGGGCCAGAACAGCTCGCCGCCGTCTTCTGGCCGGAGAACGCCGGAAAATCGCGATGACCGGGCCGCCGATCACCGTTCGCGTCTCCCCCCTGCTCTGCTCTCCGCTCGGGTCGTCGAAGCTCAAACACAGAATGGCTCGTCGAAGCCATTCTGTGTTTTTGTTTGTTTTATTTTTTTTTAATAATAATAATAATAATAATAATTTATAATAATAAAACTAAAACTATTTCTTTAATTAACACTAACTAATTACCGTTTTGCCCTATCGTGTTTTCGACCATTCGAAATTTCGTTAAATCTCGCTCGTTCGTAAATTAGAAACTTTCATAAATTGACTCTCATCCCGTTCTTTTAATTACTTTACCTTTTTATTATTTCCTAAGATCCATAACTTTATTCAATCTAAAACCTCGGGTGTTACAGATCGACAACTAAAGTGTTGACCACTGCAAACCCCTCAAGAATTTTAAGGGTCAACTCTTGCTTGAAGGTTTTGACCATTTCCTATAAGTGTCGACTGATGGGTTAACCCTCGCATAAAAGTATCAACTGAGTGGTCGACCTGTTCAAATAGAAGTGAACAAGTCTCGACCTCTGTAGGGTTTGTATGCTGCATAGTGTTATACATAATGGAAAATCTTTTCGCGCCTCAGCGGAGTTCACAGTCATTTATAGTGTTTTCAGTTTGGGTTCCTAGTCCCGGTATAGGACACCTCCATGTTTACCCTTAGAGTTGAGTAGATATTCGTAATCTTGGTTTTGTTTTAAGCTTAGACGAGTTTGTGGACTAACTAAAGTTGTTGCTTCTGTGCGCTTGAAGAACGGATTTCGTTGAAGTATGAGTTTTATACTTTTTGCATTGTATTGCATCGTTCTATAAAAACCTATTTTGGTGAGTTGTCACCTGTATAAAACCTTATGGGGCCTAGTCGCTAGCACATTTTTTTTTACGTATGTGTATGCATGATTTACACATATAATATTTATGTATGGTATTTTCTTTGTTGTGATCATCTACATTATGGAGGATGAATCCTCTTGATACTTTGAACGGTCTCAGTTTCAAAGCATCACGAGACTATCTAATATATATTCTGCTACATGAAGGTTATTTTGTTTGCATGTTGCGAAAATGAATAATAGGGCGGTAATGACATGCTCTTTAAGTTTCAAATCCCTAAATTTGATAAGTGTGTGTTTATTTATTTCTATTATGGGTAGTGTCATCGCTGACTGGTTCGCGGGCCACCCGGAGTAACGTCGATGAAACTTTCGATCGCTGTTACTTTCTTTTCCTCCTGGCTCATGAGATGTTGGTGGATCTTTAAATCGCCACATTTCTATGCTGCTGTGATGGAATAGTTGTAGGATCGTATTTGTCTAAGAGGGGGGGGGGGGGGGGGTTTAATTAGACTTTTTAAATTTAATTTGTTAATCTAATCAATTTCTCTCTTAAATTCAACTGATAAGAAAACAACAAATAAACAAACAATAAAAGTGAGAGAGAGAGAAATTGACACCACAGTTTTTAACGTGGTTCGGCTAAGCTTGCCTACGTCCACGCTTCAAGGCTCTCCCTTGAAGATTCTTTCCTTCTAATCACGAGAAAACCAGATCGAACTTGTAACACCTGGTTCTTTAGAACTAAGTCTTATTTCTTTCTAAAATTAATGACACAATTTAAATTGTGATAATAAATGTAGGGTTATTGAGTGACTAGGCAAGGGTATAAGGGTAACTTGAAATTTAAAAGTGGATAACCTATTAAAGGGAAGAGATTTAGTGATAAATGCACTATAGCCGCTACTGTTTCATCTTTACTCCTTTCGGTATTCGACTCAAGCTCAGCAGAGCTCTCGGCGATTCTCCCACCCGATTTCCCTTTCAACCTAGTAAGTTTTCCTCATTTCTCTCGAGTTTAAGCAGTTAGACAACTGAGGGAGTATAATGTGGGGATTTCGCGGATATTGTGAATGAGAGTAGATTCGGGTTTAGTATAAAATTTGGGGATGCTTAGTGAATAGAACTCCTAACTGTTCACTTAGGTTTTCTGAATGCTTTAGAATGAGGATTTGTAAGGATTGGCTTAATGCTCTGTTTATGGTTCTAGGTGAGCAATTTCAAAGCAACTCCTAACTGAGTATTCACCAGGAATCCAGGTAAGTGAAGTACTGTGTGTGCCTTCAGGCCTACATCACAAAACAGTAGGGTTATGCATGTTTGAGTGTTTTCTTTATGTCATGCATCATGTTTTTGAAGAAACACGAAAATGAATTTTACATGGAATGAATGGTAAGGCAAGAACAGAACGTGTTATGATATCTATTAAGGGAACTAATCCGCCCCTTAATTGATGTAGTGGATTTATAACATTGGGAGATTGATCCCACTCCCAAGGGAATTGAGGGATCAGATTAGCTATTAAGGGAATCCATCCGCCCCTTAATCGAGTAGAGGATGTATAACATTGGGAGGATTGATCCCACTCCCAAGGGAACCGAGGGATCAGATCAGTTATGAATGAATGTAAATGCAACTGAGATGAGAAAGTAGAAACCTGCATGTTTAGGAATTTTGTCTTTCAGCGTCTCAGCATCTCATTTTCTTACTGCTTTACTTACTTAGCATTAGGCTAATAGATGAGTTTTGTGATGTAGGTGTTGAGGATACTGCAGGTGATTTCCTTACGTGCACAGATGAATAGACGAGGTAGGAGGAGTACATTCATGCTTCGGCCTGTTAAACTGATTAGGCGGGTTAACTGGTGTCAATAGCATGAAGATTTAGTTGACAATGTTTTAATTTAAGTGTGTCGAATTTTCATGACCGTAATGGTTTCAATGTTTTGAATACTTTTGGGATTTACTAATATTAGTATTCAGTTGGGATTTTACGTTGGAACTCACTGAATTTTAGTAATGCAATGGTTTGAATTGTTTCTGAATGGTTTCGGTGAAGTGAGTAAATTCCTTTACGTAGTTAGAGTTGTTATTCTGTTCTCTATCGGTAGATGAAGTCTATCGGCAGATGTAGAGTTGTTGTTCTGTTCTCTATCGGTAGATGAAGTCTATCGGCAGAGGTTGAGTAGTTGTTCTGTTGTTTATCAGAAGATGTCCTCAGTGGAAGCCATCGGATGATATAGAGGTTTTGTCATTTAGTGACCGGTATATGTAGCTTGTTCTATCGGAAGACGAGGGTGAAAGATTTGTCGTCTTGTGGTCGGCAGGAGTCGGATGATTAAATCCTCTCGCTGACGTCATCGGTAGATAGAGTCTACCGGATGATGTGGATTATCGGAAGGTGTAGGAAGTGATTTGTTGTTTGCCACCGGTAGAAGTCATCTGTTTTCTATTTCAGTCTTTTCCGTTGACTTCGCGCGGCGGCAGATGCGTTTGACTTCGTAATCTTTCAAGTATTTCATGATTTAAACCTTCATTTTCTTTGGTCGATTATTTCTTAATATTCCAACCGATTAATCAAACATTGTTTCTATAGTTTTGTTCAATTCTATTTTTGCTTAAATGATTTCCACTGCAAGATCTTAAATGTTTTGAGCTTTTAGAAAATGTCAAAATTTTGAGTAAACTGATTTAAATGTTTTGGCCAAAATTTCTTAGTTATGTTCGGGTCTATGAGTAACAAACCGGGTTTATATAATTCGGGGCGTTACAGTATGGTATCAGAAAAATTCAGTTAAACCGTTCAAAAGATTACTCATCAGTGCCAATCGTTGCATGACAGTATTTCAACAACTGTAAGTGTTTATGTAACCTTAGTTAATAGATATTTAAAAGTGTGAATAACCCTGTACAGGAACTTAGTACAATGGCCAGACGCCTAGGAAGACCTAGGATACCGAGGGAAATGCTAGACTTGAGGAGTGAGGAGGAACCTAGTGTTATTAGACAGCTGACAGATTTGGTACGTCAGCAAACATACTTAGTAAGTCAGTAGTCCGATCAGTTAGGAGTGTTGTTGAACCGAGAAGTACAAGGAAGTGCCAACTCGGGTTCTAGCAATGAACATTCAGGAGACCGATTCCGGAGGCTTCAACCGCCCACATTTGATGGAAAATCATCTAACCCGATTGTTGCTGAAGAGTGGCTTAGGAAGATTGAAAGTATGTTTAGGTGTGCCAACGTCGGGGAAGGAGACAAGGTCACTCTGGCGACATTTCATTTTGCTGGAGACGCTCAACTTTGGTGGGAGACAATTGAAACCACCACTGATATTCTGACTATGGCTTGGTCTCAGTTCAAGGACATTTTCTTTGAAAAGTATTTTAACAGCACCATCCAGGCCACAAAGAAGGTGGAGTTCCTGAACTTGAAGCAGTCAGGATCTGTGGCTGAGTACGTCAGACAATTTGAGTCTCTGTCCAGGTTTGCTGGACACCTTGCTCACAAGAATGAAGATAAGGTGTTTCTATTTATGCAAGGACTGAAGCCTGATATGTACAGAGGGGTCAAGTTTTCGGGTTTTAAAGGTTTACCTTTCAGTGAAGTTGTGTCCACAGCTTTGGAGGTGGAAGAAGCTGAAATGAAATGTTCTGGACCGAAGGAAGCCCCACGAAAGTTCGACCCACCCCAACAACAAAGAGGAATGAAGAGGCCAAATGAAGGCCAGAGTAGCAAAAGATCAGGGAGGAAGGTACCGGATAACAAGAGGTATCCCCAGTGCCCGAAGTGTCTGAAAAGTCATTTGGGCGAGTGCAGATTCGGGTCAGGTAAGTGTTTCAACTGTGAGGAGTTTGGACATACACACAGAGATTGCCCGAAGCCTAGAATCACCCGATACTTTAATTGTAACAAAGTCGGTCATATCAACAGAGACTACCCAGCTTCGAAGAGCGGCCCTGCTTTGATTAAACCCAGGATATTCTCCATGACAGAGTCGGGTGAGGAACAGTCTGCTGTTGTGTCAGGTACTATATTGATCAACTCTGTGCCTGCTTTTACTTTAATAGATTCTAGTGCAACACATTCCTTTATAGCATCTGCTTTTGCTGTTAAGTTAAATGTGCAGTTTACCCCTTCCATGCATGTGTTTAGTGTTGCATTACCTTCCGGTGAATGCATGCACTCTAACCAGGTGATGCGTGACAGTCTTGTGTTAGTAGGAAACGTAAGTCTACCTGCTTATCTTATTATTATGGACATAATGGGATTTGATGTCATCCTAGGAATGGATTGGTTGTTTAAGCATTATGCCACAATAGATTGTCGGACCGGAATTGTTAGTTTTCAACCCCCTGGTGGGTTAAACCATACCTTCCAAGCTCTGAAGAAGAGTAAGGAAATGACTGTAATGACTTCTATCGATTGTAGACCCTCCTCATGCAGGGAGTATTTGTGCTTTTTGACCAATGTTTTAGACACACAACTAGTAGAAAAATCAAACCCCAAGAATGTTTTAGTTGTCCAAGATTTTCCGGAAGTATTCCTAGATGACCTTCCTGGCTTGCCACCGGATAGAGCAATCGAATTCGTTGTGGATGTCTACCCAGGCGCTGAGCCTGTATCCAAGAATCCATATAGACTAGCGCCAACAGAATTTAAGGAATTGAAGAAGCAGTTAGAGGATTTGTTGGAGAAATGGTTCATACGCCCTAGCTTTTCACCATGGGGTGCACCTGTCCTTTTTGTCAAAAAGAAAGATGGATCAATGCGTATGTGCATAGACTATAGGGAATTGAATAAGCTAACTGTCAAGAAAAAGTATCCACTGCCGAGGATTGATGATTTATTTGATCAACTTATTGGTGCAAGAGTTTTCTCTAAGATTGACTTTAGGTCCGGTTATTACCAGCTGAAGGTTAAATCTGAGGATATTCCTAAGACTGCCTTTCGCACAAGGTATGGACATTATGAGTTTTTGGTCATGTCCTTTGGATTGACAAATGCACCAGCAGCCTTTATGGATCTCATGAATAGAGTGTTTCATAAATACTTGGATAAGTTTGTCATAGTGTTTATCGATGATATTTTAATCTATTCCCATACTAAAGATGAGCATGCCAGGCATTTGAGTTTGGTGTTGGGAATACTTAGGCAGCACCAACTTTATGCCAAGTTTTCTAAGTGTGAGTTTTTGTTGGACAGAGTTCACTTTCTTGGTCATGTGATCTCTGGAGATGGGATATCTGTTGATCCAGCTAAGGTTCAAGCAGTTAAGGAATGGCCCCAACCAAGAAATGCTACAAATATTCGAAGTTTCCTTGGATTAGCAGGATATTATAAAAAATTTATTGAGGGATTTTCAAAGATTGCAACACCCCTTACTAAGTTAACAAGAAAAAAAGTGAAATATATATGGACTGATGAATGTGAGCATAGTTTCCAGACCTTGAAACAGAAACTGACCAATGCTCCAATCTTAACCCTTCCAGTTGAAGATGGTAAGTTTAGCATTTACTGTGATGCCTCCAAAATTGGTCTTGGTTGTGTTTTAATGCAGGAAGGAAAGGTAATAGCTTATGCCTCTAGACAGCTGAAAACACATGAGAGGAATTATCCTACGCATGACTTGGAATTAGCTGCAGTAGTATTTGCAGTTAAGATTTGGAGGCATTACCTGTATGGACAATCCTGTGAGATATTTTCGGATCATAAGAGCCTGAGGTATATTTTCACTCAGAAGGAACTAAACATGAGGCAACGTCGATGGTTGGAGTTTGTAAAGGACTATGATTTTGAGATTAAATACCATCCCGGCAAAGCAAATGTTGTGGCAGATGCTTTGAGCAGAGTTACAACACCAACCCCAACCATGATTTTCGATATGCCACTAGCCTTAGAGTCAAAATTCCAGAGGTTTAATCTAGAAGTAGTATCCAGTGTATCAGCTATACTTTCAGCCATAACCTTAAAGCCTACCATTCTTGAGAAAATAAAGGAAACTCAGATGAATGATGATGAGTGCAACAAATACAAGTTAAGCATGCATTCTTCAGACAAGTCAGATTTTAACCATTCTACCGATGGAATCCTTAAGTTTAGGAATAGATGGTTCGTTCCTGCCATTAAAGAGCTTCGTGATGAAATTCTTTCATAAGCACATTCTTCCAGGTTCTCTGTCCACCCTGGGAGTACAAAGATGTACAAGGACCTTAGACAACATTATTGGTGGCCGGGTATGAAAAGAAGTGTGGCGGAGTATGTGGAATCATGTCTGGTCTGCCAACAAGTTAAAGCTGAACATCAGAGACCTGCAGGAGCATTACAACCCTTACCAGTTCCTGAATGGAAATGGGAACAAATAACGATGGATTTTGTTATAGGATTGCCTAGAATAGTAAAGGGACACGATGCAATTTGGGCGATAGTCGACCGACTAACCAAATCAGCTCATTTCCTACCAATAAAGGTGACTTACTCGATGGATCAACTTGCTGAATTGTACGTGCAGGAAATTGTTAGGTTACATGGAGTTCCAGGTACCATAGTTTCAGACCGAGACTCTAGATTTACATCTAAGTTTTAGAAATGTCTGCATAAGGCTATGGGAACGCAGCTTAGTTTTAGCACAGCTTTTCACCCCCAGACAGATGGACAATCCGAAAGAACCATCCAAACATTAGAGGATATGCTTCGTGCATGCAGATTGAATTTTCAAAGTTCTTGGAGCAAGTATCTATCCTTAGTAGAATTCTCTTACAACAACAGTTTTCAGGCAACAATAGGAATGACACCGTATGAAGCATTGTATGGACGAAAATGCAGATTACCTTTGTATTGAGATGAAGTTGGGGAAGCACAGTTGCTTGGTCTTGACATTGTGCAACAAACTGTTAAGAAGGTTGCTCTCATCCAACAGAGGATTTTGGCAGCTCAGAGTCGACAGAAAAGCTATGCAGATTGCAAGCGTAAAGAATTGGAATTTGTGATAGGTGATGAAGTTTTTCTCAATGTGTCACCATTCAAAGGAGTTGTGAGATTTGGGAAGAGAGGAAAGTTGAACCCCAGGTTTATTGAACCATTCTTAATCCTGAAAAGGATTGGGAAGACAGCCTACCAGTTACAGCTACCAACCTCTATGGAAGGAATCCATAATGTGTTCTATGTTTCCATGTTGAAGAAATGTGTACGAGATCCATCTCAGATTGTAGAACAACAGAGTATTGAAGTTTATCATACTCTTTCATATGAGGAGATACCAGTAAGGATCTTAGACTATGCAGTGAAGGTATTGCGCAACAAAGAGGTTCCACTAGTGAAAGTCTTATGGCGTAACCAGAACTTTGAGGAGACGACTTGGGAGCGCCAGCATGACATGATGGACCAACATCCAGAACTATTCAGGTACTAAATTTTGAGGACAAAATTCTTTTAAGGAGGGTAGATTGTAACACCCGGTTCTTTAGAACTAAGTCTTATTTCTTTCTAAAATTAATGACACACTTTAAATGGTGATAATAAATGTAGAGTTATTGAGTGACTAGGCAAGGGTATAAGGGTAACTTGAAATTTAAAAGTGGATAACCTATTAAAGGGAAGAGATTTAGTGATAAATGCACTATAGCCGCCACTGTTTCATCTTTACTCCTTTCGGTATTCGACTCAAGCTCAGCAGAGCTCTCGGCGATTCTCCCACCTGATTTCTCTTTCAACCTGGTAAGTTTTCCTCATTTCTCTCGAGTTTAAGCAGTTAGACAACTGAGGGAGTATAATGTGGGGATTTCGCGGATGTTGTGAATGAGAGTAGATTCGGGTTTAGTATAAAATTTAGGGATGCTCAGTGAATAGAACTTTTAACTGTTCACTTAGGTTTTCTGAATGCTTTAGAATGAGGATTTGTAAGGATTGGCTTAATGCTCTGTTTATGGTTCTAAGTGAGCAATTTCAAAGCAACTCCTAACCGAGTATTCACCAAGAATCCAGGTAAGTGAAGTACTGTGTGTGCCTTCAGGCCTACATCACAAAACAGTAGGGTTATGCATGTTTGAGTGTTTTCTTTATGTCATGCATTATGTTTTTGAAGAAACATGAAAATGAATTTTACATGGAATGAATGGTAAGGCAAGAACAGAACGTGTTATGATATCTATTAAGGGAACTAATCCGCCCCTTAATTGATGTAGTGGATTTATAACATTGGGAGATTGATCCCACTCCCAAGGGAATTGAGGGATCAGATTATCTATTAAGGGAATCCATCCGCCCCTTAATTGAGTAGAGGATGTATAACATTGGGAGGATTGATCCCACTCCCAAGGGAACCGAGGGATCAGATCAGTTATGAATGAATATAAATGCAACTGAGATGAGAAAGTAGAAACCTGCATGTTTAGGAATTTTGTCTTTCAGCGTCTCAGCATCTCATTTTCTTACTGCTTTACTTACTTAGCATTAGGCTAATAGATGAGTTTTGTGATGTAGGTGTTGAGGATACTGTAGGTGATTTCCTTGCATGCACAGATGAATAGACGAGGTTGGAGGAGTATATTCATGCTTCGGCCTGGTAAACTGATGAGGCGGGTTAACTGGTGTCAATAGCATGAAGGTTTAGTTGACAATATTTCAATTTAAGTGTGTCGAATTTTCATGACCGTAGTGGTTTCAATGTTTTGAATACTTTTAGGATTTACTAATATTAGTATTCTGTTGGGATTTTACGTTGGAACTCACTGAATTTTAGTAATGCAATGGTTTGAATTGTTTCTGAATGGTTTCGGTGAAGTGAGTAAATTCCTTTACGTAGTTAGAGTTGTTATTCTGTTCTCTATCGGTAGATGAAGTCTATCGTAGATGAAGTCTATCGGCAGATGTAGAGTTGTTGTTCTGTTCTCTATCGGTAGATGAAGTCTATCGGCAGATGTAGAGTTGTTGTTCTGTTCTCTATCGGTAGATGAAGTCTATCGGCAGATGTAGAGTTGTTGTTCTGTTCTCTATCGGTAGATGAAGTCTATCGGCAGATGTAGAGTTGTTGTTCTGTTCTCTATCGGTAGATGAAGTCTATCGGCAGATGTAGAGTTGTTGTTCTGTTCTCTATCGGTAGATGAAGTCTATCGGCAGATGTAGAGTTGTTGTTCTGTTCTCTATCGGTAGATGAAGTCTATCGGCAGATGTAGAGTTGTTGTTCTGTTCTCTATCGGTAGATGAAGTCTATCGGCAGATGTAGAGTTGTTGTTCTGTTCTCTATCGGTAGATGAAGTCTATCGGCAGATGTAGAGTTGTTGTTCTGTTCTCTATCGGTAGATGAAGTCTATCGGCAGATGTAGAGTTGTTGTTCTGTTCTCTATCGGTAGATGAAGTCTATCGACAGAGGTTGAGTAGTTGTTCTGTTGTCTATCGGAAGATGTCCTCAGTGGAAGCCATCGGATGATATAGAGGTTTTGTCGTTTAGTGACCGGTATATGTAGCTTGTTCTATCGGAAGACGAGGGTGAAAGATTTGTCGTCTTGTGGTCGGCAGGAGTCGGATGATTAAATCCTCTAGCTGACGTCATCGGTAGATAGAGTCTACCAGATGATGTGGATTATCGGAAGGTGTAGGAAGTGATTTGTCGTTTGCCGCCGGTAGAAGCTATCTGTTTTCTATTTCAGCCTTTTCCGTTGATTTCGCTCGGCGGCAGATGCATTTGACTTCTTAATCTTTCAAGTATTTCATGATTTAAACCTTCATTTCCTTTGGTCGATTATTTCTTAATATTCCAACCGATTAATCAAAAATTGTTTCTATAGTTTTGTTCAATTCTATTTTTGCTTAAATGATTTCCGCTGCAAGATTTTAAATGTTTTGAGCTTTTAGAAAATGTCAAAATTTTGACTAAACTGATTTAAATGTTTTGGCCAAAATTTCTTAGTTATGTTCGGGTCTATGAGTAACAAACCGGGTTTATATAATTCGGGGCGTTACAGAACTTCCCGGGCGTCGATCTACTGCCTTTACACTTTGATTGAACTTCACGGGTGTCAATCACAGCCTTTACACTTTGATTGAACTTTACGGGCGTCAATCACAGCCTTTACACTTTTACAGTATGAACACAGTAAGCACACGAATACAATCGCTCAACAGATAAAACTCAAGTTAAAGTATAGAGAGATGTAGAAAATTACAGGGTATATCTCAGTGTTCTGCTTGTTAGGGCTCAAAGATAGTTTTTGCAAAAGGTTCTTCTTCCGAGCTCTTTCTTCTCTTTTTATACTCTGTCTCTTATCGGCTATGAATCTTGAAATGCTCCATATCCGAATGTAGAAATTATATGACCGTTGGAGAAGCATTCGTGCATAGCTCGCTAGCCGTTGCATTCTAGAATAGCTTTCTCTCGCAGCCATTAATGGCGGAGTTAAAGCTTTGGACGACTGTCACTGTCGCTCTCGGTCTTTTAAACTTTGGCACTAAGACTTTGGACGTTTGCGCCATTCCATTAACGTGGACAACTGTGTCTGATTAGTGAGTGTGGACGACGTTGTCTTTCATTGTTGTGGACGGCTGCATTTGTCGTTGTCGTGGACGACTGCATTCCCTTTGAGCATGGACGATAACCTTTCCTTTGATCGTGGACACAACGTCTTCTCTTGAACGTGGACGATAAGCTTTCCTTCGAGCGTGGACAATAAGATTTGACTTGATGATTGACTAATGAAGCCGACTTAAAGTCACTTGACATTCACGTGGCAATATGGACGACTGATTTCTTCTATACTCTTCTGTCTCAGCCGTGGACGATTGAATCTAACTTAAAACATCACCTGACTTTCACGTGGACTTTGGACAATTGATTTCTTTTATACTATTCTGTCTCAGCCGTGGACGATTGAATCTAACACCACTTGACTTTCACGTGACACTTTAACATCCGCGTGGACAATTGCGAAAGGCTTGACTGTGGACTATTGATTTTAGACTAAAAATACTTAACCGCAAAAACGTCAGAAACACAAAATACCCTTTTTAAAAGGGCATTTCCAGATAAATGTACTTATGACAATAAACTAACTTTATCAAATTAATTACAAGTTCACTTCACCAAATTCAGGTTAATCATAATCATCCAGATTAAAATTTAATCATCAAAAATATAATTACTTAAAAACACATTTAAGCTAACAATAGTCTTTGAGTGACCCTTCTTTTTCATTAAGGTGATGTTTATTTGAAATGTACAATGATAACATATTTTTGTATAGTTATCTATGTATACAACAATTTTTTTAAATAATGCGACATCGGTTGCTTGTGGAGAAAGTTTTTTGAAACAATTGAAATAGTTTTCTTGAAACCATGTTTGAAAACCATTTGATATATAATCATGTTTTGAGATGAAAGGTAAAATAAGTTTTATACGCATCACATTTAATATAACATTCCTACTGAGTTAGTCATTCCCCCTAAACAACCTCTTACTTTCTAGGTAAGGATAAGAGTAGTCAGTAGGTAGAGTTTAGTAGAGGTTTATTTCATATTTGAGTATTATTTAGTTAGTTAGTTAGAACTTCTATCTTATTTTGGATTTGTATAAGATTAACTGAACTGGATTTAGATGTTTGAAACTTATCGAACTATTATTTAATTATCATACTATTTAGTTATTTTGTAGATTTGTTAGGCCCGTGATGTTAATCAAAGTGCAACCAACTTCAAGCCCAAAATTAAAGATCCATATCAAGATATTGGAGGTCTAATGACAAGATCAAGAACCAAGAAAATGCATGAAGCCTTAAATGGATTGATTCTAGAAATCGAAGAGAAAGATTCTTTTCATTACGAGCTGAAATTAATAAATTTGTTAAGTATTGAAGAAGATGCTTGGGAGGAAAAGAAGGCCGAAGATACTTAAAAACTACGTAAAGATTTAGTGACAAGAGGGATGGAAGCACAACAGTAAAATATGCACATGCAAAATCCATACAGAGTTTCCTTTTCTCTATCAAATTTGGCAAGCACTTATTTCCTAATTATTGAAGAAAGGTGAACCACGAATTTAGGAAGAAGAGCCACGAAATTCATCAATCAAATTGTTCAAAGTTTCCTTTTATTATGTAGTCAAAGTTTCTTTTTATTAATTTGTTAAGTTTCATAATCTTTAGATATTTTCTAATTTTTAGATTTTTCCTAATTACTTTCTTATTACATTAGAATATTTTGTAACCTATTTAACCTTGCAGCTTTATAGAAGCAATATATACGATTTTGAGTTACTCTTTGTGAGAATTTTCTCTTTGGTTCTTTGTGAACAACTAGATTTTCTTCAAGTCAAAACTTGAAAGATCAACTTGATAGCTTTCGTTTTAAGCACAAGTTCGGTTACGGGTCAGGCTCCTTGTTTGATAACGTTGGTTCTGTTGGCAAGATTAGATTGAGGTCAAGTTCCTTATACTTGATTTCAAAGTGTTCCTGAGTTTCTATTCTGCATTGTTAAAGGGTCTCGGGTTTCATTTACCCGTGGTTCTCATCATTGGGTATCAGAGCTTTGACTCCTAGATTCAAGTGTCTATCTTTATTGTTGTTTTTTCTTCTTCTTCTAGAGTTTCTTCCTTTGAAAATTAAAAATTAAAAAATTAAAATTTGAAGAATTTTTTTTTTCCAAAATTCCAAAAAAAAAAATCGTTGAATCAACGATTTTTTGTTTATCAAGTTTTCTTCTTTCAAAAAAAAAAAATCAATATTTCGAGTATCAATATCTCGAGTATCAATTTCTTCTGTTTCATTATAAGCATCAATATTTGCTTTTGGGTGTGGTTATTTAAATCTTTTTCTTTGATTGTCTCAATTATTCTAAGTTATTGATTCTACTTTCTTAGAGACTTCAAAGGTCTTGATTAATCGTATTTGCTCTCACAATATTCGAGCATTAATTTATTGTTCTGTGAGATATCAAAGTTTTTTTTTCCTTTCGTGAAAAGTTTCCTTTCGTGAAAATTTTCATTTCATAAAAATTTTTCTTTCTTGAAAAATTTCATTTCTTAAAGTCCTATATCCTATTCTAAATTGTTTGATTCTAACTAATTTTGGAAATTGGAATTTTGAGTTAAAAAGTTTGATCGTGCTTGTTTTTGCTTGTTGAATTTTTCTTGATTATGTTTTTACATAAAGAGTTTAAAGAGAAAATTGAGAGGTAAAAGGTAAGAGGGTGAAACTATCATATAAAAGTCATTATTTGAGGTAAACACGAGTGGAGAGATATATAATCGAGTGTAAACACGTGAGGGAGTGAGTGAGTTCCGTTTACTTACTTTTTTTGTTCACTAATAATTTTATTTTTCTTTCTTAAAATTATGAGTAGTGAGGAAAGACTTTCTAACTTTGATCCGAAGATGTACATGAAGGATATACAAGATCAAATTAAGAAATTAGACATGAGGTATGAAAGAATAAAGTCACCTTCTAATGGGCAAATCACCAATGGAGCATTACTATGAGGAATCTGATTACGAGGATGACAATTACAAAATAGAGAGATATACGAGAACAAACCGTGATGATGGAAATCTAAGCAACATCAAAACGATCATTGTAACGACCTCAATTTCTCTATACATAAATCCTAAAAGTCCCAAACATTTAAACTTTTACGTTTCTTCTTACAATTGGACTTGCCTATTACCCTCGTCTATTCTCATACAATTTTTATTTTTCATTTATCGATTCATTTCCCTTTTCATTCGTTCATCAATCGTGAGAGAATAGACTCAGGAATTAAATCCGTATCTACCAACATTCAAAGACTAATTACTTTATTCAGTGGAAATCTATCTAATTGTGGAAACCTCAGTAATAATTTAAACTTAGGCGTCAATACAAAACAATAAAGACAGCCAGAGAATTAAATTTTTTCCTCTCGGGTTTCATCGAATGAACAGTGGTCGGGATAGCTAATTCTCTCTATCGGGTGTGGACGAATGGTACAGTAGGGTCGACGTGGCTTCTGTAAAGAAATCAGTCGATGACTATAAAGCAGACGGGAAATAAATTCCACTCGGGTTTCGTCTCATTTGTCCACGGAGTGACTTTATCGTCCCCAGTCCACGTGACTTCATTGTCCATGGGCTACATAAACTCATCGTTCACAGACAAACGTCCATAGACTTACTTAAGTTTAATGTCCACAGATCACGTGACTTTATCGTCCCCAGTCCACGTGACTTCATTGTCCACGGGTTACATAAACTCGTCGTCCACAGACTTTGGATGATGACTTTGGAAGCTGACTTTATCTGTCAAAATACTTAACTGAACTTTATTGTCCACAGACTTTGGACGATGACTTTGGATGATGACTTTCTCTTATAAAATACTTAACTGAACCTTATCGTCCACAGACTTTGGACGATGACTTTCTCTTATAAAATACTTAACTGGAATTTATCGTCCACAGACTTTGGACGATGACTTTCTCTTATAAAATCTCGACTCTAAACCATGCATTACCCGATCAATCGCCCCTTCCTTGATCGATCGGCTAGCTCTCTGGATTTTGTCCAAAGAGCTGTTTTCACCTTCTTTCCCTTGCATAACCTAAATCATTAAAGTCTATCTCTAATTCATCAAAACATCAATCTATTCATCAATATTCATCCATATATAGCAGAAACTAATTAAATCCTCAAAATACATCAAAACAACGTTTTGATTAACCTAACCAAATACCAAGCATCCTAAAAAGAGTTTCTATACAATTCAATCCAAAACTCTTAACCTATAGCTCCCACGGGTCATGTTCGCATCGACTACGCCAGCACACTCCCACGAGCATCCTCTATCAAACTGCAGGCTCGTCAGGTTGAGGGACATCTTCCTCACCTTGCTCGTAGTCACCTACACCATAAAGACACCTATGAGATAAAAATCTCAGTAAATTCTACGTAAATGCCTATGCATGATCATGTATGCTCAATGCTATGAAAACTATCAATGTCATTTCATATATCAGTACGTGTCAGTCTATGGTTATCGAAAATGCTCGACAGATAGGTAGGGCACGTCAAGCAGTTAGACAGCCCACACCATCTGAAGAGAGGAAAACCCGCTCACCACGGAACGCCAGATCTGAACCTCATCCCCGATAACCCCATGTCATGGTTGTTTACTGTGATACTTTACTTGCCTTTACATCTTTTTTTTTTCATGAAATCAATGCGTAAATTCGTTTTCATGACGTTTTAAAACCATGATGCATGAGCAATTCAACGTACAATAAAACATACATGACGAGCATACCATTAAAACCTCACAAATACTATCAAGGCATCACAATACTTAACTTATAAAACAACCAAATTCTAACTACCTAACCAAAGTAATTAAACAAGCAAAGCACCAAACAATCCTCAACACGAATTTCGACTTATGGTTTAGGCCAATTGGCCACAGTAAGTCACAAGAACTTACCTCAAGTCCTCAGCACACCAAACACTATCCGTGAGCTTGTTCACCTAAGTCAATTCATAACACACGACATTAGAACCGAGTCTAACCCAATCAGACTCCGTTAATTTCACTTAACTATCCTCCATAATCATAAATGCCTTATTATCATTCAACATTCCAATAACTAACGATTTCTAAGTTCACTCGGCAATTTCTAACGAAACCCTATTTGAATAACAACTCTAAAATCGAAGGCTAACAATCCAGAACATTAAAACCTTACATAGGGTCGCGATTTGGGAGTGAATCGTGAAGGAAATTAATCGGTTGGAGGAGGAGCCGTTGAATTGTGAAGAAGGATGGAGAGAATTTTCGTGGCTGTGAAAGTTAAAGGAGAGAAAGAGTGAAAGTGAATGTCGTTTCTCGTAAGGGAGGGAAAAGGAAGGTGTTGCTTTTGCCAAGCTTCTCCCACAAGTTTTGACACTTGTCACACTCTCACTTGGTGCTCCTAACTACCCTCTTTTACTTCCTAATTTGCCCCTCTATCTAATTGCTTGTTTGGTTGAACTTAGTTTGGTTTCTCCAACAAGATTCCCCGCTCGTTAAACGGAATAGATGCACAATATTTACAAAAATGCCATTATATTGTGGAATTACAAAACCCCGTAAAACCGGGTGTTATATTCCATCCACCTTAATTAAAATTTTGTCCTCAAAATTTGATTATACAAACAATTCAGGATACTTAGACATCATATCCTGCTGTCTCTCCCAAGTAGCTTCCTCCGCCCCGTGGTTCCGCCATAACACCTTGACTAGCAGAATTTCTTTGTTACTCAATACCTTAATAGAGGATTCCAGAATCTGTATTGGTTTTTCCACATAGGTTAGCGTTGGTTGCATCTCAATCTCTCGTGCTTCTACGACATGCGACGGGTCACGCAAAGACCTCCTGAGCATGGAAATGTGAAAGACGTTGTGGATGCTCTCCATGGATACCGGAAGCTGTAATCGATATGCCATCCTCCTAATTCTCTTCAAAATAGTAAAGGGCCCCACACAGCAAGGGCTTAGCTTCCATTTTCTCCCGAATCGCATAACGCCTTTGAATGAATAAATCTTTAAATACACATCGTCACGCTCATTAAACTCCAACTCCCTTCTTCTATTATCAACATAGCTTTTTTGTCGGCTTTGCGCTATCTCCATACGCTGCCTAATAACAGTGATCTTCCCCGCCGTCTGCTGCAAAATATCTGGGTCGATTATGCTAGATTCGCCAACTTCGTCCCAGTATAGCGGTGATCTACATTTTTGCCCATACAGCGCCTCATATGGAGCCATGTCGATAGTAGCCTGGAAGCTTTTATTATAGGAAAACTCGATCAGTGGCAAGTACCTGCTCCACGATCCTTGAAACTCCAATACACAGGCTCTAAGCATATCCTCAAGAATTTGATTCGTTCGTTCTGTCTGACCATCTGTCTGAGGGTGGAACGCCGTGCTAAAGTTCAACTGAGTTCTCATGGCCTTGTGCAAACTCTTCCAAAATCTCGAGGTGAATCTCGGATCTCGATCTGAAACTACTGAGACGGGCACCCCGTGTAGCCTGACAGTTTCCTATACATATAGCTCGGCGAGCTGAACCATGGAGAACATTGCTTTAACTGGAAGAAAGTGGGCCGACTTTGTCAAACGGTCATTAATCACCATATGCTATTATGCCCCTTCGCCATTCTTGGGAGTCCAACAATAAAATCTATAGAAATCTGCTCCCATTTCCACTCCGGGATCGACAGTGGCTGTAAGGTTTCGGCCGGCCTCTGGTGCTCTGCTTTGACCTGTTGGCAGTCTAAACAAGTTTCTACATATCTAGCGACCTCTCTTTTCATGTTTGGCCACCAGAAGTGATGTTTCAAGTCCCGGTACATCTTGGTGCTTCCCGGGTGCACAGAATAAGCTGAGGAGTGTGCCTCGGCCAAAATCTCCTTCTTCAGCTCCTTGTCGTTAGGCACGTACCATCTATGTCTGAATCTCAATACACCATCATCCGACAAGCTGAAATCGGACGGGTCCTCAAGGGTCACGCTCAATTGATACCTCTCGCACTCCAAGTCCCTCTGTTGAGCTTCTCGAATTCCGTCTATGATTGTCGGCCTTAGCGAAATATTTGTGAGCATAGTAGATAATTCAGCCACAATCTCAACATCAAACAGCTCGATATCTGCCTTTAATACTGTCGACATCGTGGCAAGTGAAGGCTGACTCGAAGAAGGCATTCTGCTCAGAGCATCTGTGTAACACCCGAGATTTTTCTGGTAACGAGTGTAGCCTTAGAAGGGTTATGGGAAATTCAATTAGCAAAAGTTGTATTAGGAAATTAAATATTAAATTGGAGTGGATGAAGTATGGTGGAAGAGTTTGACAATTCAAACTTACTTGTGATTGGTTGAGAATTTTTGATTTGAAAAGTCCAAGTATTTAAACCAATCAAATTTCAAGTAAAATGTGTGAAATAAATGGAAGAAAAAGTGGAATTTATTTATTGATTCACGTTTTAAAAGTCAAGAGAAGAAAATGAAATAGAATAGTTGAAAAGTCAAAAAGTAAGTAATGAATGGTTGAAAATTCAAACCAAAACAATTTTGAAAAGTCAAAAGTTTTGATAACCAATAGAAATTTAACAATTTATGAAATAAATGATAGAAAATGGGTGAAAGAAGAAGCCATCACGTTGGAAGAAATGAGAAGGGAAAAAGTGAGGGTTTAAGTGTAAAAATTAAAAACTTGTTAGGTGGAAATTAAAAGTGGAAAAACTTTTAGGTTAAAAAGACAAAATTGAACCAAATTTTATCATCTTCTTCCCCTTGCTCCACGACTCTCCTTGGCAGCCAATGAAGCTTCATTTCTTCATTTCATCAAGAGGTTTTCAAAGGTTTTTGAGGTAAAAATAAATGGGTTTTAGTTTAATGTTGGTTAGGGTTAGTTTTTAAGGGTTTTTAGTGGGTTTTGGGTGAATTTGCTTAGGGTTTGGAAAACCCTAAGTGTGACCTCCAAAAATTGAGCTTCAATGTTGGTTTTCTTTCCTATTTTGATCATTTAATTGTTGGATGCATTAGTTTAGGTGGTTAGAGTGATTAGATTATGGATTGGAATTAAATTACACAAAACTTGTTTTTATACAAATGTGTAACCGGTTCTGGTCTGTGCATTTCGGATTGGATAAGTGTGTTGTTTGGTTAATTTGAGTTTTTGAATGAATAGTAGACGTGTAGAGGTTTCCGAATTAGGGTGGCACGTCGAAATCCGTTGAAAAACGAGAAAGTTATGACCGTTTGAAGTTTGACGGTCAAAATTGTGTAAAAATCGGGTTTTGGTGATTTGTGAGAGAAATATGTTTTAAGTATTGTTAGTTTTAGATAGAAAATTTCCTTAGATTGTATTGAGAACTTATCAAGCTAAATTTCCGTTATTTAGGTCGTCGGACGAAGGAATTGATCGATAGAAGCAAGCTAGGGAAAACAGAGCAACCAGGTAAGTAGTGGTGTCACGACCCTTACCCGTGATATCATACAATACTCCTTTCTATTATTATTATTATTATTATTATTATTATTTTTTTAAAACTTTCTCTCGAACTGTACTTAAGCGAAAACCTTAATCGAAATGGAAATCGGAATTAAAATCGAAGTTCGTTTAATAACTCTTTTAAACAATTATTAAAACAATAAACTTTAAACAATAAACAATTAATTAATAAAAGAAAATCATATAATAAAACCTTTTTTTTTTTTTTTTAAAAGGGGCGACCGTACGCTTGATGTTATGCGATCGAGCGCCCCTTGCACAGCCGCCCGAACGCTTAACCTCAAGCGTTCGGTCGGTTCACGTTCTGTTTCGAGAACGTGAAATCCCACTCCCAAACCGACCGAACGCCACTCTACCCGCGCACAGTCGCCAAACTCTCTGGAAAACCCGAGAGTTCTGCGTTCCAACTCCTATCCTTCTGCGATCCGTCGCCCTGCTCACCACATTCATCCACTTAACCCACACAAAACACAACCCAAAATATACAACGCACAAAACACTACCACTCCTTTCCCTTTACTCCCAAAATCTTACATATCTCATAAAATACTCTCTAAACATAACATTTAATCAGATGCTCAAAACAACACAATTTACGTTAAACATAATCGAATTTCATAAAAACGAACCGCGTGGTTCCGTTTAAAAGTTTAACAATCCTACCTGTTTTAAATCATCAAAAACATCACAAAACATCTTGCATTTTCTATACAATCACCCAAATACCCTAAAACATATCTAAACGTATTAGAAATCCATCGAATTCATTATTATCCCAACAATACCCAAAAACTCTCAAAACACTTAACCGTGAGTCCACCAACCTAGCCAAAACTCCAGCCGCCGCCACGAGCTCCGCCCATCGACCGCTACACTTGATCATCATAAGGTGGTTCCTCACCTTCGTTCTCGTCACCTACATCATACAATAACTACATTAAGCCTAATGCTTAGTAAGGAGCGTACTAGACATAACATAATATATATGCATGACATTTGTAAAACCGTTTCGTTTCGTTTTGTAAAAACCTTTTTCCTTGTCCCGTAAAAACATTCATTTACTCCCGTGAAAGCATTCATTTTTTCCCGTGAAAACGTTCATATACTCCCGTGAGAAACATTCATATACTCCCGTGAGAACCATTCATATACTCCCGTGAGAAACATTCATATACTCCCGTGAGAAACATTCATATACTCCCGTGAGAAACATTCATATACTCCCGTGAGAAACATTCATATACTCCCGTGAGAAACATTCATATACTCCCGTGAGAAACATTCATATACTCCCGTGAGAAACATTCATATACTCCCGTGAGAAACATTCATATACTCCCGTGAGAAACATTCATATACTCCCGTGAGAAACATTCATATACTCCCGTGAGAAACATTCATATACTCCCGTGAGAAACATTCATATACTCCCGTGAGAAACATTCATATACTCCCGTGAGAAACATTCATATACTCCCGTGAGAAACATTCATATACTCCCGTGAGAAACATTCATATACTCCCGTGAGAAACATTCATATACTCCCGTGAGAAACATTCATATACTCCCGTGAGAAACATTCATATACTCCCGTGAGAAACATTCATATACTCCCGTGAGAAACATTCATATACTCCCGTGAGAAACATTCATATACTCCCGTGAGAAACATTCATATACTCCCGTGAGAAACATTCATATACTCCCGTGAGAAACATTCATATACTCCCGTGAGAAACATTCATATACTCCCGTGAGAAACATTCATATACTCCCGTGAGAAACATTCATATACTCCCGTGAGAAACATTCATATACTCCCGTGAGAAACATTCATATACTCCCGTGAGAAACATTCATATACTCCCGTGAGAAACATTCATATACTCCCGTGAGAAACATTCATATACTCCCGTGAGAAACATTCATATACTCCCGTGAGAAACATTCATATACTCCCGTGAGAAACATTCATATACTCCCGTGAGAAACATTCATATACTCCCGTGAGAAACATTCATATACTCCCGTGAGAAACATTCATATACTCCCGTGAGAAACATTCATATACTCCCGTGAGAAACATTCATATACTCCCGTGAGAAACATTCATATACTCCCGTGAGAAACATTCATATACTCCCGTGAGAAACATTCATATACTCCCGTGAGAAACATTCATATACTCCCGTGAGAAACATTCATATACTCCCGTGAGAAACATTCATATACTCCCGTGAGAAACATTCATATACTCCCGTGAGAAACATTCATATACTCCCGTGAGAAACATTCATATACTCCCGTGAGAAACATTCATATACTCCCGTGAGAAACATTCATATACTCCCGTGAGAAACATTCATATACTCCCGTGAGAAACATTCATATACTCCCGTGAGAAACATTCATATACTCCCGTGAGAAACATTCATATACTCCCGTGAGAAACATTCATATACTCCCGTGAGAAACATTCATATACTCCCGTGAGAAACATTCATATACTCCCGTGAGAAACATTCATATACTCCCGTGAGAAACATTCATATACTCCCGTGAGAAACATTCATATACTCCCGTGAGAAACATTCATATACTCCCGTGAGAAACATTCATATACTCCCGTGAGAAACATTCATATACTCCCGTGAGAAACATTCATATACTCCCGTGAGAAACATTCATATACTCCCGTGAGAAACATTCATATACTCCCGTGAGAAACATTCATATACTCCCGTGAGAAACATTCATATACTCCCGTGAGAAACATTCATATACTCCCGTGAGAAACATTCATATACTCCCGTGAGAAACATTCATATACTCCCGTGAGAAACATTCATATACTCCCGTGAGAAACATTCATATACTCCCGTGAGAAACATTCATATACTCCCGTGAGAAACATTCATATACTCCCGTGAGAAACATTCATATACTCCCGTGAGAAACATTCATATACTCCCGTGAGAAACATTCATATACTCCCGTGAGAAACATTCATATACTCCCGTGAGAAACATTCATATACTCCCGTGAGAAACATTCATATACTCCCGTGAGAAACATTCATATACTCCCGTGAGAAACATTCATATACTCCCGTGAGAAACATTCATATACTCCCGTGAGAAACATTCATATACTCCCGTGAGAAACATTCATATACTCCCGTGAGAAACATTCATATACTCCCGTGAGAAACATTCATATACTCCCGTGAGAAACATTCATATACTCCCGTGAGAAACATTCATATACTCCCGTGAGAAACATTCATATACTCCCGTGAGAAACATTCATATACTCCCGTGAGAAACATTCATATACTCCCGTGAGAAACATTCATATACTCCCGTGAGAAACATTCATATACTCCCGTGAGAAACATTCATATACTCCCGTGAGAAACATTCATATACTCCCGTGAGAAACATTCATATACTCCCGTGAGAAACATTCATATACTCCCGTGAGAAACATTCATATACTCCCGTGAGAAACATTCATATACTCCCGTGAGAAACATTCATATACTCCCGTGAGAAACATTCATATACTCCCGTGAGAAACATTCATATACTCCCGTGAGAAACATTCATATACTCCCGTGAGAAACATTCATATACTCCCGTGAGAAACATTCATATACTCCCGTGAGAAACATTCATATCAACCCAAATCAACAAATAAACTTAACCAAAACGTAGAGCTACCCTAGCACGTGTGTTTGTTGAAGAAACTTGGAGGAGAATCGTCTAAAATGGAAGAGAAATCGAACAATGGAGAGGCGATGAGAAGAGGAAGAATCGCCTAGGAGAGGAAAAGAGAGATTTCATGTGTGGAGGAGAAGAAAATGAGGGAGAGAGAAAGACTTATGCCTTTTAATAACATTTGACTTACAATTTACCTAATTGCCCCCTTTTATATTTCTTTAACTTAAATCACTATTTCATCCCTCGGTTTAACTTCTCCAAAATTCCCTTATTCCTCCAAATATTCTTATTTATTTTTAGGGCTCTAACGAAACTCCCCATTGATCATTTGGACTTAATTTAATATTTCTACGAATTTAACACTCTATAATGCTTAAAATATTAAAATTCGAAACTTAAGGTTCGAAATTCCTAAAACGAATTTCTCGGGTGTTACAAGTGGACGTGTGTTTGTTGCCTTCTGGCCTACACCATAGAACGGTAGGATTTATTGTTTGATAGTGTATTGTTAGTGTTTGAGTATTGTTTGATGAATTGTTGGGTTGTTATTGTTAGTGTTTGAGATTGTTTGCTTGTTTACTTGCTTTGCTATGATTTGGTTGCTTGAATGTTTGGTTAAGTATGGTTTTAAATCTTTTGTTTGGTTAAGCATGGTTTTAAATGTTTGATTGTGGTTAAGCATGGTTTTAAATGTTTGGTTGTGGTTAAGCATGGTTTTGAAATGTGAGTACGATATGGATTGAAAGTGGTATGTTGGCAATGGTTCCTCGTCGCAAAGTAGTGTCTGAAATATGGCAAGCTTCGGGAGGTTTCCACAAAAGATATGCAGTGGTTCCTCGTCGCGAAGTATGTCTGAAATATGGCAAGCTTCGGGAGGTTTCCACAAAAGATATGCAGTGGTTCCTCGTCGCGAAGTAGTGTCTGAAATATGGCAAGCTTCGGGAGGTTTCCACAAAAGATATGCAGTGGTTCCTCGTCGCGAAGTATGTCTGAAATATGGCAAGCTTCGGGAGGTTTCCACAAAAGATATGCAGTGGTTCCTCGTCGCGAAGTAGTGTCTGAAATATGGCAAGCTTCGGGAGGTTTCCACAAAAGATATGCAGTGGTTCCTCGTCGCGAAGTATGTCTGAAATATGGCAAGCTTCGGGAGGTTTCCACAAAAGATATGCAGTGGTTCCTCGTCGCGAAGTAGTGTCTGAAATATGGCAAGCTTCGGGAGGTTTCCACAAAAGATATGCAGTGGTTCCTCGTCGCGAAGTAGTGTCTGAAATATGGCAAGCTTCGGGAGGTTTCCACAAAAGATATGCAGTGGTTCCTCGTCGCGAAGTAGTGTCTGAAATATGGCAAGCTTCGGGAGGTTTCCACAAAAGATATGCAGTGGTTCCTCGTCGCGAAGTAGTGTCTGAAATATGGCAAGCTTCGGGAGGTTTCCACAAAAGATATGCAGTGGTTCCTCGTCGCGAAGTAGTGTCTGAAATATGGCAAGCTTCGGGAGGTTTCCACAAAAGATATGCAGTGGTTCCTCGTCGCGAAGTAGTGTCTGAAATATGGCAAGCTTCGGGAGGTTTCCACAAAAGATATGCAGTGGTTCCTCGTCGCGAAGTAGTGTCTGAAATATGGCAAGCTTCGGGAGGTTTCCACAAAAGATATGCAGTGGTTCCTCGTCGCGAAGTAGTGTCTGAAATATGGCAAGCTTCGGGAGGTTTCCACAAAAGATATGCAGTGGTTCCTCGTCGCGAAGTAGTGTCTGAAATATGGCAAGCTTCGGGAGGTTTCCACAAAAGATATGCAGTGGTTCCTCGTCGCGAAGTAGTGTCTGAAATATGGCAAGCTTCGGGAGGTTTCCACAAAAGATATGCAGTGGTTCCTCGTCGCGAAGTAGTGTCTGAAATATGGCAAGCTTCGGGAGGTTTCCACAAAAGATATGCAGTGGTTCCTCGTCGCGAAGTAGTGTCTGAAATATGGCAAGCTTCGGGAGGTTTCCACAAAAGATATGCAGTGGTTCCTCGTCGCGAAGTAGTGTCTGAAATATGGCAAGCTTCGGGAGGTTTCCACAAAAGATATGCAGTGGTTCCTCGTCGCGAAGTAGTGTCTGAAATATGGCAAGCTTCGGGAGGTTTCCACAAAAGATATGCAGTGGTTCCTCGTCGCGAAGTAGTGTCTGAAATATGGCAAGCTTCGGGAGGTTTCCACAAAAGATATGCAGTGGTTCCTCGTCGCGAAGTAGTGTCTGAAATATGGCAAGCTTCGGGAGGTTTCCACAAAAGATATGCAGTGGTTCCTCGTCGCGAAGTAGTGTCTGAAATATGGCAAGCTTCGGGAGGTTTCCACAAAAGATATGCAGTGGTTCCTCGTCGCGAAGTAGTGTCTGAAATATGGCAAGCTTCGGGAGGTTTCCACAAAAGATATGCAGTGGTTCCTCGTCGCGAAGTAGTGTCTGAAATATGGCAAGCTTCGGGAGGTTTCCACAAAAGATATGCAGTGGTTCCTCGTCGCGAAGTAGTGTCTGAAATATGGCAAGCTTCGGGAGGTTTCCACAAAAGATATGCAGTGGTTCCTCGTCGCGAAGTAGTGTCTGAAATATGGCAAGCTTCGGGAGGTTTCCACAAAAGATATGCAGTGGTTCCTCGTCGCGAAGTAGTGTCTGAAATATGGCAAGCTTCGGGAGGTTTCCACAAAAGATATGCAGTGGTTCCTCGTCGCGAAGTAGTGTCTGAAATATGGCAAGCTTCGGGAGGTTTCCACAAAAGATATGCAGTGGTTCCTCGTCGCGAAGTAGTGTCTGAAATATGGCAAGCTTCGGGAGGTTTCCACAAAAGATATGCAGTGGTTCCTCGTCGCGAAGTAGTGTCTGAAATATGGCAAGCTTCGGGAGGTTTCCACAAAAGATATGCAGTGGTTCCTCGTCGCGAAGTAGTGTCTGAAATATGGCAAGCTTCGGGAGGTTTCCACAAAAGATATGCAGTGGTTCCTCGTCGCGAAGTAGTGTCTGAAATATGGCAAGCTTCGGGAGGTTTCCACAAAAGATATGCAGTGGTTCCTCGTCGCGAAGTAGTGTCTGAAATATGGCAAGCTTCGGGAGGTTTCCACAAAAGATATGCAGTGGTTCCTCGTCGCGAAGTAGTGTCTGAAATATGGCAAGCTTCGGGAGGTTTCCACAAAAGATATGCAGTGGTTCCTCGTCGCGAAGTAGTGTCTGAAATATGGCAAGCTTCGGGAGGTTTCCACAAAAGATATGCAGTGGTTCCTCGTCGCGAAGTAGTGTCTGAAATATGGCAAGCTTCGGGAGGTTTCCACAAAAGATATGCAGTGGTTCCTCGTCGCGAAGTAGTGTCTGAAATATGGCAAGCTTCGGGAGGTTTCCACAAAAGATATGCAGTGGTTCCTCGTCGCGAAGTAGTGTCTGAAATATGGCAAGCTTCGGGAGGTTTCCACAAAAGATATGCAGTGGTTCCTCGTCGCGAAGTAGTGTCTGAAATATGGCAAGCTTCGGGAGGTTTCCACAAAAGATATGCAGTGGTTCCTCGTCGCGAAGTAGTGTCTGAAATATGGCAAGCTTCGGGAGGTTTCCACAAAAGATATGCAGTGGTTCCTCGTCGCGAAGTAGTGTCTGAAATATGGCAAGCTTCGGGAGGTTTCCACAAAAGATATGCAGTGGTTCCTCGTCGCGAAGTAGTGTCTGAAATATGGCAAGCTTCGGGAGGTTTCCACAAAAGATATGCAGTGGTTCCTCGTCGCGAAGTAGTGTCTGAAATATGGCAAGCTTCGGGAGGTTTCCACAAAAGATATGCAGTGGTTCCTCGTCGCGAAGTAGTGTCTGAAATATGGCAAGCTTCGGGAGGTTTCCACAAAAGATATGCAGTGGTTCCTCGTCGCGAAGTAGTGTCTGAAATATGGCAAGCTTCGGGAGGTTTCCACAAAAGATATGCAGTGGTTCCTCGTCGCGAAGTAGTGTCTGAAATATGGCAAGCTTCGGGAGGTTTCCACAAAAGATATGCAGTGGTTCCTCGTCGCGAAGTAGTGTCTGAAATATGGCAAGCTTCGGGAGGTTTCCACAAAAGATATGCAGTGGTTCCTCGTCGCGAAGTAGTGTCTGAAATATGGCAAGCTTCGGGAGGTTTCCACAAAAGATATGCAGTGGTTCCTCGTCGCGAAGTAGTGTCTGAAATATGGCAAGCTTCGGGAGGTTTCCACAAAAGATATGCAGTGGTTCCTCGTCGCGAAGTAGTGTGTGTGCTAGTGTAGTTTTTACTTGTTGTCCCCTACTTGCTAAGCGTAAGCTTATGTGTGTGTGTGTGTTCTGTGGTGTAGGTGACGACAGGAGTACAGGTTAGAGCTACGAGGAAAGCTAGGATTGGGACGCAGTCGATGATGTACGCGGTATGCCGGTGCAGGCAGTTGTCGGGGCGCCTCGGCCATGGTCTTCGGGGAATGTGAGGCTTTATATTTGGGTAGTTTATTGTAAATGTCTTGTTGTAGAGATGATGGGAATGTGTTATCCTGTATTGTGGGTTTTCTTCATTTTGGTTAATTGTTGGAGATTTCGTAGGTTGGTTAGATGGTTGGGAATATTCAGGATTGGTTGGGATTAGATTTTATGCAGATACCTAGCATTTTGGAGGCGCCATTTTCAGGCGTTACTTTGCCAAAATTTTCGGGAAGGATGCCGTGGTGCTAAAAGGTTAGGATTAATGGAAATTAGTGAATTTAGGCAGCTAGGTACGACGTAAGAGAGTTTTGAAGGACTTAGCTTTAAATTTTGCTGTATCAATTTTATTTTAAATTATGTTTTAATGTGGGATTGGTTAGCAAAGTAGTGCACCAAGCCAGGGTGGGTTCGGGGGCGTTACAAGATGGTATCAGAGCATAAATGGTCGAGTCGTTCAAAGGATTACCCGACAATGCCGGCCGCCATGCAACGTGCTTCACCGACTGTAAGTATTTCTTTATTTTTAGTTAGCTTATATCTAAGATTAGATTGGTTAACCCCTGTTTATTTGGTTTAACCCTGTTTGTTTTGTGATTGTAGTGGACTGGAAAACTTCGAGTGTACCGAGACAACCTTGGTGGATCCCTTAAGTCAATTCATAGACGTAGTAATCGATAGTTCGCATAGCTAGGAATTTTATTGGAGAAAGTGAAACAGATATTAGAGAATCTTAGGATGAGAGTAAGTCTGATACCCTAGGAATGTGAGAAAAAGGGTAGGGTAGATCCGAGTTAAATTTAGTGATAGTCGTTAGGAAAGGTATGAGTTATATCTTTAGTGGTATGCGAACATGTTGGGTGAAATGTAAGGCGATATATCTTAGTGTTAATCTAGGTGTTTGTAAGAATGGTACGTCTAGGATTGTTACCTTTAAGGATAAGATTAAAATAGATAGAAATTTGACCATAGTTAGCAAATCCTTGGGAGTACTGAGATACGACGAACCTGAGAGGAGTTTGAAGTTATTGGGAGACACCCTAAACTGTGGTAAATGTATATTGTATTTGAGCGTCTAGTATAAGTAAATTGTGATTATCACTTTTAGAGGATGTGATTGTTTGAGGTAAGAGGGTGATTGTGGAATCTGAGGAATCATATAGGAGTGTTCATATTAATTAGATCGAGGATAGAAATAGGAAGAAATTTATTTCAAGTTGGAAAGCTATTAGACCTTGAGATATTAGAGGGTCAAACTATTGGGTATTGAGAGATATAGTTAGATTGATGTATACGATGTTAGTGAACTTGGAAATAAGTTGAATTTGAGAGATGTATGAAAGCTTAGATTCTTAAGAAATGGGATAGTAAAATAGAAAGGATTTTTAAAATTGAGGACTTAGATAAGAGGTCTATTCGGCAGATTTTAGTCTTATGTGAGTGAGTATACTTTGAGGATTGGAATAAGTTGGGAACGAGTTAGTTTAGACCTCATGATTTGAGAGTGTTTGGTGCTGACTGAAGTAGTAGTTGGCTAAATTGAGTTTAGTGATCATAAGTTTGAGAATTTATAATATACTTTGAAAGGATAGTTAATAATTTAAGTAGTGAGAGCTATACATGGATAGTGTTAGGGTGATTAATGAAATATCGTGATTGTTCGAGGTAATTAGGTGTGAGAGATAGAACGATAAGTTAGGCGAGTAGAAAGGAAGTTAAAGCTTAAGGATTTTGGGTAAGATGTTTATGTACTGAGTTCTTAGTATTACGGTATTAAGATATCTTAGGAGAAATGAGGTTAAGATAGTATGTAAGTGTTGATGAATATGAGATTAGAAAAAATAATTAAGTGAATGTAGTTAGAGGAAAAGTTAGAGTTGAGAACTAAGTTAGAGAGATTTAAGGGTCTAAGTGATGAATGCTTTAGGCCATGAAGGGTAGAGTTAGGTGAAGTCAAAATTTTGGAGATGTAGGAATTGTTCTTACCGAGAGATAATTAGAGGCACTCGATAGATGATTTGGGCCGTAGCGTAGTTGAGTAGGCAGCCCAGACGTTAGGAGGGTAGTAGAACCTAAGTAAGAAGTGTACTCATTAAGTTCTTAGGATTACTCAATTGGGGTAACAAAGCTAGAATTGGAAACAAAGTTGGAGGGGTTTGAGAATATAGGTAACGAGTGCGTAAGTTAAAGTCAATGGACGTATAAGTAGTGAAAATATGAAGTGTATAGTTGAGAACTTTGGATACATGAGAATTTTGTTTCGGTTAGATGATTGAGATTGTAGTGTAGTTTAAGTTAGTTTTGCAACCGAAAAAGTTAGGAGGGTAGATTAGAGTAAGTAAGTTGAGAATTAACTAAGTTCAAATTTTGAGGACAAAATTTTTTTTAAGGAGGGTGGATTGTAACACCCGAGATTTTTTTAGTAACGAGTGTAGCCTTAGAAGGGTTATGGGAAATTCAATTAGCAAGAGTTGTATTAGGAAATTAAATATGAAATTGGAGTGGATGAAGTATGGTGGAAGAGTTTGACAATTCAAACTTACTTGTGATTGGTTGAGAATTTTTGGTTTGAAAAGTCCAAGTATTTAAACCAATCAAATTTCAAGCAAAATGTGTGAAATAAATGGAAGAAAAAGTGGGATTTAATTGTTGATTCACGTTGGAAAAATCAAGAGAAGAAAAAGAAATAGAATAGTTGAAAAGTCAAAAAGTAAGTAAAAAATGGTTGAAAATTCAAACCAAAAAAATTTTGAAAAGTCAAAAGTTTTGATAACCAATAGAAATTTAACAATTTATGAAATAAATGATAGAAAATGGGTGAAAGAAGAAGCCATCACGTTGGAAGAAATGAGAAGGGAAAAAGTGAGAGTTTAAGTTGTAAAAATTAAAAACTTGTTAGGTGGAAATTAAAAGTGGAACAACTTTTAGGTTAAAAAGACAAAATTGAACCAAATTTTATCATCTTCTTCCCCTTGCTCCACGACTCTCCTTGGCCGCCATTGAAGCTTCATTTCTTCATTTCATCAAGAGGGTTTTCAAAGGTTTTGAGGTAAAAATAAATGAGTTTTAGTTTAATGTTGGTTAGGGTAGTTTTTAAGGGTTTTTATGTGGTTTTGGGTGAATTTGCTTAGGGTTTGGAAACCCTAAGTGTGTCCTCCGAAAATTGAGCTCAATGTTGGTTTTCTTTCCTATTTTGATCATTTAATTGTTGGATGCATTAGTTTAGGTGGTTAGAGTGATTAGATTATGGATTGGAATTAAATTACACAAAACCGGTTTTTATACAAATGTGTAACCGGTTCTGGTCTGTGCATTTCGGATTGGCTAAGTGTGTTGTTTAGTTAATTTGAGTGTTTGAATGGATAGTAGACGTGTAGAGGTTTCCAAATTGGGGTGGCACGTTGAAATCCGTTGAAAAACGAGAAAGTTATAACCGTTTGAAGTTTGACGGTCAAAATTGTGTAAAATCGGGTTTTGGGATTTGTGAGAGAAATGTGTTTAAGTATTGTTAGTTTTAGATAGAAAATTCCTTAGATTGTATTGAGAACTTATCAAGCTAAATTTCCGTTATTTAGGTCGTCGAACGAAGGAATTGATCGATAGAAGCGAGCTAGGGAAAACAGAGCAACAAGGTAAGTAGTGGACGTGTGTTTGTTGCCTTCGGGCCTACACCACAGAACGGTAGGATTTATTGTTTGATAGTGTATTGTTAGTGTTTGAGTATTGTTTGATGAATTGCTGGGTTGTATTGTTAGTGTTTGAGTATTGTTTGATGAATTGCTGGGTTGTTATTGTTAGTGTTTGAGATTGTTTGCTTGTTTGCTTGCTTTGCTCTGATTTGGTTGCTTGAATATTTGGTTAAGTATGGTTTTAAATGTTTTGTTTGGTTAAGCAAGGTTTTAAATGTTTGGTTGTGGTTAAGCATGGTTTTAAATGTTTGGTTGTGGTTAAGCATGTTTTGAATGTGAGTACGATATAGGATTGAAAGTGGTCTGTTGGCGGTGGTTCCTCGTCGCAAAGTAGTGTCTGAAATATGGCAAGCTTCGGAAGGTTTCCACAAAAGATATGTAGTGGTTCCTCATCGCGAAGTAGTGTCTGAAATATGGCAAGCTTCGAGAGGTTTCCAGTAGTGTCTGAAATATGGCAAGCTTCGGGAGGTTTCCATAAAAGATATGTAGTGGTTCCTCGTCGCGAAGTAGTGTCTGAAATATGGCAAGCTTCGGGAGGTTTCCACAAAAGATATGCAGTGGTTCCTCGTCGCGAAGTAGTGTCTGAAATATGGCAAGCTTCGGGAGGTTTCCACAAAAGATATGCAGTGGTTCCTCGTCGCGAAGTAGTGTCTGAAATATGGCAAGCTTCGGGAGGTTTCCACAAAAGATATGCAGTGGTTCCTCGTCGCGAAGTAGTGTCTGAATATGGCAAGCTTCGGGAGGTTTCCACAAAAGATATGCAGTGGTTCCTCGTCGCGAAGTAGTGTCTGAATATGGCAAGCTTCGGGAGGTTTCCACAAAAGATATGCAGTGGTTCCTCGTCGCGAAGTAGTGTCTGAAATATGGCAAGCTTCGGGAGGTTTCCACAAAAGATATGCAGTGGTTCCTCGTCGCGAAGTAGTGTCTGAAATATGGCAAGCTTCGGGAGGTTTCCACAAAAGATATGCAGTGGTTCCTCGTCGCGAAGTAGTGTCTGAATATGGCAA